>CM022297.1:473860772-476260772 GCA_011799875.1 Thinopyrum elongatum
TTCACATCATTCAAAAAAAGAAAATTGTCAAGTACATGAACCAAAGACGAACGAAAGCCGACACAATCTTTACTTTCATTTTATGCCTGGTGGTTTCATCCTCTCCTCGAGCCCACCGAGTGATGCTAACAGTAGCCGGGGCCGGTCGGTAGACCCTGGGTGCGTTTTTTCATTAGGTGTTCTCAGCGTGGTAATTTATGGCTGTCCACCGTTGAAACTCTAAACGGAACACAGTCTGTCACATTTTAACAAAGCCACAGGCCCTGTTCAGAAAGCAGCAGCAGTTTACTATATATCCTCCGTTATTATGAAAACAACGGCTCAGCTGCATCTCAGGACTGTTCCCTTAAGCCACTTCTCACGTGCGACCATTTCCATCTGTCCACTTCTGTTTGGGTCGTCTCGGACAAAAACGCCGGCCCAACGTCCCGACCCCTTCCTAAAACTCCTTCAGCAATCGGTCCGCAGCGGATCCATTTCCCCCCAAAGTTTGCGCCTGAAATCTTCGGCGCGGAGCGTCGCGGACCGCGGCCGCGCGTAACCCCCTCATTGGTTCTCCACTTTCCCACTTGTCGTCCGGTCCAACCACCATCCACGGCTTATTAAATGACAGCACCTACCATCGGGCCCGCCTGGCAGCGTGTGAAAGTTCGCGGTGCCCGTCCTTTTTTAAATGAACGTGTTCGGGGGGGCCGGCCCCCATCCCTTTCCAACCACCCAGCCACATCGACCACGCGGTGCTCCCAACAATAATCACACCAAAAAAAAATACACACGTAAAAAGCACAAACAAAAACAAAGACACACAACGACACTTCGCCGACGATCAGGAGCCCTAGCACGCCAACCACACGTAGCGGGCTCTTCCCGTCGGGACCATGGGTTTTTTTCAATGGCACGAGGGGAGGGGGAGCTTGACCCCGTTCGAGCTCTTCCCGCGGTCTCGCGAGCTATTCCCGCCGCCGTCCCTCCTAGACCCTTCTCGCCACCCTGATCGGTAAACAAAAAAACGAAAAAAAAGAAACAACACCCCCCCCTCCCCTCCCCACCTCCCTCTTCTCTCCCTTCCCGCTTCCCCCCTTTCTCTTTTTTTCCCATTGCAGTAACACCTCCGGCCACTGCATATCCGATGTCACCCTTCCTCAAAAACCGGCTGGCATGGATCCGCATAGGATCCTATTCCGGCCGTGCCACGCACGCCGAGGAGGTCGCCAGCGTCGCGAGGCCCTCACTCCTCCGGAGCAGCTTCTATGCGGCTATGCGTTCCAGACTCCCTCCACGGGAGCTCTGTTGTCTCTGCTAGATCAAGCGATTATCTCCGCCATTTCTTCCAACTTCTACCCGCTACTTTCCTCATCCGCCGCCGCCTACCGTTCTGCCGCACGAGGTAGGACTAAGAGGCGGCGTACCAAGCCGGCCCTCCCAGAGGAGCCCCTTGCAGCACGCATTGGAGTGCGAGCCAGGCTCGAGGAGGACGCCCAAGGGATGGCTGGATTGCGCCCGCGAATGTCGGCGGCAGGGGACTCCGTCCACTCCCCGCTCTTCGTTCCCTCCTCCGCCACCGCTGCCCATCCGTCGAGCACCAGGCGAAGCCGGACCCATCCGACGCGGAAGCGCTCGCCGCCTCCGCCCACTTGGCCTTAGGAGTCCTACCACTTGTCCCGCGTGCTCCTCGAGTGTTGAGCACACCTCCGTCCACTACGGCCTCTGCTCCGGCTTGTAGTCCCCGCCACCTTTAATCGTCTCGACACTTCTCTTTTCTCCCGAGATAGGGCCGACGCGAGCGGCAGATGCGATATGACAGATCTGCGCGCGATGAGGAGCCCTGCGGCTGGAAAGGACCAGGATGAGGAGGATGAGCGCGCCCGGCGAGCCGCATGCCCGCGCCCCAGAACCCGGAGGAGGCTGCCCCTTGCAAGCCTACCAATCGGCGTTCGGTGGGCTGGCCCCGATCCCGTCCTGCTCATCAACCTCACCGGCGGCGACGGCGACGGCGACGGCAAGGGCAGTACGGAGGACGTCTACGACAGCTTGCGGTCGCAGATATTTTATGTTTTAATTACTGTTTAGATTATGTTTAAAGTGGACTTTTGGCCTGCGGTTGACCCGCCACTAATGTTTAATTATTGTTTTATTATTTTTGCGACGTGTTGTTTTTTTCCCTACGCTGGCAAATTTGGGTCGGCCTCGCCGTTGGACGCCCCTAAAACCTTCCGACCAGAATAACACCCAGATCACACTTTTCCTTGCTTAACCGCCTCCAAACTCCTAAAAAACGTATACAAAACCACTCTTCCTTTATTAGTCGTTTCGTTGGAGTTGCTCCTACCCATAACTACTGTTCGCTCTTGAGCTAAGTGACAGTCCGGTATTTGTCCTGTTCCCATCGATCCACGGAGCAAGAACGCGCAGGACGCCAAAGACGTCGGGGCGTGGCGCAGCACATCACGTCAATGAGTCGGCAGTGGAGGAAACTTTTTTGTCCGTGGTTACGGCCCGTGGCCGCTGACTCTGCCCACCCGTGCCTGCCGGCTATTATTTTTCTTCTTCTGAAATAACTAATCTCTTTAACTAGTTTTTAGTTGGGGCTGGTCGCATCGTTGGCAATCATCAATCGTCCCCCGCCCGTGTCACTGCCAGCATTGAAATCGGTCCCGTCCCGGCTCTCCCACGGGGATTCACAGGGATTCGCTGGCTAACATAACAAATCGCCTTTCTTTTTTCTTTTCTTTCTTTTTTTGGCGAGGAAATTAAAAAACCAAAGTCGTTATATCTTAGGGTCAAGCGGACCTGACCAGATCATAATAATAAAGCACAATTGAAAAGTAAGGTGTAATCTGAGCAAAGATGGAGCAGAAATGACAAAAAGAATGCTCAATGTCGTGGTGTATTTATAATAGCCAGGCAAGAAATATGTCCCCCTGTGCTATAATACAAACGGGGTAAACTTTTACACACACCACTGACTCTCTTTATAAACACTATGCTCTCTAGTTTTAAAAGATATCTAAATCACTACGCTCCCGGTAGAGCCCACATTCAATTGAGATCATTCAATTGGATTGAGGTCACCGATTTTAACCGATCGCAATTTTGAAGCTACCTCATTCCATTTTCCCCGCCTTGAATACTTTCTTCTAATTTTTAAGTTAAAGGCCTCACAATACTTGAGGTTTCAATTTAGAATGGGTCCAGTCTGATCTGACCGGTCAACAATTTCTCAAGGGGCTCTGCCCACTCATTCTTTCAATTCTCTAGGTTCCCATTTTAAAGCTCTTTCATTCAATTGACTATTCAATTTCAATTTTGGATTTGTTTATGATTTGAGCGGGCCAATACTTTTTTTAAATCAATCAACAAGCACCAACAGCCTATAAAAATTATCAATCCACACGCACCCTCCTATTCACCCTCCCACCACCTGAGAAAAGAAGCGTCACCATAGGATACTGCTAGCACCAATATAGATACACACAACCACTGATGCATACATTTCCAAACACGAATATACATTTGTTAGCGGATAACTACAAATTTAACACCATAAAGGCCCCTCAACTCACGTATTATTAAATAAAAATAACAAAAACACACCTCCATCATCTCACGTCCCGCACCTGCCAAACTAAATATTCAATCATTCCAAAATATAACCACCGGCGCATTAGTTTTTTTGGAAACTCAAATATCTTTAACTTGATCAAATCAAAGCAAAAATACCGCATCCACAATAGTATTAAACAAACAGTGTGGAATTCAATTTCATGATGAATCTAATCATATCGATTTGATATTAAATTAATTTTCATATATTTTTCTACAAATTTAATCAAACTTAAAAAAGTTGACTTTTAAAAAAGCATACACCTTATCTTTAGAAAATGAGTGAGTTATTTTTTTTTAAAGAAATCCAACAACACCAACTGCGCACAAGCACATCCAACCCTTTCTAGTTTATTTGTTAAAAAGGAACTGTTCTTTTCCTACCTCGCCATCTGTTATACTATGCCACTCGTCACATTTACACCAAAACCCAACTTTTGTTATTTGTCTAAAATAATAGACAATTGCGAAAGAGACAACCAACTGCAATGTCATTATATTTGTAATCTTCGATAGTGTAGGTGTTACCGTGATGGAGACAAAACGCACGTTGTCTATTTGGCTGAGTTGTTCAGTCCTGCGTATGGTGATATGGATTTGGTCCAAATGGCTTTGTCATGTGCACCGTTTATTTCACCAATTGGCTGCATGTAAGCTCTCCAAGACACGCTAGCGTACAATATGCCGGCCATTAAATCAGACCATCCAATGGAAAATTCCCCGTTATACTAATGCACATCAGTTGCACAAATCTATGTCCCGCAGGGCCCAATATATTGAGTAAAGCAAATAAGAGAAATGGTGGTCTCTCCTCCTTGCATGTCCAACCTTCTCGTGAGCCTTGCACTATCTGTTGAAGCTGGGAGAAAAAAATGCTAGCTCCCTTTCGATTCATAATACTTGTCCTGTTTATTGTTCCATGAGAAGAATTGCATCGTCGCAAGAGGAAGCGCTGTTCCCTCTTTCCCGTTTTCCTTTCCCAATTTGCACTATCTCCACCATGAACGAAAGGCGATGCCAAAATGTACTTGATCATTTGGCACATTATGATGCCTAACCAAAGCCACAATGGAAAAATAAAAGGTGTACTCTAGCAAAGATTGGAACAGAAAAGGCCAAAATATGCTATGTTGTGTGGGATTTATAATAGAGGAGGCGACCGCTAGGCGCCGGCGCGCTGGCCTTGAACCTTTCGGCCGGTCGCACAAGCTAGCCATCGGATTGCCCTCCCGAGCATGATCCTATCCATCCAAGTCATCTTCTTCCCTTCACTCCACACACGCTCCCCTGGTGGCCGTCCGCTTCGCCGGTCTCTATCCTCGCCGGCCGTCTGCGTTGGGCCTGGTCGCGCCCTCACGCTACCGTCCCGTCGGTGTTTCCCCACCCTCGCGGCCGCCTCGTCGCCGCCAATCACCTCCTCTTTTGGTTCCACAGTGCGCGTTGAAGCATCCATCCACCGTCACCCTCATAGCAATGTCCGCCTTTGTAGAATGCCTGATGCCCTCTCCTTGCAGCAACTAGTCACACCGCCGTCGTAACACGTCCGTCGCAAGCACGACCTGAAATTGCCGCCGGCCATAGCCCCCCCCAAAGTACTGCATCCCGGCGTCGCCGCTCATAACCATCCGGCAGTAGACGGGCCAGTTTTTTGAAGATTTACGTGGAAGCGTTTCTCTACTCTACCCCCGGTTTAAAGCGTTTTGCTGAATGGTTGAAGCTTTTTTCCCACTCTCTGATCGAAGGCTTTTTTTGCACATTGGTTGAAGCTTTTTCTCGAACTGATTGAAGGCTTTTCTCCCGTTTGAAGCTTTTTCCTCTACGCTGGTTGTAGCTTGTTTTTTCATTATTGAAGCTTTTTCTAGCCGGTTTGAACTTTTTTTTTCTAACGCTGGTTGTAGCATCGCGGCGCCATCCTCCCCCCCTCCCGTCGTCGCCCCACACCAGTCATCGATTATCAAAAAATTCCACCTTCCAGCTCTAGTTTGCTGGTTGCAGCAAATAAAGATTATACCGGTTGTGGCTCCTCCTTGCTGCAGGTTTCCAGCAACGCCGCGGCGCTTGTAGCAACCCACGTGGGCCGTTTCCATCCGCATTTTGTGACGCTGGTTGTAGCAGTCGTAGGGGCCGGTTCCAGCACCGGTGTTTGACGATTCCAACATCGACGGGGGCGGGAAAGGTAGCACTAATGGTGGGCTACAACCCGCTACAACAGACACGGCTATGTGGCTGTGACTACTGACGCAACCCAACGATGCCGGAGACGGGGCGCCTCCGTTCTGCAACAGAATTGGCCAGGGCTTCGACGCGACGACCTCGGTTCAAGGCGTCGCTTCGCGGCGTGACCAAAGTCGAGGTTGGGGACACCGGTGGCCCTGCTGCACGTGTGGCCCGTGGCCGTGCAGAGGTCTGCGAGCGCGGGCAGCGTGGGCGGCCAAGAACTAGCGGGCGCTGGGCTCTTCGCTCTCCCCTTCCTTTTTCTCTGCTGCTTTTTTTTGGCTGCGAGGTGGACGAAGAAATCGTGTCTTCTGGTCGTTCGTTGTATCGATCCAGCTGGATCGCGTGGGCCCTGCACGACCGGCGAATGACTCGGCGGCCGGCGTGTATTAGGCAAACGTTTTCCCTCTATAATAGGACCGGAAGAAACATATGCTCGGCTTCACCCATGTGCCATATGACCAAACGTGGGTAACTTTTACAGCCAACACTAATATCTTTTGTACAGTAATCGTTTCCTTTTCTACCTTCAGCCTGTGTTATAATGCCCAAACGTGGTCAGCTTTAACACACCACTTTGGTTGTTCAGCGAAATAATGCCGGCAAATTGCCAACGAGATGACCAACCGCATGGCATTATATTTTAATCTCGATAAGGTTTAGGTTTTAGTGATATGGAGACGTCGCACGGTAAATATAATTGGCTGAGTTGTTCTCGTTCCTTGCTTCGGTGATATGTTGATGTGGTAAACTTGCCTTGTCATGTACACAGTTTATCGCCAATTGGCTGCAATTTGAGCTCTCGCAGACACGCTAAAAAACCGTGCAATAATGCCGCAATCATCAGACATCCTGATGGAAAATTCCTGTTATACTACTTACTGCCACAATCAGCTGCAATAATATGTTCATACGATTGATTAGCTGGGTTCTAGTCCTGTACCGTGTATCTACTACACCTGCATGGATGAAAGTGACTTGCCACACGACCCGGTTCCACCAATACATTTCAAATGGAAGTTCTGCTGCCCCATGATGCCTACGTGGATGGTGCGCATTAGAAAGGAAGGAAGAGGTCAAGAAACTTCTCAAGTGTCTCGTAGGGTAGTACGGGCGACTGCGCCGGCTGACGTACGTGCTGGTGGGGCAATACTCTCCACCTACAAAATCTAGACATGTTTTACTTTAATTTTTAAACTATAATCCCCCCGACTTTACCCAACTGGATGGGCCCCCCCCCGGTCCCCTTATTACAATCATAATCCTCTAGATTAGTTTGTTTGTAAAAAATTAAGTACCTGTGGATGGCAGCTCATAGCCCAGTGGATGAGAGCGCAGTGGGCGCTTCTCTGCCCACTCCTTGTTCGAATCTGGTTGGGCGACATTTAACCCTCTTGTGGTAGCCTGTAACCTCTCATCATGCTGTAATCTATGATGTAACCACCCTTGGGCTTCTTTGAGTACTATAATTCAGGTGGGACCCTCCCCCCCGGTGATTGTTCAAAAAAAACTCTGGTTAATTCATGGATTCACATGTGTGTCACACCCTCCCTCTGTTTGTCTAGTTTAAATTAAGTACCTTTTTACATTTAGTCATTACTCCTGGTCCGTGGTGTGGGAGTGCATACATATTCCACCGAGGAAACGGGTTAACCATAACCCTATATAACCGCGAGTCATCTCCACTACTATTTATCTAAGCATGCAACTATCCACCTCAGCTAGCTGCCACTCAGCCAAAAGAGAATTAATCCACGGCACCAGGTCTATCTTTCCTGCCGCAGCCCCATGGTGAAGGAGTCGTTTGCCTTCCCTGAACACACCTGCGTCACAAACATGAATACTAGATGATACCGCCCCGCTCGTTGCGGCGGAAATTCAGCAATGGATTTTATAGAGATATGACAAAGTGAAACATGTAGTGATAGTTACGTAGCGAACATTCACATCAGCGCAAAAAGTTAAAATTGATGCGTCTTCTCACTTCATATAATCTCCTCAAACTACTGAAATTTGGCCGTCCTCTGATTGTTATTATGTTAGGCAAGGAAAAATTACTGAAATAAAATACACAATATGAGCCGGCCAAAACCTTGAAACTATTTTCTATAAATCAATGAATGTTTGCGCAAACTAGAAGAAAATTGTGAAGTAGAAATAGGTCAGTTTATTTGGAGAGATATCTTGTCCTAAACCTATTTGCTTGTCTGGCCGTGATAGCAAGAATCCGCAATCAGGAAATGGAGAATAAACTGGGTTGTGCTGATATTTGCTGTCCTATTAGTGGACATTAAATGGGGCTCAACAAATACATATAAAAAATAAATATAGGTCCGTCTTATTTCACATCTAGATGTGAGATAATAAACCTCCACTAAGTCTAATGTCATGTCACCTTTTTTTTTCCTGTTTGTTTGATGTTAATTTGTCCAAAGCCCAAAACTAAAAACTATACACTCGTCGTGCGGCCGCCTGATGATCGGCCTATATGCAAATCTGGTCACAGCTCCCCTCATAAAAATCTAGTTGCTAGCTACCTTACAGAAACCTTATCGCCAGCTTTTTTCTGGATAACAAAATGTCGCTAGTGCTAAATCGCCTCGTTAGCTTTTGCCTATGATCGTTATACATTACAATGATATCTCCATAGCTAGCTTCTAGGCTACCAACGATTTTTTTTTTTTTTGCCTTTTGGTTTTTGCATTTTTTCACTATTATATTTTATAATAATTTTCAGTAAAGGCACAAAATTTATCAACACATCTTTCACAACTGTTCACGATTTACATAAGTTTTTTCAAATTATAAAAATGTTAATGAATACCAAAATGTTTCTTTATGGTGACCATGCTTTAATTATGATGATCATTTTCTGAATACACCCTAATTGTTTCATATACACCTGAACATTGTTTTTTTGGATATACATGAACTTTTTTATAATATGATGAACTAAAACTAAAACGCACTTTTTTTATACATTGAACTAAAGTGAACGGGATTTTTTTTTAGAGACAATAGATACATAAGAAAGAGAAGAAAAACCATTTTGATTTTTCTTTTAAAACATTGATTCAACATGCACCATTTTTAGAAAAATGAACTAATTTCCACATTTTGAAACATTCTTGAAACTTGTGATTTATGAACAAACAAAATATCAGAATATTAAAAAAATTGAATCAACCTTTTGAAAATAGAAAAATTAAAAGAGAGGAACAACATGAAGAAAAATGATAAATAAAAAGCGAAAAAAAACATGAGACAGTGAACAAAACAAAAAACATTATCCTAAACCTACTTGGGCCGGCTCATCTGCAGTTTGTCCGCTAACGTAGGGTGGACTTGAAACTAGGAAAGAACATGGTTGGACCCCCAATGGCAAGTCGATGGTGGACCTCAATTGGGGAATAAAAAAGTCGGGCCCCAGTTGCGAGTCGAGTTTGACTTGCAACCTGGGACAAAAATTGTTGGACCCTAGTTGCAAGTCAATGGTGAGGGACCCGCAGCTGGGAAAAAAAAGGTCGAGCCCAGTTGCGATTCGATGGTGGACTTGCAACTGGGGAAAAGGTCCGCCCCAGTTGCGAAGCGAGGGTGACTCGCAATTGGGACTAAAAATGTCAGTCCCCAGTTTGAGTTCGAGGTGAACTTGCAAACTCGGACAAAAAGGTTAGCTCCTAGTGCGCGTCGAGGGTGGACTTGCCACTCGGACAAAAATGTGGTCCCCAGTTGCAAATCGAGGACGCTTGCAACTCGGACAAAAAAAGGGTTCGGACCCTAGTTTCGAGTCGAGGTGGATGTACTTGGTACTCTTCGGACAAAAAGGTTGGGCCCCCCAAGTTGCCAGTCGAGAACGAATTGCAACTCAGACAAAAAAAGGTTGAACCCTAGTTGCGAGTCTAGAGGTGGCCTTGCACTCGGACAAAAAGGTTTGGGACCCAGTTGCGATTGAGGAGCACTTGCAACTCGGACAAAAAAAAGTTGGGCCCTATTAAGAGTTGAAGTGGACTTGCAACTCGAGCAAAAGGTTTGGGTCCATTTGCGATCCAAGGGTGACTTGCAATTTGAAAGAAAGTCTAATCCCATTTGTGTCGAGAGTGGACTTGCACTAGAAACAAAGAGGTTGACCCTATCACGAGTCGAGGGTACTTGCAACTCAAGACCAAAAAGGACGGGCCCGAGTGTGCGAGTCGAGACGGACTTGCAATTGGGACAAAAATGACCGGGTTCCAGTTGCGAGTCAGGTGGACGTGCACTAGGACAAAACAATGTCAATCCCCATTTACGAGTCGAGGGCGTACTTGCAAATAGCAACAAAAAAAGACGGGTCCCCAGTTGCGTCGTCGAGGTGGGACTTTCACTAGGACAAAAAAGGGCTGACTCTTAGTTATGAAGTCTAGGGCCAACAAAAGCAAAGTCGAACAAGGCCTAGGCAACAACATGATACACAATAAAAAAACAACACTAATGGAGACGAAGGTATAGCTTGCAGGAAAATTACAGAAAAATAATCAAATGATGAATTTTTAAAAAATACTTATAAATTTTAATATCAGGATTAAAAAAGACTAAAAGGAGAAAAACAAAAGTTTGAAAAGATGGACCTCTATTGCAG
Organism: Thinopyrum elongatum; assembly: GCA_011799875.1. Lineage (NCBI taxonomy): Eukaryota > Viridiplantae > Streptophyta > Magnoliopsida > Poales > Poaceae > Thinopyrum > Thinopyrum elongatum. Next base: position 473,871,205 of record CM022297.1, read on the forward strand.
TTCAGTGGGGTGGTTGACTTTCACGTAAACAAAAATGGATTGGGCTCAGTTAGGGACACTTTACAAAACATAACAAGGAGACACGGGAATAACATCATCCAACCCGGAGATCAAAAGTTTACGCAAAATTACAACACAAGATGCAACGGACCACAACTTACTGAGACACTGCTAAATCTCATCTTGATGAGTGAAGGGTGAAGAAATGTAAGACAATGTCAAAATTGAACTTAGGAGACAACGACCACAATAAGCTCTTATTTGCTTATCTTTTTCCATTCTAGTCCCGGTCTAGAAAATATCGCAACGAAACGTGCTGCCAGCACGTGCGATAATGGGCTGATAAAAGTGAAGACAAACCCCCAACAAACGCTAGACGACAACCAAACAAATGACCAGCGGATGCGTGGGATCCATGCTCGCACGAAAATGAAAAACTAATTTCGCATAGCAAACATAGAAGAGACAATCGCTAAAAATCATTTTAGATACGATTTCGGAATTACGTATAACATCATTCAATGAATCAAAAGGTGTTTAACAAATTTAATAATTATTATTCCAAAATTTACAAAAATATTCAAAGTCATGTTCACGATTTTGAAAAAAAGGAAAAAGAAAAGACAAAATAAAAAAACAAATAAAAATAAACATAAAATGAACCAAAATAACACTCTGTAGAAAAATAAAGAAGTTGAAGAAAAACGTCAGGAAGATCGATCTTCACGCCCCATGTTGTCCAACTCAAAAACACTCTACAACGTTCCCTCTGAACAATACTTAAAAAAAAAAAAATGCTCCAGACATCTTCACAAGCAACGCTTTATGTTATCAAACTCGACGGCCCACACAATAACTGAGTCTAGCTTATACAACGAGAAGGTTGTTACAATAAAAACGAGGAAGCGTTGCCCACAGCCAGGACCATGCAGAACAGCCAGCTGTTTTAACCCACACCATAAAAAAACAGCTGTTCCCTTTCAACGAATCCTATAAAGCATTTGATGTTTGGTTGCGGTGTAGATGTGATATAGCTATTTCACATCTAGATGTTGAAATAAGCAAATCTAAAATATAATGTACAAGATAACAGCATAATCCGTCACACACCGAAGGGTTCTCCATGTTTAGCAAGCAGAATCGACATATAACACTGCTTGCACCACAACCACAGAAGGTCTCCCTATAACGTTTATCATAACGCGTGTATATCAGAGACGTGGGGGCGGTGGGGTAACGGAACACAGTTAAAGAGATGATTGCGGGCCATGTTGCAAGCACCACCAGTCCGCCATCTGCCTTTGCCCTTTCCCCTTCGCCAGAGGCGTGGAAGCCGAAATAACTTTTTCACATGGCCCGCCTTCTAGGACGCCGACGGTCGCGAATGCTGCCGCGATCGTCGAATTCGTCGGAAGTCATAAGCTTATTCCATGGCGCAACAAGTCGACACAGCCTGGCCTCTAGGCGAGGCCCTCTTGCTTGGTAAGGCAAAACGGTGGGTAAATCCTAACGGTTGTGCTTCGTTGAGGATCTGGTGTGACGACTCCAGACCCGCGCTCCAGATGCCTTCCATGTATTTGCATTTCGCCAGGTGAATTGTTTATTTGTTGCATTGCATCATTCTCATGGCAGTAATGTTTTGCAACGTTTTAAAACTCGCAAATTAATGCATGGTCTTTGTCCATTTACATCGAGGGAATTCACATGGTGATTTTCTCTTTACCAACAATCCCTCGATATTTAGGGAGCTATAATAAATATTCATTATTTGGAATTAACCGTAACCACTTCAATTTAAAATTCTCATGCCTTTTTGCTTCATGTTTTCTCCAAACTTTCTTCATAATTCTTTTCTCCATTTTCGAGGCTCCTCCTTAAATTCTCAACATTTTGGACTACTCCTCACCGAATACCCACTTTCCTTTTCCATTTCTCAGCGGTCATTTGAATTAAATTCAAATGAGGTTAAATTCAAACTTCCACACGACCTCTCACTTCTATTTTCTTGGATCAGCTCATATTTTATTAGCCCTGGAAATTTAACCCCATGCACAAATTCTTTCCCTAACCCCCTCTTTCTTTTTCTTCTCTCTATTTCTTTTCTGCTAAAGAATAATGAGGGAGAGAGAGAGCCCAGCCAGGCCTCTTGGGCCTGACTAACCATGCCAGCCCAACAACCATCCTGCCGTAAGGCCCCCCAGCCCCCACCTAACCTATACCCTAGGAACCCCCCGATCCCCAGCTCTCTCCCTTCGTATCCTCCTGGCGCCGCGCTCGCAGGGAGAGAGAGGAGCAGAGCCTCGTGCCGATCCCTCCTGCCCGTTCTCCTCGTCCGACCCCGCAAGCCGAACCGCCCCGCCGCCCTGCATGCTCGCCGCCGGAGGCTTACCACGTCGCCCAGGTGCCACCACTCCCTCATGCAGCATCCGCCCGAGCTTCCTGCAGAAGCCGTCGTCGAGCGCGCCCGCAACGCGCGGCCTCCTTCCCGATCTCGACACCTCTCCAACGCCCCCGCCGGCCGCGCGGTCTTCTTCACCTCCTGCCCCCCCCATTCCCCTGCATCAGCCCCGTAGATAACGCCGCCGGAAATCGCCATGTCCGGCGACCCCCTTCGTCCGCGTGCCCCTCCTTCCTCGTCGGATTCCCCGCGAGCCTCCCCCTCGTTCGCGTCCACAGCCACAAGGCATGTGCTCCTCGCGCAGCCCGTACTCCTCCGAATTCTGCGCTGGCCTCAACCCGTCTTCAGATTCCAGGCGCCGCCCCATGGAGTCCCACCGGCCCGGATCGGCCGGGAACCCGACGCCCCGCCTGCTTCCGGCCGCTGACCACCACCATCGCCTCTTGCTTGCCACCCCGAGGCCCCTTGTTTTGTTTTGTGTTGGACGCGTCACACCTTCAAGATCGACTACATGGACGCCAAACCATACCAGACCACCACGCATCGTCCGCCGGATTGTTTCCCCAGTACCCACGACGCCCGAACCCTGGATTACGTCCAAGGTCGATTCATCGTCGAGAACGACTACCGTGACGTCCCTATATGGACTGCAAAACGAACGCCAAGTACCTCCCTTCGAGTTGACGAGACCGGCCAGGTCCGAAGACCCCAAGGTACCACGACAACAACCCGAAGCGATCGAATCCGTCAAGTTCCTCTCTGAAAGTCCTCTCTGAAACAAACGTGTACCACTCCACTACCTTCCACGACTTCCGTGAACGACTACTTACTACCCTCTAACGAACTCGATCCTCTTCGAAACGCAACAGCTTCGAAGGTATACCCTGAGACGACGCCCATGGACTAATGCATTTTTTTTGTATAAGATGATGCTCGTGTTTGCACTGTATCCGAGTTGTCATTGCAAACGTTTCCTCCTTCCTCGTTTTGCCATGCCGTCCGACCCCATTGAGAACCCGTAGTAACCGGGATCACCCCACCATCTTTTTGCATGTTCCGTACAATCCACACTTTCTTTGCATCGACAGCTCGACGAGTTTCCCGGATCATTCGGAATGTTGCGTGGCACCATTTCCATTGTCCGTTGCCTGGCAACTCCTTTCGTTCCACCTGGTGACCAAATGCTTCTAACATGCTCATGTCAAACCTTTTCAATAAAATTTGCATAAAACTTGTATATGTCATCCGCATCCATGATACCAACATTTTAAAAAAATTTTTTAAAATTGTTGTTTGCCCCATTAAATTGCTAATGACATGTGGGAATTTACCGGAATTTTGTTTTGTTTTGTTCCGGCCTCATTTAAACTGCCTAGATAGGTAGTTTTAATTATCTTCATCACCTCTTGCCATGTTAACCAACATTTAATATTGATAGGGTACATCATCCGAGAGTGAACTAAATAATTGTGTAGGTGGTGTTTCGTCGTTGTCATTTGAGGCCCACTAATTTGTAGTATGCTTGTTGCACTTGCTAGGCCATGCCCTCATTAAACCGGCAAGAATGCATCCTACTTGATTGTGCATCATGGCCATGTTTATGTGATGGTTGTTTACGCATGTTGTTTGGTTCTTTCTGGTTGTGCTATCTTCCCCATAGTTCCGGTTACGTTGTAATTGTGAGGATCCTTTCGACAGGATGTTTCCGTCACTTCATGGTCCCGGTCTTCTTCCATAGCGGGATTTGCAGGCAATATGACCGTTACTCTACTCTGGATACCACTACTATCTTTTACTATCTTTGCTTTGCTATTTGTCTCCTCGATGCTATCGCTATGAAATGGTCGCGGTAGTAAACCCTACCGCTTGTTTATCAAGCCTCCCAAATTGCCATGATCAGCTCTAACCCTTTTTCACCATCCTGCAAACTCGTTGTAATTTGCTATGTTACCCCGCTTTTCCATCCCCTCTTATAGCCGTTGCAGTTTCAGATGCAGTTGCAGGTTGTTCCTGTTGGACATGGATTCATGATATATCACAATATCTCTTATTATTAAATGCATCTATATACTTGGTAAAGGTGGTAAGGCTCGGCCTTTTTGCCATGGTGTTTTGTTCCGCTCGTTGCCGCCCACTAGTTTTTCCGTCATAACCGGTGTTATGTTCCCTTGATTTTGGCGTTCCCTCACATTGTGTCGGGGTTTATGGGCCCCCTTGACATGTTCCCTTTGCATAAAACTCTTCTAGCAGGCCCAACTTTTGTTTTAAAAAAAACCATTTGCCTAATAATAACTAAACTTGCATAGGGAACCGCTAGCACCCGCGGACTCTAATTAACAACCCAGCCCAGTGCTTTCTCATGAGTGTTGGTCCAAAACGGCAGCTGCGGGGCCAACCACCACGGGCAACTGGTGAGTCTGGTTTTCTTTACATCGTATGCTTACCTAATCCGATCTTTGTTTCGCTTCTAACGATATAACTCGCGGCTACTTATCAGGGGTGTCGGCACGTCGTGAGGTCTTGCTTGGTTTGTTTTAAATAACCATTGTCGAAATGTCCTTGTGAACCGGGATTCCGAGCTTGATTCGTCGTGTTCCTGGAAGGAGGATTTTACCTCCTTGATCGGGAGTTTGTGATGGACTAGTAAGTTGGGACAACCCCCCCTGCAGGTTGATCTTTCAAAGCCGTGCCCGTCGTTTTATGTGGCAGAATGGAATTTTTAATCTCCGGTTTGTAAAAACTGAAACCCCTCCTCAGATCCGAATAAAATCCAACAAACAATACACCAACCGCGTGTGTAACCGTGACCATCTCTTTTATCTCTTTTCGAGGAGTTCGGAGAAGAGAACACGGTGGGTTTGTTTGAACGTACGTAGTTCAGAGGATCACTTCTGGATCATTACTAGTTTGCGATCGTTATGCCTAGTTTCTTTCTCTTTGTTATATTCTTGTAATCGTAAAGTTCGCCACCATACAATCTTAGTGATTGCTATTGCCCTTTGCTCTGCACAACCTCTCACCACTTATCCATTCCCTACCCATTCGCTTTGTTATCTTTATAACCCTGGTAATGGGATTGCTGAGTCATCGTGGCGCACTAGATTACTACTAACACACCATTGTAGGTACAACAGGTAACGCGATGCCTTTTGACGTGAGAGCGCTGCTTGATTGCTTTTGGGTTCCTGTCTTCTTCGATCAAGTGATATGTTTCCGGGTCGGGGCCTGGGCTTAGCACGGTGGATGGTCGTTCTTCTTTTCGTTTGATTTCATTCGTTTGATTTCATCCGTAGTCGGATCTGCTCTTCTGTATGATGATTGCTATGTCTTGATGAACTGTTGTATTTCATGTTGTAGCTTGTGGCGATGGTAAGGCCTTTTCCTTGTTTCTCATCTATTCAGTGACATGGGTAGTTGTAATGATATCCACCACCTTGCTATGGGCGCTCGAGATGCGGTTGTGCCCCAATCATGAATTCATCACGGGATTGGATAGAAGCGCATCGTGGCGGCTACACTGGGGGGACTCTGGGGATCCGCAATGGAACAGCGGCCCGACCTAAACGTGTGGCTTCCGGCTGCCAGCGTCCTGCTTTCGAGAAGTTAGGGCCCGGGCTGCTAGCCCTAGGAAAGGCAATTGGGGATGGTCGTCTGCCATCGAGTGTGCGGCGCAAAGCCTCAAGTTGATGCCCACTTCCATGGAGGCTTCAATATTTCTTACGGGAGAGAAGATGGATGTGCAGACCACTAAGAACAGAAGCGTGGGGGCATGAAGGATAAGAGGGACGGTCTCTCTCGGGTATTAAAAGAGGGAGAATCTCTTGGGTTTTTCAGAGAGTAAATGTCTCGTGGGTTTCAGAAGAGAAAGAGAAAGAGGAACCGATTTGTGATTAAACCAAGATGATTTAAATCATGTAATTCCTTTTGTGAGGTGGCGGATTTGCCTGATTGGATGGATGCATGTCGATGATGATATGGACAGTGTACATGTTGAGAGAAGTTGGTTGTAGTGGAGATCAACTTCTTAATAAGGAAGATGCACATGTGTTGACCATCGTAAAAATGAACCGTCCCCCTTATCGTCCCCTCAATTACTCCTCATCGTGGTTTTTCTACCATTTCGTACACCTTCCCCACTAATGTCTTTCCTTTATTTTGCAACTGATGGATCTCTCGTTTTCCCCTATACTCTTCTCCCAATGGCCTCCTTTTAAGCACTTGCTTTTCATTCTTCCCATCTCCTACACCAAGAGGTAGCGACCATATCCCTCATTAATTTGCTAGGTTTGGGCCTCGAACTCATTTGCTGGGGAGGAATTTGAAGCCAACGTTGTTATCGCCTCGATCGCCCGTTGCCTGCTGGTATCTCGCACTATTGCCCCTTCCCCGATTTGCATCCAACATGCTCGGGACGCTCCCGACCTCTCCCAAAGGTCTCTTCTCGAACCGCCTTCCCCTCGCAGTCGAAGACAACCTCCTCCGGGTCCGATTCCCCAGCACCCACTGATCGTGGCCCTTCTTCTTTAGTTTCCTGCTTCCAGGTATGCTTTATACTCCCTCCGTTTCTAAATATAAGTCTTTTCTAAAGATTCTTAATAAGGACTAATACGGCTGTATATAGATATATTTTAGAGAGATATTCACTCATTTTTGCTCCGCATGTAGTAGTTTTTTGTAATCTTTGGAAAACTTATATAAGGAACTTAGGGAGTAGCATCGTGTCTTACTTTTGCATCACTTCCCACCCATGAGGCTGATTATGGAATGGCATGCTCCGGATGCCGTGGTCTGTGCTGAAATTGTGCGGAGACACTGGAACAACTTAGTTGTTCGGATCCAGCTCCAACACATTCCAGGTGAATGTTGCCTACATGCTCGGTTGGTGTTGCTAGATTGAACGGGTCACGTTTTTCTGCGGGAGACCAGGTCATCATTGGATTTTACTTTTGTGTTGAACTGTCGATCAGGTGAGGCGCTGGTGTCGTGGTGGGGATTCAAAAGACGGGCCTAATGGATGAACGAGAGGGTGTCGCGGTGCCCCTCCGGAATATGCTCGCGGACGATGTTGTGTTACTGGGACCTGTGTGGTGTCTCCGCTATACAAACCACATCTTTCATCACTGCTGTACATGAACAAGTCCCCGTGGTTTTGACGGCGTCGAAAATTTGCCTATATCCGGTAGCTAACCCCTTGATCTACATTAAATCCTCCTATTAAACTCGCACTGTCCGTTGGTTTCACTTCCTGCTGTCAGATGGTTCTAGAACTCTTTTCCTACAATTGGTGTGCATGACCAAATTTGGATGTTGGATTCCCTTTGCCTGCTGCTGCTGGTACCTACTCACGGCATCATGTTGCCATTTCTGATTTCCACAAGGCTCCTTTCCTAAATCCTTCTCTACCATCTTGCTTCACCGTGACACAGTGGCGGAGATACAAGGAAGAAATCTGGACGGCCATAGAGCAATAGAATTTCAATTGCAGCTTGCAGGGATGCATGCGGATTCAGAACGTTGCTGGCCTGCTACCTTGTCACCCGTGGAGGTCATGTGTCCGTGGCCATGGGACGCTGCTGGAGCTGGGGCACTAGGCGTTGACGTGGGCAAACTGTGGCGTCTGCCGGTGGTCGGAACCAGCACCGCGGCGGGCCGACCGCTGCTGTCTGCCTCTGCGCGGTGGGTGGCGACTTGCGACCTGCAACCTCTTCGTCAGTGCGGCGCTGGGAACGACGAGATTGCTTTTTTTTTTGGAGTACCTGAGATTTGGGCTGGGCTGTGCGTGTGGTCTAATGGCTCTATGCCAGCAGGTTGGGCTGGCTACGGTATTTTTTTTTTGCTCAAACCCCCTTTTGCAGGCCCGACCCAATCGGCGCATGACTTAAGGTTATCATTTCGGCGCCCGTTGCGCCGCTTAAAGGCAAATCGGCTGCAACGATCGCACACCCCCGCGCCCCCCACTCCTCCATGTTGGCCGGCCCGTGTACCACTTTTTCTCTTTCTGTTTAAAAACGCCAAACATAGAGGGGGCGTGCGGCATTCGATCCCGCGATCTCCCTCGTCAAGAGTTAGCGATGAAAGGCTAGCCGACCGACCAGCTTGTCGTGCTTTGTTACTTCCTTTTACTTTTCTTTTTCATCTTTCCACTTTTCTTTTTCTATTTGTTCTTTTCTTTTCCTTTTTCCTTCTTCATTCTTCCTTCTAGTCTTTTTCAAAATGCGAACCTTTTTTTTTATCAGAATCGATGAACCCTTTTTCTGATTCTGGTGAACTTTTTTTAATATTGAATGAACTTTTTTTGAATCCATGAACATGTTTAAATCAATGAATGTTTTTTCAAATTTGTGAACTTTTTTGCCAACTGATGACTTGTTTTAAAATCTTGATTTTTTTTCAAAATCGGGTGAACTTTTTCAATTTGTGGACTCTTTTAGCAAAATCGATGACTTTTTTTAAATCGATAACTTTTGTAATCAAAATTGATTAACTTTTTCACAATACGGTGAACCTTTTTTTTAAAAATTCATGAATTTTTTTTCTCAAAAATCGATGAACATTTTCAAATCCGGGGAACTTTTTTGAAAAATTTCTTCTAAATCTGGACCTTTTGTCAGAATCGACGAACTGTTTTTAAAATTCGTGAATTCTTGTTCAAATTTCCTTCCCTTTTCGAAATGTTTTGTTTGTTCTTGGGCTCAAACAATGGGTCAAATGGACGTTTTCTCACTATAAGCACAACAAACCATCCTAGTGTAGTGGTAGAAGCACCAAGTCTGTCACAACTTGCGTGTCAGGTTCTAGTCCCACCTGCTGCATATTTTATTGACTTTTGTTTTTTTGAGCATCTGGTGCGAGCGATACTGGCCGGCGTCCCACTACCCCGCGCTCCTTCAAGCGCCAACTATCCTTAAGGCGGCGCTGAGCCGCCGAAGAGGAGCGCTCTAGGATTTTTGACTATCTCGACCAATATAGGTCCCCTTAAAAAAAATCTAACAACCTATATTCTGTAATATGTTCATACTGTAGATTAGTTAACGTTTGCCTACTTGCATTTACAATGCTATTTCTGTTTTTTCTTTTAGAATGTTGTCAAAATGGTGCTATCTAATTTCCTATATCAGAACAACGAAGCATACTTATTATGGTACATGGATTAAACTTACTAGAAATTGTAATCTTCTATGACTATGAAAATATATCACCTCGCTGCTTCCCTCTACACCTCCCTATATATACCATACCTTCGTATTTTCTTATTCCAGTGGTTACAACTTGGCTTAGAATTTTAACATTTACGTACAGGTGAATAAATGCCCTCTTGTCGTCAGTCCACTACCAGCCATTAGTGTACTAGCATTATTTCAATGGTTTTATTACAATGCTAACGTGAATATTGAGGATGGGATTCCATGATAATGGCCGAGTCTTTGCAAGTTTTTGCACTAAATTGTATTCGTTGAACATAAATATCAATATTTCGTTGGATCTTAATTGCATTTTTATTTTTATTTGATTCTTATTTTTGTTGACACTGCGATTTAAGGCAAAAAGTGCCGCAACAACGCGCGGGTTATCAATCTGTTACGACCCCGGCTTAATCGTGCACTAACCATACCGCAAATGCACACGATCAAGCCTAAGGACTCACTTGAAAGATATCAGCAACATAACCTAAACATAAATAAAGTCATACAAACTTTATATTACAAGCCATGGCCTCGAGGGCTCGAATACATAGCTCGATTCTGCGTAAAAGTGTCAGCGGAAGCATTCAATATCTGGGTTACAGATATAAAAAGAAAGCAGACCAAGCCTTTAATAAGGCGGGGCAAAAGAAAACACTACGCTCGAAGCCGCTGCCTCCCTGCCTGGGACCTCTCCGAACCTCTCCTGTCTTCGGTCGCCTCCTCGTATAGTAACTCGCCGGAAGGTAGTAGTAAGTAGTAGTGCCCTCGGCGGGGGCAGCGGGCTCAGGGGCTCCGTCATCTGGTTGCGACCATTGGATATGGTATAAAAAAAAGCAAAGCAAACGTGAGTAACTCATCCGAAGTACTCAGCAAGCAGAGGTCTATCCTACATATGGGCAACATTATCAAAAGGGATCTGTATATTGTGGACTAGGCTGGCAGAAATGTCAGAATAGATCGGACCGCCTAGTCCTATCGAAGACTAGCATCTTCAGTATCTTCATCGGTCTTGCAGCATTAGAAAGAGTGCAGATTAGGCATAATGTAAAGTAGTAGTAGTGTTTAACAACCTCGCCCAGAGTCTTCCTCTACATTCACAATCCCTGCGAGAAAGCAATCCCAGAGCCATACTATCCAGTTATCATCTCAAGTATCATGTTCTAGATTTTAACCGAGCAGGATACAACTCCGAGTGCCGTTAACCGTAGGACAGGCTATCGATAGAGGTTTCTTCCCTGCAGGGTGCACCAACTACCCACCACGCTGGCTTAACTCAACTCCGGCCGACACACTTACTAGGGTCATGCCCGGCCTCGCCAAACGTATACGCCGCAACCCGACCTAGGCTCTAACGAAGGTCAGCAACGCCGACTACCCTATGCCCCCAGGGTCTTGGAGCTTCTTCCTAGGAACCCTGCACTTTGCCCGGGACGCTCCGGAAGTAGACCTCAGCCCCTTAAGACAAGCGCGGGCTTAAAGCAGTCCAATCCAAAGCGGGCGCTCCTCGCTGACGTCTTATAGAGCTTCGGCTGATGTTACGACGCATAAACGCCCGAATACATGCTCACATTATGGTAGTCTATCAGGCCGATGCCCTCGGATCAAATATCTAACCGTTAGTGGATTAGGAGCGCGCGGTAACGAGCAGAGCTACAACGATCGATGGTACCCGCCCCCGCCCGTCCCCCGGACCACTTCGTACACCCGCCCCGCACCGCCTGAGCCAGAGCGCCATACACGGCCGAGGGTGCGGCAAATGAGTACTCTTAGCGAAAAATCATTCCTGTCGGATTCCGGCTTACCTTGACGTGGGTCATCCGGTACCGAGTTAGTGGGGGTGCGGTGAGGGTAGGTCCTGCCCCGTCTCCGAGGACTTGCGGCAAGGGCCTCAGTAAGCCGGCCACGCCTCGTTTCAACTCTCGGGCCACCCTCCAGGTCCACCCAATCCACATCTCTCGCATTAAGCCGCGCGGGTACCCTCAGGGCCGACCCGTCGTTTAGTACAGGTTCCGTGTAAAGTCAATAGTACCATATTAACCGTGTGTCTAACACCAAGGAAACCCTGAGGAATCCACCCTCGATGGATTCCCACCTGATGTTATCGTCAAGGTGAACGAATGAGGAAACACCCCCTCGAGGTTTCACACTCTTGAGGATTGCAGCACACATGGTCGTTTATCGGGGGTGGTGTAGGAGGAACACCCTCATCTGACCAACGACCTATTAACTACCTACAAGGTTATCCATCAGAAGTGCTGACTAGGTACTCACCCTCGGCACTCGATAGTAACCCAAGTGTGTCGATCACTAAGGGGAAGTGAGGTGCCGGTGCCGGGGAGCCTGGTCTTCGATCCCGTATGATACGGGAGGGGAGAGAGTCTTCTGAGAATCCCGCGGGCATCATTAACCAAGTGGGGTCTCTTGATATGTCCTACCCATCCTATCACTAAACAATTTGGATAACAGAAGGTTATCACCAGCATGTTTTACAATAAAACACGGCTATGCAACAAAATAGATCACAGTATTCATCAGTAACTTCTAAAATTTTTGGCAGCATAAGATAAAGAGAAATAGGCGATATCGATATGCTCCAAAAGGGGGTGCTTGCCTGGAGCTCTGCGGCAAGTGTCCTTGGTCGCAGGGGCGTAATTCGACCTCCCTCCGGAGCGCGTCGGTCCTCGGGGTCTAACGAGAGAGACGAGGGGGAGGAACAGATTATATACAGCAAATTTGCAACACAGAGCATGCCATGCCCTAAGATTGCAGTGTCAGGGTTGCCTAAAGATACGTCTAAGTCGTTTTAGAAAGTTATTTTAGGATTTACATGGATTTATTAACCGTGCATTGTACTATTCATCTACCGGAAACGGACGAAAATTGGCGGGTTCCCCTATGCGAGGTTCCGACATGGAAACAGACAACATATCAGATTCGTCCGTTTTTTCTGATCAATTTTCATGTATAAGTTTTTCGATCATCCGAGCTACGTTTATTTTCTAAACGAATTTTCGAAGATTAAAAGTATTTTCTAAAATTATTTTATTAACAGAAAACGGAATATGATGTCCAGCATGATGCAATGATGACATCACAGTCAACTGGTCGGCTTACCAGGTCACAAAACCTGACCTGTGGGTTCAGTGGACCCACATTTCAGCTTCTGAGCTAACCAAGTTTATTTTTAACCTAAACAAGTTAATTAGGCAGTAGGCCCACATGTCATAGGCTAATTAGTAGTCCTAATTAGGTGTTAATTATTAATCATTTTAATTAGTGGATTAAGCGGCGGGCCGCACGCAGTGGGCCAGAGTTGCCCCCTTCCACAGTTGACCTGGGCCAACCCAGTCCACCTGGGGCCGCGGGCCCACTGTCAGTGCTCTGTGTGGCCCCAGGCCATCCAGGCCGTGGCGGCGGCTCGTCAGCGGTGGAAGTTCGCCGGAGCTGTCGGAATCGCGCTAGGGGGATCTTTTCGCGCGCGACCACTTGCGTTCGAACCGCGGGGATTTGTTCCGCTCGAATTGTGCGTTTTTGGTGGCCATAGATTAGTGCACCGTGGCGACGATGGCGACACCGTGGTGGGCCGGCGGAATCGGGCGATGATGGAAACGGGCAGTACGTGACACGAGCAAATGGCGTAGGCTATCGAGGCTCTATAAACTCGATGCGCTGAGCACAATGTCTCGGCCCCGTGACCCTTTTTGGTCACCGTTAAGGTGGTCTCGACGCTGCGAGCTGTAGGCGGAGTCGCGTTCGGGACCGTCGATGTAACCGTTCTACGGCTAGCTAGCATCGCTAACAGAGGGGTTTGGGAGGACCCTACGCGCGGCGGTTGGAACGGTCACAGCACTATACTGATCCGACAGGGTCACCTGGTGTGGTTGTTTTGGTGAAGGGGGGCCTACGACGTGGAGCGGGCGGCGCGCTTCTCTGGGGCCGCCGCGGAAGAAGCAGCTAGAGCGCGTGCGAGGCTAACAATGAAAGGGGAAGAGAACTAGAGGTCACCTCGCGCACGCACGTTGGCCCTTATGATGTAGTACACAGAAGCGGGCGCCGAGTCAAAGACGACTCAGTCCAACCGTAGATGTGGAGAGGGGTGATCCAGCTCTATCGTGCTCCCTAGCTCCAGCTGGGCCACCGTTCATATGGAGAAGACGCATGGCGGAGCTCCTCGTGCAGTTCGGCGAGCGGTGTGGTTGGCTGTGGCCACTGATCACGGAGGCACGGCGGTGGTGGCATGCGGTGACGATGGGGAACGAGGGGAGAGCAACGATAGAGCAAGGAACGGTGGGATGCCAGGGAAGCCTGTCTCGTCCTATCCCCTCGACGGGCCGCGCGTTAGTTGGATTGCCGCGTGTCGACCGCCGCACCGCGCTCGCAGCCGCGCTTCGACCCATGGCCGGTGACACGCAGGGGAGAGAAAGGGAGATGGCCGTTGGGCTGGATTCGGGCACTGTGCACTTAGGCCCAGTGCACATGTCTCTTCTTAATTTTATTTTTCTGTTTTCTTTTTCCAGTGAGGGTTTTGATTTCATAAGCTGTCAAAAGAGTTTGTACAAGTGTGAACTTGTTCACACACACTTTCAAGGAATATTCCACACGCCACAAAAAGTTTGGGTATTTTGGAGCCCTTTTGAATTTTATTCAAAAATGAAAAAGGCATTTAAATTGTTATTTTGACTCTGATTTAAATGATTAGGCCCTTCTGTGGTTGATGGTAATGTTTGTTTCCTTACAGCATAATATTTTTGGATTATTTGCTTAAGGTGAACATTTTTCCCACAAGTTTTGAGCACTTCATATTTCACTTTTGAATTTGAGTTGATTTTCAGAATAGAATTTGAATTGAATATTTAACCAAGTGGCTAGGCACTGCAAATGAGATAGTTGGCATTATAGCAGTTGGTCACAGTGGCTAATACACCAGGGTGTTTACAAATTCTCCTCCTCTAAAAGAATTCTCGTCCCGGAATTCAGAGGTAGAAGGAAAGAGGTCGGGATATTCTTCCCGAAGATATCCTCGCGTTCCCAAGTGGCTTCATCTTCGTTGATCGACCACTGCCCTTTAAGGAACTTGTCGTCTTCTGACTAGTTCGACGTTCAGCTTTCATCGAGAATGCGGATTGGATGCTCCTTATAAGAAAGATCATCTGGTAGTTCGAAGCATCTCGTGATCCACTGCGCGGTGCGGAGATTCCTTGAAGCAACGACGAAGTTGCGACACATGAAGACTCGTGAATTGAGAGAATTGCGGGGCAACTCCAATTTATAAGCCACCTATCCACGTCTGGCAACAATGCGAAAGGGGCCGATGTAGCTGGAGCTAGCTTGCCCTTGATTCCGAAATGACGGGTGCCCCTTCATAGGAGTGACACGAAGATAAGCTTGATCACCTGGTTGATGGTCAAGCCCCACTGTTCGCGATCATAGTTGCTCTTCTAGCGGTCCTGAGCCGCTTTGAGATTTTCTCGGACAATGTAGACTTGTTTCTTCGGCGTGTTGGATAATGTCCGGTCCCACGAGCGGTCGTTCCCCAGTTTCTGACCATTCAGAGGGGTTCACACTTACGTCCATAAAGCACTTCGAAGGGGGCCATTTTCAAGCTGGCTTCATAACTGTTGTTATAGAGAAATTCGGCATACTGGAGAAATTTCTTCCCACTTCTTACCGAATGATATAACACAACCCGAACTATCTTTCTAGCCTTGATTAACTCACTCAACTTGGCCTTGGGATTTGGATGATATGCTGAACTCCAGGTAATTTGAGTTCCCATAGCTTCTTGGAAACTTTCCCAGAACTTGAAGTGAAAAGACCGCCACGGTCCGAACTGATCTCCTCGGATACCGTGGAGTGAAACATTATGGAGATATACAATTCTGCTAGCTGACTAGCGGTGATATCTCCTTGACAGGCAGAAAATGTGCACCTTGGAATGTTGATCGACGACGACAAGAATAGCATCGTGACCTTTCTGAGACTGTGGGAAGCCAGTAATGAAATCCATTTGCACTTTATCCCATTCCATAGAGGGAATAGGGTAGCGGTTGCAAATTCCAGCAGGCTTCTGATGTTCTGCTTTCACGCGACGGCAAACATCACATTCACACAACATCGAGCAATGTCCTGCTTCATTTTGGATCACCAGTACCTTTGACGGAGATCACGATACATCTTGGTGCTACCCGGAGGATAACAACGGTGATCATGTGCCTCTTCATTACCTTGTCAGTCATAAGCTCGAAGCGAGGTACCACAATGTTGTCTCTGAAATACAAGGTTCCATCTTCAGCAAACCGAGAAATCCTTGTACTTCTCAAGTGAAGTTCTTTCTTCATCAGTTCTACTTCGGCATCTTTAGCTTGCGCACTCTTAACAGCTTTCTCAAGATCTGGCTGTACCACAAGGTTATTAAGAGAACCCTGCGAACGATCCAAAGGTTAAACTTACGCAGTTCTTCATAATGGGTTTGAGCTCGCCTAACCATGAGGTTGTTACAGTAGACTTGCGGCTCAAGGCATCAGCCATTACATTAGCCTGCCAGGGGTAAAGAAATACCACAGTCATAGTCTGTAATTGTTTCCAACCATCGCTGTTTGACGGAGATTAAGATCCGGTTGCGTGAACAAACTACTCGACATCTGATGATCGTATAAGATCTCACACCGGTTACCAAGAAGGTAGTGTCGCCACTGCTTCAAAGCATATCACAACAGCAGCTTCAAGATCATTGCACGGATAGTTCTTCTTCAATGCGAATGCAATTGTCGCGAGGCATACGCAATTACTCTTCGTTCTTGCATTAGGACACAGCGCTAGTCCTTGACGAGAGGCGTCGCAACATATCACAAAGTCAGGGTGGCTCGTGTTTTAATACAAAGCCAAACCGAGAATATTTCGGAGTCAAGGTTGTTCAGGAGAGTCAGGTTCCGATCCTGTGGATTGTGAGGGGGTTTGATCAAAAGTAAGAAGAACGGGGGCATCTTACCGGTCACACAACAAAAACCATGTGATTGTTACTTAACATAGCCATTAAGACATACGATCCATACACAGAGTCGATACATGCAAATAGCATAGCGGTGAAATTAAAACTGATATGCTAGGCGACGCTCAGGCACGCGGTAAGGAAGTACATTCACGCAACATAGCAAAGGCTACATCAACATCGGGAAGAACCACCGAACGGGTAGCGTGCAAGTATGGACGACGAATGTTCGTCGCGGAAGGATCATGTCTCCATGTGCCTCTGATGCAAACCCGTCTCGAACTGAAAGAGGGTCCACGTGCAGGTGTGGTGACCTCCCACAGCAGCCAATCGATCCCTGGTGGCATCTCGGTCCTGCGCGGTAAGGATGTGCTCCGGATGTATCCCTGTCATGAACAGCTGGTAGCAACTTGCGTCATAGTCATAGCATCGTAGAGTCGTGCTCGAGTGGCAAAAACTCGACGAAAAGACCTGAACAGTGCGATCCAGCGCCTTAGTACAACTGAATCAGAACTCGCGGATCATAGCGATGAGGCTCGTACGGGCCAGATAGCTGTGTAGTATCCAGTAGCATCTCTAGCAGGGCATACGAATGTTACGAAACTCAGAGGCACCCAAGCTAACGCTGAGCTCTCCTCGGAGACGTGTGATAGCAGAGTAGGCGGCATCATGGACGGCCATCTCAATCGTCACGCCGAGACCATGGAAAAGGTCAGTTCAGTGTCTGAGTCTCCTGCTGATCATAGATACGAACATCAGCATAGTACTGCTCCTGGTTGAACTCACGTTAAACTCGTAGACCATTTACCGGGTACCAGCGGTAACCCATCTGTGCAGAAGGGTGATCAGGACAGCTGGAAAACCAGGGGCATCACAGCCCAAGTGCGAAGCACCTGTGTCGTAGGACGTGGTGGAAACACGATCCATCTGAAATAAAGAAATTCAGGATTGTCATGCGACATGAGAAGTATAAGAAATCTCGGAGAAAAGGTTAAACAAAACAATGGAAAGGAAAATGATTATCAGACTAATCATATCAATGACAGGGAAACGCACAGATATCCAGCTCTCGGTGGAGGGAATTTACGTCATCCTAAGTGTCGGCGTTAGTAAATTTATTTAACCCGATTAGAAGAGAGATCAGAGTCCCAGAGTAAAGACAAGGAATAAAGATCCTAGTACCACCCAGTTGGCGACGGGGCCCGTAAGCCACACAACCAAGTTAGTAAACAGTTTTCAACCACTAGACTCAACTTCGGCCAAGGATTGAAAGGGGGATTCCAACAGCAGTCGGCTCTGATACTAACCTGTGACGACCCCGGCTTAATCGTGACTAACCATACACGCAAATGCACACGATCAAGCCTAAGGACTCACTTGAAGATATCACAACACAACTGTAAAATATAAATAAAGTCATACAAGCTTTATTTACAGCCGGGCCTCGAGGGCTCGAATACTAGCTCGATGGCGTACAGTGTCAGCGAAAGCTTCAGATATTTGGGTACAGATATAAAAAGAAAGAACAGAACAAGCCTTTAAGAAGGCGGGGCAAAAGAAAAAACACTACGATCGAAAGGCGCAGGCCTCCTGCCTGGGACCCTACAACCTACTCCTGTCGTCGGTCGGCTCCTCGTAGTATACTCGCCGAAGGTAGTAGTAGTAGTAGCCGTCGCGGGGGCAGCTGGCTCAGGGCTCCGTCATCTGGTTGCGACAATTGGATATGGGGAGAAAAAGAAAGCAAAGTAAACGTGAGTACTCATCCAAGTACCAGCAAGCAAGGTCTAATACTACTATGCAACATTATCAAAAGGGAGGCTGTATATATTGGACCGGGCTGCAGAAATGCCAGAATAGAGAGGAAGTCTAGTCCTATCGAAGACTAAGCATCTTCAGTATCTTCATCGGTCTTGCGCATTAAAAGAGTGCAGATTAGTATAATGTAAAGTAGTAGTAGTGTTAACACCTCGCCCAGAGATTCTTCCTCGACTCCCTGCGAGAAAGCAATCCCAAGCCTACTATCCAGTATCTCAAGTATCATGTTCTAGTTGTACCGTTAGGATACAACTCCAGTGTCCGTTACCGTAAGACAGCTATCGATAGATTGTTTCTTCCCTGCAGGGGTGCACCAACTTACCCACCACGCTCGCTTAACTCCGGCCGGACACACTTTACTGGGTCTGCCCGGCCTCGGCCAAACGATACCCGCAACCCGACCTAGGCTCTAAAGAAGTCAGCACGCCGGACTAACCTATGCCCCCAGGGGTCTTGGGCCTTCACCCTGGGAACCCTACACGTTGCGAGGACGCTCCGAAAGCGACCTAGCCCCCCTTAATACAAGCGCGGGCTTAACCATTCCAATCCAAAGCGGGCCGCTCCTCGCTGACGTCATAGAGCTTCGGCTGATGTATAACGACGTAGAACGCCCATACTATGCCCACGTGATGGTTATGCTATCAGGCCAGAGGCCCCCTCGAAGATATCCAAACCGTTAGTGTATTAGAGCGCGCGGTAACCGAGCAGAGACTCACGACGATGTGACCCCGTCACCCCGTCTCGAGGACTTGCGGCAAGGGCTAAGAATGCCCGCACGCCTCGTATTCAACTCTCGGGCACCCTCCAGGTCCACCCGAATCCACTCTCTCCAATAAGCTCGCGCGGTAACCCTCAGGGCCGACCCGTCTTTATACATGGTTCATTGTAAAGTCATAGTAATCATAGTAACCGTGTGTCTAACACCAAGGAAACCCTGAGGAATCACCCTCGATGGAATTCCACCTGATGTTATCGTCAAGGTGAACGAAGGAGGAATCACCCTCGAGGTTCACTCTTGAGGAGTTGCACGACAGTGTCGTTATCGGGGGTGGTGTGGAGGAATCCACCCTCACTGACCACGACCGATTAACTAACCTACAAGGTTATCATCAGAAGTGCTGATGAGGTATCACCCTCGGCACTCGATATAACCCAGTATTGTCGAGCACTAAGGGGGAAGTGAGTGCGGTGCCGGGGCCTGGTCTTCGATCCCGTTGATCGGTCTTCTGAGAATCCATGGGGCAGTCGGGACCAAGTGGGGTCTCTGATAGGTCTCTACCCAGCCTATACTAACAATTTAGGATACCAGGAAGGTATCAACAGCAGTTACAATAAACACGGCTATCAGCAAAATAGATCCAGTAGCAGCATTAACTTCTAATGCAAGCATAAGAGATAAGAGAATAGGCGATATCGATATGCTCAAAAGGGGGGTGCTTGCCTGGAAGCTCTGCGGCAAGTGTCTGGTCGTCAGGGCGTAGTCGACCTCCGAAGTTGCGTCGGTCCGGGGTCTAACGAGAGAGAAGAGGGAAGGAAACAGATGAATACACAGCAAATATTGCAACACAGAGCATGCCATGCCTAAGATGCAGTGCAGGGTTTCCTAAAGATACGTCTAAGTCGTTTTAGTTTTTTAGGATTTAAATGGATTTATTAACCGGTGCATATGCACTATTTATCTACCGGAAATGGACGAAAAGTTGCGGTTCACCTATGAGAGGGTCCGACATGGAAACAACGACATGATCAGATTCCTTCGTCGTTCTGATCAATTTTCATGTATAAAGTTTTTCGATCCGAGCTACGTTTATTTTCTACGAATTTTTGAAGATTAAGTATTTTCTGAATTATTTTTATTAACAGAAAAGAAATATGATGTCAGCATGATGCAATGATGACATCAGTAGTCAACTGGTCGGCTGACCAGGTCAAACCTGACCTGTGGGTCTAGTGGGACCCACATGTCAGCCTCTGTTAGCTAACAGAGTTTAATTTTAAACTAAATAGTTAATTAGGCAGTAGGCCCCACATGTCATAGGCTAATTAGTATTCCTAATTAGGTGTAATTATTAAATCGTTTTAATTATTGGATTAAGAGGTGGGGCCCGCACGTCAGTGGGTCAGGTTGCCCAGTCAGCAGTTGACTGGGTCACCCAGACAACTGGGGCCCGCGGGGCCCACTGTCAGTGCCTCTGGGGTGGCCCCAGGCCAACCAGCGTGGCGGCGGCCGGTGGCTCGACGCGGTGACCTCTCCACGGCGGAGTTCACCGGACGCGCTCGGAATCGTGCTAGGGTGGATCTTTTCGCCGCGCCACTTGCGTTCGAACCGCGGGGTTGTTCCGCGTCGATTGGTGGGCGTTGTGTGGCCGGAGGTGCACCCGTGGCGACGTCGGCGACACCGTGGCGGGCGGCCGGAATCGGGCGATGATATTAGAAAAGCTTCAAATCTTGTATTTAAAAAATGTTAATATATGTTTAAAAATATATTGAAAAACATGATAAAAATGTTTTGAAATGTATACTGGAGATACATACATGTCAGAACATATGTTAAAAAAATTAATTATGTTTAACCCTTTCCAATACATGATTAACATTTTTTAAATATATTTTTTCATGTCTATTTTTCCAGTATAATCTTAAAATATTTTTATATATTTTTAATATTTTTTAAACTATCATTAACATTTTATCAAATACGAGTTTCAGAAACATTTTGGAAATACATGTTAACATTTTTGGATGGTACGAAACATTTTGTAAACTACGCAAATATTTTTTGTACGTTTGTATAAATATTTTTAAAATTGTCATGATTTTTTTTTCTAAAATGCATGAACATTTTTTAAATGCAACTTATGTTTATGTAATTACACAAATATGTTTTACAATGTTTAAAATTCTTTTAAATGTCATGTACCTTTTTGTACCACATAAAAAATTAAATATCAGAAACACAAGAATAAGTTGTGTTCTTACTAGACCAAGAAGGATAAAAAACATGAAAAATGTTTATCTCTTCTGGACATTTTCTGTTGTAGTAGCCTGGTGGTAATCTAGTTAACATTGACCACGAGATCACATGGTCGAGCCACTTTGCGCTCTTTCTTCTAGGCTGCATTTCTTTTAAATTTATTTTCGGTATGTGTTTATATGATATATACACTAGTAGTGATTTCCAACATGAACGATCATCCGGTATGGTGTTGTCCACACAATCCTTGCTAGTGGCAGGTCACGTGTTTGAAACCCGTCGTTTTTTTATCATTTATTTTAGGAGCTTTATAAATAAACTTTTATGTAAATCTACCTTGTGAAGCGGCCCACAGCGGGCCCTGGCATGCCATGTAGGCCATGATACATCTGCGTACGCAAAATGTGACCGTATATGAACGTCCGTGTAAGTTTAATGACCAGAAACACGTATTTTGCAAGTTTATGCACCAAACTGACCGTCGCATGCAAGTTCAATGACTCCCAGTGTATTACCTCTTTTATTATCTTAACATGCACATATGTCACATCATCAAAGACCCACCCACAACTGCATTTATTTTTCATTATTAGTTGAACTCAATGTTTATATTTATTTAACATGCGCACATGTCACCTCGTGAAAGGCCCATCCAACATGCATGGAAAATTCCATTATATTATACTACCTATAGTCAACTATTAAACTGCACGTGCAACGCATGTCTCGACAAATATATTTATTAGGGAAAATACATCCTCTACCGGGTGTAGTTACATCCATTTCTCATATATTACCATGTGGTAGTATATATTCTACTTTATTATTTTTAGTATGTTCATATACTATATCTAATATACTCAAAGCGAGTTGTATGAAAAAATTGCAAGTGAGCCCATAGTTTTTATATCTATTTGTGAAATACATACATATTTTTACGTAAAATGGAGTATGCTTAAAATATGATACATACTACAAAAAGTAGCATATACCCACCTAAACATTCTTATTACTACATACTACACGTACATACACTCCGATATGATAGATACTACCTAAAACGTATGAACAAAAGTGGTGTAACTACACCCGGTAGTAGGAAAAATAATGACATTTATATATATATATATATATATATAGGCGAAATTGTGGATATCAGAACTGACTGTGGTCAGAACTTCGCAGCCACACATGCCTGCCCTGTGATCCGTGCGTGGGCCGAAGGATAAACTAGAAGGCCTTTTTTCTGTTTATCAGCGGCGTCAACCCTGTGATCCCTGTGCCTTTTTTCTGCAGCGGGCGAGACTTTGACAGAGGGACCACGCGCTGACTCGAAGCCCATGGACCATCCCAGAACCGAGTCTTAGCCGGGGAACCTTTTCATGGCATGATTTTTTTTCTCTACCGTGCCTGCCACTGTTTCTTTTTGTCCCATTGCTCTCGTCACGGCGATGCTGAAAAGATTCTTTTGCCTCTCGTCCCCTCACCCCGTCTCCTCCTCCAAGCCTCCGACGAGAGGTGTTCGTGCGCAGATTTTCCGGGCTCCTCCCTCATCTGTGGACTGCGCCAACCCAACGGCTAGGACAACATCGAAAACAGGCTCTTCCGTTAAGGCCATGGCTGCTCCTTTACGGGCTACTCCACCACGTGCTTCTCCCGCTCGCCTCATCCTTCTCCTCTGGTTGGCCGAGTAGAGGCTGACCGCGAGCTGCAGGACATGTTTTGGAGATTTGTCCGCTTGTGTTTCTTCAAGTCCATGTCCACCGATGCATGCACTTTATTCACTTTTTCACTTTTAGTGTTAGAGCTATCTGAACCGAGTGGCATCTGTGTTTGATTTGAATTTTAGTGTTAGAACTATCGGACAGTTCGGACCCCCTTGCTCTCATTCCTCTTCCTCACCTCGTCGCCATGGTCACTGGCCACCCTCCTCCATCCCCTTCCTCAGTGCCGCACTTTCCCTCGCCGTCGCACAGTCACAGGGTCTTCATCTAGCAGCACGGCTCCGTCCTTCATCCGGTCTGGACAGCCTAGGCTCCATGGCTGGTGGCCTGGTGGCCACGGTATGTGGGTACTCTTGATCCGCGATGTGCCGGTCTCACGTCGCCCACTCCAAGCAGCACCATCTCAGCGCTCTCTCCTCCCCGAGGCCAGAGGAGCAACGACGCAACCCTCGCCATCCATGCCTGCCTGCCGAATCATGTGGTTGCTTGATAATCTGGTTGTCTCTCCGTCGAATCATGTATTGATAACCTTGTTTGTCTCCCCGTTGAATCATGGCACATCCACTACGGCTGGGGGTAGAACTACTGTCTCGTCAGCACTGAACTTAACTGAAGATTTGCCAAGGAACGTTACACTGAATCATAGAGCTGAAAGGAAGTGGTAGCACAACCATTTTAAGAGATTACGTAGCACTACACATTCAGTATCTTCGGTGGAAACGCTAGCACATCCCACTAGGAGACCAAACTGCCCATCCATCATCGGTTTGACATTACACATACACGCAAAAATTATACAGTGACCATCCTGAACCACTGTCCGATGAAAACGATATAATGAAGCAGGCCAATTCTGTATCTCTTATATTTGACAGAGCAACCAATGGCCTTTACTTATCAGACAAAATGTAGGCGCCCTTGGATAGTTTACAGGTCTGTTGGAGGCCCAAAAATATAAAGAAGATTAGCAAGCATCGGCAAGCCAAGTCTCGGCATTTTTGTGATAAATGGGTAACATAATTAGACAGAGAAAAAACGTGTTTTGATTTGTACTTGATCAGTTCAATCCGATCCGAGAGCCTAAAGAAACCCCTATCATGATTATACATCCAAATGGAAGCAAAACTTCTTCAAATTTATATTCAAGCAGATCAACTAGAAAACATCACCATTACAATAGAATTAGAGTAAGATAACAAATTCAGCGAGGCCGACATTGTTTAAGGGTACAACAACATGGCATGTTCGCCTTTCAGGGTACAACAACAATAGCAAAATCATAGGCTAACGTTGATAACTTTGTATTACTGAGACGACAAGGTCGTTTGTAGGTTGTATTGCCGCCACAAGTTGATTGTACCCTTAATGGGTAACATAACCATCTCAGACGCTGCTCGAAACCATGTGTCGCCGGATGTGGCACGGTGAATGGAGCGGAGGAGCGACAGCCCAAAGCGCTTTGAGATTGACGGCACACGTCCCTACTGTTTATGCAGATTTTTTAGGTGATGTCAAGAAATTTTTCGAAAATAGATTAGTTTTAATCTATGAACTTTTTTTGGTTACCTTTCGTCAACGCAGTATGGATCTGAGCTGGACCCTTCGCCGTGCTGCGCGGCAGCAGATGGCATCGGTCGTGGAAGAGCAGATCGCTCCGACGGACGGCCCTCCATCCCCGGCGTGAGATCTAGTGGAGGCTGTGTCTCACGGGCCCTTGACAATATTTATCGTGTTGTCAAAACAGTTTGACGAACAAATATATCAGAGGAAATTTTGATGAGTTGTTAACCTTTGAACATCCGAGTAGCATTCCGTCATAGATTCCTTCGCAAATCTTGCTCCAGCACAGATGGATGACAAGTATCGCCGAGAAATCCTGATGCGAGTTGACGCCTTCCACACTCCGACTGAGCTCTGACGGGGAAGAACGGTTCATCCCTGAAACTGTATCCTCAGATCTTTCCGAGTGGAGGTTTCTGTCGAAGAGAAATCGCGTGAGAATGTACAACCAACAAAATGATTGCACAGGCAACAAAGCATCATAAGGAGACTTACTATCACCGGCGGAGTACGTCCTTCGAGGTAGGAAGTCACCACAAGTTTCCGAATGACACCAGAGTTCAAGGTCGAGGCCATTGCTAGAGCAGCTGCCCTCTGTGAGCCTGTGTGGTGTTCAACCACGACAGACCAAAATGGAATGGGGGAATCCTCCTTTTCAATTCTCTGTCTGTCAAACTTGGACGTTTTGTACAAATATATGGCTGCATTGAACAATGGCAACAGTTTGCCGTTTCTCTATCCACGCTTCGAAAGATTGAGTCTGCCCTTCCTATTTGGTAAACCGATCACGAGACCCTGTATTTGACCCTGCTGGTTCACGCTCCGACGCAACAGCGCTAGCTCCAAAAAAACATAATACATAGCTGACAGAACTAGCTGTCCTGCAACATCGCTACCTCACAGAGAAAGTTCAGAGCACTAGCTGGACTGAAAGACAAACGTAACAATAATTTTACGTAGTCTGTATAAAAAAAGACAGTGAAAAGCATATACTTGAGGATTGAGTATGTAGAGCGTGGTGAGCTGCTGGACTGAAGTAGCCGCCTAGCTGGGGAGCGGAGTCGCCGTATTGGATGAGCAGAACTGCAGGAGGCGGAGTAAGGTGGCGTCGAGGTCGACCAATGAGCCAGCGAAGGGATGGCCGCGTCGAGTAGGAGGAGAGGGGGGGCAGCGAAAAGTGCGTTGAGAGTGCACCTGCCTTGTCGGCCGTCGTCGACCATGGAAGGGCGTCGAGCAAGGTGGTCGTCCTTCTGCGTGAGCCTTGCTCTGCCCCTCCTCCGTCCGGCGTCGGCCGCGCCGCCGCTGGGAAGCACCAGCCGCCAGCCGAGAGGATCAGAGAAGTGGGCTGATTTAGGTTTAGTTTTTTTTTGTGCGCGTGTCTCAGAATTACTAGGTACTCTTTTTTCAGTGGCCCGCTACGACCGTCACGGTGAACGGTTTTTTCAAAAAAAAAAAGTCCATTGAAAAGTTTTTAAAAAATCGATTTTTTTATTGAAACTTATATGCGTTCCACACGACACTGTGAAAATTTGTTTGGAAAAATTGGGATTTGTACCCTGTAAAAAACCATAACATTATAGCCCAACAACATAAAAGGTCGCCCCATTTTGAAAGTATGTATTATCTTTTTGTGTACGCCATGTGTGAAAGATATAATACAAAAGTATCTTCTTGCTCAATAGCAATTTATATTACTGCCATTTCCTTACATTTCTTGGCGGGCAAAACCCTGTGTGCTACATACATTTATAGGTTCATGATAACGAGCCACAAGCTTATAATAACAAAGGCGTCAGAGCATCTACAACCACAACTCGTAAAATCCGTCCCTAAACACCCTGGATGCGTCCGGACACTTCCGCGGACAATGACCGAACATCACACTAGAAATCTTGTTCACAACCGAATACTTTAATTACGAAACCTCAAATCCATACAATTTACATGCAACGTGAAACCTAATCTAAGCGAAGCTCGGCCGGCTCCGCCGTGCCCATGTCCGGTGGCCCGGCTCCACCCCTCAAGTGTTTCTCCGGTCATTGGCGAGGTAGAGTAGGCATGGGACACACACCGGCCCATGGGACTTGAGGCGCCGCAGTTCCCATGCCCTACTCTTCCTCGTCGAAGCCCACCTTGCACGTCACCGGTAGATGTGAGGCTGATGATAGATCCATCGTAGTCGGAGTCGGCCACATCCACCACGACGCAGTTGCGGTGGCAAGGGGTTGTCGTGCACCATATGCGGCGCCGAGAGTGTGACTCCGCCCGCCAACGTCCGCCGCAATTTGTTGTCGCGGTTTCCCGTGCTGCTGCCTTGCCTCGCGGGCATGCCGCGCCATACTTGCGTTGGACGAGGCCCAAGCATTGACCTCCGTGTCGCGTGCCAACGAAGCGGTTGCGCATCTGCCATGGCGTTCGTACGCCAGACGGACCGATTGCTTCCCAGGAGTGCGCGACGACATGCCTCGCGCCGGATCCATGCGGCATTTGGGGCGGACAGTGGATTCCTGTCGAAATTGAGTCTGACCGCACCATCGGGCAGACTCCTCCCGGGAACGGCGGAGCGCAAGGCAAACGACCATCTGCTCCTCGGGGCCGTGTGGGACGAGCTCCGGGTCAATGGATCGGGAGGTATAAGATTCGCATACGCTGCCCGCCATGCCGGAGAATGGGGGATCATCAGTGTAACACCCCCGGTGGTTAACCACAGTAATCCCATTTTATAATGCCAAGTCAGCATGATATCAGTGCATGATCATCATTAACATCATATTGCATTTCAACTCCTAACCTCAAATTCAAATTTAAATGAAAGTGGAAAATAAAAGTTGTCCAACATAGAAACTAAATTGTTCATTAAATAGCAAATAAATCAGAGACAATTCTAAAATTGAAACCAACATCATTGGAGTTGGGTAAGTGCTCAAACATCTTCAAACAGCGACTAAAAACAATATTTAATAACCATTTATTAAATCTAATTTAAGTATGAAATGAGTTTTTGCCCAAACTGATTTTAGGTTTTAGGAAATAAAGCACTGGTATTTATGGACTAGGTCTCCCTTTTTACAAAATTCGGTTTGGGGCCTACTATTTACTAACCGAGGTATATGAATTTATAAAAGAAAAAGAACAAAGAAAATAAGCCCCCCCCTTTGATCATCCCGATTCGCCCATTCATATTCTCATGCTTGCATTAGAATTACTTCTGCTGCTGCTTTCCTATTCTGATGCATAGCCTGTTCATTGTAACCTGCTGTTGATAATTACCTACTATCCTAAACTGTTTAGTCTAGGCTGGGTAGAGACCTATCAGTGACCCCACTTATCCCGACTGCGCGCTGTGGATCGTCAGAAGACCCGATCAATGGGATTGAAGACCAGGACCCGACACCGCACATCACCCCCCTAGTTGTAACGACACTGCACGTTACTATCGAGTGCCGAGGGTGAAACCTCTTGTAGCACTTCTGATGTTAACTCTGTAGAGTGCTATTCGGTCGTGGTCATCGGGGTGATTCCTCCTTCACCGCTTCCGATAACGAACGCTGTCCTACAACACCTCAAGTGTGGACCCAGTGAGGTGATTCCTCCTAGTTCACCTTGACGGATACATCGAGTGGGAATTCAATGAGGTGATACCTCGGATCCCTGATGTTTTGGACACACGATACTTGGACTTACATGTTACTTGGAAAGGCGGGTCGACCCTGAGGGGTACCCGCGTGTGATGTGAAGGCGGGTTGCCAGTGTGGTGCCCGTGGTGAATACGAGGCGCGGCCGGGCATTCTTAACCCTTGCCGCAAGTCCTCGAGACGGGCGACGGGTCACATTTTTCGTGAGTCTCTGCTCGTTACCGCAGCCCTAGTCCTAACGATTTGGAATTTGATCCGAGCAGGCCTCTGGCCTGATAGCACTAACCATCACGTGGCCATAGTATGGGCGTTCTGCATCGTATGCATCACGCCGAAAGCTCTGTCAGACTCCAGTTCAGCATGGCGGCACGGTCGGATCGTGTCGGCCACCCGAGGCGATGCTGGTATCCACCCTGTGCGCAACGACCCGGAGGGCGAGGGGCGATGGCCAAGACCCCCTTCGCTTAGGACGTAGACCGGCGGGGACCTCTCTGCTGAGCTGTAGGTAGGTTTGCGATGTGTCGTTTGGCCGAGGCCGGGCATGACCCAGGAAGTGTGTTCCGCCGAAGTTACGGCGTGTTGGGTAAGTTGGTGCACCCCTGCAGGGAAGAACACTTCTATCGATAACCGGTCCTACGGTAAAGGACACTCGGAGTTGTATCCTGATTGATACAATTTAGAACTGGATACCTGTGATGAGACCCGTATATATGGCTCTGGGATTGCTTTCTCGCAGGGAGTCGAGAAAGGATCTCTGGGTGAGGGTTGATATTATTACTACTATTTATATGGCATTGTTCTACTCTCTCTACTGCTGCAAGACCGCTGAAGATGCTAGTCTTCGATAGGACTAGGCCTTCTCTCTATTCTGGCATTTCTGCAGCCCAGTCCACATATACAGCCTCCCCTTGATAATGTTGCATATGTAGTGTAGATCCTTGCTTGCTGAGTACTTCAGAGTACCACGATTGCTTTGTTTTCCTTTTTCTCCCCATATCAGTTTGACGTGACCAGAGGACGGAGCCCCCTGAGACAGATGCCCCGACATGTAACTACTACTACCCAGAGGATGGATACACTACGAGTTGACTGACGACCAGGAGTAGGATCGGAGGTCCCAGGCAGAGGCCTTCGCCTTTCGATCGTAGTGTTTTATTTTGCCCCGCCTTTCTAAAGGCCTTTCTGTACTTTCTTTTATTCTGTACTCAGATATCTGATGCTTCCGCTGACGCTTGTTCGCAAGCTTATGTATTCGAGCCCTCGAGGCCCTGGCTTGTAATATAAAGCTTGTATGACTTTATTTATGTTTTAGAGTTGTGTTGTGATATCTTCCGTGAGTCTAGGCTTGATCGTGTGCATTTGCGTGTATGATTAGTGCACGATCGGGCCGGGGGCGTCACAAGTTGGTTCAGAGCCGACTGCCTGTAGGACCCCCTTTCCAACTCCTTGGCCGAAGTTGAGTCTAGAAACCGGAAAACTTTTTTACTAAACTTGGCAGTGTGGCTTACGGGCCCACGTCGCCAATTGGGTGTATTAGGATCTTTTACTCCTCGACCTTTACTCTGGGCCTCTGATCTCTCTTCTACTCGGGTTAAAATGTTACTAACTCCAACATTAGGTCTCGTGGTCACATCCACCCGAGTTCTGAAAATATCCCCCTTGCTTCAAGATTGTGGGCCAGGTTCTGCTTACAGGATCCTTTTATCGAGGGCACCCTGTGTTGTCACGTGCAGATTCCTCGCTCCAACAGTTTTCTCCGACGTGGATCTAGCCTTTGCATGTCTCGTTGTGTACTCCCATATCGCGTGCCTGCGCGCCGCCTAGATGTCTAGCCCTCCCTTTTCAACTGTCGTAATGCCGGATGCTAACCGAGGCTATGTGTGGCTTTGAATGTCTGGTCGAATATGATGAAGTATCTATTGCACTTCCTTCTGTTGTGCGTGTTACTTCATAAATATTTCCATACACCTGCAAGTTATTAGCTAAATTGCCCCTGTTGATTTGGCAGGATGGCTGACGATCCTCCACCTCCACCCTATATTGCCGCGAATGCAGCAGTTTTGAATTGAACCTCAGCTCACGAGAGTCTGGTAAGACGTTTGGAATGCAATGAGGCTCGTCAGGAGCCTGGACCGATCTCGCTGCCAGAATTTGTGCACCTCAACCCGTCCATTTTCGCACTCCCACCATCCTATGGATGCTGATGATTGGCTTCGTGACATCCTTGAAATGGAGTCAGCTAATGTTCCCCTGCCGTTATTTCACCTTTGCGACATTCCACCTAAAGGCCTAGCGGCTCAATGGTGGGAAGCCACAAGGGTATGTTGCCTGCTGAACCGTAACCACTTGGCAGGAATTTCGTCGACTTTTCTGCACGGTACCATTCCTCAAGGCCTGATGGACCAGAAGAAGCAGGAGTTTCGCAAACTTACCCAGGGCACAATGACTGTGGATG
This sequence comes from Thinopyrum elongatum, assembly GCA_011799875.1. Lineage (NCBI taxonomy): Eukaryota > Viridiplantae > Streptophyta > Magnoliopsida > Poales > Poaceae > Thinopyrum > Thinopyrum elongatum. The sequence goes on from CM022297.1 coordinate 473,901,938, forward strand.
AATATCAGAGGAATTTCTTGAATTTCCCGCTATGCTGAAGATGACGTCTGCACTGACGCCCGTAGGCAGGATAAATTCCGTGAAGGACTCCGTACTGACTAAACACTCGCACTTGCAGTCCTTGATTGCACAGACTTCGCAACGCTTGTCAGCAAATCTTTTCAAATTGAAACAGCTCTGACTGAATGCCAGGAGTCGCTCAAGCGCACTCATGAGCTGGCTTATCCTCGGTCAGCCTGTTCAGAACCGTCGAGTCTGGATCCCACACAATGTCCATCACCGACCTGCTCCAACACACGGCCGTCATATGTTGCACTCGTCTGCCTTCACCGCCGAGACAGCTATCGGTTCATGGTGGGCCGCCTGATGCTGTGGCTTTTCATAGGTTGCACCGTCCTTCTGTTGGTTGCAAGAAGAGTTGTCGGAACTGTCGTCTCAAGAAACAGTAATGCCAGGCCGCCGCTATAGTTCGGGTTCATGTCAATCAAGTCAACATTGAAGAAGCTCGACAGGACCCCAAAATTGTGAGGGGCACCCTTCTAGTCAATTCAATCCCGCTTCAGTCCTTTTTGATTCTGGAGCATCGCACTCCTTCATGTCCGAAAGTTTTGCGCGAAGCCATGATAACATTTCGAGGAGATGTCCACTCCATTAGTATCCAGTCACCTGGGGCTAATTGGCAACTACCATGGTAAGCCACGGTAACCACATTGCGATCGGAGGATTGATGTTCCCCGTTTCACTCATTGCTCTCAGACCTCCAACATAGACATTATTCTGGTATGGACTGGTTTGAAGCCTCATAAAGCTTTGATTGACTGTGCCACTGAAAAGTCCGCCTCACACACCCTTCTGGCCAGATAGTCAGATACTCAGCTCGAACAGTTCTGGACGCCGAAGCTCAGATTTATGTTCTCTGAATGCATTGAATGCTTCACCTCTTGAAGGCATCGAGAACGTTCCAGTTGTTCGTGATTTTCAAGATGTATTTCCAGAAGAACTTCCAGGAATCCACCCCTGCTAGAGCTGTTGAGTTTGTCATTGACTTGAAACCAGGCACTACTCCTATTGCAAAGCGTCCTTATAGATGCCTCCGCATCATCTTCTCGAGCTTAAGGAAAAATCGACACATCACTTAAGAAAGGTTTCATCCGCCCCAGTTCCTCTGCTTGGGGAGCACCCTCACTCTTCGTTAAGAAGAAGGATGAATAACCGATTGGTTCAGGATTATCGGCCCATTAACCAAGCCACCATTCAGAATAAATATCCGCTTCCTCGGATCAATGATTTGTAGATCAACTTACTGGATCATCGGTATTCTCTAAACTTGATTGAGAGTTGGGTATCATCAGATCCGTGTTCGTGAAGAGGATATTCCGAAGACTGCTTTTGTTACTCGCTATGGCTCTTATGGTACACTGTCATGTCATTTGGCTTAACCAATGCTCCAGCCACACTTTTCCCGTCTGATGAATTACTCTTCATGGATTACCTCGACAAGTTCGTCGTGGTATACTAGATGATATTCTGGTTTATTCAAAGAATAAGGAAGAACATGCTGAACACCTCCGTCTTGTACTGAAAGGCTCCGAGAACACCACTGTATGCCAAATATTCTAAATGTGAATTCTGGCTGTCTGAAGTGACATATCTCGCCATGTGATTTCGAAAGATGGCATTGCCGTTACCCAGAACGAGTTCAGGCTATTCTTGACTGGACTCCTCCGAAAACGTCAAGCGAGTGGAGAGTTTTCTGGTCTTGCAAGTTATTGCCGTCGTTTTGTTGAGAATTTTTCTAAGATTGCTAAGCCGTTGACTGATCTTCTCACAAGGGCGTTAAGTTTGAATGGACAGAAAAATGCAGGAAAGCTTTCAAACACTCAAGGACAAGCTAACGTCTGCCCCAGTACTTGCTCCTCCAGATTCTCGCAAAGACTTTGTGATCTATTGTGACGCATCCCGTGAAGGATTAGGCTGTATCCTAATGCAAGAGCGTAAGTGATTGCTTATGGCTCTCGTCAGTTGCGCCCACATGAAGAGAATTATCCGGTACATGATCTTGAACTAGCTGCTCATCTATGCATTGCAGTTATGGCGACATTACCTTCTCGGTAATCGTTGCGAGATATACACGGATCATAAAAGTTTGAAGTACTTGTTCACTCAGCCATCTCTGAATCTCCGTCAGCAAAGATGGATGGAGACCATTGCGGACTATGATTTGGGTATTTCTTATACCCCTGGCAAGGCTAATGTAATGGCTGATGCGTTGAGCCGCAAAATCCTATTGCTGCGAACTTGAGGTTCAGCTACAGCAACCACTTCGTATGAAGAGCTTCGAAAGCTAAATCTCGAGATAGTTCCCCAAGGATACCTAAAAACCTTGGTTGTTGAACCAGACCTTGAGAAAGCTGTTAAGAATGCGCAAGCTAAGATGCTGAAATTGATCTGATGAAGAAAGACCTTCACCTTGTAAAGTACAGGGATTTCTCGCTGTCTGAAGATGGAACCTTGTATTTCAAAGACCGCATTGTGTACCGCGCTTCGAGCTTATGACTGACAAAGCCATGAAGGAGCACATGATACCCCGTTGTCTATTCATCCGGGTAGCACCAAGATGTATCGTGATCTCCGTCAAAGGTACGGGTGGTCCGATGAAGCAAGACATTGCTCGTTATGTTGCTGAATGTGAGGTGTGTCGTCGCGTTAAAGCAGAACATCAGAAGCCTGCTGGAATTCTGCAACCGTTACCTATTCCTTTATGGAAATGGGATAAGGTTCAGATGGATTTCATTACAGGACTTCCCAGGTCACAGAAGGGTCACGATGCTATTCTTGTCGTTGTCGACCAACTCTCTAAAGTTGCACACTTTCTGCCTGTCAGGAGAGACGATCATGCTAGTCAGTTAGCAGAGTTGTATCTCTCCAGAATTGTTTCACTCCACGGTATTCCGAAAGAGATCAGTTCAGACCGTGGCAGCATATTCACTGGTCATTTCTGGGAAAGTTTCCAAAAGGCTATGGGAACTCATATTACCTGGAGTTCAGCTTATCATCCTCAATCCAAGGCCAAGTTGAACGAGTTAATCATTGTCTTGAAGACATGTTCGAGCTGTGTTATATCGTTTGGCAAGAAGTGGGAAGAATCTCTTCCATATGCGAGTTCTCCACATAAATCTGAGCTTCGGCGTCCAGAACTGTTCGAGCTGAGTATCTGACTATCTGGCCAGAAGGGTGTGTGAGGCGGACTATTTCAGTGGCACAGTCAATCAAAGCTTTATGAGGCTTCAACCAGTCCATACCCAGAATAATGTCTATGTTGGAGGTCTTGAGAGCAATGAGTGAAACGGGGAACATCAATCCTCCGATCGCAATGTGGTTACCGTGGCTTACCATGGTAGTTTGCCAATTAGCCCCAGGTGACTGGATTACTAATGGAGTGGACATCTCCTCGAAATGTATATCATGGCTTCGCGCAAAACTTTCGGACATGAAGGAGTGCGATGCTCCAGAATCAAAAAGGACTGAAGCTGGGATTGAATTGACTAGAAGGGTGCCCATCACAATTTTGGGGTCCTGTCGAGCTTCTTCAATGTTGACTTGATTGACATGAACCCGAACTATAGCAGGCGGCCTGGCATTACTGTTTCTGAGACGACAGTTCCGACAACTCTTCTTGCAACCAACAGAAGGACGTGGTGCAACCTGATGAAAAGCCACAGCATCAGGCGGCCCACCATGAACCGATAGCTGTCTCGGCGGTGAAGGCAGACGAGGTGCAACATATGACGGCCTTGGTGTTGGAGCAGGTCGGTGATGGACATTGTGTGGGATCCAGACTCGACGTTTCTGAACAGGCTGACCCGAGGATAAGCCAGCTTCATGAGTGCGCTTGAGCGACTCCTGGCATTCAGTCAGAGCTGTTTCAATTTGAAAAGATTTGCTGACAAGCGTTGCGAAGTCTGTGCAATCAAGGACTGCAAGTGCGAGTTTTATGTCAGTACGGAGTCCTTCACGGAATTTATCCTGCTTACGGGCGTCAGTGCAGACGTCATCTTCAGCATAGCGGGACAATTCAAGAAATTTCCTCTGATATTCATCCACAGTCATTGTGCCCTGGGTAAGTTTGCGAAACTCCTGCTTCTTCTGGTCCATCAGGCCTTGAGGAATGTACCGTGCACGAAAAGTCGACTGAAATTCCTGCCAAGTGGTTACGGTTTCAGCAGGCAACATACCCTTGTGGCTTTCCCACCATTGAGCCGCTAGGCCCTTTAGGTGGAATGTCGCAAAGGTGACATAACTGGCAGGGGCAACATTAGCTGACTCCATTTCAAACAGGATGTCACGAAGCCAATCATCAGCATCCATAGGATTGGTGGAGTTGCGGAAAATGGACGGGTTGAGGTGCACAAATTCTGGCAGCGAGATCGGTCCAGGCTCCTGACGAGCCTCATTGCATTCCAAACGTCTTACCAGACTCTCGTTGAGCTGACGGTTCAATTCAAACTGCTGCATCATTGCGGCAATATAGGGTGGAGGTGGAGGATCGTCAGCCATCCTGCCAAATCAACAGGGGCAATTTAGCTAATAACTTGCAGGTGTATGGAAATATTTATGAAGTAACACGCACAACAGAAGGAAGTGCAATAGATACTTCATCATATTCGCACCAGACATTCAAAGCCACACATAGCCTCGGTTAGCATCCGGCATTACGACAGTTGAAAAGGGAAGGGCTAGACATCTAGGCGGCGCGCAGGCACGCGATATGGGAGTACACAACGAGACATAGCAAAGGCTAGATCCACGTCGGAGAAAACTGTTGGAGCGAGGAATCTGCACGTGACAACACAGGGTGCCCTCGATAAAAGGATCCTGTAAGCAGAACCTGGCCCACAATCTTGAAGCAAGGGGGGATATTTTCAGAACTCCGGGTGGATGTGACCACGAGAACCTAATGTTGGAGTTAGTAACATTTTAACCCGAGTAGAAGAGAGATCAGAGGCCCAGAGTAAAGGTCGAGGAGTAAAAGATCCTAATACCACCCAATTGGCGACGTGGGCCCGTAAGCCACACTGCCAAGTTAGTAAAACAGTTTTCCGGTTTCTAGACTCAACTTCGGCCAAGGAGTTGGAAAGGGGGTTCCTACAGGCAGTCGGCTCTGATACCAACTTGTGACGCCCCCGGCCCGATCGTGCACTAATCATACACGCAAATGCACACGATCAAGCCTAAGGACTCACGGGAAGATATCACAACACAACTCTAAAACATAAATAAAGTCATACAAGCTTTATATTACAAGCCAGGGCCTCGAGGGCTCGAATACATAAGCTTGCGAACAAGCGTCAGCGGAAGCATCAGATATCTGAGTACAGATATAAAAGAAAGTACAGAAAGGCCTTTAGAAAGGCGGGGCAAAATAAAACACTACGATCGAAAGGCGAAGGCCTCCTGCCTGGGACCCTCCGATCCTACTCCTGGTCGTCAGTCAACTCGTAGTAGTATCCATCCTCTGGGTAGTAGTAGTAGCGATCGTCGGGGCATCTGTCTCAGGGGGCTCCGTCCTCTGGTCACGTCAAACTGATATGGGAAAAAAAAAGGAAAACAAAGCAACCGTGAGTACTCTGAAGTACTCAGCAAGCAAGGATCTACACTACATATGCAACATTTTCAAAGGGAGGCTGTATATGTGGACTGGGCTGCAGAAATGCCAGAATAGAGAGAAGGCCTAGTCCTATCGAAGACTAGCATCTTCAGCGGTCTTGCAGCAGTAGAAGAGAGTAGAACATTACAATATAATGTAGTAGTAATAATATCAACCTCATCCTGAGATCCTTTCTCGACTCCCTGCGAGAAAGCAATCCCAGAGCCATAACGTCTTCAAACCTCGTCCTGAGATCCCTTCTCGACTCCCTGCGAGAAGCAATCCCAGAGCCATATATACAGGTCTCATCACAGGTATCCAGTTCTAAATTGTATCAATCAGGATACAACTCCGAGTGTCCTTTACCGTAGGACCGGCTATCGATAGAAATGTTCTTCCCTGCAGGGGTGCACCAACTTACCCAACACGCTCGATTAACTCCGGCCGGACACACTTTCCTGGGTCATGCCCGGCCTCGGCCAAACGACACATCGCAACCCTACCTACAGCTCAGCAGAGAGGTCCCCGCCGGTCTACGTCCTAAGCGCAAGGGGGTCTTGGCCATCGCCCCTCACCCTCCGGGTCGTTGCGCACAGGGTGGATACCAGCATCGCCTCGGGTGGTCGACACGATCCGACCGTGCCGCAGTGCTGAACTGGACGTCTGACAGAGCTTTCGGCTGATGCATACGATGCAGAACGCCCATACTATGCCCACGTGATGGTTAGTGCTATCAGGCCAGAGGTCTGCTCGGATCAAATATCCAAATCGTTAGGACTAGGGCTTGCGGTAACGAGCAGAGACTCACGAAAGATGTGACCCCGTCGCCCCGTCTCGAGGACTTGCGGCAAGGGTTAAGAATGCCCGGCCGCGCCTCGTATTCACCACTCGGGCACCACACTGGCAACCCGCCTTCACATCACACGCGGGTACCCCTCAGGGTCGACCCGCCTTTCCAAGTAACATTGTAAGGTCCAAGTATCCGTGTGTCCATAACATCAGGGAATCCGAGGTATCACCCTCATTGAATTCCCACTCGATGTATCCGTCAAGGTGAACTAGGAGGAATCACCCTCACTGGGTCCACACTTGAGGTGTTGTAGGACAGCGTTCGTTATCGGAAGCGGTGAAGGAGGAATCACCCTCGATGACCACGACCGAATAGCTACTCTACAGAGTTAACATCAGAAGTGCTACAAGAGGTTTCACCCTCGGCACTCGATAGTAACGCTGCAGTGTCGTTACAACTAAGGGGGGTGATGTGCGGTGTCGGGTCCTGGTCTTCAATCCCATTGATCGGGTCTTCTGACGATCCAGCGCGGCAGTCGGGATAAGTGGGGTCACTGATAGGTCTCTACCCAGCCTAGACTAAACAGTTTAGGATATGTAGGTAATTATCAACAGCAGGTTACAATGAACAGGCTATGCATCAGAATAGGTAAAGCAGCAGCAGAAGTAATTCTAATGCAAGCATGAGAATATAGAATGGGCGATATCGGGATGATCAAAGGGGGGGGCTTTATTTTCTTTTGTTCTTTTTCTTTTTATAAATTCATATACCTCGGTTTAGTAAATAGTTAGGCCCCAAACCGAATTTTGTAAAAAGGGAGACCTAGTCCATAAATACCAGTGCTTTATTTCCTAAAACCTAAAATCAGTTTGGGCAAAACATCATTTCATACTTAAATTAGATTTAATAAATGGTTATTAAATATTGTTTTTAGTCGCTGTTTGAAGATGTTTGAGTCACTTACCCAACTCCAATGATGTTGGTTTCAATTTTAGAATTGTCTCTGATTTATTTGCTATTTAATGAACAATTTAGTTTCTATGTTGGACAACTTTTATTTTCCACTTTCATTTAAATTTGAATTTGAGGTTAGGAGTTGAAATGCAATATGATGTTAATGATGATCATGCACTGATAATCATGCTGACTTGGCATTATCAAAATGGGATTACTGTGGTTAACCACCGGGGGTGTTACACTGATGATCCCCCATTCTCCGGCATGGCGGGCAGCGTATGCGAATCTTATACCTCCCGATCCATTGACCCGGAGCTCGTCCCACACGGCCCCGAGGAGCAGATGGTCGTTTGCCTTGCGCTCCGCCGTTCCCGGGAGGAGTCTGCCCGATGGTAGCGGTCAGACTCAATTTCGACAGGAATCCACTGTCCGCCCAAATGCCGCATGGATCCGGCGCGAGGCATGTCGTCGCCGACTCCTGGGAAGCAATGCGGTCCGTCTGGCGTACGAACGCCATGGCAGATGCGCAACCGCTTCGTTGGCACGCCGACACGGAGGTCAATGCTTGGGCCTCGTCCAACGCAAGTATGGCGCGGCATGCCCGCGAGGCAAGGCAGCAGACACGGGAAACCGCGACAACAAATTGCGGCGGACGTTGGCGAGGCGGAGTCACACTCTCCGGCGCCGCATATGGTGCACGACAACCCCTTGCCACCGCAACTGCGTCGTGGTGGATGTGGCCGACTCCGACTACGATGGATCTATCATCAGCCTCACATCTACCGGTGACGTGCAAGGCCTGGGCTTCGACGAGGAAGAGTAGGGCATGGGAAACTGCGGCGCCTCAAGTCCCATGGGCCGGTGTGTGTCCCATGCCCTACTCTACCTCGCCAATGACCGGAGAAACACTTTGAGGGGTGGAGCCGGGCCACCGGACATGGGCACGGCGGAGCCGGACGAGCTTCGCTTAGATTAGGTTTCACGTTGCATGTAAATTGTATGGATTTGAGGTTTCGTAATTAAAGTATTCGGTTGTGAACAAGATTTCTAGTGTGATGTTCGGTCATTGTCCGCGGAAGTGTCCGGACGCATCCAGGGGTGTTTAGGGACGGATTTTACGAGTTGTGGTTGTAGATGCTCTGACGCCTTTGTATATTATAAGCTTGTGGCTCGTTATCATGAACCTATAAATGTATGTAGCACACAGGGTGTTTGCCCGCAAGAAATGTAAGGAAATGGCAGTAATATAAATTGCTATTGAGCAAGAAGATACTTTTGTATTATATACTTTCACACATGGCGTACACAAAAAAGATAAATACATACTTTCAAAATGGGGCGACCTTTTATGTTGTTGGGCTATAATGTTATGGTTTTTACAGGGTACAAATCACAATTTTTCCAAACAAATTTTCACATGTTCGTGTGGAACGCATATAAGTTTCAATAAAAAAATCGATTTTTTAAAAACTTTTCAATGGACTTTTTTTTTTTGAAAAAACCGTTCACCGTGACGGTCGTAGCGGGCCACTGAAAAAAGAGTACCTAGTAATTCTGAGACACGCGCACAAAAAAAACTAAACCTAAATCAGCCCACTTCTCTGATCCTCTCGGCTGGCGGCTGGTGCTTCCCAGCGGCGGCGCGGCCGACGCCGGACGGAGAGAGGGGCAGAGCAAGGCTCACGCAGAAGGACGACCACCTCTGCTCGACGCCCTTCCATGGTCGACGACGGCCGACAAGGCAGTGCACTTCTCAACGCACTTTTCGCTGCCCCCATCTCCTCCTACTCGACGCGGCCATCCCTTCGCTGGCTCATTGGTCGACCTCGACGCCACCTTACTCCGCCTCCTGCAGTTCTGCTCATCCAATACGGCGACTCCGCTCCCCAGCTAGGCGGCTACTTCAGTCCAGCAGCTCACCACGCTCTACTACCTCAATCCTCAAGGTATATGCTTTTCACTGTCTTTTGTTTATACAGACTACGTAAAATTATGTGTTACGTTTGTCTTTCAGTCCAGCTAGTGCTCTGAACTTTCTCTTGTGAGGTAGCGATGTTGCAGGACAGCTAGTTCTGTCAGCTATGTATTTATGTTTTTTTGGAGCTAGCGCTGTTGCGTCGGAGCTGTGAACCAGCAGGGTCAAATACAGGGTCTCGTGATCGGTTTACCAAATAGGAAGGGCAGACTCAATCTTTCGAAGCGTGGATAGAGAAACGGCAAACTGTTGCCATTGTTCAATGCAGCCATATATTTGTACAAAACGTCCAAGTTTGACAGACAGAGATTTGAAAAGGCAGGATTCCCCCATTCCATTTTGGTCTGTCGTGGTTGAACACCACACAGGCTCACAGAGGGCAGCTGCTCTTAGCAATGGCCTCGACCTTGAACTCTGGTGTCATCTCGGAAACTTGTGGTGACCTTCCTACCTCGAAGGACGTACTCCGCCGTTGATAGTAAGTCTCCTTATGATGCTTTGTTGCCTGTGCAATCATTTTGATTGGTTGTACATTCTCACGCGATTTCTCTTCGACAGAAACCTCCACTCGGAAAGATCTTGAGGATACAGTTTCAGGGATGAACCGTTCTTCCCCGTCAGAGCTCAGTCGGAGTGTGGAAGCCGTCAACCTCGCATCAGGATTCTCCGGCGATACTTGTCATCCATCTGCTGCTGGAGCAAGATTTGCGAAGGAATCTATGACGGAATGCTACTCGGATGTTCAAAGGTTAACAACTCATCAAAATTTCCTCTGTATATCTTTTGTTCGTCAAACTGTTTTGACACCACGATAAATATTGTCAAGGGCCCGTGAGACACAGCCTCCCTACGATCTCACGCCGGGGATGGAGGGCCGTCCGTCGGAGCGATCTGCTCTTCCACGACCGATGCCATCTGCTGCCGCGCAGCACGGCGAAGGGTCCAGCTCAGATCCATACTGCGTTGACGAAAGGTAACCAAAAAAAGTTCATAGATTATAACTAATCTATTTTCGAAAACTTTCTTGACATCACCTAAAAAATCTGCATAAACAGTAGGGACGTTCGTGCCGTCAATCTCAAAGCTGCTTTGGGCTGTCGCTCCTCCGCTCCATTCACCGTGCCACATCCGGCGACCACTGGTTTCGAGCAGCGTGCTGAAGATGGTTATGTTACCCATTTAAGGGTACAATCAACTTGTGGCGGCAATACAACCTACAAACGACCTTGTCGTCTTCAGTAATACAAAGTTATCAACGTTAGCCTATGATTTTGCTATTGTTGTTGTACCCTGAAAGGCGAACATGCCATGTTGTTGTACCCTTAAACAATGTCTGTACCTCGCTGAATTTGTTACTCTTACTCTAATTCTATTGTAATGGTGATGTTTTCTAGTTGATCTGCTTGAATATTAAATTTGAAGAAGTTTTGCTTCCATTTTGGATTGTATAATCATGATAGTGCTTTTCTTTAGGCTCTCGGATCGGATTGAACTGATCAAGTACAAATCAAAAACACGTTTTTTCTCTGTCTAATTATGTTACCCATTTTATCACAAAAATGCCGAGACTTTGGCTTGCCGATGCTTGCTAATCTTCTTTATATTTTTGGGCCTCCAACAGACCTGTAAACTTATCCAAGGGCGCCTACATTTTGTCTGATAAGTAAAGGCCATTGGTTGCTCTGTCAAATATAAGAGATACAGAATTGCCCTGCTTCATTATATTCGTTTTTTCATCGGACATGTGGTTCAGGATGGTCACTGTATAATTTTTGCGTGTAGTAATGTCAAACCGATGATGGATGGGCAGTTTGGTCTCCTAGTGTGGATGTGCTAGCGTTTCCACCGAAGATACCTGAATGTTAGTGCTACGTAATCTCTTAAAATGGTTGTGCTACCACTTCCTTTCAGCTCTATGATTCAGTGTAACGTTCCTTGGCAAATCTTCAGTTAAGTTCATGTGCCTGACGAGACAGTAGTTCTACCCCCAGCCGTAGTGGATGTGCCATGATTCAACGGGGAGACAAACAAGGTTATCAATACATGATTCGACGGAGAGACAACCAGATTATCAAGCAACACATGATTCGGCAGGCAGGCATGGATGGCGAGGGTTGCGTCGTTGCTCCTCTGGCCTCGGGGAGGAGAGAGCGCTGAGATGGTGCTGCTTGGAGTGGGCGACGTGAGACCGGCACATCGCGGATCAAGAGTACCCACATACCGTGGCCACCAGGCACCAGCCATGGAGCCTAGGCTGTCCAGACCGGATGAAGGACGGAGCCGTGCTGCTAGATGAAGACCCTGTGACTGTGCGACGGCGAGGGAAAGTGCGGCACTGAGGAAGGGGATGGAGGAGGTGGCCAGTGACCATGGCGACGAGGTGAGGAAGAGGAATGAGAGCAAGGGAGTCCGAACTGTCCGATAGTTCTAACACTAAAATTCAAATCAAACACAGATGCACATCGGTTCAGATAGCTCTAACACTAAAAGTGAAAAAGTGAATAAAGTGCATGCATCGGTGGACATGGACTTGAAGAAACACAAGCGGACAAATCTCCAAAACATGGTCCTGCAGCTCGCGGTCAGCCTCTACTCGGCCAACCAGAGGAAGGAATGAGGCGAGCGGGAGAAGCACGTGGTGGAGTAGCCCGTAAAGGAGCAGCCATGGCCTTAACGGAAGAGCCTGTTTTCGATGTTGTCCTAGCCGTTGGGTTGGCGCAGTCCACAGATGAGAGGAGGAGCCCGGAAATCTTGCGCACGACCACCTCTCGTCGGAGGCTTGGAGGAGGAGACGGGGTGAGGGGACGAGAGGCAAAAGAATCTTTTCAGCATCGCCGTGAGCGAGCAATGGGACAAAAAGAAAACAGTGGCAGGCACGGTAGAGAAAAAAAATCATGCCATGAAAAGGTTCCCCGGCTACGACTCGGTTCTGGGATGGTCCATGGGCTTCGATGTCAGCGCGTGGTCCCTCTGTCAAAAGTCTCGCCCGCTGCAGAAAAAGGCACAGGGATCACAGGGTTGACGCCCGCTGATAAACAAGAAAAAGGCCTTCTAGTTTTCATCCTTCGGCCCACGCACGGATCACAGGGCAGGCATGTGTGGCTGCGATAGTTCTGACCACAGTCAGTTCTGATATCCACAATTTCGCCTATATATATATATATATATATATATATATGTCATATTTTTCCTACTACCGGGTGTAGTTACACCCACTTTTGTTTCATACGTTTTAGGTAGTATCTATCATATCGGAGTGTATGTACGTGTAGTATGTAGTATATAAGAATGTTTAGGTGGTATATATGCTACTTTTTTGTAGTATGTATCATATTTTAAGCATACTCCATTTTACGTACAAATATGTATGTATTTCACAAATAGAATAAAAACCTATGGGCTCACTTGCAATTTTTTCATACAACTCGCTTTGGAGTATCTTAGATATAGTATATGAACATACTAAAAATAATAAAGTAGAATATATACTACCACATGGTAATATATGAGAAATGGATGTAACTACACCCGGTAGTAGGATGTATTTTCCCTACATAAATATTATTTGTCGAGACATGCGTTGCACGTGCACGTTTACTAGTTGACTATAGGTAGTATAATATAATGGAATTTTCCCATGCATGTTGGATGGGCCTTTCACGAGGTGACATGTGCGCATGTTTAAATAAATATAACTATTGGAGTTCAACTAATAATGAAAAATAAATGCATGTTGTGGTGTGTCTTTGATGATGTGACATATGTGCATGTTAAGATAATAAAAGAGGTAAATACACTGGGAGTCATTGAACTTGCATGCGACGGTCAGTTTGGTGCATAAACTTGCAAAATACGTGTTTCTGGTCATTAAACTTACACGGACGTTCATATACGGTCACATTTTGCGTACGCAGATGTATCCATGGCCTACATGGCATGCCAGGGCCCGCTGTGGGCCGCTCTCACAAGGTAGATTTACATAAAAGTTTTTATTTATAAAGCTCCTAAAATAAAATGATAAAAAAACGACGGGTTTCAAACACGTGACCTGCCACTAGCAAGGATTGTGTGGACAACCACCATACCGGATGATCGTTCATGTTTGGAAATCACTACTAGTGTATATATCATATAAACACATACCGAAAATAAATTTAAAAGAAATGCAGCCTGAAGAAAGAGCGCAACGTGGCTCGACCATGTGATCTCGTGGTCAATGTTAACTAAGATTACCACCAGGCTACTACAACAGAAAATGTCCAGAAGAGATAAACATTTTTCATGTTTTTATTCCTTCTTGGTCTATGTAAGAACACAACTTATATTCTTGTGTTTCTGATATTTAATTTTTTATGTGTTACAAAAAAGGTACATGACATTTAAAAGAATTTTAAACATTGTAAAACATATTTGTGTAATTACATAAACATAAGTTGCATTTAAAAAATGTTCATGCATTTTAGAAAAAAAAATCATGACAATTTTAAAAATATTTATACAACGTACAAAAATATTTGCGTAGTTTACAAAATGTTTCGTACCATCCAAAAATGTTTAACATGTATTTCCAAAATGTTTCTGAAACTCGTATTTGATAAAATGTTAATGATATGTTTAAAAAATATTAAAAATATATAAAAATATTTTAAGATTATACTGGAAAAATAGACATGAAAAAATATATTTAAAAAATGTTAATCATGTATTTGGAAAGGGTTAAACATAATTAATTTTTTTTAAACATATGTTCTGACATGTATGTATCTCCAGTATACATTTCAAAACATTTTTATACATGTTCAATATATTTTTAAACATATTATTAACATTTTTTTAAATACAAGATTTGAAGCTTTTTCTAAATATCATCGCCCGATTCCGGCCGCCCGCCACGGTGCTCGCCGACGTCGCCACGGTGCACCTCCGGCCACACAACCGCCACCAATCGACGCGGAACAACCCCGCGGTTCGAACGCAAGTGGTCGCGCGCGAAAAGATCCACCCTAGCACGATTCCGACGCGCTCCGGTGAACTTCCGCCGCTGGAGAGGTCACCGCGTCGAGCCACCGGCCGCCGCCACGCTGGTTGGCCTGGGGCCACCCCAGAGGCACTGACAGTGGGCCCCGCGGGCCCCAGTTGTCTGGGTTGACCCAGTCAACTGCTGACTGGGCAACTCTGACCCACTGACGTGCGGGCCCCACCTCTTAATCCACTAATTAAAACGATTTAATAATTAACACCTAATTAGGAATACTAATTAGCCTATGACATGTGGGGCCTACTGCCTAATTAACTATGTTTAGTTTAAAATTAAACTCTGTTAGCTAACAGAGGCTGACATGTGGGTCCCACTAGACCCACAGGTCAGGTTTGACCTGGTCAGCCGACCAGTTGACTACTGATGTCATCATTGCATCATGCTGACATCATATTTCTTTTCTGTTAATAAAAATAATTTCAGAAAATACTTTAATCTTCAAAAATTCGTAGAAAATAAACCGTAGCTCGGATCGAAAAACTTTATACATGAAAATTGATCAGAACGACGAGACGAATCTGATCATGTCGTCTGTTTCCATGTCGGAACCCTCTACATAGGTGAACCCGCAACTTTTCGTCCATTTCCGGTAGATAAATAGTGCATATGCACCGGTTAATAAATCCAATTTAAATCCTAAAATAACTAAAACGACTTAGACGTATCTTTAGGAAACCCTGCACTGCATCTTAGGCATGGCATGCTCTGTGTTGCAATATTTGCTGTGTATTCATCTGTTTCCTTCCCCTCTTCTCTCTCGTTAGACCCCGAGACCGACGCAACTTCGGAGGTCGACTACGCCCCTGACGACCAGACACTTGCCGCAGAGCTTCCAGGCAAGCACCCCCCTTTTGAGCATATCGATATCGCCTATTCTCTTATCTCTTATGCTTGCATTAGAAGTTACTGCTGCTACTGTTATCCTATTTCTGCTGCATAGCCTGTTTATTGTAACCTGCTGTTGATACCTTCCTGTTATCCTAAATTGTTTAGTATAGGCTGGGTAGAGACCTATCAGAGACCCCACTTGGTCCCGACTGCCCCACTGGATTCTCAGAAGACCCGATCAACGGGATCGAAGACCAGGCCCCGGCACCGCACATCACTTCCCCCTTAGTTGCTCGACACTACTGGGTTACTATCGAGTGCCGAGGGTGATACCTCATCAGCACTTCTGATGATAACCTTGTAGGTTAGTTAATCGGTCGTGGTCAGTGAGGGTGATTCCTCCTACACCACCCCCGATAACGACACTGTCGTGCAACTCCTCAAGAGTGAACCTCGAGGGTGATTCCTCCTTCGTTCACCTTGACGATAACATCAGGTGGAATTCCATCGAGGGTGATTCCTCAGGGTTTCCTTGGTGTTAGACACACGGTTACTATGATTACTATGACTTTACAATGAACCATGTTACTAAAGACGGGTCGGCCCTGAGGGGTACCCGCGCGAGCTTAATTGCGAGAGATGTGGATTCGGGTGGACCTGGAGGGTGCCCGAGAGTTGAATACGAGGCGTGGCCGGGCATTCTTAGCCCTTGCCGCAAGTCCTCGAGACGGGGTGACGGGGTCACATCGATCGTGAGTCTCTGCTCGTTACCGCGCGCTCCTAATACACTAACGGTTTGGATATTTCATCCGAGGGGCCTCTGGCCTGATAGCACTAACCATCACGTGGGCATAGTATGGGCGTTCTACGTCGTATACATCAGCCGAAGCTCTATAGACGTCAGCGAGGAGCGGCCCGCTTTGGATTGGACTGGTTAAGCCCGCGCTTGTATTAAGGGGGGCTAGGTCTGCTTTCGGAGCGTCCTCGCAACGTGTAGGGTTCCCAGGGTGAAGGCCCAAGACCCCTGGGGGCATAGGTTAGTCCGGCGTGCTGACCTCTCTTTAGAGCCTAGGTCGGGTTGCGGCGTATCGTTTGGCCGAGGCCGGGCATGACCCAGTAAAGTGTGTCCGGCCGGAGTTAAGCGAGCGTGGTGGGTAAGTTGGTGCACCCCTGCAGGGAAGAAACAATCTATCGATAGCCTGTCTTACGGTAACGGACACTTGGAGTTGTATCCTAATCGGTACAACTAGAACATGATACTTGAGATGATAACTGGATAGTATGGCTCTGGGATTGCTTTCTCGCAGGGAGTCGAGGAAGAATCTCTGGGCGAGGTTGTTAACACTACTACTACTTTACATTATACTAATCTGCACTCTTCTAATGCTGCAAGACCGATGAAGATACTGAAGATGCTAGTCTTCGATAGGACTAGACTTTCCTCTCTATTCTGGCATTTCTGCAGCCCGGTCCACATATACAGCCTCCCTTTTGATAATGTTGCATATGTAGTATAGATCCTTGCTTGCTGAGTACTTCGGATGAGTACTCACGTTTACTTTGCTTTCTTTTTCTCCCCATATCCAATTGTCGCAACCAGATGACGGAGCCCCTGAGCCAGCTGCCCCCGCCGACGGCTACTACTACTACTACCCTTCCGGCGAGTACTACTACGAGGAGCCGACCGACGACCAGGAGTAGGTTCGGAGGGTCCCAGGCAGGAGGCCTGCGCCTTTCGATCGTAGTGTTTTTCTTTTGCCCCGCCTTCTTAAAGGCTTGTTCTGTCTTTCTTTTTATATCTGTACCCAAATATCTGAAGCTTTCGCTGACACTTGTACGCCATCGAGCTATGTATTCGAGCCCTCGAGGCCCTGGCTTGTAATATAAAGCTTGTATGACTTTATTTATATTTTACAGTTGTGTTGTGATATCTTCAAGTGAGTCCTTAGGCTTGATCGTGTGCATTTGCGTGTATGGTTAGTGCACGATTAAGCCGGGGTCGTCACAGGTTAGTATCAGAGCCGACTGCCTGTAGGAATCCCCCTTTCCAACTCCTTGGCCGAAGTTGAGTCTAGTGGTTGAAAACTGTTTTACTAACTTGGTTGTGTGGCTTACGGGCCCACGTCGCCAACTGGGTGGTACTAGGATCTTTTATTCCTTGTCTTTACTCTGGGACTCTGATCTCTCTTCTAATCGGGTTAAATAAATTTACTAACGCCGACACTTAGGATGACGTAAATTCCCTCCACCCGGAGAGCTGGATATCTGTGCGATTTCCCTGTCATTGATATGATTAGTCTGATAATCATTTTCCTTTCCATTGTTTTGTTTAACCTTTCTCTCCGAGATTTCTTATACTTCTCATCGTCGCATGACAATCCTGAATTTTCTTTATTTCAGATGGATCGTCTGTTTCCACCACGTCCTACGACACAGCTTGTGCTTCGCACTTGGGCTCGTGATGCCCCTGGTTTTCCAGCTGTCCTGATCACCCTTCTGACCAGACTGGGTTACCGCTGGTACCACGAGTAAATGGTCTACGAGGTTTACCGTGAGTTCAACCAGGAGCAGTACTATGCTGATGTTCGTATCTATGATCAGCAGGATGACTCAGACACTGAACTGTACCTTTTCCATGGTATCGGCGTGACGATTGAGATGGCAGTCCATGATGCCGCCTACTCTGCTATCACACGTCTCCGAGGAGAGCTCAGCGTTAGCTTGGATGCCTCTGAGTTTCGATACATTCCGTATGCCCCTGCTAGAGATGCTACTGGATACTACACAGCTATCTGTGCCCCGTACGAGCCTCATCGCTATGATCCGCGAGTTCTGATTCAGTGTACTCAGGCTCTGGATCGCACTGTTCAGGCTCTTTCTGTCGAGTTGTTTGCCACTCGAGCACGACTCTACGATGCTATGACGCAGTTGCTACCAGCTGTTCATGCAGGGATACATCCGGAGCACATCCTTTACCCGCGCAGGACCGAGATGCCACCAGGGATCGATTGGCCTGCTGTGGGAGGTCACACACCTGCACGTGGACCTCTTCTTTCAGTTCGAGACCGGGTTCTGCATCAGAGTGCACATGGAGCACATGATCCTTCCGCGACGAACATTCGTCGTCCATACTTGCAGCTACCCCGTTTCGGTGGTTCTTCCCGATGTTGATGTAGCCTTTGCTATGTTGCGTGATGTACTTCCTTACCGCGTGCCTGCGCGTCGCCTAGCATATCTAGTTTTTAAATTTGCACCGCTATGCTATTTGCATGTATCCGACTCTGTGTATGGATCTGTATGTCTTAATTGGCTACTGTTAAGTAACAATCACACTGTTTTCTTGTTGTCGTGACCGGTAAGATGCCCCCGTTCTTCTTACTTTTGATCAACACCCCTTCACAATTCCACAGGATCGGAACCTGACTCTCCTGAACAACCTTGACTCCGAAATATTCTCGCGTTTGGCTTTGTATTATAACACGAGCCACCCTGACTTTGTGATATGTTGCGACGCCTCTCGTCAAGGACTAGGCTGTGTCCTAATGCAAGAACGAAGAGTAATTGCGTATGCCTCGCGACAATTGCATCCGCATGAAGAGAACTATCCAGTGCATGATCTTGAACTTGCTGTTGTGATCTATGCTTTGAAGCAGTGGCGACACTACCTTCTTGGTAACCGGTGTGAGATCTATACCGATCATCAGAGTCTGAAGTATTTGTTCACTCAACCGGATCTTAATCTCCGTCAACAGCGATGGTTGGAAACAATTACAGACTATGACTGTGGTATTTCTTATACCCCTGGCAAGGCTAATGTAATGGCTGATGCCTTGAGCCGCAAGTCCTACTGTAACAACCTCATGGTTAGGCGAGCTCAACCCTATTATGAAGAACTGCGTAAGTTGAACCTTTGTATCGTTCCGCAGGGTTCTCTTAATAACCTTGTGGTACAGCCAGATCTTGAGAAAGCTGTTAAGAGTGCGCAAGCTAAAGATGCCGAAGTAGAACTGATGAAGAAAGAACTTCACCTTGAGAAGTACAAGGATTTCTCGGTTGCTGAAGATGGAACCTTGTATTTCAGAGACAACATTGTGGTACCTCGCTTCGAGCTTATGACTGACAAGGTAATGAAAGAGGCACATGATACACCGTTGTTTATCCATCCGGGTAGCACCAAGATGTATCGTGATCTCCGTCAAAGGTACTGGTGATCCAAAATGAAGCAGGACATTGCTCGATATGTTGCTGAATGTGATGTTTGCCGTCGCGTGAAAGCAGAACATCAGAAGCCTGCTGGAATTCTGCAACCGCTCCCTATTCCTCTATGGAAATGGGATAAAGTGCAAATGGATTTCATTACTGGCCTTCCCAAGTCTCAGAAAGGTCACGATGCTATTCTTGTCGTCGTCGATCAACATTCCAAGGTTGCACATTTTCTGCCTGTCAAGGAGACTATCACCGCTAGTCAGCTAGCAGAATTGTATATCTCCATAATTGTTTCACTCCACGGTATTCCGAAGGAGATCAGTTCGGACCGTGGCGGTCTTTTCACTTCCAAGTTCTGGGAAAGTTTCCAAGAAGCTATGGGAACTCACATTACCTGGAGTTCAGCATATCATCCAAAATCCCAAGGCCAAGTTGAGTGAGTTAATCAAGTGCTAGAAGATATGCTTCGGGCTTGTGTTATATCATTCGGTAAGAAGTGGGAAGAATCTCTCCCGTATGCCGAATTCTCTTATAACAACAGTTATGAAGCCAGCTTGAAAATGGCCCCCTTCGAAGTGCTTTATGGACGTAAGTGTCGAACCCCTCTGAATTGGTCAGAAACTGGGGAACGACCGCTCGTGGGACCGGACATTATCCAACACGCCGAAGAACAAGTCTACATTGTCCGAGAAAATCTCAAAGCGGCTCAGGACCGCTAGAAGAGCAACTATGATCGCGAACAGTGGGGCTTGACCTATCAACCAGGTGATCAAGCTTATCTTCGTGTCACTCCTATGAAGGGCACCCGTCATTTCGGAATCAAGGGCAAGCTAGCTCCACGCTACATCGGCCCCTTTCGCATTGTTGCCAGACGTGGATAGGTGGCTTATAAATTGGAGTTGCCACCGCAATTCTCTCATATTCACGACGTCTTCCATGTGTCGCAACTTCGTCGTTGCTTCAAGGAATCTCCGCACCGCGCAGTGGATCACGAGATGCTCGAACTACAAGATGATCTTTCTTATAAGGAGCATCCAATCCGCATTCTCGATGAAGCTGAACGTCGAACTAGTCAGAAGACGACCAAGTTCCTTAAAGTGCAGTGGTCGAATCATACTGAAGATGAAGCCACTTGGGAACGCGAGGATCATCTTCGGGAAGAATATCCCGACCTCTTTCCTTCTACCTCCTGAATTCTCGGGACGAGAATTTCTTTTAGAGGAGGAGAATTTGTAACACCCCTGTGTATTAGCCACTGTGACCAACTGCTAATAATGCCAACTCATCTTCATTTGCAGTGCCTAGCCACTTTGGTTAAATATTCAATTCAAATTCTATTCTGAAAATCAACTCAAATTCAAAAGTGAAATATGAAGTTGCTCAAAACTTGTGGGAAAAATGTTCACCTTATAGCAAATAATCCAAAACTATTTGCTGTTAAGGAACACAACATTACCATCAACCACAGAAGGGCCTAATCATTTAAATCAGAGTCAAAATAACAATTTAAATGCCTTTTTCATTTTTGAATAAATTCAAAAGGGCTCCAAAAATACCCAAACTTTTTGTGGCAGTGTGGAATATTTCCTTGAAATTGTGTGAACAAGTTTCACACTTGTACAAACTCTTTTGACAGCTTATTTAAATCAAAAACCCTCACTGGAAAAAGAAAACAGAAAATAAAATTAAGAAGAGACATTGTGCACTGGGCCTAAGTGCACAGTGCCCCGAATCCAGCCCAACTGGCCCATCTCCCTCTTCTCTCCCCTGCGTGTCACCGCCGCCATGGTCGAGCGCGCGCGCGCCGGTGCGGCGTCGACACCGCGGCACTCCACTAACGCCGCGGCCCGTCGAGGGGATAAGGACGAGCCAGGGCTTCCCCCTGGCCTCCCCATCCGTTCCCTCTGTCTCTCCGTTGCTCTCCCCCTCGTTCCCCATCGTCACCGAATGCCACCACCGCCGTGCCTCCGTCGATCCCGTGGCCACAGCCACCACCTCGCTCCGCCGACTTGCCGAGGAGCTCCGCCATCGTCTTCTCCATCGACCGGTGGCCTCAGCTGGAGCTAGGGAGCACCGAAGCGCTGGATCCCCCTCGTCCACATCTCCGGTTGCCGCTGATCGTCTTTGACTCCGGCGCCCGCTTCTGCTGCTACTAATCCATCACGGGCCAACGTGCGTGCCGCGAGGTGAACCCCTCTTTCTTCCCCTTTTCCTTTGTTCGCCCTCGCACGCGCGCTAGCTGCTTCTTCCGCGGCGCCCGGAAGCGCCGCCGCCCGCTCACGTCGCCGGCGTGTCCACGGTGACCCTTCGGTCAAGTGCTTGTGACCGTTGCACTCACCGCGCCGCGTAGGTCCTTCCCAACCCCTCTGTTAGCTCGCTAGCTCGCCGTAGCACCTGTTCCATCGAGGTCCCGAACGCGCCTCCGCCTCAGCTCGCCGTCGGCGCCCTTCCGGTGACCAAAAGGTCACGGGGCCGAGCACATTGTGCTCAGCGCATCGCGTAGAGCCTCGCTAGCCTCGCCATTTGCTCGTTTACACGCTACTGCCCCGTTTCCATCATCGCCCGATTCCGGCCGCCCACCACGGTGCTCGCCATCGTCGCCACGGTGCACCTCCGGCCACACAACCGCCACCAATCGACGCGGAACAACCCCGCGGTTCGAACGCAAGTGGTCGCGCGCGAAAAGATCCACCCTAGCGCGATTCCGACGAGCTCCGGCGAACTTCCACCGCTGACGAGCCGCCGCCACGCTGGCTGGCCTGGGGCCACCCCAGAGCCACTGACAGTGGGCCCCGCGGGCCCCAGTTGACTGGGTTGGCCCAGTCAACTGTTGACTGGGCAACTCTGGCCCACTGACGTGCGGGCCCCGCCTCTTAATCCACTAATTAAAATGATTTAATAATTAACACCTAATTAGGAATACTAATTAGCCTATGACATGTGGGCCTACTGCCTAATTAACTCTGTTTAGTTTAAAATTAAACTTTGTTAGCTCAGAAGCTGACATGTGGGTCCCACTGAACCCACAGGTCAGGTTTGACCTGGTCAGCCGACCAGTTGACTGCTGATGTCATCATTGCATCATGCTGACATCATATTTCCTTTTCTGTTAATAAAAATAATTTTAGAAAATACTTTAATCTTCGAAAATTCGTAGAAAATAAACCGTAGCTCGGATCGAAAAACTTTATACATGAAAATTGATCAGAACAACGAGACGAATCTGATCATGTTGTCTGTTTCCATGTCGGAACCCTCTGCATAGGTGAACCCGCAACTTTTCGTCCGTTTCCGGTAGATGAATAGTACATATGCACCGGTTAATAAATCCAATTTAAATCCTAAAATAACTAAAACGACTTAGACGTATCTTTAGGCAACCCTGCACTGCATCTTAGGCATGGCATGCTCTGTGTTGCAATATTTGCTGTATATTCATCTGTTTCCTCCCCCTCTTCTCTCTCGTTAGACCCCGAGACCGACGCAGCTCCGGAGGTCGACTACGCCCCTGACGACCAGACACTTGCCGCAGAGCTTCCAGGCAAGCACCCCCCTTTTGAGCATATCGATATCGCCTATTCTCTTCTCTCTTATGCTTGCATTAGAAGTTACTGCTGCTACTGTTATCCTATTTCTGTTGCATAGCCTGTTTATTGTAACCTGCTGTTGATACCTTCCTGTTATCCTAAATTGTTTAGTATAGGATGGGTAGAGACCTATCAGAGACCCCACTTGGTACTGACTGCCCCGCTGGATTCTCAGAAGACCCGATCAACGGGATCGAAGACCAGGCCCCGGCACCGCACATCACTTCCCCCTTAGTTGCTCGACACTACTGGGTTACTATCGAGTGCCGAGGGTGATACCTCGTCAGCACTTCTGATGATAACCTTGTAGGTTAGTTAATCGGTCGTGGTCAGTGAGGGTGATTCCTCCTACACCACCCCCGATAACGACACTGTCGTGCAACTCCTCAAGAGTGAACCTCGAGGGTGATTCCTCCTTCGTTCACCTTGACGATAACATCAGGTGGAATTCCATCGAGGGTGATTCCTCAGGGTTTCCTTGGTGTTAGACACACGGTTACTATGGTTACTATGACTTTACACTGAACCATGTTACTAAAGACGGGTCGGCCCTGAGGGGTACCCGCGCGAGCTTAATTGCGAGAGATGTGGATTCGGGTGGACCTGGAGGGTGCCCGAGAGTTGAATACGAGGCGTGGCCGGGCATTCTTAGCCCTTGCCGCAAGTCCTCGAGACGGGGTGACGGGGTCACATCGATCGTGAGTCTCTGCTCGTTACCGCGCGCTCCTAATCCACTAACGGTTTAGATATTTGATCCGAGGGGCCTCTGGCCTGATAGCACTAACCATCATGTGAGCATAGTATGGGCGTTATGCGTCGTATACATCAGCCGAAGCTCTATAGACGTCAGCGAGGAGCGGCCCGCTTTGGATTGGACTGCTTAAGCCCGCGCTTGTATTAAGGGGGCTAGGTCTACTTCCGGAGCGTCCTCGCAACGTGCAGGGTTCCTAGGACGAAGCTCCAAGACCCCTGGGGGCATAGGTTAGTCCGGCGTGCTGACCTCTCTTTAGAGCCTAGGTCGGGTTGCGGCGTATCGTTTGGCCGAGGCCGGGCATGACCTAGTAAAGTGTGTCCGGCCGGAGTTAAGCCAGCGTGGTGGGTAAGTTGGTGCACCCCTGCAGGGAAGAAACAATCTATCGATAGCCTGTCCTACGGTAACGGACACTCGGAGTTGTATCCTGATCGGTACAACTAGAACATGATACTTGAGATGATAACTGGATAGTATGGCTCTGGGATTGCTTTCTCGCAGGGAGTCGAGGAAGAATCTCTGGGCGAGGTTGTTAACACTACTACTACTTTACATTATGCTAATCTGCACTCTTCTAATGCTGCAAGACCGATGAAGATACTGAAGATGCTAGTCTTCGATAGGACTAGGCTTTCCTCTCTATTCTGACATTTCTGCAGCCTAGTCCACATATACAGCTTCCCTTTTGATAATGTTGCATATGTAGTATAGATCCTTGCTTGCTGAGTACTTCGGATGAGTACTCACGTTTGCTTTGCTTTTTTTTTCTCCCATATCCAATTGTCGCAACCAGATGACGGAGCCCCTGAGCCAGCTGCCCCCGCCGATGGCTACTACTACTACTACTACCCTTCCGGCGAGTACTACTACGAGGAGGCGACCGACGACTAGGAGTAGGTTCGGAGGGTCCCAGGCAGGAGGCATGCGCCTTTCGATCGTAGTGTTTTTCTTTTGCCCCGCCTTCTTAAAGGCTTGTTCTGTCTTTCTTTTTATATCTGTACCCAGATATCTGATGCTTCCGCTGACACTTGTACGCAATCGAGCTATGTATTCGAGCCCTCGAGGCCCTGGCTTGTAATATAAAGTTTGTATGACTTTATTTATGTTTTAGAGTTATGTTGTGATATCTTCAAGTGAGTCCTTAGGCTTGATCGTGTGCATTTGCGTGTATGGTTAGTGCACGATTAAGCCGGGGTCGTCACAGATGATACCCCGCGCGTTGTTGCGGAACTTTTTGCCTTACATAGCAGTTTCAACAAAAATAATAATCAAATAAAAATAAAAATGGCAATTAAAGATCCAACGAAATATTGATATTTATGTTCAACGAATACACTTTAGTGCAAACTTGCAAAGACTCGGCATTATCATGGAATTCCCATCCTCAATATTCACGTTAGCATTGTAAAACCATTGAAATAATGCTAGTACACTTAATTGGCTTGTAGTGACTGCAAAAGAGGCATTTATTCACCTGTACGTAAATGTTAAAATTCTTATAGCCAAGTTGTAACCACTGGATAAGAAAATACGAAGGTATGGTATATGATAGGAGAGGTAGAGGGAGCAGCGAGCTTATATCTTTTTCATTAGTCATAAGAAGATTACAATTTCTAGTAAGTTAAATCCATGTACCATAATAATGTATGCTTCGTTGTTCTGATATAGGAAATTAGATAGCACATTTTGACAACATTCTAAAAGAAAAACAAATAGCATTGTTAAATGGCAAGTAATGCAAACGTTAACTCATCTACAGTATGAACATATTTACAGAATCTATGGTTGTAGATTTTTTTTAAGGGGACCTATATGGTCGTAGATAGTCAACAATCCTAGAGCGCTCCTCTTCGGCGCCCTCAGCGCCCGCTAAGGTAGTTGGCGCTTGAAGGAGCGCGGTAGTGGGCCGGCCCAGTATCGCTCGCACCAGATGCTCAAAAAACAAAAGTCAATAAAATATGCAGCAGGTGGGACTAGAACCTGCACGCAATTGCTGACAGACTTGGTGCTTCTACCACTACACTAGGATGGTTTGTTGTGCTATATGTGAGAAAACAGTCCTATTTGACCCATGTTTGAGCCCCAGAACAAAAATATTTCGAAAAGGGAAGGAAATTTTGAACAAGAATTCACGAATTTTAAAACAGTTCGTCGATTCTGACAAAAGGTCACAGATTTCGAAGAAATTTTTCAAAAAAGTTCACCGGATTTTGAAAAGGTTCATCGATTTTGAGAAAAAAAAATCATGAATTTAAAAAAAGTTCACCGTATTTTGAAAAAGTTCATCAATTTTGATTAAAAAAGTTCATCGATTTAAAAAAAGTTCATCGATTTTGATAAAAGAGTTCACAAATTTGGAAAAAGTTCACCAGATTTTGAAAAAAAATTCACAGATTTAAAACAAGTTCATCAGTTTGGTCAAAAAAGTTCACAAATTTGAAAAACATTCATTGATTTAAAAAATGTTCATGATTTCAAAAAAAAGTTCATCAATATTAAAAAAAAGTTCACCAGAATCAGAAAAAGGGTTCATCGATTCTGATAAAAAAAGTTCGCATTTTGAAAAACTAGAAGGAAGAAGGAAGAAGGAAAAAGAGAAAAGAAAAGAAAAATAGAAAAAGAAAAGTGGAAAGATGAAAAGAAGTAAAAGGAAGTAACAAAGCACGACAAGCTGGTCGGTCGGCTAGCTTTCAGCGCTAACTCTTGACGAGAGATCGCGGGATCGAATCGCGCACGCCCTCTATTTTTTGCGTTTTTAAACAGAAGAGAAAAGTGGTACACGGGCCGGCCCAACATGGAGGCGTGGGGGGCGCGGGGGTGTGCGCTCGTTTGCGCCGATGCCTTTAAGCGGCGCAACGGGCGCCGAATATGATAACCTTACAGTCACTGGCCGATTGGGTCGTGGCCTGCCAAGGGTTTGAGCAAAAAAAAATTACACGTAGCCCAGCCCAAACCTGCTGGCATAGAGCCATAGACCACACGCATCAGCCCAGCAAATCTCAGGTACTCCTCAAAAAAAAAAAGCAAATCTCAGGTCGTCCCAGCGCACCACTGAAGAAGAGGTGCAGTCGCAAGTCGCCACCCCCCGCGGCAGAGGCAGACAGCAGCGGTCGGCCGCCGCGGTGCTGGCTTCCGACCACCGGCAGACTGCACAGTTGCCCACGTCAACCGCCTAGTGCTCCCAGCCTCCCAGCGGTCCCATGGCCACGGACACATGACTCCACGAGGTGACACAGGTAGCAGGCCAGCAACTTCTCTGAATCTGCATGCATCCCTGCAAGCTGCATATTTGAAATTTCTATTGCTCTCTGGCCCGTCCAGATTTCTCCTTGTATCTCCGCCACTGTGTCACGGTGAAGCAAGATGGTAGAGAAGGATTTAGGAAAGGAGCCTTGTGGGAATCAGAAATGGCAACATGATGCCGTGAGTAGGTACCAGCAGCAGCAGGCAAAGGGAATCCAAAATTCCAAATTGGTCCTGCCCATCACCAATTGTAGGAAAAGAGTTAGACCATCTGACCATGCAGGAAGTGAAACCAACGACAGTGCGAGTTTAATGAGGAGATTTAATTGTAGATCAAGGGGTTAGCTACCTGATATAAGGCAAATTTCTCGACGCCGTCAAACCATCGGGGACTTGTTCATGATACAGCAGTGAGAAAGATGTGGTTGTTTATAGCGGAGACACCACAGGTCGTAACACAACATCGTCCGCCGAGCATATCCTGGAGGCACCGCGACACCCTCTCGTTCATCCATTAGGCCCGTCTTGAATCCCCACCACGATCACCAGCGCCTTCACCTGATCGACAGTTCAACACAAAAGTAACATCCTCAATGATGACCTGTTCTTCCCGCCAAGAAAAACGATGACCCGTTCAATCTAGCACCACCAATCCGAGCATGTAGGCAACATCACCTGGATGTGTTGGAGCTTGGAATCCAGAACAAACTAAGTTGTTCCAGTGTCTCGCACATATGTCAGCACAGCACCACTGCATCCGGCGCATGCCATTCAATAATCAGATCAGTTGGGTGGGCAGTGATGCAAAATTTAGACACGATGCTACTCCCTCCGTTCCTAAATATAAGTCTTTCCAAAGATTCCAAAAAATACTACATGCGGAGCAAAATGAGTGAATCTACTCTCTAAAATATATCTATATACATCCGTATGTAGTCCTTATTAGAATCTTTAGAAAGACTTATATTTAGAAACGGAGGGAGTATAACGCATACCTCGCAACACCATGAAACTAAAGAAGAAGGCCACGATCAGTGGGTGCTGGGGAATCGGGACCCGGAGGAGGTGTCTTCGACTGCGAGGGGAATGCGGTTCGAGAAGAGACCTTGGGGAGGAAGGTCGGGAGCGTCCCAGAAGCATCGTTGGATGCAAATCGGAAGGGGCACTAGTGCAGTACCAGCAGGCAACGGGCGATAACAACGTTGGCTTCAAATTCCTCCCTCAAGCAAATGATTTCGAGGCCAAACCTAGCAAATCTACATGAGGGATACTGGTCGTACCCTCTTTGGTGTAGGAGATGGGAATGAAGCAACTGCTTAAAAGGAGAGCCATTGGGGAGAAGATGTATAGGGAAACAGAGATCCATCAGTTGCAAAATAAAGGAAAGACATTTAGTGGGGAAGGTGTACAGAAATGGTAGAAACCAACCGATGAGGAGTAATTAAGGGGACGATAAGGGGACGGTTCATTTTTTACGCTGGTAAACACATGTGGCATCTTACATTCTTAAGAAGTTGATCTCCACTACAACCAATTCTCTCAACATGTACACTGTCCATATCATCATCGACATGCATCCATCCAACTCAGCAAATCCGCCACCTCAACAAAAGAATTACATGATTTAAATCATCTGGTTTAATCACACATCGGTTCCTCTTTCTCTTTCTCTTCTGAAACCCACGAGACATTTACTCTTCTGAAACCCACAAGAGATTCTCCTCTTTAATACCCGAGACGGACCGTCTCTTATCCTCATGCCCCCACCGCTTCTGTTTCTTAGTGGTCTGCACATCCATCTTCTCTCCCGTAAGAAATCTTGAAGCCTCCATGGAAGATGGGCATCAACTTTGAGCTTGCGCCGCCACACTCGATGGCAGACGACCCATCCCCAATGCCTTCTCCTAGGTCTAGCAGCCCTGGCCCCTAACTTCTCTGAAAGCAGGACTCTGGCAGCCGGAAGCCAACACGTTTAGGTCGGGCCGCTGTTCCATTGCGGATCCCCAGAGTCCCAGTGTAGCGCCCAAGATGCGATTCTATCCCAATCACGTGATGAATTCATGATTGGGGCACAACCGCATCTCGAGCGCATAGCAAGGTGGATATCATTACAACATACCATGTACTGAATAGATGAGAATACAAGGAAAAGGCTTACACTCGCCACAAGCTACCACATGAATACAACAGTTCATCAATACATAGCAATCATCATACAGAAGAGCAGGATCCGACTACGGATGAAATCAAACGAAAAAGAAGAACGACATCCACCCTGCTAATCCCAGGCTCCCGACCCGGAACCTATCCCTTGATCGAAGAAGAAGAACTCCAAAAGCAATCAAGCATCGCTCTCACGTCAAAGCATCGCTTTACCTGTACCTACAACTGTTGTTGTAGTAATCTGTGAGCCACGAGGACTCAGCAATCCCATTACCATGGGTATCAAGACTAACAAAGCTTAATGGGTATGGAATGGATAAGTGGTGAGGTTGCAGCAATCACTAAGCATTGTATGGTGGCTAACTTACGATTACAAGAATAAAAAGAGAAACTACGCATAACGATCGCAAACTAGTAATGATCAGGAAGTGATCCTGAACTACTTACGTTCAAACATAACCCCACCGTGTTCTCTTCTCGAACTCACTCGAAAAGAGATGGTCACGGTTACACACGCGGTTGGTGTATTTTATTTCGGATCTGGTGTCAAGTTTTTTACAACCGGATATTAAAAATTCCCATCTGCCACATAACCGCGGGCACGGCTTTTGAAAGATCAAACCCTGCAGGGGTGTCCCAACTTAGTCCATCACAAACTCCCACGATCAACGGAGGAAAATCCTCCTCCAGGAACAACCCGATCAAGCTCGGAATCCCGGTTCACAAGACATTTCGACAATGGTAAAACAAAACCAGCAAGACCTCCCGACGTGCCGACACCCTGATAGTAGCCGCGCGTATCTCGTCTCAGGCCACGATCGGATAGGTCAGCCTACGAGTAAAACCAGACCTCGAGTTGCCCCGTGGTGGCCCCGCAGTCTGCCCGTTTTGGACCAACACTCATGAGAAGCACTGGCCTGGGTTGTTAATTAAGAGTCCTCGGGTGCTAGCCGGTCCCTATGCAAGTTTTAGTTATTATTAGGCAAATGGTAAAACAAAAGTTGGGCCTTGCTAGAAGAGTTTTATTCAAAGTGAACTGTCAAGGGGGGCCCATAAACCCCGACCATGTTAGGAACGCAAAATCAAGGAACATAACACCGGTATGACGGAAACTAGGGCGGCAAGAGCGGAACAAAACACCAGGCAAAAGGCCGAGCCTTACACCCTTTACCAAGTATATAGATGCATTAATTAAATAAGAGATATTGTGATATCTCATGATATCCATGTCCCAACATGGAACAACCTGCAACTGCATCTGCAACTAGCAACGCTATAAGAGGGGCTGAGCAAAGCGGTAACATAGCCAAACAACGGTTTGCTAGGATGGTGAAAAGGTTAGAGGCTGATCATGGCAATTTGGGAGGCTTGATAAACAAGCGGTAGGTACCGCGACATAGCGATAGCATCGAGACAACTAGCAAAGCAAAGATAGTAGTGGTATCCAGAGTAACGGTCATATTGCCTGAAATCCCGCTAGGAAGAAGACCGGATCCATGAAGTGGACGAACCATCATAGTCGAACGGATCCTCACAATTACAACGTAACCGGAACTATTGGGAAGAAGCACAACCAGAAAGAAGCAAACAACATGGTAAACAACCATCACATAAACATGGCATGATGCACAATCAAGTATGATGCATGTCCGGTTTAATGAGGCATGGCATAGCAAAGTGCAACAAGCAATACTACAAATTAAGTGGGGCTCAATATGCAACGACGAAACACCACATACAAATTATTTAGTTCACTCTCGATTATGTACCCATCAATATTAAATGTTGGTTAACATGGCAAGAGGTGAAGCATAATAAAACTACCTATCTAGGCAAGTTTAAATGAGGCCGGAAACAACAAACAACAATTCCGGTAAATTCCCACATGTCATTTAGCAATTTAATGCAAACAACAATTTTAAACATTTTAAATGTTGTTATCATGATGCGGATGACATATACAAGTTTATGCAATTTTATGAAAATGTTGACATGAGCATGTTATGAAGCATTTGGTCACCATGGTGGAACGAAAGGGGTGCCACGGCAACGACAATGGAAATGGTGCCACGGCAACATTCCGATGATCCGACAACTCGTCGAGATGTCGATGCAAAAGAAAGTGTGGATGTACGGAACATGCAAAAGATGGTGGGGTGATCCCGGTTACCGGGTTCTCACGGGTCGACGGCATGGCAAACGAGGAGGAACGTGCAATGACAACTCGGATACAGTGCAAACACGAGCATCTTATACAACACACATGCATTCGTCCATGGGCGTCGTCTCAGGGTTATACCTTCGAAGCGTGCGTTTCGAAGCGGATCGAGTTCGTAGAGGGTAGTAGTCGTTCACGGAAGTCGTGGAAGTAGTGGTACACGTTTGTTTCAGAGAGGACTTTCAGAGAGGAACTTGACGGATTCGAATCGCTTCGGGGTTGTCGTGGTACTTGGGGTCTTCGGACTTGCCGGTCTCGTCAACTCGAAGGGGGTACTTGGCGTTTTGCAGTTCCATATCTAGGGTCGTCACGTAGTCGTTCTCGACGATGGAATCGACCTTGACGTATCCAGGGCTTCGGGCGTCGTGGTACTTGGGGAAAAATCCCGGAGACGATGCTTGGTGGTCCTGGTATGGTCTTGGCGTCCATGTAGTCGATCTTGCCGGTCTTGACGGTCCAACACAAAACAACACAAGGGGCCTCGGGGTGGCAGCAAGGAGGCGATGGTGGTGGTCAGCGGCAGGAAGCAGGCACGGGGCTCGTCTGGTTCCCGGCCGGATCCGGGCCGGTGGGACTCCATGGGGCGGCAGCCATGGCATTCCTGATAGACGGGTGAGGCAGCGCAGACTTCGGGAGGAGTACGGGCGCGCGAGGAGGCACTGCCTTGTGGCTGTGGACGCGAACGAGGGGGAGGCTCGCGGGGAACTCCGACGAGGAAGGAGAGGGCCCGCTGGACGAGGGGTCGCCGGACCTGGCGATTTCCGGCGGCGTTGATCTCCGGGGCTGATGCAGGGGACTCGGGCAGGAGGTGAAGAAGACGACGCGGCGGCGGGGCGAGGTGTCGAGCTCGGGAAGGAGGCCGAGCGTTGCGGGCGCTCGACGACGGCTGCAGGAGCTCGGGCGGATGCTGCATGGAGGAGTTGTGGCACCTGGGCGACGCTGGTAGCCTCCGGCGGCGAGCATGCAGGGCGGCGGGGCGGTCGGCTTGCGGGGTCGGACGAGGAGCACGGGCAGGAGGGGATCGGCACGAGGGCTCTGCTCCTCTCTCTCCCTGCGAGCGGCGGCGCCAGGAGGAGAACGAAGGGAGAGAGCTGGGGATCGGGGTTCCTAGGGTTATAGGTTAGGTGGGGGCGGCTGGGCCTTACGGCAGGGATGGTTGTTGGGCTGGCCTGGTTAGTCAGGCCCAAGAGGCCTGGCTGGGCTCTCTCTCTCCCTCATATTCTTTAGCAGAAAAGAATTAGAGAGAAGAAAAAGAAAGAGAGGGTTAGGGAAAGAATTTGTGCATGGGGTTAATTTTCCAGGGCTCATAAAAATGAGCTTGATCCAAGAAAATAGAAGTGAGCGTGTGTGTGAAGTTTGAATTCAACCTCATTTGAATTTAATTCAAATGACCGTGAGAAAGAAGTGGGTATTCGGTAGGTCCAAAAATGTTGAGAATTTAGGAGGAGCCTCGATAAATGGAGAAAGAATTATGAAGAAAGTTTGGAGAATAAACATGAAGCAAAAGGCATGAGAATTAAATTGCAAGTGGGTTACGGTTAATTCCAAACTAATGGAATATTTATTATAGCTCCCTAAATATCGAGAGGATATGTTATAAAGAGAAATCACCATGTGAATTCCCTCGATTTAAATGGATCAAAGATCCATGCAATTAATTCGAGTTTTAAAACTGTTGCAAAAATTAATGCCATGATGACATGATGCAATGCAACAAATAAACAATTCACACTGCGAAATGCAAATACATGGAAGGCATCTGGAGCGTCGGTCTTGAGTCGTCACACCCAGATCCTCAACGAAGGCACAACCGTTGAGGATTCTACCCACCGTTGCTCTACCAAGCAAGAGGGCCTCGCCTAGAGCCAGTTGTGTCGACTGTGCGCCATGGAATCAGCTTATGCTTCCGACGAATTCGACGATCGCGGCAAGCATTCGCGACCGTCGCTGCGTCCTAGAAGGCGGGCCATGAAAAAGTATTTCGGCTTCCACGCCTCTGTTGCGAAGGGGAAAGGGCAAAGGCAGATGGCGGACTGGTGTGTGCTTGCAACATGGCCCGCCATCACTCTCTTCTACTGTGTTCCGTACACCGTCCCCTCACTGTCTCTGATATACACGCTGTTATGATAAACGTATATCGGAGACCTTCTGTTGTTTGTGTGCAAGCAGTGTTATATGTCGATTTGCTTGCTAAACATGGGACCTTCCGTTGTTGTGTGCAGGATTATGCTTATCTTGCTACCATTATATTTATCAGATTTGCTATTTCACATCTAGATGTGAAATAGCTATCTCACATCTAACACCCCAACCACACATCAAAGTGCTATAGGATTCGTGCAAAGGAACAGCTGTTTTTTTTATGTGTGTGGGTAAAACAGCTGGCTGTTCT
This sequence comes from Thinopyrum elongatum, assembly GCA_011799875.1. Taxonomy (NCBI): domain Eukaryota; kingdom Viridiplantae; phylum Streptophyta; class Magnoliopsida; order Poales; family Poaceae; genus Thinopyrum; species Thinopyrum elongatum. Next base: position 473,935,733 of record CM022297.1, read on the forward strand.
GCATGTTCCTGGCGTGGGCAACGCTTCCTCGTTTTTTCTTTTAACAACCTTCTCGTTGTATAAGCTAGCTCGTTATTTGTGTGGGCCGTGCGAGTTTGTATACATAAGCTGTTGCTTGTGAAGATGTCTGGAGCATTTTTTTTTTTTTATTATTGTTCAGAGGAGTTGTAGAGTGGTTTTGAGTTGGACAACATGGGGGCGTGAAGATCGATCTTCCTTGACGTTTTTTCTTCAACTTTCTTTATTTTCTCTATCAGATTTTTCTTTTGGTTCATTTTATGTTTATTTTAATTTTGTTTTTTTATTTTGTCTTTTCTTTTTTCCTTTTTTTTCAAAATCGTGAACATGACTTTTTTGAATATTTTTGTAAATTTTGGAAATAATTATTAAATTTTGTTAACACCTTTTGAATTCATGAATGATTTTTATACGTAATTCCGAAATCGTATCTAAATGATTTTTAGCGATGTCTCTTCTATGTTTGCTACTGCGACTTAGTTTTCCATTTTCGTGCGAGCATTGGATCCCCCGCCTCGCTGGTCATTGTTTGTTTGTCGTCTATCGTTTTGTTGGCGTGTTTGTCTTCACTTTTTATCAGCCCATTATCGCACGTGCTGGCAGCCCGTTTCGTTGCGTTGTTTCTAGACCGTGACTAGAATGGAAAAAGATAAGAAAATAAGAGCTTTATTGTGGTCGTTGTCTTCCTAGTTCATTTTGACATTGTCTTACATTTCTTCCACCCTTCATCATCAAGATGAGATTTAGCAGTGTCTCATTAAGTTGTTGTCCGTTGCATCTTGTTGTTGTAATTTTCGCGTAAACTTTTGATCTCCCGGCGTTGGATGATGTATTCCCGTGTCTCCTTGTTATGTTTTGTAAATTGTCCCCTAACTGAGGCCCAATCCATTTTTTGTTCTACGTGCAAGTCCAACCACACACTGACATGCAATAGAGGTCCCATCTTTTTAAACTTTTGTTTTTTCTCCTTTTTAGTCTTTTTTAAATCCATGATTATTAAAATTTTATAAGTATTTTTTAAAATTCATCATTTGATTTATTTTTCTGTAATTTTCCTGCAAGCTCTACCTTCCGTCTCCCTTATTGTTGTTTCTTTATTGTGTATCATGTTGTTGGCCTAGGCCTGTTCGACTTTGCTTTTGTTGGCCCTCGACTCATAACTAAGGTCAGACCCTTTTTTTGTCCTAGTTGCAAGTCCACCCTCGACTCGCAACTGGGACCCGTTCTTTTTTTGTCCTATTTGCAAGTCCGCCCTCGACTCGTAACTGGGGCTTGACATTTTTTTTGTCCTAGTTGCAAGTCCACCCTCGACTCGCAACTGGGACCCGGTCATTTTTTTGTCCCAATTGCAAGTCCGTCCTCGACTCGCAACTCGGGCCCGTCCTTTTTTGTCTGAGTTGCAAGTCCACCCTCGACTCGTGACTAGGGCTCAACCTCTTTTTTCCTAGTTGCAAGTCCACTCTCGACACAAATGGGGATAGACTTTCTTTCCAAGTTGCAAGTCCACCCTTGACTCGCAACTGGGACCCAACCTTTTTTGTTCGAGTTGCAAGTCCACCTTCAACTCGTAACTAGGGCCCAACTTTTTTTGTCCGAGTTGCAAGTGCGTCCTCGAATCGCAACTGGGTCCAACCTTTTTTGTCCGAGTTGCAAGTCCACCCTCGACTCGCAACTAGGGTCCAACCTTTTTTGTCTGAGTTGCAAATTCGTTCTCGACTGGCAACTGGGGCCCAACCTTTTTTGTCCGAGTTACAAGTCCACCCTCGACTCGCAACTAGGGTCCGACCTTTTTTTGTCCGAGTTGCAAGTTCGTCCTCGATTTGCAACTGGGGCCCAACATTTTTTGTCCGAGTTGCAAGTCCACCCTCGACTCGCAACTAGGCCTCAACCTTTTTTGTCCGAGTTGCAAGTTCACCCTCGACTCACAACTGGGGACTGACATTTTTAGTCCCAATTGCGAGTCCACCCTCGATTCGCAACTGGGGCCGACCTTTTCCCCAGTTGCAAGTCCACCATCGACTCGCAACTGGAGCTCGACCTTTTTTTTCCCAGCTGCGAGTCCACCCTTGACTTGCAACTAGGGTCCAACCATTTTTGTCCCAGTTGCAAGTCCAAACTCGACTCGCAACTGGGGCCCGACCTTTTTTTATTCCCAATTGAGAGTCCACCCTCGACTTGCCATTGGGGGTCCAACATTTTCTTTCCTAGTTTCAAGTCCACCCTCGTTAGCGGACAAACTGCAGATGAGCCGGCCCAAGTAGGTAGGATAATTTTTTTTGTTTTGTTTCACTTTCTTCATGTTTTTTCTGCTTTTTTATTTATCATTTTTCTTCATTGTTTTTCCTCTCCTTTTAATTTTTCTATTTTCCAAAAGTTGATCTCAATTTTTTTAATATTCTGATAATTTTTTGTTTGTTCATAAATTCACAAGTTTCAATACATGTTTCAAAATTTGGAAATTAGTTCATTTTTCTAAAATTGTTCATGTTGATCAATTTTTTAAAAGAAAATCAAAATGTGTTTTTTTCTTCTCTTCTTATTTATCTATTTTCTCTAAAAAAAATCCCGTTCACTTTTAGTTCAATGTATATAAAAAAGTTCGCTTTTAGTTCATCATATATATAAAAAGTTCATGTATATCAAAAACAATGTTCAGTGTGTATTGAAAAAAATTAGTGTGTATTCAGAAAATGATCATCATATATTAAAGCATTGTTCACCATATATTAGAACATTTTTGGTATTCATTAACATTTTTTATAATTTGAAAAAACTTATGTAAATTCGTGAACATGTTTGTGAAATATGTGTTGATGAAATTTTGTTCTTTACTGAAAATTAATTATAAAATATAATAGTGAAAAATGCAAAAACCAAAAGGCAAAAAATAAAATAAATCGTTGGTAGCCTAGAAGCTAGCTATGGGAGATATCCTTGTAAATGTATAACGATCATAGGCAAAAGCTAACGAGTCGATTTAGCACTAGCGATCATTTTGTTATCCAGAAAAAGCTGGCGATAAGGTTTCTTTGTACGGGTAGCTAGCAACTAGAATTTTTTTTATGAGGGGAGCTAGTGACCAGATTTGCATATAGGCCGATCATCAAGGCGGACGCACGACGATGTAGTTTTTAGTTTTGGGCTTTGACAAATTAAAATCAAACAAACAGGAAAAAAAAAGGTGACATTGACATTATACTTAGATGTGAGGTATTATCTCACATCTAGATGTGAAATAGACGGACCCTATATTTATTTTATATGTATTTGTTGAGCCCCATCTTCATGTCCACTAATAGGACAGTCAAATTTATCAGCACCAACCCATGTTTATTTCTCCATTTCCTGATTGCAGGATCTTGCTATCACGGCCAGACAAAGCAAATAGGTAGGCCAAGATATCTCTCCAAATAAACTGACCTATTTCTACTTCACAATTTTCTTCTAGATGTGCGCAAACATTCATTTGATCTTATAGAAAATTAGTTTCAACGGTTTTGGCCGGCTCATAATTGTGTTATTTTATTTCCTGTAATATTTTCCTGCCTAACATCATAACATCAGATGCACGGTCCAATTTCAGTAGTTTGATGAGATATATGAAGTGAGAAGACGCATCAATTTTAACTTTTTTGCGCTGAAATGTGTCGCTACGATAAATATCACTACATGTTTTCACTTTGTCATATCTCTATAAATCATTGCTGAATTTCCCGCCGCAACGCGCGGGGTATCATCTAGTTATTCATGTTGTTGACGCCCGTGTGTTCAGGGGAAGGCAAACGACTCCTTCACCATGCGGGCTGCGGCAGGGAAAAGGATGACCTGGTGCGTGGATTAATTCTCTTTTGGCTGAGTTGGCAGCTATGCTGAGGTGGATAGTTTGCATGCTTAGATAAATAGTTAGTGGAGATGAACTTCTTAGGTATATAGGGTATGGTAACCCGTTTCCTCGGTGGAATATGTATGCACTCCCACCACCACGGACCAGGAGTAATGCTACATTTAAAAAGGTTACTTAATTTTAAACTAGACCAACAGGGGGAGGGTGTGACACACATGTGAATCCATGAAATTAACCAGAGTTTTTTTTTTGAACAATCACCGGGGGGAGAGGGTCCCCACCTGAATATATTACTCAAAGAACGCCCAAGGGTGAGTTACATCATAGATTACAGCATGATGAGAGGTACAGGCTCCCACAAGAGTGGTTAATTGTCGCCCACAAGATTCGAACACGGGTGGGCAGAGAAGCGCCACTGCGCTCTCATCACTGGGCTATGAGCCCATCCACGAGGTTACTTAATTTTTCTACAAACAAACTAATATAGAGGATTATGATTGATAATAAGGGGACCGGGGGCCCATACCAGTTAAATTCGGGGGATTATAGTTTAAAAAATAAAGTAAAACATGTATAGATTTTTGTAGGTGTAGCATTATTGCCCAACCATCACGTACGTCCTGCGGGCGCGAGTCGCCCGTACCTACCTCTACCGAGCACTGAGAAGTTCTTGACCTTCCTTCCTTCCTTTCTAATTTGCGCATCCATCCACGTAGGCATTCATGGGGCAGAACTTCCATTTGAAATGTATTTGGTGGAACCGGTCGTGTGTGCAAGTCACTTTCTCCATGCAGGTGTAGCTAGCTACAGGCTACAGGACAGAACCAGTAATCAATAGTATGAACATATTTTTGCAGCTGATTGTGGAGTAGTATAACAGAGAATTTTCCATCTGGATGTCTGATGATGCCGGCATTATTGCACGGTAGCGTGTCTTCGAGCAGCTCAAATTGCAGCCAATTGGCGAATAAACTGTGTACATGACAAGGCAATTTTACCACATCCACATCATCACGAAGCAAGGACTAGAACAACTCAGCCAATTATATACCGTGCGCGTCTCCATCATCACTAACACCTAACCTATCGAGATTATAAATATAATGCCATGCGGTTGGTCATCTCTTTGGCAATTTGCCGCATTATTTTCGATGAACAACCAAAGTGGTGTGTAAAAGCTGACCACGTTTGGGCATATAACACAGGGCTGAAGGTAGAAAAGGAACGATTTACTTTACAAAAGATATTAGTGGTGCCTGTAAAAGTTAACCACGTTTGGTCATATGGCACATGGGCTGAAGCCGAGCATATGTTTCTTGCCCGGTCCTATTATAGAGGGAAACGTTTGCCTACTACACGCCGGCCGAGTCATTCCGCCGGTCGTGCACGGGCCACGCGATCCAGCTGGATCGAACGACCAGGAAGACACGATTTCTTCGTCCACCTCGCAGCAAAAAAAGCAGAGAAAAAGAAGGGGAGAGAGAGAGACCAGCGCCCCGCTAGTCCTTGGCCGCCCACGCTGCCCGCGCTCGCCGACCTCTTGCACGGCCACGCCACACGTGCTCGCAGGCCACCGGTGTCCCCAACCTCGCCCTCTGTTGGTCACGCCGACGCGCCGCTTTGACCCGAGGTCGTTCTCGTCGCAGCCCTGGCCACATCTGTTGCAGAACGGAGGCGCCCCCGTCTCCGGCATCGTTTGGTTGTCGTCATCGTCACAGCCCCTAGCCGTGTCTGTTGTAGCACGGGTTTGTAGCCCACCATTAGTGCTACCTTTCCCGCCCCCGTCGATGTTGGAATCGTCAAACACCGGTGCTGGAACCGGCCCCTACGACTGCTACAACCAGCCGTCACAAAATGCTGAAACCGGCCACCGTGGGTGCTACAAGCTGCCGGCGTCGTTGCTGGAACCTGCAGCAGGAGGAGCCACAACCGGTAATCTTATTTGCTGCAACCAGCAAACTAGAAGCTGGAACTGGTGGAATTTTTTGATACATCGACGGACTGGTGCTGGGGCGACGACGGGGGATGGCGCCGCGATTGCTACAACCAGCGTAGAAAAAAGTTTCAACCGGCATAGAAAAAGCTTCAATCATGAAAAAAAGCTACAACCAGCGTAGAGGAAAAGCTTCAAACGTGGAGAAAAGCTTCAATCAGTTTCGAGAAAAGCTTCAACCAATGTGCAAAAAAGCTTCGATCAGAATTGGGAAAAGCTTCAACCATACAGCAAAAAGCTTCAACCGGGGTAGAGAAAAGCTTCCACCGTAAATCTTCAAAAACTGGCGCCGTCTACTGACGATGGTATGAGCGGCGACGCCGGGAGCTACGGCCGGCGGCATGGTCGTGCTGCGACGGACGTGTTACGACGGCGGTGACTAGTTGCTGCAAGGATGGAGGCATCAGGCATTCTACAAATGGCGGACATTGCTATGAGGGTGACGGCTGGATGCTTCAACGGCGCACTGCTGGAACCAACGAGGAAGGTGAGTGGCGGCGACGAGGACGGCCGGCGAGGGTGGGGACCACCGACGAGGACGGTCGGCGAGGGCGCGGACCAGCAACGCAGACGGCCGGCGAGGATAGAGACCGGCGAAGCGGACGGCCACCAGGGGAGCGTGTGTGGCTGTGAAGGGAAGAAGATGACTTGGATGGATAAGGATCCAATGGCTCGGGACGGGCCAATCCGATGGCTAGCGTGCGACCGGCCGAAACGGTTCAGCCAGCGCGCCGGCGCCTAGCGGTCGCCTATTATAAATCCCACACAACATAGCATCTTTTTGGCCTTTTCTGTTCCAATCTTTGCTCAGATTACACCTTTATTTTTCCATTTGTGCTTTGTTAGGGCATCCATAATGTGTGCCAAATGATAAAGTACATTTTGGCATCGCTTTTCGTCATGGTGGAGATAGTGCTAAATTGGGGAAAAGAGGGAACCAGCGCTTCCTCTTGCTCCGATGCTAATTCTTCTCATGGAACAATAAACTAGCGACAAGTATTATGAATCGAAGGGAGTAGCATTTTTTTCTCCCAGCTTCCAACAAGAATCATGCAAGGCTCACGAGAAGGTTGACATGCAAGGAGAGAGAACACCAATTTTCTATTTTGCTTTACTCAATATATTGGGCCCTGCTGTACATAGATTTTTGCAACTGATTGTGCATTAGTATAACGGAGAATTTTCCATTTGGATGTCTGATAATGCCGGCATTATTGTACGATAGCGTGTCTTGGAAGAGCTTACATTGCAGCCAATTGGTGAATAAACGGTGCACATGACAAAGCAATTTGACCACATCCATATCACCACTAAGCAAGGACTAGAACAACTCAGCCAATTAGACACCGTGCGTGTCTCCATCATCGGTAACACCTAAACTATCGAGATTACAAATATAATGACATGCAGTTGGTTGTCTCTTTCGCAATTTGTCTCATTATTTTAGACAAATAACAAAAGTGGTGTGTAAATGTTGATCGCGTTTGGGCATAGTATAACAGAGGGCTGAAGGTAGGAAAAGAACAGTTCCTTTTTAACAAATAACTAGAAGGGTTGGATGTGCTTTGTTGCGCCGTTGGTGTTGTTGGATTTCTTTAAAAAAAATACTCACTCTATTTCTAAATATAAGGTGTATTGCTTTTTTTAAAAGTCAAACTTTTTAAGTTTGATTAAATTTGTAGAAAAATATATGAAAATTCATAATATCAAATCGATATGATTAGATTCATCATGAAATGAAATTCCACACTTGTTTGTTTAATACTATTGTGGATGTCGGTATTTTTTGCTCTGAATTTGATCAAAGTTAAAGATATTTGAGTTTCCAAAAAACTAATGCCCCTTATATTTTGGAATTGATTGAATATTTAGTTTGGCAGGTGCGGGAGATGATGGAGTGTGTTTTATTTTTATTTATAATACGGTGATTTGATGGGCCTTTTATGGTGTAAATTTGTGTTATCCGCTAACAAATGTATATTCGTGTTTGGAAATTTATGCATCAGTGGTTGTGTGTACTATATTGGTGCTACAGTATCATATGGTGACGCTTCTTTTCTCTAGGTGGTGGGAGGGTGCGTGGGATTGATATATTTTTATAGGCTGGTTGCTGTTGATTGATTTAAAAAGTCATTGGCCCGCTCAAAATCATAAACAAATCCAAAATTGAATATCTCAATTGAATGAAAGAGCTTTAAAATGGGAACCTAGAGAATTGAAAGAATTGAGTGGGAGAGCCCTTGAGAAATTGTTGACCCGGTCAAGATCAGACTGACCCAATTCTAAATTGAAGACCTCAAGTATTGTGAGGCCTTAAAAATTAGAAAGTATTCAAGGCGGGAAATTGAATGAGTTAGCTTTCAGAAATTGTCGATCCGGTTAAAATCGAGTGACCCAATCCCAATTGAAGATCTCAATTGAATGTGGGCTCTACCAGGGAGCGTAGTATTATAGATGATCTTTAAAACTAGAGAGCATAGTGTTATAAAGGATGTCAGTGGTGTGTGTAAAAGTTACCCACGTTTGGTCATATAGCACAGGGGGACATATTTCTTGCCTGGTCCTATTATAAATTCCACACGACATAGCATCTTTTTGTCATTTTCTGCTCCAATCTTTGCTCAGATTACACCTTCACTTTTCCATTTGTGCTTTATTATTATGATCTGGTCAGGTCAGCTTGCACTAAGATATAACGACTTGTTTAAATTTCCTCGCAAAAAAAGAAAAAGAAAAAAGAAAGAGATTTGTTTATGTTAGCCAGCGACCCTGTGCTCCCCGTGGTGAGAGCCGGGAGGGACGATTCAATGCTGGCAGATCACGGGCGGGGACGATGATGATTGCCAACGATTGCGACAGCCCAACTAATAAACTAGTTGAAAGAGATTAGTTATTTTCAGAAGAAAAATAATTAGCAGGCAGGCACGGGTGGGCAGACTGTCAGCGGCACGGGCCGTAACCACGGACAAAAAAGTTTCCTCCATGCCGACTTCATTGACGTGATGTGCTGCGCACGCCCGTACGTCTTTGGCCGTCTGCTCGTCTTGCTCCGCTGGATCGATGGGAACAGACAAATTACCGGACTGTCACTTAGCTCAAGAGAGAACAGTTAGTTAATGGTAAGAGCAACTCCAACGCAACGACTCAAACGGACGCGTGTTTTATCCGTTTTTTATTCGTTTGAGTCGGTCAGACGGACATGTGCGTCTGGTTTTTCATTTGGGTCGGCAGGTGCGTCCAACGGGAGGCCGACCCAAATTTGCCCGCGTAGGAAAAAAACAACACGTCGCAAAAATAAACATAATTAAACATTAAGTGGCCGGTCAACCGCCGGCCAAAGTCCACTTAAACATAACTAAACATTAATTAAAACATAAAATAGTCTGCGCCCGCAAGCTGTCGTAGACGTCCTCCGTCTTGCCCTTGCCGTCGCCGTCGCCGTCGCCGCCGGTGAGGTTGATGAAGACGGGATCCGGGCCAGCCCACCCGAACGCCGCTTGGTAGGCTGCCAGGGCAGCCTCCTCCGGCGTCTGCTGGGGCGCGGGCATTGCGGCTCGCCGGGCGCGCTCCTCCTCCTCCTCCTCCTCCAGCCGCAGGGCCTCCTCATCGCGGCGCAGCATCTGCTCATATCGCATCTGCCGCTCGCCGTCGGCCCTCTCCTCGGCGAGCCAATGCGCCTTCTAGCGCTCAAGGTGGGCGGCCTCCTCCTCCGGCGCCGCGGCGTAGTGGACCGGAGGTGTGCTCACCCACTCGCGGAGCACGCCGGGCCACGTGTAGGACTCCTCCGGCCAAGTGGGCGGAGGCGGCGAGCGCTTCCGCGTCGGCATGGGCTCCGGCTTCGCCTTGGGCTCGACGATGGGCAGCGGTGGCGGAGGCGGGACGAAGAGCGGGGAGTGGACGGAGTCCCCTGCCGCCGACAATGCGAGGGCGCACTCCAGCCCATCCCATTGGGCGTCCTCCTCGAGCCTGCTCGCACTCCAATGCGTGCTGCAGGGCTTCCTCGAGGGCGGCTTGGTACGCCGCCTCTTCGTCCTCCTCGTGCGGCAGAACGGTAGGCGGCGGCGGAGGAACGTCGTGGTCGACGTGGACGCCCTGGCGGCGCTCCTCCTCGTGCTCTAGCGCGAACCAGCGCTCCCAGTTGAGGGAGTCTGGCGCATAAGCACGCATCCGACGCTGCTCCGGAGTGAGGGCCTCGCGACGCTGGCGAACCTCCTCGGCGTGCGTGGCACGGCCGGAATAGGGATCCTCTGCGGATCCAGATGCCAGCCGTGAGGCAGGTTGACATCCGGATACTGCAGTGGCCGGCGGTACTGCCAGTGCCACCGCGCCTGGTGGACTGTTATGTATAGACGCTGCCGCTCCGGTGGCGAGCCGCGTCTAGGAGGCGGCGGCGGAATAGCTCGCGAGCCGCGGGAAGAGCTCGCACCGGGGGTCAGCTCCCCCCTCCCCTTGCCATTGAAAAAACCCCATGGTCGCCGACGGGAAGAGCCCGCTACGTGTGGTTTGGGCTTGCTAGGGCTCCTGATCGTCGGCGAGGGAGCACCGCGTGGTCAGATGTGGACGGGTGTTGGAAGTGGATGAGGCCGGCCCCGCCACACGCTTCCATTAAAAAGGACGGGCACGCGAACCTTTCACACGCTGCCAGGCGGGCCCCGAGGTAGGTGCTGTCATTTAATAAGACGTGGATGGTGGTTGGCCGGCCGACAAGTGGGACCGTGGCGAACATCGAGGGGACGCGCGGCGCGTCCGCGACGCATCCGCGCCGACGCATTTCAGGCGCAATTTTGGGCCGGGAATGGATCCGCGCGGACGCGATGCTGACGGATTTTAGGAATGGGTCGGCGCGTTGGGCCGGCGTTTTTGTCCGCGACGACCCAAACAGACGTGGACAGATGAAATGGGTCGCCCGTTGGAGTTGCTTCAGGGAACAGTCTCTGAGATGCAGCTTAGACCGTTGTTTTCATAAATAAACGGTATAGTAAACTGCTGCTGCTTTCTTAACAGGGCCTGTGGCTGTAAAATGTTCCAGACTGTGTTCCGTTTAGAGTTCAACGTTGGACAGCCATAACTTACCACGCTGAGACCACCTATGAACAACCTGCACCCAAGTGTCTACCGACCGGCCGGCTAATGTTAGCATCACTCGTTGGGCTCGAGGAGAGGATGAACCACCAGCATAACATAAAGTAACAGATTGTGTCGGCTTTCGTTCGATTCTTTTGTTAATTGTACTTGACAATTTTCTTTTTTTTAATGGATGATGAAGTAAATCTTTTGCGAAACTACTTTTAAAACAAAACACTTCACGCACGATAGTTAATCCGCTGGCCGTGTTGTGACCTAGTCCTACGTACGGATGGCCTGGTTTGCGGTATCGTGCAACAATCGGTTGAAAGATGACGTGTGCGTAGCAGCACTCATCTTTTGCCTCGGTTTCGATAGGAAAAGAAGAAGCATACTACTCTAATCAAACCCTGCTTAGATATTTTTGTTTCGTTTGTTTTGTTATAAACAAGACTACTAGATATTTGTAGTTTTCTCTGTTTGTTGGATGAACTGTAGGAAGGCAATGTATCATCATCAATAGATATTTACATAAAAGTGCTCCATAAATTATAATCTCTAGAACAATTATAGCAGAATTAAAAAGGAGTGGGCGAGGGAGCAGTTGCCCAACCAACCAAATCTGACTCGGCCAAAACCTTCCACGCGTCACGTCACGGGCACGGCCTCCTGCACTTGGTCTATGGGCGAGACCCCATCACCACCGTCCACTGCTACGATCGGCGCGCATCAACGGCAGACAACAGCGGCCTCGGGCCCCACGGCACCCTCAGATCTATCCTACAACTAGATTCCTATGTGGTGGGTACTCCGAGTGCGCCGGGTCCACGTACCGAACACGTCCACGTCGCCCAGGTCAACCGTTTCCGGCCCGGCCCATGGGCCGGGTCTACCCGCGCCGTGACGGAAACCCTCGTGCCCTTGCCCTCTGGCCTCTTCTTCTCCCTGCCGGAGTCGCCCGCCCCGTTAAAACGGTGGGAGAAGGAGAAGCTTCTCCTCCTCCTCCCGCCCCGAAATCCGCACCCATATTCCGAAATCGAGAGGTGAAAATCTCCGCCGGGAACCAAATTCCCCGATACTTCGCCTCGTACGCGCCTGTAAGTAAGAATCATTATCGATCGAACCCGTTTCCCCCCTTATCCAATTCGCCAACTCAGCGTTCGAGCGTGGTAGGCGCTTTGCTGCCGTCTTGTTCGCTGAATTTTTTCTGCGCGGATTTTTCAGCGGATTTCGGGGCCTGGAGCTTTGCTGGGGAGATCGAGTCCGGAGCCGGAGGGGATGTCAGGGCCCCTCGACCGATTAGCCAGGCCATGTGAGTACAAAAGTGTTTGTTTATTTTCTTTTAGGGATAATTGTTGTTGGTTAGTGTATTTACTTCCTTTATTAGAACTTGGAGGAACCAATTTCCTAGGGCTCAAAGTTTCTGGTTCCTCTCGCTCTTTCCTGTGTGAACTTAGTTTTTTTCTTCAATTTTCAATGTTTGGGATTAAATAGGCTCGTATTTTGATCATTGCGCTCCTCGAATAGTTATATGGATTGCAGGATTTGGGGCTACCTGGAGCATGTTCTTCATTTAACAGTAAAAGTCCACATGTAAATACTCAACTCCTGTGCAAAAAAAAGGAAAAATCTTCGAGCAAAGTCTGTTCTGTTTTCAGTTGTTTTTATTTACTTGGCATCACTAAAGGATGTATTATTATATCCCCTATAGTCTTACAATGGGAATGACAGCTTACCTAATGCGTGAAGGTTACCTTCCTTTAAAAAAAGATTGTGTTATTATATCTAGTGTGGGAAGGTTAATAGGTAATCATTGTCAAAGATAACTACTACACAAGACTAGATTGTAGAGTATAGAAAAATGCAGAGAATTAACATATTGTGTTTTTTATGCCACGTGTATAAACCAACAAAGTTCTAAACCATCCAACTAATAATCAGTGCTACTGTGTTAAAAAAAACTAATAATCAGTGCAAGGTCCTTGCTGCTTGCGCTCTGTATGGTGCTGAACAAAATTGACGACACTGTCCCTTTTTGCAAGTCACCCTTACTGAATCTTCATACTATCACCTGTAATCACAAAGTGTTGTTTCAGCATACGGGTAACTGTATTTGGCATGGGCTCTTGCTGTAGTTCCTTGCAGAACACGATTATCTAGCTAGCCCACTAATCTGTTTTTGTTACTAGAGTAACTGTATCTGCTTTTGCTTTGACTACAATATGGAATATTAACATATTATTATTGGGCGCAGCTTTTGAAGGATTTACACATAATGATGGAAAGAAAGAGAGCAGATCGGATGCAGACAACTCAGAAGGAGAGAAGAAGACTAAAATAGCCTCCTTCAAGAAAAAGGCAATTAACGCAGGGAACAAATTCAGACATTCCCTAAGGAGGAGAAGCAAAAAGAAGAATGACAATCAGATTTCCATCGAGGACATAAGAGATGTTCAAGATCTACAGGCTGTTGAAGCATTTCGACAATGCTTGCTTGATGAGGACTTGTTGCCGCAACAACATGATGATTACCACATGATGCTGAGGTACAGAATTTGCTGATTTCAGTGTCTTAATCTGACCGTATGATGTAGATTTTCTTTCCAATAGCCCCACCTTAGGAAACCGTGTACCAATGTCAATTGCCTATGTGTGCTCAAGAGGCTATCATTACAGACATTGATAGTTGTTTTAATTTTCGAAAAAAAAAGATGATTGTTTTACTATCTGATGTTTATTTATATCAATCATGTGTAGGTTCCTGAAGGCACGGAAGTTTGATGTTGAGAAGGCAAAGCTTATGTGGTCTGATATGCTTACATGGAGAAAGGAATTTGGGACCGACAATATAGAGGTAAAGCAGAAACTTGTACAAATGTAGTATTACATGGATTTAGCATTTTTCTTGCTTAAGAGTAACTTAAGGATGTTGACACTTCTGTTTTTTTTTTTACTCAGGAATTTGATTACTCTGAGTTAAACGAAGTTATGAAGTATTATCCACAGTTTTACCATGGGGTGGATAAAGATGGAAGACCTATCTATGTGGAGTTAATAGGAAAAGTTGATGCCAACAAGGTGGTGCAAGTAACAACTATAGACCGATACGTGAAATATCATGTCAAGGAGTTTGAGAAATGTTTCCAGATGAGATTTCCAGCTTGCTCAATTGCTGCAAAACGGCACCTGGACTCATGCACAACTATTCTGGATGTGCAAGGCGTGGTATGGCTCTTTACGAAACATTGCTCTCCAGTCTCAACCTTGAAAGTCACATTCTTTAAGACTTTGTAATTGACTACTTTTCTGTAATTCAAGGGATTGAAGAACTTCTCGAAGTGTGCAAGGGAACTAATCACCCGACTGCAGAAGATTGACAGTGACAACTACCCAGAGGTAGGTGATCCTGTGATGGATGCTGGGCTACAAATTTCAATTCTGTCATTTCCGTTCTTAAAGAATTATTTCCTATCATGCGGGCTTATAATTATATTTCTCATGGCCCAACAGTACAGTATCTAACGTGTTCAGAATGCTGCTGCAGACATTATGCCGGATGTACATAATTAATGCTGGCCAAGGCTTCAAGATGTTATGGGGCACAATAAAGTCTTTTCTTGATCCGAAAACTGCTTCAAAGATTCATGTAAATAATTCTATTATGTAGGATTGGTTTGATGCATAACTGTTAATCGATTCAGTACGCAGATGCTAACTATATTTCAATCTTTTCACTTGAAGGTTCTTGGAACCAAGTACCAAAATAAGCTACTTGAAATAATCGATGAGAGGTCAGAATCTTTAATCTTGTCTGTGCATGTCTATGTTCGTAGGTTTCCAGACTAATGCCTTTTCGGTTTCCGCTCATGCAGTGAATTGCCAGAATTTTTTGGAGGCAAATGCAAGTGTGAAGAACATGGAGGTTGTCAGAGATCAGATAAAGGTCCTTGGAAGGATCCCACCACAATAAAGGTTGTGAACTCCTCCTCCCCAAAGTATTTCATGCACACTGCTATTTGCTGGGCGTCCTGTGTTTGCTAATGTGACACATCTTAATTTTTTCCAGAGGGTCCTGAATGGCGAGGCAAACTACGACAGACAAATCGTGACCATATCAGGCACTGATGGCAAGATCATCAGTTATGCTAGGCCACAGCGCCCAAATGTAAGTTCTATAAGCTTGGTTGGACATGAAGAGTTGTTGAACCATCTGTTCAATCTGTAATGAATACTTACTATGTTAATATTAAAGCAGGGAAAGGGCAGTGATGCATCTGCTGAGTCTGGGTCTGAAGTGGAAGATGTTACATCTCCTACTGCACCAAAGACCCTCATAACGAACCCTTCTTTGACCCCTGTTCATGAGGAGGCAAGTATATATCACATGTTGAGCGTACAATCAAGAAACCTGGCATGATCAGCAGTTCAGCATAGTCTGCATCAGTAACATTGTCAACTAAATATACTGAATGATGTAAACAGCATTATAAGGACAAGATTTTTTTTGAAAAATGATCACCAAAGTATGATTATTCTTTTAACATTTTTTTACCCGAAACTGTTTTATAGGAATTTCTTCCCACAGTATATTTTATATATTTTCTCAAAAGAAGCAAAGTCTAATTACAGCAAAGAAGTAAAAGTAAGGAAAAAAAACTAACCATCTAGCTAAGAGCCTAGAAGCTAAAACTGTAAGCAGATATAACAACATATATAGCTGAAGGAAGCAAGAGCAAGAATGATACTTATCTGAAGTTCTGCACCCAGTCTGGAAGTGACCCGTATGATTTCCTATTGGCCCTGAGCCCAGCCGTTGCAATTCCTCCTCGAAGTGTTTTCTATAAGCATAAAAACTTGGAGGAACAGCCCTAAAAATGTAAGCATTGCTAGTATTCCAAATGGCCCAAGCAACTAGAATGATTATGTCCATAGCAAAGGGCAGATTCAGCAGATGCCTGAGATTGCCAATTTGATCCTGAATCCCAGCTGACAAGGCTGTCCAACTGGGGCAGATATTCTTCCAACAGATTTGAGCAAATGGGCAATGGAAGAAGAGGTGATCCCTTGATTCCACAACATAGTGATCACACATGACACAAGTGTAATCTTGAATGAAGTTCTTCCTCTGTAGGAGCTGTCGTGTGTTCAGTCTATCATTCAGAAGTAGCCAGAAAAATATTGTGTGCTTGAGCTGATTACAAGTTTTCCAAAGCCAGGTGATGGCAGGAACTGAAATGGAATCCCCAAGTAATAGCTTTTAAGCCTGATCCACCCTGAATTGCTGGACATTTGCTGGAAATTACCAAGAATCAGGCTCATCCCCAAGGATAAGGCCATCTAACAGAGCTTCCATTTGCTGAAACTGATCAAATGCTTCTACTAACAAAAGGCAAATGGAATTATTCTTTTAGCATTCATTTGAACTGAAACTGGTCAAATGCTTCTACTAACAAAGGCAAATGGAATTATTCTTTTAACATTCATTTGAACTGAAACTGGTCAAATGCTTCTACTAACAAAGGCAAATGGAATTATTCTTTTAACATTCATTTGAACTGCAAAGGCCCTTGCATCCAAATACTCCAATGTTGAGTAATATAGAATTTGTATAAATACGCTATCCAGACAACCATGGAAGATACCCCATGGCTACTACTTAGTGCCACCTTTATTACTGCAATACATGTTTCTAACAGGTAACCTCTTTTACTATTTCAGTCAAAATTTGCAGCAAATGCATCCACGTCTGCTGCTCGCCCCACTATTGAAGAAAGCATCCCTGTTGTTGACAAGGTTGTGGACGACGGATGGAGCAGCCCCAGAGCTAGTCCAGTGACTTCTTCCTCAGGTATTTTATGTTGTTGCTTTACTTTTTACTCTCATCATGGAAAGCCCTTGTCAAGTTGTCCAAAATAACTAGACCTTTCTTACTTTTATTTCAAAATAGTTATCGAGTGTATTCCAGAAAGAAAAAAAAGTTATCGAGTCCAAGAGGTAGTCTATGTGCATTCCTATGCACTGGCATACTTTTAAGTTTTAACTATACTCCATAACCCTTTGAGCTAATTGAAGGACTACTTCTATTTTATTAGTTTAGTCTAGTCATGCTATTATTAGAGTGTAACCCTGAAAATAACCCTACTGCTTGATTGATATGCAAGCGCACTGTATTGTGTGTGTGTGTGTGTTTTTTTTGCGGGGTATGTATTGTGTGTTTGTTGATTAACCTGTTTTCTTAACATTTTACCCAGGTTCATTATCCTTGAGAAATCTACCGACCACATTCAAAGGAATTCGGACCTTGGCTGTCGCATGGCTGACAGTCTTCATCGTGACCCTTTTCGCCATGCTTCGAAGTATCCCGAGCAGAATGGCCAAAAGGCTCTCGAACCAATCCAATGATCACGACCACTATTACGTGGACTGCCCTCAAGAGCAAGAGTACAAGGAGGAGTTCCGACCTCCGTCTCCTGCCCCGGCCTACACAGAGAAGGAAATCCTTTCAACTCTGGTAAGACGGCTAGGTGAGCTGGAGGAGAAGGTGCAGGCGCTTGAAAAAAAGCCATCCGAGATGCCATTCGAGAAGGAAGAGCTGCTCAATGCGTCTGCCCGCCGCGTGGACGCCTTGGAAGCCGACTTGATTTCTACAAAGAAGGTAGGCCTTTTTTTGGCTTAAAGCATATTAACTTTACGGATTTAGTCTGAATTTGCTATGTTTAAAGAGATATGTAGTCCTGTAACAAATCAACAAGGTTGTGATGAATTGTTTCTTCTGATTTTCATCTACAGGCCCTCTACGAAGCGCTGATGCGTCAGGACGAGCTGCTCGCATTCATCGACAAGCAAGACATGCTCAAGTTCCGCGTATGTCGGAGTCACACCACGCCGTTATTTTTTCTAGACACCTGAAGATGGTACTACCATCTTAAGGTCTTCTGCTACCTCTTCTGTACTAATGCGTGCCCTTCGTGCATATACGCATTGCAGAAGAAGAAATTCTGCTTCTGAGGAGCTTAGACGACGATGAGGGGGGAGGGAGGCACTTCATCGGCGGAGCTGTTGGTGCATAAATACTGGAATCGATCGGTCGACACGATCATGCTCTCCGTGCGCAGAGCTAACCCTTCGTGCATATTTATGTATATGTCGCGGGTGTAAATGCATGTAATTTGTGTATGGGAAAAAAAGGCGTGCTGTATATCTGTTTGTATATTGGGCTGCGGACTACTGAGGCTGAGGATCCTGAAATCACCACGGTATATATGATGTGTCGGAGTTGTCGTTGTTCCATGGTACATGATCAAATTTGCATCATATGATTGAATGTGTGATGATTTTTTTGTAGCATGGTCAGTTTGTATTTTATATATCATTGGATGAACCTATTGTGACCTTGTGCTAGGGTTTGTGACGCTTGATTTTTTGTCGCATCTTTTAATTCGATCGATGCATGGTGATGGAGATTTGAATACCAAGGGAGGGCTCGTTTCCTGAAGCACGATTGACGTGTTCAAAAACCCAGATTCCGAATTAATGAAAAGGTGGAAAGTCGAAAAGGATCCTTCTGATTCTCAAACAGAGTATCCTTGTCTTGGTCTTTAATGGTTTTTCTACTTTATTATACTGCTGGAAAATAAAGTTGGCTGAGCTTCATAACTTGCTGATCAATGTTGAGATGAGCGCCATGCGGCCTTATTAACTTTACGGATTTAGTCTGAATTTTCATGATTACACTGTTACCAAGAATGAGGTTCAGCTTCATAATTTGCACAAGCAAAATTTCAACACTTTTGGATGGTTGCCAATATTTTGATACGCCTATGTTCCATAGCCAATTCTAGTGGAAACCGAATTCTAGTTAGATTTTCTTACCAACAGTGACATGACCAAAACCAAAAATTCTGGTTGATTTGGTTTGGGCTTGAAGCAAACACAACATTAATTTCTAATATGTTTACTACTACTGAAAAATGTCCTTCAGCTTCATAACTCGTGTGCGGACTTATTGCCTTGCATTCATTTATACATACTTTCTCGAATAATATTTGTCCGCGAGGATTACACCGTTAGACACAAACTATTTTACCTCGCTGGGAAGCCACAAACAAGTGTTCCCACACCGTTCCCAGCAAATAGGCTCAAGGGAATGGAAATTAAACATATCTCCAAAACAAGCAAAAAAACGAAGAAGAAAACACAAGATGATCATCAAAAGAACAAACAGTCGCCAGGATCGTCAGACTAAACGTCAGCTGGCAGTGGGGAACGCGGAATCCCGAGCATTAACGGCGCGATTCGTCTCGCGTAGGTGGCCGATGCTGAGCCAAGGAGCCTAGGTAGGTGCGTGGTTGTATTTCCTGAACACCCTCTCCTGGTTCTCCCTCCACCACTCCTCGGCCTGCTGCTCGGCGAATCTCCGCTTGCTAACAAAGATTTTCAAGAGAAAGAACCGTAAGTAAATATGCACTGGCACCTTCAGAGTTTTGTTATTGGGTTGTTATGTGGTACAAATGCCTCAAACAAGTTTTTGAGATGTATGCCTCTCATTCTCAGAAAAATAAGATTGAGATGTATGCATAAAGCAGTAAAAGGGGTGGGAATGGAGTACCTGAACCGGACACGCTTGAATACTTTGGTGCCGTCTCTCAGCTGGATAAGTGTGACATAAACTCCTGGCTCAAACTGCTCGATCAGCTGCACCTCACCATGGGTGCCGTACTTTGGTGCAAAGTCGCTTGGAGCCCTCCCGTTGCTCTCCATGAATCGATGGCATGGAGATTCGCTTGTCAAGGAACTGCCGTCCAGGTTACCCATGCTAGCAGACCTGCCGTGGTGTGTTATTTCATGCATCCCGCCAATGGGGAGGCGAGGCTGTTCATGTCCAGAAATGGCCTCCGGTGGATGACTACACTGTCCGGTGAGATATTTCTCTGATTGGCTTTGCAAGTCTTTGATACTGTCAGAGAATTCAGCAGGCACCTTATCTACAATCCCCTTGAGCTGAATATTTAAAGGATGTGAAGTTATGAGTATCCACTAATACAGATCAACAAAACATGGAACAACTCTTGCTATATGAGCCACTAAATACAAAAGTAATACCTTATTGCTCGTTTCATTTGAATATCCCTGAGCACAACTCTTATTGTATTTTTATTGGATTAATTATATAGAGGTGTGAACACTTTAAGTGGTGTACCATAGAAGAAAGCACAATAAATATGGCAGCATGATAGGTACAAGAGGGCTCCAATAAAGTTCAAGTTGCATACGTAGTTTGAAGGAGTAGTAGTCTACTATACCTCTGTGTCAAGAAACCTAATAAAGTCCAACATGGAATTGCGTCTGGTAGATTCTTCTGCAGCTAGAGAGGCAGCGCTTTTAGCTCTTCTTTCTGTTTTCTGTAGTTGCTCATCTTGGACTTCACATTTCTGTTTTAGCTTATTAACCTATCAAAATTATATGATTTTATCAAAATCAGCTAACCATGATAAAGCCGAGAAGGTACAGTAAAAAAAACAAGAACTAGACTTCTAAATCATACCTGAGTTTGCAACTTTGAGATGTCTTGATTCAGCGTCTCATTAGTCTTCTTCAGGTTATCGATATCTTTGGTGTCACTTTTAACAGACAGAGCACTTGCCATTGCTGGAGATGGACTTGGCTTCTTATGAGATTGTGACACCACGGGCATGCCCATTCCCATTGGTGCCATGTTCACTCCCATTCCCATACCCATACCCATTCCGCCCATTGCGCCCATTCCCCCCATTCCACCCATTCCTCCCATTCCTCCCATTCCCATAGGCTTTACAAAACCAGTTGGGACTGCCAAAGCTGTAGCAGGACCTTGGGGTGCCCTCGCATTGGACACAGGGTCAGGTTTCATCTCACTTCTAACTGATTTTGCATCTGCAAACTTGACTGGCTCTGCTGTTGCTGCTGTTGCTAGCCTTGAAGGCCTTATGTCTGGCCTCTCCGACTTATCTTTGATATCAACAGAACGACGAGTCATGACACTCTTTTTGTTATTATATGGACTATTAGTGCCGCCGCTATCTGCAGCTTTCAGTTTCATGAAACATGAATCACATACACGATGTGGCTTGCCAGGAGTTGGTGCCAACGCAGCCTTCAGGACCTTCCTTGAACTACATGCATGGCAATGAACAAGCCCGCAATTGTAACAATTGTGCCTCTTTCTTGTGAAACCAAATGGTTGCCTACACCCTGAGCAGACAGACTGATCTGCGCCTGAAACCCACTTATGTATGCAAATGCATGTCGTAAAATTTGAACCACATGCTATACTTTTAACGTGACGGTCTTTTAACGCGTCCACAATAGTTGGTTTCTTTTTATCTTCAATACCACCATGTCCCAGCCTTCCATTGGCCCCCATACCCCAAGTATATACTTCGCTCCGTGAAGTCAAGACTGCAACATGGTTAGAGCCACATGAGATCTCTTCAACCAACTCACTGTTCAACTTGTCTTGTACTTGGCAAGGTAGTTTACCATCGGCTTTTGGATTCCCAAGTTGACCATTACTAGAGCTACCCATTGTGAAGACATGACCAGATGTGGCGAGTGCAACAGTCATACTATGTCCACAGGCTACCTGATGGAAATTATTATCAACAAGGGCTTGAACAACAGTGGGAACTAGCCGAGCCTCCTTGTCTCCATGACCTAAGCGATTCTTATCTCCATCACCCCAGGTAAATAGCTTCCTGGATACCACATTCATGCCTGTCTGACTATTGGTCTCCACAATTGCTGCGGAATGCCAAACACCACATGCAACTTTCATCGTTCTGAATCCACTCAAAGATTCAACTTCCTTTGGATAGGAAACACTATCACGGTTTCCATGCCCAAGAGCACCAAATGTCCCATCACCAAAAGTGAATATTTTTCCACTTGACATGGCAAGTGCTGAATGCCACGAGCCACATGCAACAGACAACACTTGAAGCCCTTCTAAAGGTCCTGACACTCGCTTTGGAAGCCAGTGGCTAGCCCCAAGGCCATGTCCTAGCAATCCGGCATTGTAAGAACCATCACCCCAATTGTACAAATCACCAGAGGCAGTTACAGCACAAGTATGAAACTCCCCGCATGCAATATACTCCACGTTGGACACTGCTAAAGATTCAACAAGTTTGGGGCGACTAATATCTTCATCAGTTCCATGACCAAGCCGCCCACCAAGTTCTTCACCCCAAGTGAATACTTCTCCTTGTCTGGTAGTAAGAGCAATGTGCCTCGAACCACATGATATCTGCTGTACGTCCAAAACAACATCCGACTCAAGAGGTTTAGGAATCAAAACATCTGTTTTGGAGCACAAAAAGTTTGAGGATCCTTCTGGGGGGAGCACATCAGTCCACACCTCACCCCATACATAAACATCACCAAGGGATTCTATATCATCTGGTCCAGAACCTTGACTGGAAGAACTAGGGATGCTGCTGGAAATACTAATCCGACTACTGTCTCCCGTACTTACTCTTAGCATATTTGCACGATCTGATCTAACACCTGCTCTTGAAGAATTCAATGAATAGGCTGAGCCATAACCAGCTGAGTAATAAGTGCGGTTAATACTTGAGGCAATATCTAGTCTTGCATCATACGCATCTTGATATTGGGACACTTCCTGAAAAAGGGATACGTGTGTTAAACAAGAACATTCTGAAATTTATGATCAAGTGTAAGCCACTCTCCAATCTTCGCCTGATACAAGGAGCGGTAAGATGGATACATAATAGGGAATCAGATGCTAACTAATCCACACAACAAATAAGAATTAAATGGTGTCCCAAGCATTGCTTCCTTAGCACAGGACTGTCGTAAATCACATCAGTGCGCAAGTATAAACTCTTCTAGTTTAACAGTTATAATCTTGTATGCTCAAATAAGATAAGTAACATAGTTTACGTGCACCATTATTGGGCAGCTTAGGGAAGCTGAAGCACCTCACAAGTCACTAGTAGCTTCTAAAAATTATGGCTTCTAAAGGAAGCAAGCCGTTGCAAAAGGACTTAACTAATTAATACTGGATGATATCAGAATGCTGTCTCAGTTACTTTATAGAGGAATGCTTATAATATTTGTATTGATTGTAAATAATGAAATAAACTGTTTAGGAAGACCAACAACTTACATCAGAAAATGATATTCTATCACTTTGGCAATCTGTTGGAAAATTTACACGGCATGAAGTAATCAGTGTCTCAAGTGTTGAAAACCACACTTCAACTTCTGCTTGATCCTTGCAAACCTGTAGATCAGCTAGAATTCCGTGTCATTATTGTCTTCGATAGATCATCGTATGAAGCATATCAAACATGAAGCATTTCACATCAGTTCAAACGAGTATAAAGTATTTATCTTTTACCAGATCAAGGGAACGTTGGCCGTTCTTGTATATCAGTGAAAATGATAGGTAATCCTTCTCAGGGCGTAGAAACCTCCTAAAAACAGCCTGTCAAAGAAGGGCAAATGCATAAGATCCCAATTCCGGATGTCAAATAAAATTAAACTGAAATACTACATAAACTCATCTTGTAAATTCTTGGATATAAAATTTGATCCTGTGAATGTAAACCAACAACGTAACCACCAACGATTACTGATCAGTGGTAGTTCAACTTACAGTTCTCTGTCCAGGTATGATTTTAGACACGGACGACAGTCTGAGGCACTTTTCCTTGCTGTGCGAGTACCAAACTAGTGCTGTTTCGTCCTGTAATGAGAAAATAAGGACTTGTGTTCTCATCCTGTAATAAGAACATGAACATTGGTACCACACAAACGCACGCAAAAACTTACACTAGAAAGTCTGAACTCACGAATCTTGGGTTTTCCCTTCCGACTATACTTGATAAGCTTGCTGCCTTTCTTTAAAGTAATAAGGGCCTTTCGGACATGTAAAATATAGTCCAGATTAGCATTGCTGATTATTTAATAAATAAATGTGTGTCCAACCAAAAAAGGCAAATGATACACAGCACAGTATGTGGAATCTCACGTTATCATCTGGTGTCATCTAAACTGCAACAGGTCACCATTCTATTTTCACCTTTTGATTACTTGTGTCTGCACAGATAAACTCATAATGGGGTACCAGCATCACAATAGGCAGATAAAAAAATAAATATATATAGGCGAATGAATGTGATTTTGGTGCCTAAGTGTTCCTCGCATCCCCATTGCAAGTGCGAAGGTGGTTATGAACTTATAATGCACTGTTCCAAAACTATTAAAAAAAGGTTGTTTACACAATATATGTAAACATGAAAATGTCAACATCGAATTCAGCCTTGGTGTCACCAACAAAAAAAATAGTACTTTTTAGTTCATATATGAATAATGCAGGACTATGTTCCAAAAATCCACATATTTCTCAAATGGAATGTCCCTTATTGTAAGCCATGGATACTGAAATTTTACCGATTTATATAATTTTGTGTGTGCTACGTCGACTTAACAAGGAACTTCACCTAATGTTTAAATATAAACCATGGCATTTCTGCAAATGGGGAGGTGGCGTGTGTGAGCGTGACCTTGTGTCCCCCTTCACGATTTGCGAACCATATGATGCTCTAAAAGTACTAACAACATTATAGAAAGCTGATAAAAGTCGTCAAAATTCACTATTGTTGTCGAGAACCTAAAGACGAGAACTATTGATATATTTACCACGGCAAACATATATTCCCGGTAATAGCAACGAATTCAGATATCAAAATTTGCAGGTCTACATGACTATCTATACGACATCTGTGATATTTTCAGAACTCCTGAAACATTCTATCACACACAAAAATTGTAAAAAGAGGACACGAGCTCGCCTGAACAATTTATGGTTCGGCTGCGCATTTCATTTGCAGATGTCACCAGGCACTGGTTCTCCCTTTAACCTACGTAATGTGCACTAAATTGTCGAAAATAAACCGCAGCCGCACCTTGGGCAGCGCCAACCGAGATCGATCTTGGGCGTTGAAGAGGGAGAATCTGATCGAACAACTAATGTGTTAGATTAATCAATCAACAGGGTACCAACCAAGCAGCGAGGGACTGGAACAATCGGTCCAATCAAAGCTAGGGTTCCGTACCAGCAGACGGAGGATCCAGTCCGGGTCGCTTATGCGAGGAGGCTTGGGCGGGTAGCTGCGTCCCGTCGCCGGCGGCGAGGTCGCCTATGGTGGGGCATTACGAGGTGCGTGAGGCAGAAAAGAAGGAGAAATCTCCGCACGGACCAAAGAAATCCAGCCGGTCTGGGCGGGTCTCCGATCCACTCCGCGGCAATCCGGTGGATGGGAGGAGAGAGTGGCTCCCGCGAGGTGGCGGGAGGATGCATGGCGAGGAGCGGAGCGGCGGGTTCGGCGGCGCCGGACGCGGGAAACGGATGGATCCAACTCGCCGGGATTGCCGGGGAGGAGGGGACGAGGTGGGGAAAATATCAAATGATACTACCACCACACATATAGCTGGCCAAACGGGCCTGTTTTGACGGGCTGGCACGATAGCCCGCGTGCCTGGCCCGTCACGGGCCGGCACGGCACGAGGCTATGTGGGCCGTGCCTGGCACGCGGCCCTGCTTGGGCCGTGCCTGGGCTGCTATGCCTGGCACGCGTGCCAGCCCGGCACGGCACGCCCAGTAACGGGCCGGCACGGGCACGGCCCAGCAAGGCACGGCACGGGAGCCCGCGGCACCTGGGAGGGAGGGAATCGATCGAGGGAGCGGGGGGACTGGGGGAGCGCTTCGATCGAGGGAGCGGGGGAACTGGGGGAGCGGGGCAGCGGGGGTTAGGACTTAGGTTTAGCAGGTTTAGGGGGATTTAGGGGGGGTTTAGGGTGGGGTTTGGGGCTGTTTAGGTATATTTTTTCTCAATTTTGAATATTTGAACATTGGAGGGCAAATTTGGTCTAAAAAATGCCAGTTTTTTTGCTATAAAAAGGGCTGCCCACCCCTCTCATTCCTCACACTCAAACCTCCTCTTCCTCTTATTTCTCATACTCAAACATGGATGATCCCATGGGTAGTGATCCCAACCGGTTCACTTTCAATACTAGTGATTTAGATGTCGAGATCCCCGATTGGATCGATCCCACAGCCACAACCTACACATATCCTTCTTCCGACGGCGACGAGTATACAACCGGCAGCCATTCCACTTCCCAGTCCAGTACCTCCACCTCCATCGGCACAAAGAGGGTTCGACGCAAAACCTCGACGTGCTGGGAGCATTTCGTTGAAGAAATAGTCGTGGAGGAAGGTGTCAACGTGTTGAAAGCTCGGTGCAAGAGGTGCGCCCACTTGCTTTCCTCGGGGGGGGGGGGGGGGGGGGAGGAGGAACCGGCCACCTCCTCAGGCACATCGTCATGCACCAGAACGCGGACAAGGAGTCTGCGGGGACACAGGCCACGCTCAAGTTCAACCCCGACGGTACGGTACGCAATTTCACCTATGATCCCGCTCTTCATAGAGAAGCAATTTGCCGTTTAATTGCTTCTAATGATTTACCATTAGGTTTCGGTGAGTCTGAAGGTTTTGTCGAATACATTCAAACTGTGCATACTCCTAGTTTCAAATCAGTTTCTAGACAAACTACATCTAGGGATATGAAAAAATTATGCAAAACTAGTCTTCAGAAAATTAAAGAGGCAGCCACTAATGGTAAGTTATGCAAAACTAGTCTTCAGAAAATTATGCAAAACTAGTCTTCAGAAAACTAGTCTGAAGGTTTTAATGAGGCAGCCACTAATAAAGCTCAAGATTTATCCCACATGATGACACTTTGCCTCATTTTAATTTTTTGGACTTATTTGTGCCTAACGTGCCAGCCCGTGTAAAAATGTAAGTTTTTTGGCTATATAAAGGGCTGCCTACCCCTCTTATTTCTCACACTCAAACACCATATCATTTCCAAATTCCAACACTCAAACATGGATGCTTGAAGAGTTCAGCGAAGAAGCTCAGACATCTGGAACTACTATGATGAAGAAATATTTGTGGAGGATGGTGTCAACGTGCGTAAAGCGAGGTGCACACGATGTGGAACTTTGTTGTCCATGGCCATGGGGTACGGAGGAACCGGCCACCTGCGTCGGCACAAAGATGGACACGCCAAGAGAGACGCGGAGGCCACGGGGCACCAAGCCGTGTAGTTCTATCTTTGTAATTTATTTTTCCTTTGTAATTTTCTTATCCTTTTGTAATTTTTATTTTCTTTTGTAATTTAGAGCGTGGCATTGTACTCTTTTACTTCTTAGGGACGGAAGGTTTTAATGAGGCATGCTTTAATAAAGCTCAATATTTATCCACATGATGACACATTGTCACAATCTTTTTACTTTCTATATTTATTGTTCCTTTTTATTTTTTTTATTTTTTACTGACATACAAACTTTCTTCTTATTTTCTGGATGTAATAAACGTGCTACAATTCTTTGGAAGTAATAAACGTAGCAAAACCTAGTGCTGCTACCGTGCTAAAGCAGCGAAACGTGACGTGCATGCATGCATCCATGCAGGCTGCAGCCCTGCGTTGCTGCATCGATGGCACAAGCCGACGAGCGCGCCAGCAGCCCTGCACCGCGCCACCGCCCCTGCGCGCCTGCTCCAGCCAGACGTGCTTTTTTTTGAAAAAATCGGGCCACCTCGGGCCACACGTGCCTACGGGCCAGCACGTTTAGCCAGGGGCCGTGCCTGGGCCTCGAAGGCCAGCACGCGTGCCGGCCCGGCACGGCCCGACTAGTTCGCGTGCTTCAGCGGGCCGTGCCGTGCCTGGCCCGTTTATCTCAGGCCGGGCCGGGCTGGCCCATTTGGCCAGCTATAACCACACACATGCTCCCATTTTTAGAAACTGCATGCAAGTGGTTGAACGTAAAAAAAAAAACTACACCGGCACATGCAGTGGAGGATTTCTACTCCCATTGTTTTTACTAGCATATATGCCCGTGCATTTCAATGAAAGAAGTTATTGATATGTCCACCAAAACGTATATCAATATGATACAACATCCAGACGGTGTCACCTGACACGGCAACAGGGATTCGCATGCTGAGGTTGAAATCTGTTCCTCCTTTGTTGTGGTTATGTCATGAAAGCATTATAAATGGATTGTTAATACAAGATTGGTGGACTCCGGAAGGATTAACTCATTAATTTTTGGGTCCTCCCCTCATAGCAACAATCCCGAAATCTGGTCTTACTTACAAACTTGTTTAACTTATATTCACGCAACCATCCATGCAAATCCAACGATTTTACTTATTTAGATCCAATCAGCCATGCTAGACCAAATCCATTTAATGTATTCGCTCTCTCTGTTCCTTGATTCTTGAAGTGGCTTCCCGACTCTGGAGTATAGTGGAATTTTTTAATTAAATAATGAACCTATTTTCTAGCACAAGCACATGCTAGGTCAGCTGGATGGGGCCTTTGGGGTCATGAGTTCCAATCCCACAAAGCACAAATATTTTTCGCTACTCCTTGGTCTATAGAACAAAGGGTACAATACATGCCCTCCTAACATATTTTGTTTAACATATCTAGCCAATTTAAATGGGGTGAAAACACACATATATATTCGCTACTCCTTAGTCTATAAAAAAAGGTGAACTGCATGCCCTTCTAACATACTCCCTTCATCCTAAAATAAGTGTCTCAACTTTGTATTAACTCTAGTATAAAGTTGTACTAAGTTTCAGACACTTATTTTGGGACGGAGGGAGTACTTTATGCAACATGTGTAGCCAATTTAAATGAGGTAGAAAACATTTAATATTCCATAGCAATTAATTAGGTTAATTAAGATTATACCCTAAAACAAATTTTATATTAGTTAACAGAAACGACTAATAGCACGGTTGGATACTAAGCATTTTCTGGTCAAATTACATATATAAATTATTTTAATCCGAGATACGCTTGCAAAGTTGTAGCACGATCATTTTAACATATCCTTTGTAAATAATAAAGACCAAGGACCTAAATGGGCTGAAGACATAGTGAACTGGGTCTACTGTAGCTGGACGCGGAATACTAGCCAGCGCCCAGTGCGCGTGACAGTGGCTACAGAATGAAGCCCAACAGATAGAGAGAAAGAAGAGGGACTTATGGCCAGTTCTTTTGGGTGATTCTCCGAGAATCGCACCCCTCCCCAGCTTCCCCCATAATCGCCACTTCATATATTGTTTACAATCCTAGCTAATTAAGGTCAAATTAGCTAGGATTGTAAAAAAAAATATGGAGTAGCGATTCTGGGAGAAGCTGGGGAGGGGGTGATTCTGGGAGAATCGCCGAAAAGAACTGGCAGTTAATATGGGACTGCAGGTTATTTAAAAAGAACACCAGGGGGCTTTTTATAAAACATACGACGACGGACGGGAAGAAATACTCCATACTTTATTAGTAGGTATAGATTTACATGACAATGTTGTTTGCCATGATAAAAAACTCAAATTTAAATGTGTCAAAAGACTTTTGATTTATTTTTTATGAAGTGTTCACAGGACATGTGTACATCCCCCAAAATTTTCAAAATACACGATGAAAAAACAAAAAAAAAATGGCATGATAAGTGTCCAAGAGGACAAAAGAAAAAACTGACATTATTCATGTTGAAACTGTCTTTTTTGTTTCTCTTTGTATATTTCAATTTTTATTTTATTTTTTACAGGGGGTGGATACATGCCTTTTGAACATTCACTTTTTTTTTGAGAATTTTTGAAACTTTTAAATTTGTTTTTTCTAAACTAGAAGCATGAGAGCATATGAATGGTGGTACTACTGGATATTCTTTTGGGGCAGTGATAGGTTTTTTTTATCGTAGCACTCCCTCCATTCACAAATACAATATGTTCTAACCTTTTTATGAATCGTTGTATGTAGACACGTTTTAGTGTGTTTATTCACTCATTTCAATCTGTATGTAGTCTATATTAAATATCTAAAACATCTTATATTTGTGAACGAAGGAAGTAGTTGTCTGGATGTTGATGTATGAGGTGAGCGTAGGAGGAACTATGCTCAAATTTTATGCGCGAGGGTGAGACTCGAAATCGGATTGTTTAGCGCATCAACTTGTGCTGCTAACCAGTATGACTCTAGGCCTTTCTCACTATTTTCTGATGTACGTATAGAATTTTGGAATGTTCTCGATACCCTCATGACACTTACTTCTTCGACCTAGCCCATCTGCAAAAACTAAACTGGCACATGCAATGGAGGATTTCTACTCCCATCGTTCCTATTTACATGACGGCATTGTTTTTGATGATTAAAAACTCGAATTTAAATGTGTCAAAAGATTTCTGATATTTTTTATGAATTGTTCACATGACATGTGTACATCCCCCCAAAAATTCAAAATACACGACGAAAAACAGAAAAACAGCATGAAAAGTGTCCAAGATGACAAAAGAAAAAAACTGACATTATTCATGTTGAATCTGTCTTTTTTGTTTCTTGTATATTTCAAATTTTATTTGATTTTTTTAGAGGGGGTGGACACATTTCTTTTGAACTTTCACAATTGTTTTGAGAATTTTTGAAACTTTTAAATTTGTTTTTTATAAACTAGAAGCATGAGAGCATATGAATGGTGGTATTATTGAATATTCTTTTGGGGCGCTGATAGTTTTTTTATCATAGTACTCCCTCCATTCACAAATATAATATGTTCTAAAAAATTTATGAATTGTTGTATGTAGACATGTTTTAGTGTGTTTGTTCACTCATTTCAATCCGTATGTAGTCAATATCAAATATCTAAAACATCTTATATTTGTGAACGAAGGAAGTAGTTGTTTGGATGTTGATGTATGAGTTGAGCGTAGGAGGAACTATGCTCAAATTTTATGCGCGAGGGTGAGACTTGAAATCGGATTGTTTAGCGCATTAACTTGTGCTGCTAACCGGTATGACTCTAGGCCTTTCTCACTATTTTCTAATGTACGTATAGGAATTTTCGAATGTTCTCGATACCCTCATGAAACGTACTTCTTCGAGCTAGCCTATCTGCAAAAATTACACCGGTACATGCAACGGAGGATTTCTATTCCCATTGTTCCTATTTACATGACGGCGTTGATTTCCATGATTAAAAACTCAAATTTAAATGTGTCAAAAGATTCCTGATTTCTTTATGAATTGTTCACGGGACATGTGTACCCCCAAAAATTCAAAATACATGATGAAAAACAAAAAAATGGCATGAAAAGTGTCCAAGAGGACAAAAGAAAAACTGACATTATTCATGTTGAATCTGTCTTTTTTGTTTCTCTTTGTATATTTCAATTTTTTATTTTAATTTTTTTAGAGGCGGTGGACACATGCCTTTTTTGAGCATTCACAATTGTTTTGAGAATTTTTAAAACTTTTAAATTTGTTTTTTTTTAAACTAGAAGCATGAGAGCATATGAATGGTGGTATTACTGGATATTCTTTTGGGGCAGTGATATTTTTTTATCATAGTACTCCCTCCATTCACAAATACAATATGTTCTAACTTTTTTGTGAATCATTTTATGTAGACACGTTTTAATGTGTTTGTTCACTCATTTCAATGTGTATGTAGTCTATATTAAATATCTAAAGCATCTTATATTTGTGAA
Source organism: Thinopyrum elongatum (assembly GCA_011799875.1). NCBI lineage: Eukaryota > Viridiplantae > Streptophyta > Magnoliopsida > Poales > Poaceae > Thinopyrum > Thinopyrum elongatum. The sequence continues at coordinate 473,967,284 of CM022297.1, forward strand.
CGAAGGATGTAGTTGTTTGGATGTTGATGTACGGGTGAGCGTAGGAGGAACTATGCTCAAATTTTATGCGCGAGGGTGAGACTCGAAATCAGATTGTTTAGCGCATCAACTTGTGCTGCTAACCGGTATGACTCTAGGCCTTTCTCACTATTTTCTGGTGTACGCATAGAAATTTTCGAATGTTCTCGATACCCTCATGAAACTTACTTCTTCGACCTAGCCCATCTGCAGAGGATTTCTACTCCCATTGTTCCTATTTACATGACGGCATTGTTTTCCATGATTAAACTTTTTTTCATCAGGTTTGGATTGCTTACCACATGTGCGATGTGGTTCCATGATTAAACTTTGATCATAAATTTTATAAGTAATATATAAAGAATTTGTCAAAATATATATCTCATTAAAAACTGCATTCGACACAAACTGAATGGTATAATTTTTGTGACATGTAAACCAAGTTTTGTTGGCCAAATTAATGGTCAAAATTGGTCCTTAAAATATGTGTGTGACATGTAAATAGGGACATAACGAGTAATATTAGACCATGTTCAGCCATGGATGTCCCATGTGGTGGTCTCGTGCTCCCTAGCCAAAGCTAGGTCCGGTTCTCTTGGTCGATTCTCTCAGTATCTTGAGAATCAGGCCTCTTTCTAGATTATCTCAAAATCTTCAACCAAGAATCTTGAATTAGGATTGTCAAAAAAATATGGGTTCAAGATTCTTGGAGAATCTGGGGAAGGTTTGATTTTCAAGATTATGGGAGAACCGGAAAAAAGAACTGGGTACTGGTATCCTCCCATGCTCCTCCAAATCCAAGTTGTTCCTTTACTCTCTCTATTCTTTTTTTTTCTATGTATTTATATTTGTTTTGATTTTCTCCGCCAATACCACAATGAGCCTCTTTGACACGTAAGACCTAACATCTGGTGCCCATGGGACAATTTTACGATTTTAAGAACTCAAATACATAGTTTAGGCGACGTGGAAAACATGCCAAAAATGTGGCTCTAGGCAGAAAACAATGTGGTAAATTGATATAACAATATCTTGGACGGTGATGATGAAGTAGGAGGCATGTCGCAGAATAAGAGTTTCACGACTCTATGCATGTCATGGTAGAGTTGATGTGGACAAAATTGTCAAGATAGTGGAGCACGTGGTGTTTTGGCACGAGACTCGTGGCGGTGGCAGTGGTGTCAATTTTATTCTGGTGTCTAGTCTCACTATCTTGTTTTTCCTTCATTGGGTGAGAATGCGATAGTTAATATCAGGTTGTGTTCAACAATATTAGGTTACTCATATATTGAGTAAGATGTGCACTTTAATTGTTCTTCAAAACTTTTGTTGTTAGTCCAACTTGTGTGTGTTTGGTCTTCTGTGATTTTTTTCTCGGTGGTACGGATGAATGTTGAGATGCATAAGATGAAGCTCGAGGAGAAGATTTCAAATGATTTTGATGTAACTTTCATTTTCTACAGAGGTTATTTGTTTTCGTAGTTGTATTAGTTTATTCAACATAATGTATTTTATGTAAATTCATAAACTCTGAACATTTGCTTAAAAGATGCTCTTCTAGGCCTTCTCCTTTAATGTTTGATACTAGAGCAAATTTTATACTCCCTCCGTTCCTAAATATAGGGTGTATAGTTTTTGACATGAAATTAAAGAATGCACATGGAGGGAAAATTTCACAAGTTTTGGGCGAGATTACACCTGACTAATTGACATGAGAAAATAGAGGAGCTTGCCTGATATAAGGAAATGTTATCAAATCCCTAAAAAAAATTATCCAAACGAGTGGTGCAACGCAATACACCTTATATTTCGGATTTTTTTCTCAAAAATCAATACACCTTATATCAAGGAATGGAGGGAGTATTATATATTTGAAACTCAAACTTTGAATGGAGTAATTATTGGGAAACGTAGTAGAAAATAAAAAAAATCACCTACGATCACCCGGGGAGACTATGAAGATGCGATGAACAGTTTGGATCATATTGTTACCGATTCCAAGTTGAAGCGAAAGAATATGAGTCGGTGTAGATCATACTTGGAGTCCCTCAAACCGTGGATGAACGATCCCGCGAACCGCCCATGAACAGTCCCTGAAACGGAAGACCGAAAGCACGGCCTCTCTACAAGTTGCAAGCGTACAGTCTTCACGATCCGGCAGCGCTTCGCCGTCCAGAGCTAATCGTTGCTGGAGAATTAGCGGGAGGAGATTAGAACCACACATGGCTTCTAATTATGAGGATTTGCGGATCTAGGTCTACCTCTGATTGATCAACTAGGACCAACTCGAACTAAAACTAGAACTAGAGAACTAGAGGAGGCTCCAAAACTTGTGTGTTCAAAAGTGCCGAAAAACTATAGTATATATAGGTTGGAGGGAGAGGATGAGGCACCACACAAGGGGGGAAGTCTCCCCCCTTGGACAACCAATAGGAGGGGGGCTTCCCCTCCAATTCGGCTTCCCCCTTTCATCCACAAGGGGAAAGGAGCGCCACCTCCAACTTGGGCCCAAGTGGCCCAAGTAGCTTTCCATCACTTGACATTTTAAGGCTCATTGATATTTAAATAAATATAATCTCCTAAGCATATTTAGAGCCTTTTAATATTAATTTAACATCATCGAAAACTATTTTCACCTATATATAATTTATTGGTATTACCCGGTAAACCCCGAAACGCTTCTGGTTCCTCTAGAAACTATTTCGAATATTAATGAAACAATTTCATAAATGTTTTCTTGTTACTCCTGTCCTGCTAACACTCAGCAGTCATGATTACCTTCAGCTTGTGACCATGTAGGTTCGGTAAAACGTAGACATGAACAAAACACCTTTTGTTCAATGACCGATAGCGAAACCGTGGACATCCATATTGATCTCTATGAGTACACGAATGACATTCGAGTGAACTTTGGTTATCATGTGTTGTTTCCTTTGCTTCGCGATACTTTACAAAACCCGAGATGAGATATATCGGTACCCTCTTGAGTCATACACATGCTCACTACACCGGTCTCCTCGTTTTCGGTTTATTCTTCTTTCTCGTTGACATGTTTCGACATCCCCGTGGCGTACTCACCTGTGTCTAGCTGGACGATGACGAATGTCGTCACACCGAGAGGTCCCTAAGAATATCTCTCCATCATCGGAGGAGCAAATTCCCCTTTTGAACTATCTAGTCCCTTGTCAAACTTTTCGATGAACCTGTAAGTTGCGTTATGATCACCGTGTTACAGGTGACATTTGAGCAACCCCAAAGTTCATTGTACGGTAAGAAGTGACTACAATACTCTCACGGTCTAAGGAACTAAAACACACGTTAACACTCCTTGTTATAACAATTGACTTGTGACGATTGCATCTCAAAGTATAACAACCAAGTTTTGTTCGATTCAATACGGTCGTTCTTCCAACGTCATATTCTCAAAGTTGTTTTAGGACCACCGTTACACTTAATGATATCCAAAGATCCGGAAAAGATGATCACCAACAACACTTGAGCTAGTCTTAGAGGCGAGACTAGGAATCATATTTTACTGTTTATCATTCTACACGTGCATATGAGTTTTCCACTGAATCACATATTCCAGGATCATAGTAGTTATAGCATAGAATATAAACTCTTAGTTATAAACATGGAAATATAATAACACAATATTATTGCCTCTAGGGCATATTTCCAACAGTTATTTGGACTCATAAATTTTTAAGTGGTGTCAAATTGGGTTGAATATATTACGACAATGCTAGAAAATGTTATATATGTATGGTTAAATTAAATTTGAAAGTATTTTTGAGTCAAAGCATTAAGAGAAATTCAATCCCACTATACCCTTAAGGATTTAAATAAAAGAAAAAAACTAAAACCCTCATGTACTCACCTCCCTAAAGTTTTCTCTATGTTTCTAGACCACCGATGAGGAAATAGAGAGGCTCCCTCCCTCCATGTTGTAAGAGATAAAATTGACCCTTGATTAGGGTGCTCCAAAAACTCCACACATGCGAACTGAAACACTAGAACACCAGAACTCCGCACATTGTTCGCCCCATGTCACTCCCTTGTAGCGACTCGGGCAACTGCCAACCCTAGGCCGCCAGCGACCTCCCACCTATCCCTCCTGACCTCTCCGCCACCAGAGACAGCCACTGGCAAGACATCGAGGAAGGTGGCGGCGAGGCTAGCCTCTTCTTACTCGTGCGAAGGGCTTGGCATGGCGGCCCCAGTCGAGGTTGGCAGCAATGTCCCTACGGCGGATGGCGGTTGCGGGTGCTTGATCGTTCTTTCTCGAATTTCTTGCGCGGCGAGGACCCATGATTGGATATCGTGGTGGCCGGACTTGCCATCTGTCAGTCTCCATATATCTGGATTGACCAACACCAGCTCCATCTCACTTAGCCCACTCTTGCTCGATCTAGGCTCCGGTGTGATCTTGCTCGCTGGATCCGGGTGGCGGGCGACAATTTGGCGGTGGGGCTCTTGGGACCAGGGAAAAACCTTGGTCAGCGGAGGAGGCCACAAAGACGCCGTTGGTGCCGCGTCGAACCACTCCTTGGAGGCTTCGTTGAGTTATCCCATCCCTCACCCATCCTCCCCTTCATACAGGTGAAAACCTTTGTCTTGCTTGTTGGGAAACGTAGTAGAAAACAAAAAAATTCGCCCTACGATCCACCAGGAACAATATGAAGATGCATATATGGTTTGGATCAATAATTGTTACCAACTCCGGGAGTGCAACGGAAGTAGAAGAGTCGGTGTAGATCGTACTTGGAGTCCCTTGAACATCGATGATGATCCCGCAAACCGCCCTCGGACGGAAGACCGAAAGCACAGCCTCTCTACTTGGTTGCAAGCGTACGGTCTTCACGATCCGGCAGCGCTTTGCCATCCAGAGCTAATCGCCGTCGGAGAATTAGAGGTGGGAGATTAGAACCACACAGGGCTTCTAATTATGAGGATTAGAGGTGGCTAGGGCTAGCTCTAATTAGTCAACTAGAAACAACAAGAACTAGAACTAAATCAACTAGAGGAGGCTCAAAACTTGTATTCTCATTGTGCACCAAACCTCCACTATATATAGGGGAGAGGGGAGAGGGAGGGCTGCCACCATGGAGGAAAATCCTCCTTGGGCGTCCAACCAAGGGGAGGAGGAGTTGGACTCCTCCCCTACTCCTATTCGGCCTCCTTCCTTAGGGAAGGGGTGCCTCTTCCCACTTGGGACCTTGTGGCCCAAGTTGCTTTCCACCTCTTGGCCTTTTTAGGCCCGTTGATATTAAATTAAATATATATTTGTTCTAAACATTTTTAGAGCATTATATATATATAATTTAACATCCCCAGAAATATTTTCCACTTGTATATATTAACACTAATACCCGGTATTACCCGATATTCACCAAAACCATTCCGGTGACCCCGAACCACTTCCGGAACCTCTCGAAACTATTTTGCATATTAATGAAACATTTTCACAAATATATTCTCTTCACTCCCATACCACTAACACTTAGCAAATCATGATTACCTTAAGCTTGTGATCCCGTAGGTTTGGTAAATCATAGATATGAACGAAACCCCTTCGTTCAATGACCGATAGCGGAACCGTGGACATCCATATCGGTCCCTATGATTACACAAATGATATTCGAGTGAACCTTTGTTTATCATGTGATGTTCCCTTTGCTTCACGATACATTAGAAAACCCGGTGTACTTCGGTATGCTCCCGAGTCATCACCATGCTCACTATATCATTGCTCCCGTTGCCGGTTTTGTTCTTCTTTCTCGTTAACATGTTCCGGCATCCCCGTGACGTAGTCACCTGTGTATGGCCAGATGATGATAGATGCCGTCACACCGAGAGGGACCTAAGAATATCTCTCCATTGTCGGAGGAGCAAATCCCACTCCCGAGCTATCTGGTAACTTGTCAAACTTTCCGGTGAGCCTGAAAGTTGTCGTTATGATCACCTTGTTACAGATGACGTTTGAGCAACCCCAAAGTCCACCGTCTGGTAGGAAGTGACTGAGTGGTCTGAGGAACTAAAACACATGCGAACACTCCGTGTTATAACAAATGATTTCAGACGATATAATCACAAAGTATAACAAACAAGTTTGGGTCGATTCAATATGATCGGTCTTCCAACGTCATAATCTCAATGTTGTTTTAGGACTATCGTTACACTTACTGGTATCCTAAGATTCAGAAAACGTGATCACCAACAACACTTGAGCTAGTCCCAGAGGCAAGACTAGGAACCTTTTATTTAATTGTTTATCATTCCACACGTGCATATGAGTTTTCCACTGAAACGCATATTCCAGGATCATAGCAGTTATAGCATGAAATATAAACTCTTAGTTATGAATATGGAAATATAATAATACAATTTTACTACCTCTAGGGCATATTTCCAACAGTCTCCCACTTGCACTAGAGTTAATAATCTAGTTAGCACTTTTAACTTTTATACCAATGGCAATCCGGTGTCAGTCCATTCTTTACTTGTGGTATAGACTTCTTCCTATCGAATCTGACAACTTCAGATCCATGTGTATCATTTGCATTTCTATGCATCAGTCATGCTTTCACATGAATTCATAATTTATGTGAAACAAGTTTAGTATATATTGAATCACACTACTAGGGAAATGCTTATAGGTAGGACATCAGTAGTAGCGCTGGAAAACAGCAAGCGCTGCTGCTAATTAGCAGTAGCGTTGTTCTGGGGCAGAGCTACAAGTAACGCTTTAGCAGTAGCGCCGGAAAAGGAAAAAGCGCTACTACTAAGTGGGACCCAACGAGCCCACCGACGCTAGCTGTAGTAGCAGCGCTGTCCAGAATACAGTGCTACTACTAACAGCAGTAGCAGTATCGCTTTATTTGATAGCACCGCTACTGCTAATGGGACCCACTTAATAGTAGCGCTTTTCCTGGAAAGCGCTACTACTAATTACCATAGCAGCAGTGCATTCTAGAAAACAGCGCTACTGCTAGTTGCGGCTGGTGCTACCTTTTCGCCCCCCTCTCCCCTCCTCCTCCCCTTGCCCTCTCTCCCCCTCCTTTCCCCTCTCCCCTCTCTAAGTTAGTTCTCCACCATTGTTGCCCTTCTTCTCTCTTCCTCCTACCTCTCTTCTCTCCCCATTAATGCCCCCTCCACCATAATTCTCCTCCATAAATGGCCTTCTCATCTCTATCTAGCTACCTCATTTATTTGGCTCTCCCTCAATTCCATAGATATAGATCTAGCTAGCTCATCTCTCTCCCTCTCCATTAGTTAGCTAGAGTCATCTCTCCTCCCCAACAACTAGATCCAGCTAGCTATTTAGCCATCCACACTTTCGATCCCTATAGGTAGCGAAAGGCCTCATCTAACCGTGCTCGGTCTCTCTCGGGAGATAGGTGAGGAAAAAGTTGTGCATTTCAAGAATGGGAATATGTGTGTTTGAGATATGGAGAGATTTGTGCGAGTGACATGCCCTCGAGTTGCTTATGTTTTGCCGAAATGTCAATTTATTTCTGTTTCGGTGAATTTCGAGCAAACTCGATATGTCCTATTTTTAGGCAAGGTCATGCCAAATTTTTATATGACTTTGATGCATGCATGCATTTTGTTTATAACTCTTTTGCTTGTTATACCATGCAGTCGGTCATGAAGGTGAGTGGATGAAAGGTGGAGCAATACTTGCAATCTGCGGTGATGGACATGTATGCAAATAATCGGACTAGGATTAGATGTCCGTGTACAAGATGCAAAGAAGGAGTCCTTTTGGACCCTTTTGATCGTGGCAGTTTGAAGGCGCACCTGCTGATGAATGGTTTCATGGATGGCTATACTCGGTGGATAAGTGAAGATGATGATGAGGACGTCCACATGGCAGGGAATAACGACATGGGGCTAGACAAAGAGATGACCGATCGACACAAAGACGATGGCGGGACATGGCGGCGGGCAGTGGCGGCGCCAGGAAATGAAGGCTGGGTATTCATCCAAAATATTTTTTTGCTCTAAATGTAGTATATGAACCAAACAACACAACACTAGCAATATATGAACAAAACAACACTAGCATAATGGCAATAGCAATATTTCAATGTATCAGACCAAAGTAAAATCAGTGGCAATGCGGCATGGACTGATAAACATTGGACAAACAAGCAATTCAATTTCAGTTTTACAAGCAATCACTGAAAAATCTTTAGATTTCTTTAAAAAACAGAGGGAAAGTATACCTTGTGGATGCTAAACTAGATGTAGATCAGTAGATGGATGCAAAATTTCTAGGACGGAGCCGCAGAGGACTGGAGGGCGGAGGTGAGCCGGGAGGGCGCTGCCACGCTGGGGCTGGGCGCCTACTTGGGCCGGGGAGCCGCCAGCCGGGAGGCCGGAGGCAGACTGGCGACTGGTGGAGCCGCGCCGCCGCGGGGGCCGGCGCAGAGGGCAGGAGGGCGTCTGGGCAAGGGCGGGCCAGCACGGGAGGGAGAGGGCCGGCCGGAGGGGAGGGGACCGAGGGGTGAGGCAAGGAAGGAAGGAAAGGAGAGGGCTGATAACCCTCAAGTATAGGGGATCATTTGTAGCCTTCTTCGATAAATAAGTGTGTCAAACCCAACGAGGAGCTAAAGGCAGAACAAATATTCCCTCAAGTTCTATCGACCACCGATACAACTCTACGCACACTTGACGTTTATTTTACCTAAAACAAGTATGAAACTATTTTGCGAGAATAAAACCACGAGTACTTTGCGAGAATAAAAACTACGAATAAATTGCAAGGTAATAAAAGTGGATAGCTTTTGTCAACAAGAAAGTCATTTGTCCCTAGGCAATCGATAACAAGTACCGGTAATCATTCTTGTAATTTTATATGAGGGAGAGGCATGAGCTAACATACTTTCTCTACTTGGATCATATGCACTTATGATTGGAACTCTAGCAAGCATCCGCAACTACTAAAGATCATTAAGGTCGTGAAACCCAACCATAGCATTAAGTATCAAGTCCTCTTTATCCCATACGCAACAACCCACTTACTCGGGTTTAAGCTTCTGTCACTCTCGCAACCCACCATAAGCGAATCATGAACATATTGCAACACCCTACAGCGAGGGTCCCTCACGTTTGCGCGAGACGAAGGGCACCGTAGGACAGCACCATAAATAAAATATACAATCATACCAACCAAGATCACGATTAACCCATAGGACAAAACGGATCTGCTCAAACATCATAGGATAGCCAAATATCATTGGGAAATAATATATGGAGTTGAGCACCATGTTTAAGTAGAGATTATAGCGGGGAAGAGAGGTGTTACACCGCTGCATAGAGGGGGGGGGGAGAGTTGGTGTTGACGGTAGCAAGATTGTTGATGTAGATCGTCGTCACGATCCTTGCCCCGGTGGCACTCCGACGCCGCCGGGAGAGAGGGGGAGAGAGCCCCCTCCTTATTCTTCTTCCTTGGCCTTCCCCCTAGATGGGAGGAGAGTTTCCCCTCTATTCCATGGTTGCCATGGCGGCAGAGGGGCGGGAGCCCCTCCGAGATTGGATCTCCCTCTCTTTTCTCTTCTGTTTCGCGCTCCCCAGATCTGGCCCCTCACGGTTTCTTAAATTCCTGGAGATCCGTAACTCCGATTGCGCTGAAATTTTTACATGATTTTTTCCATAAATTATCTTTCTTGCGCCAGAAGAAGGGCCCCAACCGATGTTCGAGGAGGGCACAAGATACCTGGGCGCGCCAGGGGGTGCCCGGCGCGCCCTGGTGGGTTGTGGTCACTATGGGCCCCCGTTTGCGTTGATTCCACCTCCCAAAAATCATAAATATTCTAATATAATTCTTCGTAAATTTTTATCGCGTTTGGACTTCGTTTGATATGGATTTTCTGTGAAACAAAAAACATGCAGCAAACAAGAACTGGCACTGGGCACTGGATCAATAGGTTAGTCCAATAAATCATATAAAAAGTTGCCAAAAATATGTGAAAGTTGTATAATATTGGCATGAAATAATAAAAAATTATAGATATGACGGAGACGTATCAAGGGCCGACCTGGCCGCCGGAGCCAGACCTGGTTCCTAAGGAGGCTGAATCGGGGGTTGGGGGAAAGGGGATCGATTCAATCGTGGGGCGTGGGCTCGGGGCAGTACTGAATAGAATAGAGGGAGGGAGACGAGCCGCTCGCGCGCCTAGCCAGACGCTGAGTCGGTCGTGTCTGTTCCCGTGCGTAGCTATTTTGCTGTGGCCTTGTTCCTTCTACTGTATATGATATGTACTAATTTTTTTTGCGTGAAATCCTTGGGTATTCCAGGGAAGTCCCAGGAATACCCCCAGCTCCGCCACTAGCGGCGGGGAAGAGTCCGGACATGGCGGCGGCGGAGAAGATTCCGGACACGGCGAAGAAAAGTCCGGACATGGCGGAGAAGAGGCGGCGGTCACGCCGCAGTCTTCGACACTACTAAGTGCAGTCGTGCAGTACCCTCATGTTCGAGAGAGGAGGCCAAGCTGGCGCAACTTGAAGTAGACTCGAAGACTCCATTGTATGACAGTTGCGATCCCGAGGTGACCCGCTTGAGTTTCACGCTCGAACTTCTAAAGACGAAGGCCAAAAACAAATGGACAGACAAAAGCCTCGATGAGCATTTGAAGTATCTACATAATAAAGTTCTTCCCACGAAGAACCTGTGTCCTACTAGTGTCGAGGATGCCAAGAAAATCGTTTGCCCTTTTGATTTGCCGCACTTTAGATACCACGCATGCATCAATGATTGCATCATTTATCGGGGGGAGCACGCGGAAAAAACCAGCTGTCCAGTGTGCAATGCTTCTCGATACAAGAAGGCCGGAAAGAAAGCTCCTCAGAAAGTTGTATGGTACTTTCCGATCACTCCCCGTCTGCAGCAGTATTTCGTCGATCCTATGGAAGCAAAGCTCATGCGCTGGCACGCGGAGAGGAAGAAGCCCGACGATGGAGATGATCCGAAGCTGAGACAGCTCGCAGATGCTAGCCACTGGAGAGCATTCAATGTCGTATATGGATTTGCCACAGAAGATCCAAGGAACATCGTGCTTGGTGCGAGTACCGATGGCATGAATCCGTTTGCAAACCAGAACACCAACCACAACACATGGCCCATCTTTGTATGGATGTACAACCTCCGCCCATGGAAGTGCATGAAGACAAAGTACATACACATGAGCATGCTGATTCAAGGGCCGAAACAACCGGGAAATAATATTAACCTGTATATGGGGCTTCTGAAAGAGGAGCTAGACACTTTATGGAAAACACCGGCATGGGCATGGGACGCCAGCAAAGGAGAGTATTTCTATATGAGAGCCGCGCTGATGACGATGGTGCACGACTATCTCGGTTACGGGTACACCTCAGGCCAGGTGTGCCACGGATACTGCAGATGCACGAGGTGCATGGATGATACAACGTCTCAGCAGCTTACGTCAATGAAAGATGACGGGTCTGGGAAAATCGTGTACATGGGGCATCGTAGATGGCTCGAGAAGGATGACCCGTGGAGAACGCGTGGAGAGCTATTCAATGGGTTGGCTGGGCATCGAGGACCTCCACGTAAGAGGAGCAGCGCCGAAATCAACGAGCTATTGAAAAACTGGGAACAGTGCCCCGCGCCGGGAAAGATGAAAAGGGCGCCGGAGCCGCTGCTGAAGGTATGGAAAATGAGGTCTGTTTTCTGGGACTTGGAGTACTGGCCCAATCACGACACGTCTCATTGCCTTGATCAAATGCATATCACGAAGAATGTCCTCGAGAGCTTGCTTGGCACACTGATGAACATGCCGGAGAAGACCAAGGATGGCCGAAGGCAAGGAAAGACTTGGAAGATTTGAAGATCAGGAAAGATCTCCACATGCTGCCCCGTAAAAAGTCGACGGAGGAGATGGAGACGGGGACGGAGGAGGGGAAAGGGGCAGAAAAGTCAAAAAGAAGGAGGAGAATTATTGCCACCCTTCTTGCTTCACCTTAAGTGCGAAGAAGATCGATCAATTCATCAAGTGCCTTACGGGAATCAAAGTCAGCTCCGGTTACTGTGGGAAGATAAGCAGATTTCTAGACACCAAGAAGAAAAGGTTCAGCGGGATGAAGTCTCATGACTGTCACGTGATGATGACGCAGATACTCCCGGTTGCAATTAGAGGGATAATGGACAAGCACGTCCGTGACACGCTTACTGGTCTCTGCAACTTCTTCGACGTTATCTCTCGAAAGTCCATCAGTGTGAAGCAGCTCCGAAGGCTACAGGAAGAGATCGTTGTCATACTATGTGAGCTTGAGATGTACTTCCCGCCCGCGTTCTTTGACGTCATGGTGCATCTGTGTGTCCACATCGTGTACGACATCATCGACCTCGGGCTGACATTCCTTCACAGCATGATGCCGTTCGAGAGGATGAATGAGGTCATCAAAGGATTCGTTCGTAACATGTCCCGTCCAGATGGGAGCATCGTCCAGGGGTATCTGACGCATGAGTGCATCTCCTTTTGCGAGAACTATATAGGTGTCGGAGACCCTGTTGTTGGTTTGCCCGTCAAGAGGCATGATGGAAGGCTCGGAGGAGAAGGTCACAACAACGGCCAGAGGGAATTGCATGTGGACTACTCGGATCGACGGAATGACTTTGACAGGGCTAACTTAGTAGTGCTACAACACCTAGATGTGGTAGATGATAATGTGACATGGCACAAAGAAACCATCGCAAAGAAGTACCGTGATAAGGGGATGCTCAAGACGGACGACGAAGTTACTGTAGAGCACAACGCCACTTTCTTGCGTTGGTTCAAAGAGCAAGTTCTTGCTAATCCCCCGAAAGAGGGCAGTTCGGACGGATTGCTCATACATGCCTTAGCACATGGCCCCGCGCCCAAACTCGCGACCTATCAGGCATATGATATCAACGGGTACACATTCTACACGGAGACCAAAGACATGGACAGTGATTACCAGAACTCAGGAGTGACGATTGAATACGTGACCGATGCCAACGGCACAACTGAAAGATTCTACGGAAGGGTCGAAGAGATCTGGGAGCTTGACTACGCTGAAATGCACGATGCGACGATGTTCCGTGTCAGATGGGCTAAGGATGTCGTAAGAGAAAACAAGTATTTCACTACCATGTCTATACCCGACGCGAAGAGCGCTACCGTGAACATTAACCTCATCGCCAAAACTGAGCCATGGGTACACGCTAAGCACGTGACACAATGCTTCTTCATAACCGACCCGACCAATCCCAGCCGTGTTGTCATGAGGAGAGGAAAAAGGAGCATCGTCGGAATGGATGGAGTCGCAAACGAGGAAGACTACAACCAATACGGCAACCCGATGAGGGAAGATGTCGATGACGATGAAGCATACGTGAAAAGAAGAATCAATACTACATTACCTAAGAAAGATTGTACTTAGGGAAAAAGAAAACTAAAAAAACAAAAGAAAAATAAAAAAGGGAGAAAGCAATACAAAAGAAAAAGTAAAGGAAAGGAAAATAATAAAAGAAAAGAAAACTAAAAACTAGAAAAGGAAAATAATAAAAAGAAAAGTTGACATATCAGTAGCGCCGGCCCCTCGACCTCGACGTCGGCCCGAGCCCCTGCCTGCCGCTCCGACCTCCTCCTCGTCCGTGCTGCCGCCGCTCCGGCCTCCTCGTCTGTGCCGCCGCTGTCGACATCACCCCCGGTAGCCAGCGTCCCCCTCTGCCTAGATTTAACCACACATGGCTTCTATAATTATGAGGATTTGCGGATCTAGGTCTACCTCTGATTGATCAACTAGGACCAACTCGAACTAAAACTAGAACTAGAGAACTAGAGGAGGCTCCAAAACTTGTGTGTTCAAAAGTGCCGAAAAAACTATAGTATATATAGGTGTGGAGGGAGAGGATGAGGCACCACACAAGGGGGGAAGTCTCCCCCCTTGGACAACCAATAGGAGGGGGGCTTCCCCTCCAATTCGGCTTCCCCCTTTCATCCACAAGGGGAAGGAGCGCCACCTCCAACTTGGCCCAAGTGGCCCAAGTAGCTTTCCATCACTTGACATTTTAAGGCTCATTGATATTTAAATAAATTAATCTCCTAAGCATATTTAGAGCCTTTTAATATTAATTTAACATCATCGAAAACTATTTTCACCTATATATAATTTATTGGTATTACCCGGTAAACCCCGAAACGCTTCTGGATTCCTCTAGAAACTATTTCGAATATTAATGAAAACAATTTTCTAAATGTTTTTCTTGTTACTCCTGTCCTGCTAACACTCAGCAGTCATGATTTACCTTCGCTTGTGACCATGTAGGTTCGGTAAAACGTAGACCATGAACAAAACACCTTTTGTTCAATGACCGATAGCGAAACCGTGGACATCCATATTGATCTCTATGAGTACACGAATGAACATTCGAGTGAACTTTGTTTATCATGTGTTGTTTCTTTGCTCTGGCGATACTTTACAAAACCCGAGATGAGATATATCGGTACCCTCTTGAGTCATACACATGCTCACTACACCGGTCTCCTCGTTTTCGGTTTATTTCTTCTTTCTCGTTGACATGTTTCGACATCCCGTGGCGTACTCACCTGTGTCTAGCTGGACGATGACGATGTCTCACACCGAGAGGTCCCTAAGAATATCTCTCCATCATCGGAGGAGCAAATTCCCTTTTGAACTATCTAGTCCCTTGTCAAACTTTTCGATGAACCTGTAAGTTGCGTTATGATCACGGTGTTACAGGTGACATTTGAGCAACCCCAAAGTTCATTGTACGTAAGAAGTGACTACAATACCTCACGGTCTAAGAACTAAACACACGTTAACACTCCTTGTTATAACAATTGACTTGTGACGATTGCATCTCAAAGTATAACAACCAATTTTTGTTCGATTCAATACGGTCGTTCTCCAACGTCATATTCCAAAGTTGTTTTAGGACCACCGTTACACTTAATGATATCCAAAGATCCGGAAAAGATGATCACCAACAACACTTGAGCTGATCTTAGAGCGAGACTAGGAATCATATTTTACTGTTTATCATCTACACGTGCATAAAGTTTTCCACTGAATCACATATTCCAGGATCATAGGTAGTTATAGCATAGAATATAAAACTCTTATTTATACATGGAAATAATACCACAATATTATTGCCTCAGGGCATATTTCCAACAGTTATTTGGACTCATAAATTTTTAGTGGTGTCAAATGGGTTGAATATATTACGACAATGCTAGAAAATGTTATATATGTATGGTTTAAATTAAATTTGAAAGTATTTTTGAGTCAAAGCATTAGAGAAATTCCAATCCCACATACCCTTAAGGATTTAAATAAAGAAAAAAAACTAAAACCCTCATGTACTCACCTCCCTAAAGTTTTCTCTATGTTTCTAGACCACCGATGAGGAAATAGAGAGGCTCCCTTCCCTCCATGTTGTAAGAGATAAATTGACCCTTGATTAGGGTGCTCCAAAAACTCCACCACATGCGAACTGAAACTAGAACACCCAAACTCCGCACATGTGTTCGCCCCATGTCACTCCCTTTTGATAGCGACTCGGGCAACTGCCAACCCTAGGCGCGCCAGCGACACGACCACTCCCACCTCCCCCTACCTCTCCGCCACCAGAGCAGCCACTGGCAAGACATCGAGGAAAGGTGGCGGCGAGGCTAGCCTCTTCTTACTCGTGCGAAGGGCTTGGCATGGCGCCCCAGTCGAGGTTGCAGCAATGTCCCTACGGCGATGGCGGTTCGCGGTGCTTGATCGTTTTTCTCGAATTTCTTGCGCGGCGAGGACCCATGATTGGATATCGTGGTGGCCGGACTGCCATCTGTCAGTCTCCATATATCTGGATTGACCAACACCAGCTCCATCTCACTTAGCCCACTCTTGCTCGATCTAGGCTCCGGTGTGATCTTGCTCGCTGGATCCGGGTGGCGGGCGACAATTTGGCGGTGGGGGCTCTTGGGACCAGGGAAAAACCTTGGTCAGCGGAGGAGGCCACAAAGACGCCGTTGGTGCCGCGTCGAACCACTCCTTGAGGCTTCGTTGAGTTATCCCATCCCTCACCCATCCTCCCCTTCATACAGGTGAAAACCTTTGTCTTGCTGTTGGGAAACGTAGATAAAAACAAAAAAAATTCGCCCTACGATCCACCAGGAACAATATGAAGATGCATATGGTTTGGATCAATAATTGTTTACCAACTCCGGGAGTGCAACGGAAGTAGAAGAGTCGGTGTAGATCGTACTGGAGTCCCTTGAACATCGATGATGACCCCGCAAACGCCCTCGACGAAGACCGAAAGCACAGCCTCTCTAACTTGGTTGCAAGCGTACGGTCTTCACGATCCGGCAGCGCTTTGCCACCAGAGCTAATCGCCGTCGGAGAATTAGAGGTGGGAGATTAAACCACACAGGGCTTCTAATTAGAGGATTAGAGGTGGCTAGGGCTAGCTCTAATAGTCAACTAGAAACACAAGAACTAACTAAATCAACTAGGAGGCTCAAAACTTGTATTCTCATTGTGCACCAAACCTCACTATATATAGGGGGAGAGGGAGAGGGAGGGCTGCCACCATGGAGGAAAATCCTCCTTGGGCGTCCACCAGGGAGGAGGAGTTGGACTCCTCCCTACTCCTATTCGGCCTTCCTTCCTAGGGAAGGGGTGCCTCTCCCCTTGGGACCTTGTGTGCCCATGCTCTTCCACCTCCTTGGCCTTTTTAGGCCCGTTGATATTAATTAAATATATATTTGTTCTAACATTTTAGAGCATTATATAATATTAATTTAACATCCCCA
This sequence comes from Thinopyrum elongatum, assembly GCA_011799875.1. Lineage (NCBI taxonomy): Eukaryota > Viridiplantae > Streptophyta > Magnoliopsida > Poales > Poaceae > Thinopyrum > Thinopyrum elongatum. The sequence continues at coordinate 473,984,125 of CM022297.1, forward strand.
GAAATATTTTTTTCCACTTGTATATTATCTAACTATACCCGGTATTACCCGATATTCACCAAAACCATTCCGGTGACCCCGAACCATTCCGGAACCTCTCGAAACTTTTGCATATTAATGAAACATTTCACAAATATATTCTCTTCACTCCCATACCACTAACACTTAGCAAATCATGATTACCTTAAGCTGTGATCCGTAGGTTTGGTAAATCATAGATATGAACGAAACCCTTCGTTCAATGACCGATAGCGGAACCGTGGACATCATATCGGTCCCTATGATTACACAAATGATATTCGAGTGACCCTTTGTTTATCATGTGATGTTCCCTTTGCTTCACGATACATTAGAAAACCCGGTGTACTTCGGTATGCTCCCGAGTCATCACCATGCTCACTATATCATTGCTCCCGTTGCCGGTTTTGTTCTTCTTTCTCGTTAACATGTTCCGAGCATCCCCGTGACGTAGTCACCTGTGTATGGCCAGATGATGATAGATGCCGTCACACCGAGGACCTAGAATATCTCTCCATTGTCGGAAGCAAATCCCACTCCCGAGCTTCTGGTAACTTGTCAAACCTTTCCGGTGAGCCTGAAAGTTGTCGTTTATGATCACCTTGTACAGATGACGTTTGAGCAACCCCAAAGTCCACCGTCTGGTAGGAAGTGACTGAGTGGTCTGAGAACTAAAACACATGCGAACACTCCTGTTATAACAAATGATTTCAGACGATATAATCACAAAGTATAACAAACAAGTTTGGGTCGATTCAATATGATCGGTCTCCAACGTCATAATCTCAATGTTGTTGTGACTATCGTTACACTTACTGGTATCCTAAGATTCAGAAAACGTGATCACCAACAACACTTGAGCTAGTCCCAGGCAAGACTAGAACCTTTTTATTAATTGTTTATCATTCCACACGGCATATGATTTTTCCACTGAAACGCATATTCCAGGATCATAGCATTTATAGCTGAATATAAACTCTTAGTTATGAATATGGAATATAATAATACAATTTTACTACCTCTAGGCATATTTCCAACAGTCTCCCCACTTGCACTAGAGTTAATAATCTAGTTAGCACTTTTAACTTTTATACAATGGCAATCCGGTGTCAGTCCATTCTTTACTTGTGTGTATAGACTTCTCCTATCGAATCTGACAACTTCAGATCCATGTGATCATTTGCATTTCTATGCATCAGTCATGCTTTCACATGAATTCATAATTTATGTGAAACAGTTTAGTATATATTGAATCACACTACTAGGAAATCTTATAGGTAGGCTCGTAGTAGCGCTGGAAAACAGCAAGCGCTGCTGCTAATTAGCAGTAGCGTTGTTCTGGGGCAGAGCTACAAGTACGCTTTAGCAGTAGCGCCGGAAGGAAAAAGCGCTACTACTAAGTGGGACCCAACGAGCCCACCGACGCTAGCTGTGTAGCAGCGCTGTCCGATACAGTGCTACTACTACAGCAGTAGCAGTATCGCTTTATTTGATAGCACCGCTACTGCTAATGGGACCCACTTAATAGTAGCGCTTTTCCTGGAAAGCGCTACTACTAATTACCATAGCAGCAGTGCATTGAAAACAGCGCTACTGCTAGTTGCGGCTGGTGGCTACCTTTTCGCCCCCCTCTCCCCTCCTCCTCCCCTTGCCCTCTCTCCCCTCCTTTCCCCTCTCCCTCTCTAAGTTAGTTCTCCACCATTGTTGCCCTTCTTCTCTCTCCTCCTACCTCTCTCTCCCCCATTAATGCCCCCTCCACCATAATTCTCCTCCATAAATGGCCTTCTCATCTCTATCAGCTACTCATTTATTTGGCTCTCCCTCAATTCCATAGATATAGATCTAGCTAGCTCATCTCTCTCCCTCTCCATTAGTAGCTAGAGTCATCTCTCCTCCCCAACAACTAGATCCAGCTAGCTATTTAGCCATCCACACTTTCGATCCCTATAGGTAGCGAAAGGCCTCATCTAACCGTGCGCGTCTCTCTCGGGGATAGGTGAGGAAAAAGTTGTGCATTTCAAGAATGGGAATATTGTGTTTTGAGATATGGAGAGATTTGTGCGAGTGACATGCCCTCGAGTTGCTTATGTTTTGCCGAAATGTCAATTTATTTCTGTTTCGGTGAATTTCGAGCAAACTCGATATGTCCTATTTTTGGCAAGGTCATGCCAAATTTTTATATGACTTTGATGCATGCATGCATTTTGTTTATAACTCTTTTGCTTGTTATACCATGCAGTCGGTCATGAAGGTGAGTGGATGAAAGGTGGAGCATACTTGCAATCTGCGGTGATGGACATGTATGCAAATAATCGGACTAGGATTAGATGTCCGTGTACAAGATGCAAAGAAGGAGTCCTTTTGGACCCTTTTGCGTCGGCAGTTTGAAGGCGCACCTGCTGATGAATGGTTTCATGGATGGCTATACTCGGTGGAATAAGTGAAGATGATGATGAGGCCGTCCACATGCAGGGAATAACGACATGGGGCTAGACAAAGAGATGACCGATCGACACAAAGACGATGGCGGGACATGGCGGCGGGCAGTGGCGGCGCCAGGAAATGAAGGCTGGGTTTCATCCAAAATATTTTTTTGCTCTAAATGTAGTATATGAACCAAAACACACAACACTACAATCATTATGAACAAAACACACAGCATAATGGCAATAGCAATATTCAATGTATCAGACCAAAGTAATCAGTGGCATGCGGCATGGACTGATAAACATTGGACAAACAAGCATTCAATTTCAGTTTACAAGCAATCACTGAAAAATCTTTAGATTTCTTTAAAAAACAGAGGGAAAGTATACCTTGTGGATGCTAAACTAGATGTAGATCAGTAGATGGATGCAAAATTCTGGCGGAGCCCAGAGGACTGGAGGCGAGGTGAGCCGGGAGGCGCTGCACCTGGGCTGGGCGCCTACTTGGGCCGGAGCCGCCAGCCGGGAGGCCGGAGCAGATGCAGCGGGAGCCGCCCGCCCGGGGGCCGCAGATGGCAGATGGCGTCTGGCAAGGGCGGCCAGCACGGAGAGGGCCGCCGGAGGGGGGACGAGGGTGAGGCAGAAGGAAGAAAGGAGGGCTGATAACCCTCAGTATAGGGAGTCATTTGTAGCCTTCTCGATAAATAGAGTGGCTCACACACCCAACGGGAGCTGGATTTGAGACCCACACACTCCCCCAAAATACTGCCCTCGGCCTAACCTTCGCTCCGCTTGGTATAGGGAAAGAGATGAGATACCTCTCTCTCCTTCCTATTGCGCTCCCCCCTTTCTCCCAAGTTCTACGACCCCGATACAACTCTACGCACACTTGACGTTTATTTACCTAACACAGTTATGAAACTATTTTGCGAGAATAAAACCACGAGTACTTTGCGAGAATAAAAACTACGAATAAATTGCAAGGTAATAAAGTGGATAGCTTTTGTCAACAAGAAAGTCATTTGTCCCTAGGCAATCGATAACAAGTACCGGTAATCATTCTTGTAATTTTATATGAGGGAGAGGCATGAGCTAACATACTTTCTACTTGAGATCATATGCACTTATGATTGGAAACTCTAGCAAGCATCCGCATCTACTAAAGATCATTAGGTCGTGAAACCCAACCATAGCATTAAGTATCAAGTCCTCTTTATCCCATACGCAACAACCCACTTACTCGGGTTTAAGCTTCTGTCACTCTCGCACCCCACATAAGCGAATCATGAACATATTGCAACACCCTACAGCGAGGGTCCCTCACGTTTGCGCAGAGGACGAAGAGGCCCCGTAGGACAGCACCATAATAAAATATACAATCATACAACCAAGATCACGATTAACCCATAGGACAAACGGATCTGCTCAAACATCATAGGATAGCCAAATATCATTGGAATAATATATGGAGTTGAGCACCTGTTTAAGTAGAGATTATAGCGGGGAAAGAGGTGTTACACCGCTGCATAGAGGGGGGGGAGAGTTGGTGTTGACGGTAGCAAGATTGTTGATGTAGTCGTCGTCACTATCCTGCCCCGGTGGCACTCCGACGCCGCCGGAGAGAGGGGAGAGAGCCCCCTCCTTATTCTTCTTCCTTGGCCTTCCCCAGATGGAGGAGAGTTTCCCCTCTATTCCATGTGTTCCATGGCGGCAGAGGGGCGGGAGCCCTCCGAGATTGGATCTCCCCTCTTTTCTCTCTGTTTCGCGCTCCCCAGATCTGGCCCCTCACGGTTTCTTAAATTCCTGAGACCGTAACTCCGATTGCGCTGAAATTTTTACATGATTTTTTCCATAAATTATCTCTTGCCGCCAGAAGAACCCCAACCGATGTTCGAGGAGGGCACAAGATACCTGGGGCGCCAGGGGGTGCCCGCGCGCCCTGGTGGGTTGTGGTCACTATGGGCCCCCGTTTGCGTTGATTCCACCTCCCAAAAATCATAAATATTCTAATATAATTCTTCGTAAATTTTATCGCGTTTGGACTTCGTTTGATATGGATTTTCTGTGAAACAAAAACATGCAGCAAACAGAACTGGCACACTGGGCACTGGATCAATAGGTTAGTCCAATAAATCATATAAAAAGTTGCCAAAAATATGTGAAAGTTGTATATATTGGCATGAAATAATAAAAAATTATAGATATGACGAGACGTATCAAGGGCCGACCTGGCCGCCGGAGCCAGACCTGGTTCCTAAGGAGGCTGAATCGGGGTTGGGAAAGGGGATCGATTCAATCGTGGGGCGTGGGCTCGGGGCAGTACTGAATAGAATAGAGGGAGGGAGACGAGCCGCTCGCGCGCCTAGCCAGACGCTGAGTCGGTCGTGTCTGTTCCCGTGCGTAGCTTTTTGCTGTGGCCTTGTTCCTTCTACTGTATATGATATGTACTAATTTTTTTTGCGTGAAATCCTTGGGTATTCCAGGGAAGTCCCAGGAATACCCCCGCTCCGCCACTACGCGGGAAGTCCGGACATGCGGCGGCGGAGAAGATTCCGGACACGGCGAAGAAAAGTCCGGACATGCGGAGAAGAGGCGGCGGTCACGCCGCAGTCTTCGACACTACTAAGTGCAGTCGTGCAGTACCCTCATGTTCGAGAGAGGAGGCCAAGCTGGCGCAACTTGAAGTAGACTCGAAGACTCCTTGTATGACAGTTGCGATCCCGAGGTGACCCGCTTGAGTTTCACGCTCGAACTTCTAAAGACGAAGGCCAAAAACAAATGGACAGACAAAAGCCTCGATGAGCATTTGAAGTATCTACATAATAAAGTTCTTCCCACGAAGAACCTGTGTCCTACTAGTGTCGAGGATGCCAAGAAAATCGTTTGCCCTTTTGATTTGCCGCACTTTAGATACCACGCATGCATCAATGATTGCATCATTTATCGGGGGGAGCACGCGAAAAAAACCAGCTGTCCAGTGTGCAAGTCTTCTCGATACAAGAAGGCCGGAAAGAAAGCTCCTCAGAAAGTTATGGTACTTTCCGATCACTCCCCGTCTGCCAGATATTTCGTCGATCCTAGGAAGCAAAGCTCATGCGCTGGCACGCGGAGAGGAAGAAGCCCGACGATGGAGATGATCCGAAGCTGAGACAGCTCGCAGATGCTAGCCACTGGAGAGCATTCAATGTCGTATATGGATTTGCCACAGAGATCCAAGGAACATCGTGCTTGGTGCGAGTACCGATGGCATGAATCCGTTTGCAAACCAGAACACCAACCACAACACATGGCCCATCTTTGTATGGTGTACAACCTCCGCCCTGGAAGTGCATGAAGACAAAGTACATACACATGAGCATGCTGATTCAAGGGCCGAAACAACCGGGAAATAATATTAACCGTATATGGGGCTTCTAAAGAGGAGCTAGACACTTTATGGAAAACACCGGCATGGGCATGGGACGCCAGCAAAGGAGAGTATTTCTATATGAGAGCCGCGCTGTGACGATGGTGCACGACTATCTCGGTTACGGGTACACCTCAGGCCATGTGCCACGGATACTGCAGATGCACGGTGCATGGATGATACAACGTCTCAGCAGCTTACGTCATGAAAGATGACGGGTCTGGGAAAATCGTGTACATGGGATCGTAGATGCTCGAGAAGGATGACCCGTGGAGAACGCGTGGAGAGCTATTCAATGGGTTGGCTGGGCATCGAGGACCTCCACGTAAGGGAGCAGCGCCGAAATCAACGAGCTATTGAAAAACTGGGAACAGTGCCCGCGCCGGGAAAGATGAAAAGGGCGCCGGAGCCGCTGCTGAAGGTATGGAAAATGAGGTCTGTTTTCTGGGACTTGGAGTACTGGCCCAATCACGACACGTCTCATTGCCTTGATCAAATGCATATCACGAAGAATGTCCTCGAGAGCTTGCTTGGCACACTGATGAACATGCCGAGAAGACCAAGGATGCCGAAGGCAAGGAAAGACTTGGAAGATTTGAAGATCAGGAAGATCTCCACATGCTGCCCCGTAAAAAGTCGACGGAGGAGATGGAGACGGGGACGGAGGAGGGGAAAGGGGCAGAAAAGTCAAAAAGAAGGAGGAGAATTATTGCCACCCTTCTTGCTTCACCTTAAGTGCGAAGAAGATCGATCAATTCATCAATGCCTTACGGAATCAAGTCAGCTCGGTTACTGTGGGAAGATAAGCAGATTTCTAGACACCAAGAAGAAAAGGTTCAGCGGGATAAGTCTCATGACTGTCACGTGATGATGACGCAGATACTCCCGGTTGCAATTAGAGGGATAATGGACAAGCACGTCCGTGACACGTTACTGGTCTCTGAACTTCTTCGACTTATCTCTCGAAAGTCCATCAGTGTGAAGCAGCTCCGAAGGCTACAGGAAGAGATCGTTGTCATACTATGTGAGCTTGAGATGTACTTCCCGCCCGCGTTCTTTGACGTCATGGTGCATCTGTGTGTCCACATCGTGTACACATCATCGACCTCGGGCTGACATTCCTTCACAGCATGATGCCGTTCGAGAGGATGAATGAGGTCATCAAAGGATTCGTTCGTAACATGTCCCGTCCAGATGGAGCATCGTCCAGGGGTATCTGACGCAGAGTGCATCTCCTTTTGCGAGAACTATATAGGTGTCGGAGACCCTGTTGTTGGTTTGCCCTTCAAGGGCATATGGAAGGCTCGGAGGAGAAGTCACAACAACGGCCAGAGGGAATTGCATGTGGACTACTCGGATCGACGGAATGACTTTGACAGGGCTAACTAGTAGTGCTACAACACCTAGATGTGGTAATGATAATGTGACATGGCACAAAGAAACCATCGCAAAGAAGTACCGTGATAAGGGGATGCTCAGACGGACGACCGAATTACTGTAGAGCACAACGCCACTTTCTTGCGTTGGTTCAAAGACAAGTTCTTGCTAATCCCCCGAAAGAGGGCAGTTCGACGGATTGCTCATACATGCCTTAGCACATGGCCCCGCGCCAAACTCGCACCTATCAGGCATATATATCAACGGGTACACATTCTACACGGAGACCAAAGACATGGACAGTGATTACCAGAACTCAGGAGTGACGATTGAATACGTGACCGATGCCAACGGCACAACTGAAAGATTCTACGGAAGGCGAGAGATCTGGGAGCTTGACTACGCTGAAATGCACGATGCGACGATGTTCCGTGTCAGATGGGCTAAGGATGTCGTAAGAGAAAACAAGTATTTCACTACCATGTCATACCCGACGCGAAGACGCTACCGTGAACATTACCTCATCGCCAAAACTGAGCCATGGGTACACGCTAAGCACGTGACACAATGCTTCTTATAACCGACCCGACATCCCAGCCGTGTTGTCATGAGAAGGAAAAAGGAGCATCGTCGAATGGATGGAGTCGCAAACGAGGAAGACTACAACCAATACGGCAACCCATGAGGGAAGATGTCGATGACGATGAAGCATACGTGAAAAAAGAACAATACTCATTACCTAAAAAGATTGTACTTAGGGAAAAAAAAAAACTAAAAAACAAAGAAAAATAAAAGGAGAAAGCATACAAAAGAAAAAGTAAAGGAAAGGAAAATAATAAAAGAAAAGAAAACTAAAAACTAGAAAAGGAAAATAATAAAAAGAAAAGTTTGACATATCAGTAGCGCCGGCCCCCGACCTCGACGTCGGCCCGAGCCCCTGCCTGCCGCTCCGACCTCCCTCGTCCGTGCTGCCAGCCCGCTCCGCCTCCTCGCTGTGCCGCCGCTGTCGACATCACCCCCGGTAGCCAGCGTCCCCTTCTGCCTCCCTTCAGGTACTGGCCGACCCCCCCCCCCCACCTCCCCCTCTCTCTGTCAATTAGGTTTTCTTTTTTTTAGAAATGAAACTAGGTTTTCAATTTAGGGTTCAATTAGGTAGGCAGTAGGAATCAATTTTAGGGTTCAATTTAGGAATTTTTATCAGGATAAAATATTTATTAGCAAAAAAATATTCTAGGGTTCATATGTCAAAAAAGTTATAGAAATTTCTTAGCTAGGGAAAATTAGGTGATGTTGTTGCTGCTTTAAACAAAATTAGTAAAATTTTGAGTTAACAGAGAGTAGTTAACACAGAGTAGTTAGCTAGGGTAAATTAGCTATGGCATTTAGCTGGGGGCATTTTTAGCAAAATTTTTAGCTAGGGCATTTAGCTATAAAAACAGTAGCATTTAGCTAGGGCATTTAGCTAGGGCATTTTTAGCAAATAGTAGCATTTAGCTATAAAAAACTGTAGCATTTAGCATTTAGCTACAAATTAGCTATAAACAAAAAACAGTAGCAAATGTTTAGTGAGGTCATTTTGCAAAGGTTTTTGGTTTTTGAAAAGACCACTATTTTGCAATGTTTAGTGAGGTCATTTCACTATGTGTCCTTGCTTTATATATGTGCTCCTGTGATGCTCATATGTCATTGATGTTATATGATATATGTCATTGATGTTATATGATTTTGCAATGTTGGTTGAATGTCGAAGAATATCCGAGTGGCCTATGTTTTGCCGGAATGTTGATTCATTTTCGTTCTGGCAAATTTCAGGCGCTCCATATGTCCACTTTTTAGCAAAGGTCATGCCGGAAATTTCCGTGATTTGTGCTATAAACTAGGACATATGAAGTGCCCGGGTTTTTGCCGGAAGGGGAATGAATTAACATTCCGACCAAATATAGGCCCCTTTTTTCTCTTCATTATATCTTTTATTCACAATTGTTGAATAGGAAACATGTCTAGCCACGCCGAAGCCGGGGGTTCTGGTCGCCTCGAAGAAGACCCCCTCGAGGCAGCAAATCATTATTTCGATTACCTGGACGAACATCAGTTGCGGGTGTAGGGTGGTGGCAGTGGCACCAACCCCGACACCGACGCCGACACCGGCACCGGCACCGGCACCGACACCACCCCCGAGACCGGCAACGATGTTGTCATAGCCGGTAAAGCACCGAAGCAGAAGAGGACACGAAGACCAAACGAGCTCGGCATCGGACAAATTGTGGTCACGGAGATGCACCCCAAGAAATTAGAGCCAACGGCGCCAGAGGAAGCGCGCTCGTGCTGGGGCAATGAACTAGGATGCATCCTCAGGGAAACCGCCAACATCAACGACGAGAAGTTGAAGAAGATACCACATATGGAGCACATGCTCCTAAAGAAGTTGCACAATAGGCTCCTGTTCCCCGGCCGGGATGAAAGCAAACATCTGTGGGACGACGACGCCATGACAAAGATAAACAGCAAGGCGATGGTGACGTTCACCAACGACTTGTCCGCCTGGAAAGCCGGTGCCTCAAGAAGTACTACATAGTCGCGCTCTTGCTCATGTTGATCGCTCTTCTCTTCTACATCATGGTTTAGATAGAGATGATGAAACTTGTGTGTGTGCCATGACCATGCAGTTGCATTTATTTGAGACATGACATGACTTGTGTATCGCTATTTTCGAGATGTGATGACATTTGTGTTGAACGATGATGATGATGATGATGATGGTATGACGAGACTATTGTATGTGTATGATATGATGAGAATAGTGTCTGTTTATTATGATCTGATGAAACTACTGTATAGAGCATGCACAAATACATCACAAATACGTAGAGGGGAAATAAATCTGTGAAAGCGGGAATATTAGCAGTAGCGCTGGTAGGCATCTAGCGGCAGCGCTGGATTAGCAGCAGCGCTTGCTTTGGCGCAGCGCTATAGATAGTTAGCAGTAGCGCTAGTCCGGGCAGCGCTGCTGCTAAAACTTAGTTGTAGCGCGTTAGCAGTAGCGTTGCCTCCAGCGCTACTGCTATAGGTATTTCAAGCGCTACTAGTAGGCTTTCTCCTAGTAGTGTCACTGGCAAGACCTTTGATTCCTTAGATTGAGGCATAGAACCACTATATGAGAACAGTGTTCTATTTGCACAATCGTCTAGAAACCATACTAAGTTCATAAATGAACCTTTGATTCATCACCCTCTATTGTTGCTTCTAAAGCGACAATATACTCAACCTTGTGTTATAGAATTCATCACAGTAACTTTCTTGGACCAATTCCAACTTATTGTGCCACCATAAATCATTTAATTGAAATCGAAATTCACTTGGAACACCGATTCAAGATTTTTATTGATGTACCACTTACATCAAGCATGTACTGATGTAAACTTCTTACAACAATCTCTTCATTCTCTCCGTATGCGAGAAACATGTCGTTAGTACTCAACGACAATTCCACTATTGTTCTATGATCAACAATTTGACCTTTCTGGTAACTTTACTCACAACTTACTTGGAGTACTTGACTTATCTGGTTATTTACATATATATCATGGAATTAACACAAGCGTGATTGAAATCATGTATTTCACTCACCAGTATTTCAAGATATCGATTCTTGCTAAGAACTCCTTCCATGTGACTTTGACAAGAAAACTCTTCTTGATGTTTTTCATACTAAACCGTTTTAGTACTTTGTCAATATGTATTTTGGCTAAGCCCGATTAGACACTTCTATATCCATAGATTATTATGTCTAATACCAGGACTATATTGCCTAAGTACTTTACTGAAAAACTATTTTCAATAAAGTCTTAATCCGTGTCAAGAAATTTATATAATTTCCAATCAATAATGTGTCATGCACACACAGTGTTTAGAAATATGATTATGCTCCCACTTACTTTCTTGTAAATACAAGCATCTTTGTTTCTATCGATGAAATCATATAATTTGATCAATTCATCAAAACAAAGATTCCAACTCCACTATGCTTGCTTCAGATCATTACTGGATCTCTTGAAGTTTGCACACTTACTAGCATCCTCTGGATCGAGAAAATTACCTTGAATTGTATAAAATATACATCCTTGGTTCTATTTCCATCTCAAGGGAATCATTTTGACATCCATCTATTATATCTCATAACAGAAATATTTATTAATTGCTAGTTTAATCCGAACTAACTTTAAGTATTATTATGATGAGACAATCTCGTCATAATCAACTCCTTGATCTTGTCATAAACTATTTGTAACAAGTCAAGCATTATAAAACATTTTTATCTTTGTCAATTTATAGATCCATCACTACACTTTAGACTTTAAGTCTTTCAGAGGGTCTATCAAGTTCTAAACTTAAATTATGTATATTGATACTACCTCGGATTATTTTGGCGTATAGCCAATTCCAGAGTCAGGGCCCATCAACGCTTCTCCATGTATTATAGGTCCATTGTTTGTTTCAACAATATTTCGTCTGCATACCTTGAAGGTCTGTATGGATTTTCCAACCTATATAGATCAGCTGAATGTTTGACCGAAGTCTCTATATCCTATCACTACAGGAATCCACTTCTTAGCCGTCTGCCACTTCTTTGCCGTCAGCTAGCGGACGGCAAAGAAAGGCTTTGCCATCAGCCACCAGAAAACTGACGGCAAAGAGGCAGCGGACGGCAACGGATGGCTTTGCCATCAGCATATCTTTGCCGTCCGCTAGCGGACGGCAAAGAGGGTGGGTGGCGGGCGTACGAGGGCGACCTAACGGCCATCTTCTTTGCCGTATGCTGGCTGACGGCAAAACATCTTTGCCGTCCGTCAGCAGACGGCAAAGAAGATGGCCGTTAGTTCGTCCGTTTCCCCCGGCCCCACCCCACTAGGTACGCTCTTTGCCGTCTGCTGGCAGACGACAAAGAGCTGTGACCTAGCAGATAAGGGGCCGCGCCCGCGCCCGATCTGTCCATTCCCTCTCTCTCCCTGCCCGAGCCGCCCCGACCCCTCACCCCTGCCGCCGCCCGCCCCGCCCAGCTGAGCCGCCGCCGCCGGCCGCGCCGCCCCGCCCGCCCGGCCGCGCCTGAGCCGCCCCCGCTCCACGCCACCCACGTCGTCGGCCGCCCCGCCCGTCCCGAGCCATCGCCGCCCAGACGAGCCGCCGCCGGCGGCCGCTACGCCCCGCCCGCCCCGCGCCGCCCCCGTCCCGAGTCGTCGGCCGCCCCGCACCGCCCCGCCCCTGTCCCGAGCCGCCGCCGCCCAGCCGCACCGCACCACCCGGCCGCACCGCCCGGCCCTGCCCCGCCGTCGCCCCGCCCCTCATCGTGGTAAGTTTTTTTTTCTGTTTTTTTAGATTTAGTTTATATTTGTTTAGTTTAGGTTAGTTTAGTTTAGGTTAGTTTAGTTTATTTAGTTTAGTTTAGGTTAGTTTAGGTTAATTTAGTTTATTTTAGGTTACATTTAGTTTATAGTTTTGTTTAGGTTTTTTTCTTGTTTTTAAGAATAATCAAGAAAGATGAAAAAAAAAGAAAAAGAAGAAGAGGAAGAAGAAGAAGAAAAAAGAACAATAAGTAGTAGAAGAAGAAGAAGATGAAAAAAAGAAGTAGAAGTTGAAGATGAAAAAAAGAAGTAGGAAAAGAGGGCGCCCGGGGACGAGCGGGTTAGGGGGTTCCTCGGTGTCGATGGAACCCTAAATAGCAAGTATCGTTGGTGCGAGGTACATGTGGCCGTCGGTGTCGAATACTACATCCACGTCCCACAAGTGACGCCGATGTCCGGCGTCCCAAAGCAACTGTTCTCGGCGTCGATGGCGGTCGAACACCATTGCGAATTTGTCTGGCAGCCTCTACGATGACGATTAAAAGGCAAGTGTTGAAACTTGAAACACCCAAACTGACTCAAGTCGGTTTGGTTGTTTGAAATTTCAAAACTTGGCTTTAATCCTCATCGCAGAGGCTGCCAGACAAATTCGCCAAGGTGTTCGACCGTCATCGGACACCAGAACTATTGTTGCGGGACGCCGGACGCCGGCTTCACTTGTGGGATGTGGATCTAGTGTTCAACGCCGACCGCCTCATGTAACTTCCACCGATGGTAGTTGCTATTTAGTTTACTCGGGGACGAGCGGGTTAGGGGATCGTTGTCGATGGAACCCTAAATAGCAAGTATCGTCGGTGCGAGATACATGTGGCCGTCGGTGTCGAACACTACATCCACGTTCCACAAGTGACGCCGGCGTCCGGCGTCCCACAGCAACAGTTCTCGGCGTCAATGGTGGTCGAACACCATTGCGAATTTGTCTGGCAGCCTCTGCGATGACGATTAAAAGGCAAGTGTTGAAACTTGAAACACCCAAACTGACTCAAGTCGGTTTGGTTGTTTGAAATTTCAAAACTTGGCTTTAATCCTCATCGCAGAGGCTGCCAGACAAATTCGCCAAGGTGTTCGACCGTCATCGGCCACCAGAACTATTGTTGCGGGACGCCGGGCGCCGGCTTCACTTGTGGGATGTGGATCTAGTGTTCAACGCCGACCGCCTCATGTAACTTGCACCGATGGTAGTTGCTATTTAGTTTACCCGGGGACGAGCGGGTTAGGGGGTCGTTGTCGATGGAACCCTAAATAGCAAGTATCGTCGGTGCGAGATACATGTGGCCGTCGGTGTCGAACACTACATCCACGTTCCACAAGTGACGCCGGCGTCCGGCGTCCCACAGCAACAGTTCTCGGCGTCGATGGCGGTCGAACACCATTGCGAATTTTTCTGGCAGCCTCTGCGATGACGATTAAAAGGCAAGTGTTGAAACTTGAAACACCCAAACTGACTCAAGTCGGTTTGGTTGTTTGAAATTTCAAAACTTGGCTTTAATCCTCATCGCAGAGGCTGCCAGACAAATTCGCCAAGGTGTTCGACCGTCATCGGCCACCAGAACTATTGTTGCGGGACGCCGGGCGCCGGCTTCACTTGTGGGATGTGGATCTAGTGTTCAACGCCGACCGCCTCATGTAACTTGCACCGATGGTAGTTGCTATTTAGTTTACCCGGGGACGAGCGGGTTAGGGGGTCGTTGTCGATGGAACCCTAAATAGCAAGTATCGTCGGTGCGAGATACATGTGGCCGTCGGTGTCGAACACTACATACACGTCCCACAAGTGACGCCAGCGTCCGGCGTCCCACAGCAACAGTTCTCGGCGTCGATGGCGGTCGAACACCATTGCGAATTCGCCAAGGTGCTTGACCGTCATCGGCCACCAGAACTATTGTTGCGGGACGCCGGGCGCCGGCTTCACTTGTGGGATGTGGATCTAGTGTTCAACGCTGAGCGCCACATGTATCTCGCACTGATGACACTTGCAATTTAGGGTTCCATCGACGCCAAGGAACCCCCTAACACTTGCTATAGGTGTCTTCAATCATCAGTATGCGTGACTACTATGCGTCTCCCGTTCGAAAGGGTTACATCTATAAATATGCATGCATTTGCATATTTATAATCGTGATTCTTTCGAATTGTCCAATGCTTGAACGATTACGTAAAGGTGGCCTTCCACATGATGATGCATTTATTAATGATGATGATGAGCACGTCATTACCGATAGTGATGATGATGATGCTTTTATTAATGATGATGACGAGCACGTCATTACCGATAATGATTATTAGGTATTCAAATTTTTATGTTGTACTTGATTTATATAGTTATTTGTATGATTGTATGATTTATATAGTTGGTATTTATAATTTTCTTACTTTGTATGATTGTTTCTTATACATAGTGCCATGGTCTTGATTTCCGTCCCGGTCGGCCCTCGCCCGCTTTATGATTCGGATGTGGTAAATTCTCTTTCATAACTATTTGTTGCATTTCGCATTTATGCAAATTATGGCCATCAAGTTGACATAGAGATATTTTAATCTAGAAGGTATGTGAACCGGAATTTGAAACGGACCCTCTTGTCGAGAAGTTAAATTTAGTTGAAAAAGAAAATGAGTATTTGAAAGAAAAAATTAAAAGAATTGAAGAAGAGAAGATGACATTGGAGTTGTATGTTGCCGATGCCATCGATGATCACAAGATGAAGATGAATGCAATGCGCTTGAAGATGGATGCAATGCGCCTGAAGCTTTAGAAGATTAGAAAATATGCCATTGATAATGAGGCTTGGTATCATTATGCCGTTGGATCAATTGTTACCTTAGTTGCGATCTTCATCACATTTGTTGTGATGAGGGTAAGTTTTCTCTAGTGTTTTGCTTTACAAATGGATACTTAGCTTATTTTCCTCCTAAATGGCATAATTACCTAAGTTAGATAAAAAATAAGCTATACTTAGCTTATTCAGTTCATTTATGACATACTTAGCATACTTAGGTAAAAAATGGCATGATAATCTTTGTTAGCTCCAAAATGATATAGACTTAGCTTATTTTCCTCGAAAATGATATAATAACCTTACTAAGCTCCAAAATGACCTATTTACCTACCTTAGCTCTAAAATGACCTACACTTAGCATTTTTACCTAGCTTAGCAATAAAATGATATTTTTACCTACCTTAGTTAGAAGAAGAAGAAGATAAAGAAGAGGAGAGGAGAAAAAGAAAGAGAAGAAAAAAAATCTTCTTCTTCTTCTTCTAACTAGTCTTCTTCTTCTTCTTCTAACTTTCATCTTTCCCAATTTGCAGATTTGCTTTACATGAGGAAGCTTGGATTCATGGAGTGTACTATTCTTGTGGTGCTTCCTTGTTGTTTATGAAAACTTTGTTTGGATATGTATGTCTATATTGATATGTTGTTGGAAACTTGTTTCTGGTTATGTATATATGGATATGTTGGACTTTGTTGAACTATGTTGTTGGATTGGATGAAATATGTTGTTGGACATGCTGTTGGATATGTTGGGTATGTATGCATGTATATCTGTGTTTGAAACCATGTCTAATTAATGGGATTTAAATAAAAACAGGGGATATATAGCCTCTTTGCCGTCCACTAGCGGACGGCAAAGAGCTTTGCCGTCCGCTAGCAGACGGCAAAGAGTACACGTGGCAGTCACCTGTGCAAACTGGGAACACTGGCTGCCTATTTGGTCATTTTGCCGTCTGCTAGCGGACGGCAAAGTGACCATCTATGCCGTCTGCCAGCAGACGGCAATGATTCAAACCTCTTTGCCGTCTGCTGGCAAACGGCATATCTGGACACATGGCAGCTTCCCAGTGCTGCCTAGCTGGGCTCTTTGCCGTCTGCTGGCGGACGGCAAAGAGCGCCGTTAACCCCCTAACGGCTCTCACGCCACCGCACTATCGTCAGCTTTCTTTGCCGTCTGCTGGCCTCGGATGGCGGACGGCGTAATCCTTTGCCGTCCGTTTCTAAGAAGCGGACGGCAAAGAAGGCCTTTGCTGGCAGGCTTTCATCCGGACAGTTTGCCGTCCGCTAGCGGACGGCAAAGCATTTTGCCGTCCGTGATCTATGCCTTTGCCGTTCGGCATGGCGGACGGCAAAGAAGCTGATTCCAGTAGTGTATGTAGAGACTTCTGTATCAGTCACGGTAAGAAATTTTAGAACCACTTATAGCGTTTCTTATCTTTGACTTGATCACGAAGATTCTGTAATCTCGTCGAAATGCACTGTCCTCCCACTCACTCTTTTGCAGAAGACATTTCTTCAAAATTTCTACACTTTCTAGCAAAACACTTTGCCTTGGCGTAGTGATAGAGGAATACCCAACTATTTGGGATAACCTACAAAGTAGCACTTATTTCAACAAATTTGATGGCGCTCTTTTCAGTGTAAAAAACCATAGTCTCTAAAGCATCACATTAAAATTATATTGGCGGAACAATCAATGTCATCTCTGATCTCACCATGTCATACATAGCTTGATTACATTTACTCAAAACACTCTACTCTTAGTGGTGTTTCTAGGAGGTGCAAGCTATAAAATTCTTTTATGGCACATCAGATATTCGCTAAATTTGTAACTCAAATATTCTTTTCTGCAATCCAATTGTAGAATCGCAGTTTTCTTGTTACAATAATTTCTACTTCATTCTGAAAATCCTTTTGAAACATTTCAAAAGATCCAGATTTATGTCTCAATTAGTAAATATAAATATCTACTTGAGTCATCCTTGAAGATAGATAAATCCACTGCTTGTAACAACACTTATTGGACTACATACATCAATATGTATAATTTTGTTGCTTGTTCTTTATGGCCTATGAACGGTATTTTAGTTACTTCACTATTTGGATGAAACTTGCAAGTGTCAGATGATCCATAATCATATGACTCCAAAATCCATCACTGTGGAATTTCTCCATGCGGGTTTCTCCAATGTGACTAAATGCAGTGCCACACACATATGTGGTATTTTTAGTCTTGCGACATTTAGTGTCAATGTTATGGATGTTCAATCCTATCATCAATATTCATAACTTACATCCTATTCTCAATAAGAGTATGGCCGTTTTGTCCATTACATTGAACAACTATTGTTCTCTTATGAACAAGTTCCTTGCAACTTCTATGCAATGGGCTAGAGTGTAAAAACTCTAAAATGAATTATGACAATAAATTCAGAGGTAATATACCAATGAAAAAGTATAATAACTATTACAAAAAAATTTAACACATATTTTAACCTCATTAATTCGTTGGCCATTAGGTCATAGTAATTCTTGCATTGATTCGCAACAACATGCAACCGAGTCGGTATCCTTGTGATCAACTTTTAACCACAATTCCCGAATATTTTAGTGTTTAACAATTTAATCACAATTCTCAAGAATCACATTTTACTTGACCAACAATCTCTACATCTCATAACTTGTATGACATTCATACCAGAGCTGGACATTCCAGTCTTCTTTTCTTTCTACCTTTTACTTTTATAGTTTTACTTTCAATATTTCTCTTACTCTCAGAAGAAAACATCAACTTTAAGAGTGGCATGTGCCCCGAACTTCCCTAGGCATGTAAGTCTCATTACATCCTTCGGTTTTGTTCTTTCTCTATAAGTTCTCATCGTCAACACATGATTGGTGTTCTTCCGGATCTTACACATTTCAATCTTAAACATAGTTGAACACTTCACTAGAACTTGCAAACAAAACACTTCTTTAGATATCGCATATCTTTTAGCCTTTGTTTATTTCTGAAAACAATTTTTAGTTCCAAGAATATTACATAACTATCCCAAACATTTTGAAGTTCGGGTTTCTCGGAAGCGAGCAGACCGTAATGCTATTCTAGCTTTTGGATCGAAGGACACGAGTCTCATCATCCATAGTATTAGCAAGAGAGTATTGTAAGCATGCAATAGGACAAAATACTTCTTGGCACTCTTAGAGGATGATCCTCTCAATCATAAAGATTCAACCAGAGAAATAACAGCCAATCAATTTCAACAACAAAGGTGGAACTGTGAGCCATAATTCTACAACTATAATGCAAACTACACATAGACATTGTTCATAATTAATCTGCACTAGTGATTAAACTAAATTAATACATAATTGTGCTCCCACTTAAATCAATATCTCTAATAATTGATATTAAGTGATTCAAGATTCAAATCTAGTTCTCAGCCATTGATGTGGACATCACTGATGACGAGAATTTTGACCGGTGAGCAAACTATTGCCGATCATATCTCCATATGACTCTTGTTCATCTTTCGATGCTTTGTGCTCCGAGCTCAGAACGATACTGCCAGAACTTCAAGACAACCGAGTGCTATCTGCATCCATGGTCTGACCATCCCCGTCTTACACTTCATGTCCCGTTTGTACTCATGTCGACATGACGCACTCCGGAACGCTATGTGTTATAGACGGTTGAAACACTGGGAAGAGCACCTTTTAACTTGATATTTATTGTGAGAGATCACCCTAATAATTGACTAATGCGCAATCAAAGGGTGCAAACAACAAAGGGATAAACATCTCACACAATTCATGATAGCATGATATGGTATAGCCCTGGGCGTCGGGAATTCTCCATGATCGTCTTCAATCTCCACTTGAAGCAACGTGACGGCCAATATTTCATTGCCGTGGCAACCGTTTCAAAAACATTGCCGTGGCGGCAATCTCAAAAAATGTTGTCGTGGCGGTCGTTTCAAAAAACGTTGCAGTGGCCCCAAAATCTGAAATTCCTCCGTGGCACGAAATTATAGCTCCTCGTCCCGCACCTGGTACACCTTCTCCTCGTCGGGGTCCTCCGTGTACGTCTTGCCACCATCACCTGTAACCTATATCTACGATATTTACATTAAGGTGGCAATCTCGTGGCTCCAGCCATCATGTCGTGACGCGCAGGCCACCTAACATTACAATATATAACCATCTCATACATAAACTCATTATCATGACGAAGGCTATACCACATCATATGCAAACCCTGCAAAACCAAGTTAGACGTCCTCTAATTGGTTTGGCAAATTTTAATTACATGGGTACTAGGGTTTCCGGATAAACCTAGCTACCTACGTGCACACCATAAAGTGATAATCCTTGTTGCTAGATTAACTTTTGGGGTGTGTGAAAGAAGAGACTTAATTAAAAATCTCGTTCCCCCATACTAATCTTCGTCTAATATGCGTGCCCCCTAGAAGATCATCCATCTTCATCGCCCTCTTGCGTATGCGATGGTTCACTATTCTTGACTATGGTGAAGCCCAAGGAACTGTTAGCAGATCGTCGACAGCCAGAGCCGAGCGATTGTCTGAACCTTGTGAAAAGCGACACCATGCCGTCAATGAACTGAACCGAAGCAACACTCGAGGGAAGCATAGCAAGAACATCACCCTCACAATCACATGTGATCTAGATTCAAACCTGCATCTACTCATAGAACCGCTCATGATGCCATTGTTGGGAAACGTAATAGAAAACAAAAAAAATCGCCCTATGATCCACCAGCAACAATATGAAGATGCATATATGGTTTGGATCAACGATCGTTACCGACTCCGGGAGTGCAGCGGAAGTAGATGAGTCGGTGTAGATCATACTTGGAGTCCCTCGAACGTCGATGACACCCGCGAACCGCCCTCGAATGATCCCTTGAACGGAAGACCGAAATCATAGCCTCTCTACTTGGTTGCAAGTGTACGGTCTTCATGATCCTGCAGCGCTTCGTTATCCAGAGCTAATCATCACCGGAGAATTAAAGGAAGGAGATTAGAACCACACGGGGCTTCTAATTATGAGGATTAGAGGTGGCTAGGGCTAGCTCTAATTAGTCAAGTAGGACCAACAAGAACTAGAACTAGATCAAATAGAGGAGGCTCTAAAACTTGTATTCTCATTAGGCACCAAACCTCCACTATATATAGGTTAGAGGGGAGAGGGAGGGCTGCCACCTAGGAGGGAAACCCTCCTTGGGGCGTCCAACCAAGGGGAGGAGAAGTTGGACTCCTCCCCTACTCCTATTCGGCCTCCTTCCTTAGGGAAGGGGCACCTCTTCCCACTTGGGCCCTTGTCGCCCAAGTTGCTTTCCAGCTCTTGGCCTTTTTAGGTCCGTTGATATTAAATAAAATATGTATTTATTCTAAACATTTTTAGAGCATTATATATATAATTTAACATCCCCGAAAACATTTTCCACCTATATATATTAATCGGTAATACCCGGTATTACCCGATATTCACCGAAACCCTTCCTGTGACCCCGAAACACTTCCGGAACCTCTCGAAACTATTCCGAATATTAATGAAACAACTTCACAAATATGTTCTCATCACTCCCGTACCACTAACACTTAGCAGATCGTGATTACCTTAAGCTCTTGACCCCGTAGGTTCGGTAAATCATATACATGAACGAAACCCCTTCGTTCAATGACCGATAGTGGAACCGTGGACATCAATATCGGTCCCTATGATTACACGAATGATATTCGAGTGAACCTTTGGTTATCATGTGATGTTCCCTTTGCTTCACGATACTTTACAAAACCCGGTGTGCATCGGTATCCTCCTGAGTCATCACCATGCTCACTATACGGTTGCTCTCGTTACCGGTTTTGTTCTTCTTTCTTGTTAATGTGTTCCAGCATCCCCGTGACGTAGTCACCTGTGTCTGGCCAGACGATGATAGATGCCGTCGCACCGAGAGGGCCCTAAGAATATCTCTCCATCGTCGAAGGAGCAAATCCCACTCCCGAGCTATCCGGTCACTTGTCAAACTTTCCGGTGAGCCTGAAAGTTGTCGTTATGGTCACCTTGTTACATATGACGTTTGAGCAACCCCAAAGTCCACCGTCTGGTAGGAAGTGACCGAGACACTCTCATGGTCTGAGGAACTAAAACACATGCTAACACTCCGTGTTATAACAAATGATTTCAGACGATATAATCACAAAGTATAACAAACAAGTTTGGGTCGATTCAATATGATCGTTCTTCGAACGTCATAATCTCAATGTTGTTTTAGGACTATCATTACACTTAATGATATCTTAAGATCTAGAAAATGTGATCACCAACAACACTTGAGCTAGTCCCAGAGGCAAGACTAGGAACCTTTTATTTAACCGTTTATGATTTCACACGTGCATATGAGTTTTCCACTAAATTGCATATTCCAAGGTCATAGCAGTTATAACATGAAATATAAACTCTTAGTTATGAATATGGAAATATAATAATACAAATATTATTGCCTCTAGGGCATATTTCCAACATTGCTTGGGGACGAATGCTGTACTACAATGTCGTCCCCCTTTCGGATGGCATCGTACTTGGACCGCGGGGGTGGTTGCCGTGTTTGGATGTGCTAGTGGTTGCCGTGCCGGCTTTGTTCTCCAGTGTCGACATTGGCGCGGTGTCGACCCTTATCGTTGTGTCTATCTGGTTCGCGATCCTTTCCCGCAGCGCACATCTCTTTCGTGGTAGTGCCATGGCGACAACGGGTCTCTTGTGGAGCTCAATATGGTTTGTTCGTTGATGATGTCCCTCCCCTGGTACTCGTAGTTGCCATGTGCGCATTCAGACTCTTGGGGGGCGGGGCAGTTCACCTAACGACGGTGTAGCATCCTTTCAAACCAGGATGACAAGGTTGTGGCCTTCTGCGACGATGAAGACAGATGTCATCGTGCCCAGGTTGTTCATCATTCAACAGTGGACTTAGCCTTTTTCTTTTCTTATTGGTGTCTCCCACAAGTTTTGTGTACTTGTCTAGTGCTAGCTACTTTGCCGGATGCAGACCTCGACGGATCAAGCTCAGTTCTTCAGTTACATCTTGGTAGTTTCTTGTGTTCTCTTTGGCATATGCGTTGTCTTGTTTGCACCATGTATGTGCTGCTGGGGTTTTTTCGCCCCAGATTCTTTTTATTTCTCTTTTATGTTGCTTGTAAGTGGTTGATTGTTGTAATCATGGTCGGTTAAGCCTTTGTTAATTCATAGTCAGGCTAGATTCGAGCCTTTTCTCGGGCATAAACAACAGACATAAAATGGGGAAGTCAAAGACACAAAGGGGAGAGGTCAAATGACAAGTCAAATTGTAATCTGATGATATAAAAGGGCTAAGGAAAGATGAATCCCACAAACCCATCCTGCTCATCCCTTATGGTTCAATGCAACCTCCGTATATGGACTAAGTGCATGGACCAAATAAAAGCAGAATGCACTTGCTTTTCTTTTATATTTATGGACAATTTAGACTTTAGTAGAACATACCATCTGGTATGCCCGTCCTTACTTATCGCTCCCACCAAGGGTATTGATGAACTTTAATACAAGGTCCTCGGTCTTTTAATCCATCTCTTGTTTGAAAGAAGCGAGCTCTTGGAACATGTGAGACATAACTTTCTTTTAGACGTTCTCCTTAGACAATATGACAAGCGAATTTCCCTTCGGGGTGCATGCCTGGAACAGAAATGTTCCGAGGAAATGGCAGATCTTCAAATAGCTTTCTGGTTCATGAGATTATTTTACTAATGGATCAAAGGAAATCTTGTATTACTCACATATGTCGTAGTCAAAATAATGTAAGACATATGCTGGCCGTTTTTGGTAGGACTTCGGGTCGCACTATGGTGTGGCTAGGGCCTCGACCTGATGAGGTTGTTAATCTCTGTAACTTCGATAGTAGCTTTGTTATGTGAGTAATACAAATATTTCCCACAAAAAAAAAATGATACTTGAGGTACACCCATCAACGGGGTTACACTTTGCTCGCCAGGAGAGTGGCAAAATCGGTTAAAAACATCGTCGTTCGACTCTCTATACGCTGGCACGTTGAATGGTCGTTGTATACACATGTTTTTCATGATTGCCGATGAAAGACGGCTCCAACATCAATTTTCCAACCCGCCCCTTTCATATGTCGGTTGGCGCCTTTCGCCACAGTCCTGACCCTCCTCACTGTTGAGGCCACGTTATTTTCTGTTTCTTATGCAAAAAGAGAAATGAAAAAAATAAGTTAGAGGTTTAAGGGGGAGGGGTGTTTTTCCGACAAAGAGTGAATTTTATTGGCTTAAAATGGAGCAACAAGAGGATACAAACACAACGAGCACGTCCAACTTCCATATAGCTAGGATGCACACAACCACACTAACGCACATACAAAAACACTCCAGCAAGTCGCAATGTCATATAAGACCAAAGCTATGTGTAGGTGATGGAGAAAAAACAGAGCGACCAAATATAGGCAACTACCATCTCATGACACGCACAAAAAAAGGGTCACTAATGTAGAGAGTCCTGGAACGATGTTTAGAGCATCTTCAACAGCCGCGCAACGCGCGGCGCGCTAAAAAAGCGTTTATAGCGTTGGAATCGCGAGTTTTTGCGGGCCTCGGAGCGCTGGCTCCAGCGGCCGCTGCAAAATATAGCGCGCGCGAGCCGCTCCAGCAGGCGCTGCAAAAAAACTGCACTCGCGCTCAGCACAAACAACATATGCACTCCAAACACAACCAAGAAGATCAAACACAAACAAAATAAATCAACAATAAATAGTTCAATTTTATTATTACAACTCAAACAAACAGTTTATCTTGCAATACAACATCAAACATACAAATCATGATGCTCTTTGTCGGCCATTCCATGCCCACCACTCCTCGATGAGATCCTTCTGAAGATCATCATACATTTCGGCACGTCGAATGACAATGATAGGAGGGAACAAATCGAGCCACCCTCGCAGCCCTCCGCCGCACTCGCAAGGGATGTCCCAAGAGCTCATACTGAGAGTAGTCTAAATCTTGGCCACGCTCATTCTCGATGATCATGTTGTGCATGATCACACAAGCGTGCATGATGTACCAAAGCATCTTTTGATCCCAAAATATAGCCGGTCCTCTCACAGTGGCAAATTGGGCTTGCAAAATCCCAAAAGCTCTCTCCACATCTTTCCTAGCCGCCGCCTGAGCATTGTGGAAATCAAGATTTTTCTTACCTTCCGATTTTTTCAATGGCTTCACAAATGTTTGCCACTTTGGGTAGATGACATCCGTAAGATAGTAGCCATAGTTGTATGTATGGCCATTTGCTACAAACTGCACCGGTGGCAGTTCACCATTTGCAATCTTATTCATGAGTGGTGACCGATTAACAACGTTGATGTCATTCAAAGATCTAGGCATTCCAAAAAAAGCATGCCAAATCCAAATCTTTTGATCGGTCACCGCTTCAAGGATTATAGTGGAACCCTTTTTTGACCGTGGAATTGCCCATGCCATGCCTTAGGACAGTTCTTCCAACTCCAATGCATGCAATCTATTGAGCCAAGCATACCTGGGAACCCACGAGCTTTGTTCATCTCCAAAAGCCTTGCGGCGTCTTCAGCATTGGGAGATCTCAAATACTCCTGGCCAAACACTTGCACAATTTCGACTGTGAAGCGCTTGACACACATGATGGCTTGACTCTCACCCATGGCCAAGTGGTCATCAATTAGATCAGCCGGAATACCGTATGCCAACACACGCAAAGCGGCTGTCACCTTCTGAAAGGTGCTATGCCCGAGCTCTCCGATGGCATTCCTCCTTTGCTGAAAAAACCAATCATGGCTCGCCAGTTTCTCTGCAATGCGCCTGAACAACTCAGTGCTCATCCTAAACCGGCGCCGGAAGTACGACTCGGGGTACACGGGATTATCCACAAAATAGTGCCTCATCAATCTGTTGTCGGCATCGATCTTATCCCTCCAAATTTTCTGCCGACCCATAACCGAACCATCGTGCTTCAGTTTTTTATTAATGTGCATAGCTAGGATCATTGCAAGATCCTCCTCCTTTTCAATATCATATTCTTCTTCGGAAGAATCATATGACGAACTCATCTACAATGTTGAATTTAAACTAGTCTATAAAAACTACAAACAACATGCACCAAATTCATGTAAAAATGTGAAGTTAAAGCAACACATACCTTGCAAGCGTTTTGTCGAACACCTTGTGGGCGCCGAGAGGCGGTGGGCGGCCGGGCGCTGTTCGTCGAAGGAATGGCGCGCGCGAGGGGCGGCGGCGACTAGAAGGAGACGGAGGAAGCAACGGCGGCGCGGGGATAGGTCGGGGAAGCGCCGGAATGGTCGCCGGAACAAATGGGGTGGTGCGGGCGGCGGCGCCAGCGCCTGGATTGGGGCAGGTGGAAGTCGTGGTGCGGGCGCTCAAGTGTGCAGCGCGCGGGAGCGGGCACAGCAAATAAACGGCGCGCGATGTTGTTTCGTGCCGCGCGTTGAACTACTTATGCCGCGCGCGCGGTTTTTGCGTCTTCGTTGGAGCGCCCGGAGCAGCTGCGCGCGCGCAAAAAACACAAATTTTCCAGCGCGGCGCTTATATAGCGCGGCCGTTGGAGATGCTCTTATAGAGGCAAATTTGGAAGAGAAGGTTGAAGTTGCTCTAAGAAGGCGTCGAGGGTATTTTCTTCCCCCAAACACCACTAGACATTCTGCCATTACACCACTAGATATTTTGCAGATACCAAATCATACCTGCTACCTCTTACCGAAGCAACATCATACCAGAGCTAACTCAACCGGTCAAACCAAACGGAAGAGCGATTTGTGGAGTGGCACGCTGACCTCGGCCCCGAATGCCGCGTGCCTGCGCTGCCGTTGCCCTGCCCGACGCAATGTTCAGTTAGTTAGGCGCCCACGTTATTCCAGGGTGCAGTTGAACCTTCAGCCCAAACCCGGATCCCTGTAGAAACTTCCTAGAGCCAGATATGTAAATATCTAGGCGAACATCTAGTGTAAGCATGTGTGTCTATCTATCTATCTTGGCGCTGATGTAACCCGGCGGATTTGGACGAGCGTCATGGATAATAACCAACTGCACCGTGCGCCCAACCGATGGTGCTTTCCTGCCAACAACCTTGGCCAGCTCTAGCTGGAGCTGCCGGACGGCGTGTGCGGCTGCCCAACTGCACAGTCGCCCCTGCCGGCCACTTGGACGATCGGCTCACGAAAGCTGGCCAGACCAGCTGTTTCTGCAATGCAACGGAGCTGATCGGAGGTTGCAGAGCACGCACGTAGGTGCCTCTGCTCTGCTGCTTGCCGCATTTGTCAGCAATTGCCAAGGGTCGCCACGGGATTACGGGGCCCTTTTTTCGCTCGCCGTTGCTTCCAGTTTGAGCAACGCGTGCACGATCCATCCATCGGGTAGATGGGGTGTGGTTGAATTGGGTTCGTGAGTTGTCGGCAGTGGAAACGGATGAGACGCCGTCGTTTTCATGCGTTCGTTCCGGTGGATCGACCAGCACATTGGTTTCAACTCCAACAGTTGCTGGAAGGCAGGTGCATTTCCAGTGATGGGGCTTGTGGTACGTTCTGCTCATCTGCTCAACGCCGTGATAGCTCAGGTGATCTTGTGATGTACGTTGTGAATTGTGATCTGATCTGACAGCGTATATATGAAAGTGCAAAAGGAAGGTGAAGGAACAGAGGAAAGCAACAAGGAATAGAGGAAATTTGGCATCTTAAACGACTTTACTGGTAGTATTTCTTTGTCACAGCTATCAACACTAACTACAGCCGGATCGCTAGCGATCCAATCCGACGAATGTACATCTTCCTGCTGCTGATTCACTATAGCTTCATGGGCTACCCTTACATTGTGCACGGCGAGCTGGACGCCGGCGTGGAAAGCTTCGGCGTCCAACTCTACTTCAAGTAGTAACGACGACCTTTCGTCCCGAAAGCCTTCTTCGTAATGGTAGGCCGTCTCTTCCGGCGGCGCCGTGGCCACGGGCACGGCAGCACCAACGACTCCAACTTCTTCTACTCCTAATTCTGCTTCTACTCTTTCCTCATCCCACAAATATACATTGGACCTCGCCTCCTCAGCCGGCGTGCTCGCCGGCGAATCCGAAACTTCACTGCAGGACTGCTCGGCCGGCGTCTCACATTGGCAGCTCAATACATCGATCCAGCCGCCGTCGGACTCCCAGTCCGGCAAGACCGAGTAGGAGGCCGCCAATGCCTTCATCCTCTCGGCCGTGTCATCATCAGGCACGTTCTCATCCTCGTCGGCGTCAGATTCCCACATTGCAGCGTCCAATGTGCTCTTGGGGGAAACCCACTTGCCCTTCAGCTCAGCCGACTCGACGTCGGCGCCACAGCCGGCGAACGCCAAGAACGGGTGCTCCAGCAGCTGCTCCGCCGTCCACCGCTCGCCGGCGCACCGCCTGAGGCACTTGTCAAGGAAGTCCTTGGCCTCCGGCGACAGCCGCTCCGGCGCCTCCGGCACGGCGTCCGTGTACCCGATGAGGCGCACCGCCGCGACCACGTCGTCCATGTGGCTCCAGGGGGCGCGGCCGGTGGCCATCTCGATGACGGTGCAGCCCAGGGCCCAGACGTCGGCGGCAGGGCCCTGCTCCTCCCCGCGCGCCACCTCGGGCGCCATGAACGCCGGGGTGCCCCCGATGGGCCCCGCCGAGCCCACGCTCCTGGCGCACCCGAAGTCCGCGAGCTTGGCCCAGCCGTCGGCGCCGATCACCACGTTCCGGCCCTTGACGTCGCCGTGCACCATGGACTCCCCGTGGAGGTACGCGAGGCCCCTGGCCACGTCGGCCGCGTAGGCGCGGACGGCGCCTTCCTCGAGGCAGCCGCCGTTCCGCTCCACCTCGTCGGTGAGCGAGCCGCCGGGCGCGAACTCGAGGAAGAGCTGGTACTCCCCGCCGGCCGCGGCGCGGGAGCCGAGGCAGGGGAGCACGTACGGCGAGCAGAGCGAGGACAGGATGCCCCCCTCCCGCCGCAGCAGCGCCTGCGCGTCGGCGGCCCCGGCCGACTTGACCGCGAGCAGCTCGTCGCCGTCGCCGGCCGCGAAGAGCGACACCACGGCGCCGGACGCGCCCCGGCCGAGCGTGCGGACGCGCGTCAGCCGCCGCCGGCCGCTGGTGCCCGGCGCGTCCTCCGCCATCGGCAGCCCTTCCTCCCTCATCCCCTCCGGCGTTTTCTTGGAAGATTGGGCCGGTCTCGCTCGGAAGACGATGATGATTATTGAAGTATGTGCGCGCGCGCGCGCTGATCGATGCCTGGATACGAATGTGTTGTTGTTGCGGGAGGGGAATGGAGGATTTGTATTTATGGCGCGCGGGGGAGTGCCAATGCCAAGTTCGGCGCGAGATCTTGCGTGCGGGGCTGGTTGTCGATGGCGGGAAAAGCACGTGAGGATTTCGCCATGGCGCGCGGGGCCGGGGTTTTCCTCGTGCCGGGAGGGGGGGGCCCTGACCTGTGGGCCTCTCGTGGTGGGTCCCGCTTCGGGGAATGTGCTAACCGGCCACGTGGAACGGCCGGCAACGCAAGTGGAAAACGGGGTCAAAGAGTCAAATGGGAAGGGTGGGGCCCTTTTTTCTTTTTCAGAGAGAATATAGGAAGGGAAGGGGACTATTTGCTCGTGTGAATTTTGGGAAGGGAGCTCTATGCATTCTTGGGTGAGCCTAAAAGAGCAGGAGTGGCTAAAATAAGCACATTATGAAATAAGCAATGGGGTACCTATTTTTTGGACTCCTCTCCCTCGCGCGCGCGCGACACGCATGTGCGATGACCCCAAACGCACGACAAAACTCCGACTTCCCTTTGACTTTTCTTTACGGTGTGCGGCTCTCTTCCTCCCGTTTCATCCATTCCCCGGCATAGCTCTTTTTGTTTTTGTAGAGACGACTCACATTGCTCTCACCACGCTCTATTACTTTCCAATCGAGAGACATCGTTCATCGCCAATGGCTTCAGATAAGTTATAGGTTATCGAGTTGACACTTGGGGTGAGTTGAAAAGTTTGAACTTTCAAGATAAAAAGTTGAAATCCTCGAGGGCCATCTTTTGAAGTTTTGAAAGTGGAGCTATTTAAAATGAAAACCCATATATAGAAGCTTGGAGGAGGGAAGAGGCAAATCACTTGATTTTCACTATTTTGCTAAAAAAAATCAAATTTGGTTCAAATTTTCGTATTTATCAAAATACCAAAAAATCAGTGAATACTACATGCGCCCAGTTGTAATTTGGGAATTGTTCAGCCTATTTGGAAATAGGATTGGGAGATGCTGATAGTTTTGCTAGAAAGATTCAAAATTGGTTTAAAATTTGATATTTTTCAAGAAAAAATCAGTAAATACCCTGTAGTAATATGAGAAATCTTGAGCTTATTTGGACAACGGGATTGCAAGATAATGACGATTTTTCTACAAAAGAATGTTTAATTTTACACCATTAACTTTGAGTCCACCCTCCATTTTTTTCTAGATTCGTCAAGGAATTACATGAAATACTGTTGGACTAGGACAATGCCCGTGCGTTGCAACGGGATATAAATATTCTAATGCATTAGATTGTGATTTACCTGCCCATAGTAATCCGATTGTGTAAATAAATGTTTGTCAAATCTTGCCCGTGATTTACCTTATATTTTGATGAGAAGTTTGGTAAGTATATTAAGGTGTAATTGGTTCAGGGGTAAGGTAATTAGTTATCATATGACAAATGTTGGACAAAGGAATGGTAGAAAGCAAAGTGAAACATGGAACCTTACATTCTTTTAAGTAAGTAGAAATTATAGTCCCCGGATCATTTTCTTATGGAGGTTGGTATTGGTGCATTTTCAAGCGAATCTACTATTCCTAAATAGTTGATCTTCACTAACTCCAATTCTCTCAACATGCGGCCTACTACCTCACCAAAGTGTGTCATGTCTGCATCCACTAAAACTATTTTACTGTCCCATGCAAATCACATACATGCTCTTTGTTCACATACAATGCAAGTACGAAACATTTCTACATTAAAAAGTAATAGCTTATGATTAAGATCATTTTCTTCGTACATAGTTCATCTGAAATTAATCTATAAATTCTTCCTGCAACGCACGGGCAAATCACTTAGTTACTATAAGAAGAAAGAAAAGGGTGAGAGGTACTTACACCATAGTTGGAAGAGCTTGATCATTGACCTAACATAGCCAATCTTGTTATATGAGCCAATAGAGTGAGGGTCATGTTACATCAGTTTGGATGTTAGATGAATGTAAAGTGCACCTAAAATAATACAACAAAAATAACATTAGCGGGAGGGGGCATATTTGGGTCCAAAATTTATCTGATGGGTCATCTCTTGCTGGTCATGAAATCCAAATACTTACACGTGTGGATGTAAAAGTAATACAAGAGTAGTATAAGGGCATTTGTAGGATCCTCAAACCTCCCGTATCAGTGTTCGTGGACTGGTCCCGCCAGTATGTGGACGGATACGGTTTCTGGTTTTGGGGGTCAACGCTGGAGATCCCTAAATTCTCTCCCGCAAGTTCCAACACTGACTCACAAATTCTCTCCCGCATCCGTCCGCGGACAGGGGGGACCAGTACGCGAGCACTGATACGGGAGCAAACTGGCGCTGTGTTTAATGACGGGCGGCTTGCGAAAGGACATGTGGCCGAAGTAATTTTCTGAGCACACGCGCGAGTTTAATGGATGAAGGCAGGCAGTCTATAGCCGTTTGAATGTGGCAAGGAGGTGTTTGGGCGTGCAGCGGGCGGTGCTCTTTCGGCTAGCGTGTCGCTTCAATGTTGGCAGTGAGAAGTCGTGTCGGTTGTAGGCCGGCGTCAATGCGGAGCGTTCGCTCTACAGCGCCACGAATGCGGGCAACTGGCGCCGGATGGGAACGCACGGGGCGAGGGAGAAGAGTTTTGGGTGGGCCAAGGGCACGGACACGGTCCAGACGCTCGCAAGCCCCTCCCTCCCCCTCCCGCTCTTGTCTCCGGTTTGCCGGTGGTTTGAGGGTCGGCTTTGAAGATTGCCTAAGAGCATCTCTAGTCTAGCAGACCCCTTAAAACACACGAAACTGTAACCGCCGGCTTACAGTTTTAGGCAGAAAAAGCGACCCGAATAGAACCCGTAAATGACTCTGACCTGTAAAATTTATTAACGGGCACAAAGAACATCCCCACCAAACCTATGAAAATAAGGATTTCGGAGCCAACCCGAGGGTGCCCTGTATATGTGAAAGACCGTTGGCGGGAGTCCAACTGCCATCGAAACCTTCATGGCTTGCTCCCAGCCGCCGCCCCGTCCATCCCCGATCGCCGCCCACCCATCCCTGGCCGCCGCCCTGCTCATCCGGGAAGCCGCCCCACCCGTCTGGACCGCCACCGCCCCGCCTGTCTTGGTCGTCGCCCATCCCATCCTCGTCCCGCTCAGCGCCACGCTGTTGGGCCTCTTCGGTCTCTTCCTGCTGACCACGCTCGTCGGCGTCACGCCCGCCGCCCTGGGGGCCGCGCTGGCCGTCGCGGGGCTCGCCGTCTCGGAGCTCTCAGCCGGGTGGGCGGGATGGTGGTGCAACCGTTGGACGGCGGGAAGCGACACGGCGGACAGGAGGCGTCGGCCTTCGTCGGACACAGAGTTGGGGACGACGCCGGGGACGCTCTAGGTACCACCAAAGCGCGGGACGTCGCCAGCACCTAGTGCTGCACGGGTGAACGTACGTACGCGTCATGTGCATGCGTTCAATTTGTCGAAAACAGATGCACGTATGCGTGTTCAGAGCATCTCTAGCTGACCGTTGACACGGGCGAGAGGAAGAAGAAGGCGTGGGTAAAAAAATATAAGCGAATATTCGGCTTTACAGTTTAAGTTTGAGGGGTCTGTTCGCGTAGCTCAAATGACCTATAAAATGCGTTTTTCGCGAACTGAAAAAGTTTAAGGGCCTGATAGAGATGCTCGGTATGTATGAGCAAATGCGCATTATGCATGTCGATGATGGTGGTAGTTAGATGGTCTAGGGAACTCGACGTAAATAGTTACCGTTCTGTGCTGAGAATGGAAAGATGCAACGTGGCGACCAGAGGTGGGCGATGTTTGTTCCGAAATGGAAGTAGCGTGGGAACGAACAGATACCAAAGTCCTCACGCTCCCGCCAAATCTTTGTACACTACGACTCTGGTCAGTTTTGCTCGGACGACGCAAGCACGCGACACCATGCATGCTTGGACGAGACGTGGTTGATCGCTGACGTCCCCGTAAAGCGCAACGTATTTCCATCGATCCGCCGCGCCATCTGTGCGTCCCTCGGCAGCTCTCCGGCGACTGCGAGCTGGCGATGCGCAGGTCGGGTAGGTGCAGACGTTGGGGGATCGTCTTGCTCGTGGCGTCGACAAGTGTGCAGCTGGCCTGCTAGGTAACGTACGCTACGCTTTGCTTGTTGGCTCGTTGCCGCTCGCTCTGCCCCTTTTCTGTTATGGAAAGCACTACACTTGTCCTCCTAACGTCAATGCCCATAAAAAACACCGCGCCGGATGCGGTGCGAGTTCTCGGCCTGCAACTGCAAGCCAGCCGGGTCAGAGACGCGTCGCCGTGAGGGATCCTGGCAAGCATAACAATAATCGGCACCGTCGCATTGACTGGTGTTGTTGTACACGGTAACATAGGAGTGAGTGTATGTGTGTATGTATGAGCGCTTGCGTTTGTACTGTATTAAAAAAAAACATAGCCATCAGCGGTCAGTCGTGCCGGGAGTAGCGGCAGTGTTGAGCAAGTCTCGCTGTCCGTCATCAACTGGTGTGCTTCATCCGGCTGCCCTTTTCTGCATTTTAAAATAACTGATCCACGCGTACGGCATACCTCAAATAAAAATATAGGCAACGGCAGCTGGAGTCAGCTCCGTCGGTCTGTCGGTCGGTCCTTGTTTATCCCGTGCTGGTCCTGCACACCAGCAACAGCCTAAACAAACAACGACGACCAGAATCGCCATGTGGGCAGGGCGACTGGCAGCCGTGACAGGAGGAGACGATCGACACGATTACAGGCGTAAAGTATTGAGGTGTCGCAGTGCGCGGGCGCTTCTTTTAACTCCAGAATCAATACAGTTGGCACGACGCCGCTGGATAGATGGTAATATATCAGGGAGAACTAGATCAGGTGCTGTTTGGTGGGCTGCACTCCGGCATTTTTTGCACAGCAGACGTGGTGCGACCCGATCGACTCGCCGCCTCATCTCGATTGGCCGGCCCCTGGCCTTGCACGCTCGTCGTGTTGACGGCAGCGAGCTCATCATCCTGATCTGTGGAGGCTCTCTCCGAAGGATGTGATGCTCTTCCGGTGATCATGGGTGGTAACTGGCTGTTTGATCACTTCGTGTCATGGGTCTAATTTTCTTTCACAAGGCAAAAGTCTTAACATTTTCATTGATTAAGAGTATGATTTATCAATTAAAAGTCCCCAAGCAAATGGTATATAAAAATGCATTGGGCAAACAGAAGTACTCTTCAATAAAAATGTATCACAACCTTTGCCCCCCTTGAGGATGATTATGCTTTATTCAAATGGATCTAGAAAAATTCCAACACACTCAAGCATAAGTTTTTTTTGGCTGCTCCTACATGATAGGTTTAACACGAGGAATCTATTGAGAAGGAAAACCTTTCACTTGGACTGCTATAATTGTGTCTTTTGTAATAAAAGCACTGAAGAAATCTCAAGACATCTTTACTCGGACTGTTGCTTCTCTCAGGATTGTTAGAACACTATCCTCCCTTACAAGAATCTAGGTATCTTTGCCTATGATGATATCTTGATAGCTCATCAGCTACTGCCCCCTCAAATTGCTATGGGAATTGGCATTCAAGGTTGCTGGAACATATGGACTTGAAGAAATGGGAAACTCTTCAGGAATGAGATACCTAGTGTAAACTGTTGGAAGTTCAAGCTCAAAGAGGATCTGAAGCTGTTGGAGCATGGAATCAAGGCAAAACATATGTTTGCTCTGCATGGGTAGATTGGTGCACATCTATGATGTTCTACACTACCAGCATCTTGATTTGTTTTTTATCGTGATTGCCACAAGAACTAGCATTGACTAATCGCCTTTTTCTATAGATAGTGTACTTGTTGGCTTATAATGAAAATATCGTAGAACAATTGTTCAATTGTTCTATGGCTCATTTTTCATTGTTTAAGAAGAGAGGGTTTAAACAAGAGATCCAACAAAGGGTACAAAAAGCCACCACTCTCAAGGCATTACATAACTCAACTACTCTGCAGCCGCAAACACCCATATATTTACTTCCTCCATAATATTGCGAACTATAATCGCAGAGGAGGTCGCAGTGTTGCGGAAGACCCTAGCGTTGTGCTCCTTCCATAGCTCCCAAGAGACAAGCATCAACAGGGAGGACATTACTTTCCGTGAGATGGAACTAGATTGGGTGATCCCAAGGCACCAATCTTTGGCACTAGTTGTAGACCCCCAATCTGTATGATTGACACACTGAAGCCCAAACCAATGAGCAATGTCGCATCACACGCGCACTGAGAAGCGCCAATGGCAAAGAACATGTGTGGATGACTCCTCGGTTTGCTTACAGAGGGCATATGATGCGGAGCATCCTACGATCATCCCCATGTACACTACGACTACTCCCCGAGCCCCAAGTGTCCATACGATGAGATCTCGAGCATACGTCATTGGACCTAAGGTGAACTCGCTCCTTTCCGAATCTTCCCTTCCCGCATGTAAGACATGGATGCTACCTCAAGCGCGGACCTTGTGCATACTCAGGTACACCCGAGGAGACCATAGAGAGCCCAAGGACCAAGGCCAAGTGTGCGCGGCAGCGAAGGAAGGAGAAGGAAGAAGAGCCAGCTGCTACAGCGGCCGGACATCCGGCCCGAGCCCGGACATCCGGTCCAGCCCGGACATCCGGCCCGACCCCCGGAAATCTGGCCCCTTCCTATCCAGAGAGCTCCGGAAGCGACCCCGACAGCCCGGACATCCAGCCCCATGCCCCGGACATCCGGCTCCTCCCGAAGTCCCGGACATCCGGCCTCCCCGCCCGGACATCCGGCCCCCCTCTATCCAGAGAGCAACCGAACGGCGCCAGGCCAGCCCGGACATCCAGCCCGACAGCCCGGACATCCGGCGTCTCGGGAAGGCCCGGACATCCGGCCCCCCTGTCTGCGCACAGTGTAAAGGGCCGTGGCCCATGTATCCTCCCTTTCCCCTCCTACTTCGTGGACTACTATATATAGACCCCCTCCTCCTCTAGTTAGGGTTAGCATTGTGATAGCTCATTTGAGAGATAGAGCTTTGCTCATCCATCCGGATCTACTCCACCGAGAGAGACCGCGGCCTCTACGGAGAAGATCCATCTTGGATTCAAGACCCCTAACGGGAAGACCCTCAAGACCTCCTCACGGAGAAGAACTTGCTACTTGTATCGTCCTTTGTTGATCATGGATCGTGTATCTCTTTGTGTTTCGAGGATCTAGCACATGTGTAATCGAATCTCGTTGGTTTGAGTGATTCCTCTCGTGTTTCCCCTCGTGTTTTCCCCTCGTGTTCTTCGTGTTCTTCGCGGGATCCGCTCCAATCGTGAAAGATCGGGCATTTAGGGTTCTACCCTACATCATCTTGGATCAGAGCAAGGTTGATCACGAATTTGGAGCCCCTACCCCTCTTTTTCTAGCCTTCTTTTGTTGATTTTGTCCCAATTTCGAAAATCCCCACCAAAAATAGCCCACAATTTTGTTTTTGTGATTTGTTGGTTTGATGATGTTTTGTTGATTTTGATCCATGGATTTGCTTGGTTTCAAGTGGATCTAGCTTTTCCCCAAGTTTCCCCACTTTCCATCCACGAAATCTCCGCAATTTTGCCCCCGAAATCATCAATTTCCGCCCCCAAAATCGAGTTCCTCGAGTTCATCCTCGGATCTGGAGCCCAGACATCCGGCCCGTGGCCCCGGACATCTGGCCCCCCAGACATCCGGCCCATAGGCCCGGACATCCGGCTCCTGGAGGGCAAATCGAGCGCGGTTCTGGACATCAGGTCCCGGATTTCCGGCCCAAGCCCCGGATGTCCGGCCCCTGGGATTTCAGCCTCCCGTGTTTTACCGCTTCGGCCATAACTAATTCATCAGGAGTCCGTTTTTTACGTTCTTTAGCTCGTTTTGAAGCTATTGGCATCCCCCATCCCAAAAAAAACTAAATCCATCATTTGACTCCATCAAATTTTTGGAACTTTGGCATCTTTGCCTAGGGCCTTCACCACATCATCCGCATTCCACCACCGACTTCCGCAACCTAACCCATTTTGTTCCCCATTGCATTTGAGGTTGTTTGAGTTGTGATTCGAGTCTCCTAAGGTGTTTCGGCTACTTAGGGATGGTCGCTTCTTCATCAACCACCACCATAACTCCCGCATAGGCTTGCCCACCATACACTTCCACTACCCCAACTTAACCCAATTTTGTTTGTGTTGTGAGTTGTGTCTCCTAAGGCGTTTCGGCTACTTAGGGACCGTGCTTTCAACTCCGACACCGTGTATAGCCCAGCATACCCTTCCACCACCATAACCAATTTTGACCGGGTTTCCATCGATACTTCCGCAACCACCACCGCATTCCCGCTACCATCATTTTGACATTTGACGTTCGAGATTTAGAGTTCACAGTTTTTCCGTTTCCTAAGGTGTTTCGGCTAATTAGGAACGGTTCGACATCGAGAACACCGCTACTCATCATCGCCACGAGGTCCTCATCATACATAAGGACGGTAACCTCGATGACACCATTGTATATTCCCCTTGCAATTGCATAGTTAACCCCTAGCCCATTTTGCGTCACTTGCCTATCGAGGCTAGCCATTTGAGTATTGCCGGCAACGTTACTTGTGCATATTAGTGATCATCGATCCGCCCTTCCATTGCATACATACTATATCATATTGGTATCATCTTGGTATCATCATATCATCTCGTGTGCCACAAGTTTGTTCCCGCATATACGCAATTGCTATCTTGGTTTGTGCTTTTCGCATAGTGGCCATATAAAAAAAAAGAATAAGCTTTTAAGCAAAAGAAAGAGTGAACAAAGATCTTGTAAGCAATAGCCATAGCATTGCCACATTATATATCATATGCCATCATTGATCATCTTGGATCATTGTGAATACAACACCGGGAACCATACATACATAGCATACTTGGGATAGAAAGTTTATCCATTTTGCATCTTATAGGTTGTGCACAAGTGTCGTATCCACCTATTGAGCAATCGTGCTAGTGTCTCTCTAGAGTTGTGCAACACGAGCGTTTTCCGTGGATTCCACATTTTGTGCTCATTCCTTGGTTGCATGACCCCATTTATCTATCCGTGTGTGTGTTTCCGTGTGCCTCATATTGCTATTGGTCTACTTGTTTCACTTGCAAATTTGTGAATCGCTTTCAACATTATTGACTCTTGCTAACATTTTGCATCAAATTTTTGTGCCACTATCCTCACCGAGCTCCACCAAAAGCTTTACTTGTGTAGGTGTGAGAATTGACAAGATCCGGTACCGTTTGTGCTATTTCCTTGCTACACTATTGAGTGATCATTGATCCATTTTCAACATTGGATAAGGTACATTTGGTCTAGTTCTTCTCTTTCTCCCACTCATATTTGCTCGAGTCTTGTGATGGATAGGCAAAGCATTTCATCTCCGGTCTTCCACGACAACGACAGCGCGAACAACTACATCACCAAAGTGTCCATCTTCAAACTACAACGAGCAACGAAAGGTGCACAATCAAGATTGCGAGAGCGCATCGACAACCTCGCCATCGACATGCGACAATCCGAGCTACGTACAAGAGACTACCTCGACCACAAGCTCTCCATACTAAAGGAGGAGAAAGATGCAAGGATGGAGGAGATACGTGCCTTGTTGGTCAACCGTTCTTCCCCTTCGTCATCTTCAAGGCGGCGGCGAGCAAGTCGATCATCTTCGGAGCGCCCATGCGATGCAAGCACAATTCGTCCACGTCCACATCTACATGGCGACCACCATCACGTTCGTGATCCACATCGTCATGAAGGGCATGTCACCTCCAAGCATCATGTGCACGATGACGAAGAACGACACCATCAACATGAAGATGCTCGAGACGCGCAAACCTACAAGTCCCAACAAGCTCTACATCAAGCTACGACCAAACTTCATGAGCACAAGAGAAGACCGCGAGACAAGCACCACCAAGAGGAAGCTACGGCTACCACCACCACTTCGGCATCTTCGCCAAGTGCTATCAAGGCATCTTCGCGTTTGGACGTACGGCATCTTCGCCTACTTCCCATGAGTTCGCCTACATAGACATCTTCAACAACAAGGCGACCACCTACAAGCGAGGGCGACACTTCCATCTTCGGAAGCCCCTCAAGGAAGATCACCGAGCATGGGAAATTCCCTTCGGTCATGGAGACGAGCTACGAGGTGCCACATCATATGGGCCTCATACAAGATGACGAAAATACGGTCGAGCAAGGGCCATCCCCTTCGACCACGGCGGCGAGCACAAAACCCTTCAACAACATGAAGACGGCGCCCCAATATGTCACGTACTCCGAGTCAAGCTACGAGACCGCGCATGAGACCCTCTCTTTGGTCTCGGAGGAGAGCGATGATTTGCCACATCCTACGACATTCATCTTTGGAGGCGTTATGGATAAGGAGGTTGAGCATGGGACTATCCCTTCAACCAAGGCGGTGATAGGAGTTGAGCATGGAGATATTTGCACCTACATCTCTCTGACCCCCACAAATGATGAGATGCCCCAATTGCCATGTGAGGAGAGCCACCACCCCATGAGTGAGATGAGTGACTCCACCATATATGACATTGAGTGCATTTCCTATGAGAGGATGAGTGTGACCACCACTAGCCCCACACTTGAGAGCATGCCACACATCCTATGTGAGGTTGAGAGCCATTTGAGTGACTCCACCAATCATATGAGTGAGAGCATCCTTGAGGGAGTGAGTGAGCCACAACACTTAGTGCGTGAGGTAGTTGAGACGGCACGTGAGGGCACTATGATTTCTAACAACTTAACCTCTACTCCGAGTGTGTTTTCTTTGGTGGTAGGTCTCCCACATGACGACATGCCTACCCTCGACGAGTCCATCCCTCCAATGGGAAACCGATGGCCATGGTGGAAGACGATGCACCACCCACATGGTACCATCAAGTTGATGAAGCTATTGACAAAGTGTCAATTTTGGCAACCTCACCAACAACACATGAGCGGAGATCTAAAGGTAACATAGGTGATGGTACTTCTCTTGTCCCACTAGTGGACTATCTTGCAAATGATTGCTTGCATGATGTTGATCACCTTATGGATTCATCGCATACTATGTCTTGTTTCGATATGCCACCCATTTATGACGAATATGATGATGAGCATGTTGAATTGCCTAGTTGTGATGCTATGCTCCATAGGATATCATGTGAAAATTCTATCGGTCACGTTATGTTTGACAATCCATTAAACTTGTCATATGCTATGAGTGAGATCTCCCATATTACATCATTTCAATCTCAACATAGTAGCTATGCATGCCCCATTAAAATAAATCTCATTTGCACTTATGGCATAGATGACGAGATGATGGTCATTGGCTTTTGTTTTTCATGCGATGATATTGCCATGCTTCCTTTACATGATTTGCGCAATTCATCTACTATGTCATGCCATGAACACATTGCTTCGGATATGCATTGTTTTGGATATTGTCAATATTCTCCATGTGATGTTTCCATTAATGCTCATGAGGAGACCCCCATAGTTTCCTCATACATATTAGGAGATTTTGATGCATTTCATACTTTGCATGATTCCCATGATTGTGTGCACCCTATACATTCAATGAATAACAATGCTCTACATATTTCTCATGATGCATTACACAATTTGAGTCTCCATTATGCTATACATAATAGCAAACCTCTCATGATGGATGACATGTTTCTATATCACGCATCTCATTTATTTGAGCATTGGATATTTTGTGCTAACCAACACATGCACGTGCGCATCATAATGGATGATGTGTACATATACCACGCACACACAATTTTTTCTTTGCCTTTGTTTTGTGTAGGTACTCACATATACTCGTCAACCTCTCAATCCCAAGAGTTGACGAAACGAGCTCTTGAGAGCAATGACGATTTGGGATCACGTGGACTATCCTTACCACCATTCCCTTCGCGCAAGGACTACGCGCATCTCTTTTACTTGGCTCTCACACGGCTTTGGGCTATATATCACTTGTTACCTCATGCCCATTGTATCATGTTCACTTTGCATGTTATACCTCTTTCTATGCCTTTGCCATGCAATTGTGACCCTTGCTTGCACTTACATGTGATTCACCAATATACTCCTTCTATGTGTATTTGCATGCTTGGTGGAGATCCTTGTTGCTATTACCATGTTTTCCTTGTACCTCATGCTTGTGATATGTCATGTGCATTATATATGCTCACTATTTGCACACATGACATGATTGCCATGATTACCTCTAGTATGTTGCATCTTCGCACTACTAGCTTGCATGACTTGTTTCCTATGATCACTTGGTTAGTTGCATCACCCATGGTACATAATTGCTCATTGCATTGGGTTGATGACATATATATTCATGCCTCTCACATGATTTGTCTTGGTCATTGTCTCTTGTCTCCATTAGTTGCCTCTCTCGTATCCACTTGTAGTGAGTGCAACCATGCTATGCTTGTTAATTTTGGAGACTTGGATACCTTACTTGTGATGCATGCTTGTTTGATTGAGCCTAATGACTTTGGTTGTAGTCGCATCATATGCTTTAATACCATGCCACACCTTGTCCTTTCTTATGATAAGAATGATGAAAACACTTGTTGGCTATCTCACCACACGGATGATAGGTTTTGCATTTACGCTAACCTCATTTGTTTTTCCGAG
This sequence comes from Thinopyrum elongatum, assembly GCA_011799875.1. NCBI lineage: Eukaryota > Viridiplantae > Streptophyta > Magnoliopsida > Poales > Poaceae > Thinopyrum > Thinopyrum elongatum. The sequence continues at coordinate 474,025,574 of CM022297.1, forward strand.
TGTTTGTCATGTTCTTTCATTTTGAGGGATTCACAAGGTGGTGCCGTCATGCGACAACTTGTTCATGTGAAGGCGTACACGATGCGCAACACCAACATTTTTGACATCCTCATAAAGGTGAACTCCTTCTCTTTGAGCCATCCTCAAGTACGCATATTGGATGGGTCATTCTTTCATTGTTGTTTCCTTCTTGTTGTCTACATGATACATCTCGCGAACGGAGGACCGACATTGGAGATGGACCCTATGGACCTTCAAGTTGAGGAGTGCCACGACATCGAGCTATGGTACTACACCACCCATAACAAATTTGCATCTTATGCATGGATTGACTCATATTATGATTGCCTTGTTGCATCTTGTATTCCCATGTCATCCATGATATATGAGCTTGTGCATTTTCTTAGCAAATTTATTGTGATTTTCCTTGATGGCATATTCATACATCATGGTCATATTGCCCACCATAAATTGCATGATCTCATAGTCACATTGAGCACCAATTACCATGTTCACGCTTTTGATACACCGTCCCATTATGACATCATTTTGCACAATGGTCGCATTAATCATATTCACAACACCTTTGTGCATACAACAAATGAATTTGACAACATGAATGCTTTACATGTCATTTTACATCTTTTGGATAAGCATCATGTGTCTTGCCACGCAAAACCTTGTCACACGGACTCATTCTTACATGATGGACACTTTGTGTGCGCTAACCATTGTATTTCCGAGTGCCGTTTGTGTTTGCTCTTTTTGCATGTATACCACTCCGGCGACACCTTGGAGTACTTGGATTGCGCCATGTCTTCAACTCCGTCCAACTACAAGTCCGTCCACGACGTTTCCATGGTGATGAGGTTTTTGATCCGAGGTCGGATCTTTCCCAGGGGGGGGGGGGAGATGATGCGGAGCATCCTACGATCATCCCCATGTACACTACGACTACTCCCCGAGCCCCAAGTGTCCATACGATGAGATCTCGAGCATACGTCATTGGACCTAAGGTGAACTCGCTCCTTTCCGAATCTTCCCTTCCCGCATGTAAGACATGGATGCTACCTCAAGCGCGAACCTTGCGCATACTCAGGTACACCCGAGGAGACCATAGAGAGCCCAAGGACCAAGGCCAAGTGTGTGTGGGAGCGAAGGAAGAAGAAGGAAGAAGAGCCAGCTGCTACAGCGGCCGGACATCCGGTCTAGCCCGGACATCCGGCTCGACCCCCGGAAATCCGGCCCCTTCCTATCGAGAGAGCTCCGGAAGCGACCCCGACAGCCCGGACATCCGGCCCCATGCCCCGGACATCCGGCTCCTCCCGAAGTCCCGGACATCCGGCCTCCCCACCCGGACATCCGGCCCCCTCTATCCAGAGAGCAACCGAACGGCGCCAGGCCAGCCCGGACATCCGGCCCGATAGCCCGGACATCCGGCGTCTCGGGAAGGCCCGGACATCCGGCCCGACGCCCGGACATCTGGCCCCCCTGTCTGCGCACAGTGTAAAGGGCCGTGGCCCATGTATCCTCCCTTTCCCCTCCTACTTCGTGGACTACTATATATAGACCCCCTCCTTTTCTAGTTAGGGTTAGCATTGTGATAGCTCATTTGAGAGATAGAGCTTTGCTCATCCATCCGGATCTACTCCATCGAGAGAGACCGCGGCCTCTACGGAGAAGATCCATCTTGGATTCAAGACCCCTAACGGGAAGACCCTCAAGACCTCCTCACGGAGAATAACTTGCTACTTGTATCATCCTTTGTTGATCATGGATCGTGTATCTCTTTGTGTTTCGAGGATCTAGCACATGTGTAATCGAATCTCGTTGGTTTGAGTGATTCCTCTCGTGTTTCCCCTCGTGTTTTCCCCTCGTGTTCTTCGTGTTCTTCGCGGGATCCGCTCCAATCATGAAAGATCGGGCATCTAGGGTTCTACCCTACATCAGGACAGAGATTGCAGTTGGGCCACCCTCGGTGCTCAAGTCTATCCGCAGTCCAAATTCCGTTTTGCATCACCAGCTAGGCAAAAAACTTGTTGATACGTCTTAAATGTATCTACAATTTATTATTGTTACATGGTGTTATAATATCACTTTTCAATACTTTTCATAGTAATTTATATTACTTTTTTGGATTAACCTATTAATTTAGTGCCCAGAGCGAGTTGCTGTTTTATGCATGTTTTTTGTTTTACAAAAATCCATATCTACAGAGGTCAAAATACCCTAAGGATCTAATAGAATTTTATTCGTGACCAGAACATTCCAGAAAGTGTCGGGACCTGCCCGGGGACCAGTCAGGTGCCCCATGCGACCAGGTGGCATGGCCTATGGCTGACCCGCGTGCCCCCTGGAAACCGCCTTCCGTCCATTCTTCCGCCTATAAATTCCATATTTCTCGAAACCCTTCGAGCAAATTTTTTATGATTTTTTCCGTCGCTGCAGGTTCCTGTTCTGAGGAGATCCAATCTGAAGACCTGTTCCGGTACCCTGTTGGAGGGGGAATCGACCACGGGAGGCTTCTACATCAACCTTGCTGCATCTGTAACCATGTGTGAGTAGTTCCTTTAGGACCTTAGGGTGCATGGTAGTAGCTAGATGGCATCCTCTCTCCCTCGTGATTCAATACAAAGTTCCCATGAGTTGCCTCACATGATCGAGATCCATATCATGTAATCGGTGGTGTTTTTGTTGGGATTTGAGGAGTTGTCACTTTATGATCAGACTGTTCTCTGAAATCAACTAAATCTTTTGAAGTTTCTTTGTTGTATAATTGAACAACTTTGTATGCTCTCCGATCTATTTGTCTTCTTTGGCCAAGTTTAACAGGTAGTTCTTTGAGTGGGTTGTGCATTATAGTGGGTTCATATCTTGCAGTGATCTATATTCCAATGTCAAAAAGGGTCCAGACATGTATTGTATTGTTGCCGCTAAGTAGAAAAAAATGGTTTCTTTATCACACTTAGATGATAGTTTTACTATCTACATTATGCCATCTTGCTTATTGCAATGCTATGTTTGTTATGAACTTAATACTTTGAGATGCATGTTGGATATCAGTCTTGGGTGGGAGTATTAGTTGTAGAGGCTGTTGGATAACAGTGTATATATCACATACATAATGCTTATATGAGATTATACCATGAATGACCATAGTCATAAATATAACTATTGCAATTTAATCGCTACCCAACTATAACTTGTTCACCACACTACACTTGTATGCTTGGAGAGATGTCACTTGTGAACCTATGGCCCCGGGGGTCTCTCTTGCTATACTAAAAACTTTACAAAAAAATTTATTTCCTTGTTGTACTATTTCTTTTATTTTACCTATATCTATCAATTTCTACCACACCGCGCAAGTTAATATTGTAACTATCAAGACAAGAAGCTTGATAACCTTCTTGGTGTGTTGAGGACAAGCTCATTTTGTGTTTTGTGTGTAGGTATGAGTGACTTTGTTTGCTGGAAGAACTCCTTCTGATTTGATAAACCTTGGTTCTCTATTGAGGGAATACTTATTGCTAGGTTACTTCACCCTTATACAAGGGGGTTACCCAACCACTCTTATGAGAGAGCAAACACTTGCATTTTTTGGGGCGCCCAAGATTTCCAAACAGTCGCGTGCATGGCTGAGTGAGTGTAACCTTCAAATTGCACCCTGTAGGCCGAAGAAGCTGAGTAGATACCTTCTATAGTGAATTCCAACTTATCTTATCAGGGCCATCATCAACGAGCTGGATGGAACTAAGATTCTGCCAAAGGAATTAAACTGATGAATGTGTTCCAACAAGAGACCTTTGGAGGAAGCTGATTTGACTCACCCAGAAGTAGTTTTGCATGGCCTTTTGATCCAAAGAGTTTTTCTTTTCGGAGCACTCCAAGATCTTGTGGGGAAATGTCTTTCGGTCTCCAACCTTCCAGCCAACAGGACTTGCAAAAGAGGGCCATAGCACCATCCCCAATGGAGATGGTCATGGTAATAGCAAAAAGGTCCTTGTCCTCCTCGGAGCAGGGGGTCCCCAGACCGATCCAAGGAAATGTTGTTATTTGTTTCATACCTCTCTTTGTTGGTGGTTTCATCTTCTGTTAATTCAATGCTTCCTTTAGCTAAAGAGTACCTGCGGACAAAAACCAACATTTGAATTTTCATGTTGAATCTGATCTGATCGACTATATGAAGATTTTTAAAATTATTACCTATTTTGGCTTTTCTCATCATTTCGCTTGATAAAAGGGGTTGATATTTTTGCCTTTACCGAAAGGAACATGTACCGAGACTTGTATAATAGGTAGATAAAGCATAATTCTAGTTGAAAAATTGAATCAAAAAATATATAACAGTTAATGAAGCCAATGCGAGCAGCAAGAGACCTGTGAAGAAAACCATCAAGCACCTTTTGGTCATGAGCGCAACATGAAAAATTCAAAAACTATAGGGAAAAGCTTCGATGTTTGAAAATAGGGCATTGAGCTAGAGAACTGTCAAGTCAAATCTAGTAGCAAGAGAATTATGAAGCAATAAATCGAGCATCTTTTGATCCGCATGGCAATCTAACAAACTGATAAACATGAGCTTGTGATAAGAGAAATCAGTGGTAACTGAAAGTAGGGAGCACCAAGCTACCAGACTGATGACGGATTCGAGACGACACTGGGAGTAGGTCTGCGTGAAGGATGATGGGGGAACATGCTTTAAAATGTGATGGAGGTGGCCGCTGAGTTCAACCCAGCGAGTTCTTCCAGATTTCCAGAGTAATGGAGGATGAGATAATGACAAGGGATGAATACGGTGGTTTGGTGCCTATTGGTGGCAACATCTGTGGACGGAAGAGCTTCGGTTGTGGTGATGGAAGAGGTGGTGGCGGAGATGAAAGTTGCAAATTGAAAGATGACGTTGAGCGACCTAGTGCGATTGTTTTCGTTTGCAGTTCACACCATGGGCTAGAACTCACATACCAAGTATTAGGCCGAACAACTTAGGAGCAAACTCCTTTTTAGGAAAACATAAATATAGCCCAAGTGCAAAAAAACGCCCATTGCATCGCTAGCTTTTCTATCTAGGTAATGAAGTGACTCAATCATGCGGGAGGCAGTGCCATAGAAACTGATGAGGGCGTGGACGCACAATAGATGGCTAACGTGGATAGCCTACATGTTAAGAGAAATCAGGTAGTGGGGAGCTCCTATTTAGGTATAGTAGATACAGAAGAGTAATATAAATATAAGCAAACGATTGAAATGTGTGGAACGGGTGTGTGGAACGAGCCGGTAAATATTGATGTTCATTTTGAAATGGAATTGGTGTTGGTTTGCGGCCGAATGTGCATGCAAAAAATAAAGTTATCTTTGGATTGTAAGGGCATCTCCAACGGCAACCTGCAAATTTCCTCCCGCATCCGTCTGCGGATAGGGGAAGGATACGTCCGCGGATATGGATGTGGGAGGACGCCATCCAACCGTAGCCGCATACATTTCCAACTCTTTTTTAACAAACCATATGAAATTCGTGCAAACAAGGCCGGATTTCATATAAACATGACAAATTTCTACAAACTGAACGAAAACGGTTACATTTTGGGCATATTTTCAACTAAAAAGAAAAAAAACTATGTGCACGTACGGTCGCATGGAGCTCCACTCCCACGACACGGATACACTACACTTGTCTACGGCCGACCGCGGCGGATCCCTTTGTCTCCCGCATGTCCGACAGCCCGCTAACAGGACTGCTGGGAGCCTCGGAGGCATATTCTTCCTTTGTATCTTCCATATGTCCGGCTGCGCCATTCATCGGAGCGGCAAAGAGGGTGCTTCAACCGAAGGGGAAGGGTGCTTCCGTGGAGCTCAGGCGGGTACCCAGGATGGTCTGAAATAAAGAAGAATCGGCCAAGTCATCGGCGGTGGCCTTCCTGGGACCTAAGCGGCAGTGGCCCCTCGTGTTCTACTTCTCCTCGATGATGGCGGCGGGAGCGGATGTGCTGGCCGCCACCTCGTCGACATCCGCGTGGCCAGCTTCTTTCTCTAACTGCATGGCGCGGCTACGCACGCGTCGATGGCGGATGGCACGGTCGCAGGCACTGGAGGCGACAATGCCGCGCCGCCATGCTCCCCGCCGTGCCGGCTTGGAGCAACTCGCCACTATTCCGTGAGCTGGCTTGGAGCGGCGAGTTTCTGAACCGCGCGTCGGCTTAAGGTGGCAATTTGCTCCGTCGGGCTAGGCGAGGGAGGTGGAGCAGCAAGTTGCCTCGCTCGTACCCGCCGGGCTCGGCGGGCCATCCAGCCGGCTTTTATGCCGAGGAACTGCTCTTCCGGCTCATCGGATGCGATCGAAAGATTGGAGAAAATGGTGGAAGGAGGAGATGGGGAGCGGCGGAGTGGTGCGATACTTGCCTGGCGTCTGGCCTGGTTTATAAAGAGGACGGACGGGAGGAGCCTGCCCGACGTTGCATTTAATGTCGGCCCGCTCGTGAACGGATGTGTGGCAGGAGTAGTTTTCTCGGCTTCCAAGCAGGTTTAATGGAGGCGTTTGAATGCGGCGAGGAGGCGTGTTCAGCAGGGCGTGCAGCGGGCGACGCCCTCGGCCGGTGCGCCGCTTCAATGGCGCAGGTCATGAGAGGTCACGTCCGCCCTGAGCCACCTTCAATGTGGAGCGGCGCGCTTTTTAGCAGCATGAATGCGGGCAGTTGGCGCCGGACGGGAAGCGCGTGCGGGAGGGGGGGGGGGGGGGTTGGTCGGCTACAGTGTTCAAAAGTGAACGTGACAGCAGTCCGGACTTCCACAAACCTCCCCACGTTTGTCTCCGGTTTGCGAGAGAAAATGCGTACGGACCGCGCCACGGACCGATAAAGGCCCGCGTTGTATGGCTTCCGCGGTCTGGACGGATGCGAGAGTTTTGGGGGTCGGTGTTGGAGATGCCCTAAGAATTTGAAAATGCATGGAAGTATATTGCAAGATTGAGATGTCTCCCAGGCACGGCGACACCGGCACATCGACATCAGTGGTCGTTCGCTGGTCTAGAAATCTCGATATAATTTTTAATATATTTTGAGGTGCTTTGTATTTCTGGTGAACCCGTATCATTTTCACGAAAAGAAGATGCCATAAATTGTATATATAGGGCGTCGATAACTGCCACACATGTGGCACAATGGATACCTGACCACACGGGTCGTGTGGTCGTACCCAGGAGACAGCCCACACAATCCTGTGTTGATGAACATTAAAACTGCCCACACGTTTGTGCGCAGCTACGACGGCCTACACGACCTTGTGTGGAAACTGCTCACCCCCACCCCGTGAGCGTGAACGCATGTGTAATCAACTTTAGTTTGCATGTCCGCCATGTATCATTAAATATAGTTGCCATATGTGGTCAAATCATAGTTGCCATGTATTATCAACCATAGTTGCCATGTGTGATTACCTAGTTGCCACATATGCACACCTGTAGTTGCGAGTGTGGTTAAACCATAGTTGCCATGTATGGTCAACCATAGTTATCGTGTGTGATTAACTAGTTGCCACATATGCACACCGGAGTTGCCATCTATAATCGTGTGAGCGTCGTGTGGGCGAAGAGCAGTTTCGCCCACGCGTTCGAGCGAGCGTTCCTGTGTCCGTTCGAGCGAGGAGCGCCCACACGTGTGGCACTAAATGATAATGCCCACACAACGCTAGATGCTTACGTGGCTCTCCACCCAGATGGCAACTACTTCAAAAATCATGCAAATAGATTGAACGGCATCGAGTGTGTGTGGGCACATTGCTAACTGCCACACATGTGGGCGTTATCATTTGAGCATATATAATCCTACAAGATTTTAAAACACAAGAATTCTACAATGTGCCAAACCTTCCAAGAATCCTAAAGAAAGAAAAATCCTACAATGCAAAGAGGGCCCTGTAGAATGATTTTCCGCAAAATAAATAAACAAGAAGCCTAAACTAAAACCAATCAAATCGAATTAGTTCACGTTATCTCTACTACCTAAAAGATACGAAAGGTTTTGTCTCCTGTGATACATTTCCATCGGATCCCTCGCTCCACTGCGACGTACGCTTCCTCCCCGTTCGGTTTTCCGTCGCCCCCATCCGGTTTTCCATCGCTCCCAAAAGAAAAGAAAAAACTTTAGCCCAGCGGTCTCCCTCCCGCACCGTAGATTCTGCCGAAGTAGGTCAACCTGTATCACCATCATTTTCCATCACGCTGCGGCCGTCGCCGTTGCCTCTACCCCTCTAATGGGCACCACCTCCCTGGTCGTCGTTGACTCTGCTGGAATTTAGTCTATTTTGGGACAGGCCAATAACAATTTCAGAAATTTCTAATAAATCCTAGAGGCCCACTTAGCCCATTCGTGCAAGGCAAGGGGTGCTACTAAAGTTTAGTCCCATATTGCTAGTTTGGTAGGAGTTGGACCTCCTTATTGTGACGCCCCCGATTCAATCATACACTAATCATACACGCAAATGTGTACGATCAAGATCAGGGACTCACGAGAAGATATCACAACACAACTCTAGACGCAAATTAAAATAATATAAGCTTCATATTACAAGCCAGGGGCCTCAAGAGCTCGAATACAAAAGCTCGATACACAAGCGTCAGCGGAAGCAACAATATCTGAGTACAGACATAAGTTAAACAAGACTGCCTTAAGAAGGCAAACACAAAAACAACAAAGATCGAAGAGGCAAGGCCTCCTGCCTAGGACCTCCTAACTACTCCTGGTCGTTGGCGGTCTCCACGTAGTAGTAGGCACCCTCAGGGTACTAGTAGTAGTCGACGGGGGTGGCATCTGGCTCCTGGGATTCACCATCTGATCGCAACAACCGGGTATAGGGGAAAAGAGGTAGCAAAGCAACCGTGCGTACTCATCCAAAGTACTCGCAAGACTTACATCAGAACTATGCTAAGTATGCATCGGTATCAAATGGAAGGGTTGTACCTGTGGACTGAACTGCAGAATGCCAGAGGAGAAGGGAAAGCCTAGCCTATCGAAGACTAGCATCTTGCAGCATTCAGAAGAGTACAGAATAGCATTTTATAATTAGCAAGCATGTTGTAGCATTAACGCCCAGAGATCCTTCCTCGACTCCCTGCGAGAAAGCAATCCCGGAGCCATCATATCCATCACATGTCTCAAGTATCCATTTCTAATTGTAATAGATCGAGATACAACTCCGAGCGTCCATTACCATGGACACGACTATTTGAATAGATAAACTTCCCTGCAGGGGTGCACCACATTACCCATCACGCTTGATCACTCTGGCCGGACACACTTTCCTGGGTCATGCCCGGCCTCGGAAGATCAAGACGTCGTAGTCCTACCGAGGCTCAACAGAGAGGTCCCGGCCGGTCTACATCCTAAGCGCTCTGGGGTCTTGGGCCTATCGCCCATTGCACTCCGGGTCGTTGTGTGCAGGGTGGATACTAGCGCCACCCCTGATGGATGGCATGATCCGACCGTGCCACAATGCTGAACTGGACGTCTGACAGAGCTTTCAGAAGAAACATACGACGCCGAGTGCCCATATCTGTCCCCGCGTGGCGGTTAGTGCGTATAGGCCAGTGGCCAACTCAGATCAAATTCCCGAACCCTTAGTGTATTAGGAGCTCGCGGAGGCGAGCAAAGACTCACGATCATGTGACCCCATCGCCCCGTCTCGAGGAAATACGGCAAGGGCCAGGCCCAACCCTCTCTCTCTAGGGCGGTCTACCTGCCCGGCCGTGCCTCGTAATTATCTCGCGGGTGCTCTCCGGGCCCGCCTGACTTTCACAGGTATCTCTCGCGGGTACCCCTCGGGGCCGAGCCGACTTCAACAATGGTCTCAAGTAAAGTCCAAGTAATTATGTGTCCATAACATCAAGGGGGAATCTGAGGAATCACCCTCGATGGAATCCACTTGATGTAATCGTCAAGTGAACATATGAGGAATCACCCTCGAGGTTCACACTTGAGGTGTTGCACGACAGAGTCGTATCAGGAGTGGTGAAGGAGGAATCACCCTCGACAGACCACGACCAAATAACTACACTACAGAGTTATCATCAGGAGTGCATTACGAGGTATCACCCTTGGCACTCGATAGTAGGTCTGCAGAGTTGAGCAACAAAGGGGGGTGATGTGCTGTGTCGGGCCCTGGACGTCGATCACGTTGATCGAGTCATTGGTCATCAAGCCAAGGCAACTGGGACAAGGTGAGGGGTCACTGATGGATCACTAACCAACCTATACTAATCAATTTAGGACAAGCAGGTAGGTAACAATAGCAGATTACAAAAGCAGGCTATGCATCAGAATAGGAGCAATCAAGTACAATAGCAAAATCTAATGCAAGCATGAGAGAGAATGGAATGGGCGATATCAGAATGATCAAGGGGGGTTTGCTTGCCTGGAAGCTCTGCTGAAAGGGAAGAAGGGTCGTCGGTGACGTAGTCGATCACAGTGGCATCAGCAGCGGTCTCGGGGTCTAACAGAGAGAAGAGGGGGAAGAAACAGTAAATATAAAGCAAACAGGTGCATGACATGACAATACGCAGAGCTAGGTGTGACCTAACGCAGTACTAGGTGATACCAGTGAAGGGGGAAACAACCGGGAAAGTATTCCCGGTGTTAGGCATTTTTGGACAGATGAAACGGAGGGGGACGGTTCCATGTTCGCTATGCTAGGGACGTGTGGCAGACGAACAGAGTGCGTATTCGGAATCGTCAAGATTTTCTGAGCAACTTTCATGTACAAAGTATTTTTCATCCGAGATACAGTTTATTTTATATTAATTTTCAAAGTTTTAAACATTTTTTGAATTACTAATAATTAAATTAATTCAAAAACAGAATTAATGCGTCAGTACGATGTCACCATGACATCAGCAGTCAACCAGTCAATTAACTGGTCAAACTGACGCCTGGGACCCACCTGTCATTGACAGAGGGCTAACAGGGCTTTAGAATTAAGCTAATTAACTAATTAACTAACACGGGTGATGTCGCTTGGACTACGTCGGTATTTCCCCAAAGAGGAAGGGATGATGCAGCACAACTATGGTAGGTATTTCCCGCAGTTATGAAACCAAGGTATCAATCCAGTAGGAGAACCAAGCAACACTATGTAAACGGTACCTGCACACAAAGAACAAATACTTGCAACCCGACGCGTAAGAGGGGTTGTCAAACCCTCCACGGTAAAAAGATAGATAGATTTGTGGTAGATTGGATAAATAGCTCTCAATAAAACGCGAAATGAAATAAGTAATAAAAAAGTGTAGCAAGGTAATTTTGGGTTTTTGGGAATAATAGATTTGAAAATAAAAGCGAATAAAAATAGATCTCAAAGCAAATATGGTAAAGAATAGACCCGGGGGCCGTAGATTTCACTAGTGGCTTCTCTCGAGAAAATAGCATACGGTGGGTAAACAAATTACTGTTGTGCAATTGATAGAAGATCGAATAATTATGATGATATCCAAGGCAATGATCAATATATAGGCATCACGTCCAAGATTAGTAGACCAACTCCTGCGTGCATCTATTACTATTACTCCACACATCGACCGCTATCCAGCATGCATCTAGTGTATTAAGTTCATGGAGAAACGGAGTAATGCAATAAGAACGATGACATGATGTAGACGAGATCTATTCATGTAGGAATAGCCCCCATCTTGTTATCCTTAATAGCAATGATACATGCGTGTCTTGCTGCCCCTTCTGTCACTGGGAAAGAACATCGCAAGATCGAACCCATCACAAAGCACCTCTTCCCATGGCAAGAAAAATTGATCTAGTTGGCCTAACTAAACTAAAGATTCGAAGAAGAAATACGAGGCTATAAATAATCATGCATATAAGAGATCAAAGAAGACTCAAATAATATTCATGGATATAGATCTGATCATAAACTCAAAGTTCATCGGATCCCAACAAACACACCGCAAAAAGAGTTACATCAAATAGATCTCCAAGAGACCATTGTATTGAGAATCAAAAAGAGAGAAGAAGCCATCTAGATACTGCCTACGGACCCGTAGGTCAATGGTGAACTACTCACGCATCATCGGAGAGGCACCAATGAGGATGATGAACCCCTCCGTGATGGTGTCTAGATTGGATCTCATGGTTCTGGAACTTGCGGCGGCTGGAATTGTGTTTCGTCAACTCCACTAGGATTTCTGGAATATTTGGGAATTTATAGGGCGAAGAGGCAGTGCAGGGGGGCTGCGAGGTGGGCACAACCCACCTGGGCGCGCTCGGGCCTCCTGGCGCGCCGAGGTGTCTTGTGCTCACCTCAGGCCTCCCCTCTGGTACTTCTTTGGCCCACTGGGTGTCTTCTGGTCCAGAAAAAATCTCCAAAAAGTTTCGTTGCGTTTGGACTCCATTTGGTACTGATATTCTGCGAAGTAAAAATACAAGCAAAAAATAGCAACTGGCACAGGGCACTATGTCAATAGGTTAGTCCCAAAAAATGATATAAAGTTGCTACAAAATGATTGTAAAACATCCAAGAATGATAATATAACAACATGGAACAAGCGAAAATTATAGATACGCTGGAGACGTATCAGCATCCCCAAGCTTAATTCCTACTCGTCCTCGAGTAGGTAAATGATAGAAACAGAATTTTTGATGTGGAATGCTGCCTAACATGTTCATCACATATTCTTTTTCTTTTGTAGCATGGACATTTGGACTTTTATATGGTTCAAAGCAATAGTCTAGTTTTGACATGAAGATTTCAATACTCAAGCATATCAACAAGCAACCATGTCTTTCAAAATATCAACACTAAAGAAAGTTAGCCCTAGCCCATCATGCTCAATCATTGATCCATTCATGAAACACATTCGCATATTAGCTACATTCAATACTCAAGTATGATCATAGTGTCCCTTAGTTGGTGCTTTATAAGAGAAGATGGAGACTCAAATAAAATAAATTGCATAAAGTAAATAGATAGGCCCTTCGCAGAGGGAGGAAGGGATTTGTAGAGGTGCCAGAGTGTTGGGAATCGTTGCATGGAAAACAAAATTTTTTCTACGCACACGCAATGATCTATCCATGGAGATGCATAGCAACAAGGGGGAGAGTGTGTCTACGTACCCTCATAGACCGTAAGCGGAAGCGTTTAACAACGCGGTTGATGTAGTCAAACTTCTTCACGCTCCAACCGATCAAGTACCGAATGTACGGCACCTCCGCGTTCTGCACACGTTCAGCTCGGTGATGTCCCTCGCCTTCTTGATCCAGCAAGACGTCGAGGTAGTAGATGAGTTCCGTCAGCACGATGGCGTGGTGACGGTGATGGTGAAGTGATCTCCGCAGGGCTTTGCCTAAGCACTACGAAAATATGACCGGGGGTGTAAACGGTGGAGGGGGGCGCCGCACACGGCTAGGCAATTGTCTGGGGTGTGCTAGGGGCGCGCCCCCACATATATATAGGTGGGAGGGAGAGGGGAGGCAGCCAGGAGGCTCCCAAGTAGGCCAAATCCTACTTGGGGTCTCCCCATGGCCGGCGCCCCCTGCCTTATTTGCCGAAGGGGGAAGGAAAGAGGGGGAGGAGGGAAGGAAGGTGGAGGCCGAATCCCCCCCTTTCCTTCTCCCTTCCCCTCTGGTTCGGCCCATATGGGGGGCGCAACAGCCCCTTGTGGCTGGTGCGTTTCCCATCTTGGCCCATAAGGCCCATATCTTTTGCCGGGGGTGCCTGGAACCCCTTCCGATGACCCGATAAGTACCCGGTAACCCCCGAAACACTTCCGGTGTCCGAATACCATCGTACTATATATCAATCTTTACCTCTCGACCATTTCGAGACTCCTCGTCATGTCCGTGATCTCATCCAGGACTGCGAACAATATTCGGTCACCAAATCACATAACTCATAACCGAACCAGTATTAAATACCCAGGCGCTACTACGAGCATTAGTAAGGTACACATCAATAACATGTATATCAAATATACCTTTGTTCACTTTGCCATCCTTCTTATCCGCAAAATACTTGGGGCAATTCCGCTTCCAGTGTCCAGTCCCTTTGCAGTAGAAGCACTCAGTTTCAGGCTTGGGTCCAGCTTTGGGCTTCTTCCCGGGAGTGGCAACTTGTTTGCCATTCTTCTTGAAGTCCCCTTTCTTTCCCTTGCCCTTTTTATTGAAACTAGTGGTCTTGTTAACCATCAACACTTGATGCTCCTTCTTGATTTCTACCTCCACAGCCTTAAGCATTGCGAAGAGCTCGGGAATTGTTTTGTTCATCCCTTGCATATTATAGTTCATCACGTAGCCTTTGTAGCTTGGTGGCAGTGATTGAAGAACTTTGTCAATGACACAATAAACTGGAAGATCAACTCCCAGCTGAGTCAAGTGATTATAATACTCAGACATTTTGAGTATGTGTTCACTGACAGAACTGTTCTCCTCCATCTTGCAGTTATAGAACTTGTTGGAGACTTCATATCTCTCAACCCGGGCATTTGCTTGAAATATTAACTTCAACTCTTGGAACATCTCATATGCTCCATGACGTTCAAAACGTCTTTGAAGTCCTGGTTCTAAGCTGTAAAGCATGGCACACTGAACTATAGAGTAGTCATCAGACCGCGTCTGCCAGACGTTCAAAGCGTCTACATTAGCGGGAGGGGGCTTTTCACCTAGCGGTGCATCAAGGACATAATTCTTCTGTGCAGCAATGAGGATAATCCTCAAGTTACGGACCCAGTCCGTGTAGTTGCTACCATCATCTTTCAACTTAGCTTTCTCTAGGAACGCATTAAAATTCAGGGGAACGGTAGCACGGGCCATTGATCTACAACCTAGATATGCAAATACTATCAGGACTAAGTTCATGATAAATTAAGTTCAATTAATCAAATTACTTAAGAACTCCTACTTAAATAGACATCCCTCAAGTCATCTAAGTGATACGTGATCCAAATCAACTAACCCATGTCTGATCATCACGTGAGATGGGGTAGTCATCAATGGTGAACATCTCTATGTTGATCATATCTACTATATGATTCATGTTCGACCTTTTGGTCTCCAGTGTTCCGAGGCCATGTCTGTACATGCTAGGCTCGTCAAGTTTAACCCAAGTATTCCGCATGTGCAAAACTGTCTTGCACCCGTTGTATGTGAACGTAGAGTCTATCACACCCGATCATCATGTGGTGTCTCAACACGATGAACTATAGCAACGGTGCATACTCAGGGAGAACACTTTTATCTTGAAATTAAGTGAAGGGATCATCTTATAATGCTACCGCCGTTCTAAGCAAAATAAGATGCATAAAGTATAAACATCACATGCAATCAAAATATGTGACATGATATGGCCATCATCTTGTGCTTTTGATCTCTATCTCCAAAGCATCGTCATGATCTCCATTGTCACCGGCTCGACACCTTGATCTCCATCGTTGCGTCATGGTCGTCTCGCCAACTATTGCTTCTACAACTATCGCTAACGCATAGTGATAAAGTAAAGTAATTACATGGCGTATGCATTTCATACAATAAAGAGACAACCATAAGGCTCCTGCCGGTTGCCAGATATCTTACAAAACATGATCATCTCATACAATAACGTATATCACATCATGTCTTGACCATATCACATCACAACATACCCTGCAAAAACAAGTTAGACGTCCTCTACTTTGTTGTTGCAAGTTTTACGTGGCTGCTACGGGTTTCTAGCAAGAGCCGTTCTTACCTACGGCAAAAAACCACAACGGTGATTCGTCAAGTTTGTTGTTTTAACCTTCTTCAAGGACCGGCTGTAGTCAAATTTGATTCAACTAAAGTAGAAGAAATAGACATCCGCCAGCCACCTTTATGCAAAACTAGTTGCATGTCAGTCGGTGGAACCGCTCTCATGTGCGTGGACATGTAAGGTTGGTCCGGGCCACTTCATCCCACAATACCGCCAAATCAAAATAAGACGTTGGTGGTAAGCAGTATGACTATCACCGCCCACAACTCTTTGTGTTCTACTCATGCATATCATCTACGCATAGACCTGGCTCATGATGCCACTGTTGGGAATTGTTGCATTGAAAACAAAAAAAATTCTACGCACACGCAATGATCTATCCATGGATATGCATAGCAATGAGGGGGAGAGTGTGTCTATGTACCCTCATAGACCGTAAGCAGAAGTGTTTAACAACGCAGTTGATGTAGTCGAACTTCTTCGCGCCCCAACCGATCAAGTACCGAACGTACGGCACCTCCGCGTTCTGCACACGTTCAGCTCGGTGACGTCCCTCACCTTCTTGATCCAGCAAGACGTCAAGGTAGTAGATGAGTTCCGTCAGCACGACAGCGTGGTGATGGTGATGGTGAAGTGATCTCCGCAGGGCTTTGCCTAAGCACTACGAAAATATGACCGGGGGTGTAAACAGTGGAGGGGGGCGCCGCACACGGCTAGGCAATTGTCTGGGGTGTGCAAGGGGTGCCCCCCCCCCACATATATATAGGTGGGAGGGAGAGGGGAGGCAGCCAGGAGGTGCCCAAGTAGGTCGAATCCTACTTGGGGTCTCTGTTGGGGAACATAGTAGTAAATCAAAATTTTTCCTACGCATCACCAAGATCAATCTATGGAGAGACTAGCAACGAGAGAGAGAGAGAGAGAGGAGTGCATCTTCATACCCTTGAAGATCGCGATGCGGAAGTGTTGCAATAACGCGGTTGGAGGAGTCGTGCACGCAGCGATTCAGATCGCGGTTGATTCCGATCTAAGCACCGAACAACGGTGCCTCCGCGTTCAACACACGTGCAGCCCGGTGACATCTCCCGCGCCTTGATCCAGCAAGGAGGAGGGAGAGGTTGGGGAAGACAGCTCCAGCAGCACGACGGCGTGGTGGTGGAACTTGCAGTTCTCTGGCAGGGCTTCGCCAAGCTCAAACGAAGGAGGAGGGGGTGTTGGAGAGGGGGAGGGCTGCGCCAAGGAAAAGGTGTTGCTGCCCTCCCACCCCCCCTCTATTTATAGGGTGAAGGGGAGAGGGGGCCGGCCCCCTTAGATCCCATCTAAGGGGGGGGGGCGGCCAAGGGGGGGACTTGCCCCCCAAGTTTGGTGGGAGGCGCCCCCACCCCCTAGGGTTTTCAACCCTAGGCGCCTTGGGCCCCTTGGGAGGGGGGGGGGGGCGCACCAGCCCACCAGGGGCTGGTTCCCTCCCTTGCTCAGCCCACTTGACCCACCAGGGCAGGTGGCCCCACCCGGTGGACCCCCGGACACCTTCCGGTGGTCCCGGTACAATACCGATAACCCCCGAAACCATTCCGGTGACTGAAACTGGACTTCCCATATATAATTCTTCACCTCCGGACCATTCCGGAACTCCTCGTGACGTCCGGGATCTCATCCGGGACTCCGAACAACCTTCGGTAACCACATACAATTTCCCATAACAACTCTAGCGTCACCGAACCTTAAGTGTGTAGACCCTACGGGTTTGGGAACCATGCAGACATGACCGAGACATCTCTCCGGCCAATAACCAACAGCGGGATCTGGATACCCATGTTGGCTCCCACATGTTCCACGATGATCTCATCGGATGAACCACGATGTCGAGGATTCAATCAATCCCATATACAATTCCCTTTGTCTACCGGTATGATACTTGCCCGAGATTCTATCGTCGGTATCCCTATACCTTGTTCAATCTCGTTACTGGCAAGTCTCTTTACTCGTTCCGTAACGCATGATCCCGTGACTAACTCTTTAGTCACATTGAGCTCATTATGATGATGCATTACCGAGTGGGCCCAGAGATACCTCTCCGTCATACGGAGTGACAAATCCCAGTCTCGATTCATGCCAACCCAACAGACACTTTCGGAGATACCTGTAGTGCACCTTTATGGTCACCCAGTTACGTTGTGATGTTTGATACACCCAAAGCATTCCTACGGTATCCGGGAGTTGCACAATCTCATGGTCTAAGGAAATGATACTTGACATCAGAAAAGCTTTAGCAGACGAACTACACGATCTAGTGCTATGCTTAGGATCGGGTCTTGTCCATCACATCATTCTCCTAATGATGTGATCCCATTATCAACGACATCCAATGTCCATGGTCAGGAAACCGTAACCATCTATTGATCAACGAGCTAGTCAACTAGAGGCTCACTAGGGACATGTTGTGGTCTATGTATTCACACATGTATTACGATTTCCGGATAACACAATTATAGCATGAACAATAGACAATTATCATGAACAAGGAAATATGATAATAACCACTTTATTATTGCCTCTAGGGCATATTTCCAACAGTCTCCCCATGGCTGGCGCCCCTGCCTTATTTGCCGGAGGGGGAAGGAAAGAGGAGGGAGGAGGGAAGGAAGGGGGAGGCCGAATCCCCCCTTTCCTTCTCCCTTCCCCTCTTTCCTTCTCCTCTGGTTCGGCCCATATGGGGGGCGCACCAGCCCCTTGTGGCTGGCGCGTTTCCCCTCTTGGCCCATAAGGCCCATATCTTTTGCCGGGGGTGCCCGGAACCCCTTCCGGTGACCCGATAAGTACCCGGTAACCCCCGAAACACTTCTGGTGTCCGAATACCATCGTTCTATATATCAATCTTTACCTCTCGACCATTTCGAGACTCCTCGTCATGTCCGTGATCTCATCCGGGATTCTGAACAACATTCGGTTACCAAAGCATATAACTCATATAATAATATATCGTCAACGAAAGTTAAGCGTGCGGACCCTACGGGTTCGAGAACTATGTAGACATGACGGAGACACCTCTCTGGTCAATAACCAATAGCGGAACCTGGATGCTCATATTGGCTCCTACATATTCTACGAAGATCTTTATCGTTCGAACCATTATGACAACATACGTAATTCCCTTTGTCCATCGGTATGTTACTTGCCCGAGATTCGATCGTCGGTATCTTCATACCTAGTTCAATCTCGTTACTGGCAAGTCTCTTTACTCGTTCCGTAATACATCATCTCGTGACCAACTCCTTAGTCGTTTGCTTGCAAGCTTATGATGTGTATTACCGAGAGGGCCCAGAGATACCTCTTCGAAACTCGGAGTGGCAAATCCTAATCTCGATCTATGCCAACTCAACAGATACCTTCGGAGATACCTGTAGAGCATCTTTATAATCACTCAGTTACGTTGTGACGTTTGATAGCACACAAGGCATTCCTCCGGTATCCGGGAGTTGCATAATCTCATAGTCGAAGGAATATGTATTTGACATGAAGAAAGCAATAGCAATAAAACTGAATGATCATTATGCTAAGCTAACGGATGGGTCTTGTGCATCACATCATTCTCCTAATGATGTGATCCTGTTATCAAATGACAACTTATGTCCATGGTCAGGAAACCTTAACCATCTTTGATCAACGAGCTAGTCTAGTAGAGGCTTACTAGGGACACGGTGTTTTGTCTATGTATTCACACATGTATTATGGTTTCCGATTAATATAATTCTAGCATGAATAATAAACCTTTATCATGAATAAGGAAATATAAAATAACAACTTTATTATTGCCTCTAGGGCATATTTCCTTCATAGAGCTCAAAGCTTAAATTGAGAGATTTTTTTAGAGGTATACTTTTCCCGTCAATGAAAACGACCGAGTAATTCCCAACACTTTCCATGCTAGATATATCATAGGCGGTTCCCAAACAGGAAATAAAGTTTATTACTTTTTCCACCATTCTTACACACTCCACGGCTAGCCGTATCCACGGGTACCGTCCATACCAACACTTTCCAACGAATTTATTATTTGACAACATAAAGTAAATTTCTTTTTCATTTCGGGACTGGACATCCCTATTACTGTCGTACTCTCATGCAATGACAAGTGAATAAACACTCATCTTGAGAATAACACATCTAGCATGAAATATATTAGCCACCCCCTACCGCTTCATGAGCGGTACGAGCACACAAAAAGGAAATTTACTTTGAAAATTAGAGATGGCACATACAAATTTGCTTAGAACGGCACGGGAATACCGCATATAGGTAGGTATGGTGGACTCATGTGGCAAAACTGGGTTTAAAGATTATGGATATACAAGTAGTATTTCTACTGAGTACAAGTGGAGGCTAGCAAAAAGATTGAGAAGCAACCAACCAAGAAACGAAAAATCACATAAGCGAGCATTAAGCATAACTAACACCAAATAATGCACCATAAGTAGGATGTAATTTCATTGCATAACTATTGACTTTCGTGCTTGCATAGGGAATCACAAACCTTAACACCAATATTCTTACTAAAGCATAATTACTCACCAACATGACTCACATATCACTATCATCATGTCTCAAAACTATTACAAGGAATCAAGTTTAATTTGTCCAATGATCTTCATGAGAGTTTTTATTATATCTCTCTTGAATATCTATCACTTTGGGACTAGTTTCATATATTGCAATTGCTTTGGACAAGCTCAAAATAAATTTAAGTGAAGAACATGAGCATAAAGATTTTCATCTCTCAAAATAATATAAGTGAAGCACTAGAGCAATTCCATAGCTCAAAAAATTTAAGTGAAGCATAAAGAGCAATTCTAACAAATCATAGCATAATTTTGGCTCTCTCAAATAGGTGTGTCCAGCAAGGATACTTGTGACAAACTAAAAAGCAAAACAAGCAAAGACTCATATAATACAATATGCTCCAAGCAAAACTCATGATATGTGATGAATAAAAATATAGCTCCAAGTAAAATACCGATGGTCGTTAGAAGAAAGAGGGGATGCCTTCCGGGGCATCCCCAAGCTTAGTTGCTTGGTTCTCCTTGAATATTATCTTGGGGTGCCATGGGGCATCCCCAAGCTTAGGCTCTTTTCACTCCTTATTCCTTCATCCATCGTGATCTCACCCAAAACTTGAAAACTTCAATCACACAAAACTTAACAAAACCTTCGTGAGATCTGTTAGTATAAGAAAACCAATCTTCACTTTAAGTACTGTTGCAAACCCATTCATATTTTATTATTGCATTATACCTACTCTATACTAACTTTACCATGGCTTATACCCCCCCCCCCCGATACAATCCATAGATTCATCAAAATAAGCACACAATGCAACAAAAACAGAATCTGTCAAAAACAGAACAGTCTGTAAAGACAAGAATTGATCTCATACTTTTTAACTCCAAAATTCTGAAAAGTCAGGAAAACGTAGGTAATTTGTATATCAATTTTGTGAAAAAAATTCAGAAGTTTTCGTCGCTCCTTTGAATTTTCAAAATTCTGCTACTGGACGCAAAACTTTCAGTTTTCTAACAAGATCAAATCAACTATCACCAAACATGATCCCAAAGGCTTTACTTGGCACAAAAACTAATTAAAACATAAAAACACAATCATAACAGTAGCATAATTGTGCAAACACTCAATAACAGAAAGAAAAAGGCAAAAATAAATTGTATACATTGGGTTGCCTCCCAACAAGCGCTATCGTTTTATGCCCCTAGCTAGGCATAATTTCTAGATTCAAGTATTGTCATCTTCAGTTTTGATCCATAGGTTGACCTCATGATTGATTCATATGGTGGCCTAATTCTTGTTCTAGGGAAGTGTTCCATACCCTTTCTTAGTAGAAATTGAAATTTAATATTGCCTTCTTTCATATCAATTACGGCACCCATAGTGCGTAAAAATGGTCTACCAAGTATAATTGGGCAAGACGGATTGCAATCAATATCAAGAACAATAAAATCTATGGGCACATAATTCCTATTTGCAAGAATAAGAAAATCATTAATTCTTCTCAAAGGCTTTTTAATAGTAGAATCCGCCCAGTGCAAATTAAGATAACATTCTTCAATATCGGTGAGACCAAGCACATCACATAAAGATTTCAGAATTGTGGAAACACTAGCACCCAAATCACATAAAGCAAAACACTCATAATTTTTAATCTTGACTTTAATGGTAGGTTCCCATTCATCATGCAATTTTCTAGGAATTGAAATCTCTAATTCCATTTTTTCTTCTAAAGCTTTCATCATGGCATCTACGATATGTTTAGTAAAAGCTTTATTTTGTTCATAGGCATGAGGTGAATTTATCATGGATTGCAACAAAGAAATACATTGAATCAAAGAGCAATTATCATAATTAAATCTTTGTAATAAAACAGTGGGCACATCACTAGTTAAAGTTTTAACCTCTCCAACCCCACTTTTATCAATTTTTTCATCAAGATTTTCACCCTCCGAATCATTGGGACGCCCTTTATCTAAAGTTGACTCTTCTCTAGTCCCTTTATCAATTTTTTCATCAAGATTTTCACCCTCCGAATCATTGGGATGCCCTTTATCTAAAGTTGACTCTTCTCCAGTCCCTTTATCATCAATTTTAATTTTACTAAACAAGGAATCAATAGAAGAAACACCAATCACTTTAAGATCTTCATCATTTTTATGAAAGCAATCACTAGAAAATGCTCTTTCCAAAAATTCTCTTTTAGCTCTAAGCATAGCGGTTCTTTTCTTACTTTCATCCATAGAAACATATAAAGCTTTAATTGATTCATCAACCTTGGGTGCAAAAAATTTCAACTTGAGATTTTCTACATCGTGAGAAATTCTATCAATGCTTCTAGACATATCATCAATCTTGTTCAACTTTTCTTCTATCTTAGTATTGAAAACCTTTTGAGCATTGATAAATTCTTTAATATTATTCTCAAGATTAGAGGGGTTCCTATTATTATTGTAACAAGAATTACCATAGGAATTACCGTAATTATTAGAGGAATTTCCAGGAAAAGGCCTAGGATTAAAATTACCTCTGTAAGCATTGTTATTAAAATTGTTTCGCGAGACAAATTTCACATCTATGGGATCACTATTTTGCTCAATCAAAGTAGACAAAGACACATCATTAAGATGGATAGGAGCACTTTTATTAGCAACCAATTTCATAAGAGCATCAACTTTTTCACTCAACGTGCTAATTTCTTCAACCGAATTAACCTTTTTACTAGTAGGTGCTCTTTCAGTGTGCCGTTGTGAATAATTTGCCGTAATATTTTCAAGCAATTTAGTGGCTTCACCCAAAGTAATTTCCATAAAAGTACGACCCGCGGCGGAATCTAAAAGATTTCTAGAAACGAAGTTCAATCCCGCATAATTTTATTTTATGATCATCCAAAGATTTAAACCATGAGTAGGACAGTTTCTTAGCATCAACATCATTCTTTCCCAAGATTGTGCAACATGTTCATGATCAAGTTGCTTAAAATTCATGATTTGATTTCTAAGGGAAATAATTTTCACAGGCGGAAAATACTTAGTAATAAAAGCATCTTTGCACTTATCCCAAGAATCGATACTATTGCGTGGTAGAGAAGAAAACCAAATTTTTGCACGATCCCTGAAAGAGAAAGGAAATAATTTTAAATTCAGAATATCATTGTCCACATCTTTTTTCTTTTGCATATCACACAATTCTACGAATGTGTTTAGATGGGACGCAGCATCCTCATTAGGAGTACTAGAAAATTGATCTTTCATAACAAGATTCAACAAAGCGGCATTAATATCACAAGATTCCGCACTAGTGGCGGGAGGAGCAATCGGAGTACTAATAAAATCATTATTATTGTTTTTGGAAAAGTCACACAACTTGGTGTTTTCTTGAGTCATCATGACTACGCAGACAAGATTGCAAACATATCTGACAAGAAAAAGGCGAACGAAAAAGAGGGCGAATAAAACGGTAATTTTTTGTGAAGTCAGGGAGATGAAAACGAGAGGCAAATGGTAAATAATGTAAATTGCAAGGAGATGAGATTTGTGATTAGGAACCTGATAGATGTTGATGATGTCTCCCCGGCAACGGCGCCAGAAATTCCTTTTGATGTCGCTTGGACTATGTCGGTATTTCCCCAAAGAGGAAGGGATGATGCAGCACAGCTACGGTAGGTATTTCCCTCAGTTATGAAACCAAGGTATCAATCCAGTAGGAGAACCAACCAATGCTATGTAAACGGTACCTGCACACAAAGAACAAATACTTGCAACCCGACGCGAAAGAGGGCTTGTCAATCCCTCCACGGTAAAAAGATAGATAGATTTGTGGTAGATTGGATAAATAGCTCTCGATAAAATGCGAAATAAAATAAGTAATAAAAAAGTGCATCAAGGTATTTTTGGGGTTTTGGGAATAATAGATCTGAAAATAAAAGTGAATAAAAATAGATCTCAAAGCAAATATGATAAAGAATAGACCCGGGGGCCGTTGATTTCACTAGTGGCTTCTCTCGAGAAAATAGCATACGGTGGGTAAACAAATTACTGTTGAGCAATTGATAGAAGATCGAATAATTATGACGATATCCAAGGCAAAGATCAATATATAGGCATCACATCCAAGATTAGTAGACCGACTCCTACCTGCATCTACTACTATTACTCCACACATCGACCGCTATCCAGCATGCATCTAGTGTATTAAGTTTATGGATAAATGGAGTAATGCAATAAGAACAATGACATGATGTAGACGAGATCTATTCATGTAGGAATAGCCCCCATCTTGTTATCCTTAATAGCAACAATATATGCGTGTCTTGCTGCCCCTTCTGTCACTGGGAAAGAACACCGCAAGATCGAACCCATAACAAAGCACCTCTTCCCATGGTTCTGATATTCTGCAAAGTAAAAAACAAGCAAAAAACATGAACTGGCACTGGGCACTATGTCGATAGGTTTGTCCCAAAAAATGATATAAAGTTGCTATAAAATGATTGTAAAACATCCAAGAATGATAATATAACAGCATGGAACAAGCAAAAATTATAGATACGTTGGAGACGTATCACCGGGCCCACTGTCAATGATTAATCAATTTAAATTAATTAAACTAACTAACTTAATTAGCGTTACGGGCGGGGCCCACTAGTTAGTGACTGGGGGTTGCCCAGTCAGCGTTGACCGAAATCAACAGGTCAGCCTGGCCCCTGGGGCCCACGGGTTAGTGACCCAGGGGGTGGCCCCAGGTCGGCCACGTCGGCGGGGGCAGTGGCCCCGGCGACCAACAGAGGTGGCGGCGTCGCGTGGGAATGGCGTAGAGGCGACCAAAACGAGCGGGGCAGGCATGGTTCGAACGGGCGCTCCTTGCCGCGTTGGTTAGTGGCAGCGGCCGGAGCCGGGGCGGCTGGTAGCACCGGCGGTGAACGGTGATGGCGGCAGCGCATCCAGGCGAGCATGGAACGAGGGGCTGCGGGGCATGGCAAAGCGTGTGGGTGCGTGCGTCGGGCTCCTAGGAGCCCCAGGAGCACGGCCGCGTGCTCGTGCGCGAGCTAGGCGGACGAAAGCGACGGCGGCGATGGCAAGCAGCGGCGGACGGGGCCGGAGCTCGTCGGGGATGAGGCTAGGGAGGCGCGCGCGAGCCAAGAGGAGGGAGAGAGGAAGCAAGAGCTCACAGTGCCATGTAGGCGTGCACAGCGGCCTCAGGGACGGCGGATTCCGGCGGCGGCGCTCTTCGGTGGCCGGAGGTGGAAGAAGAGGGTCGGCTCGATGATGGAGGGGGTCCTGGCTCCCGCTCGTGGGCGTGGACGACAGAGCCGGAGGTGGTGGAGCTCCGGGACGTGTCGGAGAGTGGCGGGGGTGCCGGTCGCCGCGATGGAGCGAGGTGCTCGGCGACGGCGGGCGGGGCCGTGGTGGATCTGGAGCAGGTGGAGGCGAGTGCGTGGGCGCGAGAGAGAGGGCGAGGGGATCGAGTGGAAGAGGGGATCGAGGTGGCGCGGCCTTATCCAGCCGAGGCGTCGCCGGCGAGGAGGTGCGGTGGCGACCGCGCCCTGTAGCGACGCGAGGCGGGGAGCAGTGCACGGGTGGGGGGAGAAGAAGAAGGTGGGCTGGCTTGCTGGGGTGGGCCGATGCCCGGTAGGTTTCCTTCTTGTTTTTTTCTTTTGCCTTTTTTTCTTTTATAGTTTCTGTTTTCTTTTTAGTTTCCTTTTATTTTTAGTTTTATAAAATAAAATACTTGCACCTAAATTAGTATATTAAAATAGGCCACGGCCACAATTAGTTTGAGTTTTTAAATAAAATAGTTTCGTATTTTTACAATTTAAAAAGCAACTAAATTATTATTTAGGCCGCTGTTTTGATTAATTTAGGGCATTTAGATGCTTTATAAAATATGGGTTTCAACATGAAAAATATACAGAGATTATTTGTCACACCTCGAACATTTTAGTTTTCATGTTTGACAAAATTTGAAATTTGACTTTAAACTTGGTTTGGAATTTGAATTATGATTAGGATCAAGTTAAGATTAGCAACAGTAATATGATGACCAGGCACCATTAACTTGGGATTACTGTAGCTTAACAAACATGGTGTTACACTTATAAGGGAGGTTGTTTCCCCACATGTATGAGCATGAGAACAAGAAGGTCATCCACGCGCGCTCCTCCTCAGCCGCCCGCCTCGCCATGCCACGCCTCGTCATGACGCGCCGCGGGTTGCGGGAATGAACCGAGCCGATGTCTAAATTTTTGCCACGCACGACGGGTATACGAATGGTCACACGGGAACTGAAACGTTTTGCTGTAGTGGAGATTGAATCCGAACGGCACACATCTTCGGTTGCAATCTGTTCGCTCCATCTCCCTCTTTTGCTTCACCTCCCGTCGCTGCCCTCTCGCCTCCTTCTCCTGTGCCTATAAAAGAGAGGTCGCTCCTCTCTAGAGAGACACATCAGAACAACATCTTCCTCTCGCCACCGAGTGCCTGAGCACTGAGCTACTGCTTTGATCTCCCCCATCCCGGCTTGCGGCGTGCACCGCAGGTCGGGACAGTAGGCCTCGGAAACCCCACTTCTTTGAGTCCTGTACGGGAGAAGGGTGATAAGGTTTTTGGGGAGCGCTCTGCGCGACTACTGAACGGTTCATCACGGACGCTCCGAACAACGACGACCACTTCCCCAACAATGACTTCTTCCCCGACATCGACAACCTCTTCGACGACATGCCTGGCGAGGATGTTGACCCCAAGACCAGTGCTTCTGCCACTGTTTCGTATGTCTTTGTGTTCTCTCTGTTTAAGATCATGCCTTAGTTTCTTGCTCTAGTCTTTCTTGTTCTAGCCTCTGTTCTACATATGTTCTGCTCTAGTTCACATGTACAGATGCTATTTTCCTTCACTCTTCTAGATTACATGACTTGTTTCATCTCTGCTATAATATTCATGTTTTATCTACTATTTCTATTAATAAAATCATATGGTAAATTGCTCATATTTCCAACAATCTAAAAACCTTATTATAGGCAATTTACCCCGAGTGGTTTTGCTGCTTCCATGAGGCCTCCTATGTTTGAGGGTGTGCACTATAAGAGGTGGCATGTGAGAGCCGTTCTATGGCTTCAGACCATGAACTGCTATGATGCCACTCTTGGCAAACCTGAAGGAGTTCTTGATCCTCAGCAGGAACAAGCGTTTCAGAAAACTAACACCTTGTTTAAGGCTGCTCTCTTGAGTGTTCTTGGTGAGAACATAGTTGATGCTTATGCGTCGATTGATAATGGAAAGGATATGTGGGATGCACTCAAGGCCAAGTTTGGGGTCTCAGATGCCGGCACTGAGCTGTGAATCATGGAACAATTCTATGACTATAGGATGACTGATGAGGAGCTCTGTGGTTGAGCAAGCTCACGAGATACAGTCATTTGCTAGAGAACTTGAGAACTTCAGTAGTATGTTACCGGACAAGTTTGTTGCCGAAGGCATCATCACCAAGCTTCCTCTCTCGTGGAGGAACTTTGCTACCTTACTGAAGCATAAGAGGCAGGAGTTTTCCGTTCCGGATCTCATTGGTACTCTTGATGTGCAAGAAAAGGCGAGAGCAAAAGACATACGTGCTCGAGGTATTGAGGGAGGTTCGAGTGCCAATCTTGTATAGAAGAAAAACTTCCAGCCCCACAAGCTCAAGAACAAGGGAAAGTTTGATGGTAAAGGAAAGTTTGATGGGAAGAACAAGGCTTCGCAGCACAACAATTTCAAGAAGAAGACAGACAAGAAGAAAAGTGTTTGTCATGTCTGCGGAGATCCTGATCATTGGGCTCCTATTTGCCCAAATTGTTATGACAAGCGTCAACATGGGAAAGGTGGCAAGACCGCTAATGTTGTCATTGGTGATATTTCCATGAAGGATGCTGGGTATGGTATATTTCCCATGATTCTTTCAGTATGTCATTCTCCTGATTGGTTGATTGACACAGGTGCTAATGTGCTTGTATGCGGTGATATTTCTATGTTTTTGTCTTATCAGACCGCAGTGACTTCCACCATGCTGCTGGGCAACGGTTCAAGTGCTTCTGTTCGTGGTGTTGGCATGGTCGATCTGAAGTTTACTTCGGGGAAGATTGTGCGGCTGAAGAACGTGCATTATGTCCCCTCCGTCAGTAAAAATCTTGTTGGCGGATCTCTTCTGTGTAGAGATGGCTACAAGCTTGTCTTTGAGTGGAATAAATTTGTAATATCCAAGTATGGAACTTTTGTCGGTAAAGGCTATGAGCCAGGAGGCCTATTCCATTTATCCTTGTCAGATGTTTGCAATAAAGTTGTTAATCATGCTTGAAACAATAGTGAATCAAATGTATGTCATTCACGTCTTTGTCATGTTAATTTTGGTTACATGTCGCGACTAGCGAAGTTGAACTTAATCCCTAGCTTCACCACTATCAAGGGATCTAAGTGTCAAGTTTGTGTGCAAGCTAAGCAACCTCGTAAGTCTCATACGACTACGGAAACAAGAAATCTTGCACCACTAGAGCTCATATATTCAGATCTTTGTGAAATGAATGGTGTTTTGACAAAAGGTGGAAAGAAATATTTCATGATGTTAATTGATGAATCCACTAGATACTGCCATGTGTATCTTCTGAAATCTAAGGATGAGGCTTTGAACTTTTTCAAGATCTATAAAGCTGAAGCGGAAAACCAACTTGATCGAAATATCAAGAGGCTTAGGTCAGATCGTGGTGGAGAGTATTTTTCCAACGAGTTTGATTCTTTTTGTGCGGAACATGGTATAATCCATGAGAGAATGCCTCCCTATTCACCTCAGTCAAATGGGGTAGCCAAAAGAAAGAACCGTACTCTAACTGATTTGGTTAATGCCATGTTAGACACATCGGGTCTCTCCAAGGCATGGTGGGGGGAGGCGATATTGACTGCATGTCATGTCCTAAACCGAGTTCCCACAAAGAACAAAGAGATAACTCCATTCAAGGAATGGGAGAAGAAAAGGTTAAAACTCTCTTATCTATGAACCTGGGGTTGTTTGGCAAAAGTCAATGTGCCAATTCCAAAGAAGCGCAAGCTTGGACCAAAAACTGTGGATTGTGTTTTCTTGGGATATGCTTTTCATAGCATTGGCTATAGATTCTTGGTTGTCAAATCAGAGGTATCTGACATGCATGTCGGTACAATCATGGAGTCAAATGATGTGACTTTCTTTGAAGATATCTTTCCCACGAAGGATATGGCTAGATCATCAAATCAGGGGATGCCTAGTTCATTGAATAAGGAATTAGTTACAATTACTGAACCTACCATTTCGATGGAACACTTTGGAAATCTTGTGGAGGAGAACAATGAAGTTCCTACTAGGAACAAGATACAGAGGACTGCAAAGTCCTTTGGCGATGATTTTCTTGTGTATCTCATAGATGACACTCCCAGTTCTATTTCAGAGGCCAATGCATCTGAAGATGCTGACTACTGGAAGGAAGCGGTCCATAGTGAGATGGATTCCATCTTGGCAAATGAAACTTGGGAGATAACTAATCGTCCTTATGGGTGCAAATGGGTATTCAAGAAGAAGCTTAGGCCTAATGGTACTATCGAGAAGTAGATGGCACGGCTCGTGGCCAAGGGTTATACCAAAAAGGAAGGTGAAGACTTATTTGACACTTACTCACTTGTGGCTTGACTGACCACTATTCGAGTACTACTCTCACTAGCTGCCTCACATGGTCTTCTCGTTCATCAAATGGATGTTAAGACTGCTTTCCTAAATGGAGACTTGGACGAGGAAATTTATATGTGTTGGTGCAATGATCGGCCCCTTATGTTTTTGGAGTTTGTTGACATAAACATTATGGGACTTATTGATACGTCTCCACTGTATCTATAACTTTTGATTGTTCCATGCTATTATATTATCTGTTTTGGATGTTTTATATGCATTAATATGCTATTTTATATTATTTTTGGGACTAACCTATTAACCTAGAGCCCAGTGCCAGTGCCAGTTTTTGTTTTTTTCCTTGTTTTTGAGCTTTACAGAAAAGGAATATCAAACGGAGTCTAAACGGAATAAAACTTTTGCGATGATTTTTCTTAGACCAGAAGACATCCACGAAGCTTGGAGAGGGGGCCAGAAGGTTCCCGAGGAGGCCACAAGCCTCCTAGGTGCGCCCCAGGGGGGGCACCTTGAGGGCTTGTGGGCCCCTCGGGAGTCCTCCAACCCTAATCTTTCCACTATAAATTCCCAAATATTCCCAAACCACCAGAGGGATCCACCAAAATACTTTTCCGCCGCCGCAAGTCTCTGTTCCCGTGAGATCCCATCTTGGGGCCTTTTCCGGCGATCTGCCGGAGGGGGATTCGATCACGGAGGGCCTCTACATCAACCTTGCTACCCTACCGATGATGCGTGAGTAGTTTACCACAGAGCTACGGGTCCATAACTAGTAGCTAGATGGCTTCTTCTCTCTCTTTGATCTTCAATACAATGTTCTCCTCGATGTTCTTGGAGATCTATTCGATGTAATACTTTTTTGCGGTGCGTTTGTTGAGATCCGATGAATTGTGGATTTATGATCAGATTATCTATGAATATTATTTGAGTCTTCTCTGACCTCTTTTATGCATGATTAAGATATCTTTTGTATTTCTCTTTGAACTATCGATTGGTTTGGCCAACTAGATTGGTTTTTCTTGCAATGGGAGAGGTGCTTAGTTTTGGGTTCAATCTTGCGGTGTCCTCAACCAGTGACATAGTAGGGGTAGCGGGGCACGTATTGTATTGTTGCCATCAAGGATAAAAAGATGGGGTTAATATCATATTGCTTGAGTTTATCCCTCTACATCATGTCATCTTACTTAAGGCGTTACTCCGTTCTTATGAACTTAATACTCTAGATGCATGCTAGATAGCGGTCGATGTGTGGAGTAATAGTAGTAGATGCAGGAAGGAGTCGGTCTACTTATCACGGACGTGATGCCTATATTCATTATCATTGTCTTAGATATCATCATAACTTTGCGCTTTTCTATCAATTGCTCAACAATAATTTGTTTACCCACCGTATGCTTTCTTCAAGATCCCCTGGGTCTATTTTCCATCATATATTTTCAGATCTATAAACCAAAAAACCCAAAAATACATTGCTGCAATTTATTTACTTTTACTTTATTTTACGTTTTAGTAATCTTTTATATCCATCTCTATCAGATCTCATCCTTGCAAGTGACCGTGAAGGGATTGACAACCCCTTTATCGCGTTGGGTGCAAGTGTTTGATTGTTTGTGCAGGTGCATAGATTGGAGACTTGCTTGTACCTCCTACTGAATTGATACCTTGGTTCTCAAACGGAGGGAAGTACTTATCTCTACTTTGCTGCATCACCCTTTCCTCTTCAAGGGAAAAACCAACGCAAGCTCAAGAAGTAGCAGCAAGAATTTCTGGCGCCGTTACCGGGGAGGTTCTACATCAAGCCTACCAAGTACCCATCATAAACTCTCATCTCTTGCATTACATTATTTGCCATTTGCCTCTTGTTTTCCTCTCCCCCACTTCTAAAATGTTTTCAAAAAAACACAAAAATATTTGCCTTTTTTATATTTCCTTATTCATGATAAAGGTTTATTATTCATGCTAGAATTGTATTGATCGAAAACTTAAATACATGTGTGAATACATAAACAAATACCGTGTCCCTAGTAAGCCTCTACTAGACTAGCTCGTTGATCAAAGATGGTTAAGGTTTCCTAACCATAGAATGTGTTGTCATTTGATAACGGGATCACATCATTAGGAGAATGATGTGATGGACAAGACCCATCCGTTAGCTTAGCATATTGATCGTTCAGTTTATTGCTACTGCTTTCTTCATGTCAAATACATATTCCTTCGACTATGAGATTATGCAACTCCCGGATACCGGAGGAATGCCTTGTGTGCTATCAAACATCACAACGTAATTGGGTGATCATAAAGATGCTCTACACGGATCTCCGAAGGTGTTTGTTGAGTTGGCATATATCAAGATTAGGATTTGTCACTCCAAGGATCAGAGAGGTATCTCTGGGCCCTCTCGGTAATACACATCATAAGCTTGCAAGCAAATGACTAAGGAGTTAGTTACGAGGTGATGTATTACGGAACGAGTAAAGAGACTTGCCGGTAATGAGATTGAACTAGGTATGAAGATACCGACGATCGAATCTCGGGCAAGTAACATACCGACGGACAAAGGGAATTACGTATGTTGTCATAACAGTTCAACCGATAAAGATATTCATAGAATATGTAGGAACCAATATGGGCATCCAAGTTCCACTATTGTTTATTGACCGGAGAGGTGTCTCGGTCATGTCTACTTAGTTCTCGAACCCGTAGGGTCCGCACGCTTAACGTTCATTGACGATATAGTGTTGTATGAGTTATATGATCTGGTGACCGAATATTGTTTGGAGTCCCGGATGAGATCACGGACATGACAAGGAGCTCCGGAATAGTCCGGAGGTAAAGATTGATATATAGGATGATGATATTCGGACACCGGAAGAGTTTCGGAGTGCACCGAGTAGTTATCGGATCACCGGAAGGGGTTCCGGGCACCCCTGGGAAGTATATGGGCCATATGGGCCAAAAGATGGGAGCACACCAGCCCACAAGAGGCTGGGGCGCCCCTCCTATGGCAGCCGGCCAAAGGGAGGAAAGGAAAGGGGGATTCGGCCTCCCCCTTCCTTTCTCTCCCCCCTTACCTTTTTCCCGGAAGCAAATATGGAAGGGGGGGGGGGCGGCCAAGGGCAGGAGCCCAAGTAGGATTCGGCCCTACTTGTGGTGCCCCTTGGCCTCTCCCCTCTCCCCCACCTATATATATGTGGGAGGGGGGCGCCACACATAACCACGACAATCTCTTAGCCGTGTGCGGCGCCCCCCTCCACCGTTTACACCCTCGGTCATATTTTCGTAGTGCTTAGGCGAAGCCCTGTGGAGATAGCATCACCATCACCGTCACCACGCCGTCGTGCTGCCGGAACTCATCCACTACTTCGCCCGTCTTGCTGGATCAAGAAGGCGAGGACGTCACCGAGCTGAACGTGTGCTGAACGCGGAGGTGTTGTACGTTCAGTACTCGACCAGTTAGATCGCGAAGAAGTTCGACTACATCAACCGCGTTACTAAACGCTTCCGCTTACGGTCTACGAGGGTACGTAGACATACTCTCCCCCTCGTTGCTATGCATCTCCATGGATAGATCTTGCGTGTGCGTAGAATTTTTTTTGTTTTCCATGCAACGTTTCCCAACATACCTCATCTTAAAAAAGGATGCATGCAGACTTAAAAAGGAAAGAGGTGAAAGTTTTTTAGCTAACTTTGGATACGGTTTCTGGTTTGGGGGTCAACGTTGAAGATGCCCTATGTTGACACGAAATCGGACAATGTATTCGTCCGAGGACAGGGAGGACCAGTCCGCGGACACAGATATTGGAGTCGGCCATCCAATGCTAGCCACTATATGTTCACTAGTAAAGGGCAATTTAAAATTCAAATATGTCTGATCCATAGCGGATACCGGATCACACCAGCGCCGAAACATATCATCGTCCAATCACATCCAAAAAGAGTTAAATATGCTTAGTTTTTACATGCCCGGTCACAAAATAATATCATTTCGGCAGTCCGTGCATTTTGCCCTGGAGGACCATCAATCCGAGCATCCACGCTCAATCTACTGTCGCCGCCGTGTCGGCCGCCTGCGCCATCACCTCCTTCTCCACCGCCTCGATCTCCTCCTGCTCCCCCCTCTCCAGCTCATCATTCTGCCTCTACAACATCTTGAAACGGACGGCTTGCACGATCATTCTTGCGTCATCATCCAATTCCGCCACCACTAGTAGAAAACAGGGCTTTGGTCCAGGCCTGGCCAGCCCATTAGTCCCGGTTCAGTGACGAACCGGGACCCATGGGGGCATACGTCCCGGTTCGTGCGCCCAGGGGGCCGGCCGGGCCTCGTGGGGCATTGGTCCCGGTTCGTCTGGACCCTTTGGTCCCGGTTCCAGACATGAACCGGGACCAATGGGCCTCGCTCCTGGCCCACATCCATTGGTCCTGGTTCATGGCTGGAACCGGGACCAAAGGAGGTCCTTTAGTCCCGGTTCCAGCCACCAACCGGGACCAATGAGGTGTCTATATATACCCCCTCGCCCGCAAGCAGAGTACTCCACTGCTCTGTTTTTTCTGGCCGGCTAGGGGAGGGCTTTGTGTTGCTCTAGCTCACCTCCTATGCACATGAGGTGTTCGATGAAATGCCCGAGCCACACTACTTAAGATTTCTTCTCTCCAAGCTCGACCTCCAAGCTCCATTTTCCTCAAGATTTGTCTAGGTTTAGCGGTCCGTCACGTCCCGTCCCCGTCTTCACCGCCGCCGATCGCCCGCGCCGATCTCGTCGCCGGCACCACCGTGGTGAGCCCCTTGTTCTTATCTTCTTTCTAAAAGAGAAAAATTCTTACTTGTATGATTTAGATAGATACTTGTATAATTTTCTTACTTTTATTATTGTTTGTTATTATATAGTGCGATGGTTTTGGTATCCGCCCCCGTCGGCCCTTGTCCTGTCTATGATTCAGATGTGGTATATATTATATTTTATAACTATTTGGTTCATTTATTGTTTATGACAATTATGCCGACCAACGTGACATAGATTTTTTTATCTAGGAGGTATGTGAACCGGAAATTCCAACCGACCCTATTGTCGAGAGGTTAAATTTAGTTGAAGAAGAAAACAATTACTTGAAGGAAAAATTGAAAAAAATTGAGGAGGAGAAGATGATATTGGAGTTGCATGTTGCGGATGTCGTCGATGATCACAAGATCAAGATGGATGCAATGCGCTTCAAGATTAGAAAGTATAGAAAATATGCCATTCATACCGAGGCTTGGTATCATTATGCCGTTGGATCAATTGTTACCTTGGTTACGATTATGATCGCATTTGTTGTTGCATTGAAATGTTTTACATAGTTTCAATGTATGGTTTAATTAGATGCTCTGGAGAGCTATATGTTGTTCAATGAGAACTATGTATGTACTTTGGTTTTAATGTGATGATGAACTTCTATTAATTTGGTCACTTATCTATTCATGATGTTCTGTAGATGGTTTTTGACACACTTAATTATATATAATGCACGCAGATGAACCGGCAATGGATGTACGGTGACAGACGCACCTCCGAGTACATTAAGGGCGTGCATAATTTTCTCGAAGTGGCTGAGGCAAACAAGCAGAATGGTTTTATGTGTTGTCCATGCCCTATATGTGGGAATACGAAGTCTTACTCTGACCGGAAAATCCTTCACACCCACCTGCTTTATAAGGGTTTCATGCCACACTATAATGTTTGGACCAAGCACGGAGAAAGAGGGGTTATGATGGAAGACAGCGAAGAAGAAGAGGATGATGACAACTATGTGCCCCCTGAATACGGTGATGCTGCAACGGGGGAAGCTGAAGATCAAGAGGAACCAGACGATGTGCCCGATGATGATCTCCACCGGGTCGATGCAAAGAGAAAGTGCGAAAGTGAAAAGGAGAAGCTGAAGTTCGATCGCATGTTAGAGGATCACCAAAAAGGGTTGTACCCCAATTGCAAAGATGGCAACACAAAGCTCGGTACCGTACTGGAATTGCTGCAGTGGAAGGCAGAGAATGCTGTTCCTGACAAAGGATTTGAGAAGCTACTGAAAATATTGAAGAAGAAGCTTCAAAAGGATAACGAATTGCCCGACAGTACGTACGCAGCAAAGAAGGTCGTATGCCCTCTAGGATTGGAGGTGCAGAAGATACATGCATGCCCTAATGACTGCATCCTGTACCGCGGTGCATATGAGGATTTGAACGCATGCCCGGTATGCGGTGCATTGCAGTATAAGATCAGACGAGATGACCCTGGTGATGTTGACGGCGAGCCCCCCCAGGAAGAGGGTTCCTGCGAAGGTGATGTGGTATGCTCCTATAATACCATGGTTGAAACGTCTGTTCAGAAACAAAGAGCATGCCAAGTTGATGCGATGGCACAGAGAGGACCGTAAGAAAGACGGGAAGTTGAGAGCACCCGCTGACGGGTCGCAGTGGAGAAAAATCGAGAGAAAGTACTGGGAGGAGTTTGCAGGTGACGCAAGGAACATATGGTTTGGTTTAAGCGCGGATGGCATTAATCCTTTTGGGGAGCAGAGCAGCAATCACAGCACCTGGCCCGTGACTCTATGTATCTATAACCTTCCTCCTTGGCTGTGCATGAAGCGGAAGTTCATTATGATGCCAGTACTCATCCAAGGCCCTAAGCAACTCGGCAACGACATTGATGTGTACCTAAGGCCATTAGTTGAAGAAATTTTACAGCTGTGGAATGGAAACGGTGTACGTGTGTGTGATGAGTACAGACAAGAGGAATTTAACCTGCATGCGTTGCTGTTTGTAACCATCAATGATTGGCCTGCTATCAGTAACCTTTCAGGACAGACAAACAAGGGATACCACGCATGCACGCACTGTTTAGCTGACATCGAAAGTATATACCTAGACAAATGCAGGAAGAATGTGTACCTGGGGCATCGTCGATTTCTTCCGACCAACCATCAATGTCGAAAGAAAGGCAAGCATTTCAAAGGCGAGGCAGATCACCGGAAGAAGCCCGCCATGCGTACCGGTGATCACGTACTTGCTATGGTCAATGATTTACACGTAATCTTTGGAAAGGGTCCCGGTGGACTATCTGTTCCGAATGACGCTGAGGGACGCGCACCCATGTGGAAGAAGAAATCTATATTTTGGGACCTACCCTACTGGAAAGACCTAGAGGTCCGCTCTTCAATGGACGTGATGCACGTGACAAAGAACCTTTGCGTGAACCTGCTAGGCTTCTTGGGCATGCATGGGAAGACAAAAGATACACCGGAGGCACGGGAGGACCTGCAACGTTTGCACGAAAAAGACGGCATGCCTCCAAAGCAGTATGAAGGTCCTGCCAGCTACGCTCTTACCAAAAAAGAGAAGGAAATCTTCTTTGAATGCCTGCTCAGTATGAAGGTCCCGTCTGGCTTCTTGTCCAATATAAAGGGAATAATAAATATCCCAGAGAAAAAGTTCCAGAACCTAAAGTCTCATGACTGCCACGTGATTATGACGCAACTGCTTCCAAATGCATTGAGGGGGCTTCTACCGGAAAACGTTCGATTAGCCATTGTGAAGCTATGTGCATTCCTCAATGCAATCTCTCAGAGGGTGATCGATCCACAAATCCTACCAAGGCTAAGGAGTGATTTGGCGCAATGTCTTGTCAGTTTCGAGCTGGTGTTCCCACCATCCTTCTTCAATATCATGACGCACGTCCTAGTTCATCTAGTCGACGAGATTGTCGTTCTGGGCCCTGTATTTCTACACAATATGTTCCCCTTTGAGAGGTTCATGGGAGTCCTAAAGAAATATGTCCGTAACCACGCTAGGCCAGAAGGAAGCATCTCCATGGGCCATCAAACAGAGGATGTCATTGGGTTTTGTGTTGACTTCATTCCTGGCCTTAAGAAGATTGGCCTCCCTGAATCACGGTATGAGGGGAGACTGACTGGAAAAGGCACGCTAGGAGGGGACTCAATAATATGTAGGGACGGGCATTCTTGGTCTCAAGCACACTACACAGTTCTACAGAACTCTACCTTGGTGACCCCGTATGTCGATGAACACAAGAACATTCTGCGCTCCAAACACCCGGAGCAGTGTGACGACTGGATTACATGTGAACACATCAGGACTTTCGGCAGTTGCTTGGAAACACGTCTCAGAGGTGACAACACTGTTTCTGATGAGCTGTACTCGTTGTCCAGGGGACCATCTTCGACTGTATTGACTTACAAAGGATACGAGATAAATGGGAATACATTTTACACGATCGCCCAAGATCAAAAGAGCACCAACCAAAACAGCGGTGTCCGCTTTGATGCAGCAACCAAGAGGGGAAAGGACACATATTATGGTTACATAGTGGACATATGGGAACTTGACTACGGGCATGATTTTGAGGTCCCTTTGTTTAAGTGCAAATGGGTCAATATGTCAGGAGGCAGGGTACAGGTAGACCCACAGTACGGAATGACAACAGTGGATCTGAACAATCTTGGGTACACAGACGAACCATTCGTCCTAGCCAATGATGTGGCGCAGGTTCTCTATGTGAAGGACATGTCTACCAAACCGAGAAAAAGAAAAGATAAGGAAGCAAATATATCATACGATGAGCCAAAGCGCCACATAGTTCTTTCAGGAAAAAGAGACATCGTGGGATTGGAGGGCAAGACAGACATGTCTGAAGATTATGAAAAGTTTCATGACATTCCTCCCTTCAAAGTCAAGGCTGACCCAAGCACCCTGTTAAGCGATGAAGAATATCCATGGTTACGGTGCAATAAGCAAAGGACACAAGCGAAGAAAAAGTGAAGACTTTCTCTCCACAAATATTATGATGAAAAATAACAAATGAAGTCAGAAAGGGTTGAAAATTGATGATGTGGCTTTGAATGGTGCATTTTGAACACACAA
The DNA here is from genome assembly GCA_011799875.1 of Thinopyrum elongatum. NCBI lineage: Eukaryota > Viridiplantae > Streptophyta > Magnoliopsida > Poales > Poaceae > Thinopyrum > Thinopyrum elongatum. Next base: position 474,064,422 of record CM022297.1, read on the forward strand.
AAAGTCTGGAGTTCAAATAAGTTCAAGAAAATGAAATCCCTTTGTAACAGTCGAGTTTCCGTATGAAACCCTGATACTTCGAAAGAGATTGTCCGTTTTGTACACGAAGTGCATCCAGTTTTTGCCGTAACCCTCTAAACTTTTTAGCACATGCTATGTGGGTGAAATGATGATACCATGCCAACTTTCAACCTTTTCAGAGTTCATTTGAAGTGCTTTTTCAATTTCACGGGCATATAGCAAGAAAAAATTTGTAAATGCATGAAAAATAACAAATGAAGTCAGAAAGGGTTGAAAATTGATGATTTGGCTTTGAATGGTGCATTTTGAACACACAAAAAGTCTGGAGTTCAAATAAGTTCAAAAAAATGAAATCCCTTTGTAACAGACGAGTTTCCGTATGAAACCCTGATACTTCGAAAGAGATTGTCCATTTTGTACACGAAGTGCATCCAGTTTTTGCCGTAACCCTCTCAACTTTTTAGCACATGCTATGTGGGTGAAATGATGATACCATGCCAACTTTCAACCTTTTCAGAGTTCATTTGAAGTGCTTTTCAATTTCAGGGTCATATAGCTCAAAAAAATCAGTAAATGCATGAAAAATGACAAATGAAGTCAGAAAGGGTTGAAAATTGATGATGTGGCTTTGAATGGTGCATTTTGAACACACAAAAAGTCTGGAGTTCAAATAAGTTCAAAAAAATGAAATCCCTTTGTAACAGATGAGTTTTCGTCCGAAACCCTGATACTTCGAAAGAGATTGTCCATTTTGTACACGAAGTGCATCTAGCTTTTGCCGTAATCCTCTCAACTTTTTAGCACATGCTATGTGGGTGAAATGATGATACCATGCCAACTTTCAACCTTTTCAGAGTTCATTTGAAGTGCTTTTCAATTTCAGGGTCATTTAGCTCAAAAAAATCAGTAAATGCATGAAAAATACCAAATGAAGTCAGAAAAGGTTGAAAATTGATGATGTGGCTTTGAATGGTGCATTTTGAACACACAAAAAGTCTGGAGTTCAAATAAGTTCAAGAAAATGAAATCCCTTTGTAACAGTCGAGTTTCCGTATGAAACCCTGATACTTCGAAAGAGATTGTCCGTTTTGTACACGAAGTGCATCCAGTTTTTGCCGTAACCCTCTTAACTTTTTAGCACATGCTATGTGGGTGAAATGATGATACCATGCCAACTTTCAACCATTTCAGAGTTCATTTGTAGTGCTTTCAATTTCAGGGTCTTTTAGCTCAAAGAATGAACTAATAGCAAAAAAATGAACTAATAGCAAAAAGAATGAACTAAAAATAATCAATTAAAATATTCTGTTATGATCAACTAAAACAAAACTATAATATTCTTCAATAGCAAAAAGAATCAACTAAAAAGCTTTTATAAAACTCTAATAGCAAAAGGAATCAACTAAAAAGCTTTTATAAACCTCTAGTATTTTTGAAACTAAAATTATATAAAATTTATGCAACTAAAATTATCAAAGTATTTTCTGTTCAAAACATTAATAGCAAAAAGAATTTTCATAAAGAAATTTTTTGTTAGAAACTTTAATGGCAAACTAAAATAACAAAATCAGTTTTTGATTAAAACAGACATTTAAAATAACCTAAAAATTACCAAATTTAATATAATGATAAAACACAGTAATATTAAATTGCAGGAAAAAGAATCACTCAAAATCTATTTTTATAGTAAAGTTATTCACAAACTAGTGATTCACACAAATTTAAAAGAATTCAAATTTAAACTATTCAAATTTGAAAACTAATGGCACTAACAGAAAGTTTATAATTTTTGTGACCTAAAAGCAAAAAGAATCACTGAAAAACTGTAAGTATTTAGTTAGTACAAAAAAAAGCATCAAAGAAAACAAAAAAACTGGAAAAAAATAAAAAAAAAATGCCGCCTACTGGGCCACCACGACCTGAATACGACTAGGAACCCATTAGGCCAGGATTCAGGCCCGCAGCAGGCCCAGTAGGCCCACAGGCAGAGGAGTGTGTGATTAGGCCCGTAAGCCTGCATTTGAGAGGAGCTCGAGAGGGTCAGCGCAGCAGCGCTTATAAACAACTCTCGAGCCCTCTCAGCTAGCGAGGTGGGACTAAACTTTTGGCCCCGGGCAGCAGCACAAGGCCATTGGTCCCGGTTCGTGCCACCAACCGGGACCAATGCCCACCTTTGGTCCCGGTTCGTGCCACCAACCGGGACCAAAGGTCTCTGCTTCCCACCCTTTGGGCTGCTGAAAAGAGACCTTTGGTCCCGGTTCGTGGCACGAACCGGGACCAAAGGGGGGCATTGCTCCCGGTTGGTGCCACGAACCGGGACCAAAGGGTTGGGTATATAACCAACACTTGTGAAAAATTTCATTTTCATCTCGCAGTTGCCGCCCCCGACGACGCCGACCTCCTCGACGCCGCCAGGCTGCCTCGACGCCGTCGTCGTCGCCCTGCCCTGCCCCGCCCTCCCCGAACCCACTCCACGCCTTCCTCCCCCTTCGCCCCTTCCCCCCTCCCCCCACCTTCTCCTTCTTTTCCCCCCTCTCTCCTATCTCTCCCTCCACTGCCCTTCCCCTTCCCTCCCCCAACCGTCCCGTCTCCAACCTTCCCTCTTCTCCCCCACCCTCCTCGCGTGCCCTCAGTCCTGTCCTCCCCCTCTTTTCTCCGCGCCCGCCCATTTTTTTTTTCATTTTTATATGAATATTTTTTTTTGTTCATATATATATAATGTATATTTGTATGTGTGTGGCTATATGTATGTATGGATGTTCATATATATATATATATATATATGTATTAATTTTTTTGTTCATAGCATTTTTTTGTTCATATATGTATTTTTTTGTTTCATATGTGTATTAATTTTTTTGTTCATAGCATTTTTTTGTTCATATATGTATTTTTTTTCATAGCATTTTTTCCATGTATATATGTATAGATGGATATCATTTTTTTCCATGTATGTATGTCGTTATCGATATACCCCCTCCCCGATAACTTCGACATGAGGGGGGGGGGTCGATATACCCCCTCCCCGATAACAATTTTTTCTAAGTTACTAAGGTAAAATGTTCACCCCCCTCTCGATATACCGGGCGACCAACTCTCGAGGCCACCCAAACCCTAGAAAAAAAGCGTTGTCGATCTCCTACCCCCTCCCGCCCCTACCCGACAAACTCTCGAGGCCACCCAAACCACTAGAAGAAAACTCCGATAACTTCGACATGAGGGGGGACGTCGATCAACCCCCTCTCGCCCGAACAAGTCTATGTATCATTTTATATCGCGGTGGACATATATCAAAGTTTGATCATATGTCAAAGTTTGAATTTTGACATATGCAACATTTGATCATATATCAAAGTTTGATCATATGACAAAGTTTGAATTTTGACATATGCAACATTTGATCATATGTCAAAGTTTGAATTTTGACATATGCAACAATATTTGATCATATGTCAAAGTTTGACTTTTGCCATAGATTTATCAAGAATGCCCCCATTATGGATGTGCACAAGTTGATCCAATTTTTTTCTGATCTCATCTATATATATATTCTTCTATATGTCACGTTGTCTATCAAAGTATTGAAGAAATCCATGGCTTCATCATTAGCCGGAAGTAACAGGCGTATGATGCTACGAAGCTCTTCAAAGTTGTTTTGGAACGGAGTTCCGGATAAAATAATTCGCTTTTTGGTACGAATTTCAGCAAAGGCCTTCCAAATAGCGATATTCGGAAGGCTCTTGCTGAACTTCGTACCAAAAAACTAATTATCCTATCCGGGACTCCGTTCCAAAACAATTTTGGTGAGCTTCGTACCATTATGCGCCTGTTACTTCCGGCTAATGATGAAGCCATGGTTTTCTTGAATCCTTTGACACTGACAACGTGACATATAGAAGGGTAGATGAGATCAGGAAAAATATGGACCATTTTCTGCACATCCAGAATGGCGCCATTTTGTTAAATCCCTTGTTTGATATTCATGAGAGAGGCGGTCCGGACGTCGTACATTCATGAGAGAACTCCGGTAACTCTTCAACATGAGGGGGGACGTCGATCAACCCCCTCTCGCCCGACCAAACCCTAGAAGCGTCGAGGCCACCACAAACCCTAGAAGCATTGCCGAGGCCACCCCAAACCCTAGAAGCGTCGAGGCCACCCAAATTTACCAAGTTAAAAGAGCGTTGTCGAGGCCACCCCAAACCCTAGAAGCGTTGTCGAGGCCACCCCAAACCGTAGAAGCGTCGAGGCCACTAATTAATATTCCTTGTTGTGATTAGCTAGCTAGGTCTATGTTTGCCACTAATATATCCATCTCTCATGTTTGTATATTAATTGCCATGTTGTAATATTTGCAGAAACTATGGATCAACAAAGAGACTTGGAAACAGAAGAGTTGTTGGGGGACATCATCCTCGGCGGAGGTGATGTCTTGTCATATCTCAACGACACCGATTGTCTGGAAGGAGAGGGTGAAGGCTCCGGTGATCGAACAATGGAGGGGGAAGGACATGATCATGATGGCTCCGGTGACCGAATGCCGGAGGAAGAAGGAGACCATGATGATGGCTCCGGTGATCGAACGGAGGAGGGAGCTATTGCAAAGTCCGGCGAGGTATATATATTAATTAAGCCTATGCTGACTAGCTAATTGATGCATTAATTGTTTTGGTATGTACATATATTAACTCTTCTTTCTTCTTTTAAAGCCCTCCGGATCGAGCCAAACTTCTGTAACGAGACGAGGCCCGAAGAAAAGGTTGCGTCAGGATGAAAGGTTCACGATCACAGCAATCGCGAACGATGGCCAGCCGATTGAACCGAGGCGGACCAAGGATGCATTTTTAGCTCAGTGCGGAGCTATTGTTAGGGACAACATCCCGATCAGCATCCAGCTATGGAATGAGCCTAAGAAGAACGAAGACCCTCAAGTTTCTTATGTCACCGATAGACAGAAAGATGATCTTTGGACCTCGCTGAAGGAAAATTTCACCCTACCGCCAGAGGAGGATCCGGATAAGCCAGTTATAGAGCCATTGGTCAAGGCGTGTGCTCTTAAGAAGATGGCAGATCTATTCAGGAGGTGGAAGAATGAGTTGAAATCAATGTTTGTCGACAAAGGGAAGACTCCAAAATTCACCGGCCGATTTGAGAACATAAGAGATCACTGGCCCGCATTTGTGGCCTACAAGACATCGGACAAGAGTAAGAAGATGTCAGAGACAAATAAGATAAATGCTGCAAAGAAGAAGTTTCACCATCGCACGGGTTCAGGTGGCTACCTCAAAGCCCGGCCGCTATGGGACAAAGCTGAGAATGACCTGCTTGCTAAAGGGGTCGAACCAGAGACATTGAACTGGCCAGACCGTTCAAGGACTTGGTTCTTCGGGGTTGGGGGAACCTTGGACCTTGAAACAGGAAGTGCGTTTGGATGGACAAGCAACTTGCAATACCCGTCAAGAAGCTTCAGAAGTGTATCGCCGCAGTGCAGCAAGGGACGTTCATTCCCGACAGAGAGAATGACGAGCTGACCGAGGCCCTCGGGAATCCTGAGCACCCTGGACGAACACGAGGCACGCCAGGCTCCGTTGTGTGGAAGGTTGCATTTCCCGACGCAGGCGGTTACAAAACCCGGGAGAGGAAGAGGAAACTTGAGCAGAGCGAACTGCAGAAGCAGAATGCAAGGGTACAAAAGCTAGAGGAACAAGTTGAGAGCCAGCGAGGTGCCGGAGCTACCCCAGAAGCTACCCCGCCATCTCAGCGGAGAAGCAGCGTGGCTTCCACCGAGCTCGTTCAGCAGCCTGACTTCACGGCTCCTAGGTACCCCGTGGATGCTATCACGGAGGCTCAGCATTGCCAGCTTATGACGCAATGGCAGCACCTCAAAGTCAAGGCGGCTGTCGGCTCTGTTGCACCTCCTGAACCCGACGCAACTTTTCACTGCCGTCCGATTCCACAAGGTTATGCTGTTGTGATGGTGAATGAAGTAACGGAGGGATTTGAGGAGCTCGAGCTTGACCACCCTACAGGGGAAGGGGATACTCAGCTGGGTCTTGCTCTGAAGACTCCATGTCTATGGCGGAAGGAGCACATCAAGCTTCCGAACTGGACGCCTCCGCCTCCGGCGAGTCAGGGCACTCGGCCTCCTCCTCCTCCTCCTCCTCCGGTGAGTGATCAGGGCACTCCGCCTCCTTCTCCGGCTACTCCGGCGCGTGAGGGCGGCACTCCGCCTCCTTCTCCGCCTGCTCCGGCGCGTCCGAGCAGCCCACCTCCTCCTCCGCCTCGTCAGCAACGACGGAAGAAGAAGCCGCCGCTCCGGCGCGTCGGAGCACTCCGCGTCCTTCTACTACTCGTCAGTAGCAACGGAAGAGAGACGCCGCCGCTCCGGCGTCTAGCAGTACAGCCAAAGGCGGGAGGCAATACAGATTATGTCCATCTCTCAAGCCTCTAGAGAAGTTACCATACGAGACGACCGAGGAGGAAAACGCGGAGATCTGTAAAGCCCAAGTGAGGGACTTTTTTGCAAAGAAACCTCCACCTCCGGAGGAGAAGATAGATTCGGTGAAAGCGAAGCGCACTCTCGATGCCTTGAAGCGACCACCACCGTCTCCGCCGCAAACCAACTATGAGCGCATTATTGAAAGGACATATCAGGAAGCGGAGCGGTCGAGAAGTACTTGCAGTGATCGAAGGTTAGCAGAACGAAGAAGTGGGAAAAAAAATTCCCAGCTCGGCGAACAAGCGAACCAATCGTGCCCCACGCTCAAGGTGTCTAGCGATATCGTCGCTAATCATCCGGGGATGGTGCCCGGTACCAATCCTGCAGATTACCTGCCCGACGATGCACATTTTGATATAATGGAGGTGGACGAACACAAATACCGGCACGGGAAGCCTCTCGTCAAACCTGGTCATCCTCCTCTAGCAACGATGATGCGAAGATTCCATGAGTGGTACATGGACGCCTGCAAGGAGTCTGGGAAGGATACTTTGACGATGAGAGTTAAAGAGGAGCACGACCTCGTTGGATTTGATCTGTTGTCTATTCCATTTGAGGAGTTCTTCCAGTTTTTCAATCAAAAGGCCCTCGATAAAATAATCGTCACTTGCTACTGTCTGTAAGTACTACTTCTGTAATTAAGTCTCTCTATATAGCTCAGCTCTTTCATTGCATGTATATATAATTATCCTCACTATATTATGCAGATTGAAGATCGTCGAATGCAGAAAAGCACAAATCTATGATATTGGGTTCATTAACACAAATCTCATAGATGAATGGACGGTTAAATATAATGCCAAATAAACCGAGGCCAACTTGCTACAATCGTTGCTTCGAAATCAAAACAAAGATAAAATACTCTTTCCTTACAACTTCAAGTGAGTGTTACTGTCTTGTGCATATTCGGTTTCCCTTATTACTCGAGGTTATAGTAATGTAATTGATGAGTTATGCATGCGTGCGCAGCTTCCACTTTATTCTCCTAGAGATTAAGCTTGAGCAGGGACTAGTAACCGTCTTAGACTCGAGACGAAAAGATCCCAAGGAGTATGCGGCCATGACTAAAATGCTCGAGAAGTAAGTTCAATCAATCGTTATCGCACCATATCGGCAACTTTGTTCATTTCCTGATATCAAGTAATTATTTTCTTTGTCTGGCAGGGTTTGGAAAGAGTTCACTGCTAAAGCTCCGGGACTGCTGGGGGAGCTCCGATTTACACACCCGAAAGTAAGTACTACTAGCTAGTTCCGCGCATCTCCCATTGATTCTAGCTAATTTCATCAATACCATTTAGCATGCTTGCTTATCAGTTTGATTGACCTCTATTTCTTGTAAAGTGGTTGTGGCAGGAAGGCGGGACTGATTTTTGTGAATACTACATTTGCGAGTTCATCCACCACACGACCTATGAGCGGGGCTACTCTGAAAAATAATATGAAGTGCGTAAGCAATAATATTCACAATTTTATTTTATTACCATCATTTGTGTTGAGTTTCATTCATATATATGTATTGACCCCCTTCTTCAAATTAGATGTGGCAGATGCGGGATGAACTCCTACCACAAGATCGCATAAAAGCAATTTAAGAGGAATTGGCGGGATTCTTTCTAGACCACGTCATCAATAAAGCCGGAGAATACGATGTGGAACTTGACATCAGATGTTAGGGATTGTAAGAGATCTTATATTGTATATATGTAGCTAGTAGCATCGGATAGATATACGAAAACTTGTTGTTCGACCAATCTCTCGGAGAAGGAGGAGGTCGATCACTTCTCTCTGTATATATATGTTCATGACGATCTTGTATACTTAATGGTTTCCTTCATTTCCTTACTAGCTAGCGTGTCGCGAGTTCTCTCTATACGTATGGTACGTAGCGTCGACCAAGCACGGAGATAAGAGAGGTTACTTCTCTCTATTACCTAGTTAACACAATATATGAAACCCCTAAACTAACCCTACAAAACCCCCAAAACCCCCCCTTTAAAAAAAACAAAAACCCTAGCCCTTTTTGGTCCCGGTTGGTGCTACCAACCGGGACAAAAGGCCCTCCTGCCTGGGCAAGCCGCAGCGGCCACGTGGAGCCCCATCTGTCCCGGTTCGTAGGCGAACCGGGACTAAAGGTATTGGGCTTTAGTCCTGGTTCCAGAACCGGGACAAATGGGCCTTTTTCTACTAGTGCACCTTCAAGGTGAGCATCTTCGCATCCTCCAAAGCGGCTGCGATCTCCACCTTCTTCTCCTCGAGCTTGGCCTTCCCATATGAATGTTGGCCCAAAAGGTTGGGCCCTTTTACTCAGTTCGATGGATCGATCGAGGGTAGAAGCCAACTATGCATCACACAACAGGTCGTCCTCCTGCATGTTGAAGCTTTCTCCGCTACCCCTCTTCTTTGAATCGTCACCGAAACGATCCGGATGATCCTCCACGTTGTCCTCCTCCTCCTCCTCCTCATCCTGCTGCCGAGCGACCCAATCCCGCTGTTGTGTGTGCGCGCCCAGTTCGGTGTAGTCCTGGTGTGTGCCGGACAGGATGTAGGTGCCGGACTGGGTGTATTGTTGCATGCCCAGCTGGTTGTAGGTGCCAGACTGGGTGAGCTCCGAGTCATCCACCTGCCCGTCCTAATAGGAACCTCCTCATCCGCCTCCCTCGTGGATGATCTCGTACATCTCCCTATCCGCGTTGTCGTACGCCGACTCTCCCGCTTTAGGCATACCAGCGAACAATGTGCATGCACCCATTTGCTCAACACCTGCCGTCCACATCCAGACAAGCGGCGGTGATGACCACTCAGAGAAAAGCAACGGCGGCACGTTGACGTCGACGTTGAACGGCACGGCGGCGGATGCCGGGGACAACCTACCTAGCTGCTTGGCGGCATAGTAGTACGGAGCCTTGTAAAGCTCCGGCCATGGTGGCGTCTGCAAGGTGCGCGAGGCTCCGTGGCCCAGGCCCAACCTCCACCATGTCCGCGACCTGCATGCCCAGCGCCTTTTCCGCCACCAGCACGCCCTCTGTCGGCCTTCTACTTCTTGAGTTTTTCCTCCTTTGCGGCCTTCACTTTGACGCGGCGATTTTACCATGTCGCGAGTTGATCTTCCGGGCAAGCGTAATGCTCGGATTGTCCACCACCTCCGTCTTTGGCAGGGTCTCCTCCGGGTCCATGGGTCGGCGGCGAGAGGGAAGAGGAGAGTGGGAAAAAGGCGGGATTTGGTGCAGAGTGGCAGGATGGAAAAAAAAGTGGGGGATTTTGTCGTGGATTTTGTCGTGTCACCTAGTTCTGCCTCGTTTTTTTTTGGGTCGGGGTGTCCGAATCCTATGTGGCTCGTGTCCGAATCCTATGTGAGCTGGGCGATGTCTGTTCCAAAATGGAACTTGCGTGGGAACGACAGAGACCAAAGTCCTCACGCTCCCGCCAAATCTTGGTACTACTAGGACTCTGGCCAGTTTTGCTCGGACGACGCAAGCACGCGACACCATGCATGGACGAGCCGTGGTTGGTCGCTGCCGGCCCCGCAAAGCGCAACATATTTCCATCGATCCGCCGCGCCTGCTGCCATCTGTGCGTCCGTGCGTGGTGCGTCCCTCGGCAGCTCTCCGGCGACTTGAGCTGGCGACGCGCAGGTCGGGTAGGTGCGCCGGTGCAGACGTCGGGGGATCGTCTTGCTCGTGGCGTCGACAAGTGTGCAGCTGGCCTGCTAGGTAACGTACGCTACGCTTTGCTTGTTGGCTCGTTGCCGCTCGCTCTGCCCCTTTCCTGTTGTGGAAAGCACTACACTTGTCCTCCCAGCGTCAATGCCCATAAAAAACACCGCGCCGGATGCGGTGCGAGTTCTCGGCCAGCAACTGCAAGCCAAGCCGGGTCAGAGACGCGTCGCCGTGAGGGATTCTGGCAGGCATAACAATAATCGGCACCGTCGCATTGACCGGCGTTGGACACGGTAACATAGCCATCAGTCCCACTCAAAAGAAAATTTACATCTCTACTTCTAATGGAGCAGTTGATAGGCCGGTACTCCGGTTTTATTTTGATACTCTGGTTTTATTTTCGTCCCACCTCCCACCACCCTCTCCCACTGGTTTTCTAACCCATTTGTTTATTTTTCTCTCCACTATTTTCTTTCAAAAAATCAGCACTTTCCTAACGTACGAAAGATCACGGATCTAACTTTTCTAAATTATCCAAATCAACCGATCTCTCTCATTAATGCAATTTGTTTTGGGAAATCTCTCACATTAATGCAAATTGTTTTGGAAAACAAATAATAGATTTTCAGAAAACAAATAATGGATTTTAAGGAAATTAACAAGTAAAACATGACAAACAAATCTTACGCCAATTAAAAAAAACCGTGCCTTATCCTTACCCTCCCTCACTCCCCGCATCTCTCCCTCCTCCTCCACGTGCATCCGCCGCCGCCAGTGCATTCCCGCCGCCGGCCACGCTCTTCCACGGCGCGTCGGCAGCACCCGTGGCGCGGGCGCCTCCTTCCCTTCCCTCCACCACACGCCTCCTGGAGGATCTCGCTGTGCGTTGACAGCCATCGACGACCCACTTCACCCTATATGCCCCCTGCCCCGCTGCCGGCACGTACCAAGCCCCGCCACAGTTGCATCGATCTAAGATTCAGCTTCGAGGCGGGTCTGCGACACCGGCGCCGGGAGAAGCCGCCTGGTTGAGAAGCTCATCCATGACGTGTGTGTCGGCCCGTGCTCAGGCGGCGTGATAGCCGTTTCGGGAGTCCCATGTCCATACTCTTTGCAGGTGTGCAGGTACACATATATTTTGGACTACATTCTCATCATAGTAGTAGTTCGATATGTTCTGTCGATGAAAAGCCACGCGAGACTGCAAGGTTTGTTGTGAGTTACGGAAACATTGTTTCCCTTACACCTAAATTAACTACTAATAGCTGCTCCTTTTTAGATTTTTTAAGTAATCTCTGAATTAATTTTAATTGTTGATCGTTTTGGTTTGACCTTTTCATTACGGTGCTTGCAGAATGGTGTGGCGGAAGCACTACATAGTTAACCAGAGATGACGAGCAATCGCAGCACTTCATGTCGTGCCCAATGGAGCTGCCAGCCTGCCGGAGTCGCCGCTGATCAGCATCAACTCCGTCAGACAAAAATATGGTACTGATTTCTTAGTTTGTTAGGTTCTGTGTTCCCCTAGGATTTAAGATGGTGAAGTTACTGTGACTGTAATGCGTTTTTTTGTTTCTTCACTTGTTTCATAATAACTTCAATGCTTGAGTTTGAACTTGTGGTTTCACTTTGCTCAAATTACTCAATCAGAACTTGTGGCATTCTATATGTTATTGGCTGTCAATCTTCCTTCAATCGGCATCCAATTTTCACAAGCCGATGAAGTATTTATTTCTCGCGGGTATTTGTTGGCCAATTTCTCAGAATAGGAGTTGAGATAAACATCAATTCGGCTCAAGGTAATACACCCTACTTCGCATAATAAACCATATTAGGCTATTTTGAATGTAGCTGGGATGCTAAAAAGTTTATTTAAGTTCTCCTAGCTTGCTCTCAAATATTAGCTTCTTCGTGCGCGCGGTGATGTAGAACCATCAATTGTCTAACTTAGATATCTTATGAATGATCCTGTGTTCATGATCTTTGAGCAAAGAAGTGTGTAACTGCAACTGCTATTTTGATGCAATACCACGTCTGATAATATTTTACTAAACTAATTTGTACAATTCAATACAGAGTTGCTAAGGGTCCTCTAGCTTGGGAAGGCTAATATCCCATTTTGTCAAGATTGTTAGACTTCTTGTATTGAAAATTTCTGTGTTACTTACTTTTGTACTGAGATTTCCAGCAAGTGCTAGCAGAAGCGTGGTTTTGCCACGGCCTGGGGCTCCTAGGGGAAGGGTCATCCTGTACTCCGCCTCGATGCTCAGGTTCCTTCATGTCACCTCCACCATCGGCTGCTGCACGCCGACCCTGTCCATCGCGCCTAGATGCACGGTGTAAGTCTTTGTAGTCTCTCTCTTCTTTAATGCTTAATTTCTTTATCAAGGATACCAGACATTCATGCCTAATTATTTGGTTTTGGTCCTATGCTTTTTTACTGTTTATTTAATGATGAAGATAGCATATGTTCCTATTTTTAAATGTAGTTATCTGTGCTTCCAGTTGGTAGAGATCAAAATATTTCAGACTTTTAGACATTCTAAATATTTTCTTCCTTTGATATTGTTCATGAGCATGGAACAGAGGTGGGAAAGCAGAGGGAGCACGGTGCCAAGCAAATGCGGCGGGAAAGGTAGGAAATAGCATCGCTCGAGCGGGAAAGGGCAGGGGAGACGTCCCGTGCGCAGGGGAGTCGGCCCATGCGCAGGGGCGGCACTGCTGCTACCTTGAGAGATGTTTGACAAAAAAAAGAGTTGAGATTCTTTACTCTACGGTATTGTTGCTGCCACCATTCGGGGGAACACAAACTGTCCAGACGGTTGAATTTTGGGAAGCTTGTTGGGCACCCGTTTGATGTCCGAACACGCTCGGACGTAAGAGTGCTTCGACATTGGAGATTGACCTTAATCATTTAATGGTATTGTAGCCCTAGCAACGCACGGATGTTCTACTAAATGTTCTGGGATATATAATAAATGTGTCGTGTTTTAGAACTGTGTTGCAGCCATACCTGAAAAGCCTTTTCTGCATGTCAATACAACCTGCAAATCATCCATACTTGAAAAGTAACCACACGGACATGTCAATATCAGGGCCTCACTTAGGAAACCAGTACATACAGTTCAAATTCTTTGTCCATACAATTGAAATTTATTGTCCAGTTCTGGTCTCTGTCTTCTAAAAAAGCACAAGGGTCCGCAATGCATCAATCACCTTACATTCAGTGATGATCAAGACTGCCAAAATGCTTTTTCTCATGCTGAAAAGATGCTCGGGCACATATCATTGTTGGTTTTTCTCATCATGCTCAGGCACAACCCTCCTAACCATTCAACTTACTAACATGTTTTTAGTTGTCATTACTAAATGTAAGGTGATTGATGCATGCGAAATTAGAAAAAACAGGCCCGTGGCAACGCACGGGCATTCCATGAGTAGCCATTAGTGATCAGTCGTGCCGGGAGTAGCAGTGCTATTTTTCTAAGCGGCAGTATTGAGTAAGTTTCGCTGGTGTACTCCATCTGACTGCCCTTTTTCTGCATTTTTAAATTACTGATCCACGCGTACGGCATCCCTCATCAAAATACTATAAGCAACGGCAGCTGGAGTCAGCTCCGTCGGTCGGTCGGTCCTTGTTTATCCCGTGCCGGTCCTGCACACCAACAACAGCCTAAAAAAACAACGACGACATCGAACTCGTGGTGAGGTTAGCCCCTTTCCCCTTTCTGCTACTGTAGCCAGGAGCAAGGCAGGCGACTAGTTTGCGCTCCGGGCGCTTCGTTTACCGGCGGCTCCTCTCCTCCAGCGGCCTCACGGTCGTTGGTTAGAGGGGGAGGGGGGGGTCGCCGGACCCTTCGTGCGGTCTGTATAGCTGTAGGCTTAGGGCTTGTGTAGCTAGGGCTCTGCTGATACTACGACGTCGAGTGCCCATAACTGTTCCCGCGTGGTGGTTAATGCGTATAGGCCAGTGGCCAGACTCAGATCAAATATCCAGATCTCGTTAAGCGTGTTATTTGAAGTATCCGCGGACGCCGACCAGGGATCAGGCCCACCTGTCTCCTAGGTGGTCGCAACCTGCCCTGTCGCTCCGCCACAAAGTAACAATCAGGGGGCTGCCGGGAACCCAGGCCCATCACTACCTGGGTGGAACCACCTACCCCTTCAGCCCCCATCTCCGAACAGTAATATAGGTAATGTAAAAGTATATAGTATATGTACCCGTGATCACCTCCCGAAGTGATCACGGCCCAGTAGTATAGCATGGCAGACGGACAAGAGTGTAAGGCCACTGATGATAAACTAGCAACCTATACTAAGCATGTAGGATTGCAGGTAAAGGTAACAACAGCAATAGCAAAGGCAGGCTATGCAACAGATAGGATCATCCGAAGGCAGTAACAGCTACACTACTCTAATGCAAGCAGTAGAGAGAAGGAATAGGCGATATCGAGATGACCAAGGGGAGTTTGCTTGCCTGGAAGCTCGGCAGAGAAGGACGGGTCGTCAACACCGTAGTCAATCGGGGCAGCAGCGGCGTCAGTCTCGTAATCTACCGGAGAGAAGAGGGGGAAGAAATAATAAATACAATGCAAACAGATGCATGATGACGCATGACATGACATTAAGCGGTGCTAGGTGTGCCCTAACGCAATACTAGGTGATACTGGTGAAGGGGAGAAACATCCGGGAAAGTATTCCCGGTGTTTGACGTTTTCGGATAGACGAACCGGAGGTGGATTGTTGCATGTTCGCTATGCTAGGGACGTGTGGCGGACGAACGAACTGCGTATTCGAATTCGCCTCGTCGTTCTGAGCAACTTTCATGTAGAAAGTATTTTCATCCGAGTTACGGATTATTTTATATTAATTTTTAAAGTTTTAATTCATTTTCTAAATTATTTTAATTCAAAAATTAAATGTCAAATTGTTAGATGTACCCAGCATAGTGTACACAAAAATGTACACTGGCTGATATGTGGGACCAGGGGGACCCAGTTGACCAGTCAACGTTTGACTGGTCAACAGGGGGTGGGGCCCCCCTGTCATTGTCTGCCTAATTAACTAACAGGAATAATTAGACTAATTAAGTAGCTAACAGGTTAATTAACATGATTAATTAGGTTAATTAATTCATTTAGTTAATAAATTAACTAACTATTTTATTTATTATATCTTTTCATTTATTTATTTTTCATTTTCGGGTGGACCCCATGTGTCATTGGCCAGGGGGCCTTAGCGGGCGCCTGGAGCGGGCGTTGGGCGCAGCCCGGCTGGGCACACGCCCAGGTCGACAGGGGAGGGAAGGGCGCCGGGGCGCCGGCAGCCGCGGCGAGCTACGCCGGGCAGGAGGCAACAGGGGAGGTGGAGCGGCCCGAGTAGAGGAGGGGGCACGCTTGCGGGGGAGCAGGGGGCAACGGAGGCGAGGGGCGCCGGCGGCGGGGCGAGCGGCACGGGTGTGTGGTCGAGGCCGTCGGGCGCGGCCGGGGCGGCCGGCGCGCGTGCGTGCGCCGGTGAGGGGCGGCGACCAGGCGAAGGCCGCGGCGCAGAGGGGCGGAGGGCGACGGCTGCATAGGTGGGCGCGGGAGCGGCGATGCGGCACGCGCGGCCACACGCGGCAGCAGCAGAAGAAGGCAGACGGCGGCGGCAGCTTGGCGAGCAGTCGGCGGCAAGCGGCAGCAGCAGTACCCAGCAGCGGCTGCACTAGGAGCAGCAAGCGGGCGCCTGGAGCAGCAGCAGCATCATCAGTACGCAGGGAGCAGCAGCAAGCAACGAGCGGAGCCGCATCGGCAAAGCAGCAGCAGCAGCAGGCGGACGTACGTGCACCAGAGGTCGAGGGCGCGACGCGCGGGGCCGCGATTGGACGGGAGCGGGAAGCGGCTAGCGTGCGGCTCAGGAGCGGCCATGGACGCGTCCCGCAGGCGTATGCCGCGGCAAGCAGCGACGGGGCGCGGTCGGGAGAAGTCAAGCGCGGGCAGGGTGAGCACGAGCTCACCGAGGGTTCCGACGCGGCGGCTAAGACGGCCTAAGGCGACAGATTCGACGGGGAAAAAAGGGGGAGACGGCGAGGAGCTCACCGGGCCCTGCAGATGTGCGTACGCGGGCTCGGGGAAGGCTTGGTGACGACGGCGTGGTGGTGGCGTTCTCCGACGACCGGAGGGGGAGGCGGGGTTGAGCGCGTCGATGTAGAGGCTCCCAACTCCGCCCAGCGGCACTGGGAGGAGCAGCGGACGGTGGCCAGTCTTCAGGACAGGATGCGGCGACGAGAGGAGGCCGGTGGTCATGGCTATGGCAAGGGCGCGGCCGTGACAGCGCTCGGGAGCTGCAGATCTGGAGGAGGATGGAGAGAGGCTGAGAGGGAGAGTGGATTGGGGAGCGGCAGGGGAGTGAGTGGGGCGAGGGGGAGGACCGAGGAGGTGGGGAGGGGATCCTTCTCCCCTCGCTCGACGCCGGCGAGGCGGTCGGGCGGAGCCCGCGCCCTGTAGCGGTCGGGACAGGGGAACAGGAAGGGAGGGGGCGACCCGGTGGGGTAAGTGGGCCAGCTGGGCCGGCTGAAGCCAAGGCCCCGAGGGGTGTGCAGGGGCTTTTCCTCTTTTTGCAATTTCTTTTTCTTTTACCTTTTATAGTTTTCTGTTTTCTCTTTAGTTTCCTTTTTATTTTAGTTTTAATAATATATCAAAGTGGCACCTAAATTAATGTTACAATTTATGCCACTGCCACAAATAGTTTGGCACCTTAAATAAAGTAATTTGTATTTGTTTATTATTTTAAGAGTGTTTAAATAATTGTTTTACCACTGTTTTAATTACTTTAGAACATTAGAATACTTTATAAAAATGTGGTTTCCTCACCAATATTATTTGTGATTTATTTTTCACACCCAGAACATTTTAGTTTTAATATTTGAAAACCTTTGTTGTTTGCCTTGCTTTTAAATTTGAATTTGGACGAGGTTTGAATCAACGCCAGTTTAACAACAGTAATCGTGGTGACGTGGCATCATTAGTAGAGGGTTACTGTAGCTTAATTATCCGGGCGTTACATTGATATAGCCTCAATACGAGGTAGAGCACGAACAGACACCATGGGAAATTTAGATTCCCAATCGGTATCCATTAAAACGCGATCTAGTTTCTCATATGTCGGTTCCGGAAGACTGTTCGCCCAAGTGAATTGTCTTCCAATCATGAAAACATCTCGCAAATCTAGACTGTCGATGACGACGTTGAAAAGGAAAGGCCAATGATTATCAAACCTACCGCGACTTTTCTCATTTGGGAATCGAAGCAAATTAAAATCCCCACCTATAAGAATGGGGCAGGGATTATCTTTTGCCAGATTAACCAATTCACGGAGAAAATCAGCCTTGAACTCGTCTTGGGCTGCCCCGTACACGGCAACGAGGGTCCATGTGAAGTTGTCGCCTTTGTTGTGAATATGGAGTTTAACGTGAAACTCATCATCCGAACTAGCCAAAATGTCCATAGTCCCTGTATGTACGCCGGCTCGAGCGACGAGGTCATCGACGCAGCAGCACGTGGCTGCACATCTAAAGGCTGACCAACTGGTCCAAGGCCGTGAGCAGCCAGCGCGGCCGGCGGAGGGGTTGGCGGTGGTGTAGAAACGCCCTCCCCACCAGCGAGCGCCGGAGACATGATGGATGATGTCGTCGTAGCCCGTGAAGTAGCACCTTCCGTCGTCGTCGGAGAAACTGCACCGACCGGTTCCGCCGGCTCGTGAACAGGAGCGGTCGGATTGGCGGTGCAGCCTTCCGGGTCCGGTCCAACGTGGCCACATGACCCGTCGACCACCTGTGCTAGTGTCGGCTGGCCAGGGCCTTCCTGAGTGTTGCCCACCAGCGCGGCTGGCTGGTTTGACACCCCGTACGGTGCATGCATGTGATGGGTGGGTGCATGTTGGATTTGTTTGGACTGTTGCGTTGTAGCCCGTACTAGTGTATGCATGTGTGACTGATCTGATTGCATCAACATTTTGTCATTACTTTGCACCAGTGCCCAATCATTCGTCTGCACCGGCGTATGAACGGACTTCGACGGGGCCTCGGATTGCTGCATATCCGGCGATCGTTCAAGACAGCCGCGTAAAGATGAGTTAGCTCTCAATTCCGCCACTAGCTGAATGCCCCGAGGGGTCTGTGGGTTCGGGTTAAACGGGGTGACCTCTATCATTGCATGTTCAGTACCTGGCGCCGCTGAGAGCATCTCCAGCCGCGTCCCCAACAGGCCCCCCAGAGTATCCCCCCAGTCGCGCCCACAGGACGCCGAATCCGCCGGCTCGGCCAGTTTTTGGGCCCGGCGATCCCAGGCCGAACCCAGCGCACTGGGGGGACGTTCGGAGGCTCCGGCGGAAGGGAAAACCACGTCTGGGCCACACTGTTAGGCGAAAAGTCAAGACAAACGGCCAGATTCGCCCCCCCCCCCCAGCCTGTCTGTCCACCCGGCCCCTCCCCCCACCGCCCTCCCGCACCCCCTGGGGTCTTCGTACCCTTGTCCCGTCACCCTTTTCTATCCCAATTTGGTCCGCCTCCACTTCTACCACCACCGCTAGATAGGCCATTCCCCGCCGAAAAAGAGAGGGGTTTCGCTGCGGCAACCTCTCCACCACCTTCCTGAGCGAGTTTTCCGGCGCTCCGGCCACGCAGGGCGGGATACCAGCGGCCGTGCGCCCACCACGCCCGCCAGGTGTTCGGCGATTTGTCTGCTCGGCGATGGACTCGGACGACGAGGAGGCGCTCGCGGCGCTGCTGGAGAAGGAAGCCGATGCCGACGTCCAGGACGAAGAGCATCTCATGGTCCTCGCCGCCCTGGCCGGCCTGCTCGCGAGCGATGCAAAGCCGCGGCAAGGTGGCTTGGCGCCGGAGCGGCTGAAAGCAAAGAACCGGCATCGTCTGGAAGGCTATTGCATGCTCTACTTCGACTACTTCGCCGACGCTCCACTGCACGGCGACAAAGTATTTCGGCGTCGTTATCGTATGAGCCGAAAGCTTTTCCTCGGGATTGTGAATTCCATCCGGGAGTTCGACAGCTACTTCAAGTGCAAGAAGGATTGCACTGGCAAACTTGGATTCACCTCAATCCAGAAGTGCACAACAACTATGAGGATGCTTACATACGGAGCTCCCGGTGATTCACTCGACGACTATGGGCGCATGGCCGAGTCCACGACCATTGAGTGTTTCTACAAGTTCTGCAAGGTAGTGGTGGTAGTGTTTGGACCGCAATACTTGCGATCACCCAATGCTGAAGACACTGCTCGGATCCTAGCACAGAATGCAGTAAGAGAATTTCCTGGGATGCTTGGAAGCATCGACTGCATGCATTGGAAATGGAAAAATTGTCCATTTGCTTGGCAGGGGATGTACAAAGGCGCCAAAGGCGGTTGCAGTGTGGTACTTGAGGCAGTGGCCACACAGGACCTTTGGATTTGGCACTCCTTCTTTGGTATGCCAGGAACTCACAATGACATCAACGTGCTGCAGTGCTCCCATGTCTTTGCCAAGCCTGTTGAAGGTCATTCTCCTCCGGTGAACTTCGAGGTCAATGGGCGGCACTACAACAAGGGATACTACCTAGCAGATGGCATCTATCCGAGATGGTCCACATTTGTGAAGACTATCTCAAGCCCTGTGCCAGGAGGCAAGAACTCTCACTTTGCGAAGGTTCAGGAGGCTTGCAGGAAGGATGTCGAGCGGGCATTTGGTGTGCTCCAATCTCGATTTGCTGTTGTCCGGCACCCCGCTCAGACCTGGTCGAAAGATCAAATGTGGGAGATCATGACTTGCTATGTCATCTTGCACAACATGATCATTGAGAGCGAGCAGGAAGAGCCAGTGTTTGACACTGAACCATATTACAGGCAGGGTCCTCTTGCCCAAGTTGATCACCAGCTACCGGCAACCTGGACCGCCTTCCTCAATATGCGTCGGGAGATCCGAGACCTACAGGTGCATTAACAACTGCAGCATGATCTGGTGGAGCACCTATGGAGGCTCAAGGGCAATGCCTAGCTCGACGTGTGATGAAATATGAGTTTTTATTTGTTGAACTATATAATGTGCCAATTTTCCGCCGAAAATGGGCTAAAAAGCGGGCAAATTTGGTGCGAACTTGGGCCGATATCGACGCCTGGGGGCGACCTGGGGGCGGCGGCTGGGAACCTAATCGCCCTCAAGGCGATTTTTTAGCCGGTTCGCCCCCAGGCGGCGATTTTTCAAGCCCCCTGGGGGGGCCAACGGCTGGAGATGCTCTGAGGAAGGAGCACCAACCAGACCATGTCCATGAACCTGTGTCATATGAACATCATTAGTAGGGGTAGAACTGGATGGCGCGATGTTGGAGGAAAGACTGGTCTGCTCCGATGTATCCATCTCGTCGTCCTTCTCCTTCCCAGTATTGTCATCATCAGCATCATCTCTCTTAAGTTTCCAAATAAACGGAATAAAGTCCGGATCTGGAACACAGCCCGATGGTTCCCTTCTGAATGTGATTGCATAACCTTTGAGTTTAACAACCACATCCGTGGAAATAAAAGGCCCAACATCATCTTTCTCCTTCGACAGAATCTGAGTATTTGTCATGGCCACTAAAATGCGTACCACCCCACGTCGTCGCAGATTGATGAGATCAACGTCAATAGTTTTGCCCATTAGAGAGCCTACTGCCCACAAGCCCCAAAAGTGACGAATAGTGTGCAGAACACCCTCTACATGGAGCCAAAGTTGCTTGAGTTCCAATTTGTGCGGGATCTCCTGAGAGTTCCATGCAGAAATAGTAATCTAAGCATTAACCGATGGCACATTTATTTGAATATCATCAACCCTGTCCAAATCCTCAAAAGAGGGGAAGCTAACAAGATATGCATCCTCCCCATGTGGTATAGCCTCCCACTTCCATTGTGTCTGTACAGGACATCTCCTTGCAATCTGGCTCTCAACAACAGAAGCAGGTACCATAATACCGCTAACCTGGACACAAGCAATGGGAGAGTGGGCCGGTGCCAAATGATCCTTCACAACACAATCAGGCAATTGAGCAAAATATGTCTCTTCGGCTCCTAACCTCGAAACAAAAGCATTGGGTTTAGGGAGTTTCAGAACAGGGCACTGGAACGTTGGATGAGCAATCTTGTCGCAAATGTAACATTAATGTTGAACCTTGCAATCTTTTGGAGCGTGTGTATCTACTGCACACTTCCAACAATGAACCCCTTTCTTTGCTTTGCCCTTGGTTATGGAAGGACCCCCCTGCTCATTAGCAGCCATGGTCGTGGATACATCAACGGGAGGAACTTGGCCTTGCCCATGCGGTGCTAGCGGCTGCTGTGAAACTTGTGTTATCTGTTGCTGCGTCCTGAATTGCTGATATGGCCCTTGTTGTTGTGGTTGCAACTGTTGTGGCATAACAAACTGGTTCGAAAACTGCTGCTGAACATTCACTTGCTGCTGCTGCTGATATTGGTATCCCTGTTGCAAATTACCTACGACCTGTGGCTGTTGTGAGTGCGGCTTCTTCTTCTTCTTCCATTTCTGAGTAACACCTTGTTGACCCACAGCGAAGGCCACCTGCTGCAGAGGAGCCGGAACCCCTCCCGGCTGAAACTCAGGAACGGGAGTTGCTCCGGCAACATTCGGCCCGTACAGATGTGCCGGTCCACCGCTGCCAGCTACCCCGCAGTTTGAATGGCCGTGTGCCCCCTGACCTTGTACAGAGAACTGGGGTCCTCCATACGCATACGAGGGTGCCGGCCCCCGTAGATGATGTTGTTGAAGAACCGGAGTGCCGGCGACGAACGCCGCAGTTGGAGGCCGAGCGGAGCCAGCAGCGGCCCCCATGTACGTCGGAGCGTGAGCTTGTGGACCACCCACGACCGAATTGTCCCACTGTGGAGGGGCCGCCATCAGGCACGGCAGGGCGGGCGGCGCCGCAACAGCCGCAAAGGAGCGGATGCCGCCGACGGCAGAAGCGAGCGTCAATGGTCGAGCGGGAGGTGACGATGCGATCATAGTCGGTGAGGAGAACGATGGCGGCTCGTGGGAAGCAGACGATGCCGAGGTCAACGGCGCTGGCGTAGTATTGTGAAGCGTAGTCGATGAAGAGTTAGGGTAGCCCAGCCATAGGGCCTTCATACGCCGACGTAGGCAGGCCCATGAAAACTCATGTGACGTGGGCCCAGCATCCGGAGCAGCAATGTTTTGAATCACCGTTGATCGCGGATCGAAAAGTTCCATTGATTGCGGCGATGATCCCGGCGTCGAGGAACCACCACGGCCCCCTGCGGGCACATGCTTGGCCGCAGCCAAGAACTGGCCCAACACGGGCGGTGGGGTGATTCGTCTCGGCGGCAGCGGCCCTCTCCATGCGCCCATACGAGGAGGACGGGACATCCTCAACCCGGTCGGTGGCATAGGAGAACTCCGGCGTGGCGGCACGGACGTCCCGGATTCCACTGCTGGCGTATTCCCCGATTGATCGTTGCTCCCCTCGTCCATGGCATCTACCTGCACCCTGCAAGACAACAACTCCTTAGCTGCATGTTCCGAGGAGAACACCGGCGACGTACTTGATCTTCTCTCCCAGAAACGCGACGCCGGTGAAGGAAAACCAGCATCCGTCCAGAATTCCTGCACGATCTCGGCCTCCGTCTTCTTTCTCCGGCAAATCACCGGAGTCCACTCTTTGATTGTTGCACCATCGTCGAGCACATCCATCGCCATCCTACGCATCACCAAGATCAATCTATGGAGAGACTAGAAACGAGAGAGAGAGAGAGGAGTGCATCTTCATACCCTTGAAGATCGCGATGCGGAAGCGTTGCAAGAACGCGGTTGGAGGAGTCGTGCACGCAGCGATTCAGATCGCGGTCGATTCCGATCTAAGCACCGAACAACGGTGCCTCCACGTTCAACACACGTGCAGCCCGGTGACTTGTCCCGCACCTTGATCCAGTAAGGAGGAGGAGAGGTTGGGGAAGACAGCTCCAGCAGCACGACGGCGTGGTGGTGGAACTTGCAGTTCTCCGGCAGGGCTTCGCCAAGGTCAAACGGAGGAGGAGGGGGTGTTGGAGAGGGGGAGGGCTGCGCCTTGGATGAGGTGCTACTGCCCTCCCTCCTCCCCTCTATTTATAGGCCAACGGAGAAGGGGGCCGGCCCCTCTAGATCAGATCTAGAGGGGGGCGGCGGCCAGGGGGATGGGGCTTGCCCCCCAAGCCAAGGGGGCGCCCCCCTTTAGGGTTTCCCCCAACCCTAGGCGCATGGGCCCTAGGGGGGATGGCTCCCAGCCCACTTAGGGGCTGGTTCCCTTCCCCATACAGCCCATAGGGCCCTCTGGGGCAGGTGGACCCTCCCGGTGGACCCCCGGAACCCCTTCGGTGGTCCCGGTACAATACCGGAAAACCCCCGAACATTTTCGGTGACCGTATGATGACTTCCCATATATAAATCTTCACCTCCGGACCATTCCGGAACTCCTCGTGACGTCCGGGATCTCATCCGGGACTCCAAACAACATTCGGTAACCACATACTATTTCCCATAACAACTCTAGCGTCACCGAACCTTAAGTGTGTAGACCCTACGGGTTCGGGAACCATGCAGACATGACCGAGACATCTCTCCGGCCAATAACCAACAGCGGGATCTGGATACCCATGTTGGCTCCCACATGTTCCACGATGATCTCATCGGATGAACCACGATGTCGAGGATTCAATCAATCCCGTATACAATTCCCTTTGTCTACCGGTATGATACTTGCCCGAGATTCGATCGTCGGTATCCCTATGCCTTGTTCAATCTCGTTACCGGCAAGTCTCTTTACTCGTTCCGTAACGCATGATCCCATGGCTAACTCTTTAGTCACATTGAGCTCATTATGATGATGCATTACCGAGTGGGCCCAGAGATACCTCTCCGTCATACGGAGTGACAAATCCCAGTCTCGATTCGTGCCAACCCAACAAACACTTTCGGAGATACCTGTAGTGCACCTTTATGGTCACCCAGTTACGTTGTGACGTTTGATACACCCAAAGCATTCCTACGGTATCCGGGAGTTGCACAATCTCATGTTTTAAGGAAATGATACTTGACATTAGAAAAGCTTTAGCAGACGAACTACACGATCTAGTGCTATGCTTAGGATCGGGTCTTGTCCATCACATCATTCTCCTAATGATGTGATCCCGTTATCAACGACATCCAATGTCCATGGTCAGGAAACCGTAACCATCTATTGATCAACGAGCTAGTCAACTAGAGGCTCACTAGGGACATGTTGTGGTCTATGTATTCACACATGTATTACGATTTCCGGATAACACAATTATAGCATGAACAATAGACAATTATCATGAACAAGGAAACATAATAATAACCACTTTATTATTGCCTCTAGGGCATATTTCCAACAACAACAACTCCTTAGCTGCATGTTCCGAGGAGAACACCGGCGACGTACTTGATCTTCTCTCCCAGAAACGCGACGCCAGTGAAGGAAAACCAGCATCCGTCCAGAATTCCTGCACGATCTCGGCCTCCGTCTTCTTTCTCCGGCAAATCACCGGAGTCCACTCTTTGATTGTTGCACCGTCGTCGAGCACATCCATCGCCATCCTGATCCCGATGGCCGGCGTGTTATCCTCCTCATCGGACGAATTGGACTCCGATCCGAGGCATGAGAAGCGAGATCCGCTCGAGCACCCCGGTTTGGAGGACGACGCCGGTGAGGAATCGGAAGGCCGGACCGCGAGCGTCAGGCGCCGCCCGTGCATCATTCAGGAGGCGGTATGGAGCTGCTCCGGCGCACGGGGAGGCCCTTCTCTTGGAGCTCACTCTCAATTATACGAAGTGTCGGGCGCTCCTTTTTTAGCTCCAGAATCAATACAGTTGGCACGGCGCCGCTGGATAGACGGTAATGTATCAGGGGAGAGCTACGGCAATACTCCTAGATCAGGTGTTGTTTGGTGGGCTGAACTCCAACATTTTTTGCACAACGGATGTGGTGCGACCCGGTCGACACGCCGCCTCACCTCGATTGGCCGGCCGCTGGCCTTGCACACTCGTCGTGTTGACGGTAGCGAGCTCATCATGGGCGTGTTTGGTTCACGTCTCTGTTTTAGGGCATTTTGCATACTTGTCCCAGTTGGGCCTAGTTGGGCAAATGCAGGCTAAAAACCAACATTTGCATGTAGCTTGGTTGCCTGCATTAGGCTTTCTGCATGAGGGAATCAACTAGTCAGCATGCTGTTTGGTTGCCTGCGTCGCTGTTGTTAAACAAACAACACGTTGTTTGGTTGCAAACGGGTAAAGATGTGATCACCACTTCTCACTATTGGTGATCTTACCACACACACTGAACATTGTTTTGTCCTAGCTAGGAAACAAATGGCAGTTTATCCTAGCTACTAGCAAATGACTGTACAAGTTATTAAGAGCCAACATGGCTGAATAAGGATAGTTCAATGATGCTAACTAGGTGATTCCTCTTCCTCTACTGCTTATGTGCTGCTTCCTCTTCCTCGCTTCTGTTGCTCCCTCTTTCTTCTTCTTCCTCTTGTTCTTCGGCTTCAGATCCTTGTCTGACCTCTGTTATCCCACATTGCCTGAGCCCACTCCAACCTTTTGTTCTTCCACGCTTCATTGTCGAACGCCTCCACACCATGGCCGGAGCTGATCACCTCATCTGGAGTGACATCTTCCTCCTCTGGCACAAATTCATCAACCCCCCATTGCAGGATCCAGTTGTGAATGATGCAACATGCCAGAACAAGCTTCACCTGGGTAGGGTAAGGGTGGAATGGCTTCTGATTCAGGATCTTAAACATGTTCTTTAGAGCTCCAAAGGCCCTCTCAACAGTCACTCTAAGGCTGGAGTGTCTGAGATTGAACAGTTCTTGAGGAGTCCTAGGATAGTTCCTACCAGCAAACTCGTTCAGATGGTACCTGATTTTTCTGAAGGGTGGAAGAACACCTGGCCGACATGCATAGCCAGCATCTCCAAGGTAGAACATGCTATCGGGGATGTTGATGCCATCATGACGACTCATGCTGTCACTGAGAATGTTAGCATCATGTGCTGATCCTTCCCAGCCAGCCAGCACATATGTGAACTTCAGATCGAAGTCAACAGCAGCTAGCACATTCTAGCTTGTGTAGTGCTTCCTCCCTCTATATGATGCAGCTTGTGACCTCGGCACTCTGGCAGTGACATGAGTACCATCTATTGCTCCAATGCAATCCTGGAATGGCATTATAATATGCTGTTAGTCTACTACAGAACAATAACAACATATCAAGGCATGAACTACAACAACATATCAAGTGCTCACCTTGAAGTATGGATACCATCTTGGGCTAGTGCGAATCTTGGTAGGAGTCCGACCAATTGGTGACCTGATCATCTCTCCTCTGAGCTCCCCAACAGCATACAACACTTGCTTGAAGTACCTGGAGATGGTCTCCATTGATATCCTGAAGGTGTTGTGTACCACCCTGAACCTCTGGTTATGACCAACAACGTGGAGGAACATGGCGACTTGCTCTTCCACAGTGGTGTGGATGCTATCTTCTAGCAGCCCCCTGCTCCTAAATGGCTGCACAAGCTTGGGGAAAGGTGCTCTTTTCATTCGAAGCATCCACATAGCCTCTGTGTCGTTGCAGTTGTAGATGTAGTTCAGATTCGCTATCCTCTCTTGATCCCGGATTAACATCGGACCATACTGGATGCGAGGTCTCTCATTCTGACGAACAGTTCTCTTATGGACCAACAGGATCCAGGCCTGAACCACAGCTATCAGCGATGCTGCCTGAACTAGAAGCTTTGTCCATTCATCCACAACCTAAGCGACATCCATGATGCGGTCAGTGATGGCACTATCTACCCTAAACGCTGCAATCGAATGGCTTAACACATAACAGAGGAGGTGGAGGGGGAGGGGGTAGCTTACCAGCTTCGAGGTCGGGGGAGACATGGCGAAGATGAGGAGGGCTGGACGGAGACGAAGAAGAAAGGGAGAAGCAGCTGCCGCTACCGGGGAGTGCGCCTGCCGCCTCTTGCAGCTGCAGGGGAGTGTCGTAGCCGCATATCTCAGTCGCCGCCGCCATCCCAGCCACAGATCTGAGTCGTCGCCACCGCCGGTGCCAATAACAGAGGAGGGTTTGTCCTACAGCTGGAGGTGAGAGAGGAAATGAGGTGGTGAGGGTATATTTGGCGCCACCCCGCCGCGGTCGATTTTCCCCTCCCGCCATCTCCGCCCGCATCTCCCCTGCACCGCGCCCTACGCCGTGTCTTCGTTTTCCGCCCCACTCAGCCTGGCTCACTGGAAACGGCCGATTCGAGCGTTCCCAGCAAGCCAGGCTGAGGGGTGCTTTAAGGTCCGTGCAGATGCGAGCCAGAACGACCTGCAGGCAACCACACGGACCAATTTCATCCCGCCCGGGCCTGGTTGGGCTGTATGAAGCCTACCAAATGCGTCCCATGTTGATCTGTGGAGGCCGTCTCCGAAGGATCTCTTGCTCTTCCGGTGATCATGGGTTGTAACCGGGTGTTTGACCATTTCGTATCATGGGTCTTTTTTTTAACAAGCAAAGGCTTATCGTTTTCATTGGTTAAGAGTATGATTTATCAATTAAAAATCCCCAAGCAAATAGTATATAAAAATAACTGGGCAAATAGAAGTACTCCTCAATAAAAATGTATCATAACCTTTGCCCCCTTGAGGATGATTACGCTTTATTCAGAAAATGGATCTAGAAAAGTTCTAACACACTCAGGCATAAGATTTGTTTTTTCAGGCTGCTCCTACATGATAGGGTTAACACCAGGAACCTATTGAGAAGGAAAACCTTTCACTTGGACTGCTATAATTGTGTCTTTTGTAATGAAAGCACTGAAAAAGCCTCAAGACATCTTTTCTGGGACTGTTGCTTCTCTCAGCATTGTTAGAACACCATCCTCCCTTACAAGAAACTAGGTATCTTTGCCTATGCTGATATCTTGATAGCTCATCAGCTACTGCCCCCTCAAATTGCTATTGAAATTGGCATTCAAGGTGGCTGGAACATATGGACTCGTAGAAATGGGAAACTCTTCAGCAATGAGGTTCCTAGTGTAAACTGCTGGAAGTTCAAGCTTAAAGAGAATCGTAAGCTGTTGGAGCATGGAATCAATGCAAAACATCCGTTTGCTCTGCATGGGTGGATTGGATGATGTTCTGCACTACTAGCATCTTGATTTGTATTTGATCGTGATTGCCACAAGAACTAGCATTGGCTAATCGGCTTTTTCTGTAGATATTGTACATTGTTTTCTTATAATGAAAATACCGCAGAACTATTGTTCTATCTAGAACAATTCAATTGTTCTACGACTCATTGTTATTGATTAAGAAGAGAGGGTTTAAACAAGAGATCCAACAAAGGGTGCAAAAAAGTCACCAATCGCATGACATTACATAACTCAACTGCTTTGCTCCCGCAAGCACCCATATATTTACTTCCTCCTTAATATTGCGCACTATAATCGCAGAGGAGGTTGCACTGTTGCGAAAGACCATAGCATTGCGCTCCTTCAATCGGACCCAAGAGACAAGCATCAACAGGGAGGACATTACTTTTCGTGAGATGGAACTAGATTGGGTGATCCGAAGCAACCAATCTTTGACACTAGTTGTAGACCCCCAATCTGTACGATTGACACACTGAAGCCCAAACCAATGAGCAATGTCGCACCACACCTGCACTGAGAAGTGGCAGTGGCAAAGAAGATGTGTGGACGACTCCTCGGTTTCCTTACAGAGGGGACAGAGACCGTAGTTGGGCCACCCTCGGTGCCCACGTCTATCTGCAGTCCAAATTCCACTTTGCATCACCATGCAGGTAAAAAACTTGTTGATACGTCTTAAATGAATCTATAATTTTTTATTGATACATGCTATTATAATATCACTTTCAATACTTTTTATAGCAATTTACATGATTTTTCTGGACTAACTTATTAATTTAGTGCCCAGAGCGAGTTGTTGTTTTTGCATGTTTATTGTTTTACAGAAAATCCATATTTACAGAGGTCAAAATACCCCAAGGATTTAATACGATTTTATTCACGACCAGAACATTCCAGAAAGTATCAGGACCTGCGCCGGGGGGGGGGGGGGGGGGGGGGACTCGGGGCCCCACGCAACCAGGTGGTGTGGCCTAGGGCTCACCTGCGTGCCCCCCTGGCCACTGCCTTCCGTCTATGAATTCCATATTTTGCGAAACCCACTGAACAAATTTTCTACGATTTTTTCCGTCGCTGCAAGTTCCTGTTCCAAGGAGATCCAATCTGAAGGCCTGTTCCGGCACCCTATCGGAGGGGGAATCCACCACGGGTGGCTTCTTCATCAACCTTGTTGCATCTGTAACCATGTGTGACTAGTTCCTTTAGGACCTTAGGGTGCATGGCAGTAGCTAGATGGCATCCTCTCTTCCTCGTGATTCAATACAAAGTTCCCATGAGATGCCTCACATAATCGAGATCCATATAGTGTAACCGATGGTGTGTTTTGTTGGGATTTGAGGAATTGTCACTTTATGACCAGACTGTTCATTGAAATCAATTAAATCTTTTGAAGTTTCTTTCCTGTATAATTGAATAGCTTTGTATGCTCTTCTATCTATTTGTCTTCTTTGTCCAAGTTTGATGGATAGTTCTTTAGTGTGAGTTGTGCATTATAGTGGGTTCATATCTTGTGGTGATCTATATTCCAATGACAGAAAGGGTCAAGACACGTATTGTATCATTGCCGCTAAGTATAAAATGATGGTTTTTCTATCACACTTGGATGATAGTTTTACTATCTACATTATGCCATCTTGCTTATTGCAATGCTCTATTTGTTATGAACTTAATACTTTGATATGCATGCTGGATAACAGTCTTATGGTGGAGTATTAGTTGTAGATGCAGTTGGATAACGGTGTACATATCACAGACATAATTCTTATATGAGATTATACCATGAATGACCATGGTCATAATTATAAATATTGCAATTTACTCGCTGCCCAACTATAATTTGTTCACCACACTACACTTGTATGCTTGGAGAGATGTCACTTGTGAACCTATGGCCCCCGGGGTCTATCTTGCTATACTAAAAACTTTACAAAAAATATTATTTCCTTCATGTATTGTTTCTTTTATTTTACCTATCTATCAATTTCTATCATACCGTGCAAGTTAATCTTGTAACTATCAAGACGAGAAGCTTGACAACCTTCTTGATGTGCTGATGACAAGCTTGTTTTGTGTTTTATGTGCATCTACGAGTGACTTTGTCTGCTGGAATCACTGTTCAAAAAATCTTCCGATTCAGCGATTTATCGTCCGATTTATCGCTACTCATGGGGTGACCGATAAGATTATGCCTTATATTCACCGTTTATCATTTGGGCCGATTTATCACTTCGACAAGCGATTTATCAAGAATATACCGATAAATATGGCCTATTCCTAACATTAAGTTTGCAAAAACTATGTTTATTTGTGTTTTATGGACCTTGTTATGCAATATGTACTATTGTCCTATTTTGTTTGTCATTATACGATGATTCAAAGGCTAGGAATCATGGTAACACTTCCGTGCAATACTGTTTTGGTATTGAATATAACATATTTTAGTGTTGGGAACCTGGGATTTGCAAAAAATGGCCGATTAATAGTCGATCGATAAAATCGATTAATCGGCTGATTTTCGATTAATCTCTAATTCCCAGCTGACCGAGACACTAACGATAAGCGATATCCTCAACATTGGCTGGAATAACTTCTTTTGGTCCGATAAACCTTGGTTATATATTGAAGGAAATACTTATTGCTAGGTTACTTCACCCTTATACAGGGGGTTACCCAACCACTCTTACGAGAGAGCAAGCACTTGCATTTTGGGGGCGCCCAAGATTTCCAAACAGCCGCGTGCATGGCTGAGTGAGTGTAACCTTCAAACTGTACCCTGTAGGCCGAAGAAGCTGATTGGATACCGTCTGTAGTGAATTCCAAGTTATCTTATCAGGGCCATCATCGACGAGCTGGATGGAACTAAGATTCTCCCTATGGGAAGTAAACTGTTGAATGTGTTCCAACAAGAGACCATTGGTGGAAGCTGATCTGACTCACCCAGAAGTTGTTTTGCATGGCCTTTTGAACCGAAGAATTTTTTTTGAGCACATGAAGATCTTACGGGGCAATGTCTTTCGGTCTCCAACCTTCCAGCCAAGAGGACTCCCAAAAGAGGGCCATAGCACCATCCCCGATGGAGATGGTCGTGGTAGTAGCAAAAAGGTCTTTGTCCTCCTCAGAGCAAGGGGTCCCAAGACCGATCCAAGGAAATGCTGTTATTTGTTTCATACCTCTCTTTGTTGGTGGTTTCATCTTCTGTTAATTCAATGCTTCCTTTAGCTAAAGAGTACCTGCGGACAAAAATCAACATTTGAATTTTCATGTTGAATCTGATCTGATCGATTATATGAAGATTTTTAAAATTATTACCTATTTTGGCTTTTCTCTTCATTTCACTTCATAAAAGGGGTTAATATTTTTGCCTTTACCGAACGGAACATGTACTGAGACTTGTATAATAGGTAGATAAACCACAATTCTAGTTGAGAAATTGAATTAAAAATATATATAACAGCCAATGAAGCCAATGCGAGCAGCAAGAGACATGTGAAGAAAACCGTCAAGGACCTTTTGGTCATGAGGGCAACATGACAAATTCAAAAACATAAGCTCGGGGATAGGGAAAAGCTGCGATGATTGAAAATAGGGGGTTGAGCTAGAGACCTATCAAGCAATCAAGTCGAATCTAGCAGCAAGAGAATTATGAGGAAAAACATCGAGCATCTTTCGATCCGCAGGGCAATCCGACAAATTGATAAACATGAGTTTGGGATAAGAGAAATCAGGGGTAACTGAAAGTAGGGAGCACCTAGCTACCAGACTGGATGACGGATTCGAGACGACATTGCAAGTAGGTCTGCATGGAGGATGATGGGGGGACATGCTTTAAAATGTGATGGAGGTGGCCGCTTAGTTCGACCCAGCGGGTTCTGCCGCATTTCCAGAGTAATGGAGGGTGAGGTAATGACAGGGGATGAATACGGCGGTTTGGTGCCCATTGGTGGCTGCATCCGCGGACGGAAGAGCTTCGGTCATGGTGATGGAAGAGGTGGCGGCGGAGATGAAAGTTGCAAAGTGAAAGATGACGTTGAGCGACCTAGTGCGATTGTTTCCGATCGCAGTTCACACCATGGGCTAGAACTCACATACCAAATATTGGGCCAAACGGCCTAGGAGCAAACTCCTTTTTAGGAAAAACAAAAATATAGCCCAAGTGCAAAAAAAAACGCCCATTGCATCGCTAGCTTTTCTATCCAAGTAATGAAGCGACTCAATCGTGCGGGAGCCACTGGCATGGAAACTGATGATGACATGGATGCACAGTAGATGGCTAATATGGATAGCCTGCATGTTAAGAGAAATCAAGTAAGAAATCAAGTAGTGGGGAGCTTCAATTTAGATATAGTAGATTCAGAAGAGTAATATAAATATGAGCAAACGATTTAAATGTGTGGAACGGATGTGTGGAATGAGCCGGTAAAGATTGATGTTCGTTTTGAAATGGAATTGGTGTAGGTTTGCGGTCGAATGTGCGTGAAAAAAAAATAAAGTTCTCTTTGAATTGTAAGAATTGAAAACACATGGAAGAAAATTGTAAGACTTAGATGTCAGGCACGGCGACAGCGGCGCATCGGCATCAGTGGTCGTTCGCTGGTCCAGAAATCTCGATATAACTTTTAATATGTTTTGGGGTGCTTTGTATTTCTGGTGAACCCGGACCATTTTCACGAAGAAAAATGCCATAAACTGTATATATAATCCTACAAGATTTGAGAACACAAGAATTCTACAATATGTGTCAAACCTTCCAAGAATCCTAAAAAGGAAATCCTACAATGCAAAGAGGGCCTTGTAGAATGATTTTCTGCAAAAATAAATAAACAAGCAAGAAGGCTAACTGAAGCCAATGAAATCGAATCAGCTCAGGTTCTATGCTCAGGACGGAAGGATGCAACGTGGCGACTATGTTCCAAAACGGAACTAGCGTAGCATGGGGAACGATGGAGACAGAAGCACTCACGCTCCCGTGAAACCTTCGTACTACGACTCTTGTCATATTTGATCGGACGACGCGAGCAGGCGACAGCACGGGCGTGGTTGCTCGCTGCCGCCCCCGCAAAGCGCAACCCCTTTCCATCCATCCGCCGCCCGTGCTGCCATGTGTGCGGTGTGCAAGCCGGCCGGCCAGAGACGCGTCGCCGTGGGGGATTCCGGCAATGGAAAGCATATTAATAATGGGCACCGTACCATTGACTGACTGGTGGAGTACAGGGTAACATACATAGCCATCGGTCGTGCTCCATGGAGTGGTGCTACTGTATTTTTCTACGCAGCAGCATTCGTCGGTGTACTCCATCCGTTCCCATTTTCAAAGAACTGATCCACACGTACGGCAAATTAACAGCTGGAGCTGGAGCTGGAGCTGGAGAACGACGAGATCGGGAGAGTGGAGTCAGCTCCGTCGGTCTGTCGGTCGTTGTTCACCCTGTGCCGGTCCTGCACCAACAACAGCGTAAACGAACAACAACGACACCCAGAATCACCATGTGGGTAGCGCGACGGGCAGCCATGTGGCCCGTGGAGACGTAACAGCAGGCGCTTTTTAGCTCGAGAAGCAGTCCAGTTGGCACGGCGCCGCTGGATCCACGGCAATGTATCAGGGGAGCTATGGCAATTAGCATATCTGGTGAGGTTTGGTGGGCCGCACTCCAGCAGTTTGCACCGTGCGACCCGGTCGACTCGCCGCCTCGTGATTAGCCGGACGCTGCCTTTGCTCGCCCGTTGTGTTGACGCCACTGAGCTCATCATGCTGACCTGTGGAGGCTGTCTCCGAAGGATGTGATGCTCTTCCGGTGATCATGGGTGGCCACTGGCCGTTTGATTATTTGGTATAATAAGGGGTCTAATGATTGGTGTGCGTGGGGATGCATCATGCATTCAGGCACATGGAATAAGATAAAATAGATGAGAATTAGCAGGGTCTCATCTAACTCTTACACTATTTAGTTAATCAAGTAAGAAAATAAAAGGAAAAAAATTCACACGAATCTTCAAACGGTGTAGGAGTTAGATGTGACTCAGTTAGAGAGCTAGACACATCTAATAAAATAATCATGGTTGTTATTGTTCAACTCTGCATGGAATTTTTTTCAACCGCCGGCCGGTTTTCCACGCGATTCCCCGAGGTTTGAGATGGGGGTGCCTTGTCTGCTTACCGGTTGCATCGTCCTCGACGAGGCCTAGTTTGGAAAGGCGGGAGACAGGTGTGCTGGCCATAGGAGACAGGAACGCAACGTCGTATGCGAGAGTGAGGTAGAGGCTTGAAGGTGCGGTGTTGAGGGCTAGCGGCCGGCGCGAGGGAAGGGCATGGTTTAGCGGGACTGGTCGACAGTCGGAGGAGGTGGCGAGGCAACGTCATGGATGGTGGGGCCCGGCGGTTCGGCCGCCTGGTGCGCGGTTGGAAGGAGGAAAAAATGTTGCAACCATTAGATTTCAATCCAACATCTACAATCAATTCGACTGAACATTTTTTAGGCAATTGATAGATAGCCGGCTAGATTTTTTTTTACACACATGGGTAGATATGGGTCCATTTCTTTTGAAACTTAGTGCAAGATGCCATTATTTTGTGTCAGTCCGTAAATTTGCTACTTCGCCCAACGTGTTGTTTCAGGCACGAATAGAGCAAAAAGAATTATCGAGTATCCTGCGTGTACTCAGATCATCCTGTGCTCTCTTTTGGTAGCCTAGTCGTGTCCTGCTCTCTTTTGGTAGCCTAGTCGTGTCCTGCATGATACGGGTAGTCTAGGATCGGCATTGTTTGAGGGCTACTCCATCATCTTGTAGTGTTCTGCCGTGTACTTTGTTCTGCGGTTGCTTTATATATAAAGCGGTGCGAAAGCCTGTTTCGAGAGAGATAGAGCAAAAAGAATTATAACCTTGACTATTCATGCTGAATATTTAGACATGATACTTGAAAACCATATATATGAATTTATCTCGAGAACACATTTCTTCTATTTTATAAGTTGTGATGGAAATTGACAATCAAAATTGTGTTCATCAGAAAAGCTTGTGTTGTGAAGAAACCTTCTCGGTGTGAATGGGAGGTATGTATGGAGAACAAGACACAAGTCCTGGGAGAGGGTAAAGGAGAGATACGAGAGGAAATGGAATTCAAAGGCAACCCTTCATTGTTATATCTAGTCCTTGATAGAAAGGGGTCGTTCTACTATATTGCACCAGAGGGAGAACAATTAATCCCAGTCAAGTTACTCACAGTGCAGGAAGTCACATTGTGATTTTTGTACTGGTTGGCAATCAATAGTTTTAAATAAACTAACATGGACATGTGAATATTTTTTGGCATACACGGTAGGCTCATACTCTAGGTAGATCGTATTAGTAGTACTAGCATGCAAGTTGAATTTTCGTTGCTCATTATGCGAGGTTGGTTAGAGCATCCCCACTCATGCCCCAAGGAGCCCCCCAAGCCACTTTTTGGGTGCCGGCGGGCAAAAAAACATCCCACTCGTGCCTCCAAGTCCTTGTTTTCGTCGGATTTGGGCAAAAATAGCCCCGACGACCTTAGGCCAAACCCAGCCTACCGGGGGGCACTTGGGGTGTCCGGCGCTACTTTTAATTTGCATGCCCAAACCCCACCGGTCAGCCTCTCTCTCCTCCTTTTTCTGCTAGGCCCACCCACGTGCATGCACAAAAAGGAATCTCTCCCCCCTCCCTCTCGCCGCGTCTCCTGCTCCTCGCTCTGGCCGCGCTCGCCGCCCGCCTCCTCGCCGCCCCGCCTCCTCGCGGCGTCTCCTGCTCCTCGCTCCGGCCGCGCTCGCCGCCCCGCCTCCTCCTTGCTCTGGCCGCCCTTGCCGGGAGTGGGAGATTGGCCTCCCCATGCCGACGGTGGCCGCGACGGCGGTCGACGGTCCAGCGAGCCGCGCGGTCGTGCTCAGCCTGCTGCCGCCGCACACGCCGGAGTTCGAGGTGGCGTGCGCGATGGCGCCCTTTGGCGACGTGCGCACGGTGGGCGCACCGGCGCTGGCGTCCGAGGGCGCCGCGGTGCGCGAGCAGCACATGCGGCAGCAGTGCCGCCTCAGCTGTACGCCGCCACGACCGCCTGGCCACCCCAGCCGCCGGCGTGGGAGTGGCAGCGGGACGACTGCCGGGGCCTCGTCCTCGGCCAGGCCGTGTGGGCTCACTTCGCCGCTGCCTCCACCCTCCCCGACGACGGCGCCAACCGCGGCTCCCTGCCGGACCGCCGAGCCCTCGCCCTGGCCGCTGCGCGCCGAGCCCTCGCCGAGCCCGAGTGTGGCGCCCCCGGCTCAATCGTGCACTAATACTACACGCAAATGCCCACGATCAAGCCTAAGGACTCACTTGAAGGAATCACAACACAACTCTAAAATATAAATAAAGTCATACAAGCTTTATATTACAAGGCAGGGGCCTCGAGGGCTCGAATACATAAGCTCGCATACAAGCGTCAGCGAAAGCATCAGATATCTGAGTACAGATATGAAACAGAAACAGATAAGCCTTTAGAAAGGCGGGACAAAACAAAAGCTACGATCCTACTCCTGGTCGTCGGCAAGCTCGTAGTACTAACCACCCTCGGGGTGACAGTAGTAGTCGTCGGCTGGGGCAGCTGGCTCCGGGACTCCTTCATCTGGTCGCATCAAAAGGATATGGGGAAAAAGAGGAAGCAAAGCAACCGTGAGTACTCATCCGAAGTACTCAGCAAGCAAGGATCTACACTACATATGCAACATTATCAAAGAAAGGCTGTATATGTGGACTGGGCTGCAGAAATGCCAGAATAGAGAGAAGGCCTAGTCCTATCGAAGACTAGCATCTTCAGCGATCTTGCAGCATTAGAAGAGTGTAGATTAGCATAGCATAAACTAGTAGCAGTAATCAGTATCAACCTCGGCCAGAGATCCTTTCTCGACTCCCTGCGAGAAAGTAATCCCAGAGCCCTAGTATCCATATGTAACATCCCCAGATCCTAACCCTGTCTTCTAGCTAATTAACCTGCCATGTCATCATATTTTACTAAGTCATAAATGCCACTTGTCTTAAATCAAATTCTAATTCAAATTTAAATTGCAAGTCAAATAATTATTTCTTCAAACATCCAAACTAAAATGTACATAATGTTGCAAATATTTCAGATGCAATTATAAAAATATAATCCATATTAATTGAATTGGTTAAGTCACTCTAACAGCCTCAACAATACCTAAACAGCAACCTTTTCATCCATTTCTTTTAATCCAAAATGCAGATGGAATTATATTTTGTCCAAACCACTTTTTGGGGGTAGGTAATATTGTACTATAATTTTCAGTCCAAGTCTCATGTTTTGTAAAAGTCTACAAGTGGCTAAGCATTTGTCGAAACAGAATGAATAAAAGAAAAACAAAACGGAAGTAAACGAAGAAAGGACAGAGGCTTACCTGGCACTGGGCTAAAGCCACAGTGCGGCCCAGGCAGCCCAGCAGGCCTCCCCCCACCTACTTCGCCTCGCTGTCATCGTCTCCATGGACGATGGCGCTCCGTCAGTCGCAGCGCGCCACCGCGACGGGGAGCAGGAGCGCGAGGGGATAAGGCCGCGCCGTGCCTTCTCCCCTGGATGCCTCACCACTCCTCCCTCTCATCTCGCTCGCCTCCTTCCCCTCGCTCGCACTGCTCGGATCCCTTTTCCCCTCTCTGCCCGAGCGAGCGCACCGCCGCCCTCCGTCGCCACCACGGCCACCGTCTTTGCCTCGCCTCACCAAGCTGCCGTAGAGGACCGCCGACGTTCGCCCGTTCGTCTGGGAACCTCAGGTCGAGCCGGGAGGCACCGCTGGCACTGAATCGACGCCGCCTCCTCCGTTCGGTCGCCGCCGTCTCCCTCGACTCCGGCAACGCCTCGGCAGCTCCTAAGCCTCCGAAGAGCCTCCTTGAGCTCCCTCGATGAGCGGCCGTCCTTCCCCTCTCTTTCCCTGTTGCCCTCGAGCTCTAGCCACCGTCGCCATTATCGCCCGAGCCCAGGTCCGCCGGCGAACTCGTAGCCGTCGCGCTCGGTCTCGACAAGCCAAGCCATGGCCTCCAACGAGTTCCTGGAGGCCCGTAGAGCTCGCCAGCGCCGTTTGTTGGCTCGAACGCAGCCGTAGCGTAGGTTTCACCGATGCCCGACTCCGGCCGTCCGCCACGGTCGCCGTCGCCGTTGTTTCCGGCCACCTCCGGCCTGGAGACCGACACCGTTGGGTGCGCGCCGCTCTGCCCATTCGAACCAGCCCTAGCACGCGTCGAACCGAGCCCCCTGGCGTTTTTCCGGCGAGTTCCCGACGCGCCACCGCGCAAACTGGCTCGCCGGAGCTCTGCCGGTGCCGACGCTGAGCTGGCAGCCCGCGTGGCGCCTCTAGGTCGCTGGCAGCTGGGTCCCGCAGGGCCCAGTTGACCAGTTGACCTGGTCAACTGTGATGACGTGGCAGCCACAGCCACTGACCAGTGGGCCCGCGTGGTTAATTAAGCTAATAATGTTTAATTAAATAAAAACTGATTAGTTTAGCCTAATGTCTCACTGACAAGTGGGCCCACGCCCCTAATTAACCCTGGTAATTAGTTTAATTCACTGTTAAGGTCACAGAGGCTGACATGTGGGTCCCACTGGACCCACATGTCAGGTTTGACTGGTCAGCCGTCCTGTTGACTTGCTGATGTCAGCATTACCTCATGCTGACATCATAATTCATTTTCTGTAAATAAATAAATTCCAAAAATTCAAATAAACTTTGAAAATTAATAACTTTTAAACCGTAGCTCAGATCGAAAAAGTTAAAACATGAAAGTTGCTCAGAACGATGAGATGAGTCTGATCGTGCCGTCCGTTTCTTTGTCGGAACCCCCTACGTAGGAGAACTCGTAACTCCGGGCCCGAATCCGGTAGATGAATAGTGCACACACTTTGGTAAATAAATCCCAGATTAATTCTAAAAATAACTAAATTGACTTAGATGCATATTTAGGCAACCCTGCACTGCATCGTAGCATAACCCGCACCGTATTGCATTTGTTTGCATTATGTTTACCTGTTTCTTCCCCCTCTTCTCTCTCGGTAGACCCCGACGTTGACGTAGCTCCCGAGGCAGACGCAGCTCAGGAGTACGACTACGTCCCCGACGACACCACAGGCGACCTTGCCCTTGCCCCCGAGCAAACAGGCAAGCACCCCCATTTTGAGCATGCCTATATCGCCTATTCTCTTCTCTCTTATGCTTGCATTAGAACTGCTACTACTACTGTTTTCCTATATCTACTGCATAGCCTGATTATTGTAACCTGCCTTGCTACCTTTCTGGTTATCCTAGACTGATTAGTATAGGCTGGGTAGAGTCCTGACA
The DNA here is from genome assembly GCA_011799875.1 of Thinopyrum elongatum. Classification (NCBI taxonomy): domain Eukaryota; kingdom Viridiplantae; phylum Streptophyta; class Magnoliopsida; order Poales; family Poaceae; genus Thinopyrum; species Thinopyrum elongatum. Next base: position 474,104,167 of record CM022297.1, read on the forward strand.
GAGACCCCCACTTGATCCCGACTGCCCCGCTGGATGTCAGAAGACCTGATCATCGGGATTGAAGACTAGACCCTGGCACCGCACATCACTTCCCCCTTAGTTGCCGACACTACTGGGTTACCGTCAAGTGCCGAGGGTGATACCTCGTCAGCACTTCTGATGATAACCTTGTAGGTTAGTTACTCGGTCGTGGTAAGCGAGGGTGATTCCTCCTACACCACACCCGATAACAGCGTCGTCGTGCAACTTCTCAAGTGTGGACCTCGAGGGTGATTCCTCCTTCGTTCACCTTGACTTTAACATCAGGTGGGATTCCATCAAGGGTGATTCCTCAGGGCTCCCCTGGTGTCAGACACACAGATACTGTTGTTGATTTGATTTGCACTAAACCATGTTACTAAAGACGGGTCGGCCCTAAGTGGTACCCGCGTGAGCTTAATGCGAAGTGATGTGGAGTCGGGTTGACCTGGATGGTGCCCGCGAGTAACTACGAGGCGTGGCCGGGCATTCTTAGCCCTTGCCGCAAGTCCCCGAGACGGGGCGACGGGGTCACATCGATCGTGAGTCTCTGCTCGTTTCCGCGCGCTCCTAATCCACTACGGTTTGGATATTTGATCCGAGGGGCCTCTGGTCCGATAGCACTAACCATCACGTGGGCATAGTATGGGCGTTCTGCGTCGTATACATCAGCCGAAGCTTATTTGACGTCAGTAAGGAGCGGCGCACGCCGAGTTGGACTGGGAACGCAACCGCGCTTGTATAAGGGGTTGCTAGGTCTGCTCTCGGTGGCCCCGTAACGTGCAGGAGTTCCCGGGGTGATGGCCCAAGACCCCTGGGGGCATAGGTTTAGTCCGGCGTGCTGACTTCTCTTATAAGCCTAGGTCGGGTTGCGGCGTGTTGCTTAGCCGAGGCCGGGCATGACCCAGAAAAGTGTGTCCGGCCGGAGTTAAGCGAGCGTGGTGGGTAACTTGGTGCACCCCTGCAGGGAAGAAACTTCTATCGATAGCCTGTCCTACGGTAATGGACACTCGGAGTTGTATCCCGATCGGTACAACTAGAACATGTGATGAGAACTGGATAGTACGGCTCTGGGATTGCTTTCTCGCAGGGAGTCGAGAAAGGATCTCAGGTCGAGGTTGATGATACTACTACTACTACTTTACATTATGTTCATCTATTCTCTTCTATTGCTGCAAGACTGTCGAAGATTGTTGAAGATGCTAGTCTTTGATAGGACTAGGCTTTCCCCCTATATTCTGGCATTTCTGCAGCCCAGTCCACATATACAGCCATTCCTTTGAAAATGTTGCATATGTAGTGTAGATCCTTGCTTGCTGAGTACTTCGGATGAGTACTCACGTTTGCTTTACTTTCTTTTTCCCCCATATTCCATTTGATGCCACCAGACGTCGGAGCCCCTGAGCCAGATGCCCCAGCCGACGACCAGTACTACTACCCGCCTGGCGAGTACTACTACTACGAGGAGCCGTTTGACGACCAGGAGTAGGATCGGAGGGTCCAGGGCAGGAGGCCTACGCCTTTCGATCGTAGTATTTTATTTTGCCACGCCTCTGTGAAGGCCTATTTCTCTCTCTGTATTATATCTGTACTCAGATATCTGATGCTTCCGCTGACGCTTGTATGCCATCGAGCTATGTATTCGAGCCCTCGAGGCCCTGGCTTGTAATATAAAGCTTGTATGACTTTATTTATGTTTTAGAGTTGTGTTGTGATATCTTCAAGTGAGTCCTTAGGCTTGATCGTGCGCATTTGCGTGTATGATTAGTGCACGATTAAGCCGGGGTCGCCACACCATATCTCATCTCAAGTATCCAGTTCTAGTTGTATCGATCGGGATACAACTCCGAGCGTCCATTACCGAGGATCCAGCTATGCATAGATTAGTTCTTCCCTGCAGGGGTGCACCAACTTACCCACCACGCTCGATTAACTCCGGCCGAACACACTTTTCTGGGTCATGCCCGACCTCGGCCAAACGATACGCCGCAACCCGACCTAGGCTTAATAGAGAGGTCAGCACGCCGGACTAAACCTATGCCCCCAGGGGTCTTGGGCCATCGCCCCGGGCGCTCCTGCACGTTGCGTACGCGGCCGGTGAGCAGACCTAGCAGCCTCCAGTACAACAGAGGGTGCTTAACGAGGTCCAACCCAGCGCGCGCTGCTCAGTCGCTGACGTCCATTAAGCTTCGGCTGATGCATACGACGCAGAGTGCCCATAACTGTTCCCACGTGATGGTTAGTGCTATCGGGCCAGAGGCCCACTTGGATCAAATATCCAAACCGTTAGTGAATTAGGAGCGCGCGATAACGAGCAAAGACTCACGATCGATGTGACCCCGTCGCCCTGTCTCGAGGCCTTGCGGCAAGGGCTAAGAATAACCGGCCACGCCTCGTAATTATCTCGCGGGTACTCTCTCTGGTCACCCGACTACACATCAATCGCATCTTATGCTCGCGCGGGTACCCCTCAGGGCCGACCCGACTTTATCATGGTTCATGGTTAAAGTCATAGTAACTGTGTGTCCAAACACCAGGGGGGAAACTGAGGAATCACCCTCGACGGATCCCACATGATGTAGTTGTCAAGGTGAACTTAGGAGGAATCACCCTCGAGGTTCACACTTGAGGTGTTGCACGACGGCGTCGTTATCGGGAGTGGTGAAGGAGGAATCACCCTCGATGACCACGACCGAATAGCTACTCTACAGAGTTAACATCAGATGTGCTAAACGAGGCATCACCTTCGGCACTTGATAGTAATACTGCAGTGTCGTACAACTAAGGGGGGTGATGTGCGGTGCCGGGGCCTGGTTGTCGAGTCTTCCATAATCCAGCGGGGCAACTGGGACAAGTGGGGTCACTGGGATCTCTATCCAACCTATACTAAGCAGTTTAGGATAAGCGGGTAAGGTATCAATAGCAGGTTACAATAAACAGGCTATGCATCAGAATAGGTAAAGCAGTAGCAGCAGCAATTCTAATGCAAGCACAAGAAAGAAGAGAATAGGCGATATATAGGCATGCTCAAAGGGGGGCTGCTTGCCTGGTTGCTCGGCGGCAAAGGCAAGGTCGTCAGGGGCGTAGTCGATCTCTGGAGCTGCGTCGGCCTCGGGGACTACGTCGGTGTCGGGGTCTACCGAGAGAGAAGAGGGGGAGGAAACAAATAAATACACAGCAAACATAGACAACACAGAGTATGCTATGCTAACCTGCAGTGCAGGGATGCCTAAAGACATGTCTAAATCATTTTAGTTATTTTAGGATTTAAGTTGGAATTATTAACCGGTGTATATGCGCTATTCATCTACCGGAAATAGGCTAAAAGTTGCGGGTTCACCTCCGTAGAGGGCCCAGACATGGAAACAGATAGCACGGTTGGATTCGTCTCGTCGTTCTGAGCAACTTTCATGTATAAAGTTTTTCGATTCGAGCTACGGTTTAAATTCTACGAATTTTCAAAGATTTAAACATTTTTGGGACTTATTTAAATTATCAGAATAACCAGAAAAGGAAATATGACATCAGCAGGACGTCAGGATGACGTCAGCAGTCAACTGCGGCTGACCAGAGTCAAACCTGACCAGTGGGACCCACTGGTCAGTGACTCAGGGCTAACCAGTGGATAATTAAAGTTAACCTAGGTTACTTAACGGGGTGGACCCCACATGTCAGAGTCTGTTTAGTGATTAGTTTATTTTTAAAATCCCTTTTTGATAATTAATCACGCGGGCCAACTGGTCAGTGACAGAGAGTGCCACGTCACCAGAGTTGACCCGGTCAACAGGGTCCACGGGGCCCAGCTGCCAGCGACTTGGGATGGCCCACTGGTCAGGCCACCTCGGTCAGCGGCGCCGGAATTGTTCCGGCGAGCCTCCCGTGGCGGCGCTCTCGCCGGAGATGCTCAGGATTCGCCTACGGGGGCACCAAAACGAGCGCTGTAACTCGCTTCGAACAAGGAGAGTGCCCCGCGTCCATCTACGACGTCGGAACGAGCGAGGGTGGCTGGAAAACACGCCGGCGTCGAGGTTCGGCGGAGGCCGAAATCCGGCGAACTCGCACGCGATGGAACGAGGGCAAAAACGGGCGGCGCTCTACTCCTACGGCATCTACACGACGTCGCAAGCACGATGGCGAGCTCGGTGGACCATGACGGCCACTGCTGCGACGACAGCGAGCTCGACGGCGGAGCTCAGCTAGGGTGGCCATGGCGGCAGTGGCTGGAGCGCGGGAGTGAGCTCGGGAAAGAGAGAGAGGCAAGGGTGGAGGCTCACCGAGCGGCTCAAGGTGGCCCGTGTAAGTTTAGGAGCGCATAGAGGCTGGGGACGCCGGGGATCGCCGGAGACCGAAACGAAGAGGGGCGGCTCGATCCAGGCGTTGCAGGGCTCCCCGGTTCCCGTAGCTGGTCGAGGAGGAAGTGGAGGTCGCCGGCGGAGCCCGTGGATAGCTCGGAGGGACGAGCGGACGCCGGTGGGCACGGTTTCGTCGGAGGTGCGGCAGCGACCGCGTCGAGCGAGGTTGGGATCGAGAGGGAGAGAGACGATGGAGGAGGGGGGATGGATAGGAACGACGAGGGAGTGGACGGGTTCTCCCATATCCCCTCGGCCGCTCCTGTAGCGTCGGTGGGCGTCGCGCTGTCGACGTTTCGCCGGCGCGGCGCGCGACGACCATGGGCGAGGCAACACGCACAGGAGAGAGGGAGATGGGCCGGCTGGACTGGGCTGAGTGCACTGTGCACTTAGGCCCAGCCAATTAGGCCTTTTTCATTTTCATTTTCTATTTTCTTTTAACAGTAGCCTTTTGCATTTTCTTTTGCAAAAATGTGCCACTGGTGAAAACAAATACTAGGGTCAGTGGTGCACTGCCACCATAAGCTTGGGATTTATTCGATTCCATTTGGAATTTTCATAATTAGGATAGCATTTAAATATGCTGGAATTGTTCTGTTTTAATTGCTACTGTTCATCTTTGCATAAGAGTGATGTTGTATTCCTTAACAAATAAATGTTATGGAATATTTGCTGTATGGTGAACATTTTTCCAGCATCTTTTGAGCAACTTTATTTTGCACTTTAAATTTGAATTGTTTTCAAAGAGGAATTTTGAATGGAGTTGTTTAACCACTATGATCAAGCAATGCAAATGATGATGACTTGGCATGTTTAACAGAGAGTCACAGTGCAAGGTTACATAGGGGTGTTACAAATTCTCCTCCTCTAAAAGAAATTCTCGTCCTGAGAATTTAGGAGGCAGAAGGAAAGAGGTCGGGGTATTCTTCCCGAAGATGATCCTCGCGTTCCCAAGTGGCTTCATCTTCAGTATGATTTGACCACTACACTTTGAGGAACTTGGTCGTCTTCTGATGGGTTCAACGTTCTGATTCATCGAGGACGCAGATCGGATGCTTCTTATAAGAAAGATCATCTTGCAATTCGAGCATCTCGTGATCCACTGCGCGATGCGCAGACTCCTTGAAGCAACGACGAAGTTGCGACACATGGAAGACGTCGTGGATATGAGAGAATTGCGGCGGCAATTCCAATTTATATGCCACCTGACTACGTCTTGCAATAATGCGGAAAGGACCAATGTAGCGTGGAGCTAACTTGCCCTTGATCCCGAAACGGTGAGTGCCCTTCAGAGGAGTGACATTCATAGGAGTGACACGCAGATAAGCTTGATCACCAGGTTGATAAGTCAAACCCCATCATTTGCGATCATAGTTGCTCTTCTGGCGGTCCTGAGCCGCCTTGAGATTTTCTCGAATAATACGGACTTGTTTGGACCCACAAGTGGCCGTTCCCCAGTTTCTGACCAATTCAGAGGGGTTCGACACTTACGTCCATAAAGTACTTCGAAGGGGGCCATTTTCAAGCTGGCTTGATAGCTGTTGTTATATGAGAATTCCGCATAAGGAAGAGATTCTTCCCACTTCTTGCCGAAGGAAATAACACAAGCCCGAAGCATGTCTTCAAGCACTTGATTGACTCGCTCGACTTGGCCTTGGGATTGGGGGTGATAAGCTGAACTCTAGGTAATATGAGTTCCCATAGCTTCTTGAAAACTTTCCCAGAACTTTGAGGTGAAAAGGCCGCCACGGTCCGAACTGATCTCCTTCGGAATACTGTGGAGCGAAACCATTCTGGAGATATACAACGCTGCTAGCTGACTAGTAGTGATAGTCTCCTTGACAGGCAGAAAGTGTGCAACCTTAGAGAGTTGGTCGACGACGACAAGAATAGCATCGTGACCCTTCTGTGACTTGGGAAGGCCAGTAATTAAATCCATTTACACTTCATCCCATTTCCACAAAGGAATAGGAAGGGGTTGTAGAATTCCAGCAGGCTTCTGATGTTCTGCTTTAACGCGACGGCAAACGTCACATTCAGCAACATAGCGAGCAATATCCTGCTTCATTTTAGACCACAAGTACCTTTGACGGAGATCACGATACATCTTGGTACTACCCGGATGAATAGACAGCAGTGTATCATGTGCCTCCTTCCTGACCTTGTCAGTCATAAGCTCGAAGCGAGGTACCACAATGCGGTCTCTGAAATACAAGGTTCCATCTTCAGACAGCGAGAAATCCCTATACTTTTCTAGGTGAAGATCTTTCTTCATCAGATCAATTTCAGCATCTTTAGCTTGTGTTCTTAACAGCTTTCTCAAGATCAGGCTGTATCACAAGGTTATTAAGAGAACCCTATGGAACGATACGCAGGTTCAGCTTGCGTAGTTCTTCATAAAGACGAGGTTGAGCTCGCCTAACCATGAGGTTGTTGCAATAGGACTTGCGGCTTAAGGCATCAGCCATCACATTAGCCTTGCCAGGGGTATAAGAAATACCACAGTCATAGTCTGTATTTGTTTCCAACCATCGCTGTTGACGGAGATTAAGATCCGGCTGAATAAACAAATACTTCAAGCTTTGATGATCAGTATATACCTCACACCGGTTACCCAGAAGGTAGTGTCGCCACTACTTCAATGCATAAATCACTGCAGCAAGTTCAAGATCCTGCACTGGATAGTTTTCTTCATGTGGACGTTGTGACGCCCCCGGCTTAATCCTGCACTAATCATACACGCAAATGCACACGATCAAGCCTAAGGACTCACTTGAAGATATCACAACACAACTCTAAAACATAAATAAAGTCATACAAGCTTTATATTACAAACCAGGGGCCTCGAGCGCTTGAATACACAAGCTTGCGTACAAGCGTCAGCGGAAGCATCAGATATCTGAGTACAAATATAAAAGAGAAACAGAAGGACTTAAGAAGGCGGGGAAAACAAAACACTACGATCGAAAGGCACAGGCCTCCTGCCTGGGACCCTCCGATCCTACTCCTGGTCGTCGGCCAGCTCGTAGAAGCAACCACCCTCGAGGTGGTAGAAGTAGTCGTCGGCGGGGCAGCTGTCTCAGGGGCTCCGTCATTTGGACACGACAAACTGATATGGGGAGAAAAGGAAAGCAAAGCAACCGTGAGTACTCCGAAGTACTCAGCAAGCAAGGATCTACACTACATATGCAAGATTATCAAAGGGAGGCTGTATATGTGGACTGGGCTGCAGAAATGCCAGAATAGAGAGGAAGGTCTAGTCCTATCGAAGACTAGCATCTTCAGCATCTTCATCGGCCTGCAGCATTAGAAGAGTGTAGATTAGCATAATGTAAAGTAGTAGTAGTATCAAGTAACAGTCTCGCCCAGAGATCCTTTCTCGACTCCCTGCGAGAAAGCGATCCCAGAGCCATCTTAACCAGTTATCATCACAAGTTCTAGTTGTATTGATCGGGATACAACTCCGAGTGTCCTTTACCGTAGGACCGGCTATCGATAGATGTTTTCTTCCCTGCAGGGGTGCACCAACTTACCCACCACGCTCGCTTAACTCCGGCCGGACACACTTTTCTGGGTCATACCCGGCCTCGGCCAAACGATACACCGCAACCCTACCTACAACTCAGCAGAGACGTCCCCGTCGGTCTACCTCCTAAGCGCTCAGGGGTCTTGGGCCATCGCCCTGTGCACTCCGGCTCGTTGCGAGCAGGGTGGGTCCAGGCTCCACCACTACAGGATGGTGCCGGCCCTTCCCGGCCGCCAGGCTGAACTGGACGTCAGACAGAGCTTTCGGCTGATGCTACGATGCAGAGTGCCCATAACTATTCCCACGTGATGGTTAGTGCTATCAGGCCGTAAGCCTGCTCGGATCAAATATCCAAATCATTAGAGGACTAGGGGCTTGCGGTAACGAGCAGAGAATCACGATCGATGTGACCCCGTCGCCCCATCTCGAGGACTTGCTGCAAGGGCTAAGAATGCCCGGCCGCGCCTCGTAAAGTAACTCATGGGTAGCTATCCATCCTTCGCGGGTACCCCTCAGGGTTGACCCGCCTTTCCAAGTATCAGTTGTAAGGTCCAAATATACGTGTGTCCATATCATCAAGGGAATCCGAGGTATCACCCTCGTTGGATTCCTACTCGATGTATCTGTCAAGGTGAACGAAGGAGGCATCACCCTCGAGGTCCACACTTGAGGTGTTTGCACGACAGCGTCGTTATCGGGGTGGAGAAAGAGGAATCACCCTCGATGACCACGTCCGAGTAACTACTCCACAGGGTTAACATCAGAAGTGCTGACGAGGTATCACCCTCGGCACTCGATAGTAACCCAGTAGTGTCGAGCAACTAAGGGGAAAGTGAGGTGCGGTGCCGGGGCCTGGTCTTCGATCCCGTTGAATGGGTCTTCTGAGAATTCCAGCGGGGCAGTCGGGACAAGTGGGGTCACTGAAAGGTTTCTACCCAGTCTATACTAAGCAGTTTGGATATCAGGCAGGTATCAACAGTAGTTACAAAAACAGGCTATGCAACATAATAGGATCAAACAATTACAGTAGCAAAATCTAATGTAAGCATGAGATAATAGAATGGGCGATATCGGGATGATCAAAGGGGGGGCTTGCCTGGTTGCTCGGCGGCAAAGGCAAGGTCGTCAGGGGTCGTCGATCTCCAGAGCTGCGTCGGTACCGGGCTCTATCGAGAGAGAAGAGGGGGAGGAAATAGGTAAATAATAGGCAGACAAGGTAACACAGAGCTTGCTATGCTAACGTGCAGTTCGGGGCAGTACTTGTAGGCGCCGGGGAACCGCGGGATCGACGACACGGCGACGATCCGCGCTGGTGCACGCGCGCCAGCCGACGCGTGCGGGAGGAGGGAGAAGACCCGGTTGGGCTGGGCCGCGGGGTACTGTTGAACTAGAAGCCCAGCCGCACTACAGAGTTTAGGCCTTTTCTATTTGCTTCTTTTCTGTTTCTGTTTTCTCTTTTCTTTTCCATTAGCAAAAATGTTAGGCCACTCATTGACTTTTGTAGACTATGTGACCTAGACCAAATATTATAGTGCATTATTCTCAAACAACAAAAATTAGTTTGGGCCAAATATGATTTCATTTGGATTTTTATTAAATGATATGGGATTAAAAGGGTGTTGTTTGCTACTGCTTGAGGTTGTTAGGGTTACTAAACTATTCCTTTTAATGTTGATTACAATTTTATAATTGCCTCTGAATTATTTGCTATATTAGGAACATTTTAGTTCCTGGATTTAAACAACTTCATTTTGCAGTTTTGAATTTGATTTGATTTTCAGAGAGGGATTTGAATTGAGGTGTTCAACCACTATGATCAAGCAATGCAAATGATGATGACTTGGCATGATTAGCATTATGTCACAGTGCTTATTACACAGGGGTGTTACAAATTCTCCTCCTCTAAAAGAAATTCTCGTCCCGAGAATTCAGGAGGTAGAAGGAAATAGGTCAGGGTATTCCTTGCAAAGATGATCCTCGCGTTCCCAAGTGGCTTCATCTTCAGTGTGATTTGACCACTGCACTTTCAGGAATTTGTTTGTCTTCTGACGGGTTCGACGTTCAGCTTCATCGAGGATGCGGATCGGATGCCCCTTATAAGATAGGTCATCTTGCAATTCGAGCACCTCGTGATCCACTGCGCGGTGCGGAGATTCCTTGAAGCAACGACGAAGTTGCGACACATGGAAGACGTCGTGGATATGAGAGAATTGCGGCGGCAACTCCAATTTATATGCCACCTGACCACGTTTCGCAACAATGCGAAAGGGACCAATGTAGCGCGGAGCTAGCTTGCCCTTAATTCTGAAGCGGTGAGTGCCCTTCATAGGGGTGACATATAGATAAGTTTGATCACCATGTTGATAAGTCAAACCCCATCGTTTGCGATCGTAGTTGCTCTTCTGGCGGTCCTGAGCCACCTTGAGATTTTCCCGGACAATACGAACTTGCTCTTCTGCGTGTTGGATAATATCCGGACCCACGAGCGGTCGTTCCCTAGTTTCTGACCAATTCAGAGGGGTTCGACATGTACGTCTATACAGTACTTCGAAGGGGGCCATTTTCAAGCTGGCTTAATAGCTGTTGTTATAAGAGAACTCGGCATACGGAAGAGATTCTTCCCACTACTTGCCGAAAGAAATAACACAAGCTCGCAGCATGTCTTCCAGCACTTGATTGACTCCCTCAACTTGTCCTTGGGATTGGGGATGATAAGCTGAACTCCAGGTAATATGAGTTCCCATAGCTTCTCGGAAACTTTCCCAGAACTTTGAAGTGAAAAGACCGCCACGGTCCGAACTGATCTTCTTCGGAATACCGTGGAGTGATACAATTCTGGAGTTTATATAATTCTGCTAACTGACTAGCAGTGATCGTCTCCTTGACAGGCAGAAAGTGTGCAACTTTAGAAAGTTGGTCGACGACGACAAGAATAGCATCGTGACCCTTCTGTGACCTGGGAAGTCCTGTAATGAAATCCATCTGAACCTTATCCCATTTCCATAGAGGAATAGGCAGTGGTTGCAGAATTCCAGCAGGCTTCTGATGTTCTGCTTTAATGCGACGACACACATCACATTCAGCAACATAACAAGCAATGTCCTGCTTCATTCTAGACCACCAGTACCTTTGACGGAGATCACGATACATCTTGGTGCTACCCGGATGAATAGACAGCGGTGTATCATGTGCCTCCTTCATGACCTTGTCAGTCATTAGCTCGAAGCGAGGTACCACAATGCGGTCTCTGAAGTACAAGGTTCCATCTTCAGACAACAAGAAATCCCTGTATTTTTCATGGTGAAGATCTTTCTTCATCAAACCAACTTCAGCATCTTTAGCTTGTGCACTCTTAACAGCCTTCTCAAGGTCTGGTTCAACAACCAAGGTTTTTAGGTATCCTTGAGGAACTATCTCGATATTTAGCTTTAGAAGCTCTTCATACAGGAGTGGTTGCTGTAGCTGGACTTCAAGTTCACTTCATTAGGATTTACGACTCAATGCATCAGCCATTACATTAGCCTTGCCAGGGGTATAAGAAATACCCAAATCATAGTCCGCAATGGTCTCCATCCATCTTTGCTGACGGAGGTTTAGAGATGACTGAGTGAACAAGTACTTCAAACTTTTATGATCCGTGTAGATCTCACAACGATTACCGAGGAGGTAATGTCGCCACAACTGCAGTGCATAGATGACAGCAGCTAGTTCTAGATCCTGTACCGGATAATTCTCTTCATGCGGGCGCAACTGACGAGAGCCATAGGTAATCACTTTACGCTCTTGCATTAGGACACAGCCTAATCCTTCACGGGATGCGTCACAGTAAATCATGAAGTCTTTGCGAGAATCTGGAGGAGCAAGTACTGGGGCAGATGTCAGCTTGTCTTTGAGTGTTTGAAAACTTTCTTGACATTTTTCTGTCCACTCAAACTTAACGCTCTTGTGAAGCAGATCAGTCAGAGGCTTAGCAATCTTTGAGAAATTCTCGACAAAGTGACGGCAATAGCTTGCAAGGCTGAGAAAACTTCTGACTTGCTTGACAATCTTCGGTGGAGTCCATTCAAGAATAGCCTGAACTCTTTCTGGGTTAACGGCAATGCCATCTTTGGAAATCACATGGCCGAGATACGTCACTTCAGATAACCAGAACTCGCATTTTGAATACTTGGCATACAGTTGGTGTTCACGCAGCTTCTCCAGTACAAGCCGAAGATGTTCGGCATGTTCTTCTTCATTCTTCGAATATACCAGAATATCATCCAGATATACCACGACGAATTTGTCGAGATAATCCATGAAGACGTAATTCATTAACCGGGAGAAGGTAGCTGGAGCATTTGTTAAGCCGAAGGACATGACAGTGTACTCGTAAGAACCATAGCGAGTAACGAAGGCTGTCTTCGGAATATCCTCTTCACGAACTCGGATCTGGTGGTATCCCAATCTCAAATCAAGCTTAGAGAATACTGAGGAACCAGCAAGTTGATCATACAGATCGTTGATTCTGGGAAGCGGATACTTGTTCTGAATTGTTGCTTGGTTGATAGGTCGGTAATCTTGAACCAACCGATTCGTACCATCCTTCTTCTTGAAAAAGAGGGAAGGTGCTCCCCAAGCAGAGGAACTGGGGCGGATGAAACCCTTCTTAAGTGACTTGTCGATCTCTTCCTTGAGCTCGAGAAGGTGGTGCGGAGGCATCTTATAAGGACGCTTCGCAATAGGGATAGTGCCAGGCTTCAAGTCGATGACAAACTCGACAGCTCTAGTAGGGGGTATTCCTGGAAGTTCTTCCGGAAAGACATCCTGGAAATCATGAACAACTGGAACGTTCTCGATGCCTTCAAGGGGTGAAGCATTCAATGCATTCAGAGCATAAATCTGGCTCTCAGCGTTGTGGACTATCCGGGCGGAGTAGTTGATTCTCTGACCGGAATGATGTGTGAGCTGGACTGTTTTAGTAGCACAGTCAATCAAAGCTTTATTCGCTGTCAACCAATCCATGCCAAGAATGACGTCTATGTCGGAAGGTCCAAGAGCAATGAGGGAAGCAGAGAACATCAACCCTTCAATTCTGATCTGATTGTTGTGACTTACCATCTTGGTTTGCCACCTGGAACGGGGAGTGCTAATCTCCAATGGAGTGGGTAATGAGCTCATAGCTAACCCATGCAATTGTGCAAATTGCTGGGACACAAAGGAATGTACACCTGAATCAAAAAGAACAGAAGCTGCCACTGAGTTAACTGGAAGGATACCCATCACGATTCTAGGGGACTCTCGAGCTTCTTCCATTTTGACATGGGTGACTTGACCACTTGTCACCGTAGTCAGCTTGGCACGACAACTACTGGTATGATGGTTTTGACGGCCCTTCTTATGGCCAACAGGACGACATGATGAATTATGCGGCTGACCTTGATGACAGTTGAAAGCACGGTGTCCTGATTGTCCATAGTTGCGGCACAAACCATCATTATGAGGAGGAATCACAGCATTGAAATGTCCACCCTGAGTTGTTGGTTGTCTCGGCGGCGGAGGCAGACGAGGTGCAACATAAGACGGCCTTGGTGTTGGAGCAGGTCGGTGATGAACATTGTGCGGGATCCAGACTTGACGTTTCTGAACAAGCTGACCCGAGGATGAGCCAACACCTCGAGTGCGTTTGAGTGACTCCTGGTATTTAACCAGAATAGTTTCAACTCAGTAGGCTTGACTAACAAGCTTCGCAAAGTCCTCACAATCAAGGACAAGAAGTGCGAGCTGTATATCGGAACGCAGTCCTTCACGGAATTTCTCCTGCTTGCGAGCGTCAGTGTCGACATCGTCTTTAGCATAGCGGGATAATTCGAGAAATTTCCTCTGGTATTCATCCACAGTCATTGTGCCTTGTGTGAGTTTGCGGAACTCCTGCTTCTTCTGGTCGACCAGACCTTGAGGAATGTACCGTGCACGAAAGGCTGACTGAAATTTCTGCCAAGTGGATACAGTCTCTGCAGGCAACATATCCTTGTGGCTTTCCCACCATTGAGCAGCGGGACCCTTCAAGTGAAATGTCGCAAAGGTGACGTAACTGTCAGGGGCCACATTAGCTGATTCCATCTCAAACAGGATGTCATGAAGCCAATCATCAGCATCCATAGGATTCGTGGAGTTGCGGAAAACAGACGGTTTGAGGCGAACAAATTCTGGCAGTGAGATCGGTCCAGGCTCCTGACGAGCATCGTTGTGTTCCAAACGTTTTACCAGACTCTCGTTGAGCTGACGGTTCGATTCAAACTGCTGAATCATTGTGGCAATATAGGGTGGAGGTGGAGGATCGTCAGCCATCCTGCCAAATCAACAGGGGCAGTTAAGCAAGAAAATCTGCATGTGTATGGATTTATTCCTGATGTAACATGGGAGATGAACAAGAAGGCATCAGGTGCATATTAGTAGTCCTTAAAGACATACAGAACAATGCACAGAGTTGGACACAAACGGCGGTAGGAGTTCGGCAATGCACGCAGCTAGACAAGCTAGGCGGCGCACAGGCACGCGGTAAGGAAGTACACAACGAGACATAGCAAAGGCTACATCAACGTCGGAGAAAACTGTTGGAGCGAGGAATCTACAAGTGACAACACAGGGTGCCCTCGATAAAAGGATCCTGTAAGCAGAACCTAGCCCTTAATCTTGAAGCAAGGGGGAATAATTTCAGAACTCCGGGTGGAGGTGATCACGAGAACCTAATGTTGGAGTTAGTAAAACTTTAACCCGAAAGGAAGAGAGATCAGAGTCCCAGAGTAAAGGTCGAGGAGTAAAAGATCCTAATACCACCCAATTGGCGACGTGGGCCCGTAAGGAACACAGCCAAGTTAGTAAAATAGTTTTCGGACCATTAAACTCAACTTCGGCCAAGGAGTTGGAAAGGGGGGTTCCTACAGTCAGTCGGCTCTGATACCAACCTGTGACGCCCCTGGCTTAATCATGCACTAATCATACACGCAAATGCACACGATCAAGCCTAAAGACTCACTTGAAGATATCACAACACAACTCTAAAACATAAATAAAGTCATACAAGCTTTATATTACAAGCCAGGGGCCTCGAGGGCTCGAATACACAAGCTTGCGTACAAGCGGAAGCATCAGATATTTGAGTACAGATATCAAAGAGAAACAGAAGGACTTAAGCAGGCGGGGCAAAATAAAACACTACGATCGAAAGGCGCAGGCCTCCTGCCTTGGACCCTCCGATCCTACTCCTGGTCGTCGGCCAGCTCGTAGAAGCAACCACCCTCGAGGTGGTCGAAGTAGTCGTCGGCGGTGCTGCTGTCTCAGGGGCTCCGTCATCTGGACACGACAAACTGATATGGGGAGAAAAGGAAAGCAAAGCAACCGTGAGTACTCCGAAGTACTCAGCAAGCAAGGATCTACACTACATATGCAACATTATCAAAGGGAGGCTGTATATGTGGACTGGGCTGCAGAAATGCCAGAATATGGAGGAAGGTCTAGTCCTATCGAAGACTAGCATCTTCAGCATCTTCATCGGTCTTGCAGCATTAGAAGAGTGTAGATTAGCATAATGTAAAGTAGTAGTAGTATCAAGTAACAGTCTCGCCCAGAGATCCTTTCTCGACTCCCTGCGAGAAAGCGATCCCGGAGCCATCTTAACCAGTTATCATCACAAGTTCTAGTTGTATTGATCAGGATACAACTCCGAGTGTCCTTTACCGTAGGACCGGCTATCCATAGATGTTTTCTTCCCTGCAGGGGTGCATCAACTTACCCACCACGCTGGCTTAACTCCGGCCGGACACACTTTTCTGGGTCATACCCGGCCTCGGCCAAACGATACACCGCAACCCTACCTGCAGCTCAGCAGAGAGGTCCCCGTCGGTCTACCTCCTAAGTGCTCAGGGGTCTTGGGCCATCACCCTGTGCACTCCGGCTCGTTGCGAGCAGGGCGGGTCCAGGCTCCACCACTACAGGATGGTGCCGGCCCTTCCCGGCCGCCAGGCTGAACTGGACGTCTGACAGAGCTTTCGGCTGATGCTACGATGCAGAGTGCCCATAACTATTCCCACGTGATGGTTAGTGCTATCAGGACGTAGGCCTGCTCGGATCAAATATCCAAATCGTTAGAGGACTAGGGGCTTGCGGTAATGAGCAGAGACTCACGATCGATGTGACCCCGCCTCGAGGACTTGCTGCAAGGGCTAAGAATGCCCGACCGCGCCTCGTAAAGTAACTCATGGGTAGCTATCCATCCTTCGCGGGTACCCCTCAGGGTCGACCCGCCTTTCCAAGTATCAGTTGTAAGGTCCAAATATCCGTGTGTCCATATCATCAAGGGAATCCGAGGTATCACCCTCGTTGGATTCCTACTCGATGTATCTGTCAAGGTGAACGAAGGAGGCATCACCCTCGAGGTCCACACTTGAGGTGTTTGCACGACAGCGTCGTTATCGGGGTCGAGAAAGAGGAATCACCCTCGATGACCACGTCCGAGTAACTACTCCACAGGGTTAACATCAGAAGTGCTGATGAGGTATCACCCTCGGCACTCGATAGTAACCCAGTAGTGTCGAGCAACTAAGGGGAAAGTGAGGTGCGATGCCGGGGCCTGGTCTTCGATCCCGTTGATCGGGACTTCTGAGAATTCCAGCGGGGCAGTCGGGACAAGTGGGGTCACTGAAAGGTTTCTACCCAGTCTATACTAAGCAGTTTGGATATCAGGCAGGTATCAACAGTAGTTACAAAAACAGGCTATGCAACAGAATAGGAGCAAACAATTACAGTAGCAAAATCTAATGCAAGCATGAGATAATAGTATGGGCGATATCGGGATGATCAAAGGGGGGGGGGCTTGCCTGGTTGCTCGGCGGCAAAGGCAAGGTCATCAGGGGTCGTCGATCTCCAGAGCTGCATCGGTACCAGGCTCTATCGAGAGAGAAGAGGGGAAGGAAACAGGTAAATAATAGGCAGACAAGGTAACACAGAGCTTGCTATGCTAACGTGCAATGCAGGGTTGCCTAAATGCATGTCTAAGTCATATTAGTTATTTTAGGATTTAAGTTGGAATTAATAACCGGTAGTTGTGCACTATTCATCTACCAGAAACGGCCTTGAAGTTGCGGGTTCACCTCCGTAGAGGATCCCGTCACGGAAACAGACGGCACGATCAGCTTCGTCTCGTCGTTCTGATCAATTTTCATGTACAATGTTTTTCCATCCGAGCTATTATCAAAGTTTTATTGAATTTCTGGAATTAAATTTAATTCGAAAAATAAATGATTAAATTGCTACATGTACCCAACTGAGTGCACACACAAATGCACCCAGTGGCTGACAGGTGGGCCCAGTCAACTACACAGTCAGCAGTTGACTGGGTCAGCGGAAGTGGGCAGTGGGTCAAGTGGGACCCACCTGTCATTGACTGGGTCCAGCCCAGTCAGCTGGTTGACTGGTCAGCGGGTCCGGTGGGCCCCGCATGTCAGTGTCTGAAAGTACTAATTAAAACTTAACCATTTAAACAGTACATTGGGCCCACATGTCATACACTGTGTAATCATCCCAGTTAATTTATAGTGGATTAATTAGAGACGGCAGGGCCCGATGTCAGTCAGAGGGTTAGGGGGTTAATTAACAGCGTCAGTTAGGCTAATCTAATAGCTACAGTAAAGGGCCCACATGTCAGTGACTATTAGGGCAGGGGGGTTAGCACCGCGGGGCGACGCGTGTCCCCACCGGAGTTTAAACTCCGGCGCACGCCGGCGCTACTCCGGTGAGCACCAGAGAGGGCAGGGACACTCGGGATCCGTCGTCCGGCGTCCATTCGGTGCGCGGATGGGCGGGATCGAATGCGGGCAGAGCCGCGCTCCGAACTGCGGCGGTCTCGCGGCCGTAGGAGCCCTACATCGACGACGGCGAGCTCGGGGAGTTCGCCGGAGTACGGCCTTCTCGCGAACGGTGGCTACACGGCATGGCAGGCGACGGGGACTAATGCGCTGGGACCGCACGGACGCGCAATGCACATCCACGCGCTCGGTCAGCCATGACAGGGACCACTTTGACGGCGGCGAGCTCATCAGCGGAGCTCCGTTCGAACGGCGATGGCAACTACGGCTACGGCGGCGGGAAGGCGTGGGGAAGAGAGGGGAAAGGCGCGCTTGCTCACCGGAAGGGCACACGGAGGCCCGGCGGAAGATTAGGAGCAGCAGAGCAGCGTCACTGGCCGGAGATGCGCCGGCGACTGAAAATTGAGGAAGAGCTCGTGGAGCTCGTGGGGATGGCTCCCGACGCCACTGGATGGGCGCGCTCGACGGAGAAGACCGCGGCGGTGCTCTACGTCATTTCAACCGGGCTCGAGGTGGTCGGGTTGCACGGAATCGAAGCGGCGACGTCGACGGCAGAGACGGGCGGCGATGCGGTGTAGAAAACGATGAGGGGAGGAGGGGAACCGGGAGGAGTGGGGGCTAGGGTTGCGGGGGAGGAGGATAGCAGTTCGGGGCAGTACTTGTAGGCGCCGGGGAACCGCGGGATCGATGACACGGCGATGATCCGCGCTGGTGCGCGCGCGCCAGCCGACGCGTGCGGGAGGAGGGAGAAGACCCAGTTGGGCTAGGCCGCGGGGTACTGTTGAACTAGAAGCCAAGCCGCACTGTAGAGTTTAGGTCTTTTCTATTTGCTTCTTTTCTGTTTCTGTTTTCTCTTTTCTTTTCCATTAGCAAAAATGTTAGGCCACTCATTGACTTTTGTAGACTATGTGACCTAGACCAAATATTATAGTGCATTATTCTCAAACACCAAAAATTAGTTTGGGCCAAATATGATTTCATTTGGATTTTTATTAAATGAAATGGGATTAAAAGGGTGCTGTTTGCTACTGCTTGAGGTTGTTAGGGTTACTAAACTATTCCTTTTAATGTTGATTACAATTTTATAATTGCCTCTGCATTATTTTCTATATTAGGAACATTTTAGTTCCTGGATTTAAACAACTTCATTTTGCACTTTTGAATTTGAGTTGATTTTTAGAGAGGGATTTCAATTGAGGTGTTCAACCACTATGATCAAGCAATGCAAATGATGATGACTTGGCATGATTAGCATTATGTCACAGTGCTTATTACACAGGGGTGTTACAAATTCTCCTCCTCTAAAAGAAATTCTCGTCCCGAGAATTCAGGAGGTAGAAGGAAATAGGTCAGGGTATTCCTTGCGAAGATGATTCTTGCGTTCCCAAGTGGCTTCATCTTCAGTGTGGTTTGACCACTGCACTTTCAGGAACTTGGTTGTCTTTTGACGGGTTCGACGTTCAGCTTCATCGAGGATGCAGATCGGATGCTCCTTATAAGATAGGTCATCTTGCAATTCGAGCACCTCGTGATCCACTGCGCGGTGCGGAGATTCCTTGAAGCAACGACAAAGTTGCGACACATGGAAGACGTCGTGGAAATGAGAGAATTGCGGCGGCAACTCCAATTTATATGCCACCTGACCACGTCTGGCAACAATGCGAAAGGGACCAATGTAGCGCGGAGCTAGCTTGCCCTTAATTCCGAAGCGGTGAGTGCCCTTCATAGGGGTGACACGTAGATAAGCTTGATCACCAGGTTGATAAGTCAAAGCCCATCGTTTGCGATCGTAGTTGCTCTTCTGGCAGTCCTGAGCCGCCTTGGGATTTTCCCGGACAATACGAACTTGCTCTTCTGCGTGTTGGATAATATCCGGACCCACGAGCGGTCGTTCCCCAGTTTCTAACCAATTCAGAGGGGTTCGACACTTACGTCCATACAGTACTTCGAAGGGGGCCATTTTCAAGCTGGCTTAATAGTTGTTGTTATAAGAGAACTCGGCATACGGAAGAGATTCTTCCCACTTCTTGCCGAAAGAAATAACATAAGCTCGCAGCATGTCTTCAAGCACTTGATTGACTCGCTCAACTTGGCCTTGGGATTGGGGATGATAAGCTGAACTCCAGGTAATATGAGTTCCCATAGCTGCTTGGAAACTTTCCCAGAACTTTGAAGTGAAAAGACCGCCACGGTCCGAACTGATCTCCTTCGGAATTCCGTGGAGTGATACAATTCTGGAGATATATAATTCTGCTAACTGACTAGCAGTGATCGTCTCCTTGACAGGCAGAAAGTGTGCAACTTTAGAAAGTTGGTCGACGACAACAAGAATAGCATCGTGACCCTTCTGTGACCTGGGAAGTCCTGTAATGAAATCCATCTGAACCAGGGGCCTCGAGGGCTCGAATACATAAGCTCACATGCAAGCGTCAGCGGAAGCATCAGATATCTGAGTACAGATATGAAGCAGGAATAGATAAGCCTTTAGAAAGGCGGGGCAAAACAAAAGCTACGATCGAAAGGCGCAGGCCTCCTGCCTGGGACGCTCCAATCCTACTTCTGGTCGTCGGCAAGCTCGTAGTAGTAACCACCCTCGGGGTGATAGTAGTAGTCGTCGGCTGGGGCAGCTGGCTCCGGGACTCCATCATCTGGTCGCATCAAAAGGATATGGGGAAAAAGAAGAAGCAAAGCAACCATGAGTACTCATCCGAAGTACTCAGCAAGCAAGGATCTACACTACATATGCAACATTATCAAAGAAAGGCTGTATATGTGGACTAGGCTGCAGAAATGCCAGAATAGAGAGAAGGCCTACTCCTATCGAAGACAAGCATCTTCAGCGGTCTTGCAGCATTAGAAGAGTGTAGATTAGCACAGCATAAAGTAGTAGCAGTAATCAGTATCAACCTTGGACAGAGATCCTTTCTCGACTCCCTGCGAGAAAGTAATCCCAGTGCCCTAGTATCCATATCATATCTCATGTATCCAGTTCTTGTTGTATCGATCGGGATACAACTCCGAGCGTCCGTTACCGAGGATCCGGCTATGCATAGATTAGTTCTTCCCTGCAGGGGTGCACCAACTTACCCACCACGCTCGATTAACTCCGGCCGAACTCACTTTTCTGGGTCATGCCCGGCCTCGGCCAAACGATACGCCGCAACCCGACCTAGGCTTAACAGAGAGGTCAGCACGCCGGACTAAACCTATGCCCCCAGGGGTCTTGGGCCATCGCCCCGGGCGCTCCTGCACGTTGCGTACGCGGCCGGTGAGCAGACCTAGCAGCCTCCAGTACAACGGAGGGTGCTTAAGGTGGTCCAATCCAGCGCGCGCCACTCAGTCGCTGACGTCCATTAAGCTTTGGCTGATGCATACGACGCAGAGTGCCCACAACTATTCCCACGTGATGGTTAGTGCTATCGGGCCAGAGGCCCACTCGGATCAAATATCCAAACCGTTAGTGAATTAGGAGCGCGCGATAACGAGCAGAGACTCACGATCGATGTGACCCCGTCGACCCGTCTCGAGGCCTTGCGGCAAGGGCTAAGAATGCCCGGCCACGCCTCGTAATTATCTCACGGGTACTCTCTCTGGTCACCCGACTACACATCAATCGCATCTTATGCTCGCGCGGGTACCCCTCAGGGCCGACCCGACTTTATCATCGTTCATGGTTAAAGTCATAGTAACTGTGTGTCCAAACACCAGGGGGGAAACTGAGGAATCACCCTCGACGGATCCCACATGATGTAGTCGTCAAGGTGAACTTAGGAGGAATCACCCTCAAGGTTCACACTTGAGGTGTTGCACGACGGCGTCGTTATCGGGAGTGGTGAAGGAGGAATCATCCTCGATGACCACGACCGAATAGCTACTCTATAGAGTTAAAATCAGAAGTGCTAAACGAGGTATCACCCTCGGCACTTGATAGTAACGCTACAGTGTCGTACAACTAAGGGGGGTGATGTGCGGTGCCAGTGCCTGGTTGGCGAGTCTTCCGATAATCCAGCGGGGCAACCGGGACAAGTAGGGTCACTGGGGTCTCTATCCAACCTATACTAAGCAGTTTAGGATAAGCAGGTAAGGTATCAATAGCAGGTTACAATAAACAGGCTATGCATCAGAATAGGTAAAGCAGTAGCAGCAGCAATTCTAATGCAAGCACAAGAAAGAAGAGAATAGGCGATATAGGCAAGCTCAAAGGGGGGTGCTTGCCTGGTTGCTCGGCGGCAAAGGCAAGGTCGTCAGGGGCGTAGTCGATCTTCGGAGCTGCGTCGGCCTCGGGGACTACGTCGGTGTCGGGGTCTACCGAGGGAGAAGAGGGGGAGGAAACAAATAAATACACAGCAAACATAGGCAACACAGAGTATGCTATTCTAACGTGCAGTGCAGGGTTGCCTAAAGACATGTCTAAATCATTTTAGTTATTTTAGGATTTAAGTTGGAATTATTAACCGGTGTATATGCACTATTCATCTACCAGAAACAGGCTAAAAGCTATGGGTTCACCTCCGTAGAGGGTCCCGACACGGAAACAGATAGCACGGTTGGATTCGTCTCGTCGTTCTGAGCAACTTTCATGTATAAAGTTTTTCGATCCGAGCTACGGTTTAAATTCTACAAATTTTCAAAGATTTAAACATTTTCGGGAATTATTTAAATTATCAGAATAACCGGAAAAGGAAATATGACGTCAGTAGGACGTCAAGATGACGTCAGCAGTCAACTGCGGCTGACCAGAGTCAAAGCTGACCAGTGGGACCCACTGGTTAGTGACTCAGGGCTAACCAGTGGATAATTAAAGTTAACCTAGGTTACTTAAGGGGGTGGACCCCACATGTCAGAGTCTGTTTAGTGATTAGTTTATTTTTAAAAACCATTTTTGCTAATTAATCACGCGGGCCAACTGGTCAGTGACAGAGAGTGCCACGTCACGAGAGTTGACCCGGTCAACTGGTCAACTGGGTCCGCGGGGCCCAGCTGCCAGCGACTTGGGGTGGCCCACTGGTCAGGCCACCTTGGTCAGCGGCGCCGGAATTGCTCCGGCGAGCCTCCCGCGGCGGCGCTCTCGCCGGCGATGCTTGGGATTCGCCTACGGGGGCATCAAAACGAGCGCCGTAACTCGCGTTCGAACAAGGACAGTGCCCCGCGTCCATCTACGGCGTCGGAACGCGCGGGGGTGGCCGGAAAACACGCCGGCGTCGAGGTTCGGCGGAGGCCGAAATCCGGCGAACTCGCACGCGATGGAACGAGGGCAAAAACGGGCGGCGTTCTACTCCTACGGCATGTACACGACGTCGCAAGCGCGATGGCGAGCTCGGTGGACCATGACGGCCACTGTTGCGACGACAGCGAGCTCGACGGTGGAGCTCAGCTCGGGTGGCCATGGCGGCAGTGGCTGGAGCGCGGGAGTGAGCTCGGGAAATAGAGAGAGGCAAGGGTGGAGGCTCACCGAGCGGCTCAAGGTGGCCCGTGTAAGTTTAGGAGCGCAGAGAGGCTGGGGACGCCGTGGATCGCCGGAGACCGAAACGAAGAGGGGCGGCTCGATCAAGGCGTTGCAGGGCTCCCCGGCTCCCGTAGCTGGTCGAGGAGGAAGTGGAGGTCGCCGGCGGAGCCCGTGGACAGCTCGGGGGGACGAGCGGACGCCGGTGGCTGCGGTTTCGTCAGAGGTGCGGCGGCGACCGCGTCGGGCGAGGTTGGGATCCAGAGGGAGAGAGACGATGGAGGAGGGGGGGTTGGATAGGAACGACGAGGGAGTGGACGGGGTCTCCCTTATCCCCTCGGCCGCTCTTGTAGCGTCTGTGGGCGTCGCGCTGTCGGCGTTTCGCCGGCGTGGCGCGTGGCGACCATGGGCGAGGCGACACGCACAGGAGAGAGAGATGGGCCGGCTGGACTGGGCTGAGTGCGCTGTGCACTTAGGCCCAGCCAGTTAGGCCTTTTTTATTTTTATTTTCTATTTTCTTTTAACAGTAGCCTTTTGCATTTTATTTTGCAATCATTATCTTTTGCAAAAATGTGCCACTCGTGAAAACAAATACTAGGGTCAGTGGTGCACTGCCACCATAAGCTTGGGATTTATTCGAATCCATTTGGAATTTTCATAATTAGGATAGCATTTAAATATGCTGGAATTGTTCTGTTTTAATTGCTACTGTTCATCTTTGCATAAGAGTGATGTTGTATTCCTTATCAAATAAATGTTATGGAATATTTGCTATATGGTGAACATTTTTCCAGTGAATTTTGAGAAACTTTATTTTGCACTTTAAATTTGAATTGTTTTCAAAGAGGAATTTTGAATGGAGTTGTTTAACCACTATGATCAAGCAATGCAAATGATGATAACTTGGCATGTTTAACAGAGAGTCACAGTGCAAGGTTACATAGGGGTGTTACACCGAGCCCTGGTCGTTGCGCGCCCTCGCCACTCGTCCTCGCCGCCCGCGCTCAACGCGCGCCCTCGCCCGAGCGTCCTTGCCGCTCGTCTCCTCGTACGTCGCCCGGCTGGGTGGGGGAACGGTTAGAGAGATTCTCACTCCCAGTGCAAAAATTCCGCCGGGGCAACCCCAGGAGGCCGAAAAAATGCGTCCTGGGGGGCACAACGGCTGGAGATGATCTTAGCTACAGATTTTGGATAAGAGCATCTCTAGCAGACTCGTATATCGCCGACCCGCAAAATTCACTTACAGTTCACGGAAAAACGGTTTTGCGGGCCGGCGCGGGCGCCGATCGAGCAGACCCCGCATAGCGGAACTGTAAAACGGAATATTCGCGGATATTCCGTTTTATAGTTCCGCTATGCGGTGTCTGCTCTGCCGGCGCCCGTGCCTGCCCGCATATCAGATGCGATTTTATCTGAATTTGACACATATGCACATATTCAGAATTACTAATTTGCAATATAAAAAAAAAATGTCAATATTACAGTACAACAATCATCCAAATTACAATAATTATTCAAATCACCGAAGCAAACTAAATAATTCAATACAAAACTTGTCCCGAATACAAATCACACATGAATTAAATGAAAATGAATGGAAAAATGGAATGTGTTACTGCCCAGCCCTTTGCCAATGGTGCTCAATGAGATCCTCCTGAAGCTGAAAGTGGGTGTTTGCATTTTCAATCTCCTTGTAGGTCTGAAGAAAAGCTCTAATGCGGTTAGGGTCTCTAGCTGGTTTGACACGGCTACCCACATTGTCGTAGAAGAACTCCAAGTTCATGCCTCTGTCATCTTCGAGAATCATATTGTGAAGAATAACACAACATGTCATGATGTTTTTCAAGGATCGCTCGTCCCAAAAACGAGCAGGACCACGAACAATGGCAAACCCATATTGCAAAACACTGAATGCTCTTTCAGTGTCTTTTCGGGCTGCCTCTTGTACCCTTGCAAATTCACATTGTTTCCTAGTTTAGGGGTCTTTGATGCTCTTGACAAATGTGCACCAAGGAGGGTATATACCATCTGCAAGATAGTACCCTTTTTTGTATTCATGCCCATTGACAGTGTAGTTGCAAGCAGGAGTGTCACCGCTAGCAAGCCTAGCAAACAAATGAGAGCGTTGCAACACATTGATATCATTGAGAGTACCCGACATACCAAAAAATCAATGCCAAATCCATAAATCCTCGGATGCTACGGCCTCTAGCACAATTGTTGCATCACGAGACTTGCCACAATACATTCCCTGCCATGCCTTCGAGCAATTTTTCCAAGTCCAATGCATACAATCAATGCTTCCTAGCATGCCAGGCCAACCTCTTCTCTCATTAGATGCCATCATTTTTTTTGTGCCTTCCTCGTTGGGTGCCCGAAGATATTCAGGACCAAAGACATGGATGATCACGTTGGCAAACCTATGCACTGACTCAATTGTAGTATCTTCGCCAATGCGAAGGTACTCATCGGCATAGTCAGCCGGAATGTCGTACGCAATTACCCGCATAGCTGCCGAGATTTTTTGATATGCACTAAATCCCTTCAGGTCCGCGACATTTGTTCTTTGAGTAAAATACCGACAATTGGCCTCGCAAGCTTGAACAATTTTAATTTACAAAGAGGCATCGGCGCATTCGGTACCGTCTCCAGAAGAGGTGCGGTGGATATGTTGGATTGTCCGCGAAGTAGTCTTGCATCAACATCTCATTCCTGAGATGGCGATTTCGAGGAATGCAAAGACGGCCGACGGTCGATCCTCGCCGCGTCTTTCGGTTCTCATCTTCGTGCTCCTTCACGGCGAGGGTCATCACCAATGTCTGCTGGTGATAGTTGACAAGCAGCGTCTCAACATCCAAGTCGTCTGAATCGGACGAATCCTCGAGCAAAAACTTCTGGCACGGGCTCAATTCCATCTAAATTCATAAATATGCACGCCGCGTTAACCAACTATGCATACCGCTCGGCACAAGCACAAGTACAAGTACTCACCGGCGGCTCGGGGCGGTGGATCCCGAGGCGGCGACGGCGACGAGGTGCAGCTCGGGGCGGTGGATCCCGGGCGGCGACGGCGACTAGGGGCAGCTCGGATTGGCGGATCCGGGGAGCTGGTGAAGCGGCTCGGTGGAAGAGGGTAGGGGCGCCTCCGCGGCGCAATTCCGCCCGCAGATTTGGTCGGAATCGCCGGCGGCAGACGGGCGGAACCAATGGCGGGCTGAAATGTCCCTCCCGCCAACCGCTTTCCTGAGATACGGGGCACCGTCGGGGCGAGGCGGAAACCTGCGTTTTCGCGGGTTGGGGACGGGATTTTACCGCGCCCCTTAAAAAAATTTACGGGTCCGACGCGTTTGCGGGGTCTGGTCGGGCAACATTTTACACGTCGACCCGTATTTTGACGGTTATTTTGCGGGTCGCGGCTTTATACGGGATCTACTGGGGATGCTCTACCAATCTGTTTTACACAGCACGCAAGCTGAGTGCCAACTTTCTGCCAACCATCCCAGTTCGAGTAACGCGATCGAGCAATTGACTTATCGCTCAGCGGCTCCTGCACAAACAGCAACATGTCTTATGTCATGCCCATCTAAGCTACAGTAGATGAGCAGCACTATTTTGGTTGGGGCCGAAGATACTCCGGTCACGCTAAAATGATTGGTGATGAGGAGCTGAATTGAGACCTGAAAGAAGTGAATCAGCACGGGGCGCAGCTGCGCTCTGCTCGGGTTGGCATCGCTTAGAGCAAGTATAATAGAGCCTAGTCAGAAGGCTATAAGCTGTTTCAAGTCAGCAAAATCTAAGCTTGAGCAGAGAGAATTGAGGAAAGAGAAGGAGTAAATTGCTCAAAACCACCATATTTGCGACTAGGGTACTCCAAAACTACCGCTTTTGCCGAAAATTACAAAGAACCACCACTTCTGCGGCAAGTGGATAACAAATCGCACTAATTCGAAAATGAGTGCGTCTAACAGCAAACCTGACGGGTGGGACCGCTGATATGGTGAAGACTAATCCTAGTCGATGTTTGACCAGCTGAGGTGGACGGGGGTCCCACATGTCAGCTCTCCTCTCCTTCTCTTATCTTTTCTCCTCCTTCCTTCCAACAGGAGCGATGGAGGAATAGCAGCGGCGGCTGACCCTGCTAGCTCCGGCGAGGCCGAACCTCCGCGCCCCAGCATGCTCCGGTGTGGCCGAGCCCCCCCCCCCCCCCCCCCCCCCCCCCCCCCCCCCCCCCCCCCCCCCCTCCTTAGCCCCTTCCATCGCGTGTCTATGCCTCTCCCCCCTCTCCCTATAACACCTCTCCCCTTCATCTCTTCATTCCTATCCGCCCCCTCTCTCCCGTACATCCTCCTTCAAGGTCGAGGCAATAAGCCCCGCCCGCCCTCCCTGACAGGTGTGTCGGGTGGTAAGTCACCGCGGCGATGCTGCAGCTCAATGCTGACCCGTGCCGCGCCGCCGAGTTTGATGTGGTAGGCTCGTTGGGGAGGAGCCAGCGCGCCACAACGCTTTGCGGGGTGGATCTGGCAGCTGGTGCCGGGGGGAGCTCGTAGGGCGACGCCGGAGGAAGGTCGAGCGCAGGGGAGGCGACACTGCAAGCGCGGGGGAGGCCGGCAGGCGCGGGGTGGGCTTGATCCTCGCGTCGAGATCCGGGCACTCAGTCACGGGATGAGGCGGGCGCGGGGCGGGGCTTGCCGGAGAGGCGAGCGCGAGGCGGCAGCGCTTGCCGGAGGGCGCCCGTCCTTCAGCTCGGCCTCAGCCGCCGGTGGAGCTGGTTAGAAGGGGAGGGAGTGAGAAATTTGAGCAAGGAGGTGTGATGCAGACAAGTGGGACCCCCGTCCACCTCAGCAGTCAAACTTTGACTAGGACTAGTCTTCACCACATCAGCCCAGACAGACGGGTCCCACCTGTCAGTTTTGCTGTTAGACACGGCTTAATATTAAATCAGTGCGATTTGTTACTCACTTGCCGCAGTGTTGGTGGTTCTTTGTAATTTTCGGCAAAAGCGATAGTTTTGAAGTACCCTAGTCACAAATATGATGATTTTAAGCAATTTACTCAAAGAGAAGCAAGCCGGCGCTTCAGCTAGCGCCCGGCTCTAGCGCAGCACACGAGAGAAAAGAATTGCATGCAGCCGAGCTGCTTCCTCGCTTCCAAAGAAATGTGGTTGCCAACTTCCCATGCATGTAAACATTAATGGTTAATAGAAGAGCCCACAGTGACATGGCATGAGCATAGAGCAACAGTGGGCTCTTCTATTAGACTAGTCACAGTGGAAGTAACTTCAGCAGTAACATCGAATCCAACTCAGCAAATTTGCTTATGTGGCAATGAGTTAATGAGGAGAGAGATAATTTGAGTAACTTAGCTAGTTACCGTAACATCACATGTCCCAATGCAATATGAGCCTATAACATAATAAATGAAGCTTTGTATGACACCACACTTATGTTACTACCCACTATAAAGATAGTAACATAATATAGGAATATGTGTATATTACTAGTGTATGTTACTCCCCACTGTGGCTAGTCTCAACGATGGCAAAGTGGCAACCAGACGAGCACGCTGACGTGCAATGCGCGCGTGTGGGGGTGCAACTGCAAGCCGGCCAGGTCAGAGACGCGTCGCCGTGGGGGACTCCGGCAACCAAAAAATAATCGGCATGCATCGCATTAACTGCTGGGGTTTGGCACGGTGACACAGCCATCAGTCGTGTCCCATGGAGTATGCATATGGTGCTATTTTTGTAAGCAAGTACTGGTACTAGAAGTACAGTGGGGATGAGTATCACCGGCATGAACTGTGCGTCGGTGTGCTCCGAGCGACTGCCTTTTTTCAATTTTAATTAAAGAGCCGACCGACACGGCAACCTTAATTAGCAACAGGAGTTGGAAGTGGAGCTGGGGACAAGATGGCGAGTGTGAAGCCAGCTTCGTCGATCGGCATTCTCGTCCTTGTTTATCCCCTGCCGGTCCTGCACCAACATCATAAACAAACAACAGCTCCGGAACACCATGCGGGAAGCCATGTGGGATGTGGCCCGTGGAAATGGAACGGGAGGAGTCGGAACGTGTCGCGGTGTCGCCCCGCGCGCCTTTTGGTTTGGAGAACGAGAGCTCATTATGCTGGCCTGGCCTCGATCTCTCCGAGGAATGTGACTCTCTTCCATGGATCATGGGTGGTCATTTGGTATCATGGGTCTAATCATTGGCACTTGGGCAGGCATACCGACTCGCAAAAAAATGGAAATGTTTATGAACATGTAGGTGCGATCCTGTCTCCACAAAAACTTCGTAAGAAATGTGACTCTTGCGTCAAAAAGCACAAATGAATTACCGTACGCTGCTCTATCCGATGCGTTGTTTCGCACTAGTCGGAATTATGAAATTTTGCGTAACATCTTCATAAATACTAAGATAAAATGTTTGACTGTATTAAAGTCACCCATAAAGGGTTGAGGAGCACCTGATGCTCTTGTATGTTAATGGATAAAGCTGGGGTAAATGGTTTAATCAAAGGAGGTCTCGGGAGATAATATTGAGCATGAAATTAACATGGTACAGTATGTTGATGATATAATATTTACTTGTCTTGCGGGCTCTCTTTCCTATGAGATACCTTCGACTGTAAATGAAAAAAGAATTAGGAATAAAGTTGGAAGCCTCCTGAAGATAGAATGGAGAAGAAATGCAACAACTGGCAAGGTAGATTACTTGCCAGGGATGTAAACGGAAAGAAATATCATATAGTGAAATGGTTTGAGGTGTGAAGACCAAAAGATATGGGAAGCTTCAGAATTCAAAATTTGGCTCTAATGAATAAAGCTTTGTTGTGCAAATGATGGTGTAAACTATTTAATACCAACGACTTATGGCAGGAAGTGCTTCTTAGCAAGTATCAGAAAATGTAATGCCTTGCTGTGATCAAACATAGGCAGGGTGATTCACAATTTTGGGCTGAAATTCTTAGACACAAAGATCATTTCTTTCCTTCTGTAGCTGTCGTATCCGGACAGGAGACCTTTTGTGCCTTGGTGTGTACTCCAAGTCAAGATAGGAGATTTGACATGTCTATCCTCTTGTTGTAACCGACCATGTGTAACCCTAGTACCCCTGGTGCCTATATAAACCAGAGGGTTTAGTCCGTAGAGGCTAGAACAATAACCATCATCCTACTAGTCTAGGGTTTAGTTCATCTGATCTCGTGATAGATCAACTCTGTAATCCTCATATACACAAGCAATATAATCAAGCAGGACGTAGGGTTTTACCTCTTAGAGAGGGCCCGAACCTGGGTAAACATCGTTTCCCTAGTCCCTTGTTCCCCATTGATCCAAACTCCACAGCTCGGGACCCCCTACCCTAGATCCGCCGGTTTTGACACCGACAATGGTCGCTGGTAATGTCTTCAAAAGTATGCTTGGACGGAGGATGGTCAATAGGATTGTTGTTGGATTATCAAAAAAGGGCATCCTTCTAGCTATCAGGTTACTGCCTTTTAAGATCTTCATCTGTTGTTTGTTTCTTACCTAGTATTTGTATGCTTGACACCTGTTCGAATTGTTGTTTGGTTAACCATCTCCTGGAGATCCGTCTTGTGGACTCCCAAGGTGATGGAGGTTGGATTCTGTTAATATTGTGGGTTATCGAGTTTTAGCTGATATAGACTTTTATGGTCTGTACGAGCAGATGAGGCTAGCTCATGCTGCTTGGGTATATTCATCCATCGTGTTTTTTTGCTTTCCTGGTTTGCAGTAGAGGTAAAAGACATTGTGATTTCTTATAATAAGAAATCGGAGAGGGGGCTCTCTTGATATAAAAAAGACAAAGATCAAATAAATAAAACATGTGAGATTGTTTGAAAACTTAATTTGACAATATAAAATTACTATCCGATTGCATATATGAGTGACATATGTTACTATTCTAAGTTAGTTCCTACTATGACCAGGCTAAATTGGGTACAAATTGAGATTTGTTTTTTCAAAATAGGGTAAAATCTGTCACAAAGCTGAAACTTGGGATAAAAATGGAATTAATTCTAAATAATACTATTGAAAAGTTCTTTCGAATATGAATTCAACGGTATAATTTTTATCATATATAATTTATATTTGGTTGGTCAAATTTATGGTCAAAGTGGAATTTTGGAATGCATGCATAACTTATATCCATTAAAATAGAGGGAGTTCGTTAATAAGTTACTACCTCCGTCCTGATTTATTAGTCCCCTTTGTAATTTATGCTAAATTTTGATTAAATATTTAACTGACAAAATGTTAGTGCATGTCAACAAAAATTACATTGTTGGATTCGTATTTGAATATAGTTTTCAATGATATAATTTTTTATGACATGCATGAACATTTTGTTAATTAAATTTATTGTCAAAGTTTGGCACAGATTACAATGAGGACCAGTAAACCAGGACGGAGTTAGTACTAGGTGAGTTGACATCACATGTCTTACTATGTCGAACCCACCATATGCATGCATGCATGTGTAAGCCGGAGTAGTACATGTCTAGCACTATTTTAGTTAGGTCATCAGTGAGCTCACCTATGATCACAGATCACGCGGAACTTATGTGTTCGCTCCCGGCCATGCACCAGGAAGATTCTCAGAAGGTTCACTCGGTTTGTTGCGTAAAAGACAGGAGAACTGACAAGTCACTCGATCGGCCACATCGAGAAATAAGAAAGACAGGAGCCCCCGAGCTCTCTCAGCGATTTGGGACATCCGTTTCGCGTGCTTGATGCGTTCGGCCATTGGATCTGGCGAAGGGAGGGGCTGGGCCGTCAGATTGAAATGACGGTACTGTAGCAATGAATAGTCCACTACCCGCTCATGCCACCGCGTGTTAATACAGCGCCCCGCCGAGGGCATTATTGGGATTTCGCATACCCAATGCCACATGGCCTCCTTCGATTCGTGGTCTCATCCCCAAGGGTTCAGTCCTCTTCCTCTCAGTTCTCGCTCTCTCTCTCCCTCGCAGTCGTCGCTCCCCTGCCCAAGCCGCCGCCGCCGCGCTTCTTTGCCCGAGCAGCCGGGCTCCTCTGCACATCCCTCCTCCCACCGGATCGCGACCGGCCGTCCCTTGCGCTAGCCCCTCGTGGCCATGAAGGGAGGCGGAGCCATCAGGAGCGACGGCGATGGGCTGATGCGTACGCGGCTGCGGCTCCCCGTGGTGCTCCTCTCATGCTCCCTCTTCTTCCTCGCTGGCTTCTTCGTCTCCCTCATCTTCACCAGGTAACGTGGCCGGCCCTCATCACCCCCGGCTTGCAGATTTGTTTCGTCGCGCGCGGGCTTCTGATCTAAGGTAGCTCTGACGGTTGTTCCGTGGCAGGATCCGCAGGGGGAGGAGGACCTGGAGCGGCTGATGGAGGCAGTCTGTTCGGAGATGGCGTACGAGTTGTGCAGGGGCTGCCGACGGCGTTGGATAAGGAGGTCCGCCTCGAGCCACCGTTGATGGGCGCACCAGGGATGAGCTGTCTGATGGAAAGAGGCATCCAGGCCCGGCCACCTCTACACCAAGATTGCTGCAGGTTTATTTTTTAGCTGACGAAGTAACTACTAGCTATTGTGTAACTTGGTGTGTTTTCTTTTGATTTTTCTGCAGAAATCTTCCATGGATATGCATCATTAGGTGACAAGTAGTTGCAGGTGATACGATTCCGGCCTCTCTCTCTGTTTAAATGGCGCCTAACAACCAAAGGAAGGAAGGAATTGACCTGACTTAAGTAATTTTATATGCGCTATGCTTTCTAGGTCTACCATAATTAGCTCACAGAACACACTATAATTTGGACACATAATGTATTGCATTGTAGAGTATTAGAATAGTTTTCTGTTCATGTCTGAGCACATGATTACAAGTATGATGTTTACTGTTGAAACTCGAGTACGCTAAGCTCTATTGTCTGAGTAATAAATAATACTCCCTCCCTCCCAAAACAAGTGTTGTGGTTTTAGTTTAAATTAGTTTTAATTTGAACTAAAACCACCACACTTATTTTCGGATGGGGGCAGTAGAAGACATTTTTGACCCTGCGCTAATATAATCGATGCAAATATTGATAGATGTTCAAATTAAACTGAGCTCTGAAGATCGTGCCTCCGTCCGATTCTGTGCACGATCTGAAGTCGGAGCGTTCCCTTTCGTTGGTGCCATCATGCTCTCCTCCATGAACGTCGTCATGAGCCAAGTATGTTGGCTGGGCATCGACGTGGTTGGTGGACCTAATAGGTCCGTCCCTCCAATGATTTCTGTTGATGCTTCATGTGATTCAACAAGGATTTTTTGTTCCTATTGTTTTACAGTATTTAACTTGTTCTTTGGTTATCTATAGAGCTAGAATCAGTAACCATTATCATTTTCTAAAAGTGCAGACATTATATTTACTTGCATAATTATGTCGGGAAAGAACTTGATGGATCAACATCCATTAATAAAAGCTACAAGTTTCTCTGTTCATGTTCATGAGGAGGCTTACCTGGTATGTGCATAAATTTTAGGGATGTAAGTATCGCATCAGGACCAATCTCTGCATTTCAATGTTCTGTATGCAGTTAGGGAGATGTGCTATTTGGTGATTACATCTGCATGTTCGAGGGTAGCTAACTCATCCTGTCAAGCAAGATGCATAAAAAATATTGTAAGGAGACAAAAGGTAGAGATACACAGGCACAGTTTTCATCGTGCAGTAGTATTACTATAGAAGCAATAGAATTATAGAAATAACATCAACGAAGATAGTATCTTCTGATGTAATATGTACCCTTCAGTTCTAATAACATTAAATGTTATCACTACCAAACCGGACCAATCAATAGTGGAACCAGTGCAAATCTTACACCAACAGGTGTGCAATGTGCAGTTCAAAAACCATGATATGGCTTGCTGGTTGATGGGAATTAAGGCAGAGCTCATGGTAAAATCTTTGTTAATATTCTACACTCTAATGTGTGATTGGTTGGGTGTATAAGCTTAGGCTGCCATGCTGAGTTAGTGCAGAATCGATTTTTTCGTCACAGTAAAATCCGTGCTCCTTTTGAATCATTGGTACATTATTATAGATATCTAAATCGTATGCCTCTTGATATGTGCAAAGCTTTCAGAGGAGCTGCGACGCACAAGAAGCAAAGTGAGTTTCCTTCCTTTATGCGAAGGGAAGCTACTAAAACACACAATAGATGTGATACCTTCTGGTCTATTGGGAACGTTTAACTAAATTTTGATTCAATAAAATCTGAAGCATGATCAAGAGACGGGAGATGCAAACTTTTGTTCCTGAATCATGGAGTTACGCAAGAGATGGGTATCAGTCTACATTAACAAGAGGTTACAGGTAGTGCGCTTCCCCTCTAGATCTATTGTAATAGTACAAAAGACTTACTGTTATATAACTCTGACCTATTTTGTGGAATAGACGTAAACTGTAATAAATCACAGTAAGTCTTACAGGTCGTAACGAAGCTAAAGGGCAAACCCATTTGAGTTGCACTATAAAAAAAGTAGGTTAACCTTTTTTAACAAATTTGCTGCTTGATGTCTCAACAATTAAAACCTATCAATTTTCCTGAATCTGAATACGGACCTTATGCCTGAAAATACTTTTATATCTGGTTTATGGGATATATTGTGAGGTTTGAGAGTGGACTGGGCCAATAAATGTTTTACCAGATACATGCTCTGGCTTGAGTACAGCACAAGGCTTGACTGAGTTTAAGCGTGAGAGCAACACTAGCAAACAGAACTTGGTTCATGGTGTGCAAAATGCTCGAGTTGATGTAGCTGATCAAGTAGGAGACATGCTAGAAATAATAAAACTCAAACATAATCACTTTCTTGCAGGACAGAGGTTGCATTAAGAGATGTATAGCTGAAGATTTCAATGATGGATGCAAAGAAAAGACTATTGGTAACTGCACTGAAGTTGTTCAGAACCAATTTCTTTTCTTGCTTTCTCCTGATCGCTAATGAATTTCTTTTTATCATTTCTTCCACCACATCGAAATCAATATCTTCTTTATGTCATAGCTGTGTTCCTCTGCGTGCATTTGACTATTTCTATGATTATTTGATGGGAAGAAAAATATTAATTTAGTTGAGTGGCAAATACCGGTGGGTTGTTCTTCATTAATTTTACATCGTCTTATCACCTTAAGCTTTCGATGTACAGTTGTTGATGCATTTTGATTTGTTTCTGCATCTATTATCTTTTTGTAGCTTCCAGGATGTTAATCCGCAAGTAAATAGAATGTATCCTCTTGAGATGCTTCTTGAAATAGTGGAGAGAGACTTTGAAAAGGGTACCTAGGCTCATGCACTGTTTTGTGTTGTCTAATTGTAGTGATGACAATTATGCGCACACATGCTTTGTTCATTTATGAAAGATTGAATTTACATAAATAATGTTTGCATGTAATTAGACCGTCGGCTATAGTATTATTGATATATTGCATCTTCTCATTGTATATTTAATCTACCGGCCACTACTATCACGGATTATATGTTAAGATGTGTATATAGAGAGACCGGGAGATAAAATGATGTCTTTTTTTATTCTGGAGTTTCACAATGTAACTTTTAGAAAGGATTGATATTATTATTTTTATGCAAAAACTATGATGGCTTACTTTGAGTTTTATTTACATGCCTAATTGTTAGGCTTCTCATTATTTTGTATCTTCATAAGCTGAATTTAAAAAGTGATTGAAATCTTTTCTATGGTTAAGTATGAAGAATGAATCTATTTTTTTTTACTTTCAGTTAGTTGTTCTCTTCTTTTCTTCTCACTTTATTTTATATCAGAAGTCATCATAGAATCCTCAAAAAACGTGACACAAAAAAGTGAGACTTTACGAATGCGAACTACATGAAAAGAGCTTATAAGAAGTGCTTTTCATGGGATGTTCTTAATGAGAATGGGGCTTACTCCCTCATCCATGTATCAATCCGTTTATTTTTACTATTATTAGCTCTATTTCAGGGAGGATTGATGCCCTGCAATCTTTCTGCATTGACTCCCATCGTTCATAGTGGGAGTTCCTCAAGAGGTAAAATTGTTGTTTCAGTTTGATGGCTAGATTGCCCCTTGTATCTTCGGTTGTGAGACCATCATTATACAAATTTTCAAGAATCCTTTAAGAATCTTCTCCAAGATACACGTGAACTTGTTATTTCAGTTTGATCGCTAGATTGCCCCTTGTATCCTTGGTTGTGAGACCATCATGGTATGACATTATGCAAACTGTTAAGAATCCTCTCGGAATCTGTTCCAAAATACATGTTTCGTTAAAGTTTTCCTACATGTGTGCTTATTCCTGAAGTATAGAGAACGTCCTAAATTAGTGTTATATTGCTATGTTGCAATGCACTTAGGAATCGTAATACAAATTCAAGTTTTTTGTCATGTCAAGTCACAAGCTATATATAAAATGATTGGTGGATATTTCTACAGTCATTTGGATAAATATATCATTTTTTTCTTCTTTCTTTCTGCCCAAAACAACAAAGGTGAGTTGAGATGTGCCATTATTGATGCATTTATGTATTCACAGAGTTGCACATATATTTATCTTCGAGGTCGCTCTAAACTATTGTGTGGATATCATGACTGCACAAGCACAAAGTATCTAAAGTAAATGATTAGTTATGATAGTTTATTGCATTCCAAATGTGTTATTCTACTACCTAATCTTTTCGGAATGTTATTCAAAATTTGCTATAAACATTCCGGATTCTGGTGTAAACCGACTTGAAAATCAAGCTTCAGTCGAGGTGCGGATTAGCACCCCCCCCCCCCCCCTCCCCCTTTAGAGCTCTAATTGACTGATGCCGCTGGTGGCGGATGTTTTCTTTGTAATGTTGTTTTTCTGTCTTCAACTAGTATACTGTGCACTTTGTTACCTATCAATAAAAGCATTCTTTGTTGTTCACTGTTCTTTCCCTTTTGTTTCATTGCTTGCTATTTTGTTAGGAGTTTTTCTACCAGCTTTCAGCATGATTGAAGCAGAAACAAAGCAACAGAGTTTGGTAGACATGGTGTGCTTTCCCAATGAAAGTTATTTTGTTATCCCCGTCTATGTTTTGCTGAATGTATGAAGCTTTATATAGCAATGAACTTTACATTGTTGATGTAGATTAAAAATAATAATCTTTTTTAGCATGATGCAGCTGCTGGTTAGATGATACTCGTTTTTTATTATTAGAATGCGATTGATGGAGAGTAGATAGAAGGCACAATTTTTCTCTTTTTTTTTCACTGTCAAATTACTTGGAAATACCTTTCATCGTTGTTGGTTTCATTGCTATAGATCTAAGGTGACCATGACAAGCGACAAGGAGGGTGGGCGGTGGATGGCAATTAACCTTGCCAGTATCAGCGCGGTGGACAGCCTGGGAGATTTATTATGCATATGGTTTAAGAAAGTTTGATCTCAGCCATATTTAATCTACGAAATTAGTGGGTTTTGCCACAAGTAAGAAGTAGAAGTTCTTATCTTACGTATATTTTCATATGCTTGAGTTGTGTGCGACTTGAGGATGGTTGAAATTTCGAGTCATCATCGCAAAAAATAAAAAATTAGGCTTGCGTATATATGCATTTTAAGTCTAAGTCAATTGTGACTGATATAAAGCATGCGGTACACTTGATTTTTATCCCTCTCAAAGTACTTAAACAATATATGTATATGTACATCTCTGTTTCAACATATGGTTGTGCATCAGTATTCTCCTTTTGCTTGTAATATACTCCCTCTGTACCATAATATTTGTCGTTTTAGCAGCTTGAATTGAGCTGCTAAAACTACAAATATTATGGTACAGAGGGAGTACACATCAAGGTTGTTAATGGCCATGCATGAGAACATGCATGCAAACTGAGAGAGGTTACATCAAAATTAGTATCCTTAAGAATCTGACATTATTGTGAGGCCAACAAAAAACGGCACAGCGAAGCGCTTGTTATCTTGTGTTTATGAGCAGATACAACATATCCTGTAACACTAATTATTCTTACGCTTGCTTATGAACTACTTGGCTATATTTATAGAATTTATATCTTCATGTTTTGTACTACTAGATGCAAATCAGCTGTCCTCGGCTGACATTGTGCCTTGCTTTTGGTACAAATTTTGCCTTTATGATCTGTAGTGAAATTACGGTTATCCTGGGCAACAATAACACTTTGCTTTTGGTATATAGTATTTAATCTGTATGCTTATCCTGGGCAGCAACTATACCTTGCTCTTGATATATCTTGTATTGTTTGTGATATATACTGAACACATTTATTCTGAGCGGTTATTCGTTTCCTTTGGATGTTCTAAACGCTTTGTTATATTAAAGTTTTAGACGTTTGGTTACTGTGCTGAGCCGGGCAACTCTCGGCGCGCTTCTGATCTAGTAGTTAATAGTGTGCATTGGCAACCACATGAGCACGCCGACGTGCCACTTCCCACGCGCGTGCGTACGGTTGCGTACGGCCGATCGGCGATGGTTGGCCAGTCCCTAGGTAGGCGATCGACCGAACCATTAGCGATCGGCCTGGTACGCATGTGCTCTGGGCGTGCCAACTTGTAACTGCGCACATTTTGTTGCTTGCAGGCCTGGAACTCGCGTCCGGCCCGCGTGGTGTTCTTTTACCGGCAAGGCGTCGCTCAGCATTGACGCTGAGAAGGACAGGTGTGGTTTCCACAACGGGAAAAGGGTCGGCAGCAAGTAAGCGCAGCTGCACACTTGTCGTGGCCAGAAGCAAGGCGATCCCCGAACGGCTGCGCCTAACCGGCCAGCCTGCGAACGCCAGAGAGCAACCGAGGGACGCAACGCAAGGAGGAACACATGGCAGCAGGCGTGGCCGATCGGTCGGAAGCCGTAGGTTGCGCTTTGCAGGTGCGGCAACGAGACGACGCGCTTCGACTTTGGATCAACCACGGTGTGCAGCCGCCTTCATTTGGAAATGCTATTTTCCACGTTTCAGCTTGCCATTCTTAACCAGACTTTACTCTTCTTTTTTTTAACACAGTACAGACGCAAACGTTCATACATACGCGCATACACTCACCCTTATAAACGCACACACGCACACCCTATCTCTATGAGCATCTTCGAGAGACTGAGCCGGCATTTCATCTTGAGATTTAGGCGCCTCGTCGTCGACGGAAATGCCTCCTCCCACTGAAAGCGCATCGCCGGAAATTCTGAAATAAATTCAAGAATAATATGAGCATTGAGGTTCGGAGAGAAAAAGCGAAGGAAATACTACTATGTGCGAGACGCAGTTCAAACCCTCGCCTCACGATGGCCTACCACCCGACAAGTTTCAACTTTTGTGCAATTGATTGAGCTGCACTTTTTTTTAGTCATTGAGACCTAAGCATTTGGTCTTTTTAAAGAAGACAAAAATGACCGCAAATTTTATCCATACTCACAAACTCGGAATGAAAGGGGCTATCTGAAATGAGGAAGTACTTGTTGTCAAATTTTTAAAAAATGACAGACAAGTGCTTCTAATCGTAATCTACCAAGTCTGCTTGTTGATCACTTGACGTTGAGGCGCTGGAGTGGTTAACCAACTGCCATATCCAACATCCCAACTTGCAAGCAGCTATGCAAATGGAAGGAAAGGAATCATCTCAGAGTTGAGAGTTGGATGACCCTCGCAGGAGTCGTCGGCGAAAAGGCCACATCTCTGCTGCGTCCCACCGCATCAAGACGATCGCCCCAATCATGCCGATGCCAACACAATAATCTCTATCCTAAAAGCACTTCTATTTTGTTTGGCAGCATCCTAAAAGAAGTTCGGTACTGAATGCCAACGTTACCTCGAGATCAAAGTTCAGGTTCTCTTTTTTCTGTATCTGCTCTTGCTTTAAGAGGACGTTGACCCTCTTTCCAAGAGAAAGATTACTAGTTTAGACGTTGACCCCGTTGGCTGGAACACAGAGCAAAGCAAGCGCACACCTTTTCTTTCCACTGCATAAATGATTTATAGAGTACTTCCTCTGTAAACAAATATAAGAGCGTTTAAATCACTAAAATCTTATATTTCTTTATGGAGGGAGTAATTTGCAAGCAACAGAGGTTTGACATCCCTCCAAGACTTGCTGTTCAGACCACTGATAGAAATGATTTATACGTCCGTACTGTTCACAATACACATACGGAACAATTTTTCTTCTGAAGGTTCGATGTGTCATGTATGGAACCCGAAATGAATTACGACCTGAACCTTATGCATACGCAGACAGTAGTTGCTGGACGTTGCGTCCAACGCAGCGTCACTTGGAAGTCAAAGCAGGCTTGGCCGCTTCATCTAACTCGAACCTATCCCTTTGTTAGCCCATACATGTCGACCACGTGTGATCGTGTGCGTCGCTTCATATCTTCCGAAGATCCTCTCGACTGCGCAGATCATACCGGGCGCACCGTTGGCCTCTGGTTCAACTGCACCGGTCCATGCAACCTCGCCGGTGCACCGGCGTTCAAGAAGGTCAAAGGGCCGCCACCTGCTACAGCTACAGAGCTGAGTTGGGGGTGCCATTCGCAACGAAAAGCAAGTCTCTGAAGGTTCAAGAATTCTACAGTATGTGCCAAATAAATCCTACAATGCAAAGAGGGCCTAGTAGAATGATTTCCCGCATAAATAAATAAACAAGAAGGCTAAACTGAAGCCAATCAAATCGAATCAGCTCAGGTTCTATGCTCGGAATGGAAGTACGCAACGCGGCGACTAGAACTAGGCGACGTATATGGTCCGAAACGGAACTACTCCCTCCGTCCAGAAATACTCGTCGGAGAAATGGATGTATCTAAATATATTTTAGTTCTAGATACTTCCACTTTTATTCATTTCTTCGACAAGTATTTTCGGACGGAGGGAGTAATAGCGTGGGAACCGAAGCACTCACGCTCCGGTGAAACCTTGGTACGACGACTCTTGTCATTTTTGCTCAGGCGACGCAAGCACTCGACACCTTGGAGCGCAAAGCGCAACCCCTTTCCATCGACCCGCCGCGCCTGCTGCCATGTGTGCGGCGTGGCGTGCTCTCCTCCGGCGTACGCCCGCGAGCTGGCGACGCACAGGTCGTGTAGGTGCAGCCGTTGGGGGATCGCCTTGCTCCTGGCCACGACAAGTGTACAGCCGCTGCGCTTGCTTGTTGCCGACCCGCTCTTCCCATTTCCCCTTTCCCCTTGTGGAAAGCACCACACTTGTCTGTCTCAGCGTACGTCAATGCCCATAAAAAACACCACGCCGGACGCGAGTTCCCGGCCTGCAACTGCAAGCCACCCGGGTCAGAGACGCGTCGCCGTGGGGGATTCCGGCAACGGCAAGCATATCAATAATCGGCACCGTACCATCGACTGACTGGTAACATACATAGCGATCAGCCGTGTTCCATGGAGTGGTGCTACTGTATATATTTTTCTAAGCAGCAGCATAATGAGTCTCGCTGGCATAACTATCCGTCGGTGTTCTGTACTCCATCCGTTCCCATTGTAAAGAACGGATCGACACGTACGGCAAATTAACATTCGGTCCTTGTTTATCCCGTGCCGGCCCTGCACCAACAACACCCTAAACAAACAACGACGACAGCCAGAATCACCATGTGGGCACGTAGCCCCACGGCCAGCCATGTGGCCTGTGGACAGGCAAAGTCCTCGTAAACTAAAGTATTGCGGTGTCGCAGCGCGCGGGCGCTTTTAGCTCGAGGACCAGTCGAGTTGGCATGGCGCCGCTGCATCGACGGCAATTTATCAGGGGAGCTAGCCGACGGCAATAGCATATCTGGTGCGGTTTGGTGGGCTGCGCCTGCACTCCAGCAGCTTGCACGGCACACACGGTGCCACCCCATCGACTCGCCGCCTCGTGATTGATTGGCTGTCCATTGCCTTTGCTTGCTCCTTGTGTTGACGCCGTTGAGCTCATCATGCTGACCTGGGGGGCTTTCTCCCAACTTCCCAAGGATGTGATGATCTTCCGGTGAGCATAGGTGGCCACCGGCTGTTTGATCATTTGGTACCATGGGTCTAATGATTGGTGTGCGTAGGCATGCATACAAAATTATTAGATTAAATAAATGTTTTCGTTATCGTTCAATTCCGTGATAATTTTCCCACTGTTTGATCATTTGGTACCATGAGTCTAATGATTGGTGTGCGTAGGCATGTATACAAAATTATTAGATTAAATAAATGTTTTCGTTATCGTTCAATTCCGTGATAATTTTCCCACTGTTTGATCATTTGGTACCATGGGTCTAATGATTGGTGTGCGTAGGCATGTATACAAAATTATTAGATTAAATAAATGTTTTCGTTATCGTTCAATTCCGTGATAATTTTCCCACCGTTGTTCAATTCACTATGCAAAGCCTTCGGGCTGAGATGGGGCATCGTGTCCGCCCGCGGCGTCCATGGCGAGGTCGAGTCTGGACCGGGAAAGAGGAGGACGAGTTTGGACCGGGAAGGGGGAGGACATGTGCGGTTGGCCGGTGGACCGGGAAGAGGCTTGATGTGTGCGGTGATTGTTGGGGAACGCAGTAGAAAACAAAAATTTTCCGACCTACGCACCAGCCCAGGACCACTATGAAGACTGCATACAAGGTTTGATCATTTTCGTTACCGACTCGTAGCGCAGCGGAAGTAGAGTCGATGACGATCGTCGGTGCAGATCCCCGCAGCTAGGATTTACAACCTCCCAACCGCGAGGATGTACTCCCTCATCCGCCACTCGGACAGCCCTCCGGGAGGCGGTCGGACAGTCCCCCGGACGGTGTCGTGGACAGCCCTTCGGGAGGACTCACAGAACTCGGACCGTCACTCGGACAGCCCTTCGGGAGGACACTCGAACAGCCCCTCGGGCAAAAGGACGAAACTACGACCTCTCTACGGGGTTGCACACATACGGTGCCATCTATCCGGCAGGGCTTCGCCGTCCAGAACTAGTTCCCACCGGAACCCAGACAGCCTTTCGGCACTACGAAACTATTTCGTGGGAGGGAGAGAGAATGCCAGATCATGCATGACTTGTGTGAGAGAGTTGGAGTGGAGTTGGAGAGCACCTCTCCTCCTCCTTATATAGTGGTGGAAGGGGTGGAGGGGGCTGAAAATTCAGCCCACTAAACATGGGGAAAACATGTTCCCACAAAACAAGGAGAACATGTTCCCACCAAACAAGGGAAAAACATGTTCCCTTGTCCATGGTGTTCCCCCATGGGGCCCCACCTTCCTCCCAACACTCTCCACCATTTGTGGGGGCTGCCCCCCACCATGGGGGCCCCCCCCAACATATTGTCCAGCCACAAGGGGGCTGCTCCCAAAGGGGGCCCCCCCAAAAACAGCCCAAAAACAGCCCCCACGATCCGTGGGATCTTGTCCCCTCACGCTGGGACAAGATGTTTTCCGCGACTATTATTTCTGAAAAATTCCAGAAGGTCCCAGAACATTTCCGGCACCCTCTAAAATTATCTGGACGCGCTCTGGAACATTTCCAGTATGGTGGTTTAATTTAAAACCATCTTTGTTTACCCGGTAAACAACTCCGGCAGCTCCGAAACTTTTTTTTCGGTTTTTTCTCCAGAAAAATTCCAGAAATTACCAGACCAATCTGGCAACCTCCAAAACATTCCCGGTGCTTGCCGAAACCTTTTTGGATCAATGGTTTTATCCGAAACAACTTTTCGGTTTTACCGAAACTTTTTCAGTGTTCTCTCTCCGGAACTCTTCCGTTGTCTCCGAAACTTTTCGGTGATTTTCTCTCAGACTCCCTGTCTAGTATTCAGCAGATAGATGACCCTTAAGCGTGTGACCCTATAGGTTCGGTGAAGTATAGACATGATACGGAACACCTTCCGATCAATGATCAACATCGGAGCCGTGGACACCCA
Source organism: Thinopyrum elongatum (assembly GCA_011799875.1). NCBI lineage: Eukaryota > Viridiplantae > Streptophyta > Magnoliopsida > Poales > Poaceae > Thinopyrum > Thinopyrum elongatum. The sequence continues at coordinate 474,148,242 of CM022297.1, forward strand.
TATTGACCCCTATACCCACACGAATGAATATTCGAGTGAACCTCCAGTTGCCGTGTGCTATTCCTGTTGCTTCACGATATGTTACAAATACCCAAGGTTAGACATGTAGGCATTTCCGTGGATCAACAACTTGTCCACTATGCCAGTTACCTCGTTACCGGTATTGTTCTCTTTTCTCGTTACCGTGTTCCGGCATCCCTGTGATCAAATCACAAAGTGTCTGGCCAGACGATGATGGATACCGTAACACCGAGAGGGCCCAGAGATATCTCTCCATCGTCGGAGGAGCAAATCCCAATCTCGAGCTATCAAGTTACTTGACACACTTTTCCATGAACCCGTAAGCCGCCGTAATAGCCACCCATTTACGGATGACGTTTAACAAACCCCAAAGTTCATGAAGCAAGTATGAAGAAACTCGACACTCTCATGGTCTAAGGAATTTTGCAAACATTAACCATCTCTGTGTTATTAACCATTAATATGTGACGAATGTAACTCATAGCATAACATCAATTTGGGTCGATTCAACACAAATGTTCTTCTAACACTGTGCCCTCAAAGTTGCTGGCATAGACATGCCCATGATCAGGAAAACAGAACCATCATGCAATACTTGAGCTAGTCTTAGAGGCCAGACTAGGAATACATATTACCGTTTATTATTCCACACGTGCATATGAGTCTTCCTCCGAGCCTCGTTTTATTTGCAGACTCGAGAACCATAGCAGTTATAGCATGGAACATAAACCTAATTATGAACAGGGAGATAATCAATAACATTTATTATTGCCTCTAGGGCATATCTCCTACAGACTCCCACTTGCACTAGAGTCAATAATCTAGTTAATGCTAATGCACTTTACACCTGTGGCACACCGGTGTAAATATGCTTCGCTTGTGGTATGGCCTGAATGTTCAACGGATCTGACGACTTCAGCTCCGTGTGTATCTTTGCATATCCTCGCGTTTTCACGCTTTCACAAAAGTCATATTTTGTGTGGACTTGGCTTGATATGTATGCGAATCACAGGTCGAACCTGGATTCCTCAGACTGAGTTATGGAGCAACTACTTGCAGTAGTGTCCCATTGACAAAAGCCATCTTGGAACCATACTAAGTTCATGAATGAACTATATGATTCAACATCTTCTTTGTCGCTTTAAAAGCGGCAACATACTTTGCCTCTGTTATAGAATTCGCCACAGTAACTTGTTTGAACAAATTCCAACTAACTGTGCCACCATATTGTGTGTTACACAAAACCGTCAATTTAAATCGAAAATCGCATGGAGAAATGATGAAGACTGTATCGATGTAACCTTTTACAACGAACTCTTCATGATCTCTACTTGCGAGAAAACTTGTCATCAGTGCTACTATAGTACTCAATGACCCTTTTTCACTATTGTCCCTTGATCAATACTTTTGATCACTTTGGTATCCATACTCGCAACAACTTTGGGAGTATTGGACATATCTGGTTGTTATACATACCATGGAATACATGATTAATCCAAACACAAGAGTGTGTGGAATCCCCATCATGTATTTTGCTCATCAGTGTTTTTGGGACACCGAGTCTTGCAAAAACTCTTTCCATGTGACTTCGGCAAGAATCACTCCTTGGCGTTTTAAATGCTAAAAAGTTTTAGCATCTTGTCAATATGTATTTATTGCTTAGCCCCATTAGGTAAATCTATCTTCATAGATCATCATGCCTAATATTAAGGCTATTTAGCCCAAGCACTTCATCGAAAAACTATTTTCAAATGAAGTCCTAATTCGTGTCAAGAATTTTATTTCCAATTAACAATGTGTCAAGCACACAAGGTTTTTAGAAATGTTATTAGGCTCCCACTTACTTTCTTGAATTACAAGCATCTTCGTTATCCATTGATGAAGTCAAAACACCTTTGACCATTTCATCAAAACACAAAGATTCCAACTCCACTTTGCTCTCTTCTGTCCATCGCTGGAACTCTGAAGTTTGCACCCTTTCTAGCATCCTCTGGATTGACAAAATACCTTGGACTGTAACACATGCAGGTCCTTGGTTTCATTTCCATCAGATGGAAATCCTTTTGTCATCCATTGTTTTATATCTCATGATATGAAATATGTATTAATTGCTAGTTCAACCCGAACCGAATTTAAGCATCGCTACGATGAAGCAACCTCATCGTAGTCAACTCCTTGAACTTGTATATTGCAACAAGTCGAGCTTTATGGATAAAACATTTTTATTCATATCAGTTATAGTTCCATAAATATTCGTCAGACTCTAAGTCTTCCGAAAGGTGTATCAAGGTTTTAATCTTGAATCACTTATATGGAAACTATCTCGGATTGTATTGGCATTTAGCCAATTCCGGAGTTAGGGCCCATCAACGCTTCCTTGTGTATCGTAGGTATACTGTTGTCTAACAACAATATCTCGTTTGCGCACCTGAGAGGTTTGCACGAGCCTTGCCTACGTGGTTCAGCTGCAAGTTTGACCGAAGTCCATACATTTTATTGTAGAGACTTCCGTATCAGTCGCAGTAGGAAACTCCGGAATTACGTCCAAGGTCTCTTTCCTTTGATCTGATGGCGAAGATACTGTTTATCTCGTCGAGTTGCACTATTCTCCCACTCACCTTTTTCAAAGAACCATTTTCTTCAAAAAGCATACCATTTTGTGGCAAAAACTTTTGCCTCGGTATAGTGGTGGGGGAATACCCAATGACTTGGGATAACCTACAAAGTAGCACTTGTCTGATTTGGAATAGGTTTGTAACCTTTTACACAAGCCCCATATTCCAAATGTTAAGAAAAGATATAACATGGTTGGGCGTACCATACCATGGTGTCATTTCAACAGACCTGATGGAGCTCTTTTCAGTGTAAAAGCCGCAGTCTCTAAAGCATCACCTTTTAAAAGGGATAATGGCAAATTTATTTATGTCATCTTTGATCTTACCATGTCATAAATGGTTCGATTACATCTTCACGGACTTTCACTTGCAGTGGTGTTCCGGGAGGTGCAAGTTATGAAACCCCTTTCACAACGCATCAGACATTCGCTAAACTTGTAACTCAAATATTTCTTTCTGCAATCGAATTGTAGAAACATAATTGTCTTGTTACAATAACTTCTACTTCATTTTGAAAACCTTTCAAATGATTTCAAAAGATCCAGACTTACGTCTCATCAAGTAAATATCCATATATCTACTTGAGTCATTTCTGAAGATAGATAAATCCACTACTTGCAACAACATTTATCGGACTACGTACATCAAAATGTATGATCACCAATAAGTTCTTTGCTCGTTCCTTATGGCCTGTGAACGGTATTTCAGTCACTTCACTTTTCGGAGGAAAGTTGCAAGTGTCAGGTGATTCAAAATCAAACGACTTCAAAATCCATCATAATGGAATTTTCCATGCGGGTTTCTCCAATGTGACCAAATGCAGTGCCACACTTATGTGGTATTCTTTTAGTCTTATGACATTTAGCGTCAGTGTTATGGATGTATCATATTACCATCAATATTCATAACATACGTCCCATCGATGATGGAAGTATGGCCCTCATGTTATTCATAATACTGAACAGCAATTGTTCTTCTATGAACAACCCTTTTGCAACAAACATTGTGCAATGGGCTAGAGTGTGTAAAACTCTAAAATGAATTATCAAAGTTAATACTGAGGTAATGTATTATTATCAATATTCATAACATACATCTCATTCATAATGAAAGTATGGCCCTTATGTTATTCATAACACCGAACATCAAAAGTTCTCTTATGAACAACCTTCTTGCAAGATAACTTATGCAATGGGCTAGAGTGTGTAAAACTCTAATTGAATTAGGAAAATAAACACAGACGGTAATACACCGATGGAAGGTACAGTAACATTTACTATGTTCCCTGTGTATACTTAAACCTCATTCCTGGCTTGTCTTTCAGGCCATAGTAGTTCTTACATCGAGTTGCAACAGAATGCAATCGAGCGGGTATCTTTGTGATTAACTCACAATACCCAAGAATCAGTGATTAACAATTTAATCATAATTCCCAAGAACTATATCTTTGACCAGCCTTCTATACATCAAAAACTTGTATGACATTCATACATGAGCTGGATATTCCAGTCTTCTTTCTCATTGCCTTTATACTTCTAACAGTTTAACTTTTAGTATTTCTCCTACTCTCAGAAGAAGCACACAACTTAAGAGTGGCATCAGCCCTGGACTTCCTAGGCGTGAAAGTTTCACTGACACCCTTCGGACACTTTCTTTCTCTTTAAGTTGTTGTTTTATTCACCTTTCATCATATGACAGGCGTTCTTCTGGATCCCTCTCTTATCAGTTTAATGCATAGTAAACTCCTTTACTAATAGTTTGCAAACAAACATTTCTTTGGATATCTCATATCTTTTAGCCTTTGTCTGTCTCTGAAAATGATTTTCAGATTCCATGAATATCACATAACTATCCAAACTTTCGAAGTTCGGGTCTCATGGAAGCAAACATATTGCACTTGACTGAAATGGAATTCCAGCTTTTGGATCGAAGGACGAGAGTCACATGATCCATAGCATAAGCGAGAGAATACCGAAAGTATGCGATAGGACAAAGTCCTTCTCGGCACTCTTGAGGACAATCCTCACATTACGTTGCCAACCGTAAAGTTTTAACCAGATATTTAACAGCTATTCAATTTTAATAGGGAAGGTGGAAACGCGAGCCATTATTCTACAACTATTATGCAAATCACACTTTAGACAGTGTTCAAAATTAATTGCACTGAGAATTAAACAAGTTAATTCAACAGTGCGCTCCCACTCAAATCAATATCTCTCATAATTGATTGTGAGTGATACAAGATCCACATTTCAATTCAACGCCATTGATGTGGACATCACTGATGACGAGAATTTCAATTTGATGGGCAAACATGCCGATCACATCTCTATGTGACTCCTGTTCATCTTTCGATGGGCGTGTTCCGAGCTCAGGACGATCAAGCCAGAACGTCAAGACAACCAAGTGATCTTGCTGCGAGGTCCGACCTCACCCGCCTCACACTTCTCTAATCGTTCGTACCCATGTGGACATGGCGCACCCCGAAAAGTTAGGTGCCGTGACGGTGCTACACTTGGGAGAACACTAACTACTTGATATTTTTGTGAGAGATCACCCTAATAAAAGGCGACTACCGCGCAATCAAAAAGGGTGCATCATAAGGGATAAACATCTCAGGCAATTCATAATAGCATGATATGGTATAGCCCTTTCTGACGGAGAAGTCTTTCATTCCTTCGTCTTCGGCATTCGCGTCGGTGTTCACCATTGCGAAGATTGCCACCACCTTGTCGATGCACCAGATAATATTGCTATCTCTATAGCTAATAAAATAATGCATTACTTAAGGTTGACACGCAGGTCAATAAAGTGACAATCATATGGCTCCAGCCATCATGCCGAATCATGACACACAGGTCATGTTAATCAATTTACATTATATAGTCATCTCATACATAATCAAATTATTATGAGCACTGCTATACCACATCACATGCACATGCAAACCCTCCTGCAAAACCAAGTTAGACGTCTCTAATCGGTTCATGCAAAAACTTGTTTTTCATGGCTTCTAAGGTTTCGAAACAAACCAAAGCTACCAACGTCCATCATCAAGTATGATAATTCAAGTCGCTAGATTAACAACGAGGGGTGTATGAAACACGAGATAATAAAATCTCGAGCCCCATACTGAACTTCGTCATACGCATGACCCCCGTGCAGATCATATCTGCATTGCCCTTTCGTCTGCGAAACATCCATCTTTCTTTAACTAAAGTGGAACCCAAAGAACTGTTAGCACTTCGTTGATCTGTCAATCAGCATACTCAGGAGCAGCATGAAAGGATCGCGGATTGCCAGAACTTTGTGAGATTCCACAATGCTGTCAAGATCAGGACTACGCAAATTCAAGGGAAGCAACAAGAACATCGGGTAACAGATTTCATCTGCTACCCGCACAAATAATTTTCAGTAATAGAACTCATCTACTACCTAATTATATTGTGCAACACCCATACATCTCTATGTATTCTAGATCGCAACCTGCATCTACGCATAGCACGGCTCATGATGCCACTGTTGGGGAACGCAGTAGAAAACAAAAAAATTTCGACCTACGCACCAGCCCAGGACCACTATGGAGACTGCATACAAGGTTTGATCATTTTCGTTACCGACTCGTAGCGCAGCGGAAGTAGAGTCGATGATGATCGTCGGTGCAGATCCCCGCAGCTAGGATTTACAACCTCCCAACCGCGAGGATGTACTCCCTCATCCACCACTCGGACAGCCCTCCGGGAGGCGGTCGGACAGTCCCCCGGACGGTGTCGTGGACAGCCCTTCGGGAGGACTCACAGAACTCGGACCGTCACTCGGACAGCCCTTCGGGAGGACACTCGAACAGCCCCTCGGGCAAAAGGACGAAACTACGACCTCTCTACGGGGTTGCACACATACGGTGTCATCTATCCGGCAGGGCTTCGCCGTCCAGAACTAGTTCCCACCGGAACCCAGACAGCCTTTCGGCACTACGAAACTATTTCGTGGGAGGGAGAGAGAATGCCAGATCATGCATGGCTTGTGTGAGAGAGTTGGAGTGGAGTTGGAGAGCACCTCTCCTCCTCCTTATATAGTGGTGGAAGGGGTGGAGGGGGCTGAAAATTCAGCCCACTAAACATGGGGAAAACATGTTCCCACAAAACAAGGAGAACATGTTCCCACCAAACAAGGGAAAAACATGTTCCCTTGTCCATGGTGTTCCCCCATGGGGCCCCACCTTCCTCCCAACACTCTCCACCATTTGTGGGGGCTGCCCCCCACCATGGGGCCCCCCCCCCAACATTTTGTCCAGCCACAAGGGGGCTGCTCCCAAAGGGGGCCCCCCAAAAAACAGCCCAAAACCAGCCCCCACGATCCGTGGGATCTTGTCCCCTCACGCTGGGACAAGATGTTTTCCGCGACTATTATTTCTGAAAAATTCCAGAAGGTCCCAGAACATTTCCGGCACCCTCTAAAATTATCTGGACGCGCTCTGGAACATTTCCAGTATGGTGGTTTAATTTAAAACCATCTTTGTTTACCCGGTAAACAACTCCGGCAGCTCCGAAACTTTTTTTTCGGTTTTTTCTCCAGAAAAATTCCAGAAATTACCAGACCAATCTGGCAACCTCCAAAACATTCCCGGTGCTTGCCGAAACCTTTTTGGATCAATGGTTTTATCCGAAACAACTTTTCGGTTTTACCGAAACTTTTTCAGTGTTCTCTCTCCGGAACTCTTCCGTTGTCTCCGAAACTTTTCGGTGATTTTCTCTCAGACTCCCTGTCTAGTATTCAGCAGATAGATGACCCTTAAGCGTGTGACCCTATAGGTTCGGTGAAGTATAGACATGATACGGAACACCTTCCGATCAATGATCAACATCGGAGCCGTGGACACCCATATTGACCCCTATACCCACACGAATGAATATTCGAGTGAACCTCCAGTTGCCGTGTGCTATTCCTGTTGCTTCACGATATGTTACAAATACCCAAGGTTAGACATGTAGGCATTTCCGTGGATCAACAACTTGTCCACTATGCCAGTTACCTCGTTACCGGTATTGTTCTCTTTTCTCGTTACCGTGTTCCGGCATCCCTGTGATCAAATCACAAAGTGTCTGGCCAGACGATGATGGATACCGTAACACCGAGAGGGCCCAGAGATATCTCTCCATCGTCGGAGGAGCAAATCCCAATCTCGAGCTATCAAGTTACTTGACACACTTTTCCATGAACCCGTACGCCGCCGTAATAGCCACCCATTTACGGATGACGTTTAACAAACCCCAAAGTTCATGAAGCAAGTATGAAGAAACTCGACACTCTCATGGTCTAAGGAATTTTGCAAACATTAACCATCTCTGTGTTATTAACCATTAATATGTGACGAATGTAACTCATAGCATAACATCAATTTGGGTCGATTCAACACAAATGTTCTTCTAACACTGTGCCCTCAAAATTGCTGGCATAGACATGCCCATGATCAGGAAAACAGAACCATCATGCAATACTTGAGCTAGTCTTAGAGGCCAGACTAGGAATACATATTACCGTTTATTATTCCACACGTGCATATGAGTCTTCCTCCGAGCCTCGTTTTATTTGCAGACTCGAGAACCATAGCAGTTATAGCATGGAACATAAACCTAATTATGAACAGGGAGATAATCAATAACATTTATTATTGCCTCTAGGGCATATCTCCTACAGTGATGGGCGTGCAGCAAGAGGGGATGAGGTGGGGTGTGTCCGCCGTCATCAAAGAGGGGATGTACATGTGCGGTTGGCCGGTGGACGATGTGTCATGGCGAGGGTGGGAGTGCGTGGTGGTGCGATAGCATCGCGCATGTCAGGGGCGTGGCAGTGGGCAGTTGGGAGGATGACGAAGAAGAAGATGTCGCAACTGTTTGATTGAAATCCAACGGAGGCGACTAATTCAACCAAACCAATTTTTTTAGGCAATAGTCCGTCCAAATAGTTTTACACACATGGTAGATATGGTTCAACCAAACTACTCCCTCCGTCCTTAATTAACTGTCACTGAAATGAGTGAATTTTCACCCATTTCAGCGCCAGTTAATTATGAACAAAGGTTGTAAATTGCAATTCAAAGGCAATTCTTTGGTTGTTATCGATGTACCCTTTCAAATTCGGACGAACATGTCGAAAATGATGAAACTTTTTAAAAAGCAAGGCCATCAATGCTCGCTTGGTAAGGGACATGGACCTTCGCGATGACTCTTCCCTGTTTATAAACAAAGGGGATTTATAGTGACAATCCAAAACCTTTAGCTAGAAATGATATGTTGATGACCGAAGCTTGTCGCTTTGGGAGGACTCGACTATTTAAGTCGGTCGCGTCGCTCCTTGCGCTGCGATGTGTGACTAAACCCCCAACCAAGCTAGCCCAACACTAGAAATCATAAGTAAAAAAATTTATTTGGTGTTTTGTAACAACCCGGCGGGCGGCTAGCTAGCTAGCACGCACGGTGGGTAGCTCGGCTGGCAGCTAGCACGCACGCACGGGCGCGGCACCGACGCTGTAGGACAATGGATCCAGTCGGGGAGGCGCGTGTGCTCCGGCAAGGAGCCGCGATGGATGGCGGCGCGTGTGCTCCGGCGAGGAGGAGTGGTGGACGGCGGCATGGATGCTTCGACGAGGAGGCGCGGTGGACATTGGCGCGAGTTTGAACGCACGGGAGAGAGATGTGCGATTTATTTGGCCATCATGTGGGCCAGCGGCAAATACGGACGGACAGAAAAGAGAGCTCAGGCGTCCGCTTTGTGCCCGACTTCGACCCAAATCTGACCAAAATTTGGTACGAAAATGGGTCTGAACGAACACAAAATAGAAATAGGTCTCTGTGTTGGGCTGTGCTTTTTGTTCGCGCGGATTCAAACGGACACGCACGGACAAAATGAGTCGGTGCGTTGGAGTTGCTCTTATGTCATCGTTGGTCGAGGATTTCCTCGTGCTGGGAGGAGCACTGACCTATGGGCCTCTCGTAGTGGGCCTCGACGTGGCTCTTTTCATTTTGTGTAGACGTCTCATATTGTTTCTGTCATCCTGTGCTCATGCTCCACGGCATTAGATAAATTACGAATTCTGGAGTCGGTAGTCGGCCTTGTGAAATTATTTCGCTTTCAGGGTAAAAAGTTATAATTCTTGATGCGCCAGTTTTAAATTTTTAAAAGTGGAACAATCTAAAATGGAAATCATAAATAAAAGTTTGGAACCGGGAAGAGTCACCCATGATTCACGCCAACCAAAATATGACTCTCAAATCCGTGATCGGGCGACAATTCAAAGCATATTTGGTTCCAAAAAGTCCATAAAATATTATGGCATTCCATCCCTGGATTTCTTTTCTATTTATAATGGTTGCTATACTGTAGGATTTGCGTTGATGCATTTTCAATTGAGCATGTCATGAAACCCAAGTGACCCTTTTTTTTGTCTATTCATATGTGTGTGGAATCATGCGAATCAGAAAGGCTAGAACTACTCACGCCCCGTCATGGACATGCGACCGACGGAGGTATAGTATGAGCATTTTAGTACTAGATACATCCGTATCTAGACTAATGTAAGACAAGAATTTTGGGACGGAGGGAGTATGAGCAAATGCACATGACGTCCTAATTTAAATGCGTGGAAGGAGCCGGATAAGATGACCATTTTGAAATGGGGTTCGTTTAGATATATTTTTTCCAGTAAAGACCGAAGTCGATCCGATCATTCGGCCGCGCTTGCTGCCATCTGTGCCTCTTTCCGTCCCTCGGTTGCTCTCCCTCTCCAGCGTACGTCCGCGAGCTGACGACGCACAGGTCGCCAGGTTGGGTACGTAGGTGCACTGGTGCAGCCGTCGGGGCATCGCCTTGCTCGTGGCCACGACAAGTGTACGTAGCTGCAACGTACGTAGTACTCTGGCTTTTGCTTGTTGATCCGATCTGCAAGCCAGCCGGGTCAGAGACGCGTCGCCGTGGGGGGATTCCGGCAAGCACAATAATAATCGGCACCAACGCACTGACCGGTGCAGTACACGGCGAGTCGATTGGGTCGCACGGCGGTTTGGTGGGTTGCAGCCCCCCTGCGTTTGCACTTTGCACGGCACACATGGTGCGACCCAATCGACTCGTCGCCTCATGATTGGCCGGCCGCTGGGTTTGCTCGCACGTTGCACTGGCGCACCTAGCTAGCCAGCTTGGTGCGTTGACGCCACCGGGCTCATCATGCTGACCAAGTGACCTGGGGTCCCTCCCAAGGACGTGCGGGACCTGGGGCCCCTTATATTATATGAGAATTATAATAATAGCAATGGATTCGAGAGTTTTAATAACCTCGCCTTCGCTCCTATAGCTATCGCAGTAACTGTATCTACGACATTGTGTTTGAGATCCACAAGTGTTGCCCCATGACTAGTTGTGTTGCATTGTGTGCTTGGTACAGTACTTTTTATGTTCGGATTTATTAGTCCTCGTTTGGTTTTAAGCATACTTTTGATCTGACATTTGACTAGTAAACTATGTGTTATATAAACAAAATATAGATCATTCAAAACATCCTTCGAATACTAACCCAATGATAGTTTTTTGGCATATAACTCATAACTTTTTATAAGTTAATTCTAACCAATCCTTCGAATACTAACCCAATGATAGTTTTTTGGCATATAACTCATAAATTTTTATAAGTTAATTCTAACCAATCCTTCGAATACTAACCCAATGATAGTTTTTTGGCATATAACTCATAAATTTTTATAAGTTAAATCCTATCCAACTTTAGGCTCAATATTTGAGGGGGCATAATAAATTCAAACGGAGGAATTTTGCAATACATACATGTAGCACGACCCTCACGCTCGCTTGCATTTGGATTCTAATTAATATACACAAATACAAAATGATACGGAAAGACGCTTAGATAAAACCAAAAAGTATATTTTCTAGGTTGAATGACGCAAGATATGCATTGTGTATGCGAAAGTAAACATAATTGAGGCTGTGAGAAACGGTAATATGGTAATACCTGAGATCGATTGGATCAGTGTCGGTGATCGGACGACGGTGCTCGACGATGACGCAAAGTGGACTGGTGCATGGCCCTGGCGGGAGGCCGGAGGCGATCGGCCATGTGCAATGGCGTCCAGCGATTGGGGCATCGCATCAGCCTTGAGTAACCCATCGATTCAGTGATCGTTGCGGCCTATAGAGACAGAAAACGCTAGATCGGGGCTTGGAGATATGGAATAAGGAACTCAATTTTGAAGGGAGAGAATGGACTAGAGTACATCTGTACATACGACATACACCTGTAGGTCCACTAGTTGAGGAATATAGCCACGATAGAAGAAGGGAAGCCGCGTCTGCGTGCGTGACTTGCGCCTGCGATATTAAAGGAAAGCTTCGTCTGCGGGTTGTGTGATCCCTGCCTCGCTGGGCCAGCTACGTGCGTGCCTTAGGGAGGGGGCCCCTTGACCGTGGGGGCCCGGGGCGGTCGCCCCCCAGCACCCCCCCCCGCGGGCCGGCCCTAGGTGTAACGGTGGGTTGTCAACGACCGAAGGGGGTTTGGTGGGTTGACCAGGGTGGTGGCAAGTCGACGAAGGAAGCTGCTCTGGCAGGGGGGTGTGGGGAGGCACCGACATCGGTTGGAGGGGGGCGGCAGTTCGATCAAGAGTGGCGGGAGAGTGGCCTATGAAAACATTGCCCGAAAGGTAGACACCTCCTATTTTTCTATTTCATGCAAGATATTTTTAGTTCATACAAGGGCTGTGAGTTTGTGATAGAAATTGACATTCAAGTTGTGCTCCATTCGGCATGATCGAATGGCGAGCCATCTACATAAAAGTTTTGTTTTCAGAGACCGTGGCACTGTTCATTAGAGTACAAGTCACGTTACTTCAGCTGTTGTGTTGGTGCAGGACCAGCACGGCACGGGATAAACAAGGACCGACCCGACCGGCGAAGCTGACTTCACACTCGCCGTTTCATCTCCAGGCTCCAGCCATCTCCGGTTGCTAATAATTTGCCGTACGTGTCGACTCGTTCTCTGAAAATGAACCAGCTAGCTATTTTTCCAGCGGAACTTAACGCCACCGCTTAGAATACGATAATACAGTAGCACCGGTGGATGGAACACGATTGATGGCAATGGTACACGACCGTTGATCTACTCCATCCGCACATCAGTCAATGCGATGTGTCATGTAGGCGAGGCGTCTCTGACCCGGCTGGCTTGCAGGCGCACAACTCACATCCTGGCGTGGTGTTTTTTATGAGCAAAATGGAGCTCAGCATTCACGGTGAGAAGTCCAAGTGTAGTGCTTTCCACAACAGGAAAGGCAAAGACGACGAGCGGATCAACAAGCAAGCTAGAACACGTCGCAGGTGTACACTTGTCGTGGCCAGGAGCAAGGCGATCCCCCAACGGCTGCACCTACCCGACCTGTGCGTTGCCAGCTCGCGGACGCCGGACGCACGCCGGAGAGCCGAGCGGACGCACGCCGGAGAGCCGAGCGGTGAAAAAAAATCGAGTTTCAAGCGTACCATCATAACCGGTCTGTGTTCTGGGCTTGTTTCTTCTCTTCTTTGGGTGGAGAAAAAACCGACGGCCAAGCCGATGCATGTAGGGTTACTTGGCCGAGCGGTGAAGTGGAGTGCAGTGAAGTGGAATCAAACAAACCCAGCGGCGGCACGCATGATGAATACGATGTATGGAGTGAGCGGCGATCCGGTTCACGCTGCCCATGGACGCAACGTGTCCATCCACCCTTTCGGCCTCGGCGGCCCCGCGCCGCAAAAGCCCGCGCCACGCTTTCGGTCGCCGCATCGGCATGGGCCAGCACCACCTGCTCCGTCCATGCCTTCCCGCGACGCCACTTGTCGCCGGCCCGACGTGGCCGACGGGACTCCGCGCGCCGCCGTGCCCGCGTGCATGTGTTGTACGCTAGCTGTTGAGCGGGACAGCAGCCGGCGTCGGCGTGGGGCAAGGAGCGTGTGCGGTAGTGGTACTGGCCGGCGTCCAGGGAATCTCGTGTTCACCGCAGCCACTGCCAGTGAACGTGCCTGCATATGCGCCAGGGATCGAATATTCCCTGTCATCCTATTCGTATGTAGGAGTATGTGAGGAAGTGGAACGCCGCATGTGATGCCAGATATTTCACCCGGGATTTTCTGTCAGGTCTCGGTGAACAACATTTTCATTTACGAGAAGAAATGAACAACAAACTTGCTGCTCGGACGCGTTGCATGTATTCTCTGTTCATTCTTGGCTGCCGTTTTGGTCGTCAAAGGGCTTCTAGATGTTGGGGCAGACGCACATGAAACAGTCCGGTGGCGCAGCACCATAGTACACTAGTACAGTAGTACCAACCGTGGAGAGGAGACCCAACTGACCAACTCCATTTAGGTGCACCCGCTGACTTGGACCACTTCCGTTCGTACGCGGGAGATGATCTATCTGTTTTCACACGACCCAGCGCGACTTTGACGAGTACGTAAATTGCTTGCTCCCCTGAAGCTAGCACCTTCCGAGAATCATCGGCTGAGCTCAAAACACTCGCGCCATTATTAGATATAAAAAATCCGAGAAATTTGACACGGTTTTTACCTGTTCCGACTCCTACACGAGATTATTTGACGCAGGCTAAGCATCGGCGGTGCGCGAAGCTAGGTCAGGTCAAGCACAGACCGCGCGTTCCCACTCACCGCCCAACCCAATCCATCGCCGCCGCGAGCGCGTGCTGGCGAACCCAAATGGGCTTGCTTCCCACGCCTTTTCGCTTCCGAATTTCCTATCTTTATCGCGCACGCCAAACACCTTCCATGTTCCAAACTTGCAATCTCCCCAACTTTTCCTTCCTCTCCCAAACTACCAAGCCTTCCTCACATCAACCTATATATACGCCCACCCGCCACAAAAAAGGAATTCGTCAACAATTCAGCTTGGACACAAGCAAGCTCGACAACAGAGTACCATCAGCAACAGAAGCCACCACAATCCCAATTCCCAACACAGGTTACACAAGAGAAGACGACGATGGCCGTGAGCAAGCAATGGACGCGGGTGCGCACGCTCGGCCGCGGCGCCTCGGGGGCCGAGGTGTTCCTCGCGGCGGACGACGCCTCGGGGGACCTCTTCGCGGTCAAGTCGGCGAGCGCGGCGTGCGCGGCGGCGCTCAGAAGGGAGCAGAGGGTGATGGCCGGCCTAAGCTCCCCGCGCGTCGTCTCCTGCATCGGCGGCCGCGGCGCCCGCGATGGCACTTACCAGCTCTTCCTCGAGTTCGCCCCCGGCGGCTCGCTGGCGGAGCAGGTGGTGAGCAACGGGGGCCTCGACGAGCGCGCCGTCCGTGGCTACGCGGCCGATGTGGCAGCAGCGCTCGCGTACCTCCACGGCGCTGGGATGGTGCACGGGGACGTCAAGGCGAGGAACGTCGTGATCGGCGCCGACGGCCGCGCCAAGCTCGCGGATTTCGGGTGCTCCAGGAAGGCGGGCGCTGCCGTGCCGATCATCGGCGGCACGCCAGCGTTCATGGCGCCGGAGGTGGCCCGCGGCGAGGAGCAGGGCCCCGCGGCCGACGTCTGGGCGCTCGGCTGCACGGTCGTCGAGATGGCCACCGGCCGCGCCCCGTGGAGCGGCATGGACGGCGATGCGCTCGCGGCGCTGCACCGGATCGGGTACACGGAGGCCGTGCCCGAGCTGCCGCAGTGGCTGTCCGCTGAGGCGAAGGACTTCTTGGCCAGATGCCTTGTCAGGCAGTCCAGCGACCGGTGCACGGCGGCGCAGCTGCTGGAGCATCCGTTCTTGGCTGCCGCCGTTGTCGAGGCGAAGCCACAAGCCGTGAAAAGCAAGTGGGTGTCGCCCAAGAGCACGCTGGACGCGGCGTTCTGGGAGTCCGAGTCTGACACCGACGAGGCGGACGATGAGACATCGCACGGCGCGGCCGAGAGCAGAATCAGAGCATTGGCCTGCCCTGCGTCGGCGCTCCCGGACTGGGACTCCGACGAGGGCTGGATCGACGTGCTCTCCGGGCCAACGGAAGCAGCGGAAGCAGTCGCCGCGCCGGCCAAGGTGACGACTGGCATCATCGCGGACGACGCGATCACCAGTGAAGAAGAGTCAATCAACGCAGAGTCCGGCGCTCTCAACGTTACCGTGGACGTGGAGCACGGCAGCGTGCTCAACGCAGGACAAGAGGCGCACGATGATGATGATTCAGTAGTAGGGCACAGTAGGCACCAGCCCTCGGAGATTCTAGCTTTTCACCAGTTAGTGTCATGTAAATTGTTACAGTTATGTTGCAACAGAATCAGTAATGCAGTCGATTTCGTTCATGCCAAACCACTCTGCTTCGCAAGCGCCGCTACTCTGTTTCTCTCGCTCTCTGCTTGCCGCTGCTCCGCATTGGGACACGATTGATCTAGAAATTTCGAGAGAAAATATAGGTTGCCACTAAAGCGATAACTAGCACCGAAATGCAGCGGCCACCGCGGAAAGTACTGCCGCACGGTCAAAAACCTCTTGTCTGGGCATACCGTGGGTACAGCAGAGTCGACGGCCGACGAGTGAAAGCGACAAGAGATTACTTCGCCCGGTGGAGATCGAGCGCCCTCCTCCGCTGCCCGACGCACTCGCCGACTCGTCGTGCTGGATAGCGTGTCGGCGAATTTGACACGTACTCCATGTTGCTCCATTGCATGTTTCTAGATTGACGAGAACTGGTCGAGGCTATTGTTTATACTCCCTCCCTTTTTATTTACTCCGCATATTAGAGTTGGCTGAATTCAAACTTCGTAATTTTTGACTAAGTTTATAAAAAAGATTATAAATATTACCATAACAAATCTATATGATGTGAAAGTACATTCAATAATGGATCTAATAGTATTGATTTGTTATTATACATGTTAATATTTTTGTCTATAATTTTTGTCAAACTTTACAAAGGTTGACTTTGATCAAAGCTAATATGCAGAGTAAATAAAAATGGAGGGAGTACCAGTACGCGGAGGCGTGGCTCTTGTTTATACTAGCACGCGGAGGCGCGGCGCGCCCGTCGTGAAGCCCATGTACGTGGCTGTGTTATTTTTTTATAGAAGAAAAAAAGGATAGTGGATAAGTGTGACGACCCCGGCTTAATCGTGCACTAATCATTCACGCAAATGCACACGATTAAGCCTAAGGTCTCACTTGAAGATATCACAACACAACTCTAAAACATAAATAAAGTCATACAAACTTTACATTACAAGCCGGGGCCTCGAGGGCTCGAATACTTAGCTCGATGACATACAAGAGTCAGTGGAAGCATCAGATATCTGAGTACATATATATTACAGAAATAGAGATAAGCCTTTAGATAGGCGGGGCAAAATGAAATACTACGATCGAAAGGCGTAGGCCTCCTGCCTAGGACCCTTCGAATCCTACTCCTGGTCGTCAGTCGGCTCCTCGTAGTAGTACTCGCTGGTAGGTTAGTAGTAGTAGCCGTAGTCGTCGACGGGGGCAGCTATCTCAGGGGCTCCGTCATCTGGTGGCGACATATGGATATGGGGGAAAAATAAAGTAAAGCAAACGTGAGTACTCATCCGAAGTACTCAGCAAGCAAGGATCTACACTACATATGCAACATTTTCAAAGAAGGGCTGTTTATGTGGACTGGGCTGCAGAAATGCCAGAATAGAGGGGGAAAGCCTAGTCCTATCGAAGACTAGCATCTTCAAGCATCTTTATCGGTCTTGCAGCATTAGAAGAGTGCAGATTAACATAATGTAAAGTAGTTGTTGTATCATCAACCTCGGCCAGAGATTCTTCCTCGACTCCCTGCGAGAAAGCAATCCCAGAGCCATACTATCCATTTCATCTCAAGTCATCAGTTCTAGTTGTACCGATCGGGATACAACTCCGAGTCTCCGTTACCGTAGGACAGGCTATCGATAGATTAGTTCTTCCCTGCAGGGGTGCACCAACTTACCCACCACGCTCGCTTAACTCCGGTCGGACACACTTTTCTGGGTCATGCCCGGCCTCGGCTAAGCAACACGCCGCAACCCGACCAAATACTTAACAGAGAGGTCAGCACGCCGGACTAACCTATGCCCCCAGGGGTCTTGGGCCTTCACCCCGGGAACTCCTGCGCGTTGCGTGGGCGACCGGAAGCAGACCTAGCAACCCCTTAATACAAGCGCGGTTGCGTAACCAGTCCAATCCAGCGCGCGCCGCTCATTCACTGACGTCTATTAAGCTTCGGCTGAAGTATACGACGCAGAACGCCCATACCATGACCACGTGATGGTTAGTGCTATCAGACCAGAGGCCCCTCGGATCAAATATCCAAACCGTTAGTGGATTAGGAGCGCGCGGTAACGAGCAGAGACTCACGATCGATGCGACCCCGTCGCCCCATCTCGAGGTCTTGCGGCAAGGGCTAAGAATGCTCGGCCACGCCTCGTGTTCAACTCTCGGGCACCATCCAGGTCCACCTGTTGGAAATATGCCCTAGAGGCAATAATAAAATGGTTATTATTATATTTCCTTGTTCATGATAATTGTCTATTGTTCATGCTATAATTGTATTAACCGGAAACCGTAATACATGTGTGAATACATAGACCACAACATGTCCCTAGTGAGCCTCTAGTTGACTAGCTCGTTGATCGATAGATGGTTGTGGTTTCCTGACCATGGACATTGGATGTCATTGATAACGGGATCACATCATTAGGAGAATGATGTGATGGACAAGACCCAATCCTAAGCATAGCACAAGATCGTGTAGTTCGTTTGCTAAAGCTTTTCTAATGTCAAGTATCATTTCCTTAGACCATGAGATTGTGCAACTCCCGGATACCGAAGGAATGCTTTGGGTGTATCAAACGTCACAACGTAACTGGGTGACTATAAAGGTGCACTACAGGTATCTCCGAAAGTGTCTGTTGGGTTGGCACGAATCGAGACTGGGATTTGTCACTCCGTATGACGGAGAGGTATCTCTGGGCCCACTCGGTAATGCATCATCATAATGAGCTCAATGTGACTAAGGAGTTGGCCACGGGATCATGCGTTACGGAACGAGTAAAGAGACTTGCCGGTAACGAGATTGAACGAGGTATGGGGATACCGACGATCGAATCTCGGGCAAGTAACATACCGATGGACAAAGGGAGTTATATACGGGATTGATTGAATCCTCGACATCGTGGTTCATCCGATGAGATCATCGTGGAACATGTGGGAGCCAATATGGGTATCCAGATCCCGCTATTGGTTATTGGCCGGAGAGGTGTCTCGGTCATGTCTGCATGGTTCCCGAACCCGTAGGGTCTACACACTTAAGGTTCGGTGACGCTAGAGTTGTTATGGGAAATTGTATGTGGTTACCGAAGGTTGTTCGGAGTCCCGGATGAGATCCCGGATGTCACGAGGAGTTCCGGAATGGTCCGGAGGTAAAGATTTATATATGGGAAGTTGTTATTGGGGTTCCGGAAAAAGTTCGTTTTTTCGGTATTGTACCGGGAAGCTTTCGAAAGGTTCCGGAGGATTCCGGAGGGGTCCGGAAGTCCGGAAAGGGTTCCACCACGTCCAATACAGCAGCATGGGCTGTAAGGGGGCGCCCTAGCCTTAATGGGCTAGGGGCACCAGCCCCCCTAAGGCCTATGCGCATGGGAGAGGGGAAACCCTAAAGGGGGAGGGCCTCCACTTTACTTGGGAGGCACTCCTCCCCCCCTTGGCCGCCACCCCAACCCTAGATGGGATCTAGGGGGCCGGCCCCCTCTCCCCCCAGCCTATAAATAGTGGAGGGGTGGGAGGGAGGCCACAACCCCTTCCCTGGCGCAGCCCCTCCCCCTCTCCAACACCTCCTCCTCCTCCGTAGTGCTTGGCGAAGCCCTGTCGGAGAACCACAAGCTCCACCACCACGCCGTCGTACTGCCGGAGCCCTCCCTCAACTTCTCCTCTCCCCTTGCTGGATCAAGAAGGAGGAGACGTCCCCGGGCTGTACGTGTGTTGAACGCGGAGGCGCCGTCCGTTCGGCGCTAGATCGGATCTTCTGCGATTTGAATCGCTGCGAGTACGACTTCATCAACCGCGTTCTTGTAACGCTTCCGCTTGGCGATCTTCAAGGGTATGAAGATGCACTCCCTCTCTCTCGTTTCTAGCATCTCCTAGATTGATCTTGGTGGTACGTAGGAAAATTTGTGAATTATTACTACGTTCCCCATCACCACCCGGTTCCACATCACTTGCTATTAAGCTCGCGCGGGTACCCCTCAGGGCCGACCCGTCTTTAGTAACATGGTTTAGTGTAAGTCATAGCAGCAACAGTAACCTTGTGTCTAACACCAAGGGAACCCTGAGGAATCACCCTCGATAGAATTCCACATGATGTTATCGTCAAGATGAACGAATGAGGAATCACCCTCGAGGTCCACACTTGAAGTGTTGCACGACGTCGTCGTTATGGGGGGTGGTGTAGGAGGAATCACCCTCGCTTACCACAACCGATTAACTAACCTACAAGGTTATCATCAGAAGTGCTGACAAGGTATCACCCTCGGCACTCGATAGTAACCCAGTAGTGTCGGCAACTAAGGGGGAAGTGACGTGCGGTGTTGGGGCCTGGTCTTCAATCCCGTTGTTCGGGTCTTCTGATAATCCAGCGGGGCAGTCGGGATTTAGTGTGGTCTCTGCTGGTCTCTACCCAGACTATTCTAATAGTTTAGGATAAGCAGGCAGGTAACAATAGCAGGTTACAATAAACATGCTATGCAGCAGATATAGGATAACAGTAGCGGCGGTAACTTCTAATGTAAGCATAAGAGAGAAGAGAGTGGGCGATATCGGAATGCTCAAAATGGGGGTGCTTGCCTGGAAGCTCGGTGGCAAGGGCCTGATCGTCTGGAGCGTAGTCGACCTCCGGAGCTGCGTCAGTCTCGGGAGCTACGTCGACATCGGGGTCTATCGAGAGAGAAGAGGGGGAAGAAACATATAAATGCACAGCAAACGATGCAATACAGGCATGCTATGCTAAGATGCAATACAGTGCAGGGTTGCCTAAAGTATGTCTAAGTCAATTTTTAGTTATTTTAGGATTTAAGTTGGATTTATTAACCGATGTATAAGCACTATTCATCTACCGGATACGGCCTCGAAGTTGCGGTTTCACCTATGTAGGGGGTTCCGGCATTGAAACAGACGACACGATCAGATTCGTCTCGTCGTTCTGATCAACTTTCATGTTTTAAGTTTTTCGATCTGAGTTACGGTTTAAAAGTTATTAATTTTCAAAGTTTAAATGATTTTCTAGAATTATTTTTATTATTAGAAAATGATATATGACGTCAGCATGAGGTGTGGATGACGTCAGCAGGTCAGCAGAGATGACCAGGGTCAAATATGACATGTGGGCCCAGTGGGACCCACATGTCAGTCTCTGATAATTAACAGAGTTAATTAAAACTAATCCAGAGAGTTATTTAGCAGCTGGCCCCACCTGTCAGTGACTTATTAACTAAACTAATTAACTTTTAATTATAAAAATGTTTTTAATTAACTAAAATGCGGTGGGGCCCGCATGTCAGTGGTTGGGCTGCCCAGTCAGCGCAGTTGACTGGGTCAACCCAGTCAACTGGGGCCCCTAGGGCCCACGGTCAGTGACCCAGGAGTGGGTCCCACCTGCGCCACGTTGGCAGCCGGCGCCGGAGCTGCTCCGGCGACCGTTCTAACGGCGGTCTCTCGCCGGAGTAGCTCGGGATTTGGTTGTGGTAAGCCAAACGGGGCGCGGCTACTCGCGTTCGAAAGCCAGAGCTCGCGCGCGTTGTGTGGTACTAGCGGTTCGACCGGAGACGAGCTAGGTCGACGGCGGTGAGCGGCGAAGCGGGCGCCGGAGTTCGGCCACGATCGGAAGTGGCACAACGGTGCACGGCAAGCTCAGCGGAGTGGCTCTACAGGGTCCTAGAGATGCGTGGAGTACGACGGCGAGTTCAGTTGAGCACGACAACGTCGGGAGCGACGGCGACGAGCACCGCGGCGGAGCCGAGCTACGGCAACGACGGCGGGGTGGCTATGGACACGGATCTGCGCAGAATAATGAGGGGAAGGAGGCGCGAGCTCACCGTGAGGGCACACGTAGGCCCGGCGGTGGTTTAGGAGCTGCAGAACGGCGACATTCACCGGAGATGCGCCGGCGATCGAGGACGAAGAGGGGCGCGATCCCCGCGTTGTAGTGGCGCAGAGCTCGGTCCGGTGGTTGAAGAAGAAGGAGAAGAGGCCGGCGGAGCGTTTGAGCTCGGTCTCAGGCGGTGACGACGACGATAGCGTCGGCATCGAGCTCAGCCATGGCGGCGACTTCGGGCGTCCGTGTGGAAAGAGGAAGGAGAGCGAGGGAGAGGGATCTGCGGGGGGTTAGGGTTGCGGGAGGCCTCGGGGTAGCACTTGTAGTCGACGGGGAACCGCTGGATCGTCGACATGGCGACGAACGACGGCGTGTCAGCGCGCGGGCGCGACAGCGGCGCGAGGAGGGAGATGACCGCGGTGGGCTAGCGTTGCTGGGCTGGGCCGCATCCTGTAGCAGAAGGCCTAAGTGCACAGTAAGCACTAGGGCCTTTTCCAATTTTCCTTTTTCTGTTTTTTTTTCTTCTTTATTTCTTTTCTGCTTTGTAATTGTTAGGCCCCTTATGCACTTTTGTAAAATATGAAACTTGGCCCATATATTACAATGCAATATTACCTTCCACCAAAAATTGGTTTGGGCAAAGTAGAAATTTATTTGAATTTGATTTAATTATAAATGGATTAAATAATTCTGTTTTGGTGCTGTTTCATGTGGTTTGAGTCATTTAGCCAATTCAACTATCATTGTTTATAATTTTATGAGTGCTTCTGGATTATTTGCTATTTAATGAACATTTTTCAAATAGTGTTTGAGCAAATTTATTTTGCACTTTTGAATTTAAGTTGATTTTCAGAATTGAATTTGAATTGTTTTGATTAACCACTATGACTAGGCACTGCAAATGATATGACTTGGCATTATTAGCAGTTGATCACAGTGGCTATTACACAGGCGTGTTACAAATTCTCCTCTTCTAAAAGAAATTCTCGCCCCGAGAATTTAGGAGGTAGAAGGAAAGAGGTCGGGATATTCTTCCCGAAGATGATCCTCTCGTTCCCAAGTGGCTTCACCTTCAGTGTGAGTTGACCACTGCACTTTCAGGAACTTGGTCGTCTTCTGACGAGTTCGACGTTCAGCTTCATCAAGAATGCGGATCGGATGCTCCTTATAAGAAAGGTCATCTTGCAATTCAAGCATCTCGTGATCCACTGCGCGGTACGGAGATTCCTTGAAGCATTTACGAAGTTGTGACACATGAAAGACGTCGTGGATATGAGAGAATTGCGGCGGCAACTCCAATTTATAAGCCACTTGTCCACATCTCGCAACAATGCGAAAGGGACCAATATAGCGAGGAGCTATATTGCCCTTGATTCCGAATCGACGGGTGCCCTTCATAGGAGTGACACGAAGATAAGCTTGATCACCTGGTTGATAAGTCAGACCCCATCGCTTGTGATCATAGTTGCTCTTCTGGCGGTCCTGAGCCGCCTTAAGATTTTCTCGGACAATTCTGACTTGTTCTTCAGCGTGTTGGATAATGTCCGGTCCCACGAGTGGTCGTTCCCCAGTTTCTGACCAATTCAGAGGGGTTCAACATTTACGTTCATATAGCACTTCGAATAGAGCCATCTTCAAACTGGCTTGATAACTGTTATTATATGAGAATTCGGCAAACGGGAGAGATTCCTCCCACTTCTTACCGAATGATATAACACAAGCGCGAAGCATATCTTCAAGCACTTGATTTACTCGCTTGACTTGGCCTTGGGATTGGGGATGATAAGCTGAACTTCATGTAATGTGAGTCCCCATAGCTTCTTGGAAACTTTCCCAGAACTTGGACGTGAAAAGACCGCCACGGTCCGAACTGGTCTCCTTCGGAATACCGTGGAGTGAAACAATTCTAGAGATGTAAAGTTCTGCTAACTGACTAGCAGTGATAGTCTCCTTGACAGGCAGAAAATGAGCAACCTTGGAAAGCTGGTCGATGACGACAAAAATAGCATCGTGACCTTTCTGAGACTTGGGAAGACCAGTAATGAAGTCCATTTGCACTTTATCCCACTTCCACAAAGGAATAGGGAGTGGTTGAAGAATTCCAGCAGGCTTCTGATGTTCTGCTTTCACGCGACGACATACGTCACATTCAGCAACATAACGAGCAATGTCCTGCTTCATTCTAGACCACCAGTACCTTTGTCGAAGATCGCGATACACCTTGGTGCTACCCGGATGGATAGACAATGGTGTATCATGATCCTCCTTCATGACCTTGTCAGTCATAAGCTCGAAGCGAGGTACTACAATGCGGTCTCGAAAATATAAAGTTCCATCTTCAGCAACCGAGAAATCCCTGTACTTCTCAAGGTGAAGCTCTTTCTTCATCAAGTCAATTTCAGCATCTTTGGCTTGCGCTTCCTTAACAGCTTTCTCAAGGTCTGGCTGTACCACAAGGTTATTAAGAGAACCCTGGGGAACAATTCGCAGATTCAGCTGACTCAGTTCTGCATAAAGACGAGGTTGAGCTCGCCTAACCATGAGGTTGTTGCAATAGGACTTGTGGCTCAAGGCATCAGCCAGAATGTTAGCCTTGCCAGGGGTATAAGAAATACCACAGTCATAGTCCGTAATTGTTTCCATCCATCGTTGCTGACGGAGATTAAGATCCAGTTGAGTGAACAAGTATTTCAGACTCTGATGATCGGTATAAATCTCACACCGATTACCAAGCAGGTAATGTCGCCATAACTTTAATGCATAGATCACTGCAGCAAGTTCAAGATCATGCACTGGATAATTTTCTTCATGAGGACGCAATTGACGTGAAGCATACGCAATTACTCTTCGTTCTTGCATTAGGACACAGCCTAATCCCTGACGAGAGGCGTCACAATATATGACAAAGTCCTTACGAGAATCAGGAGGGGCAAGCACTGGAGCAGAGGTAAGCTTGTCCTTGAGGGTCTGGAAACTCTCCTGACACTTGTCTGTCCACTCAAACTTAACGCCTTTGTGGAGCAGATTAGTCAGAGGCTTGGCAATCTTGGAAAAGTTCTCGACAAATCGACGGCAATAACTAGCAAGGCCGAGAAAACTTCGGACTTGCTTGGCATTCTTCGAAGGAGTCCAGTCAAGGATAGCCTGAAGACGCTCCGGGTTAACGGCAATACCGTCCTTGGAAATCACATGTCCAAGGTAGGTCACTTCAGAAAGCCAGAATTCACATTTGGAGTATTTGGCATACAACTTGTGCTCTCGAAGCCTCTCCAGAAAAAGGCGAAGATGTTCGACATGTTCTTCCTTATTCTTCGAATATACTAGAATATCATCCAGATATACCATGACAAACTTGTCGAGGTAATCCATGAATATATAATTCATCAGGCGGGAGAACGTAGCTGGAGCATTCGTTAGGCCAAATGACATGACGGTGTATTCATAAGAGCCATAACGAGTAACGAAAGCGGTCTTCGGAATATCCTCTTCACGGACACGGATCTGGTGATAACCCAACCTCAAGTCGAGTTTAGAGAACACCGAAGATCCAGCAAGTTGCTCATATAAGTCATTGATCCGGGGAAGCGGATATTTATTCTGAATGGTTGCCTAGTTGATAGGACGGTAATCTTGGACCAACCTATTCGTACCATCTTTCTTCTTGACAAAGAGAGACGGTGCTCCCCAGGCAGAGGAACTGGGACGGATGAAACCCTTCTTAAGTGATTTATCGATTTCTTCCTTAAGCTCAATAAGGTGGTGCGGTGGCATCTTGTAAGGACGCTTCGCAATAGGAGTGGTGCCAGGCTTCAAGTCGATGACGAACTCGACAGCTCTAGCAGGGGGTATTCCTGGAAGTTCTTCTGGAAAGACATCCTGGAAGTCGCACACGACTGGAATGTTTTCGATCCCCTCAAGCGGAGAAGCGTTCAACGCATTCAAGGCATAAATCTGAGCCTCAGCGTTCTGAGTGAGATGAGCTTGATAATTCACTAGCTCATTAGATGGGTGCAGGAGGTGTACAACTTTAGTAGCACAATTGATTGAGGCGTAGTGAGCCTTCAACCAATCCATTCCCAGAATAAGGTCAATTTTTGAAGATTGCAGAATAATGGGGTTTGCATGAAAGTGCAACCCTTCAATCTCAACAGTGACTCGGGGGCTAAATATAGAAGTTCGGCATCGTCCCGCAGGAGTGTTTACTACTAACGGATGTTGTAGCGTTTCACACTTAACATCATGCAAGAGTGCAAAATGTTCTGACATGAATGAATGCGATGCTCCTGAATCAAATAAAACAGTTGCAGGTACTGAATTAACAAGAAGTGTACCCATCACAGTTGCTGGTTGTTCCGGGTCTTCATTCATGTTGACATGGAAGGCCTGCCCACGACCATAAGAAGGCCTGACATTGCTGTAGCGAGGCTGAGAATTCCCACGGCCATTACCACGGCCAGCAGAAGGAAGTGCTAATTGATTCTGATTCTGAGAGCAATCTCTGGCATGATGACCTGGCTGGCCACACTTGAAGCAGAGTCCACTGTCAGGACGTGGTGCAGGAGCTCGAGGTGGTGCAGCTCGAAGAGGCTGCCTCGGTGGTGGAGGAGGCAGACGAGGTGCAGCATATGTTGCCCTGTACACTGGAGCTGCTGGACGATACATGCTCTGTGGAATCCATATGCGGCGCTTCTGGGAAGACGAGCCCAAAGATGAGCCCGCTTCACGAGTGCGTCTGGTCGCTTCCTTGTGCTTCTTCAGACCAGTCTCGACCATGATGGCCTTGTTCACCAAGGTGGCGAAGTCAGGAAAATCTTGGATGAGCAGGGCTAACTGAATGTCATGGTGCAGCCCTTCACGAAACTTCTCTTGCCTTCGGACATCAGTGGGGATGTCTTCTTCAGCATAGCGAGACAAGTCAAGGAACTCGCGCTGATAAACTTCCACAGACTTGTTGCCCTGCACGAGGCTACGGAACTCAGCCTTCTTGCGTGCTATAACAGCTTGAGGAATGTAGCGGGCGTGAAAAGCAGTCTTGAACTCCACCCAGGTAACGACAGTTCCAGGAAGTAGGGTCTGTCGGTGAGTGGCCCACCATTGTGCTGCGGGTCCCTTCAGGAAGTGCGTCGCGAAGGTGACATAGTTGGCAGGGGCGACATCAGCGGACTCCATCTCATAGAAGATGTCACGCAGCCAGTCATCGGCATCCAGTGGATTAACTGTGTTGCGGAAGAACGACGGGTTGAGTCGCACAAACTCTGGCAGTGTGATTGAAGGTGGCTGCTGGTCGGCATTGGGACAAGGAAACTGTTGCATAATCCCCGTCATGAATTGGCGGTTCAGTTCAAACTGTTGCATCATCGCAGCCATATAGTCAGGCGGTGGTGGCGGAGGTGGATTGTTATCACCCATCCTGCTAAATCAATAGAGGTAGTTTAGCAGAAGGCACTGCGAGTGCTTAGCAACAAGCATGATGTATCACGACGGAATTTAAGTAGTACAACAGATGCTTAATAATAGTCATTAAGTCATACAGATCCATACAGAGTCGGTTACATTCGGGCAGCATAACGGCGCAACTTCAAAAGCTAGACATGCTAGGCGGTGCGCAGGCACGCGGTAAGGAAGTACACAACGAGACATAGCAAAGGCTACATCAACGTCGGAGAAAACCACTGAAACGGGGTAGCTGCAAGTGCGGACGACGGACGTTTGTCGCAGAAGGATCCTGCGCTCCATGTGCACTCTGATGCAGAACCCGGTCTTGAGCTGAAAGAAGAGGTCCATGTGCAGGTGTGTGACCTCCCACAGCAGGCCAATCGATCCCTGGTGGCATCTTGGTCCTGCGCGGGTAAAGGATATGCTCCGGATGTATCCCTGCACGAACAGCTGGTAGCAACTGCGTCATAGCCTCGTAGAGTCGTACTCGAGTGGCGAACAACTCGACGGTAAGAGCCCGAACGGTGCGATCCAGAGCCTGGTTACACTGAATCAGAACTCGCGGATCGTAGCGACGAGGCTCGTACGGGGCACTGAAAGCCGTGTAGTATCCAGTAGCATCTCCAGCAGGGGCATACGGAATGTATCGAAACTCAGAAGCATCCAAACTAGCGCTATGCTCTCCTCGGAGAAGTGCGACAGCAGAGTAGGCGGCATCATGGACTGCCATCTCAATCGTCACGCCAATGCCGTGGAAAAGGTACAGCTCAGTGTCCGAGTTATCCTGTTGATCATAGATGCGAACATCAGCATAGTACTGCTCTTGGTTGCACTCGCGGTAAACCTCGTAGACCATATACTCGGGGTACCAGCGGTAACCCAGCCTGGTCAAGAGAGCGATCAGAACAGCTGGAAACCCAGGGGCATCGCGAGCCCACGTGCGAAGCACAAGCTGCGTCGTGGGGCGCGGTGGAAACAGACGATCCATCTATAATAGAGGAAGTTCAGAGTTGTCATACGACGATAAGGAATATAACAGATCTTGAAGGGAAAGGTTAAACAAAACAATGGAAAGGAAAATGATTATCAGACTAATCAGATCAATGTCAGGGAAATCGCACAGAATCCAGCTCTCCGGATGGATGGGATTTACAAGATCCTAAGTGTCGGCGTTAGTAAATTTATTAAACCCGAATAGAAGAGAGATCACAGTCCGAGAGTATAGACGAGGAATAAAAGATCCTAATACCATCCAGTTGGCGACGTGGGCCCGTAAGCCACACAGCCAAGTTAGTAAAACAGTTTTCGACCACTAGACTCAACTTCGGCCAAGGAATTGGATAGGGGGATTCCTAGAGGCAGTCGGCTCTGATACCAACCTGTGATGACCCCGGCTTAATCATGCACTAACCATTCACGCAAATGCACACGATTAAGCCTAAGGACTCACTTGAAGATATCACAACACAACTCTAAAACATAAATAAAGTCATACAAGCTTTACATTACAAGCCAGGGCCTCAAGGGCTCGAATACGTAGCTCGATGGCATCCAAGAGTCAGCGGAAGCATCAGATATCTGGGTACAGATATATTACAGAAATAGAGATAAGCCTTTAGAAAGGCGGGGCAAAATGAAATACTACGATCGAAAGGCGTATGCCTCCTGCCTTGGACCCTCCGAATCCTACTCCTGGTCGTCAGTTGGCTCCTCGTAGTAGTACTCGCCGGGAGGGTAGTAGTAGTAGCCATAGTCGTCAACGGGGGCAGCTATCTCAGGGGCTCCGTCATCTGGTGGTGACATATGGATATGGGGGGAAAAGAAAGTAAAGCAAACGTGAGTACTCATCCGAAGTGCTCAGCAAGCAAGGATCTACACTACATATGCAACAGTTTCAAAGGAGGGATGTTTATGTGGACTGGGCTGCAGAAATGCCAGAATAGAGGGGGAAAGCCTAGTCCTATCGAAGACTAGCATCTTCAAGCATCTTCATCGGTCTTGCAGCATTAGAAGAGTGCAGATTAACATAATGTAAAGTAGTAGTTGTATCATCAACCTCGGCCAGAGATTCTTCCTTGACTCCCTGCGAGAAAGCAATCCCAGAGCCATACTATCTGTGACGACCCCGGCTTAATCGTGCACTAATCATACACGCAAATGCGCACGATCAAGCCTAAGGACTCACTTGAAGATATCACAACACAACTCTAAAACATAAAATAAAGTCATACAAGCTTAATATTACAAGCCAGGGCCTCGAGGGCTCGAATACAAGCTCGATGGCATACAAGCGTCAGCGGAAGCATTAGATATCTGAGTACAGATATATTACAGAGAGAGAGATAAGCCTTCACAGAGGCGGGGTAAAAATAAAAACTACGATCGAAAGGCGTAGGCCTCCTGCCCTGGACCCTCCGATCCTACTCCTGGTCGTCGAACGGCTCCTCGTAGTAGTAGTACTCGCCAGGCGGATAGTAGTACTGGTCGTCGGCTGGGGCTTCTGGCTCAGGGGCTCCGTCGTCTGGTGGCATCAAATGGAAAATGGGGGAAAAAGAAAATAAAGCAAACGTGAGTACTCATCTGAAGTACTCAGCAAGCAAGGATCTACACTACATATGCATCATTGTCAAAGGAATGGCTGTATATGTGGACTGGGCTGCAGAAATGCCAGAGTAGAGGGGGAAAGCCTAGTCCTATCGAAGACTAGCATCTTCAACAATCTTCGACAGTCTTGCAGCATCAGGAGAGAGCAGATGAACATAATGTAAAGTAGTAGTAGTAATATCATCAACCTCGACCTGAGATCCTTTCTCGACTCCCTGCGAGAAAGCAATCCCAGAGCCGTACTATCCAATTCTCATCACATGTTCTAGTTGTACCGATCGGGATACAACTCCGAGTGTCCGTTACCGTAGGACAGGCTATCGATAGAAGTTTCTTCCCTGCAGGGGTGCACCAACTTACCCACCACGCTCGCTTAACTCCGGCCGGACACACTTTTCTGGGTCATGCCCGGCCTCGGCTAAGCAACACGCCGCAACCCGGCCAAATACTTAACAGAGAGGTCAGCACGCCGGACTAACCTATGCCCCCAGGGGTCTTGGGCCATCGCCCCGGAAACTCCTGCGCGTTGCGTGGGCGGCCGGAAGCAGACCTAGCAACCCCTTAATACAAGCGCGGTTGCGTAACCAGTCCAATCCAGCGCGCGCCGCTCAGTCGCTGACGTCCATTAAGCTTCGGCTGAAGTATACGACGCAGAACGCCCATACTATGCCCACGTGATGGTTAGTGCTATCGGGCCAGAGGCCCCTCGGATCAAATATCCAAACCGTAGTGGATTAGGAGCGCGCGGAAACGAGCAGAGACTCACGATCGATGTGACCCCGTCGCCCCGTCTCGAGGACTTGCGGCAAGGGCTAAGAATGCCCGGCCACGCCTCGTAGTTATCTCGCGGGCACCATCCAGGTCAACCCGACTCCACATCACTTCGCGTTAAGCTCGCGCGGGTACCCCTCAGGGCCGACCCGTCTTTAGTATCGTGGTTCATAGTCAAGTCATAATATCCAAGGTAGCTGTGTGTCGGACACCGAAGGGAACCATGAGGAATCACCCTCGATGGAATTCCCGCTCGATGTTATCATCAAGGTGAACGAAGGAGGAATCACCCGCGAGGTCCACACTTGAGAGGTTGCGCGACGATGTCGTTATCGGGGGTGGTGTAGGAGGAATCACCCTCGCTTACCACGACCGAGTAACTAACCTACAAGGTTAACATCAGAAGTGCTAACGAGGTATCACCCTCGGCACTCGACGGTAACCCAGCAGTGTCGGCAACTAAGGGGTAGTGATGTGCGGTGCCAGGGTCTGGTCCTCAATCCCGATGATCGGGTCTTCTGATATCCAGCAGGGCAGTCGGGATCAAGTGGAGGTCTCTGTCGTGTCTCTACCCAGCCTATAATAATCAGTCTAGGATAACCAGTAAGGTAACAAAGCAGGGTACAATAATCAGGCTATGCAGCAGATATAGGAAAACAGTAGCAGTAGCAGTTCTAATGCAAGCATAAGAGAGAAAAGAGTAGGCGATATAGGCATGCTCAAAATGGGGGTGCTTGCCTGTTTGCTCGGGGGCAAGGGCAAGGTATTCAGTAGTATCGTCGGGGACGTAGTCGTACTCCTGTGCGGCGTCTGCCTCGGGAGCTACGTCAACGTCGGGGGCTACCGAGAGAGAAGAGGGGGAAGACACAGGTAAACATAATGCAAACAAATGCAACACGGTGCGTGTGATGCTATGATGCAGTGTAGGGTTGCCTAAATATGCATCTAAGTCATTTTAGTTATTTTTAGAATTATTCTGGGATTTAATATCCGACGTGTGTGCACTATTCATCTGTCGGATTTGGGTCCGGAGTTACGAGTTCTTCTACGTAGGAGGTTCCGATGGAGAAACAGACGGCACGATCAGACTCGTCTCGTCGTTCTGAGCAACTTTCATGTTTTAACTTTTTCGATCCGAGCTACGGTTTAAAAGTTATTAATTTTTAAAGATTATTTGAATTTCTGGAATTATTTTATTTATCAGAAAATGAATTATGACGTCAGCATGACGCGCTGCTGACGTCAGCAAGTCAACAGTCGGCTGACTAAGTCAAATATGACATGTGGGTCCAGTGGGACCCACATGTCAGCCTCTGTTTACCTAAACAGTTAGTTAAACTAATCTAATTAGCTAATTAGGCTTCTGGTCCCACATGTCATAGACTCATTAGGGTAATTAGTTTATTTTTATTTCTAAAACGTTTTAATTAGATTAACAGGGAGGTGGGGCCCACGTGTCAGCGACTGGGCCGGTCCAGTCAGCAGGGCTGACCGGTCAGCTGGCCGGTCGGGCCCCTGGGGCCCACGGGTCAGTGACCCAGGGCGACCCACGTGGCGGCCACGTCGGCGGCCGGCGCCGGAGTTGCGCCGGCGACCGATTCCGCGGCGGAAGATCGCCGGAGTGCTCGGAAATCGCCCACAGGGCTCGGTTCGAGCTGCGGTTGGGTGCGTTCGAAAGCCAGTGAACTCGCGCGTCGAGTGGTGGCACTTGCCGGACCAGGGGATGGCCGGAATCACGCCGGCGTTGAGGTTTGGCGGAAGCCGAAACCCGGCGGACTCACGCGTGGTGATGCAGAGGTCAAAACGGGCTGCGCTCTACTCCTTCGGCATCTACTTGACGCCACGAACGCGACGGCGAGCCCGGTGGGTCGTGACGGCCACTGCTGCAACGGCCTCGAGCTCAACGGCGGAGCTCGGTTCGGGCGGCCATGGCGCGGCGGCTACGGAGGCGCAGAAGGCTAGGGGAGCGCGGGGGAAGGATGAGGGGCTGCTCACCGAGAGGCTACGTAAAGCCGTTGGAAGCTTAGGAGTGCAGAACGTCGGCGAATCGTCGGGGCTCGCCGGCGTCAGAGAAGAAAGGGGGCGGAGTACTCCGGCTTCATCAGGGCCTCCCCGCCTCCACTCGCGGTCGGAGTCGAAGGAGGCGAGGACGGCGGAGCTCGCAGGCGTGTTGGCTGAGCTCGGGGACGACGGTGGCCGCGTCTACGGCAAGGCCACGGCGACGGAGGCGCTCGGTTTCGGTGGATCTGGAGGAGGAGGAAGGAGGGAGAGGGCAAGCGAGCGAGGGGGAAGTGGATAGGGACGGAGAGGAGGCAGAGGGAGCTCCTCCTTATCCTCTCGCCTGGCCTGCGGCGTCGGGGTGTCGGCGCCGGAGCGGCGAGCGCGCGCTCGGCCAGGGAGAAGGCGACAGCGCGAAGGAGAGAGAGAGACTGGGCCAGATGGGCCGGCTGTCGGGGCACTGTGCACTTAGGCCCAGTGCACAGTGCCTCGTTGTATTTTTTTTTTGTTTTTGTTTTACCTTTTTCTTTATTCTTTTCTGTTCCAAAATAGCTAGCACACTTTAGCACTTTTGTAAAATGTGAGAGTTGACCCAAATATTGCAATGCAATATTATCTCTCACCAAAAAGTGGTTTGGACTGATTTGAAGTTTGTTTGAATTTAATATGATTTTAAATATATCAAATATCCTGTTTTTGGGTCTGTTCCAACTTGTTTGAGTCATTTATCCAACTCCAAACATTTTGATGTTGATTTTAGAAAGGTTTCTGGATTATTTACCATTAAATGAACATTTTTCCAGCAGTGTTTGATCAACCTTATATTTCACTTATGAATTTAAGTTGATTTTTAAAAATGGAGTTGATTTACTTTGGTTAACCACTATGTTTAATCACTGCATATGATATGACTTGGCATTATTAACAGCTGATCATGGTGGCTATTACATAGGGGTGTTACACTATCCATTTCATCTCAAGTCACCAGTTCTAGTTGTACCGATCGGGATACAACTCCGAGTGTCCGTTACTGTAGGACAGGCTATCGATAGATTAGTTCTTCCCTGCAGGGGTGCACCAACGTACCCACCACGCTCGCTTAACTCCGGCCGGACACACTTTTCTGGGTCATGCCCGGCCTCGGCTAAGCAACACGCCGCAACCCGACCAAATACTTAACAGAGAGGTCAGCACGCCGGACTAACCTATGCCCCCAGGGGTCTTGGGCCTTCGCCCCGGGAACTCCTGCGCGTTGTGTGGGCGGCCGGAAGCAGACCTAGCAACCCCTTAATACAAGTGCGGTTGCGTAACCAGTCCAATCCAGCGCGCGCCGCTCAGTCGCTGACGTCTATTAAGCTTCGGCTGAAGTATACGACGCAGAACGCCCATCCCATGCCCACGTGATGGTTAGTGCTATCAGGCTAGAGGCCCCTCGGATCAAATATCCAAACCTTTAGTGGATTAGGAGCGCGCGGTAACGAGCAGAGACTCACGATCGATGTGACCCCGTCGCCCCGTCTCGAGGTCTTGCGGCAAGGGCTAAGAATCCCCAGCCACGCCTCGTGTTCAACTCTCGGGCACCATCCAGGTCCACACGGTTCCACATCACTTGCTATTAAGCTCGCGCGGGTACCCCTCGGGGCCGACCCGTCTTTAGTAACATGGTTCAGTGTAAGTCATAGCAGCAACAGTAACCATGTGTCTAACACCAAGGGAACCCTGAGGAATCACCCTCGATAGAATTCCACATGATGTTATCGTCAAGGTGAACGAAGGAGGAATCACCCTCGAGGTCCACACTTGAAGTGTTGCACGACGTCGTCGTTATTGGGGGTGGTGTAGGAGGAATCACCTTCGCTTACCACGACCGATTAACTAACCTACAAGGTTATCATCAGAAGTGCTGACGAGGTATCACCCTCGGCACTCGATAGTAACCCAGTAGTGTCGGCAACTAAGGGGGAAGTGACGTGCGGTGTCGGGGCCTGGTCTTCAATCCCGTTGTTCGGGTCTTCTGATAATCCAGCGAGGCAGTCGGGATTTAGTGGGGTCTCTGCTGGTCTCTACCCAGACTATTCTAACAGTTTAGGATAAGCAGGCAGGTAACAATAGGATGTTACAATAAACAGGCTATGCAGCAGATATAGGATAACAGTAGCGGCGGTAACTTCTAATGCAAGCATAAGAGAGAAGAGAGTGGGCGATATCGGAATGCTCAAAATGGGGGTGCTTGCCTGGAAGCTCGGTGGCAAGGGCCTAATCGTCTGGAGCGTAGTCGACCTCCGGAGCTGCGTCAGTCTCGGGAGCTACGTCGACGTCGGGGTCTATCGAGAGAGAAGAGGGGGAAGAAACATATAAATGCATAGCAAACGATGCAATACAGGCATGCTATGCTAAGATGCAGTGCAGGGTTGCCAAAAGTATGTCTAAGTCAATTTTTAGTTATTTTAGGATTTAAGTTGGATTCATTAACCAGTGTATAAGCACTATTCATCTACCAGATACGGCCTCGAAGTTGCGGTTTCACCTACGTAGGGGGTTCCGGCATCGAAACAGACAACACAATCAGATTCGTCTCGTCGTTCTGATCAACTTTCAAGTTTTAAGTTTTTCGATCTGAGTTACGGTTTAAAAGTTATTAATTTTCAAAGTTTAAATGATTTTCTAGAATTATTTTTATTATCAGAAAATGATATATGACGTCAGCATGAGGTGTGGATGACGTCAGTAGGTCAACAGAGCTGACCAGGGTCAAATATGACATGTGGGCCCAGTGGGACCCACATGTCAGTCTCTGATAATTAACAGAGTTAATTAAAACTAATCCAGAGAGTTATTTAGCAGCTGGCCCCACCTGTCAGTGAGTTATTAACTAAACTAATTAACTTTTAATTATAAAAATGTTTTTAATTAACTAAAATGCGGTGGGGCCTTGCATGTCAGTGGCTGGGCTGCCCAGTCAGCGCAGTTGACTGAGTCAACCCAGTCAACTGGGGCCCCCAGGGCCCACGGTCAGTGACGCAGGAGTGGGTCCCACCTGCGCCACGTCGGCAGTCGGCGCCGGAGCTGCTCCAGCGACCGTTCTAGCGGCGGTCTCTCGCCGGAGTAGCTCAGGATTTGGCTGTGGTAAGCCAAACGGGGCGCGGCTACTCGCGTTCGAAAGCCAGAGCTCGCGCGCGTTGTGTGGTACTAGCGGTTCGACCGGAGACGAGCTAGGTCGCGGTGAGCGGCGAAGCGGGCGCCGGAGTTCGGCCACGATCGGAAGTGGCACAACGGTGCACGACAAGCTTAGCGGAGTGGCTCTACAGGGTCCTAGAGACGCGTGGAGTACGACGGCGAGTTCAGTTGAGCACGACAACGTCGGGAGCGACGGCGACGAGCACCGCGGCGGAGCCGAGCTACGGCAACGACGGCGGGGTGGCTACGGACACGGATCTGCGCGGAATAATAAGGGGAAGGAGGCGCGAGCTCACCGTGAGGGCACACGTAGGCCCGGCGGTGGTTTAGGAGCTGCAGAACGGCGACATTCGCCGGAGATGCGCCGGCGACCAAGGACGAAGAGGGGCACGATCCCCGCGTTCTAGTGGCGCAGAGCTCGGTCCGGTGGTTGAAGAAGAAGGAGAAGAGGCCGGCGGAGCGTCTGAGCTCGGTCTCAGGCGGTGACGATGAAGATAGCGTCGGCATCGAGCTCGGCAATGGCGGCGACTTCGGGCGTCCGTGTGGAAAGAGGAAGGAGAGCGAGGGAGAGGGATCTGCGGGGGGTTAGGGTTGCGGGAGGCCTCGGGGTAGCACTTGTAGTCGACGGGGAACCGCTGGATCGTCGACACGGCGACAAACGGCGGCGTGTCAGCGCGCGGGCGCGACAGCGGCGCGAGTAGGGAGATGACCGCGGTGGGCTGGCGCTGCTGGGCTGTGCCTCATCCTGTAGCAGAAAGCCTAAGTGCACAGTAAGCACTAGGGCCTTTTACAATTTTCCTTTTTCTGTTTTCTTTTCTTCTTTATTTCTTTTCTGCATTGTAATTGTTAGGCCACTTATGCACTTTTGTAAAATATGAAACTTGGCCCATATATTACAATGCAATATTACCTTCCACTAAAAATTGGTTTGGGCAAAGTAGAAATTTATTTGAATTTGATTTAATTATAAATGGATTAAATAATTCTGTTTTGGTGCTGTTTCATGTGGTTTGAGTCATTTAGCCGATTCAACTATCATTGTTTAAATTTTATGAGTGCTTCTGGATTATTTGCTATTTAATGAACATTTTTCCAATAGTATTTGAGCAAATTTATTTTGCACTTTTGAATTTAAGTTGATTTTCAGAATTGAATTTGAATGGTTTTGATTAACCACTATGACTAGGCACTGCAAATGATATGACTTGGCATTATTAGCAGTTGATCACAGTGGCTATTACACAGGGGTGTTACAATAAGTAAGCTGACAGTTGGTAATTTGTTATCAATTTAACTTAGATAAATATATCGAAAGGTACTAAAAATCAATTTACCCATGGTTACAAACACATAGCCACTGAGCAGATCGCAGCCCCATCGCTCCTAGCCTTCCTCTCCGTTACTCCCTCCCTCGCTGTCGTTGGAGGAGACCGTCGAGCTAAGCCTCGCAGGAGACGGTGGTGGCGAGGACGTGTGCTGCCTCAACTTGGTGCCTACAACCCATTCCTCAGATCCAGAGTTCCGGAAGCGCCATCTCCTCTCCGGTCGACGTGTGCTGACCCTACGACAGCTTCTCGCACTCATCGCCGCCATGGGAAGGCCACAGATGGATCCGACGTGGATGCTACGGCTAGGCGGGCGGCGGGGCCCCCGCTGATCTTTCTTGCTCAAGATTCGGTCATTTCGTCCCCTTGGCCGACGGGTCTGGTCAGGCTTATCTCTGGTGAGATTGTAATCAATGGTGATGTGCTCTGTCGTCTATGTTGGTCAGTGTGGTGGCCACTCCGGCCTGCAGCGGTGGCCTCGCAGCAAATTGTGGGGCCACCGAAAGGTCTTTGCGAGGGTTCATATTTTTAGATCTAGTGGTTGCCTCGGCGGTGAGATGCAATCTATGGACGACTTGATGCAGAGGATATGATTGTGCAGCAGCGGCGATCGGTTTTCTAGCCCAACGCATGCATTTGCTAGGCTCGCGGAAAAGTGGTGGCAACAACACTGATAGGCATTGCAGTGTAGTGACGATTTCTTTATACATGATATTTTCCGTAATATCTGTTGCATTCTGTCACCCTTAGTCGTGAAAAATAGCACGCATGAGCAACGGAATTAGAGATGCATTATCAATCAAAATCAAGCATAGTTCTTACACTATAAAAGTTCTAACCTAGATAATTTAAGGCACATAATTTTCTTTCATTTGCTTTATCCTATGGTCTCCTGCAGAAAAAGTTTCTAGGTATTGCATCACAGTCAACGTAACTTTATATAGAAGGTAGAATGAGCAAAAATGCAACCCTTTGTACTACTCACAGCGTTATAGGGGTTGAGTGTGCGTGCATGCGTTTCTATGGGTGAGTATAATTAAGTACCTGCATTGTATTGTGTTGACACTGGTGCTCGCATGTTCATGGATTTATCATGTAACCGTTAGTCGCGAAAAATAGCATGCATGAGCAATGAAATTAGAGATGCATTATCAATTAAAATCAAGCCCAATTATCATAGTTTTAATGATACTAACCGAAGCATCTGTAATGTATTGTGTTGACGCTCGTGCTCGCAATTTTATGGATTTATCATATAACCCTTAGTCGTGAAAAATAACATGCATGAGCAATGAAATTAGAGATGTATTATCAATCAAAATCAAACCTAATTCTCACAGTCTAAATGCTACTAATCTGGATATTCTAAGGCACATAACTTTCTTTGATTTGCTTATCCTATGGTGTCCTGCAGAAAAAATTGCCATGTACCGCATCATAATTAACCTAACTTTATATAGAAGATAGAATTAGCAAACAAATGTTATGCTTTGTACTACTCACAGGGTCATAGGGCTATGCTTTGTACTACTCACAGGGACATAGGGGGTAGGGTGTGCGTACGCGCGTTCATATGGGTTTATGGAACTGGCATATGTGTTGTACTATGTCGGCACACGTGCTCGTTTTTTTCTGAATTTATTTCAGACTCTAGTGATATTCGTTTAATGACGAGAGATGTTCCCGTCGACTACGAAAGTATCTGTTGTGACTTCGTTAATCTCAAGATATTGTATCGGCTTAGCATCTCGAAGGTTTTCGGGTAGGGTGCACGTGTATGCGTTCTGAGGAGTAAATGTATGTGCATATATATAAGCAACTGCGTTGTACTATGTCAAATAATGGTATCAACACAGAAAAGAAAAATAATCTAGTAGTACAAAGCGTACTACTCGCCCCTAAAAAACCAAACCAAGTAAGACAATGTGTTGTACTTTGTTCTTTTTTTTTTAACATTAGTACAGACACAAGCGCTCATATACACGCGCATACACTCACCCCTATGAACGCAAGGGTAGTATAACACGTGTTATCTTGAAATGTACTCACACCAAAGTACTTCAAATGCATGGAAGCGGGGATAGCTTAGTAGCTTTAGTTATTCTTTTACTACGTACTACTCCCCCGTTTCAAAATGAGTGTCTGAAATTTAGTATAACTTTATACGAAAGTTAGTACTTTCTTTGTTTTTATTTATATTAGTCCGCGTATTAGCTTTGGTCAAATTAAGCTTTATAAACTTTGATAAAGTATATAAAAAATATTAACATATACAATAACAAATTAATACCGTTAGATTTCTTATTGAATATACTTTCACATTATATAGATTTATTATGGTAAATATTTAGAGTTTTTTTATAAACTTGATCAGACTTTACAAAATTTGACTTCAGTCAAACATAATATGCAGAGTAAATAAAAATGGAGGGAGTACAAAACTAAGACACTTATGGAGATGGCGGGAGAGCATTGATCGTTAGTGCTTACGCAACCAACCGAGTGAACCGTCTGAGAATCTTCTTGATGCATGGCCGGGAGAGCATTGATCAGTTCGGCTTGACCGATGATGATCGTAGGTGAGCTCACTGATCACAACTAAAATAATATGCTACGCCCGTACTCCGGGCTCCGGCTTAGACATGCGTGCATCAATGCATGGTTGGTTTGACTTAAGACATGTGATGTCCACTCATCTAACTAACTAATTAACGAGCACTTGGCGCCTTGTTTCTGTGGGAGTCAATTGATCGGTCACATTACTCAAATTGGGTGTGGTTGGCAGACAGTTGGCACCGAAATTGCGTGCAGTGAACAGAGAAGTTTATTGAAGATCTGTGTCAAACGTCGGTATGACGAGCAAAGGATATTCCAACACGTATTTTTCGGAAAAAAATTCTAACACGTACTAAGATGATTTTGTAATGTTCGCCCCCAAAAAAGGTAATTCTACTAAGTACGTAACTAACCCGTGGCAGAGCTGGGCAAGGTTGATTGGCTGCCAAGCTTAGGATAAGGGATGGTTGTTGCAGTTATCATTTTGAACAGTGGCTCGGTCTTCCGAACACAAATTTCACCGTCAGTGGTATCTACAATCGGATAATATCTAAAAATGTCTACTCGTACCAATCATTAGACCCATGATACCAACGAATGATCGCCCATGAGCCATGGAAGGGCGTCACGTTCCTCGGACAGATGGAGCCCAGGTCAGCATGATGAGCACCATGGCGTCAACATAAGAAAGAAGTCGACGATTCTAGCTGCCAATGCAACTAATCCGGACACGCAGCGGCTGTCCAATCATGATGAGACATGAGAGGCGGCGAGTCGATCGGGTGGCGCCATGTGGGCTGTGCAAAATGCTAGATCGCAGCTCACCAAACTGCACCAGATACGACGCACTGAGGCGAATCGACGACACACGGCGCATTAGCACGGGTCGGGTCGGGTCGGGATCGCTTCGCTTGGCGGACAGACGAGCACGACGAAGTCCAAAGCGCAGTGGCGCGTGTGGCCCAGCCAGCGCCTCCTCGATCGACGCCCTCCGCAGCCACTCCACTTGCGCTCGCGCGCCGTGCATGAGTACGTACGCAGCTACCGCTGGCACGGTCAGACGCGACTAGCTGTGGCCTGTGGGTAGATATGCATCGTTGGCTGGTTGCACATCCAATGATCAGACCAAACATCACCCAACAGAAGCTGAGTAGTTTTCACCCACTGGAATGTCCAAACTGAACATCCAAGCTACAAAGTTGTCTCTGGCCTCCCCCTTGACAGCGCCCGTAAACAGTAACTAGTGTCCATGTTTCATTGTTGTGTTTAGAGGTGAACATAAGAACTAATCCAAAGTCTGAACATCAATGAGAGAATCTACAACTGGACGCCCCAAATCCGCCTCAAAGGCCCGGTAGTGAGACGAGCATGCAAAGGTACATTGGCTACAAAATCTTAAACATGAAACATCATGAGCAACATATTTCCAAATAGAGAGTAAATGGTGTCTCGGTAGTAAGTGATGCTCAACTAAAAGCATATCGCAAACTATTATAGGAGTTTAATTGCCGTACTCGAGCACAATGTTATTGTGATGTCCTAAGCTGTCAACGGTGATATTCCTCGGGTTTCTGCGGTAGAAAACGAATTCCTGACGGCCCCATTTAAGGGAAAGGTGGATAAATTGTAACCATGCAAGATGGATTTCCAAATGAGTTTTAGCAGATATTCTCGTATGCGATCATGGATGGCATGATGAATTTTTTCCATGAATTTCAAGCGGCGAGATGTCACTATATAGTCACAACTTGCGGCAACTACCTTGCTCCCAAAACATAAATAGGCCATGATCATTAGACAATTTCGACCCAATTGTCTCCTAACTATTTCTGAATACTTATGAAGGTGGCAACGATAAGATCTAAGCGGGTTCCTTTCCACGTGGTTCGTCCGAGAAAGCATCCTCGAAGGATTTCTAATTTTACATTCACAAGATCCATTAGAAAAAAGATGGGTAGTAGTTTCCAGAATTGATTTTGAGAAGGCGGACGATAAGGTTAATAAGTTGTGGTTTCTTTTCAAACCATCAAGACGAAAGGATTTTCACTTCTTTCTGATGTAAGCTCATGGAATTATTTATATTATGTCGAAGTGCTTTGTATCACGATAACTTAGGTATATATTTATAAGCAAAGAAAGATCTCTGCAAGGGGAACCTCTATCCTATATCTCTACTATTAAAGGGTAATATGTCGTTTGCTTCCTTGCCTTTAAAGTTTTTCTCCCTCCTTTGATTACACCCCTTCCCGAAAATTTATTTCCAATTTTAATTGTCTGGCATCACATCTGCTACCTTCCGTAATATGGAAACTATTATTATTATTATTCTGTTGGCAAATTGGAAACGTAGTGTCGGTGTGGATGCACGATCACCTATGAGGCAGGGCAGCCCCTTTGTGGTTCGGCAAGGGGACGGTAACATCATGATGGAAATATGCCCTAGAGGCAATAATAAAATGGTTATTATTATATTTCCTTAATCATGATAAAAGTTTATTATTCATGCTAGAATTGTATTGACCGGAAACTTAAATATATGTGTGAATACATAAACAAATACCGTGTCCCTAGTGAGCCTCTACTAGACTAGCTCGTTGATCAAAGATGGTTAAGGTTTCCTAACCATAGACATGAGTTGTCATTTGATAACGGGATCACATCATTAGGAGAATGATGTGATGGACAAGACCCAACCGTTAGCATAGCATATGATCGTTCAGTTTATTGCTACTGCTTTCTTAATGTCAAATACATGTTCCTTCGACCATGAGATCATGCAACTCCCGGATACCGAAGGAATACCTTGTGTGCTATCAAATGTCACAACGTAACTGGGTGACCATAAAGATGCTCTACAGGTATCTCCGAAGGTGTCTGTTGAGTTGGAATGAATCGAGATTGGGATTTGTCACTCCATGTATCGGAGAGGCATCTCTGGGCCCTCTCGGTAATACACATCACAAGAAGCTTGCAAGCAAAGTGACTAAGGAGTTAGTTGCAAGATGATGTATTACGGAACGAGTAAATAGACTTGTCAGTAACGAGATTGAACTAGGTATAGAGATACCGAGGATCGAATCTCGGGCAAGTAACATACCGACGGACAAAGCGAATTACGTATGTTGTCATAAAGGTTCAACCGATAAAAGATCTTCATGGAATATGTAGGAATCAATATGGGCATACAGGTCCCGCTATTGGTTATTGACCGGAGATGTGTCTCGGTCATGACTACATAATTCCTAAACCCGTAGGGTCGCACGCTTAACGTTCGTTGACGCTAGAGTAGTATTGGGATATTTGATGAGTGGTAACCAAATGTTGTTTGGAGTCCCGGATGAGATCCCGGACATCACGAGGAGTCTCGGAATGGTCGAGAGGTAAAGATTTATATATGGGAAGTCATATTTTGGGTTCCGGAAAAATGTGCAGTTTTTTCGGTATTGTACCGGGAAGTTTTAAGAAGGTTCCGGAGGATTCCGGAGGGGCCTGGAAGTCCACAAGTGGGTTCACCATGACCCAAGGGCTAGCATGGGCTGCGGGGAGGCGCCTTGGCCTTATTGGGCTAGGCGCACCAAGTCCTCAAA
This sequence comes from Thinopyrum elongatum, assembly GCA_011799875.1. Classification (NCBI taxonomy): domain Eukaryota; kingdom Viridiplantae; phylum Streptophyta; class Magnoliopsida; order Poales; family Poaceae; genus Thinopyrum; species Thinopyrum elongatum. The sequence continues at coordinate 474,191,432 of CM022297.1, forward strand.
AACCATGTGGCTAGGAAAGGCAAAAAAGGAAGGAGTCCTAGTAGGAATATGATTGGACTTGGAGTCCAAGTTCTCTCCCCCTTAGCTGCGCCGTAGGGCTTGGAGGGGCTGTTTCCCACGCCCCTCCACCTATATATAGAGGGGAGGGGGCGACCCAAGAGGATACACCAAGCCCTTGGCGCCCCTCTCTCTCCCGTTACTCCGTAGTTCCACCGCCTCGTCCCGGCGACGCTTAGCGAAGCGTTGTCGGTGTTCTACTACCAGCATCACCACCACGCCGTCGTGTTGGTTGTGATCCCATCTACTTCTCCTCTCCCGCTTGCTGGATCAAGAAGGAGGAGACGTCATCGAGCCGCACGTGTGCTAAACTCGAAGGTGCCGTCCGTTCGGCACTAGATTGGTTGGATCGTGATCGGATCGCGAAGAGTACGACTACATCAACCGCGTGATAAACGCTTCCGCTTAGCGGTCTACAAGGGTATGTAGATGCTCTCCCCCTCTCGTTGCTATGCATCTCCTTGGATAGATCTTGCGTGTGCGTAGAATTTTTTTTGTTTTCCATGCAACGTTTCCCAACACATCGCACAAAGAGCAGAAACCGCAGCACAACGCGATGGTGGACAGCTCTCTTTACCCAGTTTCGGGCCGCTTTGCAGCGTAAAACTCTACTCCTGCTTATGGTGGATTGATTGGAGGAACACGAAAGCGCAGAGTGCTCTTGCCCGGCAAGCGTGCCTCGGGGGGAGCAGCTACGCGCTTACAAGTGTTGAGGGATCAAAGTCTCGAACCCTTTGCTAGGTTGCCTCAGACCTCCTTTTATAGGTTAAGGGGCGACCACAGTGGCAAAACAGTCATTTGAGTATGATTAGATAGCTAACAGTGTTATCATACCTAACTCTAGCAGTTAGGACAAAGTGCATTAAATGCTCTGCTGGGTGTCATGCTGATGTTGAAGCCCCGCAAGCCTGCCGCGCCGCTTATCTATCTTCTCCTTATTAGCGTGACACGCCATTTGGACGGGTGTCAATCAAGGCTAATTCCTTCTCCAGCAGGTTGCCACGTACCCAACTGTTGGGAAACGTTGCATGAAAAACAAAAAATTTTGTACGCACACGCAATGATCTATCCATGGAGATGCATAGCAACGAGGGGGAGAGTATGTCTACGTACCCTCGTAGACCGTAAGCAGAATCCTTTTAACAACGCGGTTGATGTAGTCGAACTTCTTCGCGCTCCAACCAGTCAAGTACCGAACGTACGGCACCTCCTCGTTCTGCACACGTTGAGCTCGGTGACGTCCTCTGCCTTCTTGATCCAGCAAGACGGCGAGGTAGTAGATGAGTTCTGGCAGCACGACGGTGTGGTGACGGTGATGGTGAAGTGATCTCCGCAGGGCTTCGCCTAAGCACTACGAAAATATGACCGGGGGTGTAAACGATGGAGGGGGGCGCCGCACACGGCTAGGCAATTGTCTGGATCTGCTAGGCGCCCCACTCCCACATATATATAGGTGGGGGGGAAGAGGGAGCAGCCAGGAGGGCGCCCCAAGTAGGCCGAATCCTACTTGGTGTCCTCCCCAAGTGGCGCCCCCCTTTCCTTATTTGCTGGAGAAAAAGGAAAGGGGGGAAGGAGAGAAGGAAGGGGAGGCCGAATCCTCCCCCCTTTCCTTTCCCCACTTGGGCGGCTGCCATGGAGGGTGCACCAGCCCCTTGTGGGCTGGTGTGCTCCCCTCTTATGGCCCATAAGGCCCAATACCCTCCCGGGGGTGCCAGGTACCCCCTCCGGTACTTCGATGATCACCCGATACACTCCGAAACACTTCCGGTGTCCGAATACCATCGTCTTATATATCAATCTTTACCTCTCGATCATTTCGAGACTCCTCGTCATGTCCGTGATCTCATCCGGGACTCCGAACAACATTCGGTCACCCAATCACATAACTCATATAATACTATATCGTCATCGAACGTTAAGCGTGCGGACCCTACGGGTTCGAGAACTATGTAGACATGACCGAGACATCTTGTTACCGGCAAGTCTCTTTACTCGTTCCGTAATACATTACCTCGTGACTAACTCCTTAGTCTTTTGCTTGTAAGCTTATGATGTGTATTACCGAGAGGGCCCAGAGATACCTCCCCGATACTCGGAGTGACAAATCCTAATCTCGATTTATGCCAACTCAACAAACACCTTCGGAGATACCTGTAGAGCATCTTTATGATCACCCAGTTATGTTGTGACGTTTGATAGCACACAAGGCATTCCTCCGGTATTTGGGAGTTGCATAATCTCATAGTTGAAGGAATATGTATTTGACATGAAGAAAGCAATAGCAATAAAACTGAACGATCATTATGCTAAGCTAACAGATAGGTCTTGTCCATCACATCATTCTCCTAATGATGTGATCCCGTTACCAAATGACAACTCATGTCCATGATTAGGAAACATTAACCATCTTTGATCAACGAGCTAGTTTAGTAGAGGCTTACGAGGGACACGGTGTTTGTTTATGTATTCACACATGTATTTAAGTTTCCGATCAATACAATTCTAGCATGAATAATAAACCTTTATCATGAATAAGGAAATATAAAATAACAACTTTATTATTGCCTCTAGGGCATATTTCCTTCAGTCTCCCACTTGCACTAGAGTCAATAATCTAGATTACATTGTAATAAATCTGACACCCATGGAGTCTTGGTGCTGATCATGTTTTGCTCGTGGAAAAGGCTTAGTCAACGGGTCTGCTACATTCAGATCCGTATGTATATTGCAAATTTATTTGTCTCCATCCTTGACTTGTTCACGAATGGAGTTGAAGCGTCTCTTGATGTGTTTGGTTCTGTTGTGAAACATGGATTTCTTCGCCAAGGCAATTGCTCCAGTGTTGTCACAAAAGATTTTCATTGGACCCGATGCACTAGGTATTACACCCAGATCGGATATGAACTCCTTCATCCTGACTCCTTCATTTGCTGCTTCCGAAGCAGCTATGTACTCCGCTTCACACGTTGATCCCGTCACGACGCTCTGCTTGGAACCGCAGAACTGACAGCTCCACCATTCAATATAAATACGTATCCGGTTTGTGACTTAGAGTCAACCGGATTAGTGTCAAAACTAGCATCGATGTAACCATTTACGACGAGCTCTTTGTCACCTCCATAAACAAGAAACATATCCTTGGTCCTTTTCAGGTACTTCAGGATGTTCTTGACCGCTGTCTAGTGATTCACTCCTGGATTACTTTGGTACCTCCCTGCCAAACTTATGGCAAGGCACACATCAGGTCTGGTACACAGCATAGCACAGATGATAGAACCTATGGTTGAGGCATAAGGAATGACTTTCATTTTCTCTCTATCTTCTGAAGTGGTTGGGCATTAAGGCTGACTCAACTTCACACCTTGTAACACAGGCAAGAACCCTTTCTTTGACTAATCCATTTTGAACTTCTTCAAAACTTTATCAAGGTATGTGCTTTGTGAAAGTCCTATTAAGCGTCTCGATCTATCCCTATAGATCTTGATGCCCAATATATAAGCAGCTTCACCGAGGTCTTTCATTGAAAAACTATATGCCATCTACATATAATATCAGAAATGCTACAAAGCTCCCACTCACTTTCTTGTAAATACAGGCTTCACCGAAAGTCTGTACAAAACCATATGCTTTGATCACCTCATCAAAGCGTATATTCCAACTCCGAGATGCTTGCACCAGTCCGTAGATGGATCGTTGGAGCTTGCACACTTTGTTAGCACTTTTAGGATCGACAAAACCTTCTGGTTGCATCATATACAACTCTTCTTTAAGAAATCCATTAAGGAATGCAGTCTTGACGTCCATTTGCCAGATTTCATAATCATAAAATGCGGCAATTGCTAACATGATTCGGACGGACTTAAGCATCGCTATGGGTGAGAAAGTCTCATCGTAGTCAACCCATTGAACTTGTCGAAAACCTTTTGCGACAAGTCGAGCTTTGTAGACAGTAACATTACCATCTGCGTCAGTTCTCTTCTTGAATGTCCTTTTATTTTCTATGGCTTGCCGATCATCGGGCAAGTCCACCAAAGTCCACACTTTGTTCTCATACATGGATCATATCTCAGATTTCATGGCCTCAAGCCATTTGTCGGAATCTGGGCTCATCATATCTTCTTCATAATTCGTAGGTTCGCCTTGTTCTAGTAACATGACTTCCAGGACAGGATTAACGTACCACTCTGGTGTGGATCGTGCTCTGGTCGACCTACGAGGTTCAGTAGTAACTTGATCTGAAGTTTCATGATCATTATCATTAGCTTCCTCTCTAGTTGGTGTAGGCATCACGGGAACAGTTTTCCATGGTGTGCTATTTTCCAATTCGAGAGAAGGTACAATTACCTCATCAAGTTCTACTTTCCTCCCACTCACTTCTTTCGAGAGAGACTCCTTCTCTAGAAAGGATCCATTCTTAGCAACAAAGATTTTTCCTTCGGATCTGTGGTAGAAGGTGTACCCAATTGTTTCCTTAGGGTATCCTATGAAGACGCACTTCTCTGATTTAGGTTTGAGCTTATCAGGCTGAAGCCTTTTGACATAAGCGTCGCATCCCCAAACTTTAAGAAAAAACAGCTTAGGTTTCTTGCCAAACCATAGTTCATACGGTGTCGTCTCAATGGATTTAGATGGTGCCCTATTTAACATGAATGCAACTGTCTCTAATGCATAACCCCAAAATGATAGTGGTAAATCGGTAAGGGACATCATAGAACGCACCATATCTAATAAAGTACGGTTATGATGTTCGAACACACCATTACGCTGTGGTGTTCCAGGTGGCGTGAGTTGTGAAACAATTCCACATTGTTTTAAACGAAGGCCAAACTCGTAACTCAAATATTCGCCTCCGCGATCAGATCGTAGAAACTTTATTTTCTTGTTACGATGATTCTCCACTTCACTCTGAAATTCTTTGAACTTTTCAAATGTTCCAGACTTGTGTTTCATTAAGTCGATATACCCATATCTAATCAAATCATCTATGAAGGTCAGAAAATAACGATACCCGCCGCGTGCCTCAACACTCATCGGACCACATACATCGGTATGTATTATTTCCAATAAGTCATTGGCTCGCTCCATTGTTCCGGAGAACGGAGTTTTAGTCATCTTGCCCATAAGGCATGGTTCGCAAGTATCAAATGATTCATAATCAAGTGATTTCAAAAGTCCATCTGCATGGAGTTTCTTCATGCACTTTACACCTATATGATCTAAACGGCAGTGCCGCAAATATGTTGCACTATCATTATCAACTTTGCATCTTTTGGCATCAATATTATGAATATGTGTATCACTACAATCGAGATTCAACAAGAATAGACCACTCTTCAAGGGTGCATGACCATAAAAGATATTGTTCATATAAATAGAATAACCATTATTCTCTGACTTAAATGAATAACCGTCTAGCAATAAACAAGATCCAGATATAATGTTTATGTTCAACGCGGGCACCAAATAACAATTATTCAGGTCTAAAACTAATCCCGAAGGTAGATGTAGAGGTAGCGTGCCGACGGCGATCACATCGACTTTGGAACCATTTCCGACGCGCATCATCACCTCGTCCTTTGCCAATCTTCGTTTATTCCGCAGCTCCTGTTTCGAGTTACAAATATGAGCAACCAAACCAGTATCAAATACCCAGGTGCTGCTACGAGTATTAGTAAGGTACACATCAATAACATGTATATCAAATATACCTTTGTTCACTTTGCCATCCTTCTTATCCGCCAAGTATTTAGGGTAGTTCCGCTTCCAATGACCAGTCCCTTTGCCGTAGAAGCACTCAGTTTCAGGCTTGGGTCCAGCTTTGGGCTTCTTCCCGGGAGTGGCGACTTGCTTGCCATTCTTCTTGAAGTTCCCTTTCTTTCCCTTGCCCTTTTTCTTGAAACTAGTGGTCTTGTTAACCATCAACACTTGATGCTCCTTCTTGATTTCTACCTCCGCGGCCTTAAGCATTGCGAAGAGCTCGTGAATTGTTTTGTTCATCCCTTCCATATTATAGTTCATCATGATGCCTTTGTAGCTTGGTGGCAGTGATTGAAGAACTCTGTCAATGACACAATCAACCGGAAGATCAACTCCCAGCTGAGTCAAGTGATGATAATACCCAGACATTTTGAGTATGTGTTTACTGACAGAACTGTTCTCCTCCATCTTGCAGCTATAGAACTTGTTGGAGACTTCATATCTCTCAACCCGGGCATTTGATTGAAATATTAACTTCAACCCTTGGAACATCTCATATGCTCCATGATGTTCGAAACGTCTTTGAAGTCCCGGTTCTAAGCCGCAAAGCATGGCACACTGAACTATCGAGTAGTCATCTGATCAAGCTTGCCAGACATTCAAAACATCAGCTTCTGCTCCTGCAGCAGGCCTTTCACCTAGCGGTGCATCAAGGACATAATTCTTCTGCGCAGCAATGAGGATAATCCTCCAGTTACGGACCCAGTCCGTGTAGTTGCTACCATCATCTTTCAACTTAGCTTTCTCTAGGAACTCATTAAAATTCAGGGGAACGGTAGTACGGGCCATTGATCTATGATGTCTACTACGCAACTTTATTCTTGTAGACTCGTGTTGGGCCTCGAAGCGCAGAGTTTTGTAGGACAGTAGCAATTTTCCCTCAAGTGGATGACCTAAGGTTTATCAATCTATGGGAGGTGTAGGATGAAGATGGTCTCTCTCAAATAACCCTGCAACCAAATAACAAAGAGTCTCTTGTGTCCCCAACACACCAAATACAATGGTAATTTGTATAGGTGCACTAGTTCGACGAAGAGATGGTAATAAAAGCGTAGTAATGATAGTAGATATTGGTTTTTGTAATAGGAACAATAAAAAACAGCAAGGTAGCAATTCATAAAACGGAGCACAAACGGTATTGCAATGATTGAAAATGAGGCCTAGGGTCCGTATTTTCGCTAGTGCAATCTCTCAACAATGCTAATCTAATTGGATCATATAACCATCCCTCAACGTGTGATCAAGAATCACTCTAAAGTTCCTATCTAGCGGAGAACATAAGAAGAAATTGTTTACAGGGTACGAAACCACCTCAAAGCTATTCTTTCCGATCAATCTATCCTAGAGTTCGTACTAAAATAACACCAAGCTATTCTTTCCGATCGATCTAACCAAGAGTTCGTACTAAAATAACACCATATGATACACATCAACCAACTCTAATGTCACCGCGAGTATCCGTGAGTTGATTATGCGATATGCATCAAACAATTTCAGATTCATAATACTCAATCCAACAAAAAGAACCTCAAATAGTGCCCCAAGATTTCTATTGGAGAAACAAGGACAAAAACGTGAATCAACCCCTATGCATAGATTACCCCAATGTCACCTCGGGAATCCGCGAGTTGAGTGCCAAGACATAGATCAAGTGCTCTCAAATCCATAAAAGTATTCAATCCGATAAAACGAAATCTCAAAGGGAAAACTCAATTCATCACAACAAGATAGAGAGGGGAAAAACACCATATGATCCAACTATATTAACAAAGCCCGCGATACATCAAGATCGTGACATCTCAAGAACACGAGAGAGAGAGAGATTAAACACATAGCTACTGGTACAAACCCTCAGCCCCGAGGGTGGACTACTCCCTCCTCATCATGGTGGCCGCCGGGATGATGAAGATGGTCACTGGTGATGATTTCCCCCTCCGGCAGGGTGCCGGAATGGTGTCTAGATTGGTTTTTCGTGGCTACAGAGGCTTGCAGCGGCGAAATTCTGATCTAGGGTTACCCCGAGGGTTTTTGGAATATTTGGGAATTTATAGGGCGAAGAGGCGGTGCGGGAGGCCACCGAGGTGGGCACAACCCACCCGGGCGCGCCTGGGCCCCCAGGCGCGCCCTGGTGGGTTGTGCTCCCCTCGGAGCTCCCCTCTGGTACTTCTTTGGCCCACCGGGTGTCTTCTGGTCCAGAAAAATCTCCAAAAAGTTTCGTTGCATTTGGACTCCGTTTGGTATTGATTTTCTGCGATGTAAAAAACAAGCAAAAAACAGCAACTGACACTGGGCACTATGTCAATAGGTTAGTCCCAAAAAATGATATAAAGTTTCTATAAAATGATTGTAAAACATCTCAGAATGATAATATAACAGCATGAATACTTCATAAATTATAGATACATTGGAGACGTATCAATCTACAACATAGATATGCAAATACTATCAGGACTAAGTTCATGATAAATTAAGTTCAATTAATCAAATTACTAATGAACTCCCACTTAAATAAACATCCCTCAAGTTATCTAAGTGATACGTGATCCAAATCAACTAACCCATGTCCGATCATCACGTGAGATAGGGTAGTCATCAATGGTGAACATCTCTATGTTGATCATATCTACTATATGATTCACGTTTGACCTTTCGGTCTCCAGTGTTCCGAGACCATGTCTGTGCATGCTAGGCTCGTCAAGTTTAACCCAAGTATTCTGCTTGTGTAAAACTGGCTTACACCCGTTGTATGTCAACGTAGAGTCTATCACACCCGATCATCACGTGGTGCTTCAAAACGACGAACTTTAGCAACGGTGCATACTCGGGGAGAACACTTTTACCTTGAAATTTAGTGAAGGGATCATCTTATAATGCTACCGCCGATCTAAGCAAAATAAGATGCATAAAAGATAAACATCACATGCAATCAAAATATGTGACATGATATGGCCATCATGATCTTGTGCTTTTGATCTCCATCTCCAAAGCATCGTCATGATCTCCATCGTCACTGGCTCGACACCTTGATCTCTATCGTTGTGCCGTGGTCGTCTTGCCAACTATTGCTTCTACAACTATTGCTAACTCATAGCAATAAAGTAAAGCAATTACATGGCGATTGTATTTCATACAATAAAGAGACAACCATAAGGCTCATGCAGGTTGCCGATAAATTACAAAACATGATCATCTCATACAACAACGTATATCATATCATGTCTTGACCATATCACATCACAACATGCCCTGCAAAAACAAGTTAGACGTCCTCTACTTTGTTGTTGCAAGTTTTACGTGGCTGCTACGGGCTTCTAGCAAGAACCATACTTACCTACGGCAAAAACCACAACGGTGAATTATCTAGTTTGCTGCTTTAACCTTCTTCAAGGACCGGCCGCAGTCAAATTCGATTCAACTAAAGTAGGAGAAACAGATACCCGCCAGCCACCTTGATGCAAAACTAGTTGCATGTCAGTCGGTGGAACCGGTCTCATGTACGTGGACATGTAAGGTCGGTCCGGGTCGCTTCATCCCACAATGCCGCTGAATCAAAATAAGACGTTGGTGGTAAGCAGTATGAACATCACCGCCCACAACTTTTTTGTGTTCTACTCGTGCATATCATCTACGCATAGACCTGGCTCTGATGCCACTGTTGGGAAACGTTGCATGGAAAACAAAAAAAATTCTACGCACACGCAATGATCTATCCATGGAGATGCATAGCAACGAGGGGGAGAGTGTGTCTACGTACCCTCATAGACCATAAGCAGAAGCGTTTTAACAACGCGGTTGATGTAGTCGAACTTCTTCGCGCTGCAACCGATCAAGTACCGAACGTACGTCACCTCTGCGTTCTGCACACGTTCAGCTCGGTGACGTCCTCTGCCTTCTTGAACCAGCAAGATGGCGAGGTAGTAGATGAGTTCCGGCAGCACGACGGTGTGGTGACGATGATGGTGAAGTGATCTCCGCAGGGCTTCGCCTAAGCACTATGAAAATATGACCGGGGGTGTAAACGGTTGTTGGGGCGCTGCACATGGCTAGGCAATTGTCTGGATCTGCTAGGCGCCCCCCCTCCCACATATATATAGGTGGGGGGAAGAGGGAGAAGCCAAGAGGGCGCCCCAAGTAGGCCGAATCCTAGTTGGGGTCCTCCCCAAGTGGCGCCCCCTTTCCTTATTTGCCGGAGAAAAAGGAAATGGGGGAAGGAGAGAAGGAAGGGGAGGCCGAATCCTCCCCCCTTTCCTTTCCCCACTTGGGCGGCTGCCATGGGGGGCACGCCAGCCCCTTGTGGGCTGGTGTGCTTCCATCTTATGGCCCATAAGGCCCAATACCCTCCCGGGGGTGCCCGGTACCCCCTCCGGTACTCCGATGGTCACCCGTTACACTCCGAAACACTTCCGGTGTCCGAATACCATCGTCCTATATATCAATCTTTACCTCTTGACCATTTCAAAACTCCTCGTCATGTCCGTGATCTCATCCGGGACTCCAAACAACATTCAGTCACCAAATCACATAACTCATATAATACTATATCGTCATCGAACGTTAAGCATGCGGACCCTACGGGTTCGAGAACTATGTAGACATGACCGAGACACCTCTCCGGTCAATAACCAATAGCGGAACCTGGATGCCCATATTGTCTCCTACATATTCTACGAAGATTTTTATCGGTCGAACCGTTATGACAACATACGTAATTCCCTTTGTCCATCAGTATGTTACTTGCCCGAGATTCGATCGTCAGTATCTCTATACCTAGTTCAATCTCGTTACCAGCAAGTCTCTTTACTCGTTCCGTAATACATCACCTCGTGACTAACTCCTTAGTCGTTTTCTTGCAAGCTTATGATGTGTATTACCGAGAGGGCCCAGAGATACCTCACCGATACTCGGAGTGACAAACCCTAATCTCGATTTATGCCAACTCAACAAACACCTTCGGAGATACCTGTAGAGCATCTTTATGATCACCTAGTTATGTTGTGATGTTTGATAGCACACAAGGCATTCCTCCGGTATTCGGGAGTTGCATAATCTCATAGTCGAAGGAATATGTATTTGACATGAAGAAAGCAATAGCAATAAAACTGAACGATCATTATGCTAAGCTAACGGATGGGTCTTGTCCACCACATCATTCTCCTAATGATGTGATCTCGTTATCAAATGAAAACTCATGTCCATGGTTAGGAAACCTTAACCATCTTTGATCAACGAGCTAGTCTAGTAGAGGCTTACTAGGGACACAGTGTTTGTTTATGTATTCACACATGTATTTAAGTTTCCGATCAATACAATTCTAGCATGAATAATAAACCTTTATCATGAATAAGGAAATATAAAATAACAACTTTATTATTGCCTCTAGGGCATATTTCCTTCACCAACAGGATCCACCTAGCCATTTGAGAGCTCGACACCGCATCGATTAATGACTTGTGTGCTGGAGCGGTGGTTTCTTGGCGGGGGCGTGCCGGTACGGAGCCTGCCGGGCTCGAGTCTTGGAGTCTTGACGGGGCATTTTGGTCTTGGTCTTCAGAGGTGGTCTCGACCTGGCCGGGCTCTCCTGCCCGGCAAGGGAGGCCTCCTCGAAGTGTTCTCTTGTTGATTTGAACTTCTCAATGCTTTCCTTGATACGCCCGGCGGGATGTGTTTGCCCGGGAGGCTTCGCAAGTCTGTGCACCAGTCAAGGGAAAACAAATACCCCTGTTTGTGTACACCGACAGTAGCCCCCGGGCCTGAGCCATACGTGCCGCGGGCATCGTTGGGTTAGGTCCAAATAGTGCATAGACACGCGGCAAAAATCCGCTGTCCACGCATCAATGATTTTACTGACCTGTCAATCGCACGTCCATCCCATGCAGTTACTGCGAGTAGTGGAGTCGTGGGTTTTGTAGCAGTTACTGGGTAGTGCGCCTGTTAAAGTCGGTTTTGCAGGATGAATAGTGGAGAGCCAGCCCCCTCGTGTGGTCCCAATAAAACAGGGCAAACGCGAAGGGGCGCTGCTCATTCTCACCCTTTGCCCCTTTGCTTCATCTTCTTCCTTGCGACGGAAACCGCTTCCTCCGCCACCATCCCTCTCCATACCCTACTAGATCTCCCTCTTCACTCTGCTCAAGGAAATGGGATGCAAGAAGAGCGCTATGAAGGGAAAACAGCCGACCAAGCCTGAAGACCCAAAAGCAGAGGAAAAGAGGAAAGAGGTGGAAGAGCTGGTTCAGCGGCGGCAGGAGAATGTGGTATTCTCGCCGTCAGACCTGGACGGCAATACCTTGATCCATAGGTACGCCTAGATGTGGGGGAGGAAGACCAAAGGCCACGGAGAACCAGTTGTTCTTCCTGATGGACCCAAGATTCCAACGGATTCGTATCCCTATTTCCGCGCCTACTTTTACTGCTGGCTTTCTCCCCCTTTTCTGATTTCTTCAGTGCCATGATGTATGCCTTCGGATTCCATTTGCTGGATTTCACGCCAAATGCAATGACAAGCATGGCGGTGTTTGCTCATTTTTGCGAGAACTTCGTGGGAGTCGCCCCCAACGTAGATTTATTCTGCCACTTCTATATCCCCCGTATTGAGGACAAATCCCTTTCAGGGAACATATCGTGGATTTCGCGGGGGAGGAGAGAAGACTGGGATTATCTTGGAGGGCAACTGCACGGCAAGTGGGAAGAGTGGAGGGGTGATTGGTGCTGGATTAAGGATCCAGAGGCTCCTCTGTTCTGCTTGGCACGGACTAAATGTGTGGTGCGTGGCAAGGATTGGAGCAAGTTGGGCGCCACCGACGAGAATCTCCACCCAGCGTTGAATAGAATCGCCCGTCTCAAGGCTGTCGGGCTCACCATTGAACATGTGGGAGCCGACTTCCTCCGACGCCGCATAGCACCGCTGCAAAAGAGGGATCGTTTTGATTGGGAGTACAAGAATGTCGCGGATTGGATGCGGCTTTACCCTGGACTTGCCAACAACTTGACAGTCATGAGCCATGCCTGGTTGTGTGAGCAACTGTTCCACAACTCCGGCACCTTCCACTTGTCGGCAAGGATTGTCCCACTGCACATTAACTCCGCCATAGACCAAATCCTCAAGTGGATGCCAGACTGCAATGCTGATGGAGTCAAAGCAGATTGGCAACTGCCCAGCTTAGAGGATGAGATAGACTGGACCTCTAGCTTGGAGGATAAGGCCACCAGGAAGGAGAAGGACTTCACCAAAGGCACCTCTGAGGAAGAGCAAGAGTACATAGCAGCAGGCTCGAAGAAGCCCGAAGGATCAAGGCTGCCAGGGCGGCCAATAATGAAGAAGAGAATTTCTCAGATGAGGTGTGTGTCGATGAAGAGATTGCTGAGCTTGAGGCGATAGGGGTCGCGGCTGCCGAGGCAGAGGCTACCGGGGAAGAGGCTACCGAAGCGCCCAGAGAGGGGGAAGGATTTGAAGCGGGGCCCCAGGCCCCAGAACAGAAGCGCCAGCTTCGCAAGAGAGGCAGCCGAGAGCCGGTGGTCGTGTATTCGTCACGGGCTGAGCCCAAGGTGAAGAAGGCGACCACCAGGGGAAACAAAGAAGATACAGCTCGCCGCCATTCAGCCCGCTTCACTCGAGCCCCGATGCCACCTCCCCGACAACGGGTCGTGAAGGGCGTTGACCCCACGCCACCATCGAGCCCGGTACCGGCAACGAGTAGGACCCCACCGCCACTCAAGAGGGCCAGGGAATCACCCCCGCCCTTGGTATACAAGATGGATGCCATGCTCGATGACCCAGAGTGAGGAGGAATTTTGCTTTTCGTACTTTTGACTATTCTTCTGCTTGATTCTTAACTGATCTTGTGCTGCTGGTCTTGAAAGGGACAAAGAGACCCTTGCTCAACGGGCCAAGTGGGCCAAACCAACAGTGGAGCTGGGCTCGGCATCGGATGTCGAGCCGGCAAAGGATGTCGCGGATGTTGCCGTACCCAGCCCCCTGGCCAGTCCACTACACGAAGGTACGGGACAAACCTCGCTCGCTGGCGGGCGTGTTGAAGTTTCTCTCCTGTCGCCCGCCAAGGGGGGTAGCGAAGGCCATCAAGGAGAAACCCGGCAGCAAGCGGCGACCACTCCAGCTCTCCCCACAAGCGATACCCAAGGAGGGGATTCACCGGCAAGGGCTTCCACTGCTGGGTCCGTCCATGCTGAGGCCACCCCCATGGAGGGAGTGGATGCCAGCCGCCTGCCAACAACAAGCGCTGCCGGGGAAGGAGAAGTTTCTTCTCAACAGCCACCAGCAGGTAAACCATTCTCGTTCAAATCTTTATCCAAGCACTGTTTGCTTTCCTGATTCTTGGACCGTGTTTCTGAATCTCACATCTTCCTTGCCTCCAACTTCCTTCGCATCCCCTGCTCTCAAAGAGAAAGAACTTCTGGAGGAGGTGGCTGACATAGGGAAAGATGCCGCTGCGGAGGCCCTCGAGATTGCTACCGAAGAAGGTCACACGGAAGCCCCCAGGGATATCCATGAAACCCCAGAGGGAACAGAAGAAATCCCCAGCAACATGTCTGGCCCCATCATGTAAGTTGAGGAGAAAGCACCCCTCTAGTATGATGCTTCAAACGTGAGGGGAGCTCCCGCCACAAGCAGCTTGGCGATGATCTTAGCTCATCCTGCGCCAGCAGCCCCCAGTTCATCAACTTTTGCCGGGGTGAACTTCGACGAAGAGATCAACCGCATCCTTGCTCCCTTGACCCAAAGAGCCAAGCGACCCCGTCGACTGTTCCAAAGATTTGATTTTTCTGGAGACGGTGGCTACCGGGCTCAAGGAAGCACAAGAGAGGTATGGCCAGAGGTGGCAAGCAGTCCAAGAGGAACACAAAGCCCAGGAGATGCCCACCCAGCAGTTGAAGGACAAGGCAGAGGAATTGCGCACTTGGTATAATAACCGATCCTGCGAACTCAGGGATCAGGAAGAGAGAATGGCTGCTGCTGCCGAAAAGGCGACAGCTCATGACGGCAGGCTGACGGAGCTCGAGGTAAAGCTCAACGCCAAAGCCAAAGATATAGCTTCCCGTGAGCAAGCTCTGACCGACACCCTTTGCAGCAAGGATGATGAGCTGTAAAGCCTGGTTCAGCAGCATACCATGGATTTGGAGGACAGCCACAAAAAGGCCATCGACTCGCAGGTTCAGGACGCGGCAGCCAAACTCAAGGAGGTTGCCGATAACCTTGCCACAGCTTACCAAGCCAAGACAGCGTTCGAAACCTAAGTAGGTAAGTGATGACCCACAAGTATAGGGAATCTATCATAGTCCTTTTGATAAGTAAGAGTGTCGAACCCAACGAGGAGCAGAAGGAAATGACAAGCGGTTTTCAGCAAGGTATTCTCTGCAAGCACTGAAATTATCGGTAACAGATAGTTGTGTGATAAGATAATTCGTAATGGGTAATAAGTAACAAAAGTAAACAAGGTGCAACAAGGTGGCCGAATCCTTTTTGTAGCAAAGGACAAGCCTGGACGAACTCTTATATAAAGCAAAGCGCTCCCGAGGACACATGGGAATTGTTGTCAAGTTGTTTTTCATCATGCTCATATGATTCGTGTTCGTTACTTTGATAATTTGATATGTGGGTGGACCGGTGCTTGGGTGCTGCCCTTCCTTGGACAAGCCTCCCACTTATGATTAACCCCTCTCGCAAGCATCCGCAACTACGAAAGAAGAATTAAGATAAATCTAACCATAGCATGAAACATATTGATCCAAATCAGCCCCTTACGAAGCAACACATAAACTAAGGTTTAAGCTTCTGTCACTCTAGCAACCCATCATCTACTTATTACTTCCCAATGCCTTCCCCTAGGCCCAAATCATGGTGAAGTGTCATGTAGTCGACGTTCACATAACACCACTAGAGGAAAGACAACATACATCTTATCAAAATATCGAACGAATACCAAATTCACATGATTACTTATAACAAGACTTCTCCCATTGTCGGCGTACGACACCTATGGGATCCGGGGGACCCCTTTACCATCCGGCTGGGGGACAGGCTTGTGCAAAGAGCAGAACCAACGACCAGCACGAGGGAGAGATTGTTCTTTTTTACCCAGGTTCGGGCCGCTCGGAAGCGTAAAACCCTACTCCTGCTTTGGTTTATTATCTGTTCTTGAGCTCTGGCTCTAGGAGCGTTGTGTCATGAACAGTACACAACAGCTACCTGTATGAACTGGGCCAGTAGATCTTCGTCTTGCGCTCTGGCTCAGGAGCGCTTTGTGAGCTACCGTACACAGCCGCTACGCATGCAATGTGAGCCAGAGGCGTCTCCTTTCTTCTCCCCGTAGCTACGCCTTGGGCCTCCTTTTATATGTCCAAGGGGTCTCCAACAGTGGTGTACAGTACACATGCGAGGTGTAAAGTAGCTACATGATTATCATACCTAACCACTGACGGGTTAGGAAAAATGCATTTAATGCTCTATGAGGTGTCCGCTTAGGTGTTTTCACTTTCTTGGGGACAGGAAAAGGGGTCGTCCCATCAGCACCGCTTAAGCTCTCCTCCACTAGTGCCTTGCCACGCATGCCAGGAGAAGGGGCCAGAATGGCAGGCCGGCTGCTGCGCTGGAGCGGTGGCACAGTGGCAGAACCTTGTCGGGTGTGATCCTTGCCGGGCGCAAACCTTGCTGGGCGCAAACCTTACCGGGCTCTCGCTAGCCATCCCGGCAAGATCTTGCCGGGGGGGGGGGGGGCAAACCTTCGATCTTCAGTCTTCTTGTCTTCTGATCCTGACGTCTTCGCCTTATTCTGAATCTTCTCCAGCTAACCCCCGGCAAGCCTTGCCGTGGATGTGGAGGGTACCTTGCCGGGAAGGCTTGCTTCCCGGAATGTCTATCTCGATCTTGCTAGCCCTGAGTTTGCCGGTGATGCGCAGACCTATTCCCGGCAAGTAAACCTAGCCGGAAACCGGTCCTTGAATACGTCCTTGAGTGAATTCCTTCTCCGCCATGCCCTTCCCGCCCGGAGGCTGCAACTTGCCGGTGCGTGTCCAGGGGCAGTGAACACCCCCTGTTTACTACATCGACAGGAGGCCCCGAGCCTGGGCCGGGCAAGCACGCACGGTGTTTGTCCGGGCTAGGCCCAAGAACACACACCGGTTCACGCGCGGCGAGAATTACCCGCCGCTCATGACTTTTAACTGCGCGCCAATGAATGGCGCATATGAGCTTGTGGTTTGCCGGGCCTCGAGCTTGCCGGCATTGTGGGCAAACAGAACAGGACAGCAGCAGGAGTTGTGGGCCCGAAAGGGAGCTCCACACCGTGTGATGAAGAGCCACCCCCGAGCCTTCCCCAAAAAGGGTACTATGGGTGAGCCGCTCGATTCATACACTCATCTCTGATGTTGCCGCCGTCTACTGTGAGTGCCCTACTGCCGTCTTGCCGTCCTCCAGCATGGCGTCCCTGGCCTCCTCGCCTGCCGTGTGCCGCCAATAATAAGGCTGCCATCGGGACTGTAGTGCTTTTTGCATACCTGTTGCTGCAATGGCACATACAAAGAAGCAATTTATCTTAGTTAAGTCAATCTTTATGCATGTAATGCATGTTACTTTATGCTAAATGAATGTATGCTTCCCCCTTGATTAATTCAGTCCTTACACATATTTTAGTCCCTACGCTGTCTGGAAACCTTGCCGGTGCGCACGTTTGCCGCGAGCGCTAGATGCGGGTCTTTAGCAGCCTGCTGGAAACACTGCCGCCGGCAAGGCGACTTGCCGGGCTAGAACGCGGCTGCTAAGCTTACCGAGCGGACTCGAGGCGAAGCTAGAGCGCGGGCTAACCACGACAAGGTTCCTCCACGTGTAGGTTGATGTACAAGGGCAAAGAATCAATCAAGGCGACCCACGCTTGCCGGAAAGCTTTCCGGTGCGCACGCTCCAGTCGGCAGTGCTTGAGGAACGGGTCCTAAGAAACTTGCCGGGAACGCCGCCTCCTGGAAAGGTTTACCTCCTCGGTGCTTATGCAGCCACCTAAATTGTCGAGCGGACTCGAGACAACTAGGGGCGCAACTAGCCCCGAGAAGGCTCCTTCGCGTGTAGGTATAAGAAGCAAGTGAAGATAAATGTAATTATCAAAAATCTTTGCAACTTAGCTTTTCCTGCCGTTCATCCCACATGGCGATGTTATTCTCCAGGGTGCTGCAAGCCCCTGAGCTCATTTCTTGTTGGAGATCTTTGACGTCCTTGACTCCGGTTTCTGGCTTCGAACAGAGGATTACATGCCTTTCTGACAAGACTCGTTCAAAAGATGGTTGTCGGGAGCCCCCGGCAACCGCGCCTCATGGGTAAAACTTGCGAAAATATTGGACATTCCAGGAGTTGCTCACTGGAACGCCATCCTCGGTCTCCAGGCGGACAGCGCCAGGCCTGGTGACTCGTATTACCCGATAAGGGCCTTCCCACTTCGGCGTCAACTTGTTTGAATTCTTGGTGGATTGAATTCGCCGAAGAACAAGGTCGCCTTCCTCAAGGCTTCAGGCATGAACTTTGCGGCTATGGTAGCGGCGCAAAGCTTACTGGTAGCGTGTAGCTCGCATAGTAGTCTGAAGACGATCCTCCTCAAGGAGCACAGCGTCATCTTGCCGCAATTGCTCTCGCTCAAGTTCATCATAAGCGAGCACTCGAGGTGACCCATATATGAGTTCCGTGGGGCGAACTGCTTTCGCTCCGTAAACCAGAGCGAGGGGTGTCTGGCCAGTGGCTCGATTTGGTGTCGCTCTGGCTGACCAAAGAACCGCCGGCAACTGGCTTCCCGGCAAGATGCTTGCCGGGGAAATTCATGATTCTAGCGAAGAACTTTGACGTTCTCAACGCCAGCTTCCGGCAAGGATGTTGCCGGGAAGGCTCATGATCTTAGCGGAGAACTTTGATGTCCTCGACGCCAGCTTCCGGCAAGGATGTTGCCGGGAAAGGCTCATGATTCTAGCGGAGAACTATGATGTTCTCGATGCCAGCTTCTGGCAAGGATGTTGCCGGGAAGGCTCATGATCTTAGCGGAGAACTTTGACGTGCTCGACGCCAGCTTCCGGCAAGGATGTTGCTGGTAAAGGCTCATGATTCTAGCGGAGAACTATGACGTTCTCGACGCCAGCTTCCGGCAAGGAGTTGCCGGGAAGGCTGCGAAGTAATCGCACATATGTATACCTGCAACACTGATTCGGGCATGTAATGCCACGTCAGCACAACAAGTTAATTAGCTCCTAATCTATGATTAATCTGATGAAATCTCGACTCCTGCCTGCTTGCCGGGACACCTTCCGGTGCGCACGCTCCAGTCAGCACCGCTTTGAGGAATGGGTCCTTAGCAGCTTGCTGGGAATGCCACCTCCTGAAAAGACTTACCTCTCCGGCTTTAGCGCAGCTGCACATACTGCCGAGCGGACTTGAGGCAATTAGGAGCGCGACTAGCCCCTGGGAGGCCCCCCCAGCATGCGAGGTTACGCAGGAATCTAAAAATAAAACTCATTTAGCCTTCTCCTTGAACGATTGCATTTTTTGTACAATGAATCCCTACGCTTGCTAGAATACTCCCCGAATGCGCACGTCCTGGTCGATGGAGCTCAGGATCGGATCCTGTCTAGCAACCTATCGAGAACGCCGCCTCTTCGGGAGCTTAACGCTCTGGAACAATCGCGGCTGCATCTGTGTTGTTGGGCGGACCCAGAACAACCAGGAGCGCAGAGTGTTTCGAAAGCGCTCCTTCGCGCACAGGTTATACAAAAATACCATCAAGGTTGAGACTAAACAGCAAAAAGCAATTAGAGCTTTAGGACTTAGCTTTCTGTAAGTAGAGCGAAGTAGCCATGGACGATGAAGCTGATGCGCTGACCGTTAGATCAGGTTCACACAACCTCTCACCCCTACCTGGCGCGCCAAAGGTGTCGGCGTACGACACCTATGGGATCCGGGGGACCCCTTTACCATCTGGCTGGGGGAGAGGCTTGTGCAAAGAGCAGAACCAGCGACCAGCGCGAGGGAGAGATCGTTCTTTTTTACCCAGGTTCAGGCCGCTCAGAAGCGTAAAACCCTACTCCTGCTTTGGTTTATTATCTGTTCTTGAGCTCTGGCTCCAGGAGCGCTGTGTCATGAACAGTACACAGCAGCTACCCGTATGAACTGGGCCAGAAGATCTTCGTCTTGCGCTCTGGCTCAGGAGCGCTATGTGAGCTACAGTACACAGCCGCTACGCATGCAATGTGAGCCAGAGGCGTCTCCTTTCTTCTCCCCATAGCTACGCCTTGGGCCTCCTTTTATATGTCCAAGGGGTCTCCAATAGTGGCGTACAGTACACATGCGAGGTGTAAAGTAGCTACAGGATTATCATACCTAACCACTGACGGGTTAGCACAAATGCATTTAATGCTCTATGAGGTGTCCCCTTAGGTGTCTTCACTTTCTTGGGGACGGTAAAAGGGGCCGTCCCATCAGCACCGCTTAAGCTCTCCTCCACTAGTGCCTTGCCACGCATGCCAGGAGAAGAGGCCAGAATGGCAGGCCGGCTGCTGCGCTGGAGCGGTGGCACAGTGGCAGAACCTTGTCGGGTGTGATCCTTGCCGGGCGCAAACCTTGCCGGGCTCTCACTAGCCATCCCGGCAAGATCTTGCCGGGGGGGGGGGGGGGGGTGGCCAAACCTTCGATCTTCAAATTTCTTGTCTTCTGATCCTGACGTCTTCGCCTTATTCTGAATCTTCTCCAGCTAACCCCCGGCAAGCCTTGCCGCGGCAAGCCTTCCCGTGGATGTGGAGGGTACCTTGCCGGGAAGGCTTGCTTCCCGGAATGTCTATCTCGATCTTGCCGGCCCTGAGCTTGCCGGCGATGCGCAGACCTATTCCCGGCAAGTAAACCTTGCCGGAAACCGGTCCTTGAATACGTCCTTGAGTGAATTCCTTCTCCGCCATGCCCTTCCCGCCCGGAGGCTACTACTTGCCGGTGCGTGTCCAGGGGCAGTAAACACCCCCTGTTTACTACACCGACACCCATGTCCTCAGGAACAAACGTAACTACTCACAAAGCATATTCATGTTCATAATCAGAGGAGTATTAATTATCAATAAGGATCTGAACAAATCATCTTCCACCGAATAAACCAACTAGCATCAACTACAAGGAGTAATCAACACTACTAGCAACCCACAGGTACCAATCTGAGGTTTTGAGACAAAGATCGGGTACAAGAGATGAACTAGGGTTTGAGAGGAGATGATGCTGGTGAAGATGTTGATGAAGATTTACCCCCTCTCGATGAGAGGATCGATGGTGATGACGATGGCGATGATTTCGATGTTTCCCCGGCAGGACAGCTCCGCCGGAGCCCTAGATTGGTTCTGCCCAGGTTCCGCCTCGAGACGGCGGTGCTTCATCCCGAAAGCATCCTTCTGATTTTTTCCAGGTCAAAACACACCATATAGCAGAAGATGGGCGTCGGGGGCCTGCCAGGTGGCCCACATGGACGGGGGGCACGCCCAGGGGGGTAGGGCGCACCCTCCACCCTTGTGGATGGCAGGTGGCCCCCTCTGGTACTTTCTTCGCCCAATATTTTTTATTAAATCCAAAATGACTCTTTGTGAAGTTTCAGGACTTATGGAGTTGTCCAAAATAGGTCTCTAATATTTGCTCCTTTTCCAGCCCAGAATTCTAGCTGCCGGCATTCTCCCTCTTCATGTAAACCTTGTAAAATAAGAGAGAAAAGGCATAAGTATTGTGCCATAATGTGTAATAACAGCCCATAATGCAATAAAAATTGATATAAAAGCATGATGCAAAATGTACATATCAACTTCCCCAAGCTTAGACCTTGCTTGTCCTCAAGCGAAAGCCGATATCGAAAAATATCTCCACATGTTTAGAGATAGAGGTGTCGATAAAATAAAATACGGACATGAGGGCATCATGATCATCTTTAGAACAACAATATATATTGTCATATAATTTCTTCGGCATAATTAGATTTATGCCCCTAGTTGTGTCCCACTCATCTGTTTTACCCCTAATTTCCAAAAGTCACCGGTTCTGTCCAAGTCACTTTGCTTCTCTTATGCTTTTGCCCTTTGACTGTTTGACCGTCAGTTTGAAAACTTCATAATAAATCAAAAAAATGCAAACAAGATACCAAAATGTTCAGAAAAACATCACCTATATGTCAGTCTCATTTGCATTCATGAAAAAAGTGTTGGAAAGTGCATATCCGAGTTTTAGCTCTTTTGTTATCATCATGAATAGTAAAATCTAAAAAAATTCAAAAAAATAACGTCAAATGTTCTAAGTGCTTGCCAAGTTTCATCAGGGAACGACATTCGTGGAAGTCGTGGCAAAAAAATAATCTATTTTGGAGTGCTGATTGCTTTTTTTGCCGCGGCACCCACGAATGTCATTCCCTGATGAAACTTGGCAAGCACTTAAAACATTTGTCATTCTCTGCCACCAATTTTTTTTGAATTTTTTGAATTTTTTTAGATTTTACTATTCATGGTGGTAGCATAAGAGGTAAAACTCGGATGGGCACTTTCCAACACTTTTTTCATGAATGCAAATTGCACTGAGATATAGGTGATGTTTTTCCGAACATTTTGGTATCTTATTTGCATTTTTCTGATTTAGTACGAATTAGTTATGAAGTTTTCAAACTGACGGTCAAACGGTCAAAGGGCAAAAGCATAAGAGGAGCGAAGTGACTTGGACAGAACCGGTGACTTTTGGAAATTAGGGGTAAAACAACCGAGTGGGACACAACTAGGGGCATAAATCTAATTATCCCAATTTCTTATGCTAAAGTAACAATTCATTCACAAGGTAAAGTATGAATCAAAAACTTTATTGAAAACTAACAAACTATGATCTCTGTCATCGAAGAAATTGCAATTTATCATAACCTCGGAAAGAGTCAATATAAAAGCTTTTCAGCAAGTCCACATACTCAACTATCATTTAGTCTTTAACAATTGCTAACACTCACACGATACTTATGGGTTCAAAGCTTCCATCGGACACAGAGAAAGATAGGGGCTTATAGTTTCGCCTCCCAACTTTTTACCTCAAGGGTTATGTCAACAATAATACTTTATGATGACCTACATCCGAGTGGATATATATATATCTGGATCTTTCTCCAACACATAGTGCTTGCCAAAAGGAAAAAAGTGTAAAAAGGAAAGGTGAAGATCACCATGACTCTTGTATAAGGGTAGAAGATAAAAGTAAAAAAGATAGGCCCTTCGCAGAGGGAAGCAGAGGTTGTCATGCGCTTTTATGGTTGGATGCACAAAATATTAATGCAAAAGAACGTCACTTTATATTGCCGCTTGTGATAAAGAACTTTATTATGCAGTTCATCGCTTTTATTTCATCCATATCACAAGTTCGTATAAAGCTTATTTTCTTCACACTAATAGATCATACATATTTAGAGAGCAATTTTTATTGCTTGCACTGATGACAACTTACTTCAAGGATCTTACTCAATCCATAGGTAGGTATGGTGGACTCTCATGGCAAAACTGGGTTTAGAGATGTTGGAAGCACAAGGAGTATCTCTACTTGGTGCAAAGAATTTGGCTAGCATGAGAGGGAAAGGCAAGCTCAACATGTCGGAGGATCCATGACAATACAACTTCTATTCGGATATAAGAAAACATAACCCATTACCTTGTCTTCCTTGTCCAACATCAACTTCTTAGCATGTCATATTTTGATGAGTGCTCACAATTACAAAAGATGTCCAAGATAGTATATTTATATGTGAAGCCTCTCTTTCTTTATTACTTCCTATTAATTGCAACAATGACCAAAACTATGTTTGTCAACTCCCAACAAATTTTATTCATCATACTCTTTATATGTGAAGTCATTACTCTCCATAAGATCAATATATGATCTTTTTATTATTTTATTCCCTCAAGACCATAGCAAGAAAACAAAGCCCTCAACTCAAAACTACTCTTTATTATATAACTCACGGACTCGATTACATAGATAGAGATCAAATCAAAACTCAAAGCTAGATCATACTAAAACTTTATTCTACTAGATCAAGATATAACCAAAAGGATCAAACTAAGAAAAACGATAAAAGTAAAGGTGTGATGGTGATACGATACCGGGGCACTCCCCCAAGCTTGGCAGTTGCCAAGGGGAGTGCTCATACCCATGTATTTATGTCTCTTTCTTTGGAGGTGATGATGTGATATTCTTGGCGATGATGCCCTTTAGGATGCGATTCTCTTCCTCGAGCTTATTAATTTGCTGCTTAAGTTCCATTACTTCCTTGCGAAGTTTACCCGTGACGGCTAGAGCTCCATTCATCCATGGATGTTTTATAGCTGAGGGAGAAAAGGCAACACTCTTTTTCATATTTTCATAAGAGAGAAATCTAGCATTGGGAGGAATGACCGAATTTGGTATTGCTGAGCTCTGAAGTTCCTCCGGCATGAATCCGGTTTGAAGACGAGAGGTGACTTCTTGATCCTCCTCCATGGCATCCACCCTTTACAAGTCAGCCTCCATATCTTCCTTCGTTGATTGCCCGAAGTGGTCAGCTTCGCTGTATGCTCTTGGGCCCGGTGTCGGGTGAGATACACGACTCTCCCCGACCGACTCTTGTGAAGACAACTTGCTCTAAATCTGCTGCAGAAACAACTCAAAACAAAAACAGAGGATTTTGTCATGGTACGGTGGTCAAAACCTTCGGGAGATTATATAATGAATTTTTACCGACGAAAAGAAGTATTGTGTAAGAAAACGGAGTCCGGAGGGCACACGAGGTGGCCACAAGGTCGGGGGGCGCGCCTCCACCCTTGTGGTCGCCTCGTGTCTCTTTCGGACTACTTTTAATTTTCCTAATTTTTTAAATATTCCAAAACGGAGAAAAATTATCATCGGAAATGTTTTGGAATCGGTTTACTTATCGTACCACATACCTATTCCTTTTCGGAGTCTGAAACGTTCTGGAAAGTGTTCCTTATGTACTCCTCTGGTGTTACGGTATCAATTATATTGGTCTCTAGATATAATGTTTGATTCTTTGACCGTTTACCACCTTCGGATTTGTGCCTTTGGCGTTGTTGATTTTTATGGCCGCGGAACGATAGACCTCCTCGATAATGTAAGGACCTTCCCATTTAGAGAGAAGCTTTCCTGCAAAAAATCTTAAACGAGACTTGTATAGCAAAACATGATCACCTATATTAAACTCACGCTTTGTATCCTTTTGTCATGCCATCTTTTAACTTTTTCTTTAAACAACTTGGCATTCTCATAGGCTTGGGTTCTCCATTCATCAAGCGAGCTTATGTCAAATAACCTCTTCTCACCGACAAGTTTGAAATTGTGACGACCCCGGCTTAATCGTGCACTAACCATACACGCAAATGCACACGATCAAGCCTAAGGACTCACTTAAAGATATCACTACACAACTCTAAAACATAAATAAAGTCATACAAGCATTATATTACAAGCCAGGGCCTCGAGGGCTCGAATACATAAGCTTGCGAACAAGCGTCAGCGGAAGCATCAGATATCTGAGTACAGATATGAAACAGAAACAGAGTAGCCTTTAGAAAGGCGGGACAAAACAAAAGCTACGATCGAAAGGCGCAGGCCTCCTGCCTGGGACCCTCCAAACCTACTCCTGGTCGTGTGTTGGCTCCTCGTAGTAGTACTCGCTGGGAGGGTAGTAGTAGTAGCCGTCGGCGGGGGCCGCTGGCTTCGGGGCTCCGTCATCTGGTTGCGACAAACGGATATGGGGAGGAAAAGAAAGCAAAGCAAATATGAGTACTCATCCGAAGTACTCAGCAAGCAAGGAGCTACACTACATATGTAACATTTTCAAGGATAAGTTGTATATGGGGACTGGGCTGCAGAAATGCCAGAATAGAGAGAGACGGCCTAGTACTATCGAAGACTAGCATCTTCAGCGGTCTTGCAGCATTAGAAGAGTGCAGATTAGCATAAAGTAAAGTAGTAGTAGCGTCAGCAACCTCGCCCAGAGATCCTTCCTCGACTCCCTGCGAGAAAGCAATCCCAGAGCCATACTATCCAGTTATCATCTCAAGTGTTAGGTTCTAGTTGTATCGATCGGGATACAACTCCGAGTGTCTGTTACCGTAGGACAGGCTATCGATAGATGTCTTCTTCCCTGCAGGGGTGCACCAACTTACCCACCACGCTCGATTAACTCCGGCCGGACACACTTTACTGGGTCATGCCCGGCCTCGGCCAAACGATACGCCGCAACCCGACCGAATACTTAACAGAGAGGTCAGCACGCCGGACTAACCTATGCCCCCAGGGGTCTTGGACCATCGCCCCGGACGCTCCTGCATGTTGTGTACACCGCCGGTGAGCAGACCTAGCAACCCCTTAATACAAGCGCGGTTGTGTTCCCAGTCCAACCCAGCGTGTGCCGCTCAGTTGCTGACGTCTATTAAGCTTCGGCTAAAGTATATGACACAGAACGCCCATACTATGCCCACGTGATGGTTAGTGCTATCAGGCCAGAGGCCCTCTCGGATCAAATATCCAAATCGTTAGTGAATTGGGGTTGCGGTAACGAGCAGAGACTCACGATCGATGTGACCCCGTCGCCCCGTCTTGAGGACTTGCGGCAAGGGCTAAGAATGCCCGGCCACGCCTCGTAGTTATCTCGCGGGACCTTCCAGGTCAACCCAACTCCACAATACTCTCATCATATACTCGTGCGGGTACCCCTCAGGGCCGACCCGCCTTTACTGACATGGTTTAGTGTAAAGTCATAGGATCCACAGTAACCATGTGTCCAACACCAAAGGGGAAACCTGAGGAATCACCCTCGATGGCTTCCCGCTCGATGTATTCGTCAAGATGAACTAAGGAGGAATCACCCTCGAGGTCCACTCTTGAGGAGTTGCACGACAGCGTTGTTACCGGGAGTGGTGAACGAGGAATCACCCTCGATGATCACAACCAATGAACTAACCTACAAGGTTAACATCAGAAGTGCTGATGAGGTATCACCCTCGGCACTCGATAGTAACCCAGTAGTGTCGAGCAACTAAGGGGGAAATGATGTTCGGTGCCAGGGCCTGGTCTTCGATCCCGTTGATCGGGTCTTCTGATAATCCAGCGGGGTAGTCGAGACAAAGTGGGGGTCTCTGAAGGGTCTCTACCCAGCCTATACTAAACAGTTTAGGATAAGCATGTAGGTATCAACAGCAGGTTACAATAAACAGGCTATGCAGCAGAAATAGGATAACAGTAACAGCAGCAACTTCTAATGCAAGCATAAGAGAGAGAAGAATAGGCGATATCGGTATGCTCAAAAGGAGGGTGCTTGCCTGGAAGCTTTGCGGCAAGGGTCTGGTCGTCAGGGGCGTAGTCGACCTCCGGAGCTGCGTCGGCCTCGGGGACTACGTCGGTGTCGGGGTCTTTCAAGAGAGGAGAGGGGGAGGAAACAAATAAATACACAACAAACATATGCAACGCAGAGAATGCCATGCCTACGGTGCAGTGCAGGGTTGCCTAAAGATTTGTCTAAGTCATTTTAGTTATTTTAAGATTTAAGTTGGATTTATTAACCGGTGTATATGCATTATTCATCTACCGGAAACGGAAGGAAAGTTACGGGTTCACCTACGTAGAGGGTTCCGGCGCGGAAACAGATGACACGATCAGATTCGTCTCGTCGTTCTGATCAACTTTCATGTAGAAAGTTTGTTGATCCGAGCTACGGTTTATTTATTATGAATTATTGAAGTTTAATGCATTTTTTAATTTATTTTTATTAACAGAAAAGGAAATATGACATCAGCATGATGCAATGATGACATCAGCAGTCAACTGGTCGGTTGACCAGGTCAAACCTGACCTATGGGTCTAGTGGGACCCACATGTCAGTCTCTGTTAGCTTAACAGTGGATTAAACTAACTAACTGGGTCAATTAGGGGTGTGGGCCCCATATGTTAGTGAGATATTAGGCTAAACTAATTATTTTTATTTAATAAATCATTAATTAGGCTAATTAATTAATGGGGCCCACATGTCAGTGGCTGGAGCTGCCTAGTCAGCACGTTAACCGGGTCAACCCAGTCAACGGGGCCCCCCGGACCCACTGGTCAGCGACCCAGGGTCGGGGCCCACCGAGCCACGTCAGCGTCGGCGCCGGAGACAACTCCGGCGACCAAAATCGCGGTGGAGCTCGCCGGAGACTCTCGGAAATGCTGCACAGAGGGTTGTTTCGCGCGCGGCTACTTGTGTTTGAACGGCCGAAGGGTGCCGCGTCACTTGGTGGTGGTGTCGGACCAAATGGTCGCCGAAAAACTGGCCGGCAACGAGCTTTGGCGGCAGCGCGTTCGGTACCTCGATGGAAACTACGCTAGGAGGCACGGGCGCGGGCTCATTGGGCTCCTGGGAGCACCAGGAGCATGATTCCGTGCTCAGGTGAGCTTGACAGAGGCCAAGGCCACGGCGGCGAGGTGCTCAGTGGCGGCGAGCTCACGGCAACGACGGTAGCTAGCTACAGGCGATGACAGGCAGCGCAAAGCGATGGAGAGGAAAGAGGGGAGCTCACCGAGTGGTCACGAAAGACTGTTGACAGGTTAGGAGCAGCAGAACGTCGACGTTCGTCGGAGGAACGCCGGCGACCCGAGGAAGAAGACGGGCTCGATCCAGTCGTTGCAGGGCTCCCCGGCTCCCGTAGCTGGACGAGGAGGAAGTAAAGGTCGCCGGCGGAGCCCGTGGACAGCTCGGAGGGAGGAGCGCACGCCGGTGGCCGCGGCAAAGCAGAGGCACGGCGGCGATGGCGCCCGGCCTCGACGGATCTGAGGGAGAAGAGGGGTGGAGCGAGCGAGGGAAGAGGGAGAGAGTGACGGAGGAGGCCAGGGGGGATGCTCTGGCTTCGGCCTTATCCCTCCCGCGTCAGTGGCCGTCGCGCTATCGACGCGCTGCCGGCGCGCGCGCGCTCGACCACGGCGGCGGCGACACGCATGGGAGAGAAAGAGGGAGTTGGGCTGGTGGGCTGGGTCCGGGGCACTGTGCACTTAGGCCCAGTGCACAGTGCCTCTTTCTATTTTCTATTTTCTGTTTTTGCTTTTTCTCTTATCAGAGGGAGTTTTGTATTATTTTGAATCTCCAAATGAATTTGCAAAAATGTGAAACTAGCTCACACCAGTGTATTGCAATATCCAACACTGCCACAAAAAGTTTGGGCATTTTTGGAATCCATTTGAATTTATTCAAAAATGAATAGGGCATTTTAGGTGCTGTTTTGGCTCTGTTTGAGGTTGTTAGAGTGACTTAACTAATTCAATTAATGTGGATTATATTTTTATAATTGTTCTGGATTATTTAAGATATTATGAACATTTTTGATTTGTTGTTTGATGAATTAATTATTTGATTTGCATTTTGCATTTTGAATTGAAGTTGAATTATTTCCTAATGCAATTTCATGAAGATGATCATGATGACATGGCAACTTAATGAGCTTAACAACAGGGTGAAGATCTGGGGATGTTACAGAAATCATAGTTGAGCTCTTTAATTGCCCAATATGCCTTATGTTCTAGTTCAAGAGGTAAGTGACAAGCCTTTCCATAAACCATTTTATACGGAGACATACCCATAGGGTTTTTATAAGCAGTTCTATAAGCCCATAATGCATCATCAAGTTTCTTGTGCCAATTCTTTCTAGATCTATTAACAGTCTTTTGCAAAATCAATTTAATCTCTCTATTGCTCAATTCTACTTGACCACTAGACTGAGGATGATATGGAGATGCAATTCTATGGTTAACATCATACTTAGCAAGCAATTTACGGAAAGCACCATGAATAAAATGTGAACCACCATCAGTCATCAAATATCTAGGGACTCCAAACCTCAGAAAAATAACTTCTTTAAGCATCTTAATAAAAGTGTTATGATCAGCACTACTAGTTGGAATAGCTTCTAACCACTTAGTAACGTAATCAACAGCAACTAAAATATGTGTATACCCATTAGAGGAAGGAAAAGGTCCCATATAATCAAAGCCCCAAACATCGAATGGTTCAATAACAAGTGAATAATTCAGAGGCATTTCCTGACGTCTACTAATATTACCAATTCTCTGGCATTCATCACAAGACAAGACAAACTTATGAGCATCCTTGAAGAGAGTAGTCCAATAAAAACCAGATTGCAATACCTTATGTGCAGTTCTATCTCCAGCGTGGTGTCCTCCGTAAGACTCGGAGCGGCACTTGCATAGGATCTGTTCCTGTTCATGCTCAGGTACACAACGTCTAATAACACCATCTACTCCTTCTTTATAAAGGTGTGGGTCACCCCAAAAGTAATGTCTTAAATCATAGAAAAACTTTTTCTTTTGCTGGTATGTGAAACTAGGTGGTATAAATTTAGCAGCAATGTAATTAGCATAATCAGCATACCATGGAGTATTACGAGCAGCATTTATGATAGCTAATTGTTGATCAGGAAAGCTATCATCAATAGGCAGTGGGTCATCAAGAACATTTTCTAACCTAGACAAGTTGTCTGCAACGGGGTTCTCAGCTCCCTTTCTATCAATAATATGCAAATCAAATTCTTGTAGCAAGAGAACCCATCTAATAAGTCTAGGTTTAGCATCTTTCTTTTCCATAAGATATTTAATAGCAGCATGATCAGTGTGAACAGTTGCTTTGGAATCAACAATATAGGATCTGAACTTATCACAAGCAAAGACAACTGCTAAAAATTCTTTTTCAGTAGTAGCATAATTCCTCTGGGCACTGTCTAGAGTTTTACTAGCATAATGAATAACATTTAATTTCTTATCAACTCTTTGCCCTAGAATAGCACCAACAACATAATCACTAGCATCACACATAATTTCAAAGGGTAAATTCCAATCAGGTGGCTGAACAATAGGTGCAGAAATCAAGGCTTTCTTAAGTATTTCAAATGCTTCTACACAATCATCATCAAAAACAAAAGGAACATCTTTTTGCAAGAGATTAGTGAGAGGGGGAGAAATTTTAGAGAAGTCTTTAATAAACCTCCTATAGAAACCAGCATGACCAAGGAAACTTCTTATACCTTTGATATCTTTAGGACATGGCATCTTTTCAATAGCATCTACTTTAGCTGTATCAACTTCAATACCTCTTTCAGAAATTTTATGCCCCAAAATAATACCTTCATTAACCATAAAGAGGCACTTCTTCCAATTCAAGACAAGATTAGTTTCTTCACATCTCTGCAAAACTCGATCAAGGTTGCTTAAGCAATCATCAAAAGAAGTTCCGTAAATGGAGAAATAATCCATGAAAACCTCAACAATCTTTTCACAAAAATCAGAGAATATAGCAGTCATACATCTTTGAAAGGTAGCAGGTGCATTGCATAAACCAAAAGGCATACATCTATAAGCAAAGGTACCGAAAGGGCAAGTAAAAGTGGTCTTTTCCTGATCATCTTTTGACACAGGTATTTGAGAAAAACCAGAATAACCATCTAGAAAGCAAAAATGTGTATGTTTGGATAATCTTTCTAGCATTTGTTCAATAAAAGGTAGAGGGTAATGATCTTTTCTAGTAGCTTTATTTAATTTGCGAAAATCAATTACCATTCTATAACCTGTAACAATTCTTTGTGGGATCAATTCATTCTTATCATTAGGAACAACAGTAATACCTCCCTTCTTAGGGACACAATGAACAGGACTTACCCACTTACTATCAGCAATAGGATAAATTATACCTACCTCTAGAAGCTTTAGTATTTCATTTCTTACCACTTCTTTCATCTTAGGATTTAACCGTCGTTGGTGATCAACAACTGGTTTAGCATCATTCTCCAAATTTTGTGCTGGCATAGAGTGGGACTAATGCCCTTAAGATCATCAAGAGTATATCCAATAGCGGCACGGTGCTTCTTCAGAGTTTTCAATAATTTCTTTTCTTCATGCTCTGAAAGGTTAGCACTAATAATAACAGGATATATCTTCTTTTCATCGAGATAAGCATATTTCAAAGTATCCGGTAATTGTTTAAGCTCAAACACAGGATCACCCTTGGGTGGAGGAGGATCCCCAAGGATTTGAACAGGCAAATTGTGTTTCAAAATAGGCCCATGATTAAAGAATATCTTGTCTATTTCCCTTCTTTCATTCATAAACATATCATTCTCATGGTCTAGCAAATATATTTCTAAGGGAACAATAGGAGACACGGCAATAGAAGCAAGACCAATAATTTCATCCTTACTAGGCAATTCTTTATCATGGGGTTGTCTACGAAATTTAGAGAAATTAAAATCATGACACATATCCCCTAAACCGACAGTAACAATATCTTTCTTGCAATCTATCTTAGCATTAATAGTATTCAAGAAAGGTCTACCAAATATAATGGGACAAAAGTCATCTTGTGGGGAAGCAAGAACAAGAAAATCAGTAGGGTATTTTATTTTCCCACACAAGACTTCAACATCTCTAACAATTCCAATTGGTG
Organism: Thinopyrum elongatum; assembly: GCA_011799875.1. Taxonomy (NCBI): domain Eukaryota; kingdom Viridiplantae; phylum Streptophyta; class Magnoliopsida; order Poales; family Poaceae; genus Thinopyrum; species Thinopyrum elongatum. The sequence goes on from CM022297.1 coordinate 474,223,747, forward strand.
AAATAGTATCTCTATTGGCAAGCTTAATAGTAACATCAATATCTTCTATCTCAGCAGGTGTAATATCATTCATAATTTCTTTATATAAGGAAAAAGGAATTGCACTCACACTAGCACCCATATCACATAAGCCATGATAACAATGATCTCCTATTTTAACTGAAACAACAGGCATGCCAACAACGGGTCTATGTTTATCTTTACTATCGGGTTTAGCAATCCTAGCAGCTTCATCACAGAAATAAATAACATGCCCATCAATATTATCACCCAAGAGATCTTTAACCATAGCAATACTAGGTTCAACTTTAATTTGCTCAGGGGGTGAAGGTGTTCTAGTATAACTCTTACGAACCACAGTTGAAGCTTTAGCATGATCCCTTTTTCTAACAAGAAAAGGTGGTTTCTCAATATAAGTAGTAGGAACAATAGGATCAACATTATAAGTAATAGTTTCTTCTTCAACTTTAATAGGTTCTACTACTTTAATGAAGGAAATATGCCCTAGAGGCAATAATAAAGTTGTTATTTATATTTCCTTATATCATGATAAATATTTATTATTCATGCTAGAATTGTATTAACCGAAAACTTGATACATGTGTGAATACATAGACAAAACAAAGTGTCCCTAGTATGCCTCTACTTGACTAGCTCATTAATCAAAGATGGTTAAGTTTCCTGACCATAGACATGTGTTGTCATTTGATGAACGGGATCACATCATTAGGAGAATGATGTGCTGGACAAGATCCATCCGTTAGCTTAGCATAATGATCGTTAAGTTTTATTGCTATTGCTTTCTTCATGACTTATACATATTCCTCTGACTATGAGATTATGCAACTCCCGAATACCGGAGGAACACTTTGTGTGCTATCAAATGTCACAACGTAATTGGGTGATTATAAAGATTCTCTACAGGTGTCTCTGAAGGTGTTTGTTGGGTTGGCATAGATCAAGATAAGGATTTGTCACTCCGTGTATCGGAGAGGTATCTCTGGGCCCTCTCGGTAATGCACATCACTATAAGCCTTGCAAGCAATGTGACTAATGAGTTAGTTACAGGATGATGCATTACGGAACGAGTAAAGAGACTTGCCAGTAACGAGATTGAACTAGGTATGATGATACCGATGATCGAATCTCGGGCAAGTAACATATCGATGACAAAGGGAATAACGTATGTTGTTATGCGGTTTGACCGATAAAGATCTTCGTAGAATATGTAGGAGCCAATATGAGCATCCAGGTTCCGCTATTGGTTATTGACCGGAGATGTGTCTCGGTCATGTCTACATAGTTCTCGAACCCGTAGGGTCCGCACGCTTAACGTTCGATGACGATTTGTATTATGAGTTATGTGATTTGATGACCGAAGTTTGTTCGGAGTCCCGGATGAGATAACGGACATGACGAGGAGTCTCGAAATGGTCGAGAGGTAAAGATTCATATATTGGAAGGCTATATTCGGACACCGAAAAGGTTCCGAGTGATTCGGGTATTTTTCGGAGTACCGGGGAATTACGGGAATTCACCGGGAGAATTAATGGGCCTTTCTGGGCCATACGGGAAAAGGAGAGGCAGGTCACGTGAGGAGGCACGCGCCCCCCCTTGCCCAAACCGAATTGGACTAGGGGAGGGGGTGCAACCCCTCTTTCCTTCTCCCTCTCCTTTCCCCCTTTCCTACTCCGTATGGGAGGTGGAATCCTACTAGGACTAGGGAGTCCTAGTAGGACTCCACACCTTGGTGCGCCCCCCCCTTTGGGCCGACTGCCCCTCCCCCTCCCTCCTTTATATACGTGGGGAGGGGGGCACCCTAGAAGACACAAGTTGATCTTTTAGCCGTGTGCAGTGCCCCCCTCCACAGAAACACACCTCAGTCATATTGTCATAGTGCTTAGGCAAAGCCCTGCGCCGGTAACTTCATCATCACCGTCACCACGCTGTCGTGCTGACGAAACTCTCCCTCGACCTCAGCTGGATCAAGAGTTCGAGGGACGTCATCGAGCTGTACGTGTGCAGATCGCGGAGGTGTCGTGCGTTCGGTACTTGATCGGTTGGATCACGAAGACGTTCGACTACATCAACCGCGTTACTAAACGCTTCCGCTTTCGGTCTATGAGGGTACGTGGACACACTCTCCCCGCTCGTTGCTATACATCACATAGATAGATCTTGCGTGATCGTAGGTAATTTTTTTGAAATACTACGTTCCCCAACAGTGGTATCAGAGCCAGGCCTATGCGTAGATGTTATTTGCACGAGTAGAACACAAAGGAGTTGTGGGCGTGGGTGTATACATATTGCTTGCCGTTACTAGTTGTTACTTGGTTCAGCGGTATTGTGAGATGAAGCGGCCCGGACCGACATTACGCGTACGCTTACGTGAGACTGGTTTCACCACTGTGAGCACTCGTTGCTTAAAGGTGACCGGCGGGTGTCTGTCTCTCTCACTTTAGTTGAACCGGTTTCAATGAAGAGGGTTCTTTTAGAAGATCAAAAAGCAATCACTACACCACGTTGTGGTTTTGATGCGTAGGTAAGAACGGTTCTTGCTCGAAGCCTGTAGCAGCCACGTAAAACTTGCAACAACAAAGTAGAGGACGTCTAACTTGTTTTTGCAGGGCTTGCTGTGATGTGATATGGTCAAGACATGATGTGATATAATTTGTTGTATGAGATGATCATGTTTTGTAACAGAGTTATCGGCAACTGGCAGCAGCCATATAGTTGTCGCTTTATTGTATGCAATGCAATCGCCATGTAATTGTTTTTACTTTATCACTAAGCGGTAGCGATAGTCGTAGAAGCAATAGTTGGCGAGACGACAATGATGCTATGATGGAGATCAAGGTGTCACGCTGGTGACGATGGAGATCATGATGGTGCTTCGATGATGGAGATCAAGAGCACAAGATGATGATGGCCATATCATGTCACATATTGAATTGCATGTGATGTTAATCCTTTTATGCATCTTATTTTGCTTAGTACGGCGGTAGCATTATAAGATGATCTCTCACTAAATTTCAAGGTACAAGTGTTCTCCCTGAGTATACACCGTTGCGAAAGTTCGTCGTGCCGAGACACCACGTGATGATCGGGTGTGATAAGCTCTACGTTCACATACAACGGGTGCAAGCCAGTTTTGCACACGCAGAATACTCGGGTTAAACTTGACGAGCCTAGCATATGCAGATATGGCCTCGGAACACTGAGACCGAAAGGTCGAGCGTGAATCATATAGTAGATATGATCAACATAGTGGTGTTCACCATTGAAAACTACTCCATCTCACGTGATGATCGGACATGGTTTAGTTGATTTGGATCACATGATCACTTAGATGATTAGAGGGATGTCTATCTAAGTGGGAGTTCTTAAGTAATATGATTAATTGAACTTAAATTTATCATGAACTTAGTCCTGATAGTATTTGCATATCTATGTTGTAGATCAATAGCTCGTGTATAGCTTCCCCGTTTTTATTTATGATATGTTCCTAGAGAAAACTAAGTTGAAAGATGATAGTAGCAATGATGCGGACTTGGTCCATGATCTGAGGATTATCCTCATTGCTACACAGAAGAATTATGTCCTTGATGCACCGCTAGGTGACAGACCTATTGCAGGAGCAGATGCAGACGTTATGAACGTTTGACAAAGCTCGATATGATGACTACTTGATAGTTTAGTGCACCATGCTTTACGGCTTAGAACCGGGACTTCAAAAATGTTTTGAACGCCACGGAGCATATGAGATGTTCCAAGAGATGAAATTGGTATTTCAGACTCATGCCCGTGTCGAGAGGTATGAGACCTCTGACAAATACTTTGCCTACAAGATGGAGGAGAATAGCTCAACCAGTGAGCATGTGGTCAGAATGTCTGAGTACTACAATCGCTTGATAAGTGATTGACAGAATTCTCTAGTCACTATCACCAAGTTACTAGAACTTCGTGATGAACTATAATATGCAAGGGATGACAAAACGTTTCCCAAGCTCTTCGCGATGCTGAAATCAGCGAAGGTAGAAATCAAGAAATAACATCAAGTGTTGATGGTTAACAAGACCACTAGTTTCAAGAAAAAGGGCAAGGGAATGAAAAGGAAACTTCAAAAGAATGGCTAGAAAGTTGCTACTCCCGTGAAGAAGCCCAAAGCTGAACCCAAGCCTGAAACTGAGTGCTTCTACTGCAAAGGAAATGGTCACTGGAAGCGGAACTATCCCAAATACTTAGCAGATAAGAAGGATGGCAAAGTGAACAAAGGTATATGTGATATACATGTTATTGATGTGTACTTTACTAGTGTTCATAGTAACCCCAAGGTATTTGATACCGGTTCAGTTGCTATGATTAGTAACTCGAAACAGGTGTTGCAAAATGAACAGAGACTAGTTGAGGACGAGGTGACGAGGTGTGTTGGAAGAGATTCCAAGGTTGATAAGATCACCATCGCACACTCCCTCTATTTTCGGGATTAGTGTTGAACCTAAATAAATGTTATTTGGTGTTTGCGTTGAGCATGAATATGATTGGATCATGTTTATTGCAAAATAAATGTTATTTGGTGTTTGCGTTGAGCATGAATATGATTGGATCATGTTTATTGCAATACGGTTATTCATTTAAGTCAGAGAATAATTGTTGTTCTATTTACATGAATAAAAACCTTCTATGGTCATACACCCAATGTAAATGGTTTATTGAATCTCGATCGTAGTGATACACATATTCATAATATTGAAGCCAAAAGATGCAAAGTAAGTAATGATAGTGCAACTTGTTTGTGGCACAGCTGTTTAGGTCATATTGGTATAAAGCGCATGAAGAAACTCCATACTGATGGACTTTTGGAATCACTTGATTATGAATCATTTGATGCTTGCGAACCATGCCTCATGGGCAGGATGACTAAAACTCCGTTCTCCGAAACAATGGAGCGAGCTACGGACTTATTGGAAATAATACATACCGATGTATGCGGTCCGATGAGTATTGAGGCTCGCGGCGGGTATCGTTATTTTCTGACCTTCACAGATGATTTGAGCAGATATGGGTATATCTACTTAATGAAACACAAGTCTGAAACGTTTGAAAAGTTCAAAGAATTTCAGAGTGAAGTGGAAAATCATCGTAACAAGAAAATAAAGTTTCTATGATCTGATCGCGGAGGCAAATATTTGAGTTACGAGTTTGGTCTTCATTTAAAACAATGTGGAATAGTTTTGCAACCCACGCCACCTGGAACACCACAGCGTAATGGTGTGTCTGAACGTCGTAACCGTACTTTATTAGATATGGTGCGATCTATGATGTCTCTTACCGATTTACCACTATCGTTTTGGGGTTATGCATTAGAGACAACTGCATTCACGTTTAATAGGACGCCATCTAAATCCGTTGAGACGACACCGTATGAACTGTGGTTTGGCAAGAAACCTAAGCTGTCGTTTCTTAAAGTTTGGGGCTGCGATGCTTATGTGAAAAAGCTTCAACCTGATAATCTCGAACCCAAATCGGAGAAATGCGTCTTCATAGGATACCCAAAGGAGACTGTTGGGTACACCTTCTATCACAGACCCGAAGGCAAGATATTCGTTGCTAAGAATGGATCCTTTCTAGAGAAGGAGTTTCTCTCGAAAGAAGTGAGTGGGAGGAAAGTAGAACTTGATGAGGTAATTATACCTTCTCTTGAATTGGAAAGTAGTTCATCAGAGAAATCAGTTCCAGTGATGCCTACACCAATTAGTGAGGAAGCTAATGATGATGATCATGAAGCTTCAGATCAAGTTACTACAGAACCTCGTAGGTCAACCAGAGTACGTTCCGCACCAGAGTGATACGGTAATCCTGTTCTGGAAGTCATGTTACTAGACCATGACTAACCTACGAACTATGAGGAAGCGATGATGAGCCCAGATTCCGCGAAATGGCTTGAGGCCATGAAATCTGAGATGGGATCCATGTATGAGAACAAAGTATGGACTTTGGTTGACTTGCCCGATGATAGGCAAGCCATTGAGAATAAATGGATCTTCAAGAGGAAGATAGACGCTGATAGTAGTGTTTCTATCTACAAAGCTCGACTTGTCGCAAAAGGTTTTCGACAAAGTTCAAGGTGTTGACTACGATGAGATTTTCTCACTCGTAGCGATGCTTAAGTCTGTCCGAATCATGTTAGCAATTGCCACATTTTATGAAATCTGGCAAATGGATGTCAAAAACTACATTCCTTAATGGTTTTTTTTTAAAGAAGAAGTTGTATATGATGCAACCAGAAGGTTTTGTCAATCCTAAAGGTGCTAACAAAGTGTGCAAGCTCCAGCGATCCATTTATGGACTGGTGCAAGCATCTCGGAGTTGGAATATACGCTTTGATGAAGTGATCAAAGCATATGGTTTTATACAGACTTTTGGAGAAGCCTGTATTTACAAGAAAGTGAGTGGGAGCTCTGTAGCGTTTCTAATATTATATGTGGATGGCATATTGTTGATTGGAAATGATATAGAATTTCTGGATATCACAAAAGGATACTTGAATAAGAATTTTTCAATAAAAAAGACCTCGGTGAAGCTGCTTAAGTATTGAGCATCAAGATCTATAGGGATAGATCGAGACGCTTAATAGGACTTTCACAAAGCACATACCTTGACAAGATTTTGAAGAAGTTCAAAATGGATCAGTCAAAGAAGGAGTTCTTGCCTGTGTTACAAGGTGTAAAATTGAGTAAGACTCAAAACCCGACCACGGCAGAAGATAGAAAGAGAATGAAAGTCATTCCTTATGCCTCAGTCATAGGTTCTATAAAGTATGCCATGCTATGTACCAGACTAGTTGTGTGCCTTGCTATGAGTTTAGCAAGGAGGTACGATAGTGATCCAGGAATGGATCACTGGATAGCGCTCAAAGTTATCCTTAGTTACCTAAGAGGACTAAGGAAATGTTTCTCGGTTATGGATGTGATAAAGAGTTCGTCGTAAAGAGTTACGTCGATGCAAGCTTTGACACTAATCTAGATGACTCTAAGTCTCAATCTAGATACATATTGAAAGTGGGAGCAATTAGCTAGAGTAGCTCCGTGCAGAGCATTGTAGACATAGAAATTTGCAAGATACATACGGATCTGAATGTGGCAGACCCGTTTACCAAACTTCTCTCACAAGCAAAACATGATCACACCTTAATACTCTTTGGGTATTAATCACATGGCGATGTGAACTAGACTATTGACTCTAGTAAACCCTTTGGGTGTTGGTCACATGGCGATGTGAACTGTGGGTGTTAATCACATGGCCATGTGAACTATTGGTGTTAATCACATGGCGATGTGAACTGGATTATTGACTCTAGTGCAAGTGGGAGACTGAAGGAAATATGCCCTAGAGGCAATAATAAAGTTGTTATTTATATTTCCTTATATCATGATAAATGTTTATTATTCCTGCTAGAATTGTATTAACCGGAAACTTGATACATGTGTGAATACATAGACAAAACAAAGTGTCCCTAGTATGCCTCTACTTGACTAGCTCGTTAATCAAAGATGGTTAAGTTTCCAGACCATAGACATGTGTTGTCATTTGATGAATGGGATCACATCATTAGGAGAATGATGTGATGGACAAGACCCATCCGTTAGCTTAGCATAATGATCGTTAAGTTTTATTGCTATTGCTTTCTTCATGACTTATACATATTCCTCTGACTATGAGATTATGCAACTCCCGAATACCGGAGGAACACTTTGTGTGCTATCAAACGTCACAACGTAATTGGGTGATTATAAAGATGCTCTACAGGTGTCTCTGAAGGTGTTTGTTGGGTTGGCATAGATCAAGATTAGGATTTGTCACTCCGTGTATCGGAGAGGTATCTCTGGGCCCTCTCGGTAATGCACATCACTATAAGCCTTGCAAGCAATGTGACTAATGAGTTAGTTACAGGATGATGCATTACGGAACGAGTAAAGAGACTTGCCAGTAACGAGATTGAACTAGGTATGATGATACCGATGATCGAATCTCGGGCAAGTAACATACCGATGACAAAGGGAATAACGTTGTTATGCGGTTTGACCGATAAAGATCGTCGTAGAATATGTAGGAGCCAATATGAGCATCCAGGTTCCGCTATTGGTTATTGACCGGAGATGTGTCTCGGTCATGTCTACATACTTCTAGAACCCGTAGGGTCCGCACGCTTAACGTTCGATGACGATTTGTATTATGAGTTATGTGATTTGATGACCGAAGTTTGTTCGGAGTCCCGGATGAGATCACGGACATGACGAGGAGTCTCGAAATGATCAAGAGATAAAGATTCATATATTGGAAGTCTATATTCGGACACCGGAAAGGTTCCGAGTGATTCGGGTATTTTTCGGAGTACCGGGGAGTTACGGGAATTCACCGGGAGAATTAATGGGCCTTTCTGGGCCATACGGGAAAAGGAGAGGCAGGCCATGTGAGGAGGCACCCCCCCCCCCCCCCCCCCTCCGCCCAAACCGAATTGGACTAGGGGAGGGGCGCAGCCCCTCTTTCCTTCTCCCTCTCCTTTCCCCCTTTCCTACTCGTATGGGAGGTGGAATCCTACTAGGACTAGGGAGTCCTAGTAGGACTCCACACCTTGGTGCGCCCCCCCTTTGGGCCGGCTGCCCCTCCCCCTCCCTCCTTTATATACGTGGGGAGGGGGGCACCCTAGAAGACACAAGTTGATCTTTTAGCCGTGTGCGGTGCCCCCCTCCACAGAAACACACCTCGGTCATATTGTCGTAGTGCTTAGGCGAAGCCCTGCGCCGGTAACTTCATCATCACCGTCACCATGCCGTCGTGCTGACGAAACTCTCCCTCGACCTCAGCTGGATCAAGAGTTCGAGGGACGTCATCGAGCTATACGTGTGCAGATCACGGAGGTGCCGTGCGTTCGGTACTTGATCGGTTGGATCGCGAAGACGTTCGACTACATCAACCGCGTTACTAAACGCTTCCGCTTTCGGTCTACGAGGGTACGTGGACACACTCTCCCCGCTCGTTGCTATACATCACATAGATAGATCTTGCGTGATCGTAGGTAAAATTTTTGAAATACTACGTTTCCCAACATTTAACTTCAATGGGAGGATGATATTTAAACCACTTCTCCTTAGGGAGATCAACAAGAGTAGCAAATGATTCACAGAAAGAAGCTACTATCTCAGAGTCAAGTCCATATTTAGTGCTAAAATCATGAAAAGCATCGGTATCCATAAAAGATTTAACACAATCAAACTTAAGGTTTATACCTGACTCCTTACCTTCGTCGAGTTCCCAATCTTCAGAGTTGCATTTAATTCTTTCCAATAAATCCCATTTGAATTCAATAGTCTTCTTCATAAAAGAACCAATACAAGAAGTATCGAGCATGGATCAATAATTATGAGAAAGCCGAGCATAAATTTTTTGAATAATAATTTCTCTTGGGAGCTCATGATTGGGGCATGAATATAACATTAACTTAAGCCTCCCCCAAGCTTGAGCGATACTTTCTCCTTCACGAGGCCAAAAATTATATATATAATTCCGATCACGATGAACCAAATGCATAGGATAAAACTTCTGATGAAATTCCAATTTCAATCGGTTGTAGTTCCATGATCCAATATCATCACATAGCCTATACCATGTCAATGCCTTCTCCTTCAAAGATAAAGGGAAGACCTTCTTCTTGACTTCATCCTCGGGCAAACCTGTAAGCTTAAATAATCCACAAACTTCATCCACATAGATTAGATGCATATTAGGATGTAATGTTCCATCTCCTGTGTAAGGATGAGCTAGCAGTTTCTCTATCATACCCGAAGTAATTTCTTAATAAATATTTTCAGTAGGTGCAGTAGGTTGAGGGGCAACTCTTTTCTCTTCCGGTCGGGGTGAAGATACCCCGAACAAACCCCTCAAAGGATTACTTTCCATAGTAACAAGTGACAGTAAATTTCAGCACACTATATAAATGTTTCCTTACCAAATTCCACTTACCAAAGGCGCTTCACTCCCCGGAAACGGCGCCAGAAAAGAGTCTTGATGACCCACAAGTATAGGGAATATACCATAGTCCTTTCGATAAGTAAGAGTGTCGAACCCAACGAGGAGCAGAAGGAAATGACAAGCGGTTTTCAGCAAGGTATTCTGTGCAAGCACTGAAATTATCGGTAACAGATAGTTGTGTGATAAGATAATTCGTAACGGGTAATAAGTAACAAAACTAAACAAGGTGCAGCAAGGTGGCCCAATACTTTTTGTAGCAAAGGACAAGCCTGGACGAACTCTTATATAAAGCAAAGCGCTCCCGAGGACACATGGGAATTGTTGTCAAGTTATTTTTCATCATGCTCATATGATTCGCGTTCGTTACTTTGATAATTTGATATGTGGGTGGACCGGTGCTTGGGAGTTGCCCTTCCTTGGACAAGCCTCCCACTTATGATTAACCCCTCTCGCAAGCATCCGCAACTACGAAAGAAGAATTAAGATAAATCTAACCATAGCGTGAAATATATTGATCCAAATCAGCCCCTTACGAAGCAACGCATAAACTAGGGTTTAAGCTTTTGTCACTCTAGCAACCCATCATCTACTTATTACTTCCCAATGCCTTCCCCTAGGCCCAAATCATGGTGAAGTGTCATGTAGTCGACGTTCACATAACACCATTAGAGGAAAGACAACATACATCTTATCAAAATATCGAACGAATACCAAATTCACATGATTACTTATAACAAGACTTCTCCCATGTCCTCAGGAACAAATGTAACTACTCACAAAGCATATTCATGTTCATAATCAGAGGAGTATTAATTATCATTAAGGATCTGAACAAATCATCTTCCACCGAATAAACCAACTAGCATCAACTACAAGGAGTAATCAACACTACTAGCAACCCACAAGTACCAATCTGAGGTTTTGAGACAAAGATCGGGTACAAGAGATGAACTAGGGTTTGAGAGGAGATGGTGTTGGTGAAGATGTTGATGGAGATTGACCCCCTCTCGATGAGAGGATCGATGGTGATGACGATGGCGATGATTTCCCCCCTCCTAGAGGGATGTTTCCTCAGCAGAACAGCTCTGCTGGAGCCCTAGATTGGTTCTGCCCAGGTTCCGCCTCGAGACGGCGGCGCTTCGTCCTGAAAGCTTCCTTCTGCTTTTTTCCAGGTCAAAACACACCATATAGCAGAAGATGGGCGTCGGGGGCCTGCCAGGTGGCCCACAAGGACGGGGGGCGCGCCTCCACCCTTGTGGATGGCAGGTGGCCCCCCTCTGGTACTTTCTTCGCCCAATATTTTTTATTAAATCCAAAATGACTCTCCTTGAAGTTTCAGGACTTTTGGAGTTGTGCAGAATAGGTCTCTAATATTTGCTCCTTTTCCAGCCCAGAATTCCAGCTGCCGGCATTCTCTCTCTTCATGTAAACCTTGTAAAATAAGAGAGAAAAGACATAAGTATTGTGCCATAATGTGTAATAACAGCCCATAATGCAATAAACATTGATATAAAAGCATGATGCAAAATGGACGTATCAGTAAGCTGGAGGAAGGGCTTGCCGGGAGCAAGAAGGAGACCGAGGCCCTTCAGGAAGAAGTGCGGAAGGCAGCCACCACGCTAGAGGGGTTGCAATCACAGCTTACTACCAAGGACCAGGATCTGGCTATTGCCTCCAGAACCATTGAGGATTTGAACACCAAGGTCGCCACCCTGGAGAAGGATCTTGAGCGGGCCAAAGACAGAGAGAAGGTCTTGGAGGAGGAGGCAAATGCTGTCGGGACACTCCGGAAGGATGCAGAACTCAAGCTCGAGCACCAGGTCGATCTGTACAATCTTTGGTCAAAGAACTTGGTGGATATAGCTGAATGCATCTCCTCCCAGATCGCCAAGATGAACATGAAAAGCTGGACCTCCTCTATCAATGAGCATGAGGCTCCGAGCGTCAAGCTGACACACTTCTTCGAGGGCCTTATTGAAGGGCTGAAGACGTATGAGGATGACAGATCTGCTTCTTTGCCAATGAGTCCCAGAAGTTTGCTCGGGACGTCATATTCACTAACCTTGTCAACCTTGCCCAGCGTCACCCTGACATTGATCTCCCCGACGCCTTCAAGAAGCTGTCGGCCAGGACGGACACCTCTGCTATTGCACAAGTTGCCGGGCCTCTGGCCGACAAGGTTCTTCGAGTGCCCCGGGTCGAGGGAGGCCGCCGGGTCTAATTTCTCTTGCCCTGTCTGCTGCAACACTGCCAAACAAAAAGACACATTTCAGCCTTATGTTAGGCTTTACTACTCTCTGGGATGTAATAGTATTCTTAAGTAGTTGTATGAACTTGATGCTATCCTTTAAGTTTATTTCGCCCGTTGTTCTTGTATGATCATGAATCCTACGCATGCTGGGAGCTTGCCAGGGCGGGCACTAGCTGTGCTGCTGTGGGGGCGGATCCCTAGCATTCTGCAAGCGTAGGCGCCACCGGCAAGTTTCCCTTCGACGTTCTCAATGCGGCTCCCTGGACTGTTGAGCGGACTCGAAACAGACGAGGGCGCAAGCAATCACGGAAGAGTCCCTTCGCGTTACAGCTATCTCATACAAGTGCCAGGGTTTTAAACTAAAGGAGTCATAAAGGTTGAATAAAATAACCCTAAAAGAAAGGTTTCACAACTTATTTTATCTCCATTCCATATTTACTATTGTCACGGAGGCATGAATCCCTCCTTTCCTTGGAAGTCTCGCATACCGACGCCAGTACTTAATCCACGTGCAATATGATTGCAATGTACCACGACGCGTGGCGAGACTTGCCGGGATAGTGTGGAATATGCCTTGCCGCGATTCCTTTCCGCAACAACGTCGTTCTGCAGGATTGGGCGGAGATCCGATGGATTTGCCACGGCCCACAGCTTAGCTGAACGTTCATCCCTACTAGGTGAGCGCTCACGTCGCCGGGGGTGGCTCATCGACAGTCAGACCATCCGCCCCTGCGTTGATGTTGTTGCGTTCCATGCTCGAAGGGGCTGCGGCAGGTGTGATAGGTTGTGCTGTCAACGGTGGCCACGCCACCCGCGGCATCCACTTCGTCCAGCATGGCCGCGGTGCTAGCAGCACCTACGGCCATTGACAAAGGGACCCCTGAAGCAGGGCATCGCACCGTCGCTTCGCCCTTCTTTAGGGAATCGAAGGATGATGTGGAAGGATGATGAAGATCGCGCATTAGTTGTTGCTTCAGGTTCGCACGAGTGACGCCCCCTATCTTGCGCGCCAAAGATATCGGCGTGGATGCACGATCACCTATGGGGCAGGGCAGCCCCTTTGTGGTTCTGCAGGGGATGGTCACATCGCATAAAGAGCAGAAACCGCAGCACAACACGATGGTGGACAACTCTCTTTACCCAGGTTCGGGCAGCTTTGCAGTGTAAAACCCTACTCCTGCTTATGGTGGATTGATCGGAGGAACACGAAAGCGCAGAGTGCTCTAGCCCGGCAAGCGTGCCTCAAGTGGAGCAGCTACGCACATACAAGTGTTAAGGGATCAAAGTCTCGAAATTTGTTAGGTTGCCTCGTGCCTCCTTTTATAGGTTAAGGGGCGACCACAGTGGCAAAACAGTCATTTGAGTATGATTAGATAGCTAATAGTGCTATCATACCTAACTCTTGCAGTTAGGACAAAGTGCATTAAATGCTCTGCTAGGTGTCGCGCTGATGTTGAAGCATGGCAAGCCTACCGCGCCGCTTATCTATCTTCTCCTTATTAGCGTGACACGGCATCTGGACGGGTGTCAATCAAGGCTAATTCCTTCTCCAGCAGGTTGCCATGTACCCAACAGGATCCACCTAGCCATTTGAGAGCTCGACACCGCATCGATTAATGACTTGTGTGCGATGAGGTGGAGCGGTGGCTTCTTGGCGGGGGGCCTGCAGCTACGGAGCCTGCCGGGCTCGAGTCTTTGAGTCTTAACGGGCCCCGAGATCCTTGTCGGGGCGTTCTGGTCTTGGTCTTCAGAGGCGGTTTCGACCTGGCCGAGATCTCCTGCCCGGCAAGGGAGGCCTCCTCGAAGTGTTCTCTTGTTGACTTGAACTTCTCAATGATTTCCTTGATACGCCCGGCAGGATCAGTTTGCCCGGGAGGCTTCGCAAGTCTGTGCACCGGTTAAGGGGAAACAAATACCCCTGTTTGTGTACACCAACACGCAGTAACCCCACTAATTTATTTCCAATTTTGTCTGCCCAACATCACATCCCCTGTCAATTCACATCCCCGCCCACTGATTTATTTCCAAACTTATTTGCCCGACATCACACCTCCTTCCATCAGTAATATGAACACTAGTTCTTTTTTTGTTTGGCAAATTGGAAACGCGGTGCTCCCACTGATTTAATTCCACTTTTATTTATCCAAAGTATGTATGGGTGATAGTGGAAGGGGGATTGTAACCGAATGAGCCACTGAGATATGTGGATTGGAGAGGCGGAGATAGTGGGTGAAAGGTATACGGGAGACACAATTGATATGGACCACTAAACTATGTATGCCCCCGTTGCAACACACGGACAATTAGCTAGTTCTTTTAGAATTCGATATGCCAACAACTTTGACGAGAGTCTAATTCATAGGATGTGCCTCATCTTGTTGATGATTGATTCATGCAATCTGGAAGAAGCTGATTAAATCATTCTATTTGTGGATCATGACCTAAAAAAACTACTTTCAAAGTAAAACCACGACAAGTAGTTTGGAAAGGAGGGGGTATTGCTTATTTGAGCAACACACGGTTTGAAGAAAAAAATAAGAGTGAGATTTTATACTTCACCGAGGGACAAAAATGGCGTTGGAGGTCAATCGACTAGAGGGGTGAACAGGGCATTATCAAGTTTCATTCAATTTTTTGTTAATCATGCAAGAATGAAGCTTGCAACTCTACCGTGTACCAAAAGGTATTAGTACTAAGCTAGAAACAAGTTGATTTATAAGCGTGTGTTTCTGTTCCATGACTTTGTATGATCGTTGATTTTTGCACCAATCGCAAGTTGATATATACCTCAACGTATGGAATAATACCCAGATTATTAAAACCTGAAATCTTAAAAGTGCGCGCGCGCTCGTTGGGGAGAACGAGCGGCTGCTCTGCCACATGTGTACCTTTTTGTTGTCTGCTAGTGCATGTGGTCGTCCGCATTAAATGTGAATGAGACTGGTCATATCGGATGGGAAAACAGATCCATGTTCAATTATTTTGGGTTTTCAAATTTTTAAAAACTCATATCTTTCAAACCGCGCGTCGAAATTCAGATCCGTCTTCGCTGTTGGATTCTTCGCGACGAGATCTTTGAAACTAGATCCCACATGAGTATGTTTCGACAAAAAAAAATCGATGTCAACTTTGGTGCTATATGGTGCAACTTTAGTACTGCATTATGCAACTTTAATACTGAATGATGCAACTTTTTTCAAAACTAATTTTTAGAGCTGCACGATCCAACTTTCTATGAGGTTGCAACCTAACAACCATGGCAACCTATTGTGCAACTAGTCTACTGCCCGGGCCAACTACCTAGTAGTTGATGTGCAAACCCTCCTCCCTACCAGTGGATATGTAGTTTTTCAATCTTGACACACCCTTCCCCACTTTCCCTAACAGTGGTATGTGCAACTTCGTCTGTTGTTCACGCCAACTGCCTATTAGTCGATGTGCAACTCCTTCCCCGCCCTACTTGTGAATACGTATTAGTTTTAGTTGGCGGGGGCACCAGACGGAGTTGCACATAGTCTGCTAGGCAGTTGGCCGGGGCAACATACGAAGTTGCACATCTCACATGCCAGGATATATGGATAGTGAGAACTCCACATTCATGAGGGTAGTGAAAAATTGCATATAGACATGGCGCTAAAGTTGCACATCCCACTAGTAGGGGTGGTGTGGATCGGGTGCTAGCAGGAAAACTACACATCCACGAGGGATACAAGAGAAAGTTGCACATCACTGTTAGATAGTTGGCCATCGCAGCATATGAAGTTGCACATCTACTGCTAGGCAGTTGGGCGATGCAGTAAATAGTAAAAGCACAGCCACGGGTAGGAGGAAAGTTGCACGTCAACTACTAGACAGTTGGCCTAAGAGATGAAGTTGCACATCTCACTCCAAGGGGGTATTTTGGGGGGTGGAGGTGCCATCAGTAAAAACTGCACGTCAACAAGGTAGGTGCGAAGTTGCACATCCACTACAGTTAGTTGCACATAGACTGCTAGATGGTTGCACAAAACATATACTAAAATTGCACAAAAATATTTTATCGAAACATACCCATGCAGGATCTAGTTTCGAAGAGCACGTCGTAAAGATTTCAATGGTGAAAACGAATCTTAATTCGGATTCGTGGTTTAAAAGTTATGGCTTTTCAAAATTCACAAATCGTGAATTAAATGCTAAAAAGTCATCCACGCCATGTAGGAAAAAAGCCACAACCGAATGCATGTGGATCATTTAATGCAGTGTTGATGGATTGTTACCGTTTAGCCAATTGAGACCATAAAAATCTTTCTTAATCAGATGAGGGAGACAAATACTTTTCAAGAAAGTTCGGCTGCTGGGAAGCGCTAGCGAGCCAACGGCTGCTCGCTAGACACGTCCTTATTAAAAATGTTTACAAATATCTTGGACCAAATCCAAAGAAGACAGAATATGCGCTCCATCTGCCCATGTGAGAGCAGGTTCCGGTCGTGCGTACGGCTTGGTGCAGGGACAGCCCGGTGATCGCCGGCCTTGACGCACCGACGCCACCGGCATGAATCGGCTGCCCTTTTTACATCGTGTTTGTCCTTGTGCTCTGCGTGCCGTGTGCCGTGTGGAGTAATAAACTCAAACAGAGAAACAGATAAGCACGGGCCTGCCAGTTCTCATCAGTCTAGAACACATGGTGTGGGGGTACGTGTCGACTGCGCTGGCACACCCACTCAAAAAAAAAATTTACTGCGCCGGCACACAGCCGACACGCCATCCACAAGCGCACGGCGAGTCCACGATTCTCGAGCCAACTCCAGCGCACGACCCCATACCGTCCGGTGTGCGCTTGTCGACGATTCTCGAGCCAACTCCAGCGCACGACCTCATTCGTTTGGGACAAAACGGACAGACTCCACGATCCAGCGCGTGACGGCCTGAACCCATCTTGTCCGTTTTGTGTCCGGCCCGACCCATTTCGAGCGCAAACATGCGTCCGATTTGGGTCCAGGCGGACAGCGAACGGACGCGCCTCTTGTCCGCATCGAGGCCGCGTGGCAGGCGGCCACCTACCTCCCACCGCCCAAATTAACTGCGCATGCGCGGTCGGCCCCACCTGTCATCCGTCCAGGCGAGCGGTCGCCGTCCTTCTTAAATAGGAAGCCGTGGACCGGTCACAGTCCACGCTCCCACTCCAGTCCCTGCCGCCTCCTCGAAACCCGACAGCAAACCCTACTCCTCCCTTCCCCTTCCTCGAGCTTGCCGGCCGCCGGCAGCCATGGTGTGGTGGAGCACCGGCCGCAAGGGGCGCACGACCACGAGGCTGGTTCATCCTCGGGCCGCCGCCGCGCCGTCAAATCAGAGCCCTCACCACCCCTACGGAGGGCCCTCGCGCCTCCCGCATTCACCATTGCCCCTACGGCCGCCGGCGAGCGCGACCAGCACTACATCCACATGGATGTTTGCCGTCGTTATTGGGAGACCAGGACGCCGCTCCTCTGGAGCGACGTTCACCTGCCCAATAACTGGCATCTCTCATCGGATCGGGTGCCGATCCCGTCGGTCCCGATGAGCGGCCGTGCCCGCCGCGAGGAGATCAAACGCCACCGCCGCCTCCTACCTGATGACCTCTTCTACGTGAAGGAAATATGCCCTAGAGTCAATAATAAAGTTGTTATTTTATATTTCCTTATTTCATGATAAATTTTTATTATTCATGCTAGAATTGTATTAACCAGAAACTTGATACATGTGTGGATACATAGGCAAAACATTGTGTCCCTAATAAGCCTCTACTAGACTAGCTCGTTAATCAAAGATGGTTAAGTTTCCTAACCATAGACATGTGTTGTCATTTGATGAACGGGATCACATCATTAGGAGAATGATGTGATGGACAAGACCCATCCATTAGCTTAGCATAATGATCGTTCAGTTTTATTGCTACTGCTTTCTTCATGTCAAATACATATTCCTTCGACTATGAGATTATGCAACTCCCGGATACCGGAGGAATGCCTTGTGTGCTATCAAACATCACAATGTAACTGGGTGATTATAAAGATGCTCTACAGGTATCTCCGAAGGTTTCTGTTGGGTTGGCATAGATCGAGATTAGGATTTGTCACTCGGAGTATCAGAGAGGTATCTCTGGGCCCTCTCGGTAATGCACATCATAAGAAGCTTTGCAAGCAAAGTGACTTAGTCACAGGATGATGTATTATGGAACGAGTAAAGCGACTTTCGGTAATGAGATTGAACTAGGTACGAAGATACCGACGATCGAATTTCGGGCAAGTAACATACTGATGACAAAGGGAATAACGTATGTTGTCATTACGGTACGACCGATAAAGATCTTCGTAAAATATGTGGGAACCAATATGAGCATCCTGGTTCCGCTGTTAGTTATTGACCGGAGAGGTGTCTCGGTCATGTCTACATAGTTCCCGAACCCGTAGGGTCCGCACGCTTAACGTTCGATGACGATTTTGTATTATATGAGTTATGTGATTTGGTGACCGAATGTTGTTCGGAGTCCCGGATGAGATCACGGACATGACGAGGAGTCTCGAAATGGTCAAGAGGTAAATATTGATATATAGAACGATAGTATTCGGACACCGGAAGTGTTTCGGAGGGTACCGGGTACATATTGGGTCACCGGAAGGAGTTCTGGTCACCCCGGCAAAAGATATGGGCCTTATGGGCCAAGAGGGGACACGCACCAACCACAAGGGGCTGGTGTGCCCCCACATAGGGCCGGCCAAGGGGGGAGAAGGAAAGAGGGGAAGGGGAAAGGAATAGCAGGAAGTACTACTTCCTTCTCCCCCCCTTTCCTTCCCTCTCTGGTACTTATGGAAGGGGGGGGCGAGTTGGAATAGGCCCCCAAGTAGGATTCCTCCTACTTGGGGCGCCCCAAGGCTGTTCCCCTCCCCCTCCCACATATATATACGTGGGGAGGGGGCGCCCAAAACACACAACAACATCTGTTAGCCGTGTGCGGTGCCTCCCTCCACAGATTACACCCTCGGTCATATTCTCGTACTGCTTAGGCGAAACCCTACGCGGATAACTTCACCATCACCGTCACCACGCCGTCATAGTGATGGAACTCATCTGCTTCCTCGACACTTTGCTGGATCAAGAGTTCGAGGGACGTCATCGAGCTGAACGTGTGCAGAACTCGGAGGTACCGTACGTTCGGTGCTTGATCGATCGGAACGAGAAAAAGTTCGACTACATCAACCGCGTTGTCAAACGCTTCCGCTTTCGGTTTACGAGGGTACGTAGACACACTCTTCCCCTCTCATTGCTATGCAACTCCTAGATAGATCTTTCGTGAGCGTAGAATTTTTTTTGAAATTGCATGCTACGTTCCCCAACAGTGGCATCCGAGCCAGGTCTATGCGTAGATGATTTGCACGAGTAGAACACAAAGAGTTGTGGGCGGTGATAGTCATACTGCTTACCACCAACGTCTTATTTTGATTCGGCGGTATTGTTGGATGAAGCGGCCCGGACCAACCTTACATGACCACGTTCATGAGACCGGTTCCACCGACAGACATGCAACTAGTTTTGCATAAAGGTGGCTGGCGGGTGTCTGTTTCTCAACTTTAGTTGAATCGAATTTGACTACGGTCGGTCCTTGTTGAAGGTTAAAACAGCAAACTTGACGAAACACCGTTGTGGTTTTGATGCGTAGGTAAGAACGGTTCTTGCTAGAAGCCCGTAGCAGCCACGTAAAACTTGCAACAATGGAGCGAGCCACTGACTTATTGGAAATAATACATACCGATGTATGCGGTCCGATGAGTGTTGAGGCTCGCAGTGGGTATCGTTATTTTCTGATCTTCACAGATGATTTGAGCAGATATGGGTATATCTACTTGATGAAACATAATTCTGAAACATTTAAGAAGTTCAAAGAATTTCAGAGTGAAGTAGAAAATCATCGTAACAAGAAAATAATGTTTCTACGATCTGATCGCGGAAGCGAATATTTGAGTTACGAGTTTGCCCTTCATTTAAAACAATGTGGAATAGTTTCACAACTCACGCCACCTGAAACACCACAGCGTAATGGTGTGTCCGAACATCGTAACCGTACTTTATTAGATATGGTGCGATCTATGATGTCTCTTACCGATTTATCACTATCGTTTTGGGGTTATGCATTAGAGACAGTTGCATTCACGTTAAATAGGGCACCATCTAAATCCATTGAGACGACACCGTATGAACTATGGTTTGGCAACAAACATAAGCTGTCGTTTCTTAAAGTTTGGGGTTGCGACACTTATGTCAAAAGGCTTCAGCCTGATAAGCTCGAACCCAAATCGGAGAAGTGCGTCTTCATAGGATACCCTAAGGAAACAATTGGGTACACCTTCTACCACAGATCCGAAGGTAAAATCTTTGTTGCTAAGAATGGATCCTTTCTAGAGAAGGAGTTTCTCTCGAAAGAAGTGAGTGGGAGTAAAGTAGAACTTGATGAGGTAATTGTACCTTCTATCGAATTGGAAAGTAGTTCATCAGAGAAAACCGTTCCAGTGATGCCTACACCAACTAGAGAGGAAGCTAATGATGATGATCATGAAACTTCGGATCAATTTACTACAGAACCTCGTAGGTCAACCAGAACATGATCCGCACCAGAGTGGTACGGGAATCCTGTATTGGAAGTCATGTTACTAGACCAAGGCGAACCTACGAACTATGAAGAAGCTATGATGAGCCCAGATTCCGACAGATGGCTTGAGGCCATGAAATCTGAGATAGCATACATGTATGAGAACAAAGTATGGACTTTGGTGGACTTGCCCGATGATCGGCAAGCCATTGAGAATAAATGGATCTTCAAGAGGAAGACGGACGCTGATGGTAGTGTTACTATCTACAAAGCTCGACTTGTCACAAAAGATTTTCGGCAAAGTTCAAAGTGTTGACTACGATGAGATTTTCTCACTCGTAGCGATGCTTAAGTCTGTCCGAATCATGTTAGCAATTGCCGCATTTTATGAAATCTGGCAAATGGATGTCAAAACTGCATTCCTTAATGGATTTCTTAAAGAAGAGTTGTATATGATGCAAACAAAAGGTTTTGTCAATCCTAAAGGTGCTATCAAAGTGTGCAAACTCCAGCGATTCATCTATGGACTGGTGCAAGCATCTCGGAGTTGTAATATACGCTTTGATAAGGTGATCAAAGCATATGGTTTTATACAGACTTATGGTGAAGCCTGTATTTACAAGAAAGTGAGTGGGAGCTCTGTAGCATTTATGATATTATATGTGGATGACATATTGCTGATTGGAAATGATATAGAATTTCTGGATAGCATAAAAGGATACTTGAATAAGAGTTTTCCAATGAGAGACCTCAACATATTGGGCATCAAGATCTATAGAGATAGATCAAGACGCTTGATAAGATTTTCAATGAATACATACCTTGACAAGATTTTGAAGGAGTTCAAAATGAATCAGTCAAAGAAGGAGTTCTAGCCTGTATTGTAAGGTGTGAAGTTGAGTAAGACTCAATGCCCGACCACGGCAGAAGATAGATAGAGAATGAAAGTCATTCCATATGCCTCAACCATAAGTTCTATAAAGTATGACATGTTGTGTACCAAACCTGTTGTGTAGCTTGCCATGAGTTTGGCAAAGGGAAACAATAGTGATCCAGGAGTAGATCACTAGACAGCGGTCAAAATTATCCTTAGAGGACTAAGGAAATATTTCTCGGTTATGGAGGTGATATAGAGTTTGTCGTAAAGAGTTACGTCGATGCAAGCTTTTATACCGATCCAGATGACTTTGAGTCTCAATCTGGATACATATCAAAAGTGGGAGCAATTAGCTAGAGTAGCTCCATACAGAGCATTGTAGACATAGAAATTTGCGAAATACATACGGATTTGAATGTGGCAGGCCCGTTGACTAAACTTCTCTCACAAGAAAAACATGTTCACACCTTAGTACTCTTTGGGAGTTAATCACATGGCGATGTGAACTAGATTATTGACTCTAGTAAACCCTTTGGGTGTTGGTCACATGGCGATGTGAACTATTGGTGTTAATCACATGGCGATGTGAACTAGATTATTGACTCTAGTAAACCCTTTGGGTATTGATCACATGACGATGTGAACTAGATTATTGACTCTAGTGCAAGTGGGAGACTGAACGAAATATGCCCTAGAGGCAATAATAAAGTTGTTATTTTATATTTCCTTATTTCATGATAAATGTTTATTATTCATGCAAGAATTGTATTAACCGGAAACTTGATACATGTGTGGATACATAGACAAAACACTGTGTCCCTAGTAAGCCTCTACTAGACTAGCTCGTTAATCAAAGATGGTTAAGTTTCCTAACCATAGACATGTGTTGTCATTTGATGAACGAGATAATGATGTGATGGACAAGACACATTCGTTAGCTTAGCATAATGATCGTTCAGTTTTATTGCAACTGCTTTCTTCATGTCAAATACATATTCCTTCGACTATGAGATTATGCAACTCCCGGATACCGGAGGAATGCCTTGTGTGCTATCAAACGTCACAACGTAACTGGGTGATTATAAAGATGCTCTACAGGTATCTCCGAAGGTGTTTGTTGGGTTGGCATAGATCAAGATTAGGATTTGTCACTCCGAGTATCGGAGAGGTATCTCTGGGCCCTCTCGGTAATGCACATCATAAGAAGCCTTGCAAGCAAAGTTACTTAGTCACAGGATGATGTATTACGGAACGAGTAAAAAGACTTGCCGGTAACGAGATTGAACAAGGTATGAAGATACCGAGGATCGAATCTCGGGCAATTAACATACCGATGACAAAGGGAATAACGTATGTTGTCATTACGGTACGACCGATAAAGATCTTCGTAGAATATGTGGGAACCAATATGAGCATCCACGTTCCGTTGTTGGTTATTGACCGGAGAGGTGTCTCGGTCATGTCTACATAGTTCTCGAACCCGTAGGGTCCGCACGCTTAATGTTCGATGACGATTTTGTATTATATGAGTTATGTGATTTGGTGACCGAATGTTGTTCGGAGTCCCGGATGAGATCACGGACATGACGAGGAGTCTCGAAATGGTCGAGAGGTAAATATTGATATATAGAACGATAGTATTCGGACACCGGAAGTGTTCCGGAGGGTACCGGGTACATATCGGGTCACCGGAAGGGGTTCCGGGCACCCCCGGCAAAAGATATGGGCCTTATGGGCCAAGAGGGGACACGCACCTGCCACAAGGGGCTGGTGCGCCCACATATATGGGCCGGCCAAGGGGGGAGAAGGAAAGAGGAGAAGGGGAAAGGAATAGTAGGAAGTACTACTTCCTTCTCCCCCCCCCCCCTTTCCTTCCCTCTCCGGCACTTATGGAAAGGGGGGGGGGGCGAATTGGAATAGGCCCCCAAGTAGGATTCCTCCTACTTGGGGCGCCCCAAGGCCGTTCCCCTCCCCCTCCCACCTATATATACGTGGGGAGGGGGCGCCTAGAACACACAACAACATCTGTTAGCCGTGTGCGGTGCCTCCCTCCATAGATTACACCCTCGGTCATATTCTCGTAGTGCTTAGGCGACGCCCTGCGCGGATAACTTCACCATCACCGTCACCACGCCGTCGTGCTGACGGAAGTCATCTACTTCCTCGACACTTTGCTAGATCAAGAGTTCGAGGGACGTTATTGAACGTGTGCAGAACTCGGAGGTGCCGTACGTTCGGTGCTTGATCGGTCGGAACGAGAAAAAGTTCGACTACTTCAACCGCGTTGTCAAACGCTTTCGCTTTCGGTCTACGAGGGTACGTAGACACACTCTTCCCCTCTCGTTGCTATGCATCTCCTAAATAGATCTTGCGTGAGCGTAGGAATTTTTTTGAAATTGCATGCTACATTCCCCAACACTACGACCCCAGGTACGCCGTCGACTCCGCTCTCTAGGACACCTGGTTTCGGGACGAGCACGACGTGCGGCGCGCGTCCTACTTTGTCGGTACCTCGTCGGGCCCGCGGCGGCCACGTCCAGAGCGCCGAGCGCCGTCGCCTTCGCCCTCTCCGTCGCCACCACCACCTCCTCGCATGACAGAAGAGGAGGAGGCCCGGCTCGTGCAATGTGTCATGGAAGACTCCATGAACACGCACGATGAGCGCCAATGGGAGGGCCTGGACACCATGCTGGTCCTCTCTGCGGCCGGCGACGTCGCCTTCCCTGAGCTGGAGATGATGGACGTGAAGGAGGAGGTCAAGGAGGAGGTGCTGGAGGAGCAACCCGTCGCCGCGTTCCACCCGCAAGTGGTGGGCCAGCGGTGGAGCTGGTCGTGCACGGCCACGGACATGACCGACGCCGTGGGGGCCCTGAACTGGTGTCCCACGCCGTCGCGGTCACCGAAGCGCGAGACGTCGCCATGGGGGGAGGTGGTGCAGGCGCCTCCCACCTTCCAGGGACCACCGTCCCACCTCTGGACGTCGCCGCCCTACATCGACCTCATTGGCGACGAGGACGACAACGGCGACGCGTGAGACGGCGACGGGCACGGCAGCAGCGCGCGGGCGGTGCTTTTCTTTTGTTTTAGTTTATGTTAATTATGTTCATGTTAAGCACTGTGGAACAGGGTATCGACGGGCCGTGAAGACTGTTTATTTTGTTTTATGTTTGCTTTTTTGGCATTTCTTTGAGTTTTGCGATTTTTTTTATATCACGTCCACTTCGGACATGATATGGGGTGCGGCCGCGCGTTGGGCGCACCGACACGGCAACGGCCCCAAATGAACATGGTAACTCATTGCCGCCCCAAACGAACGAAAGCAGGACAAAACGGACGTCCGTCTGAAATCGTGCGCTGGAGTTGGCCTCAGTGCGCGGCGAGAGGACACCGGGGGAGTGCTGGTGCTCATCGCTGTTTCGATCTCCACCTGGCGAAGCTATCTCTGGACGGGACGATTGCTAGACTCGCTTTCGCTCGTCGGCCGTCTGCTGGACCCACGTAGCCTAATAACAAGAGGTTTTTGACCGTGCGGCGGCACTTTTTGTGTCGACGATCCATTCGAGCAGTATGCCTGCAGTGACGCTGCGCTCTCCGCGTCGACCCGAGCCTTTCCGCGGTGGAAGATTCACCGTGCGGCGCCGTGGCGCGCAAGCTCTGAACCCACGCTGGATTTCCTTTCCTCCGTCAGAGTCACGGCCACGCGACGGTGCTGTTACTTTCTGTTGTTTGGCCTAATTTTCCATCGGATTCGGAGTATAACTTAATTGTTCTTCGAATTCGTCGATCAATCACGTAGCTGCTCAATATTAGTTGGGCTATAGGCCCATTTAATAATATCAGAAAATCCCTAAGAGCCCATGCTGTCAAGGAAGTTGTGAGAAGTTTAGTCCCACATGACCACGCCTCGTCACGACGCGCACGCACGCGCGCGCGCCGCGGGTTGCGGGAATAAGCCGAGCCGATGCAATGTTTTGCCGGTCAAAATTGGAGAGTCCATTACAGACACAAAATGAATACGAGACATCATATTCATTGCGGAAATGGAAACGTCCATAACAAATACGTTTTATTGTGAAGATGGAAACGTCTGTCATTAAATGTGTTTTTATGGAGATGAAACGTCTGTCATTAAACGTGTTTTTATGGAGATGAAACGTCTGTCATTAAACTTGTTTTTATGGAGATGAAACGTCTGCCATTAAACGTGTTTTTATGGAGATGAAACGTCTGCCATTAAACGTGTTTATTGCTGGACCGTTCTCCTACCCGACTGGTTATATATATGAGGCATCGCAGCCCAGCCAAATAGAACACTTCACACCTCCACTGCTCCTCGGTCGTTCCTTTCACTGCTGCTGCCTTCGGTGATCCCATCCCGTCTACCGCGTACACGGCTGACGGGAGAGCGGGTCTCCGAAACCCCGCTTCTCCAGATCCTGTACGGGAGAGAGGCGATTAGGTTTTCGGGGAGCGTCTCCTACGCGACTGCTCGCTTCTTTCGACTACTTCCTCTACGTCGACTACTTCCGCGTCACCTTCGTCTTCACCATGAGCACTGACGCCGATCGCGTGGCTGCCGAGAACGCTGCTGCTGACAAGACGATCGCCGACGAGGCCAACGCCTCCGCTGCTGCTACGGCCGATTGGCCTACTGGAGGGTATGACACATTTACCCCACTCCTGTTTATTTCCATGTGTGCAGTACTAGTGGTTTGCGTAGATATTTCTACTATCTGCCTAGTACGTGCGTACATCATCAAAATTCAGTATGTCATTAGCACTGCCTATGTCATGTTCATGATTTATTATTGGATTATATTATTCGAACAATTGCTTAATTTCTCAACAATCCAAAAACCTAATTTGTGTAGGCAATTTTCGATCCATGGTTTTGCTGCTGCACTGAAACCTGCCCCATTTACGAGGACGTACTTTAAGCGTTGGCAGACCAAAACCGTCTTATGGCTCACGGCGATTAACGTGTTCTGGGTCGCCGGTGTTACTTCCACGGGAACGATCGCTCCTGAACAGTAGAAGGCGTTCAGGGAGGCCACCATCGTCTTTGTTGGATGTGTTCTGAGCGTGATCGGAGATAAGCTGGTTGATGCATACTTACATATGCGGGTTGCCAAGTACTTGTGGGAGGCGCTCGAATCTAAATTCGGCGCAACGGATGCTGGGAGCGAGATGTATATTATGGAGCAGTTCCACGATTACAAAATGGTCGAAAATCGTTCTGTATTGGAACAGGCTCATGAGATACAGTGCATCGCTAAGGAGCTTGAGCTTCTCAAGTGTGTGCTGCCGGGCAAATTTGTCGCGGGTTGCATTATCGCTAAGTTACCCAATTCCTGGAGAAACTTTGCCACTACTCTAAAACATCAGAGGCGTGAATTCTCAGTTGAGGATGTCATTGGCCATCTGAGTGTCGAGCAGAATTCGAGGGCAAAAGACTCGCACGGAAAAGGGACCGAAGGGACCTCTGTCCCCAATGTGGTGCAGAAGAACTTCAACCCCCACAAGCCCAAGGGGAAGAATGGTGTCCAACAAAATACCAAGTTTAAGAAGAAGGGCAAGAAGACCTTCAAGAAAGATAAGAAGAAGGGTGGTTGTTTTACTTGTAGTTCAGATGAACATTGGGCTGCCAAGTGCCCAGACAAGTTCAAGAAGCCAGGACAGGACTCCAAGACTGTCAACAAGATTGTGAGCAACAATGAGAGTGGGCCATCTGGGTACGGTAATTTGTTTACTGTATTTTCAGTTTGTCAGTCTACCGATTGGTGGATTGACACAGGTGCAAATATTCATGTGTGTGCTGACATTTCATTGTTTTCTTCTTATCAGGCCACAGGGAACGGGTCCGTACTGATGGGGAATAGCGCGAATGCTTCTGTTCATGGTGTTGGCACGGTCGATCTGAAGTTTACTTCGGGAAGGATCGTGCAACTGAAGAACGTGCAGCATGTCCCCGCCATCAAGAAGAATCTCGTTAGTGGTTCCCTTCTATGTAGAGAAGGGTTTAAGTTGGTATTCGAGTCTAATAAAGTAGTTGTTATGAAATATGGACTGTTTGTTGGAAAAGGTTATGAATGCGGAGGTCTATTCCGTTTTTCCCTCGCTGATTTTTGTAATAAAGTCGTGAACAATATTCATTCGAGTATTAATGAAACAGAAGTTTGGCATTCACGTCTTTGTCACATTGGTTTTGGTAGTATGACGCGGTTAGCAAAATCGAATTTAATCCCGAGTTTCACTTTAGCCAAAGGTTCTAAGTGCCATTCGTGTGTGCAATCTAAGCAACCTCGCAAGCCTCACAAGGCAGCAGAGGAGAGACACTTGGCGCCACTGGAACTCATACATTCTGATCTTTGTGAGATGAATGGTGTGTTGACTAAAGGTGGAAAAAAATACTTCATAACATTGATAGATGATTCCACTAGATATTGCTATGTGTATCTATTAAATACTAAAGATGAGGCTCTACACTACTTTAAAATCTATAAGGCAGAAGTTGAGAATCAACTTGAAAAGAAAATTAAACGAGTCTGGTCAGATCGTGGTGGAGAGTACTTCTCAAAAGAGTTTGATGCCTTTTGTGCGGAACACGGTATTATTCACGAGAGGACGCCTCCCTACTCACCCCAGTCAAATAGGGTTGCCGACCGGAAAAACCGTACTCTAACTGATTTGGTTAACGCCATGTTAGATACGTCGGGTTTATCCAAGGCATGGTGGGGGGAGGCTATAATGACATCATGTCATGTCCTAAATAAAGTTCCGACAAAGGATAACGAGATCACTCCTTATGAGAAGTGGACAAAGAGAAGGACAACACTCTCGTACTTACGTACTTGGGGCTGCTTGGCGAAAGTCAATGTGCCGATCCCCAAAAAGCGTAAGCTTGGTCCAAAGACCGTGGACTGTGTTAATTTGGGCTACGCTATGAATAGCGTTGGCTATAGATTTCTAGTAGTGAAATCTGAGGTACCTGACATGAAGGTCGGTACAATTATGGAGTCTAAGGATGCTACATTCTTTGAGTATATTTTTCCCATGAGAGATATGCAAAGCACTTCTAGACAGAAATCTGAGGAAACTCCTGAGCCTGCCATTCCAATGGAATATTATGAACATACACATGATGAAAATCATGAGGAGGATAATGAGGAAACCCTTGGTAGGGGCAAGAGACAAAGGACTGTAAAGACCTTTGGTGATGATTTCCTCATATACCTCGTGAAAGATAATCCCACTTCTATTTCAGAAGCGTATGCCTCTTCAGAAGCTGACTACTGAAAGGATGCAGTCCGTAGCGAGATGGATTTCATCATGGCTAACGGGACTTGGGAGATTACTGAACGTCCTTATGGTTGCAAACCATTGGGATGTAAGTGGGTGTTCAAGAAGAAGCTTAGGCCCGACGGTATGATTGAAAAGTACAAGGCTAGGCTTGTGGCCAAGGGCTATGCCCAGAAAGAAGAAGAAGATTTCTTCGACACTTATTCACCTGTGGCCAGACTGACCACCATTCGAGTATTACTCTCGTTGGCGGCCTCACATGGTCTTCTCATCCATCAGATGGATGTTAAGACGGCTTTCCTGAACGGAGAGCTAAAGGAGGAAATCTACATGCAACAGCCTGATGGCTTTGTGATAGATGGTCAGGAAGGAAAGGTGTGCAGGTTGGTGAAATCTTTATATGGCCTGAGACAAGCGCCTAAGCAATGGCATGAAAAGTTTAATGAAAGGTTGACATCTGTTGGCTTTGTTGTTAATGAGGCCGACAAATGTGTATACTATCGCTATGGTGGGGGCGAAGGAGTTATACTGTGCTTGTATGTTGATGACATACTGATATTTGGAACTAGCCTCAAGTTGATTGAGGAGGTTAAGTCCTTCTTATCTCAGAACTTTGAGATGAAGGACCTTGGAGTGGCTGATGTTATCTTGAACATCAAGCTATTGAGAGATGATGAGGGTGGGATTACACTTCTGCAATCCCATTATATTGAGAAGGTGTTGAGTCGTTTTGGATATTCGGACTGCAAACCATCTCAAACACCATCTGATTCTAGTGTGCTGATTCGAAAGTCTAAAGGCATAGCTATAGATCAATTGAGATACTCTCAGATTGTTGGTTCACTCATGTATCTAGCGAGCGCAACGAGGCCTGACATCGCATTTGCTGTTAGCAAACTGAGCCGGTTTGTTTCCAAACCGAGTGATGTACATTGGCATGCTTTAGAAAGAGTTATGCGCTATTTGAAAGGTACTATGAACTATGGACTTCACTATACCGGATACCCGTCGGTACTTGAAGGGTATAGTGATGCGAATTGGATCTCTGATGCTGATGAGATGAAGGCCACGATAGGGTATATGTTTACTCTTGGAGGTGATGCTGTTTCCTGGAAGTCTTGCAAGCAAACGATCTTAACGAGATCGACTATGGAAGCAGAATTAACAGCATTAGACACATCGGGTGGCGAAGCAGAATGGCTTCGAGATCTTTTGATGGATTTGCCAGTGGTTGAGAAGCCGGTTCCGGCCATCCTTATGAACTGTGACAATCAAACAGTTATTGTCAAGGTGAAGAGTTCAAAGGACAACATGAAGTCCAACAAACACATAAGAATGAGACTAAAAGCTGTCAGAAAATTAAGAAACTCCGGAGTGATAGCGTTGGATTATATCCAAACAGCTAAGAATCTGGCAGATCCCTTTACTAAAGGGCTATCACGTGTCGTGATAGATAATGCATCGAGGGAGATGGGTATGAGGACCTGGGAAAACAAGCCAGTGGTGAACTGAGGAGAGTAACTATACTGACCCACTCCGTTGGAGATGCAATACTCTCGATACTGTATGGTAGGATGACTACTGTCTTAATGTGTTCCAAAGCTTATGTAAGCGAGATGCTATCCTACAGAGCAATCTTTGGAGGAACACACCTATGTGAGCCCGACTGCTGGTCACAGTCTATGAGATTGGGGTGATCTCTAGTAAGCTCATGAATAGGCCAGGAGTGTGACTTATATGCTCCACCCGAGGGGTCAGCATTCGGCAGCCTAGTACTAGTAAGACATGTGGTGAAGCTTCTTTACGCCAAACTGACAATTCAAGACTTAGTCCATTGTTCAGTTGTGAAGGAGTGTAGCTATTTGTTCTAGGTGGATGTTCAACCTTAACGGGTCTCCACTGAAAATACTGGTATATCAAAACAGAGTTTGGAACAGAGGACAACACCATGGGCCTTCGGGATCTGGTGGGGGATTGCTGAATATTAGTTGGGCTATAGGCCCATTTAATAATATCAGAAAATCCCTAAGAGCCCATGCTGTCAAGGGAGTGGTGGGAAGTTTAGTCCCACATGGCCACGCCTCGTCACGACGCGCACGCGCGTGCGCCGCGGGTAGCGGGAATGAGCCGAGCCGATGCAATGTTTTGCCGGTCAAAATTGGAGAGTCCATTACAGACACAAAATGAATACGAGACGTCATATTCATTGCGGAAATGGAAACGTCCATAACAAATACGTTTTATTGTGAAGATGGAAACGTCTGTCATTAAATGTGTTTTTATGGAGATGAAACGTCTGTCATTAAACGTGTTTTTATGGAGATGAAACGTCTGTCATTAAACGTGTTTTTATGGAGATGAAACGTCTGCCATTAAACGTGTTTTTATGGAGATGAAACGTCTGCCATTAAACGTGTTTATTGCTGGACCGTTCTCCTACCCGACTGGTTATATATATGAGGCATCGCAGCCCAGCCAAATAGAATACTTCACACCTCCACTGCTCCTCGGTCATTCCTTTCACTGCTGCTGCCTTCGGTGATCCCATCCCGTCTACCGCGTACATGGCTGACGGAAGAGCAGGCCTCCGAAACCCCGCTTCTCCAGATCCTGTACGGGAGAGAGGCGATTAGGTTTTTGGGGAGCGTCTCCTACGCGACTGCTCGCTTCTTTCGACTACTTCCTCTACGTCGACTACTTCCGCGTCACCTTCGTCTTCACCATGAGCACTGACGCCGATCGCGTGGCTGCCGAGAAGGCTGCTGCTGACAAGACGATCGCCGACGAGGCCAACGCCTCCGCTGCTGCTACAGCCGATTGGCCTACTGGAGGGTATGACACATTTACCCCACTCCTGTTTATTTTCATGTGTGCAGTACTAGTGGTTTGCGTAGATATTTCTACTATCTGCCTAGTACGTGCGTACATCATCAAAATTCAGTATGTCATTAGCACTGCCTATGTCATGTTCATGATTTATTATTGGATTATATTAATCGAACAATTGCTTAATTTCTCAACAGTAGCAATGGGGAGCAGAAGTAATGAGCGGACAAAACAGAGGAGCAGCGCCTAGCAGGATACTGTTTGTGTAACAACGATTTCGATTGCATCAATGATTATGTTGCAAAACAGTACGGTTTGCAGTAACAATTTACTACATGACACTAATTGGCCACAAACTAAACTCTTCAAACACCCATAATGCCTACTGTGATCGCCGCTAGTGCTGCGCCCGGCTGGATCAGCCTCATATGCTTCTCCTGCGTCGAGGTAGCTGCTGCTGTGCTCTACGTCGACGGCAATGTCCAGAAAGCCGGACTCTGCATCTACTGATTCTACTTCACTTGTGATAGCGTCGTCCACGATGATGCCAGTCGTCTCCTTGGCCGGCACGGCAAGTGCGTCCGCTGCTTCGGTTGGTGCGGATAGGACGTCGATCCAGCCCTCGTCGGAGTCCCAGTCCGGGAGCGCCGAGGCAGGGCAGGCCAATGCTTCGATCCTCCTCTCGGCCGTGCTGTCGTGCTCCGCCTCCTCGGTGTCCGACTCCGACTCCCAGAATGCCGCGTCCAGCGTGCTCTTGGGCGACACCCATTTGCTCTCCATGGCTTGCGGCTTCGCTTCGACGACGGCGGAGGCCAAGAACGGGTGCTCCAGCAGCCACTCGGGGACCTCGGGCACGGCCTCCGTGTACCCGATCCGGTGCAGCGCGGCTAGCTCGTTGCCGTCCATGCCGCTCCATGGGGCGCGGCCGGTGGCCATCTCGACGACCGTGCAGCCGAGCGCCCAGACGTCGGCCGCGAGGCCCTGCTCCTCGCCGCGCGCCACCTCCGGCGCCATGAACGCGGGCGTGCGGCCGATGATCGGCACGCCAGCGCCCACTTTCCTCGCGCACCCGAAATCGGCGAGCTTGGCGCGGCCGTCGGCGCCGATCACGACGTTCCTGGCCTTGACGTCCCCGTGCACCATCCCGGCGCCATGAATGTACGCTAGCCCGGCCGCCACGTCGGCGGCGTACCCGCGGACGGCGCGCTCGTCGAGGCCCCCGTTGCTCGCCGCCCGGTCGGCCAGCAAGCCGCCGGGGGCGAACTCGAGGAAGAGCTGGTAGGAGCCGTCCCCAGCGCCGCGGCCGCCGATGCAGTAGACGACGCGCGGGGATTGTACGCCGGCCATCACGCACAGCTCCCTCCTGAGCGCCGCCGCGCACGCCGCCCCCGCGGCGGACTTGACCGCGAAGAGCTCCCCCGAGGCGTCGTCCGCGGCGAGGAAGACCTCGGCCCCCGAAGCGCCGCGGCCGATCGTCCGCAACCGCGTCCATTGTTTGCTCGCCATCTTGATCTTGTGTGCGTTGCGAATTGGGATTGCTGTTGATTCTGTTGGTACTCTGTTGTCGAGCTTGCTGAATTGCTGATGGGTTCTCTTTTTGGTTTAACTATCTCTTGCCCTGAGTAGTGTCCATTGCTCAGTTTTGTCCTCGGTTGCGAATCGTGCTCAGTTTTGCCCCTAGACTGTACGCAACTACTATGACGAGGTCAAACTGGCAGTTTTGAGTCCATTCCGTCTATCGGCGTTAGTGGTAGTGGGTCCGGAGCTTACATGTGCGACCGCGTGGATGTGGGTCCGGAGCTTACATGTGGGACCCCGCAACAACGTCCCCAAATCAATCCTAGGGTTCTAACCGGGCCACTCGACACCACTCTGTCCCGTCCGCCGCCCGGCCGTCCTGCGCCGCCGCCTTCACATGCGCCGCCACCAGCTGCGCTGCCGCGGCCGCGGCCATGGCCGTCCTGCTCCACCGCTACCTGCTCCGCCCGCCACCTTCCTGCGACGCCACGGGTGGGGCGCCCGCCACCTGCTCGACCCGCGGCGTGGCCTCCTTCCGTGCGCCCGGCCGGAGCGCTGATAGGTGGGGGGCTGGTGCACACAGAGGAAGTACGAGGGTGAACCCCAGGGCGAAATGGCGAGCGGCGGCGACCCCGGAGTATTTGGCGAGGCAGGCATCGGGCCGGAGATCCGCCGCGTCCACGACTGGGTTCCCGAGGGGTAAGTCACGCTTCCTGTTTAGATTGAGCTTAGTTGTACATTTCAACAGTCGGTTAGTGTTGGTTTGTCCGGTTAGTTTAGCTATTGGTGAATTGCGTCTCTGTTTTTCGTCGGTTAGGATGGAGTTGCGGTTTGCTTTCTTGGTGCACATTAGAAGGGACCGGTACATGCTGAATGCAAAGAATAAGAAGAAATTCCAAGGAGGTTTTGATTATCTGTTGCCAATGGCTTGTAATTGGAGTTTCAGACAATTTGGGGAGGTAATTTGCAGCCAATATCCTTGGGGTTTGCTTGATGAAGTGGAATACAAATACTACGATGGGGAATAAATGGGTGACAATTAGCAATGATGAAGAGCCGAGGCACATTTTCCAATGTAATGCCCTTCAAAAATGTTCATTAATTTTGGCACCAGGTGTAAACCTCAACCAGAGCCGAGGCACATTTTCCATGACATTATGGTCTTTGATTTAAATCATGATGTATTTGAATTGGAGTAATTAAATTGGTATTAAATATTTAACAGCTCCAAAAAAATTCTGAACTTAATTGTTTGACTCTGGAATAATTCAATTAGCTTCCACAAAAAGTTTCAGAATTAAATAAAATGATTTACTACCTAAACTAAATCAGAACAGCAAACAGAAAAGTACGCAAGAGATCTCATTTGCCCACCCCCGGATGGGCCTAATTGGATGCAGTTAGCCCATTAGTCTAGCCGGCACTTGGCTCTCGGTTCTGAATTTGGCTCACAGAGAAACCTTTTTTTTTACAGAAAGGCAGAGCAGAGAGCTGCATTTCATTGATCAAAGTTTCTGAATTTCTCATTTCTTCTCTTTTTTTCAACATATTTAAATGTTGGTCATTTCTTCTCCCTTTTTTCAACATTTAAACAACTTTGACCAACATTTAAACAAGGTGAATTTCTCATACAATTTCAAGCTTACAAATTCCTCCACAATTCATGCCTTTCCATACAATTTCAATATTACATCCAGTGCGATTACCATACCTACAAATGCCCAAAAGTAATTGCAAATAGGTATTTGTGCTTGATCTTCGAGCTTCCTAACCTTCTTGTTTAACCTCCTAAGCTCAACAGCTAGCTCTCTGTCGTTGCCTGCTCCGCCCTCCGTCTCTTCTTCCGGAGCTCGTGCTGCGGCCACTGCCATTCATGGCAGGATGGGCAACCATTCTTCGTGCTCTTTTTGCAGTTCATTCATCAGAGTCTTGGCCAGAGCATCGACCCAAAGGAAGAAACATTTCACTTGCATGAACGCCAAACAGATCAACCGTATTGCTCAAGGATCCCGACCACGAAAATGGTGCAATTGCCCCGATTCTTACCCCATTCTCGCTGCACATGTAGAACGGACGATTATGGTTCTTCGGTGTGCGAGAAACCCTTCGATCAACGCCCGCCCGGCACCACGGACAGACGAAGATCGGCATCTCCACGCGCGCCGGGCTCTGGATCCGCGAGGTGGCGCGGGAGCATGAAGAAGACATCGAGCTTGGAGCCGAAGGGGATCTCAACGCCGCCGCGCCCTCCACAGCAATCCTCCCACCGCCGCGCTCTCTGTCGCCCGCTCTCTCTGTCGCCACTGGTCATCGCCGCTCTCTCTGTCGCCCGCGCCCAGCTCCTAGCTATCAACAGTGGTCACTGCCGCTCTCTCTGTCGCCGCGCCCAGCTCTCCAGCCTATCTGATTGTTGCTCACCGCTGCGAGCTCCGGGGACGCACGCCGCCGCTTATATCGCACACCCGCAACGGCTCTCTGCTCAATGGCTCTTTGCTGGGTCCCACAAGCCACGAGAGCAACGGTCTGATCGTGTAGCGCGTCTCTGCCGCCTGGTCCCACCTGTAATGGCCGAGTCAAAACGTTGACTTGACGGAGACGGCAGTGTTTACGGAACGAGTCGGTGCGGACAGACTAGGGGCAAAACTGAGCACGATTCACAAACTGAGGGCAAAACTGAGCACAGAGACACCACTGAGGGCAAAAGGATAATTAACCCTCTCTTTTTTTGGCGGGTGTGCGTATATATAGATGGAGGGGAGAAAGGGCTTTGTACTTGGGGAGAAGAAAAGTTTTGGAACATGGAAGGTATTTGGTGGCGTGTGTGCGGGATTAGTAAATCCGGAAGCGAAAAGGCATGGGAAGCAAGCTGTTTACCTTCTCGGCACGCGCCCGCGGCGGTGGGGGTCCTTCTGTGATTATGAGTGGGAACGCGCGGTCCGGGCTTGACCAGACCAAGCTTCGCGCTGCGCCTCTTGTTGCCATGCGTCAATTAATCTCGTGTCTGAAAAGGAACAACATTAAACCGTGTCAAATCTCTCGCATCCCGGGTCGACTTGCTCTCGGATTCTATCTAATGGGCGAGTGTTTTGAGCCAGACGAGGATTCTGGGAAGGTTCTATCTTTTTGGGAGTAGGAAATTTGCTACTTCCACCGTCTAGGTGTATAAATCATCTTAGGCTGTGCATCGCGACCAAGGCGAAGGGAAAACGAGAGAACTTAATGTTTTTTTACTAGTTAATAGCATTGCCTGTAATGAATTAACCACTGCATGTCATGTTTGGTAGTCTCAAGTCATTGAAAGAATGCACGACCCACATCTCTTATTGGTTGATATGTCACGAAACAAGAAACGAGGAGGGAGTTAATGTAGCGTGCCTAAGTGTTTTCGGATTATTTGATTTTCGTAAGATGACTTACACACCTAGACGGAGAAAGTAGAATAGTTGTCAAAGTCTTGGTCCCTCGTAGCGAGACGAGGTGTGTGAAACAGAGCATTGTGTTGGGTCCGCGTGTGTAAACGAATCGTGGGTGGAAGTCAGCGGGTGCACCTGAACTGAAGGGAGTTGGGTCTCCTCGGTTGGTCCTATACCTGGCCAAACCTCGGGCCGGGCAGGGCTTCGGGCCGAGCCTAGCCAAGCCCGAGGCAAAAAACCTAGGCCCGGGCCCGGGCCGGCCCGGCCATCGGGCCTGGTTTTTGGGCCCAAGCACGACCTGAACACGTAAAAGCCCGCCAGGCCTCGGGCCGGGCCCCTTCAGAAAAGCGCAAAAACGACGGGCCCATCGGGCTCAAAATCTAGGCCCGAGCCCGGCCCGGGAGCAGCGTCGGGCCGGGCCGGGCTGCCCATGGCCAGGACTAGTTGGTCCTCTGCCACTGTGGCATGCTAAGTCCACCGCCGCAGTGCACTGTACTGTATAGTATTATGGTGCGGCTCCATCGGACTGTTTCGTGTGCGCCTGGCCCCAACATCCATGATCCATCTAGAACCAAGACTGATGGAAATACGCCTCAACGTGGATCATTTCTGTGCATATGCAGGCACGCCGTCGACGCCGTCTGCCGCTCCGCACACGCAATGTCGTGGACACCGGCTGCGGCACCACTCAGCGGCGGCATGCACGCACGCGCGGCTGCGAAATCGCATCCGCCATGTTGCCACACTGTCTGGCCACGTGGCGTCCGCGAGGATACGGATTCGTGAGGGTCCATGCCGATGCGGCGACCGAAAGCCGAGCGTGGCGTGGTGGACGCGCCTACTTTTGCCGTTTCGCGGCGCGTGGCGGCAGAAACCGCGCAGGTCGATCGTCGCGCGAGTCCGATGCGTTGCTTCCCTTCGTTGGCCAGCCTAAGGATTAACGACGTAGAACTTAGATGTGCAATATTTATGCCACATCTAGATGTGATTTAGCAAAACTGTTATTGAAAATATGCGGTAAACGTCGGTATAAACGAGCAAAGGATATTCTAACACGCATTGTTGGAAAAAAATTGAAGAAAAAAAATCTAACACGTATTAAGATGATTATGTAATGTTCGCCCCAAAAAAAGTAATTCTACTAACTACGTAACTAACCCGTGACTGAGCTGGACAAGGTTGCTTGCCAGCCAAGTTTAGTGTAAGGGATGATTGTTGCAGTTATCATTTTGACAAGTGGCATGAGCTTCAGAAGACAAATTTTACCGTCGGTGGTACCTGTAATCGGATAATATATTGTACTTTCTCCTTGATAAAATAAGTGTCTCAACATTAGTACAACTTTGTACTAGAGTTAATACAAAATTGAGACACTTATTTGGGACGGAGGGAGTATAATATCTAAAAATGTCTACTCGTACCAATCATTAGACCCATGATACCAACGATTTCTTCTTCGGGAATGATGATAGCAACGAATGATTGCCCATGATCCATGGAAGGGCGTCACGTTCCTCGGACAGATCGAGCCCAGGTCAGCATGGCGTCAACATAAGAAAGAAGACGACGATTTTAGCTGCTAATGCAACTACTCCGGAAACGCAGCGGCTGTCCAATCATGATGAAAGGCGGCGAGTCGATCGGGTCACGCCATGTGTGCTGTGCAAAATGCTAGTTTGCAGCCCACCAAACTGCACCAGATACGACGCTGTTGCCGTAGCTCCCCCGGAAGTCGTTAGGCCAGCGGGCAGCGGCGCCGTACCAACTGGTTTCTCTCGTTGGCCTAAGATCAGCGGTGACGCTCCCCGCAACAGAGAAGTGTACGGCACCGGGCCATCAAGATTCCGTGGCTCTTCACCCGCCCGTTGCGTAAAAGGCGGTGAGAGGAGCGCACACAAGTGCGGCACAAATACGGGAGTTCAGAAAGATGGGCGGCGATCCTCAAAAAAAAAAAAAGATGGGCAGCGACGCGGCGCACTGAGGCGAATCGACGACACACGGCGCAGCAGCACGGCTCGGGTTGGCATCGCTTCGCCTGGCGGACAGACGAGCACGACGAAGTGCAAAGTGCAGTGGCGCGCGTGTGGCCCAGCCAGCGACTCCTCGGTCGACGCCGTCCGCGGCCACTCCACCTGCGCTCGCGCGGCGCGGCGCGCATGAGTACGTACGCAGCTAGCGGTGGCCATTGGGTAGATATGCATGGTTGGCTGGTTGCACATCCAATGATCAGACCAAAACATCACCCAACAGAAGCTGAGTAGTTTTCATCCACTGGAATGTCCAAACTGAACAGCCAAGCTACAAAGTTGTCTCTGGCCTCCCCTGACAAGGCCCATAAACAGTAACTAGTGTCCATGTGTCATTGTTGTGTTTAGAGGTGAACTTGACAACTAGTCCAAAAGGCTGAACATCAATGAGAACACCATGCAGCACAGCAGAGTTCCAAATCATAAGGATGCCACCAGAAGCCCCCATAGATGGGCTGGAAGCAAAGTTGTCAAATATCTTGGGGGCAGAAACCTAGATCTTGCATCAAAATGCTGCATCTTGTACCGGAAAAAACACTGCAGGACTCCCGACCCCCGCGTCGCCTGGCTCTGGCGACACGGGGGACTCCGGCACAGCCGCCGCCGCAAGGCCCTCCCCTCCCCGGTCTCCCGCATCGCCGCCGCCGGAGGGGCCGCCGGCAAAGCCTGCGTGTGCCCCAGGGAAGGTGGCGGCGGGGCGTTCCTCTTTCCGCAGCGGCGCGCACGATGGCTCCGTCTTCTTGGCGGCGCGGCAGAGCTGTAGGGTTGTGGGGGCGGCATTTCGTGGGAAGTTGCCGGATCCTGGTCGGGCCTGACCGGATCTGGCTTCTCCGACCTCGGTGGCTGTAGGGGTGTGGCGTGCGACGCGACGGTGGCCCGGTGCTCGGAGGTTCCATGGTGGGGTTGTGGACGCCGGTGGTCTGCGTGTTCGACTGCAGGGTGCGGCGTGCGGCGACATGGTGATGCTTGGCGGCTCCATGGTGGGGCAGCGAGCTCCGACGGACAGCGAGGGTTGGAATCCGGGGCGACGGCTCCGGGACGGTGGTTGATGTGACGTCGGCTGTGGAGTTCGCGTGGGTGACGCAGCGGCCGCGGTGTGCTTGGTGGTGGGAGGCTCGACTCTCCTGTCTGAGCAGCTCGGCCACAACGGTTCTTCGGTGGGTTGCAGCTCCGATGGCTTTGCTGTTCGGGATGCAGCGTTGGCGCAGTGTGCGGGCTCTGGACCGCTAGATCTGGCCGGCGAGGTGGTGCATGGTGGCAGCCTGCCCGTCCCTGCCCGGAGGCTTGCCGTGGGGTGCTCGACAGAGAAGCGTGGTGGTGGTCCTTGCATGGTGATGGCGCGGTTGTTGTGTAGGGGTGCGCGGGTCAGTGGAGGTGCTGGTTGGCGTGGTTAACCGCGCGAGAGTGATGGTGTTGCTGAACTGGGCGAAAGCTTACCGGTGCTTGCCAGCCGACGGCGGCGCCGCCCGTGGGCGTCGCGTTCTTCCTTGGAGGCGTCATCGAAGTGATATGTGCATCCTCTTCTCTCGGGCCAAGTTCTTCGGGCGAAAGTCTAGATCTTGATTGGATCAGGCGGCGGCGGCGTCTTCAACGTCGTATTCCCTCTTTAGGGCGCCGTCTTGGAGGTCTTGGTCCCATTTGTGCTTCCTGTAGGCTGGACGTGCACATCATCGTGGTCGGCAGGTGCTCGGTCGACGGTGAGGTTGGTGTGGCGTTGCGACGCGTGTGGCGACGACAATGGTGGCGAGCAGAGCAGGGGTGCAGCTTGTCCTTCTGATGTCGAAGGTCCGGCACGCCAATGGGTGTGCCTATGCTGGTTTCTGGCTGTGACAGAGAAGTCGGAGCTGCCGGCGGCTGGGCCACTGCGGCAACGATGACTTCATGAGGGCGGTCTTCAGCGGGCGGTGCTCTCCGGATGTTGTGCTGGACTAGGTCGGTGCGAGGCTTGCAACTTGCTCCTGTGAAGCTCGTTAGCAAAATCGGAGCTGCCATGTCCTCGACGCCGCGGTCGACTATTTGGCGTTGCTTTGTTGCTCGGTGTTCCCTCTCGACGGTTGTGTCGTTGGTTGTGCTGTGATCTTGTTTGTGGCCAGGTCATCCGCATGTGCCCCGTGTGGGGTCTGTAATTTAGGTTTTCGCCCGGTTCTCCTCTAATTAACCGGGCAACTCTCTTCTTCTTAATCAATGAAAATGGCAAATCTTTTGCCTCGTTTAAAAAAAAATGCTGCATCTTGGTTTCCTGCAAGCACGCCACAGTACTGTGACTCTCTTCGTTTTTTGACGAATTGCATGTTGCCTATTATCAGAAT
This sequence comes from Thinopyrum elongatum, assembly GCA_011799875.1. NCBI lineage: Eukaryota > Viridiplantae > Streptophyta > Magnoliopsida > Poales > Poaceae > Thinopyrum > Thinopyrum elongatum. The sequence goes on from CM022297.1 coordinate 474,264,901, forward strand.
TAAGGCCACGTACATTTCAGCACAACTTATGCGAGCTTCTACTTTTAAATCTATCCATAATAACCAAAATAAATAGCAGACGATAAAGTACAGCCATATAATGTGCCATATATCCAAAAGTACTAGATCAAAGTATCAAACTTAGACCTTACAACTTTGTAAGAAAAAAGAAAAAAGAAAAAAGAAAAAAAGAAAAGATAACTAGCAAACCTAGGGGCTTGCAAAACAAAATATATAGTTGCAATTTTATGGATAATTGAGAATAATATGAAGTAGTAGAAAACGTAAGTTGATTCAATAAATGTTATGTCATGCAATTACCTCTCCAATTTGCAATATTATGCAATTATGTATCATTTGTGTAGTCATGTTTGTTTTATGCAAGTTTACATCTGTTCTTAAATAATGTATATGCAAAGCATATATGAATGACTCAAACGAGATTATGCAACTAAAAACTTGCAGATTCAAATCCTTGCCTACATAGACAATAGTATATGTCGTTGTTATGAAAACAACATTCGACTAGGCAGTACCATAGTAGCATGATCATAAGTAATTTAGCGGTGGTGTGTATGACGGCCTTATAGCGAAGGTCGTCGTACACTCGACGGGAGTGACACAACCGTATTTTTGAATAAGTTCAATCTCCTCGGTGTGGTGTGACATAGTCCACTATGATAGAAGGGCCTCAGGTGGGGATTGACGGTCGCAGGCTTCAAGACGTGCACGACTCCTCGGGGGCCACTCCAAAATTCCTGACCGGGGTCGATCCGACTGGTACGCGACTCCTCACGCTTTGACTCTAAAGTGATTTGAGGCTATCGGAAGGCCCAAGAGCAATGGTTCCATATCAGCTTATTCTTGTTGATGACTGATTCATGCAATCTAGAATAAGCTGATTAAATCATTCTATTTGTGGATCATGACCTAAAAAAACAAACAAACAAAGAATATACTACTTTTGAACTAAAACCATGGCTAGTAGTTTTTTTGTTGTTGAAATAATCACATATATTTGATTAAACAAACAGATTACAAATAGTACACATGTGATCATTACAAGAGACATACATAGATGTCTTGCAATATTGCATCAAAGATTCTGCAAGAAGCAAAACTAAAATTTCACCGTGACAGAATCTTGTGCCACACCGAAACGTCGCCCCCCATCGTCCTCCACAGCCACCAGGCAGCGCTGAAGAAAGAAGGGAACTGCCGTCATACCCAGATCTGGAGGAGCACCTTCGCATACGATGATGCTTTTTGAGCCGATGAATCGGACCGTCGCAAGCGACAGGACCGAGGCTTTGTGGCACGTCGGCTGGGGTTCTTCCCCGTGTCCGCTAGATCCCGTCGTCAACTTCATCCGATGCGACCGAAGAAGACGAACGACGCTGCTTGCCGCCATCCACGCACCCCATTGCAAGACACCAAACACAACCGAGACGGTCGACACCAACACCACCTGGGAGAGAGTCGTGTGCCGACCATCAAACACAAATCTCACCGGATCTGAAGACCGATGAGAAGACCGAGCCACCTGCTCCCCGGCACCACCCATTAGAGTACCGCCGAGATGGGGGAAGAGCAGAAGCAGATTATTTCGACACGGCGCTGTCTCCACCATTGATGCAGCACCTCTGAAAGCAAACTATGCCTATTCAATCTCCCCACCGGAGAGAAACTGCCGGGGTCGCCGCCCGCTCCTGCCGCCGGAGCGGCAGACGGAGAGGACGAGGACCCATGGCGTTGCCGGTGTGGAAAGAAGCAGGCAAGAATCGCTCCTGATCGCCGCTCTGAAGCGGTTCCAGAGGCAGCGAACACCATGACTAGTAATTTGGAAAGGAGGGAGTATTCCTTTTTTGAGCAACACACGGTTTGAAAAAAAAATATAAGAATGAGATTTTATACTTCACCGAGGGACATAAATGACTGTGGAGTTCACAATCGACTAGAGGGGTGAACAGGGCATTATCAAGTTTCATTCAAATTTTTGTTAATCATGCAAGAATGAAGCTTACAACTCTACCGTGTACCAAAAAGTATTAGCACTAAGCTAGAAACAAGTTGATTTATAAGCGTGTGCTTCTGTTCCATGACCTGTATGATCGTTGATTTTTGCACCAATTGCAAGTTGATATATACTACACCCTCCGTCTCACAATATAAGACGTTTTTTCAAAGTTGTTTTAGGTTGCAAAAACATTTTATATTATGAGACGGGGGAGTACAACATATAGAATAACACGCAGATTATTAAAAATATTTATAAGTATCTTGGATTAAATCCAAAGAAAATAGAATATGCGTTCCATCTGCCCATGTGAGAGCAGGTTCTGGTGGCGCGTACGGCTTGGTGCAGGGACAGCCCGGTGATCGCCGGCCTTGACGCACCGACGCCACCGGCATGAATCGGCTGCTCTTTTTACATCGTGTTTGTCCTCGTGCTCTGCGTGCCGTGTGCCGTGTGGACTAACTCGAACAGAGAAACAGATAAGCACGGGCCTGCCAGTTCTCATCAGTCTAGAAACATGCATTGCGGAGCATGGTGTGGGGGTACGTGTCGATGTGTCGACTGCGCTGGCACACCCACTCAAAAAAAAAAAGAGACTGCGCCGGCGCACAGCCGACACGCCATCCACAAGCGCACGGCGAGTCGACGAGTCCCAGTGCGCGGCGAGAGGACACCGGAGGGGTGGTGGCTGGACGAATCTCCACCCGGCGAAGCAATCTCTGGACGGGACGCTTGCTTGACTCGCTTTCGCTCGTCGGCCGTCGACTCCATCTGCTGGACCCACGTAGCTTCAAAAGGTTTTTGACTGTGCGGCAGCACTTTGTGTCGACGATCCATTCGAGCAGTACGCCTGCAGTGACGCTGCGCTTTCCGCGTCGACCCGAGCCTTTCCGCGGTGGAAGGTCCAGTGTGTGGCGGCGTGGCGCCCAAGCTCTCAATCCACGCTGGATTTCCTTTCCTCCGTCGGAGTCACGGCCACGCGACGGTGCTGTTACTTTCTGTTGTTTGGCCTAATTGTCCATCGGATTCGGAGTACAACCTATTTTTTCTTCGAATTCGTCGATCAATCACGTACCGATGGGGAGCAGAAGTATGAGCGGAGAAAAAACAGAGGAGCAGCGCCAAGCAGGATACTGTTGTTTTGTGCAACAACGAATTCGATTGCATCAATGATTATGTTGCAAAACAGTACTGTTTGCACTAACAATTTACTACATGACACTAATTGGCCACAAACTAAACTCTTCAAAAACTGATAATGCCTAACGACTGGATCAGCCTCATTTGTTTCTCCAGCGTCCAGGAAGCTGCTGTGCTCTACGTCAACGGCAATGTCGGGAAAGCCGGACTCTGCATCTACTGATTCTTCTTCACTTGTGATCGCGATAATGCCAGTCGTCTCCTTGGCCGGCACGGTAACTGCGTCCGCTGCTTCGGTTGGTGCGGATAGGACGTCGATCCAGCCCTCGTCGGAGTCCCAGTCCGGGAGCTTCGAGGCAGGGCAGGCCAACGCTCCGATCCTCCTCTCGGCCGTGCTGTCGTGCTCCGCCTCCTCGGTGTCGGACTCCGACTCCCAGAATGCCGCGTCCAGGGTGCTCTTGGGCGACACCCATTTGCTCTCCACGGCTTGCGGCTTCGCGTCGACGACGCCGGCGGAGGCCAAGAACGGGTGCTCCAGCAGCTGCGCCGCCGTGCACCGGTCGCTGGCCTGCCTGACCAAGCACCCGCGCAGGAAGTCCTTGGCCTCAGCGGACATCAACTCGGGGACCTCGGGTACGGCGTCCGTGTACCCGATCCGGTGCAGCGCGGCGAGCGCGTTGCCGTCCATGCCGGTCCACGGGGCGCGGCCGGTGGCCATCTCGACGACCGTGCAGCCGAGCGCCCAGACGTCGGCCGCGGGGCCCTGCTCCTCGCCGCGCGCCACCTCCGGCGCCATGAACGCTGGCGTGCCGCCGATGATCGGCATGCCAGCGCCCACTTTCCTCGCGCACCCGAAATCGGCGAGCTTGGCGCGGCCGTCGGCGCCGACCACGACGTTCCTCGGCTTGACGTCCCCGTGCACCATCCCGGCGCTGTGTAGGTACGCTAGCCCGGCCGCCACGTCGGCGGCGTACCCGCGGACTGCGCGCTCGTCGAGCCCCCCGTTGCTGGCCACCCGGTCCGCCAGCGAGCCGCCGGGGGCGAACTCGAGGAAGAGCTGGTAGGAGCCGTCACCGGCGCCGCGGCCGCCGAGGCAGTAGACGACGCGCGGGGAGCTCAGGCCGGCCATCAGCCGCTGCTCCCTCCTGAGCGCCGCGGCGGAGGAGGCCCCCGCGGCGGACTTGACCGCGAAGAGCTCGCCCGACACATCGTCCGCGGCGAGGAAGACCTCGGCCCCCGAGGCGCCGCGGCCGATCGTCCGAACCCGCGTCCATTGTTTGCTCGCCATCTTGATCTTGTGTGCGTTGCGAATTGGGGTTGCTGTGGTTTCTGTTGTCGAGCTTGCTTGTGGCCTGCTGAATTGCTGATGGGTTCTCCTTTTTTGGCGGGTGTGCGTGTATACAGGTCGGGGAAGGGAGGAAGAAAGGAAGGCTTTGTACTCCTACTTGGGGGAGAAGAAAAGTTTAGAACATGGAAGGTGTTTGGCGTGTTTTTTTTTTTGATAAAAGAGAGCTCCCTCTCCGATTTTCATTAAGAGAAATCATCAAGTCTTACAGCGAAGAAAAGAAAAAAAAACAGGAACTACCATAGCTATCTCCTCGGCAAAGCACTAACTAATGAGGAGGAGGGGGAGCCATCCCTCCCCTTCCCACAGACCCCCAAAGTAGAACCCCCGGATAGATCTAAGGCCTGGGCTCAAAAGCAGGTCCCAGCACCAGCATTACAGAGTTTAAAGACGGGATAGTATCTAAGAGACGAAACACTGATAACTCCCCCAAGGAGAGCCCAAAAGATGGAGGGAAAAGCAAAACACGGTAATCTTGCAGCATCTAAGTGTCCATCACAGCAGCATAGATCCGAGGAGACTTGAAGCTTTTGGTCATCCCATGATTCTTCTAGTTTCCAGGCGCCACCCATGCACTGCTCTGAACACTTCTTCAGCCACTTCACCAACCTGCTTCACTCCTGCCTCCATCATATTACTTCTTGCGGGGTTTTTCTGCAAAATGTTTCAATCATGTAAGTTTTTAAGCAGCAGATTAACAGGTACACAGGGATCATTAACCCTGTTATTATCAAAAACTACACTATTTCTCAATTTCCAAATAGTCCAACATATAGCCGAAATCCCTATCAAAACTAAGCCCCTCTCTTCTTTTCCAAAAGTCTTAGCCCAACTTCTCATCACCAGATCCAAATCGTCTGGTATGTCAGTTAAATTGAAAGCACACTTCAGAATATTCCACAATAGCCTAGCTACTGAGCAGGATATAAACAGATGATTTATACTTTCCACACGCCCGCAGAATGGGCACTTCTCATCTCCCTTCCATCCCCTTCGTAGCAAATTATCTTTTGTGAGGATGCTGTTCCTAAGAGCCAGCCACATAAAGACCTTAACTCTGGGTGGCATTTTGATTTTCCACATATATAAGTGTGGGTATTTGATACCATTTTCTATTAAATGTCTATAGAAAGACTTTACAGTATAAATCCCTTTTTTCGTCAATGTCCATTTCACCTTATCATTTTCATCCCTCAATACCACCGAGCTACATGCTTCTTTTATATGATCCCATAATTCTCTTGAGTCTCCTGTCAGAGCCCTCCTAAAATGCATGTTATCAATCCATCCCTCTATGATCTCCTTAACTGTTTTCTTCTTACCAAAACAGATATTATATAACCTAGGGAAATTCTTGCATAAAGGTGCAGATTGTAACGACCCCGGCTTAATCGTGCACTAATCATACACGCAAATGCGCACGATCAAGCCTAAGGACTCACTTGAAGATATCACAACACAACTCTAAAACATAAATAAAGTCATACAAGCTTATATTACAAGCCAGGGCCTCGAGGGCTCGAATACATAGCTCGATGGCATACAAGCGTCAGCGGAAGCATTAGATATCTGGGTACAGATATATTACAGAGAGAGAATTATAAGCCTTCACAGAGGCGGGGTAAAATAAAATACTACGATCGAAAGGCGTAGGCCTCCTGCCCTGGACCCTCCGATCCTACTCCTGGTCGTCGAACGGCTCCTCGTAGTAGTAGTACTCGCCAGGCGGGTAGTAGTACAGGTCGTCGGCTGGGGCGTCTGGCTCAGGGGCTCCGTCGTCTGGTGGCATCAAGTGGAATATGGGGGAAAAAGAAAATAAAGCAAACGTGAGTACTCATCCGAAGTACTCAGCAAGCAAGGATCTACACTACATATGCATCATTTTCATATGAATGGCTGTATATGTGGACTGAGCTGCAGAATTGCCAGAATAAAGGGGGAAAGCCTAGTCCTATCGAAGACTAGCATCTTCAACAATCTTCGTCAGTCTTGCAGCAATAGAAGAGAACAGATCAACATAATGTAAAGTAGTAGTAGTATCATCAACCGCGACCTGAGATCCTTTCTCGACTCCCTGCGAGAAAGCAATCCCAGAGCCATACTATCCAGTTCTCATATCAAGTTCTAGTTGTACCAATCGGGATACAACTCCGAGTGTCTGTTACCGTAGGACAGGCTATCGATAGAAGTTTCTTCCCTGCAGGGGTGCACCAACTTACCCATCACGCTCGCTTAACTCCGGCCGGACACACTTTACTGGGTCATGCCCGGCCTCGGCTAAGTAACACGCCGCAACCCGACCTAGGCTTATAAGAGAGGTCAGCACGCCGGACTAAACCTATGCCCCCAGGGGTCTTGGGCCATCGCCCCGGGAACTCCTGCACGTTACGGGGCCACCGAGGGCAGACCTAGCAACCCCTTATACAAGCGCGGTTGCGTTACCAGTCCAACTCGGCGTGCGCCGCTCCTTACTGACGTCAAACAAGCTTCGGCTGATGTATACGACGCAGAACGCCCATACTATGCCCACGTGATGGTTAGTGCTATCGGGCCAGAGGCCCCTCGGATCAAATATCCAAACTGTAGTGGTTTAGGAGCGCGCGAAAACGAGCAGAGACTCACGATCGATGTGACCCCGTCGCCCCGTCTCGAGGACTTGTGACAAGGGCTAAGAATGCCCGGCCACGCCTCATAGTTATCTCGCGGGCACCATCCAGGTCAACCCGACTCCACATCACTTCGCAATAAGCTCGCGCGGGTACCCCTCAGGGCCGACCCGTCTTTAGTATCATGGTTCATAAACAAGACATAATATCCAAGGTAACCGTGTGTCTGACACCGAAGGGAACCCTGAGGAATCGCCCTCGATGGAATTCCCGCTCGATGTTATCATCAAGGTGAACGAAGGAGGAATCACCCTCGAGGTCCACACTTGAGGTGTTGCACGACGATGTCGTTATCGGGGGTGGTGTAGGAGGAATCACCCTCGCTTACCACGACCGAGTAACTAACCTACAAGGTTAACATCAGAAGTGCTGACGAGGTATCACCCTCGGCACTCGACGGTAACCCAGCAGTGTCGGCAACTAAGGGGAAGTGATGTGCGGTGCCAGGGTCTGGTCTTCAATCCCGTTGATCGGGTCTTCTGATATCCAGCGGGGCAGTAGGGATCAAGTGGGGGTCTCTGTCGTGTCTCTTCCCAGCCTATACTAATCAGTCTAGGATAACCAGTAAGGTAACAAGGCAGGGTACAATAATCAGGCTATGCAGCAGATATAGGAAAACAGTAGCAGTAGCAGTTCTAATGCAAGCATAAGAGAGAAGGGGATAGGCGATATAGGCATGCTCAAAATGGGGGTGCTTGCCTGTTTGCTTGGCAGGTGAAAAAGAAACTCCGACGGTGTAGTAGTCGATTTCCAGGTCATCATCAGCGGCCTTGGGGTCTACCGGGAAGAAAGGGGGAGAAGAAACAATATAAATACATAGCAACATATGCATGACAATACGAAACGCGATGCTAGAGGTGGCCTAACGTAGTGCTACACGGCAACGGTGAAGGAGGAGAACATCCGGGAATGTTTTCCCGAAGTCTGACCTTTCCGGACAAATGAAACGGAGGAGGACGGTTGCAGGTTCACTATGCTAGGGACACGTGACACACGAACGGTCTGCGTATTCGGATGCGTCTCGTCGTTCTGAGCAACTTTCATGTTTTAACTTTTTCGATCCGAGTTACGGTTTATTTTCTACGAATTTTCAAAGTTTTAGCAATATTCTGAAATTACTGGATTTATTTTAATTAGTTAATTTGAATTATAAACAGTGCATTTACTTTTTAAACTCAGAGTCAGCCAGCCACAGTCAATGACATGTGGGGCCAGTCAACAGCTGACTCAGCAGTCAACATTGACCAGGTTAAAGGGTGAACAGTGATGGTAGGGCCCAGGTGTCATTGACACAGAGGTTAATTAACCTATTTAATTGAGTTTAATTAGTGGTGGGGCCCCACTATCAGTGTCACAGGGAATTAATTAGAGTTAATTAAGCGCTACAGTACATGGGTCCCGCATGTCAGTGTCACATGTATTAACTGAAGGGTTATTTGCGGTGGGGCCCGCTGTCGGTGACTATTAGGGTCTGTGGGTTAGTACTAATTAGGGGTTAGGCCCTAATCTCACCAGCTGACGGCCGTGGCCCAGCTACAGCGACCCGGGCTGGTTGACTCGGTCGCGCGCGCGCCGGCGACGAGCTCCCGGGACGGCGGCGACGGGCGGGATTCGTCCTCCGGCGTCCAAATCACGCGCGGAAGGAGGCGTTCGAACGAGTGCGAAGTGGGGCGTACAGTGGTGGTAGTAGTTCGACCCGAGGTGGCCAGATTCGGCGCCGGCGACGAGGTCCGCGGCAACCGGAGCTCGGGCAGGGGTGAACCCGAGGCCACGGAGCACGGTAGGCGGCGCTGGGGGTGGCGTTCGTCTCCTGGGGGCGCGCTGAGCACGGCGCGGGGCTCGGACGCGAGCTACGCGGGCGGTGGCCGCGGTGGTGAGGTAAACGACGGCGACGAGCTTCGTCCATGGCGGGGCGAGCGAGGCGGCGCAGAGAGGGGGAAGGGGAGAACGGGAGCTCACCCTGAGAGCGCACGGGGGCTCGTTGTGAGCTTAGTAGCTGCAGCACGCTCGAGGTCGACGGAGAAGGTGCCGCGCCGACGAGGAAGAAGAAGGTGACGCGGTGGCGCTGGGGTGCCTCCCCAGCTCGCGCGCGTGGTCGGGGCGAAGGGTCGGTCGAAGGCGAGGCTTCTTGCGAGCTCTCCAGCGGCGTGGAGCACGGTGGCTGCGACAGGACGCGGTGGCCGGCGACGGACGCGTCGGGCGTGGCGGATCTGGAGAAGGCGAAGAGCGCAGGGAGGGAGAGGGGAAGTGGTTGGGGACGTCCAGGGGCTCGAGGTCGTCGACCTTATCCCCTCCCGTCGACCCTGGGGATGCACGCGTCGAGGAACGGCTGGCGGCGTCGGCTCGGCCACAGCCATGGCGACACGAGCAGAAGAGGACGAAGCAGCAGATGGGGATGGGCTGGGCCTCGACTACAGTGACAGGTAAGTGGCCTTTTGGCCTTTTCTTTTTATTTCGGTTTTTTTCTTTTTGTTTAGTAGAGAGAGAGAAATGGAATTCTTTTAGCGACTAATTCACTTAGGAGAAATATGGGAGATGTCCTAATAAATCCCTGGTGATTTTAAACAGTGCCACAAAAAGTTTGGAGGCCAAAGGAATAGGTTAGATATTTTTAGAAATTGAAAATGACAGATTAAGTGCTGTTGGACTATTGTTATAATGTCCAGGGGCATTTTGGGAATTTATATGAAGTTGGTTTCAATTTTATAAATGCCTTGGGAATAGTTGCAACATTATGGACATTTTAGTTTGGCTGTTTGAAGAAATATTTATTTGACTTGAGTTTGGAATTTGAATTTGGAGTTGAATTATTTTTCTTATGGAATAATGATGATGACTTGGCATGATCAGAGGGTGATCACTGTGGTGAGAGCCTGGGGATGTTATAAATCTCCTCCACTACAAGAAATCTCGTCCCGAGATTTAAGTAGGGAAGTAAAGGGTAACTTCAGAAGAAGTGACCTTTGCAAGGTCGATCATCTGGTGAACAATTCAGGGAGTGAGGCAGAAGAATCTGTCGAGTTGAAACTTAAGGAAACATCGAGAGCAAAGTATGAAGGTACAATAAGAAGTATCTATTGAATGGACATTCGATCGATACCTGAACAAGGTGTGAACAGTGGTTCAGGGTATCGGGAATATATCATCTCTCGAGGGGTGGCTCGTGATGACTCACAAGTCAAAAGTAAAAGATTCTTCGGAATCAAGGATGTACAGGGGAGTCAGGTTCCGATCCTGTGGAACTGTGAGGGAAGGGGTGCCGATCAAAAGTAGGGGGAACGGTGACATCTTATCGGTCACGTCATCAAGGTATGTCAGAGGATCTTCTGTCAGTTATGTCAGCGACAACATCGGTACCAAGGGCGAGGGACGAAGAGAACCATTTTCCTGCTCGTTGAATGAGGCGGACCAATAGGCAAAGTTCTCGTCCATCGATGGTTACCGGAATGTCTTCGACTATAGTAACAGGGTCTCACTGACAGGGTTGTAGGCCGATATGTTTTCATAAGCAGAGAATTTATCTCTGCCCAGACAATTTAGATTACAGGAAAGGTTAAACAAAACAATGGAAAGGAAAATGAAATTATCGGATTCAACAGACCAATGAAAAGGATAGATGTGCCTATACACAAGAATTAGGGGTATATCCATTCCAGGGAAAAGTAGAACACGATATACCTGAACAGTTCAGTCGGTACAAAACCATTTAGATAAAGGGCGAGAGAGAAATCAAGATGTTACCCGCACAATGGTGTCCGGATAATAGATCCAAAAGCATTTGGCAATGTGCCTCCAATGTTCTTGTTGATATTCGGAAGTCCACAGTCATGCTTCGTTGTGCCAATGATATCGTGTCAAGTAATAGATAGGGTTCGAAGATATCCAGAGGTACCGAAAAACATTTACAAGGGTATCTCGGGACGTAAGGAATAACCATACACGACCAGGTTTGTGTTGGTCGGAAGTCAAGATGTCATCGGTGATATCACAAATCATCGAGGGGCAGGGATGGTATTTCTCAACATGAATTCGATCGATATTCTGAAAGAGCTCGGAATGTTGATGATGATAACGACACATTTGTCGAGAGGTTTCAAGAAGATGTAATCGGTCAGCGATGACATCAAGAGAAAGGAATGCCGAGGCGAAAGATTATTGGATCCACGGATACGACACAAGCTCGAAATCAAGCTTGTTGTTTGAGGTGATATGACAAGATGAGGAAGGTCGACGTGAGCTTAACTCATCGTCGAAAATTGTGCTCCGGGAAGAAGGGCCAGGTAGCACAGTTAAAAGTTAGCACGATAGGGATATAGCTGATCCGGCTAGGAATGTTGTGATGGGGTGTTAGACTTCCCAGTAACAAGTACTAGGGGTAACACTGGAAGATAAGTCAGAGCAGAGGTTGGACGGGGAAAATGATCTGCAGAGGACAAGTATTTTAACTTATCCGGGAAATGAACCCAAAGAGGAAATATGGTCGGAACCATGTTTGCAAAGGATCAATTCTTAGATACAAGATGAACTTGTACCAGGGGAATAATTATTCTTACGAGCAGCTTCCATGATAAGTTCTACATTGGGTCCATGGGCATGAGCACAAAGGTTCAAGGTCGACCCCCACTTCTTCAATGCATAACCTTTCATTCACTTCTCGTTTTCGAAGAAATTGTAGTGCTGAAGATTTATCTGGTGAAGCACCAGAAGAGTATGACTCATAAAAGTTTCTGCGTTCTCGCAGATGGCAGAAGCATAGATTCAACCCATCGGGACGATTTTACGAATCTATACAACCAGATGCCAAACCAAGGAATGCGAACTGAAAGCAGAGTATCGGAATCAAAGCGGGTGATACAATGTATCGAAGGTATTGGTTAACGGGGGATAACTATCAAGGTTATGGAATATGGAGGACACTATCAAATAATAACCCACCAAAGGAACTGGCAGGCCGCAAAGGATGTGATTGTGAGTACCGGCACTCAACCAGAAGAAGGAAACAGGTAACGGGAACAGATTATAGAAACATCGGAATAATCCGATGCTTAAGTACAAAGAAGTAATGGTTCAAACGAAGAGTCAGGAGCAGAAGTTCCGATCAAAAGACGATTGGGTTGAGTAGAATTAGATGGACAAGTTAAGTGCTTCATCTTGCAGAGATCTCCATCCATGGTTACGTGACATGTCCTGGTCAGTGGTCAGTCCCAGGTCATTATGGGAAGGCATGCACTGCCCTTCCGTGTCATGCAGCAGGGTGAATAAGCGGACGGCAAGAAGTAGAGAAAGCTTCAGCGTCAAAGGTAATGGCAACGAGGAAGGAACCGATAAGGTTCTTAGAATAGAGAAGAATCGATCGGATAATTGTCCTCAAAAGGAATCAAGTGATCCGTGAGAGCTAACGGGGTAAGGTTTTAACAACTGGTTCCTCTTGAGAGTCCTCCTGAGGAAAATCAGGAGGCAAGCACATCGGATTAAGGAAGCACTTGAACAACCCAAGTATAAAATTCAGCGGGTTCACGATTTCCAAAGCCAGGAGTGACAATTAGTTTACCTGGGCAGAGGGACGGGTAAGTTGTACATGATTAGTTGGACAATCAATCAATACTTGATTTACCGAGAACCAGCTCATATCCGGAATGGTGACTGAGTCGGAAGGACGAATTCTAGGAATCGGCGGATGATAGAAAGCATTCGCAGCAGAATGAATCAAGGAACTCAAAATGGCAAATGACGAGGAATATCAACGAAGATTGCTAAACATATGGAATTAACCATAATGCAAGCAGGCATGGAGATTCAAGAGCAATAGGCTGCAGAGGATTATCGGGAGATTAATTAGCAATTCGTTGTGTTCCGTAAAGCATTTGAACAACTGGGGGTGTACGGACCCCGTGTAAGTATGAGGATTTATTCGTAGGTGTGTGCAGGCGAAAAGGAACTGTAAAGCAGTAAGTTCAGAGAATTCTCAAAATGTCGGATAATATTTCAATAGGTCGGATGAAACCCAGGAGTAACTGAAACGAGTATATGAACAACAGTTGTAAGTAGTTATCCATCGGTGTTTATTGATGGTCAGGAACTGCAAAGCAGTGGGCACACGGTATCGATTATCGGCGAGGAGTATCTTCAGAATCTTCTGATGAAGCAGACGATCTTCTGTAGTGAAGGGGCTCTCCGGGAGAAAACGGTTACAAGATCCTAATGTCGGAGTTAGTAAAATCTTTAACTCGAATAGGAGAGAGATCAGAGTCCCAGAGTATAGACGAGGAATAAAAGATCCTAATACCACCCAGTTGGCGACGTGGGCCCGTAAGCCACACAGCCAAGTTAGTAAAACAGTTTTTGACCACTAGACTCAACTTCGGCCAAGGAATTGGGAAGGGGGATTCCTAGAGGCAGTCGGCTCTGATACCAACCTGTGACGACCCCGGCTTAATCATGCACTAATCATACACGCAAATGCGCACGACCAAGCCTAAGGACTCACTTGAAGATATCACAATACAACTCTAAAATATAAATAAAGTCATACAAGCTTATATTACAAGCCAGGGCCTCGAGGGCTCGAATACATAGCTCGATGGCATACAAGCGTCAGCGGAAGCATTAGATATCTGGGTACAAATATATTACAGAGAGAGAATTATAAGCCTTCACAGAGGCGGGGTAAAATAAAATACTACGATCGAAAGGCGTAGGCCTCCTGCCCTGGACCCTCCGATCCTACTCCTGGTCGTCGAACGGCTCCTCGTAGTAGTAGTACTCGCCAGGCGGGTAGTAGTACTGGTCGTCGGCTGGGGCGTCTGGCTCAGGGGCTCCGTCGTCTGGTGGCATCAAGTGAAATATGGGGGAAAAAGAAAATAAAGCAAACATGAGTACTCATCCGAAGTACTCAGCAAGCAAGGATCTACACTACATATGCATCATTTTCATATGAATGGCTGTATATGTGGACTGGGCTGCAGAATTGCCAGAATAAAGGGGGAAAGCCTAGTCCTATCGAAGACTAGCATCTTCAACAATCTTCGACAGTCTTGCAGCAATAGAAGAGAACAGATCAACATAATGTAAAGTAGTAGTAGTATCATCAACCTCGACCTGAGATCCTTTCTCGACTCCCTGCGAGAAAGCAATCCCAGAGCCATACTATCCAGTTCTCATATCAAGTTCTAGTTGTACCGATCGGGATACAACTCCGAGTGTCCGTTACCGTAGGACAGGCTATCGATAGAAGTTTCTTCCCTGCAGGGGTGCACCAACTTACCCACCACGCTCGCTTAACTCCGGCCGGACACACTTTACTGGGTCATGCCCGGCCTCGGCTAAGCAACACACCGCAACCCGACCTAGGCTTATAAGAGAGGTCAGCACGCCGGACTAAACCTATGCCCCCAGGGGTCTTGGGCCATCGCCCCGGGAACTCCTGCACGTTACGGGGCCACCGAGAGAAGACCTAGCAACCCCTTATACAAGCGCGGTTGCGTTACCAGTCCAACTCGGCGTGCGCCGCTCCTTACTGACGTCAAACAAGCTTCGGCTGATGTATACGACGCAGAACGCCCATACTATGCCCACGTGATGGTTAGTGCTATCGGGCCAGAGGCCCCTCGGATCAAATATCCAAACTGTAGTGGTTTAGGAGCGCGCGAAAACGAGCAGAGACTCACGATCGATGTGACCCCGTCACCCCGTCTCGAGGACTTGTGACAAGGGCTAAGAATGCCCGGCCACGCCTCGTAGTTATCTCGCGGGCACCATCCAGGTCAACCCGACTCCACATCACTTCGCAATAAGCTCGCGCGGGTACCCCTCAGGGCCGACCCGTCTTTAGTATCATGGTTCATAAACAAGACATAATATCCAAGGTAACCGTGTGTCTGACACCGAAGGGAACCCTGAGGAATCGCCCTCGATGGAATTCCCGCTCGATGTTATCATCAAGGTGAACGAAGGAGGAATCACCCTCGAGGTCCACACTTGAGGTGTTGCACGACGATGTCGTTATCGGGGGTGGTGTAGGAGGAATCACCCTCGCTTACCACGACCGAGTAACTAACCTACAAGGTTAACATCAGAAGTGCTGACGAGGTATCACCCTCGGCACTCGACGGTAACCCAGCAGTGTCGGCAACTAAGGGGAAGTGATGTGCGGTGCCAGGGTCTGGTCTTCAATCCCGTTGATCGGGTCTTCTGATATCCAGCAGGGCAGTAGGGATCAAGTGGGGGTCTCTGTCGTGTCTCTTCCCAGCCTATACTAATCAGTCTAGGATAACCAGTAAGGTAACAAGGCAGGGTACAATAATCAGGCTATGCAGCAGATATAGGAAAACAGTAGCAGTAGCAGTTCTAATGCAAGCATAAGAGAGAAGGGAATAGGCGATATAGGCATGCTCAAAATGGGGGTGCTTGCCTGTTTGCTTGGCAGGTGAAAAAGAAACTCTGATGGTGTAGTAGTCGATTTCCAGGTCATCATCAGCGGCCTTGGGGTCTACCGGGAAGAAAGGGGGAGAAGAAACAATATAAATACATAGCAACATATGCATGACAATACGAAACGCGATGCTAGAGGTGGCCTAACGTAGTGCTACACGGCAACGGTGAAGGAGGAGAACATCCGGGAATGTTTTCCCGAAGTCTGACCTTTCCGGACAGATGAAACGGAGGAGGACGGTTGCAGGTTCACTATGCTAGGGACACGTGACAGACGAACGGTCTGCGTATTCGGATGGGTCTCGTCGTTCTGAGCAACTTTCATGTTTTAACTTTTTCGATCCGAGTTACGGTTTATTTTCTACGAATTTTCAAAGTTTTAGCAATATTCTGAAATTACTGGATTTATTTTAATTAGTTAATTTGAATTATAAACAGTGCATTTACTTTTTAAACTCAGAGTCAGCCAGCCACAGTCAATGACATGTGGGGCCAGTCAATAGCTGACTCAGCAGTCAACATTGACCAGGTCAAAGGGTGAAGAGTGATGGTAGGGCCCAGGTGTCATTGACACAGAGGTTAATTACCCTATTTAATTGAGTTTAATTAGTGGTGGGGCCCCACTATCAGTGTCATAGGGAATTAATTAGAGTTAATTAAGCGCTACAGTACATGGGTCCCGCATGTCAGTGTCACATGTATTAACTGAAGGGTTATTTGCGGTGGGGCCCGCTGTCGGTGACTATTAGGTTCTGTGGGTTAGTACTAATTAGGGGTTAGGCCCTAATCTCACCAGCTGACGGCCGGGGCCCAGCTACAGCGACCCGGGCCGGTTGACTCGGTCGCGTGCGCGCCGGCGACGAGCGCCCGGGACGGCGGCGACGGGCGGGATTCGTCCTCCGGCGTCCAAATCGCGCGCGGAAGGAGGCGTTCGAACGAGTGCGAAGTGGGGCGTCCAGTGGTGGTAGTAGTTCGACCCGAGGTGGCCAGATTCGGCGCCGGCGACGAGGTCCGCGGCAACCGGAGCTCGGGCAGGGGTGAACCCGAGGCCACGGAGCACGGTAGGCGGCGCTGGGGGTGGCGTTCGTCTCCTGGGGGCGCGCTGAGCATGGCGCGGGGCTCGGACGCGAGCTGCGCGGGCGGTGGCCGCGATGGTGAGGTAAACGACGACGACGAGCTTCGTCCATGGCGGGGCGAGCGAGGCGGCGCAGAGAGGGGGAAGGGGAGAACGGGAGCTCACCCTGAGAGCGCACGGGGGCTCGTTGTGAGCTTAGTAGCTGCAGCGCGCTCGAGGTCGACGGAGAAGGTGCCGCGCCGACGAGGAAGAAGAAGGTGACGCGGCGGCGCTGGGGTGCCTCCCCAGCTCGCGCGCGTGGTCGGGGCGAAAGGTCGGTCGAAGGCGAGGCTTCTGGCGAGCTCTCCAGCGGCGTGGAGCACGGTGGCTGCGACAGGACGCGGTGGCCAGCGACGGACGCGTCGGCGTGGCGGATCTGGAGAAGGCGAAGAGCGCAGGGAGGAAGAGGGGAAGTGGTTGGGGACGTCCAGGGGCTCGAGGTCGTCGACCTTATCCCCTCCCGTCGACCCTGGGGATGCACGCGTCGAGGAACGGCTGGCGGCGTCGGCTCGGCCACAGCCATGGCGACACGAGCAGAAGAGGACGAAGCAGCAGATGGGGATGGGCTGGGCCTCGACTACAGTGACAGGTAAGTGGCCTTTTGGCCTTTTCTTTTTATTTCGGTTTTTTTTCTTTTTGTTTAGCAGAGAGAGAGAAATGGAATTCTTTTAGCGACTAATTCACTTAGGAGAAATATGGGAGATGTCCCAATAAATCCCTGGTGATTTTAAACAGTGCCACAAAAAGTTTGGAGGCCAAAGGAATAGGTTAGATATTTTTAGAAATTGAAAAGGACAGATTAAGTGCTGCTGGACTACTATTATAATGTCTAGGGGCATTTTGGGAATTTATATGAAGTTGTTTTCAATTTTATAAATGCCTTGGGAATAGTTACAACATTATGGACATTTTAGTTTGGCTGTTTGAAGAAATATTTATTTGACTTGAGTTTGGAATTTGAATTTGGAGTTGAATTATTTTTCTTATGGAATAATGATGATGACTTGGCATGATCAGAGGGTGATCACTGTGGTGAGAGCCTGGGGATGTTACACAGATCCAATCCACCAGTCTTCCCAAAATCTAGTATTCTCTCCATTTCCTATTATAAATTTACACGGGGAGGTAAAATGGTCTCTATGTTTCAATAATTCCCTCCAAAATTGGGAGTCTCCTTGTTTAGCAGAAATGTTACCAAGAGCTTTATTTCCCTGGTATTTTTTCAAAACAGTTTCCTGCCAGAACCCTTCTGTGTTGTAAATTTTTCACCACCATTTACACAATAGAGCTTTATTCATATGTGCAAGGTTTTGAATCCCCAATCCACCCATATCTTTAGGTCTACAGACATCAGACC
Organism: Thinopyrum elongatum; assembly: GCA_011799875.1. Classification (NCBI taxonomy): domain Eukaryota; kingdom Viridiplantae; phylum Streptophyta; class Magnoliopsida; order Poales; family Poaceae; genus Thinopyrum; species Thinopyrum elongatum. The sequence continues at coordinate 474,282,970 of CM022297.1, forward strand.
ATTTAACAAGATGATATTTTTTCTTTTTATCATCTTCCTGCCATAGCAGCCTTGCTCTAAAAAAATCCATATGTTTATTCACCCCAATAGGTAATCCATAAAAGGACATCATAAAATAGGGGATGCCTGTCAGAGAAGATTGTATTAGTGTAACCCTCCCAGCACTAGCAAGTAACCTCCCTTGCCAGGTTTCACATTTTTTTTTTCATTTTACTTTCTAGAGGTTTCCAGTGTTTGTTGCTAATTCTGTTTTTGTCAACTGGAAATCCTAAATATCTCATAGGTAAAGCACCTATGGGACAAGTGAATATCTTAGCATATTCATCTTTTTTATCCTTGGCCTCCCCAAAAAGGAAAAGCTCACTTTTATGAAAATTAATTTTTAACCCAGACATTTGCTCAAACAGGCATAATATATATTTCAGATTATGAGCACTATCTATGTCATCTTGCAATAAAAAGATGGTATCATCTGCATACTGCAGCATGTTGATCCCATCTGTGACATATTCATCTAAAACTCCCTTGACTAGCCCATTTTTCCTGGCATTATCCAGCATGATAGCTAGGGCATCAGCTGCCAGGTAGGTGTTTGGCGTGTGGGAGGCCGGATTAGTAAATCCGGAAGCGAAAAGGCGTGGGAAGCAAGCTGCTGTTTAGGTTCTCGGCACGAGCTCGCGGCGGCGGTGATGGTGAGTGGGAACGCTCGGTCCGGGCTTGACCTGACCAAACTTCGCGCTGCGCCTCTTGTTGCCCCGCGTCTAATAAACTCGTATCCGAATAGGAAAACCATTAAGAAACCGTGTCAAATCTCTCGCATCCCGCGAACCAACATGTGGTTGGATGGTTAGAGGGACAGTGGTATCCCCAGCCCATCAGGGTTCAAGTCCTGTTGCTCGCATTATTCCTGAATTTATTTCAGGATTTCCGGCGATGCGCTTTCAGTGGGAGGAGACGTTCCCGTCGACGACGAGACGCCTACGGTGACTTCGTAAATATCAAGATGACATGCCAGCTCAGTCTCTTGAAGGTGCTCATAGGGGTTGGGTGTGCATGTGTGCGTTCTAGGGGTGAGTGTATGCGCGTGTGTACGAGCGCTTGCGTTCGTACTGATATTCAAAAAAAAAAAAGGCGACTTCCTCTCGGATTCTATCTAAATGGCGCTAGTGGTTTGAGCTCAGCCGATTACTCTTGGAAGGTGCAATCTTTGGGGAGTAGGAAATTTGCTGCTAGTATAGTTGTCAAAGTCTTTGGTCGCTCGTAGCGAGACGAGGTGTGTGAAACAGAGCATTGTGCTGGGTCCGCGTGTGTAAACGAATACGAATCGGGGGTGGAAGTCAGCGGGTGCACCTGAACTGAAGGGAGCGGGGTTGGCCAGTTGGGTCTCCTCGGTTGGTCGTTCGCCACTGTGGCATGCCAGGTCAACCGCCGCAGGTGCACTGCACTGTACTGTGTATTATGATGCGGCGCCACCGGACTGTTGCCTGTGCGCCTGCCTGCCCCCAACATCCATCTGGAACCAAGACGGACGGAAATACTCGTGAACGTGGATCATTTCTGAAAGAATGTAAGCGACGTCCCGACCCCAGTTTCTCTTTAGCCCGAAGCAAGAAATCACAGCTGGTCACAGGCGCGATCCCTCCAATTTCACAGCTGGTTACGGTTCACCGGGAAAGTTCGCTTTCATAGCCGGGAAAGAAAGCTCGTGGTGGACGCGGGCGGCTCCTCGACGTTGTACCGGAGAGAAGATTCCGAGTAAATATCTCGCGCGCGTCTCCTCGCCCTCGGCATCGTATGCGCCGTTGCCCTTCCAGAGATCGGAATAGGATGTGGCCTGCAAGAATATTCGATTCCCTGTGCATATGCAGGCACGCGGTCGACGCCGCCTGCTGCGCCGCACACGCGATGTCGAGGACGCCGGCTGCGGCACCGCTCAGCGGCGGCATGCACGCACGCGCGGCTGCGAAATGGCATCCGCCATGTCGCCGCAGTGTCCGGCCACGTCGAGCCGGCTCAGCTGTGGTCTGTGGATAGGTGGCGTCCGCGAGGATACGGATTCGTGAGCCGTGAGGGTCCATGCCGATGCGGCGGCGCGCCTGCTTTTGCCGTTTCGCGGCGCGGGACGGCAGAAACCGAGAGAGTACGCTGCCTACTACGCAGATAAATCGTCGCGCGAGTCCGATGCGTTGCGTCGCTTCTTTGGCCAGCGTCGCCGCCGCTAACTCCTCCACCGCCAGTAACACCGGGGCCCCTCTGGTGCGTGCCGCCACCTGATTGTTTGGTTCCTTCTCACTCCACTACGCTTCACCGACCGGCCAAGTAACCTTGCATGCATGCCTTGGCCGTCCATTTTTCTCCAATCGAAGAAGAAAGAAGCTCACACTGCACCACATAGGCTATGAATGATGGTGCACTTGAAACTCGAAAACAATTCTTTCACCGCAGGCGCTGCTGTGGCCGCGCTGTTGTGGCAGACTGCCAGTCGTTGTTCTCGTTCGCAGATCTGGCTGGCAGATGACGCGAAAAAGGAACGGCAGAGCTCTTCGGACGGCTGGTGCACATGAGCTCAACGTCCAAATGTGCACCCCAAGTCACTCAGCCACACAAGTCAGCCTTCACTGTAGATTAACTTAATCCCCTCGTCAACCAGTAATGATTGCATATTCCCCGCAAAAAAAAATCTTGTGATTGCACAAGTAAATTTTCACTAATTAGTTTAGTACGTACTACCCTGCACTCTGCAGTGTTCCAGTGCCGACTGCCGGCCGCCAGGTACTAACACTACTACTCCCTCCGTTCGAAATTACTTGTCGCAGAAATGGATGTATCTAGACTACTACTCTCTTCGTTCGGAATTACTTGTCGCAGAAATGGATCGGAATTACTTGTCGCAGAAAGTAATTCCGAACGGAGGGAGAGAGTAGTAGTCTAGATACATCCATTTCTGCGACAAGTAATTCCGAACGGAGGGAGTAGTATTTAATTCGACACTCCATTTGTTAATGCTAATCTTTCTTTCTAGCGCCTGTTGCTGTCAAGCCAAAAGGCGACGATTCTTGCTTTTCGTTGGAAAAGGCCCCAACTGTGAAGCGGGTGGCGGCCCTTTGACCTTGCCGAACGCCGGGAGCGGCCAACAGTGTGCGCGATATGATCTGCGCCGATCGAAACGATATTCGGCAGATATGAAAGCGACGGACATGATCACACGAAATCGATATGCATGAGCCGTCTGTTGCGGATAAGTTTGAGTTAGAGCAAGTACAATAAGGTGACATAAGCATGCTATAAGAACTAGAATATTATATCTTTGCTTAGTTGGAGAAGAGAAGAGAAGCGGGCTCTTGATGAGTAGCCGGCTCTAGCACGAGACCCAAGACGCTTTGTGAGGTTGTAAGGTGAGCCAACTACTAATAAAGTAGTACACATATAAAACTTATTATTGTACATGCCAGCTATAAAGTTGGCTATAGATGACATGACAACTATTTATAGTCGATTGTTGGCTGTATTATTAACCATGCTCTTAGATGGCGCGGCCAAGCCAAATTCTACTAGAAGTGACATTGGGTCGGATGCAACATCCAGCAACTATTGCCTGCGTGCTTGAGCAGAAATCTCAGCTAATTCGTTTGGAGCCAAAGGTGAACAGTCTCTTAATCATTTCCAATTGTGCGCGGTCGAAAGAAAAGGTCTGCGTGCTTCGCTTTTCTTTGCTTTGTGTTCCAGGCAACGTAGTCAACGTCCAAAGTCCAAACTAGTCTTTCTATAGGAAAGGTAGTCAACGTCCTCTCAAAAAATAGGCAGGTACAGAAAAAGGGGACCTGAATTTCATCTTCAGGCAACTAGCAAACATCGTTGACATTTAACTTGGAGCTTGGTGAGTAGCTTATGCCCGGAAGAGGTTGACCAACTCAAGAGACGGTGCCTTAGTATATTTCTCGGAGTACCGTACTTCTTTTAGGAGAGTTAGGCCCTGTTCGGGAATCGTCCAGCTCGGTGGAATGCGGGAGTGGACGAAGCGCCATTTGGCGACTCCCAGAAAATACGCTGCGGACCGCTCCACTCCGTCCGCTCCAGGGGCGGAGCCGGAGAGCTGCCGAACAGGCTCTTAATTGTGTTGCCATCGGTGTGATTGGCGAGAGATGTCATGGAAAATGGAAATGGAGTAGAGGGATGGCCGCCCTTTTCCGGCAAAAAAAAAGAGTAGAGGTATGGCCTTTCTGCCGACTCCACCAAAGCTCCTCCAAATCTGAAATCTTGAGATGATTCTTTCCATTGGCATTAGAAGGACGCTCTGCATCGGCCGACCGATAACAACTGGGATTGGTCTCCTCTTGAGCCTTCCAATCCTTCTCACGCCCGCCGCACAATCTCTCATGTTGTCTCTCTTGCCCCCACTCGTGTGTGTTCCACTCTCCCCTTCCCCCGCACGCGTTCCTCTCCTCCCTTGCTACACGACCGTCCCCTCCACCTCTCTTCCCTCGCCCGTGTTAGCACAACAAGCTAGTCGTCTCGTGTCCCTCTCCTCGCTTCGCCGCTGGCAAGTTGTCGTTGTCATGACACTCGGAGATTCTGAAAGTTTGCCATAGTTTGTATCTCCCCCTCAAGGCTACAATGGTATGAATGAACTATTGCAGTTTGTAACCCCTCGAGTGTCGGAAGCAATGAATGATAGTCTTGAAAGCGAGTTCACGACGGAGGAAGTTAAAACATCTGTATCCCAGATGACTCCGTCAAAGGCTCCAGGTGTTCATGGTTTCACTGCCGGATTTTTTCAAACGACATTGTTACGTCGATCATTGGAGAGGATATGGTGACATCATTCTTGGAGTTCCTCAATGGGTCGAGTTGCCACTGGGTTTGAGTGACACTGCCATTACACTTGTACCCAACGTACACAACCCACAAAAAATCTACTATCGTGGTGTGGGTGTTTGGACCTCCGTACCAGAAAGAACCAATTGTCACAGACACCGAGATGATCTTGGCAATGTGTGAAGTAAGATGGTGGCTAGGTTTGCTTGGATCTCTTGACTGCATGCATTGAAAATGAAATAAGTTCCCAGAAGTTTTACAAGGGCAATATCAGGATCATGTTATGATGCCCACCATCATTCTTGAAGCAGTTGCATGACATGATTTTTGGATCTGGCACGCTTTATTTGGCAATGCCCAGAGTCTCATAATGACATCAATATGTTGCAGCGATCGCCATTGTTTGCTTGGTAAAATCCCCATCCCCAAAAGCGTGAATACGAATCTTGAGAATCTCCTCTTCATCATGATGTTAGCAATGATACTTTGTCAAATTTTCATCCCAAGCCATCTTCCCGCTCAAAATAAAAATAAAAATAGGAGACCCACTTCAACCTAGTATTATGCCATTTAGCTAAAATTTAAGGCCAGAGCTCCTGGGTAACCAATAATCCCTCCAAATATTAATGCTAGATCCATCACCCACCCGCCAAATGACTCCCTTCTTAAGCAGTTCCAGACCATGCATAATCTCTTGGCAAGTCACCGGTGGAGACTGCGGAAACACTGTATCAAGAATATGTCCGTGTGGATAACACTTTGCCTTCATCAACTTACCACACAGCGAGTCCGGATAAACCAACAATCGCCACGCTTGTTTAGCTAAGATATGTGACTATTTTGAGCGTGTAGACTGAAGAAAAATGAGGGCGGATGTATGCGACTAGCTTTGGATGGTCGGCTCCCGCATCAATGTCTGTGGACTGATCCCCTGGTACGCGGACGGATGCGGTGTTCGATTTGGTGGTCAGCGTTGGAGATACCCTTATGAAAGTGTACATGGGAGGTGGCTTTGGCAGCAACATGGGCATGGGGGGTGGCTTCGACGGCAAGATGGACATGGGAGGTGGCTTAGGCGGCAACATGGGCATGGAGATGGCAATGAAGATGCTTTCGATGGAGTTCGCGGCAACGAGACTTCAACTCATGAAAATGTCAACAAAGAAGCCATTGATGATGATGATCGTACCATCGACAATGTCGCTAGTGACAAGGGAGAGAACAAAACTTAAGTTATTTGGTTGATGTTTATGTGCATTTTATTTTGTTGCACCAAGAATTATGTTTGAGACAATGCGCTTTTGGTTGTTGGATTTGAAACTATGATTGATATGATAAACTTTTGATGCCATTTCAATGTCCAAATGCGGCTGTACTGCAGCCGCGCGGCTGTCGGCAGATTTTTACATCTTCATTTGCATATTCTGTTGAGGTTGCTCTTTTACATCTTCAATATACATCATCTGTTGGAGTTGCCTTTTTTTAATGTAAAAAACATTTTTTGAAGATGTAAAATTTTACATCTCCAAATTTACATCTTGTATTGGACCCATGCTAAGAGCTACTACCTCCGTCCTGGTTTATTGGTCTCCTTCGCATTTTGTGCTAAATTTTGACCTTATATTTAACTAAAAAAATGTTAATGCATGTAACCAAAAATAATATCACTAGAAACTATTTTCAAATACGAATCCAACAGTATAATTTTTAGTGACATGTATTTTCTTAGTTAAATCTATGGTCAAAATTTGGCACAAAATACCAAGGGGACTAATAAGCCAGGACGGAGGTAGTACCGGTCTACTGGAGGAAAGTGCTTGATCCTAAGCTGTCGTCGCCGCGTTTTCGAACACATGGTCAAGGGAATTGAAGAGAAAAGAGTGAGATTGAAGTGAAAAGGATGTTTTCATTGATGTTGTGTTCAGGTTTATATATGTCCTGAACAGGTGCATACAATGTCGGTTACATTGATTCGCGTCGTTTCAGAAAGACATGACGACGGTTTGAAAAGACATGACGATGGTTCGCTATCTACTGCGTCTGGACAACGCTAGGATTCTAACGATCTGTTAGAATATACTAAGGAATATGCTAACTGCCTATTTAGCCTAATTTTAATGCTAATTAATTCCTAACACTCCCCCTTGGACAACGCTGTTATTAATCTTCATTGTCTTGAGAATCTTCATATATCCTGAGTATGGAAAGTCTTTAGTTTTCTTGATCCTTGATCTTACAACTTTGAGAATCTTTAATCTTGTACTATTTATGTCCCTGTAAGAAAATATAAGAGGATCTATAGAAAATTCATATATCGTTAGTATATTTAATCACTTATTCAAAACTACATGAGAAATCCGTTGGAAAACTCATAAGTTTAGTTCTAGGAAATTTCTCCCCCTGAATTTTGCAAATTTCATAGTCGTCTCATACCAATGCCATGAATGCATTTTTGAAACGCTGCTGCTGGCAAAGACTTAGTGAACAAATCTGCAAGATTGTCACAAGATTTTATTTGCAAAATATTAAATTTTCCATCTTTCTGTAATTGATGAGGGAAAAATAGTTTTGGGGAGATGTGTTTTGTGATATTACTTTTAATATATCCCATATGCATTTGGGCAACACATGCGGCATTATCTTCATAGATAATAGTAGGTGATTCTAATGAACCGATACCACATGATGTCTGAATATGATTTATCATTCGACGGAGCCATACACATTCTCGTGAGGCTTCAAATAATGCAATTATTTCAGAATGATTAGTGGAAGTTGCTACCAATGTCTGTTTTGTTGACTTCCATGAAATAGCAGTTCCACCATATAAAAATACAAACCCTGTTTGTGACCTGGCATTATAGGGGTCAGAAAGATATCCAGCGTCAGTATAACCAATCAGGGTCATGTTTTGATTTTTCTGATAGAATAAACCAAGATCTTTAGTACCTTGTAAATATCTGAAGATATTCTTTACTCCCGTCCAATGACGTTTTGTTGGAGCTGCACTATGTCGAGCCAGTAAATTTACCGCAAAGGCAATGTCTGGTCTAGTACAATTTGCAAGGTACATTAGTGCTCCTATGGCACTGAGGTATGGAAACTCAGGTCCCAATACCTCCTCGTTATCATCCCTAGGTCTAAAAGGATCCTTATTCATATCAAGGGATCGGACGACCATAGGTGTTTTGGACGGATATGATTTATCCATGTTGAATTTTTCCAAAGTTTTCTGAATATAAGCGGGTTGATAAACGAGTATTCCTGAGGGAAAGTGCTCAAGTTGTAAACCTAAGCAGAATTTGGTTTTTCCCAAATGTTTCATCTCAAACTCCGTCATTAAATGATTGCGTGCTACAGATATATCTGTTGCGTTGCCAATGATGTTGAGATCATCAACATATACTGAGATGATGCAAAATCCCTTTGAGGATTTCTTTATAAATACGCATGGGCAATCATTGTTATTCGAGTATCCTTTACTGAGAAGGAACTCACTAAGTCGGTTATACCACATTTTTCCCGACTGCTTCAAGCCATAGAGTGACTTTTGTAGTATTACACAATACATGTTGCGATTTATATTTGGATTCGGAATTTTAAGTCCATCAGGGACTTTCATATAAATTTCCGCATCAAGTGACCCATATAGATAAGCGGTCACCACATCCATTAACTGCATTGATAGATTCATTTGTACTGCCAAAGATATTAAGTATCGAAATGTAATTCCACTCATTACAGGAGAATATGTATCGTCGTAGTCGATACCGGGTCTCTGCGTAAACCCTTGAGCTACCAGTCTCGCTTTATATCTCACCTCCTCATTGTTTTCGTTCCTTTTACGAACAAAAACCCATTTAGCTCCCACAGGGAAGACTTTATGAGGAGTAGGCATTATTTTAGAAAATACCTCTCTTTTGTTAAGCGAGTGTAATTCTGCCTCAATTGCTTCCTTCCATTTAGGCCAATCCGAGCGCTTGAGGCACTCTTTCATAGATTTTGGCTCTGGATCCAGTTGAAGGGTTTCAGCAATTTTCGAGGAGAAATCTCTGTCGACAACTGTAGTGCTTCAATTGTATGTTTCTCCTAAATCAATATAATTTGTGGATATTTCATTAATTTCTTCAGGCTCCGTATGATTTCCCATAACAACGGAGTCTGATTGTTTCGATATCCCAACATTATAATTTGTGTGCACATTTATGTTGGGTTCTTGATGTTGAACATCAATTTGGTGTCCATCAACTTGAGGTTGATTTGCATTTACTGTCATAGATTTTGATTTTCTTTGTTGCCGCGGAGGCTTTAGAGAAGCCTTTTCCCCTATGACCAGATTTCTCCCCCTTTTATTTGTAATTGGGAGTTGAGTAGTTTTATTTGGTACCTCTACTCGTTCTGGTGCATTAACTGCGGGGATATAAGATTTAGTGACACCTTTGTGATCAGTAAATGCGTCTGGCAGGTTATTTGCAAAGTGTTGCAAATCTATAATTTTCTGAACTTCAGATTCAGATTCTTTAGTACGTGGATCTAAGGACTGAATGCCTGTTACATTCCAATCTATTTCCTAGCATTCTTTGTGGTTTGTTTCTCCCCCTAATGCCGGGAAATGGTCCTCATCAAAAATTGAGTCAGCGTACCGGGCTGTGAACAGGTCCCCTGTTAGGGGTTCTAAATATTTTATAATTGACGGAGAATTATATCCCACATAGATTCCTAATTTTCTATGGGGTCCCATAGAGGTACGCTGCGGTGGTGATATCCGTACGTATACAGGGCAACCGAATTTTTGAAGATGGGAAATACTTGGCTGATTGCCACGTACTATTTGAAACGGGGAAGTTTCATGATATGCAGTTGGTCTGACTTGCACTAGATCTGCGGCGTGTAAAACCGCATGTCCCCAACAAGAGGTTGGTAAATTGCAATTCTGTAATAGTGGTCTAGCAATTAATTTTACTCTTTTGATTAAAGATTCAGCCATTCCATTTTGAGTATGAACATAGGTTATTGAATGTTCTAGATGGATTCCTAAAGCCATACAATAATCATTAAATGCGCGTGAACTAAATTCAGCAGCATTATCCATTCTTATTGTTTTTATCCTGTGTTCAGGATGATTTGCTCTCAATTTGATAATTTGAGCAATTAATTTGGCAAAGGCATGGTTACGTGTGGATAATAGACACACATGTGACCATCTGGTAGATGCATCGATGCGCACCATGAAGTACCTAAATGGTCCGGATAGAGGTTGTATTGGACCACATATATCTCCTTGAATTCTTTCAAGAAAATTAAGCGACTCATTTTTAACTTTAAGATAAGATGGCTTAATAATTAATTTCCCGGTAGCACAGGCGGTGCATACAAAATCTGATGATTTGGGAAATCTTTTAATTGGTAAATTATGACCAACAGAATTACTTATAATTTTTCTCATCATACCTATTCCAGGATGACCAAGGCGATCATGCCAAGTCTTGAATTTATCAACATTTTGAAAAATTATTTTGTACGCAACATAAGGTACGGGTTTTATGTATGTAAAGTATAATCCGGATGAAAATGAAGGGAATTTTTCAAGAGTTTGTTCCTCATATCCGTTGCTTTTTGTTAAAAGCAAATATTCTTTGTTATCCACCTCTATTGTTTTTAGATGGAAATTGTTAGATCGGATATCTTTGAAACTTATAAGGGTACATGTAGATTCAGGATACAAGAGCGCATTCTGAATTACGATAGTAGTACCCATACGGAGTGTGAATGTGGCTCTTCCTGAACCAATAATTGCTTTGTTACTTCCTGTTTTGGTCATAACATTTTCCTTTCTCTTACTAAGAGTTTGGAAATATTTTGCTTCCCTTAGAATTGTGTTAGTGGTAGCACTATCCACTAAACATAACTCTTCTTCCATCGGATTGTTCCCGTTAAAATTCTATAGATAGAAAAAAAATATTTTAGAATAAATTTACTTTTATTCATATATTCATTAAATTATATACATAATATTTATATTACAATCTCAAATATAAATTCATTACAATATTATGTCTGATTCACATAATGCAATATACATAGTCTGAAAGACTTTATTCTACTTTATTGTTATATAATATATAACGTCTTGTAGTATTTAAATAGCTAAGTGACATCAATTTGTTTATGGAGATTAACTGAGGTCTCCAAAAACATCTCGGGTGTAATCCGCAAGCATGTCTTCATCGAGGATGAGATCGTCCTTTGGCTTGTATACTTGAATAGCGCTTTGAGAAGGACCAGCTTGAGGGTTATCTTGAATGGCGTTGAAGTGAGCTTCAGCTTTATTTCCATGAACTTGTTTGCCTTTTCCTCCATACTTCATGTATAGATCCACAAGGTGCTTGGGGATTTGGCATTGATTAGTATGATGATTCATGCATCCACACCTTTGACAAGTTTGAGAGTTGTCATTTTGATCATTTTTCTTGAAATGACCTTTCCCCTTAGTTTGACCGTTGGTCTTTTTCCATTTTCCCTTGAATTTCTGGAAGTTCCTTTTACGGTTTCCAAATTTACTAGTAGAATGAGCATTAGCATGTGCTTCAGGGATAGGCATGGCACCCGTTGGGCGAGCATTGTGATTCTTCATGAGAAGTTCATCATGCTTCTCGGCCTGAAGTAATGTGTATATGAGCTCAGAATACTTTGTGTATTTCTGTTGACGATACTGCTGTTGCAATATCCTCATCGAGGGATGGAAAGTGTATAAAGTTTTCTCTATTAAGTCTGCATCTGAAACTTGTTGATTGCAAAATCTTAGTTTGGAGTTAATTTTATGCACGGCAGAATTATATGCAGCAACAGACTTAAAGTCCTGAAACCTTATAAGAGACCATTCTCTTTGGGCTTCCGGCAACATTACTGCTCTTTGTTGGTCATATCTCTCCTTGAGGGAGTCCCATAAAGCTAAGGGATCCTCCTCCATCAAATATTCAGTTTTTAAATCAGGATGGAGATGGTGCCTTATGTAGTGCAATGCTGCATACTTTACCACTTGAGGTATTTCTGGAGCATTTTCGGGGGGTGCGACAATGCAAGGACCGAGGCTACGTCCACTTAAGAATATTTTCATATCCATGGCCCATGATAGATAGTTACTTCCATCTATTTGTAGTTCTTGGAATTCTTTCTTATTGATGTCAGCCATATTTCCTGCATGTATGATCATGCATTTGATTAATTTTACTTGATAGTAAAATTTATTTCGGTAAACAACAAATATGTTCTAGAGGAACACTTATAATTTGTAAGCCATATATGTGTATATCATCGAATTTTGATATATTTGGAAGAGCACTATGGAGGCATAAAAAATGCCTCTGAGTAATAGGCAAACTGTAATATACAGTAGAGATGACCTTACTGTGTGATTGCACAAATATAATTCAAGATAATCACATATTTTATTTGGCCTTTTTATCTCATATTAATGAGAGAATATTGCATGAAAAATTATTTTTCAAATGCAAAATAAAATTGTTGTACCAAATAACATGTTATAATATACTAAAACAAATATTAATAAACATGTCATATTACAGATATTAATGGATATAAGGGCTACGATATAGATTTACAACACCATACATGGTTAAAGGACAAACTGAGGGTCCTAAACATAAATTTATAGCACACTTAATATTGCTAAAAGGGTAGATCTCCAGCTAGGAAATACAAACTGGGGGTACGTCTAATTAGTACGTCTAATACAAACTGGAGTATATTAGTACTACACATCACGAGTGATAGGAGACGTGGCCTGTTTGGTCTATTTTTGTGGCCCATGGCTTGTGTCGGCACCGCTTGGAGCATTGGACCTGGTCAAGAAGGGATCGAGGAGTGGGCGGATCGGGTATGACCCCAAATCAGACGCCTCCTCTCCCAAATCACTTGTGCGACTGGTCCTGCTCCACGCCGGCGCCCACAGCCGGCTCCATCAGCGGCGGAGCGGCCCCTCCGCATAGGAGGAGGGGAGTTGGGGGGCGGCCTCGTGGAGGCGGAGATATGCGACACGGCCGGTGAGGCCGAGTGCCTCGGGCGACCAGGTGCCGACGCGGATTCCAGTGGGGCGGGCAGCCATGGCGGATGCAAGGCGGCAGAGTAGCACACGGGCTTCCGGCGAGGGCGTCGGGAGTGCGGACGGCGGCGCTGCTTCCTGGTGCTCCTCCTCCTCCACATCTCGCGTTGGGAGGTTGAGGTCGGGGAGCGCTGGGAGAGCGAGCGTCGGCGCAGCGGCCTCGATCTCCTCCGTCTTCACCTTCGGCAGGAGGTTGATGACGAGCCGGGGCTTGAGCGCGTCCAGAGGGACTGCAGCCGGCGGCGAGGAGAACTCCGGCAGTGGATCGTAGCCCGGCGGGTTGAAGTGCTCCGGGTCTTCGTCAGATGGCGTCGAAGATGGGAGGCCCGACCCGTACCCGTATCCTGGGCAAGAATACATTAGCGGAGGCGGAGGCGGAACCGCGACTTCCTCGTCGGAGAAGAAGCAATCTGGGTCATCGATGAGCCATCCGGCGCTTGGTCCGGCAAGCATCCACTCCATTGGCGCGTACACCGGCGGAGAAGGCGGCAGTTGGGCGTCATCTCTTGTGATGTTGGAGGCAGAGGCTTCATCCTCGATCCCAACCTCTGCAGCGACGTTCGGCACTGCAGCAACCTGTTCGTCAACGACGTTCGGCACTGCGGCAACCTGTTCGTCAACAACATTTGGGCCGGCAGCAACCTCCTGGGGCATAACCAGGACCTCTTCCCTGGGTTCAACGGCCACCTGGCGGTGGACATGATGGAAGTGCTAGCGATGGGTATGGCGGCGGCGGAGGCCACCACCAGGGCCATATCTACGACGTGGAACACGGTATGGTGTCCAGCGGTGGCGACGGCCACCGTTCCAGTTCGGGCCACGCTGATGGCGGCGGCCGAAGTTCCAGCGACGAGCGGCGGCCAGATCGAAGGTCCGGCGAGGAAGACGAAAACCACGGTGCTCCCTGGCCACAAACCTGGCAAAAGCAAAAGCAAGGTCCGGCAGAGAATCCATCTCTTCTCACCTTTCTTCTCTCCTGTGGCCTATTCTCTCTGTACTTAGAGCGATGCGTGCATGATAACGTGAAGAGAAAAGAGCGAGATTGAAGTGAAAAGGATGTTTTCATTGATGTTGTGTTCAGGTTTATATATGTCCTGAACAGGTGCTTACAATGTCGGTTACATTGATTCGCGTCGTTTCAGAAAGACACGACGACGGTTTGAAAAGACATGACGATGGTTCGCTATCTACTGCGTCTGGACAACGCTAGGATTCTAACGATCAATATACTAAGGAATATGCTAACTGCCTATTTAGCCTAATTTTAATGCTAATTAATTCCTAACAGGAATTATTACAGTTATGTATGCTATCTGTACTGCCCGGAATCTGTACCGCCTTGATTGTTTCTAAATGTTGTCAGCAGCCGAGTAAATTGCACAGAAGTACCACAATTGAGGCATTGGAAGCAGATTGGTACCAAGATTGGTAATTTTTACATGTCAGTACCAACTTTCGGGCGAGGCGTTGCAAAAGAGGCTAAAACTGCGTTTTATACGTATTGACAGGGAATCTGACCGGTTGGGCCCGCCCGTCAGGTGCCACGCTGGCCAGTGAGCGCGTGCCCGCGCTCTGACTCGGACGAGGCCCGGGTCGACCCGTTGAGGGGCGGCTGGTGCGGTCGAGCCAGTCCCCGACCCCTGCTCTGCCTTTTTCCTCCTCCTCGCTCCCTCGCCGCCGCCTGCCTCCCCACCCACCCCCGTCGGCCGCCACACCACGCCGCCACAGCCATGGCTCGAACTGCTTAGGCGCTGTCCTCTCCCCCGCTGCTCCTCCCTCCCTCCTCCCTCCCCTCGCGCCCTCCTCTCCCCCGCGGCTGCTGTGCCCTAGGAGACGATGGCGTCGGCGACTCCGACAGGCGGCGAGGGCCGGGGCGATGACGGTGGCAGCTACTCCACCTCGGAGTATAGTAGCGACGACGACGATTTTGCGGAGCCGGCGTTGTCGATGGAGCAGAGGCTGCGGATGGCGCGAATTTGGGTGGCCAACCCTAGCACCGCCCATCAGTGGACTCATGGCATCGGTGGTGTGCTGTAAGTTCTCCACTCTTCCATTTTTGCTAACTCAAATTGGGTATTAGGGTTAGGGTTTACTGCCTCCATGTTTAGCACTCTAATTGCTACTGCTGTATATGATTTACATTGTTATTTCTGAGTCCAAATTGGGATTAGGTGTTACCTAACTAGAGCAGAGCAGCATTATTCTATTAACTACTTCTCTGAAAATACAAAACATCAGTTTGTTGTCATAGGGTTAACTACCCACTCTGTAATTAGGGTTGCATTGAGATAGTTATTTACATTGTATACTATCATTATGCTTTGCTGTCATATTCTTAGTTTATTCATAATATGTTTGATTTGTAGTAATTGTGTTTATTGGAATTGTTGACTAGGGCTAAGGGTAAATAAAAGCTTTGTTTATATATTAACTAAAACAAAGCTTTGTTTATATGTTAACTAAAAAAGTGTTTATATGTTAACATATCTGAGAATAGTAAAACAAAGCTTATATGTTAACTAAAAAAGTGTTTTATGCTTATGTTAAACTTGGGTACTGAATAGTTGATATATCCTTGTTAACCTATCTGTTAAGTAAAATTGTTTATTAGCCATGGTTAAATTGTTAACCATTTTTTTTGTGTTATTTCATTTTGCAGTTTGTATGATGACATTTTGGATGTTAGGTTCCATTTTGATGCTTCAGAAATGTTTGAGCTGAAGCTCTGCAGTTCAGATGTAACATATCTGAATATGATTGCAGTGATGGAAACCCAAGGATTTAGTGAATATGATCTGCTGTTTCACATTGAGAATCCAGATTTAGGGGAGAAAGGATTGGAGATGGTAGAGAGTAATGCTGAGTTGCAAATAGTAAAGAGGCAGGTTGAGGAGTGTAAGGTTCTAAATTTGCTATTGAGGGCATGTCCACCTCCTTGCAGCCAGTTTGACAGGCAAGAATTGTCCACAGTTGTGTATGAAGAGCCTGTGTTATATGATCTCAGTGAGCCACCCATCTATGCTGTTGATCAAGAAGGAGTTGTCTTTGAAAGTCAGAGTAGCAGCTGCAGTGCAGCTCATGGTACTGGTGTTTGCACACAAGAGAGCAAGAATGTAAAAGGAAAGCTGAAAGCTGTTTTGGAGCTAGAAGAAGAAGAGGGATATGAGGGCAGTGGTGGTTCTGATTGTGAAGGTGAAGATGACAGTGATGGAAACCCTTTTTATATGGGTGATGCTGATGACATAGAGATGGATGAGGGAAAGAGACAGAGAGAGTATGATGAAATAGAAGAGGACGAAACAGATGATGAAGAATCTGATGAGGAAGAAGTGGTGCATTATGAGGGTGACACAGAGGTTGAGGAACTTTTTCAAATGGATGAAGATGACAAAGTTGTTTCACAGGATGAAGAAACTGTAATTGTACATGAAGAGAAGAAGAAGAAGAAACAGAAGCTTCCAGTTAGGAGAGGGCCTACAACAAGGTCACATTCAAGTGTAGTACAAGAGGAGGAGCCTGATTTCAAGCCTTCATCTAATGAAGAAGAGAAAGGATTGTTGAAGGAGGCTGATGATGATGGTTTTGAGCCATTGTCATTTGTGCTGCCAAAGAAAAGGAAGAGCAGGGCAAAGCAGAGGCCTCCTAGAAAATGGTACAATGAGAAAATGGAGCAACCACATGAGCAATTATGTCTAAAGATGTGTTTCAAGGATCAACATCAATTCAGAGAGGCTTTGTTGAACTTACACATCACCCAAGGCAGAAACTTCAAATATCACAGGAACTCAGATCAAAGGATAATTGTACAATGCAACCAAAAACATTGCAACTTCTTTATGGTGGCAGCAGTTATAAAAGGTGAAACTACTTTTGTAATTAAGAAGATGAGAATTGAGCACACTTGCCCTATTAGTACAGAGACAACAAGGGTAAGTGCCAAGTGGCTTGCCAACAAGTATGAGTCACTGTTCAGATCTGATCTAACAACTGGCATTCAGACTTTGATTGATGCCTGCATGGAGAAGTATGGTGTGGATGTGCCCAAGTCAATGGCATATAGGGCAAAGAACCTAGCTATTGATGCTGTGTTAGGAGACCACAAAAAGCAATACCCTAGGTTGAAAGACTATGCTCAGACAGTGATGGATACAAACCCTGGGAGTAGAGTAGTAGTCACTACTGTAACTCCAAAACCCACTGAAAAAATCCCCCATCCAGGCCCAAGATTCCATGCCATGTTCTATTGCATCAATGGAGCAAGGGAGGGGTTTCTCAAGGGGTGCAGACCCTTCATTGGTCAGTTTTTTCACCTTGTGCATTAGTTACATATTGTTTTATCTTTAAATGCATTTCAATGTTTTAGATATTGAATTTGCTTGCTCATTTAGGTGTTGATGGGTGCTTCATCAAGTTAACTACTGGTTCTCAACTACTTGCTGCCACTGGTAGAGATGGCAACAACAATATATACCCACTAGCATTTGGTATTGTTGGGCAAGAGGACACACCTAGCTGGTGTTGGTTTCTACACCAACTAAAAATCTGCCTAGGAGGAGAAGTGGGAGTGTTTGGTCCTTATACAATAATGAAAGATAGACAAAAGGTATGTTCTTGCATCATCTCACCTTGTTCTTATATGGTGGTTTTGTGCTAGATAGTAGCTTAGCTAGTTTAACTGTGTGTCCCAGGGCCTACTAAATGTAGTGAATGCTGTCTTTCCTAAGTGCAACCAAAGGTTCTGCCTTAGGCATATATATGCAACCTTCCAAAATGCTGGGTTTAGGGGGGAAGATCTGAAGAAGTATATGGATAATGCTGCCTATGCATATAGTGAACACAAATTTAACATTGCAATGAATGACCAGAGAACTGAATGTGAGGAAGCTTGGAAGTGGCTTTGTGCAATACCCAAGAAAACATGGGCAAGGCATGCATTTGACACAAACTGCAAGACTGACCTTGTAGTTAACAATTTGTCTGAGGTGTTCAACAAGTATGTCCTAGATGTTAGGAAGAAACCAATTAGGACAATGTGTGATGGAATAAAGGATAAGCAGATGGTGAGGTGGCATAGGAATAGGGAGAGTGGAAAGAAAGCTAGATGGGAGATAACACCCCATTATAGTGAGAAGCTAGAGGTTGAGAAGGAGAGGGCCAAATTTTGCAAACCTATTCAAGCTGGTGTGGACTTGTGGCAAGTTACAAGTGGGCAGCAAACCCATGCTGTTAACTTGCAACTTCACACATGTGGGTGCAGAAAATGGGACCTCACTGGCATCCCATGTAACCATGCCATCTCAGCAGTAAACAAGGGCAAAAGAAAACCAGAGGATTATGTCAGCAAATTCTTCAAGAAACAATTCTATGTGGCAGCTTATGAACCAATGATCTATCTAGTTCCTGGTGAGCATGATTGGACAAGGACCCCTGGTCCAGACATTGACCCACCTGCATTTAAAGTGAAGAGGGGAAGAAAGAAAGAGAAGAGGATCAAGGGGAGATTTGAAGTTCCAAAGCCAAAGGACACATTAAGAATGGGGACTATAACATGTGGCAACTGTGGACTGCAAGGACATAGGTACACAAGCTGCATGAAACAGTTGAAGCCTGAGCTGGCTTTGAGGAAGAACAAACATGTGGTAATCCTCTTTTAAGTCCTAACATGTTTTCCTTCTTGTACATTCCATTATTTTACTATTTGCTAACTCATTTCCATGTTTATGCAAGCCTCTTGCAAGGAATTCAAGTGCTAGTGCTGCTGCTCCTACACCAGCACCAAGAGCTTATGATCCAGCTCCTACAACAGGTGTTGGGAGAGGTGCTACAACAGGTGCTGGGAGAGGTGGTGGGAGAGGTGCTGGGAGAGGGAGAGGTGCATTCTATGCCCCAAGGCAATCTGCTCCCTCCACATCTACTGCTCCTCCACCTTCTGGTGGTAGAAAGAGTGGATGGAGGGCCTACTTCTATGCAAGTCGTAACCACTAAATGGCACATGTGCCATGTAATGTTCAAAACTAGATACTTCATGTGTGTTCTTGCATCCTATGGTACAATGTGATCTTGCTGGTGCTCTCAGTGTAGTTTGCTGGTGCTCTTATTACACTTTGCTGGTACTTTCAGAATCAATGCCATATATGGCTTTTGTTCATGTGGATGGATGGATCTATTTATTAGTTAATGCCATTTCTGGAGCTGCTTCATGTGTGTTAATGCATCTTATGAGTTAATGCCTGGAATGGACTATGTTCATGTGGATGGTTCTTTTTATATCTTTTTATGATTGATATGTTGAGGAGAATGGTGCATATTATTGGATAGAGTAACTCTGTTGTTGGATATATTGCTCAAAAAGAAGCACTTTGGGTTTTGGTGGCTCGGGGTCGACGGAACCACCTACAAGAATCAATATGGTCTAGGGTGGCTCGGGGTCGACGAAAACACCTAAAAGAATCAATTAGTGTTTTGGTGGCTCGAGTCGACGAAACCACCTAAAACTATCATCTAGGGTCTAGGGTGGCTGGGGTCGACGAAACCACCTAAAAGAATCAATTAGGGTTTTGGTGGCTCGGGGTCGATGAAAGCCCAAAACTATCATCTAGGGTCTAGGGTGGCTCGGGGTCGACGAAACAACCTAAAAGAATCAATTAGGGTTTTGGTGGCTCGGGGTCGATGAAAGCCCCTAAAACTATCATCTAGGGTCTAGGGTGGCTCGGGGTCGACGAAACCACCTAAAAGAATCAATTAGGGTTTTGGTGGCTCGGGGTCGATGAAAACACCTAAAACTGTCATCTAGGGTCTAGGGTGGCTCGGGGTCGAACGAAACCACCTAAAACTATCAATTGGGTTTTGGTGGCTCGGGGTCGACGAAAACACCAAAACTATCAATTAGGCTCTAGGGTGGCTCGGGTCGACGAAACCACCTAAACCTATCAATTAGGGTTTTGGTGGCTCGGGGTCGACGAAAACACCTAAAACTTCAATTAGGCTCTACGGTGGCTCGGGGTCGACGAAACCACCTAAAACTATCATCTAGGGTCTAGGGTGGCTCGGGGTCGACGAAAAAAAAAAAAAACCCCTACACACAAAAAATCCCCCTTATGCCACTTCTGGTCTTTCTAATCGCGCCCTTTTTAACGTCGCCTTCAAGTTCCCCCCCCCGCCCCTTCTTCTCTTTGATATCTTACATCCCGCCCCATCCCACCACCGTCTCACTGCCACCCCCCTACTTCGTTTCTCCCGATTCTTTACGACGCACCCAATCCCGTACCGTTTCCCCATTTCCCGCACCTCGTCTCCCATATCCTACCGATTACTTGCTCCATTATCTTCTATCTTCTTCTCCCTTCTTTCGTTCTTGTTCTCCGCGGCCCCCCTATCACCAACTTCTTGTTACCTCCGTCTACCCCTCCCCTCCCTGTTCTTCTCCGCCCACCCCCTTCAGCCCCTCCCTCCACAGCCATTTCATGGGACCCCCCCCCCCCCCCTACCCCCCCCCTCTCTCTCTTACAAGAATCAGTTAGAGGATTCGGTGGCGCTCGAGGGGTCGACGGAAAAACACCTAAAACCATCAATTAGACTATAGGGTGGGCTCGGGGGTCGACGAAACCACCTAAACTATCAATGAGGGTTTGGTGGTTCGGGGTCGACGAATAAAACACCAAAACTATCAGATTAGGCCTGACGGTGGCTCGGGGCGACCGAAACACCTTCAAAACTATCATCTAGGTCGTTATAGGGTGGCTCAGGGTCGACGAAACCACCTAAAAGAATCAGTTAGGTTTGGTGTCGGGGTCGACGAAAACACCTAAAACTATCAATTAGGCTCTAGGGTGGCTTGGGGTCGACGAAACCACCTAAACCTATCAACTAGGGTTTTGGGTGGCAACATAACAAAAGAATGATGAGGAAGCATTTAAGCATCACTCTAACATAAGAAACTATTCCTTTTGCAAATGCATTTAAGCATTTAAGCATCAGTATAACATAAGCATCTTCCAATGCTTGGTATGTCATCATTTTTAGCAACAAACTAGCAACCATTTTCAGCAACAAACTAGCAACCATTTTCAGCATCAGTATAACATAAGCAAACAATACTTACTGGAGTTCAACACATTATAGGCATACACAACCATTGTTCACAATACATAGTGGAGTTCAAATGCACAATCCATCCTTTTCCCACAAAAGGATGAATAGCATAACTACTAGGTACATAAACAGCCATAGTTCACAATTACTAGAACCATACATTACACAACCATAATTCTAAGTTACTAGGTCATTGCACAGCCATCCTTCCCAAAAGGTCTGCAATGCCCACTAATCTCACTTCATCTTGTTCAGTTCTGTAAGATGGCCTGGATCCCCTTGATCTTCTCCTCTGCCTTCATGAGCTCACTAATCTTAAGCTCTAGCATGTACTTCTCTTCATTATGGTTCTCCTTTCCCTTCAGTAGATCAGCAACCTGAAACTTCAACTCTAGCTTCTCTTGGGTGAGCTTCTCCTCAAACTTTGTGAACTCTGCATTCTTCAACTCCAAATTCATCCTAGCCTCACTCAGCAATTCCTTCTCTTTCATATTCTTCAACTTCAGGTTCTGGATGACAGTTGCTTGAGCACTTGTCAGGTTGCACAGGAGTTCATACTTCTGTTGAAACTTCTCTGTAACTGCATCTTTCTTTGCCATTTCCGCCTTCATACCAGCCACCAATTCAACTCTGCATTGGTGTTGATATGTGATGTTGGACTGCAGATAACTGAAATCCACAACCCTATCCTCCTGCATATCCACAAGTTGATGTGCATCTTTCACTAACTTGTCATAGTCTGCATCCAGCTTGTACTTTTCTTCTGTCAAATGGTGAATAGTTAAAGCACTTTCAAGATTATCATTCACTCTAGCAGACTTGCTCTCTTCAACCATTGACCAAAGCTTCAACAATGCATTCTCCATTGTTGGGGGCCATTGCTCATCAACCCACTGAACAAACCCACAATTATGACCTTCCTGGAAAAGTAACAAGGGCAAAATTTAGTACAATACAACTACTATAAGTAGTAAGCAACAGTTAGTTCATGGAAGTAGCTAATGTTGGTACTGACCAACACTGAATTTGCACAGCCATGTGCTAAGCAACAGGAGCACATTGTAAAACAACTTAATGTAATCCTACAATGGGTGATCTGTATATATTTAGCAGAGTAACACTCCATTCAACTTAGCATGTGCTAAGCAACAGGAGCATATATTTAGCAGAATAACCAACTTAGAATTGGCCATTAATATAATGGAATCCTACAATGTGCACTACCATTGAACTACTATGCCATATATCACTAACAAATGGAACATAGACATCACTGAATCAAGGTTATCAAACCAGACTACACTAGCCTAGCTAAATACACTACATTAGCCTGTAGCAACAAACTAGCTAATGAGAGTACCTACTGTCAGCAGTAAGCAACAGTTACTTATTAGGAGTAACACATCAGCTAATGGAGGGGCTAATGTGAGTACTAAGTGTTAACGTATGTAGATCTTGTATAGATGGAAACGTCTTGTACCTACCGTATCTTCCCGATCTGTTTTTGATTCGTGTAGATTGTTTCTTGGCTTCCAAGCCTTTGTAACCGAGTCATATATATATGAGCCGATCGCCCCTGTTGTGAGGCGTCTTCCCTCAAACTACTTCTCAGGTTACATGTTCATATGGTATCAGCCTTTTCGATCTAATCTCGCTTCCGCCGCCACCATGACGACTCCAGCCCAGACCTCCTCTGCCGTGAATGCCCTCACCTCCGGCGCCCTCTCCACCATCGTGGTTCCTGCTGCGTCGCCGGCCTCTCTCGCCGTCAACGTCGCCAACGTCAAGACGCACGTTCCCATCGTCCTTGACCTCCAGGCCTCCAACTACTCGAAGTGGCGCATGCTGATGGGTGTTCTCCTTGGCAAGTACGAGCTCACCGGCCACATCTCCACCCACACGCCGGCCGGCGAGCGCACAGCCGAGTGGTCTCGCCTCGACTACGTCGTCCGCTCTTGGCTCTACGGCTCCATCAACGACGACATCCTCGACATCATCATGGCTCAGGATCAGACCACGTACGAGGCCTACGCGCTCATCCGTAACCTCTTCTTGGACAACCAGCTCACCCGTGCCGTCTACCTCGAGGCGGAGTTTCGCGCCGTCGTCCAGGGCGACCTCACCATCACTGCCTACTGCCACCGGCTCAAGTCTCTTTCTGACGCTCTTCGCGACGTCGGACAGCCGGTGTCCGACCAGACCCTGGTTCTCACCTGCCTTCGCGGGCTGAATCCCCGCTTCGCCGACATCATTACCTTGGTCACCATGCAGGTCCCTACCCCGACGTTCTTGCAGACCCGGTCCCTTCTGCTCCTTCGCGAGAATCAGCTCGCCCACCCCGCCCCAGGCACACCATCCCCATCATCGTCCATCGCCCTCTACGGGAACACCGCCGGGTCCGGTTCGTCTTCCGGTGGCACCTCCGGCGGTGGCGGTGGCGGTACAGGCGGCGGCGGCGGTCGCTGGCAGAAGAAGAAGAAGAACGGCGCTCCTGTTGCGATCGATCCGTGCGGCAACTCCTCCACCTCGCCAGGCCCGTGGATCTGCTTCAACCCTTACACGGGCCAGGCGCAGCAGATGCAGCCTACTTGGCGTCCAAGTGGCAGCCCACCTCTCCCTCCTGGTGGACCAGGACTCCTTGGGCCACGGCCAACCGGACAGCAGCACCGCTCCTCTACCTGGGTTCCTCCTGGCCAGCAGGCCTACACGACCCAGCTTGCGCCTCTTCATGGCCAAGCATTCGGCAGCAACCCTCCACCTCCCGCGACGCCATACGTACCTCCTGGACTTGGCGCTCACGGCAACGGCGCAACAGCGTGGGACTGCTCTGCTCTCGTCGCGGCCCTGAACAGCACCTTCGGCGCTCCCACGGCCGGCTTCTCCACCACGGGCACATGGGTCATGGACTCCGGCGCTACATCTCACATGGTTTCGGACCCCGGTATACTCACTTCTCCGTCCCAATCTTCCACTCCCTCCTATGTCACTATCGGCAATGGTGTTTCTTTACCCATCTCCACATCTGGTCATACTACTCTCTCCACACCTCACCGCATGTTTTTGCTAAATAATGTTCTAGTAGTTCCTGACATCATTAAAAATCTGCTTTCTACTCGTCAACTCACTACTGATAATTCTTGTTCTGTGGAATATGACCCCTTTGGTTTTTCCATTAAGGATCTTCACACACGGCGCGAGATCATACGCTGCAGTAGCCCCGGTCCTCTCTATGAGTTCTCCACAAGCACTAGCTCTCCATCGCCTTTCGGACTCGTCGCCTCCACCAACTCCACCGAGCTGTGGCATCGCCGCTTAGGACATCCTGGTCGTGACGCTATGTCACATTTATCTAAACAATTTGCTATTCCATGTAATAAAGCCACTATGGTGTGTCATGTGTGTCAACTTGGCAAGCACGTACGTCTACCTTTTTTAGGTCTCAAACAATTTGCAGTGTTCCGTTTCAGTTAATTCATTGTGATTTATGGACCTCTCCTATTGCGAGCAATTCTGGTTTAAAATATTATCTTGTCATAGTCGACGATTTCTCGCACTTTATTTGGACCTTTCCTCTACGGCGAAAATCTGACACTTGCGACGTCCTTATTAATTTTGTTGCTTACGCTCGCACCCAGTTCAACCTTCCTGTTGTTTCCCTACAAACCGACAATGGCACTGAGTTCGTTAACTCCACCCTAGTCGAGTTTTTAGCTCGCCACGGAATCCACCTTCGCATGTCTTGTCCTTACACTTCCCCTCAAAACGGAAAAGCTGAGCGCGCCTTGCGCACTCTCAACGACATCACCCGCACTCTCCTCATTCAAGCACACATGCCACCCTCATATTGGGCCGAGGCCCTCGCTGCCGCCACCTACCTCGTTAACCGTCGCCCATGCCAAGCCATAGAGTTTCGCATCCCCTACACCATACTCTATCAACAACCAGCCTCCTACTCCGATCTTCGAGTTTTCGGTTGCTTGTGTTATCCGAATTAGTCCGCCACGGCCCCGCATAAGTTCGCAACTCGGTCCACTGCCTGCGTGTTTCTCGGATACCCATCCTCCCACCGTGGCTACCGATGCCTAGACCTCACTTCTCGGCGTGTCATCACGTCTCGTCACATAATATTTGATGAAAATATATTTCCGTTCGCCACCACACAATCAGCCCAACCTCCTGATTCTCTTGATTTTTTGCTGGACTTGGCCGCCACCCACAGCATCCCGGCTGTGCTAGCACCGGCCCAGCCCAGCATGCATGTACCCGCACCCACGTCCCAGCTGCATGACCCCTCGATCGATCAGATCGATTGCGAGTCTGCGCGCATGTCTCCGCCTAGCTCGCCTTCGCCCAGCTCGCCTGCACGCTCTGTCTCTCCTTCCGCAGCTACGGCACCAAACCCAACCCCAACCCCACCGCCACCACCACCCCCTCCGCCTCGTACTCGCTCTCGTGCCACTTCCGTTCCGGCTGTCAGCACGCACCATATGCTCACTCGTGCTAAACATGGCATCGTTCAGCCGGTTGACAAGCTCAATCTGTCGGCTATCCACACCTCGATTTCTCCTATTCCAAAAACATACCGGGGTGCCCTCCAGGATCCGCACTGGCGCGCTGCTATGACTGACGAGTATGATGCTCTACTTCACAACCGCACGTGGTCTCTTGTGCCTCGCCCGGTTGGTGCTAATGTTGTTTCAGGAAAGTGGATCTTCAAGCACAAATTTTCCTCCGATGGTGGACTTGCTCGCTACAAGGCACGCTGGGTTGTTCGTGGGTTCTCTCAGCAGCCGGGCGTTGATTTTGACGAGACTTTCAGCCCCGTCGTCAAGCCCGCCACGATCCACGTCGTCCTTAGCATCGTCGTCTCCCGTGCTTGGCCGATTCACCAACTCGATGTCAAGAACGCCTTCCTTCATGGCAATCTTGACGAGGTGGTCTACTGTGAGCAACCACTTGGCTTCATCGACTCTGCTCGTCCTCAACATGTCTGTCGGCTCCACAAGTCTATCTACGGCCTCAAGCAGGCACCTCGAGCCTGGTACCAGCGCTTCGCCCACTATGCTCATCGTCTTGGCTTCGTGGCGTCTCAGTGCGATGTCTCCCTATTTGTTCTCCAACGGGGCGACGAGCTGGCTTACCTTCTTCTATACGTGGACGACATCATTCTCACCGCCTCCAGCGCCGGCCTTCTTCAGCACGTCACCGACCTTCTTCATCGCGAGTTCTCTATGACTGATCTAGGGGATCTTTCATATTTCCTTGGTATATCGGTCACTCGCTCCTCGTCCGGGATGTTGTTGTCACAACGCCAGTATGCCATTGATCTTCTCCAGCGCGCCGGCATGCAAAATTGCAACCCGTGTCCTACTCCCATAGACACTCGTTGCAAGCTTTCTGCCGACGATGGTCCGCTTGTCGCCGATCCAACTGAGTACCGCAGTTTTGCCGGCGCCCTTCAGTATCTCACACTGACGCGTCCGGACATTGCTCATGCAGTGCAGCAAGCCTGCCTCTACATGCATGCTCCTCGGGAACCTCATCTCAACTTGGTTAAGCGGATTCTTCGGTATCTCCAGGGTACACTGGATTTGGGTCTTTGGTTGCACTCCACAACTGCTACGTCTCTCACTGCATACTCGGACGCTGATTGGGCAGGTTGTCCTGACACTCGGCGGTCTACTTCAGGCTACTGTGTCTATCTCGGTGACAACCTTGTGTCCTGGTCCTCCAAACGCCAGGCCACGGTTTCTCGCTCTAGTGCTGAGGCCGAGTATCGTGTTGTGGCTCACGTTGTGGCCGAATGCTGTTGGCTCCGTCAGCTTCTTCATGAGCTTCACCGTCCTCTCCATACCGCGACAGTTGTTTTTTGTGATAATGTCAGCGCTGTCTACATGGCTTGCAACCCGGTTCAGCATCGTCGTACAAAGCATATCGAGATTGATATTCATTTTGTTCGGGAGAAGGTGTCTCTCGGTCAGATTCGGGTTCTTCATGTTCCATCCTCGCAGCAGTTTGCAGACATTATGACGAAGGGTCTACCGTCCCAGTTGTTCTTGGACTTCCGGTACAGTCTTTGCATTCGCTCCACCGACGCAATGACTGCAGGGGGATGTTAACGTATGTAGATCTTGTATAGATGGAAACGTCTTGTACCTACCGTATCTTCCCGATCTGTTTTTGATACGTGTAGATTGTTTCTTGGCTTCCAAGCCTTTGTAACCGAGTCATATATATATGAGCCGATCGCCCCTGTTGTGAGGCGTCTTCCCTCAAACTACTTCTCAGGTTACACGTTCATACTAAGCAACACTGAACTTAATATTGAGCATTCCTACAATGAGCACTACAGTAGGGCATATATGACTAACAAATTTACCATAGACATAACTGAATCACACTTGGCAAACAAGACTCTGCCACTTTTAATGAACACATCCTGTGCATAATCAATAAGGCAAGAAAAATACCGGCTCTGCACATGCTAAGAACCTTCTCCCAGTCATTGTTCCTTCAAATGCAACAAGCCTCTTTGATGGCTTCCCATGCTTGTCGCAGAACGACATCAGATCAAGCTCAAGGCCCTTGTAATCCGGGTCCTCAAGTGAGAAAGGCATCTGCCCAAGCAAAATCCAAGTTACCATCATGTGCAGAGGACGAAGACAAAGCAAATCAAACGAAATCCTCACAACAAAGACCACCTACCCAGAAAAATCCTCAAATTTTCTAAACCTAACCCTAACCCTAGCTCCAATGGAGTAACTGACCTGGTTAAGCCCATCGGTGGAGGTTTCGGAGTACATGTACGGGAGGCTTGAGTTGTCATCGCTGCTCTCGTCCTCCAAAACCATGGCTGCGGCGGCGTGGTGTGGCGGCCGGCGGGGGCGGGGGCGGGCGCAGGCGGCGGCGAGGCAGAGAGCAGGAAGAAGAAGGCAGAGCAGAGCGGGGGGAATGAGCGGGGACTGGCTCGACCGCACCAGCCGCCCCTCAACGGGTCGACCCGGGCCTCGTCCGAGTCAGCGCGCGGGCACGCGCTCACTGGCCAGCGTGGCACCTGACGGACGGGCCCAACCGGTCAGATTCCGTGTCAATACGTATAAAACGCAGTTTTAACCTCTTTTGCAACGCCTCGCCCCAACGTTGGTACTGACACGTAAAAATTACCAATCTTGATATCAATCTGCTTTCAATGCCCCATTTATGATACTTTTGTGCAATTTACTCTCAGCAGCCTCGTGGCTAATTTTAACCGAATTTAGTACGAGCCCGCCAGTTTTTATCAGCCTAGAAACATGATTCGAAGCACGGAGAGCATGGTGCATTCATACGTGTCACGTGCGCCAGCACGCAGCCGACACGCGACCCAGAAGCGCACCACGAGCCGACGAGTGCGTCGGGCAGCGGCGAGGAGACGCGGGAGGCGGCCGGAGCTGGATGAATCTCCACCTGGCGAAGCAACCTCTGGACGCGACGCTCACTTGCCGAAAAGGTCTCGCTTTCACTGGTCGGCTCGTCGACTCTGCTGGACCCACGTGGCCCAACTAATAGTTTTTGACTGGCTGCGCCGTAGTACTGCTACTTTCCCGACGATCGTTTCTACTCCTCCGCTCCAAATTAGTTGACTTCAATTTATCTAAATACAGATGTATCTAACACTAAAATATGTTTAGATATATTCGTATCTAGACAAATCTGAGTCAACTAATTTGAAACGGAGGGAGCACGTCTCCAAAAAAAAACGATCGTTTCTACTGCTGCGTGTGCTGCTGTGACGCTGCTCTTTCCGCGTCAGCTCGAACCGAGTAAATTGCACAGTAGTACCACAATTGGGACATTGGAAGCAGATTGGTACCAAGATTGGTAATTTTTACGTGTCAGTATCATATTTGGGGCAGTCTGTTACAAAATAGTCTAAACCGCGTATAACAGTGTATTGACGGTGTATCTGACTGTTGGGGCCGCCTGTCTGATGCTGACGTGGCATGTTCTTTTGTAAGAAAGACCCTTACTTTTTTCTTCTCCTCCCTCCTCCCACTGACCCGCGGGCCCCGCCCGGGTCTTCTTCCTCCGTGGGCAATTGCCCAGGCAGCCGCCGTGGACGCCGCGCCTGCGCCTGCCACTGCTGCCGCCGGCTCCCTCCATCGCCGGCCCCGAGCTTCCCTGCCACCGCCGCCTCCCTCCGCCGCCCGTCTCCTCCGGCGCTCGCGCACCCCTCCGTCGCTGGCCCCTCCGCGCCGGCCCGTCGCCGGCCTCGACCTCCCCTGCCGCTCGTTTGCCGCTCCCCTACCGCTCGAGCTCCCTTGCTCCCCTGCCGCTCCCCGCCGCCTCCCTCCGCCGCCCGTCTCCTCCGGCGCCCGCGCGCCCCTCCGTCGCCGGCACCTCCGCGCCGGCCCGTCCCCGGCCTCGAGCTCCCCTGCCGCCCAAAGGTGAGCTCGCCCGCTTCCCATCGAACCCTGCCTCTCCCTCGCCTGGAATCGCTCGCCGGAGCTCGCCAACTCCGGCGGCCCCTCCACGTCACCCGAAGGCGAGCCCGGCACCGCCGTGGTGCCCACCGGACCCGCCTTGGCCTCCTCTCTCCCGTCCGCCCGTCCTCCGTCGCCGGAGGTCACCGCAGCGCCGGATTCCACCGCACTTGAGCTGCCACACCGCCGGCCGCCTGCCAAAAAAAATGTGCGTAGCGTATAAAAAGTAAGGGTCTTTTTCGCAAAAGAACATGCCACGTCAGCACCAGACAGGCGGGCCCCAACGGTCGGATACACTGTCAATACACTGTTATACGCGGTTTAGGCTATTTTGTAATAGACTGCCCCAAATATGGTACTGACACGTAAAAATTACCAATCTTGATATCAATATGCTTCCAATGCCCCAATTGTGATACTTCTGTGCAATTTACTCGCTCGAACCCTTTCGGTGGAAGCTTCGGTGTGCGGCGTGGCCGGCAAGCTTGTGAATTCACGCCTAGTGTAAATTTCTTCGGCCTAATCGAAGGTGTCGCAGTGGGGAGCGGTGAAGCATGGAGCAGCAGTACGAAAACAGAGTGCTTGTGCAAGAACGAGATCAATTGTATTAGTCTTTCTGTTGCAAAGCAACAATTCAGTACATGATAAATCGTGGGAAGCTAAACACTCGAATGACTGCTGATGCCTAACTGAATCGTCACTGGCTTCTACCGCATTAAGGACGCCGTTGTACTCCACGTCTAAGGTAATGGCGAGAACGCGGGACTCTGCGCCGCTTGGTTCTTCGTTTGTGATCGCGTCGTCGTCCGGGTCGGTCATCTCCTCACCCGCCACGGGCACTGCGTCGGCTGCTTCGGTTGCCGAAGAGAGCACATCGATCCATCCCTCGTCCGAGTCCCAGTCCGGGAGCGCCGAGGCGGGGCAGGCCAATGCCCTCATCCTCATCTCGGCCGTGCCATGCGACATCTCATCCACGGCCTCGTCGGTCTCAGATTCCGATTCCCAGAATGCGGCGTCCAGCGTGCTCTTTGGTGACACCCATTTGCCCTCCAAGGCTTGCGGCTTCGCCTCGACGACAGCCGCGGCCAGGAACGGGTGCTCCAGCAGCTGCGCCGCCGTGCACCGATCGCTGGCCTTCCTGACAAGGCAGCTGGCCAAGAAGTCCTTCGCGTCGGCGGACAGCCATTCGGGAACCTCGGGCACGGCCTCTGTGTAGCCGATCCGGTGCAGCGCCGCGAGCGCGTTGCCGTCCATGCCGCTCCAGGGCGCGCGTCGAGTGGCCATCTCGACAACCATGCAGCCGAGCGCCCAGACGTCTGCCGCGGGGCCCTGCTCTTCGCCGCGCGCCACCTCCGGCGCCATGAACGCTGGCGTGCCGCCGATGATGGGACCGCCAGCGGTGCCGGCCTCCCTCGCGCACCCGAAATCCGCCAGCTTCGCGCGGCCGTCGGCGCCGATCACGACGTTGCGCGCCTTGACGTCCCCGTGCACCAACCCGGCGCCGTGGAGGTACACGAGCCCAGACGCCACGTCGGCCGCGTACCCGCGGACGGCACGGTCGTCAAGCCCGCTCGCCACCCGGTCCGCCAGCGAGCCGCCAGGGGCGAACTCGAGGAAGAGCTGGTAGGAGCCGTCGCGGGCGGCGCGGCCGCCGATGCAGGAGACGACGCGAGGTGAGCGCAGGCCGGACATGAGGCAGTGCTCCCTCCTCAGCGTCGCTGCGCACCCCGCGCTCGCCGACTTGACCGCGAAGAGCTCGCCCGAGGCGTCGTCCGCGGCCAGGAACACCTCGGCCCCCGACGCGCCGCGGCCGAGCGTGCGCACCCGCGTCCATTGCTTGCTCACGGTCACGGACATCGTCTTCTTCTCTTGTGTAATCTGTGTTGGGAATTGGGATGTGGTGGTTGCTGTTGGTACTCTTCGCTTGAGCCGAAGTTGAATTGTTGATGGTTCTTTTTTTGGCGGGCGTGCGTATATATAGGACGTGGAAGGAGTATTTGTGGAGAGAAAAAGTTGAGGAGAAGGAGTACTATTAGCGGACGATGCTGGCATCTTCGCTAACCCGGTCAAAGAAGAGATCGACGCCATCGCTCAGATCCTTGCCTGTTTTGGGGATGCATCGGGCCTCATCACAAATGTCAGCAAGACCGAGGTGTTTCCGATTCGCTGCCAAGACATTGATCTCCCGGCCATCCTCTCGGCCTTCCCAGCCAAGCTGGCCTCGTTCCCCGGCTGATACCTGGGTCTCCCTCTACATACTAGGCGGCTCAGAAGGGTGGACCTCCAACCTCTTCTGGACAAGGCAATGGGTAGGTTGCCGGGCTGGAAGGGGAAGAACCTGGCGCGACCGGGCAGGGTCTCCCTTGCAAAGTCCGTGTTGTGCGCCATCGCAAATCATAACCTCACTGCGCTCTCGCTTCCCACTTGGGCAATCCAGAAGCTCAGTAAGATCACTCGTAACTTCATCTGGTGTGGGGAAGACTTGGAAAACGCGTCTGGCGGACACTCTCTGGTCAACTGGAAGACTGTTTGCCGGCCTAAGCCCATGGGGGGCCTGGGAATCACAGACCTCGAGAGATTTGGTCGGGCGCTCCGACTTCGCTGGCCTTGGCTTATGTGGACTGATCCTGACCGCCAATGGGTGGGCTCTGCGGTGCCCTGCGATGAGACGGATATGACGCTCTTCAGGGCTTCTACCACCATCTCCTTGGGCAATGGGAGAAAATCCTTATTCTGGCACGATGACTGGACAGGACGGGGCCCTCTGTCCCGGGCCTTCCCGGAGCTGTACAAAATTGCCACCAGGAAGCGGAGAACTGTGATGAAGGAGATCCAGGAGGAGAACTGGATCAGATCGGTGGCCCGTCTTTCATCGCCTACCCACCTGCAGGAGTTCATTGCCCTCGCATCAGCTATCACTCAGGTTGCGTTGAATCCGGACCAGGAGGACTCCATCACTTGGCGGTGGACCCCCAATGGCATATACTCTGCTGCTTCGGCCTACGCGGCCCAGTTCTCTGGATCCTATCCCAGGTTCTCCCCAGCCAAGATTTGGGAGGCACACGTTGAGCCAAAATGCAAGTTCTTCGCCTGGCTTGTGCTCCACCGGAAAATCCTCACGGCCGACATGCTAGCCGTTCGTGGCTAGCCGCACGACCCTCGCTGTCCCCTTTGCCTTGGGGCACCGGAGACGGCCACTCATCTCTGCAAGGACTGCCCGTTTGCCGCCGCAGTTTGGTCTCACGTCCAGGTGTGGACGGGAGAGGACTCTGGGGCCACGCCCACGTTGCCCCCTTCGATGGGGATTTCAGACTGGTGGGATTCGCTCACCACCAATTTGCCCAAGGACGACAGAAGAAGGCGGAGCGGCCGCTTCCTTTACACTATCTGGAACATCTGAAAGGAGCGAAACCGACGCATCTTCAATGGAACTCGCCTCACGCACCTAGAGGTAGCAGCTATTGCCTTCGACGACATCAAGCAAAGGACATTGGCCTTTGGCCGGGCACAGGTGGCAGCCGGTATTGGTTGATTAGTGCCAGCCTGTGGGCTTTTCTAGGGGTTTTTGTCCGGTTTCTCTCCAAAAAACCGGAACACTCTTGTACATAAACCTTATTCTCCTTCTTATATGAAAAGGCAGTGCTCCTGCCGGTTCCTCAAAAAAAAAAAAAAGTTGAGGAGATTGCAAGTTTAGAACATGGAAGGCATTTGGCATGTGCTGGGATTAAGAAATCTAGAGGCGAAAAGGCGTGGGAAGCAAGCTGCAGTTTGGGGTCTGGGCACGCGCCCACGGCGGCGGATGGGGTTGGGCGGTGAGTGGGAATGCGCGGCTCGGGCTTGACCTGACCAAGCTCAGCGCTCCGCCTATTCTTACCATCCGCGTAAATTAATCTCGCATTCTATCTAATGGCGCGAGCGTTTTGAGCTCAGCCGAGGGTTCTTGGAAGGTACTTGCTCGCCAGTACAGCAGTTGTCAAAGTCTTGGTCGGTCGTTGCGAGACGGACTGTCTGAAACGGAGCAGTGTGCTGGTGCCCACGTCTCTGGTGTAGACGAATCGGCGGTCGAGGTCAGCGGCTGCACCTCAACGGTTGGTACTTTGACACTGTGGTTGGCCAAAGTCCACCGCTGTACTTACTTCTTATGGTGCAGACTGTTTCGCGTGTGTCTGCCCCAAACATCCATCTAGAACCGATACTCTGACGGAGGTAGTATTACTGAACGCAGCAGCAGCAGAAGCAATTCGTTCCTGAATGTAAGCGACGTCGTGACCCCGTTTTTCCCGCCCGGAGAGAATTCACAGCTGGTTACAACAGCTCGTGACCGGGAAAGCTAGCTCACGACGGAAGGCCTCAGACGTGGGCGTCTCCTCGACCGGAGAGAAAATTCCGAGCAAAAATATCTAGCGCGTCTCCACTTCGGAAATGGCATGGAATATCTGGCCGTCCATTTTTTTCATACTCAAGAAGAAAGCAGCGCACACCACAAGGGCTATGAATATGATGGTGCAATTGAAAACCGCGAAATTAGTCCACCACAGGCTGTGGCTTGTGCTAGTCGTCCGCACAAACAATCGTAGACGCGTCAGATCTGGCTGACTGACGACGCGAAAAGGAGCGGCGGCAGCGTTCTTATCCCACGCCTGCTGCACATGAACTCGACGTCCAGATGTGCACCCCAAGTCACACAGCCACATAAGTCAGCCTTCACTGTAGTGTTCCAGTGCCAACTGCCGGCGGCCAGGCACTAACACTATTCAATTCGACATTCCATTTTGCTTTTTTTTTTTGAAAAGGACATTCCATTTTGTTAGTGTTAAACTTTCTTTCTGCCGCCTGTTGCTGTCAAGCCAAAAGGCGACGATTCTAGCTTTCCGTTGGAAAAGGATGGGCCCAACTGTGAAGCAGGTGGTGACCTTGCTGAACGACGCCGGTATGATCTGCGCCGGTCGAAATGATATTGGGCAGATAAAAGCGACGGGCAAAGATCACACGAACTGGATATGTATGAGCCGCCTGTTGCAGATAAGTTTGAGTTAGATGGAGCGGCCAAGCCAACTTCTACTTGAAGTGACACTGCGTCGGATGCAACATCCAGCAACTATTGCCTGCGTGCGTGCAAAAAACATTCAGCTAACTCATTTGGAGCCATATACATCGAACCTTCAGAAAGAAGAATTATTCCGTCGTCTTGAACAGTACTACAAAAATGGACGTAAATTCTAACCATTTCCAGAATTGGAACGCTTTCAACTCAAACCTGTTGCTTGCAAATTGCGCGCAGTCGAAAGAAAAGGTCTACGTGCTTCGCTTTTCTTTGCTTTGTGTTCCAGGTAACATAGTCAACGTCCAAACTACTCTTTCCATAGGAAAGGTAGTCAACGTCCTCTCAAAAAATGGGCAGGTACAAAAAAATGGGACCTGAATTTGATCTTGAGGCAGCTAGCCTACATCGTTGACATTTAATTTGGGAAAACGTTTATTCTAAACGGGATGATTTTCTCGCCCGTCAAACCGCCTCCTCTGGTTGACACGTGTTCTCTGCTGGCCCCGTCCACTTTATCCCGTCCGAGCCTTATCCCCTCAGCCTTATCCTCTCTCCAGGATCCAGCCGCGGCTCATCTTCTTCCTCTCGCCTTTCCAATTGACCCGGGACGAAGCAGAGCCACACTACCGAAGGCCTCCTCCCCCGCCCTCCCACCCACGTCAGGGACTGCAATCCCGCCGCCCCAAGCCCGCTGCAATCCAACACAGTCGCCACCCGCTGCTACAAGCAATTTTTTGGCGCGGTGCCGCCGTTCGCAGCGGCGACCAGGGATGATGCACACCGTTACCTTCTGCAAGGGGCGCACTGCAATATGGGGCCAGCTGCGAGGGGTGGCGGTCGCCGTTCGTAGCTGCTGCCATGGAGCATCTGGAAGCACCGCTGAGAGGCAGCCGGCGTTGCGATGCAGCACTCTCGCTGCCGCAAATTGGAGGGGGCGCGGCGCGCAGGGCATAGGTGCTGCGGTGCAACCTCATCGACGCGCTAACGCTGAGATGCAGCCTCATCGGCACTGCTGGTGCTGCAAGTCGCCGGCGGTGGAGTTGCAAGTCGCCGGCGGTGAAGCTGCAATGGAGCGCTCGCCGGTGGTGAACCTGTAGAGGAGCGCTTGACAGCAGCAACCCCGTGCTCCGATGCAGCACTCGCGTGGGGTGGCTCCCGGTGCTGCAGCGCAGCGCTTGCCGGAGGCTCTCGAAGCTCGGTGTTACAATGGAGCTTTCACGCGGTGGGTCCCGTGCTCGGATACAACGCTCGTCGCCGGTGCTACAACGCATCACCAAGGAGGAGACCAGAGGCGGCGGCGCTCACTGTGTTGTTGCAACGCAGTATGCAAGGGGCGGCAGGCGGCGTTCGCGGCCAGTGCTACACCGCAGCGCTCGACGCCGGCTACTCGTGCTCCGTTGCAACACTCGCCGGCGGCTCCGGATGCTGCATGGCAGCACTCGCAGGCGACTCCCGATGCCGAGAGATCGAAGCAGAGAGAGGGGGTTGTTTGTGCGATGAGAGGGGGAGACTGCATGCGTTAACCATTCCACCGCTAAGAGGAAGGGATTGAACGGACACGGTCGGGCTGATGTAACGGTCTGCGAGGCGGCTTAAAATTTCATGGCATCAGCCGGATGATTCGTAGCAGGCGCCTTTAATTTTAAGCTCCGCTGGTAGTTTAACGCGGGAACAGGTTGACCAGCTGAAGGGGCGTGCCCTTTAAACGAGTAGTATATTTTGGAGAATGGAACTCCTTTTAGAATACTCCTTAGGGCATCTCCAACGGCAACCTGCATAAAACTTCCCGCATCCGTCCGCGGACAGGAGGACACGGATGTGGGAGGACGCTATCCAACGCTAGCCGCATACTGATAACCCACAAGTATAGGGGATCGCAACCGTTTTTGAGGGTAGAGTATTCAACCCAAATTTATTGATTCGACACAAGGGGAGCCAAAGAATATTCACGAGTATTAGCAGTTGACTTGTCAATTCAACCACATCTGAAAGACTTAATATCTGCAGCAAAGTATTTAGTAGCAAAGTAGTATGGAAGTAACGGTAACGATGGCAATAGTAACAGTAGCAGTGTTGTAGTGATTGTAACAGCAGTAGCAAAGAAAGTAACTTAGTAAAGATAAATATGCGAAAAGCTCGTAGGCATTGGATCGGCAATGATAATTGTGTTGGATGATATTCATCATATAGCAGTTATAACTTAGGGTGACATAGAACTAGCTCTAATTCATCAATATAATGTAGGCATGTATTCCGTATATAGTCATACATTCTTATGGAAAAGAACTTGCATGATATCTTTTGTCCTACCCTCCCGTGGCAGCGGGGTCCTAATGGAAACTAAGGGATATTAAGGCCTCCTTTTAATAGAGAACCGGAACAAAGCATTAGCACTTAGTGAATACATGAACTCCTCAAAATATGGTAATCACCGGAAAGAATCCCAATTATTGTCAACTTGGGGTATGCGGATCATAACTTGTAATAGGTGTCTATAACTTGCAAGATAGGATCAAGAACTCACATATATTCATGAAAACATAATAGGTTCAGATCTGAAATCATGGCACTCGGGCCCTAATGACAAGCATTAAGCATAGCAAAGTCATAGTAACATCAATATCAAAACATAGTGGATACTAGGGATCAAAACCTAACAAAACTAACTCGATTACATGATAAATCTCATCCAACCCATCACCGTCCAGCAAGCCTACGATGGAATTACTCACTCACGGCGGTGAGCATCATGAAATTGATGATGGAGAAAGGTTGATGATGACGATGGCGACGGATTCCCCTCTCCGGAGCCCCGAACGGACTCCAGATCAGCCCTCCTGATGAAGAACAGGAGGCGGCGGCGACTCTGTATCGTAAAACGCGATGAATCCTTCTCTCTAATTTTTTTCTCCGCAAATAGGTATATA
Source organism: Thinopyrum elongatum (assembly GCA_011799875.1). Lineage (NCBI taxonomy): Eukaryota > Viridiplantae > Streptophyta > Magnoliopsida > Poales > Poaceae > Thinopyrum > Thinopyrum elongatum. The sequence continues at coordinate 474,320,431 of CM022297.1, forward strand.
TAGCGTTGGAATTAGGGTCGGAGACGGTCCATGGGGCCCACAAGCCTGGGAGGCGCGCCCTGGGGGGGGGGGGGCGGTAGGCGTGCCCCCAGAGCTTCTGGCCTCTGGGTGGCCCCCCTCTGGTATCCTTTTACGCCAATATTTTTTATATATTCCACAAAAATTCTCCGTAAATTTTCAGATCAATCCAAGAACTTTGATTTCTACCAAAAATAACACCATGGCAATTCTGCTGAAAACAACATCAGTCCGGATTAGTTCCATTCAAATCATGCAAATTAGAGTCAAAAAAGAGGGCAAAAGAGTTTGAAAAAGTAGATACGATGGAGACGTATCAACTCCCCCAAGCTTAACCCATTGCTTGTCCTCAAGCAATTCAGTTGACAAACTGAAAGTGACAAAGAAAAACTTTTACAAACTCTGTTTGATCTTGTTGTTGCAAATATGTCTAGCCAATATTCAGGTTTTCAGCAAAGATTATGAACTAACCATATTCACAATAACACTTAGGTCTCACATTTACTCATATCAATGGCATAATCAACTAGCAAGCAATAATAATAAATCTCGGATGACAACACTTTTTCAAAACAATCATGATATAATATGACAAAATGGTATCTTGCTAGCCCTTTCTGAGACCGCAAAACATAAATGCAGAGCACCCCTGAAGATCAAGGACAAACTAGACATTATAATTCATGGCAAAAGAGATCCAGTCACACTCATACTCAACATCAATTAAAAATAAAGCATATAAATGACAGTGGTGCTCTCCAGCTGGTACTTTTAATGAGAAGATGATGACTCAACAATAGAAGTAAATAGATAGGACCTTCGCAGAGAGAAGCAGAGATTTGCAGAGGTGCCAGAGCTCGAAGCTTTTAAAACAAAGATGAATATAATTTTGAGCGGTATGCTTTCATTGTCAACATAACAACCAAGAGATCCCACTATCTTCCATCCTAGACACATTATAGGCGGTTCCCAAACAGAATGGTAAAGTTTTACTCCCCTCCACCAACAATCACACTCTACGGCTAGCCGAATCCACGGGTACCGTCCATACCAACAACAGTCCTGGGGCAGCTTTCTTTAATTATTATATTTTGATTTGATTTTGAGCATGGAACTGGGCATCCCGATTATCAGCCACTTTCTCGTGAATGACAAGTGAATAAACACTCATCGTGAGAATAACCCACCTAGCATGGAAGATACTGACAACCCCCAGTCGCTACATGAGCGATTCGGGCATACAAAACCGATTATTATTTGAAGGTTTAGAGTTTGGCACATGCAAATTTACTTGGAACGGCAGGTAAATATCGCATATAGGTAGGTATGGTGGACTCATATGGAACAACTTTGGGTTTAAGGAAGTGGATGCACAAGGAGTAATCCCGCTTAGTACAAGTGAAGGCTAGCAAAAGATTGAGGAGCGACCAACTAGAGAGCAACAACGGTCATAAACATGCATTGAGATTAATCAACATTGGGTACAAGCATGAGTAGGATATAAATCACCATGAACATAAATATCATGGAGGCTATGTTGTTTTTGATCAACTACATGCGTGAACATGTGCCAAGTCAAGCCACTTGAATCATTCAAAGGAGGATACCATCCTATCATACTACATCATAACCATTTTAAATGCATGTTGGCACACAAGACAAACCATTATCCACTCCTAACTAATTAAGCATGGCATGAGTAACTATAATCTCTAATTGTTATTGCAAACATGTTTCATTCATAATAGGCCGAATCAGGAACGATGAGCTAATCATATTTACAAAAACAAAATAGGTTGAGTTCATACTAGCTTTTCTTCATCTCAATCATTTCATCATATATCGTCATTATTGCCTTTCACTTGCACGACCGAACGATGTGAATAATAATAAGAGTGCATGTGCATTGGACTAAGCTGGAATCTGCAAAAATTTATTCAAAGGAGAAGACAAAGTAATATGGGCTATTTGTTAGATCAACAATAATGCATATGAGAGCCACTCAACATTTTCATCGTGGTCTTCTCCTTACGACCCAAAGAAAAAGAAAAGAATTTCAAAGAAACACACGGAAATATTTTTGGAGTTTTTGTTTTTCTGAAGCAAGTAAAATGAAAACGAGAAAAACTATTTACACGGGAAAGCTCCCAACAAGCATAAGAAGAACGAGAAATCTTTTTGGGTTTTCTTTTAATACTACAACTAATTAAACTAGAAAGAAAAACTGAAAAGAAACCAGAAATATTTTTGGATTTTATCAAAGTTTTTCAAACACACAAAAAGAAAGCAAGAAAAATAAACTAACATGGATTATACAATGAAAAAAGATGAACACCGACAATTGGAATAAATGTGTGATGCATGAATGTAATGTCAGTGAGAAATACATACTCCCCCAAGCTTAGGCTTTTGGCCTCCACGGCTGTCCTGTCGGATATCCAAAGTCGTATTTGGGGTTGTACTGAGTTGCGGCCGCTACCGCTTAGAGGGCGGCCTCATGGAGGCGAGCGGTCTCCCTTGCTCTCTCATATTCATCTGCCTCCTCTCTGGTTATGAAGTATCTTCGTTTTACATATCAAATTCTTCCTTGAAACCTGCACGAGTCATGAAATGATCCGACGGCCATTCACAAGGCCGCACTAGAGCTTCCCTCGGTGATTCAGGGTCCGGCTCACGTATCGCGAGCCTTGGGGCTTTCTTCTTTGAGGAACCACCTTGGTATATTTTCCTAAACATTTTCTCCCTCTGAAAAATTTCTGAAATTTTTAGTAACTCAAAATAAAGTGAACCAAACTCAACAAAACTAATACCAACTACTCCTATAAGTGTCTAGAGGCTATATCATGCACCAAAACCACTTTGGACCACATAAATTTGACATGCAAGCTCAAGAACATGGTCACCACAGCAGCAAAAATATGCAATATATAAAGTACTAGAGGAAAAACTAATTGGACCATTGGAGGAGTCACATACCGATGAACAATCCCCCGAAACAGTTTCAGAAACGAAGCTCGAAGCAACGAGATAAAAAATGGCAGCAAGATAAGCAAGAACACAGGTTTGAGCAATGGTGTGATTTTTTCTGGAGGAAAACAAAGTGGATGGGTGGCTGGAATAAGTGAGGGGACCCACGTGGGCCCCGCAAGCTTCCTAGGCGCGCCCAGGGGGGTAGGCGCGCCCTGTGTGCTTGTGGCCCACTGGTGCACCCCCCCTGAGGTGTGTTCAGTGCCAAAAATTCTTAAATATTATAGAAAAAATCATACTAAATTTTCAGGGCATTTGGAGAACTTTTATTTTCTGGTCATATTTTATTGCACGGATAATTCAGAAAATAGAAAAATAATAGCATTTCTACTTTATCAATTCTAAATAACAGGAAGTAAAAAGTGGGTACAAAGAGTTGTGTTTACTAAATTCATTCATCTCATGCCCGTCAAAAGGAATCCATTAACAAGGTTGATCAAGTCTTATTAACAAACTTCTTCCGAATGACATGAAACCGGAGAATCTTCGTATAACACTAGGTTACCTCAACGGGAATATGCATGTTCCCAACAATAAGAATATCATATTTCTTTTTGACGGTAGGAATAGGGAGTTCAAAACCTCCAATAGTAATTGTTGTAATTTTTCCAATAGAATTGATACTATTCACTTGAGGTTGTTTCTTCGGAAAGTGTACCGTATGCTCATTACCATTAACATGAAAAGTGGCATTGCCCTTGTTGCAATCAATAACAGCCCCTGCAGTATTCAAAAATGGTCTACCAAGGATGATCGATATACTGTCGTCCTCGGGTATATCAAGAATAACAAAGTCCGTTAAAATAGTAACATTTGCAAGTACGAGAGGCACATCCTCACAAATACCGATAGGTATAGCAGTTGATTTATCAGCCATTTGCAAAGAGATTTCATTGGATGTCAACTTATTCAAATCAAGTCTACGATACAAAGAGAAGGGCAAAACACTAACACCGGCTCCCAAATCACACAAAGCAGTTTTAACATAGTTTCTTTTAATGGAGCATGGTATAGTTGGTATTCCTGGATCTCCTAGTTTCTTTGGTATTCCACCTTTAAATGTGTATTTAGCAAGCATAGTGGAAATTTCAGCTTCCGGTATCTTTCTTTTATTAGTAACAATATCTTTCATATACTTAGTATAAGGAGACATTTTCAGAATATCAGTCAAACGCAAACGCAAAAAGATAGGTCTAAGCATTTCACAAAAGCACTCAAATTCATCATCATCTTTATTCTTTGAAGCTTTAGGAGGAAAGGGCATGGGTTTTTGAACCCATGGTTCTCTTTATTTACCATGTTTTCTAGCAATGAAGTCTCTCTTATCATATCTTTTATTCTTAGGTTGTGGGTTATCAAGATCAACAGCAGGTTCTATCTCCACATCATTATCATTACTAGGTTGAGCATCAACATGAACATCATCATTATCATTATTACTAGGTTCATGTTCATCACCTGATTGTGTTTCAGCATCAGAAATAGAAATATCATTTGGCTTCTCAGGTGTGTCTTTAACAGGTTCACTAGAAGCATGCAAGGTCCTATCATCATTCTCTTTCTTTTTATTATTAGAAGGACTAGGTGCACCAGTATTAATTCTGTGAGAATCTTGCTCAATTCTCTTAGGATGACCCTCAGGATACAAAGGTTCCTGAGTCATTTTACCACCTCTAGTCACGACTCTAATAGCATGATCATGGTTTGTATCATTCATCTCATTAAGCAAATCATTTTGTGCCTTAAGAACTTGTTCTACTTGAGTTTTTACCATGGAAGCATGTTTACTAACAAACTTGAGATCATTAACAGTTCTAAACATATAGTCACTCAAGTGTTCAAGCATATAAGCATTTCGTTTCAATTGTCTACTAACATATGCATTGAAGTTTTCTTGTTTAACAATAAAGTTATCAAATTCATCCAAGCATTGGCTAGCAGATTTATTATAAGGAATATCACCTTCATCAAATCTATAGAGAGAATTTACCTCTACTACCTATGTCGGAGTATTAAGACCATGTATTTCTTCAATAGGTGGTAAATTCTTAACATCTTCAGCTTTAATACATTTTTCTTTCATAGATTTCTTTGCCTCTTGCATATCTTCAGGACTGAGAAATAGAATACCCCTCTTCTTCGGAGTTGGCTTAGGTGGTGGTTCGGGAAGAGTCCAATCATTGTCGTTACTCAATATATTATTCAATAGTACTTCATCTTGCTCAACAGTTCATTCCCTGAAAACACAACCAGCACAACTATCTAGGTGGTCCCTAGAAGCATCGGTTAGTCCATTACAAAAGATATCAAGTATTTCATTTTTCTTGAGGGGATGATCAGGCAAAGCATTAAGTAATTGGAGAAGCCTCCACCAAGCTTGTGGGAGACTCTCCTTTTCAATTTGCACAAAGTTAAATATTTCCTTTAAAGCAGCTTGTTTCTTATGAGCAGAAAAATAGTTTTCAGAGAAGTAATAAATCATATCCTGGGGACTACGCACACAACCAGGAGCAAGAGAATTAAACCATATCTTAGCATCACCCTTTAATGAGAAAGAAAACAACTTAAGAATATAGTAGTAGCGAATTTTTTCCTCATGGGCAAATATGGTGGCTATATCATTCAATTTAGTAAGATGTGCCACAACAGTTTCAGATTCATAACCATGGAAAGGGCCAGATTCAACTAAAGTGATTAACTCAAGATCGACAGAGAATTCATAATCCTTATCAGTAAGAAAGATAGGTGAAGTAGCAAACTTAGGATCATATTGCATTCTAGCATTCAAAGATTTTCTTTCAACTTGACTAGTAGTTTCTTAAGATCCTCTCTATCCTTACAAGGAAGAAAGTCCCTAGCTACCTCTCCATCCATAACATAACCTTCAGGTATAATAGGCAATTCATATCTAGGAGTGCTAGGTCTAATGGGTGTTTCAAAGTTTTCAGTTTTAGAAATATCATCAGTTTCAGCATTCTCAATATCTTCAGCTTTAGCAAGTTGTTCATCAAGAAATTCACCCAGTGGCACATTATTATCAAGCAAAGTAGTAGTATCATCATAAGCATCATGCATAGCAGAAGTAGCATCATCAATTACTTGCGACATATCAGAATTAATAGCAGGTGTAGGTGTCGCAAGCTTAGTCAAAACAGAAGGTGAATCAAGTGCAGAGCTAGATGGCAGTTCCTTAGGTCCCCTCGTGGTAGAGGAAAAAATCTTGGTTTTGGTATCTTTCAGATTCCTCATAGTGATCAACAGATATAAATCCCAAGTGACTCAGCAAATATAGCTATGCTCCCCGGCAACGGCGCCAGAAAAAGGTCTTGATAACCCACAAATATAGGGGATCACAACAGTTTTTGAGGGTAGAGTATTCAACCCAAATTTATTGATTCGAAACAAGGGGAGCCAAAGAATATTCACGAGTATTAGCAGTTGAGTTGTCAATTCAACCACACCTGAAAGACTTAATATCTGCAGCAAAGTATTTAGTAGCAAAGTAGTATGGAAGTAACGGTAATGATGGCAATAGTAACAGTAGAAGTGTTGTAGTGATTGTAGCTGCAGTAGCTACGAAAGTATCTTAGCAAAGATCAATATGCGAAAAGCTCGTAGACATTGGATCGACAATGATAATTGTGTTGGATGATATTCATCATGTAGCAGTTATAACCTAGGGTGACACAGAAGTAGCTCCATTTCATCAATATAATGTAGGCATGTATTCCGTATATAGTCATACGTGCTTATGGAAAGAACTTGCATGACATCTTTTGTCCTACCCTCCCGTGGCAGCGGGGTCCATAAGGAAACTAAGGGATATTAAGGCCTCCTTTTAATAGAGAACCGGAACAAAGCATTAACACATAGTGAATACCTGAACTCCTCAAACTACGGTCATCACTGGAAAGTATCCCAATTACTGTCACCCTGGGGTTTACGGATCGTAACACGTAATAGGTGCATATGACTTGCAAGATCGGATCTAGAACATAGATATAATGGTGAAAATATAAACAGTTCAGATCTGAAATCATGGCACCCGGGCCCTAGTGACAAGCATTAAGCATAGCAAAGTAATAGCAACATCAATCTCAGAACATAGTGGATACTAGGGATCAAGCCCTAACAAAACAAACTCAATTACATGATGAATCTCATCCAACTCCTCACCGACCAGCGAGCCTATGAAGGAATTACTCACTCCCGGTGGGGAGCATCGTGAAATTGGTGATGAAGGAGGGTTGGTGATGATGAAGACCGAAGATTCCCCTCTCCGGAGCCCCAAACGGGCTCCAGATTTGGCCTCCCGATGAAGAACAGGAGGTGGCGGCGGCTCCATATCGTGAAACGTGATGAAACTTCATCTCCTATTTTTTTCCTCCAAAAATAGGATTTTATAGCGTTGGAATTAGGGTCAGCGGAGGCCCGAGGGCCCCACAACCCACCAGGGCGCGCCTTGGGGGGGGGGGGTGGCACGCCCTGGTGCCTTGTGGGCACCTGCCCCCCCTCCAATGGGTCTTGGCTCCATAATTTATTTTATATTCTAAAATAATTCTCCAAAAAGTTTCGTCCAAATCCGAGAACTTTTATTTCTGCACAAAAAACAACACCATTGTAGTTCTGCTGAAAACAACGTCAGTCTGGGTTAGTTTCATTCAAATCATGCAAATTAGAGTCCAAAACAAGAGCAAAAGCATTAGGAAAAGTAGATACGATGGAGACCTATCAACTCTCCCAAGCTTAAACCATTGCTTGTCCTCAAGCAATTCAGTTGACAAACTGAAAGTGACAAAGAAAAACTTTTACGAACTCTTTTGTTCTTGTTTACATATGTATTCTTAAGTAGCACCCAGGTTTTCAACAAAGATCATGACCAACCATGTCAACAATAACTCTTAGAAATTATATTAACTCATATCAATAGCATAAACAACTAGCGAGCAATAATAAAATATCTCAAATGCCAACACTTTATCAAAACAATCATGATATAATATGACAACAGTGGTATCTCGCTAGCCCTTTCTGATACCGCAAAACATAAATGCAGAGCACCTCCAAAGTTCAAGCAATGACTAAACATTGTAATTCATGGTAGAAAAGATCCAGTCATGATGCATTCAACATTAACTATACACAATGCATGGGGATGACAATAGTGCTCTCAAGTCTGGCGCTTGTTTGAGAAGGTGATGACTCAACATAAAAGTAAATAGATAGCCCCTTCGCAGAGGGAAGCAGGGATTTGCAGTGGTGCCAGAGGTCAAAGCTTAAATCAGAGATAAATATAAACTTGGGAGGTGCACCTTCCTGTCAACGTTACGACCAAGAGTTATCAATATCTTCCATGCTAAACACATTAGCGGCGGTTCCCAAGCGGTAAAAGTAAAGGTTTACTCCCCCTCCACCAACAAACACACTCCACGGCTAGCCGATGTGATGACCCTGGCTTAATCGTGCACTAATCATACACGCAAATGCACACGATCAAGCCTAAGGACTCACTTGAAGATATCACAACACAACTCTAAAACATAAATAAAGTCATACAAGCTTTATATTACAAGCCAGGGCCTCGAGGGCTCGAATACATAGCTCGATGGCATACAAGTGTCAGCGGAAGCATCAGATATCTGGGTACAGATATTACAAAGAAACAGATAGGCCTTTAAGAAGGCGGGGCCAAATAAAACACTACGATCGAAAGGAGTAGGCCTCCTGCCTAGGACCCTCCGAACCTACTCCTGGTCATCGGTCGGCTCCTCGTAGTAGTACTCACCGGTAGGGTAGTAGTAGTAGTAGCCGTCGGCGGGGGCAGCACGCTCTGGGGCTCCGTCGTCTGGTTGCGACAAAAGGAAAAGGGGAGAAAAAGAAAGCAAAGCACACGTGAGTACTCATCCGAAGTACACAGCAAGCAAGGATCTACACTACATATGCAACATTTTCAAAGGAGGGTTGTATAAGTGGACTGGGCTGCAGAAATGCCAGAATAGAGGGGAGAGCCTAGTCCTATCGAAGACTAGCATCTTCAAACATCTTCATCGGTCTTGCAGCATTAGAAGAGTGCAGATTAACATGATATAAAGTAGTAGTAATGTCATCAACCTCGCCCAGAGATCCTTCCTCGACTCCCTGCAAGAAAGCAATCCCAGAGCCATACTATCCAGTATCATCTCAAGTCACCAGTTCTAGTTGTACCAATCGGGATACAACTCCGAGTGTCCGTTACCATAGGACAGGCTATCGATAGATTAGATCTTCCCTGCAGGGGTGCACCAACTTACCCACCACACTCGCTTAACTCCGGCCGGACACACTTTTCTGGGTCATGCCCGGCCTCGGCCAAACGATACGCCGCAACCCGACCGAATACTTAACAGAGAGGTCAATACACCGGACTAAACTATGCGCCCAGGGGTCTTGGGCCTTCTCCCTAGGACTCCTGCGCGTTATGTGCACCGCCGGTGAGCAGACCTAGCAACCCCTTAATACAAGTGCGGTTGCGTTCCCAGTCCAACCCAGCGAGTGCCGCTCCTTGCTGACGTCAATTAAGCTCCGGCTGAAGTATACGACGCCGAACGCCCATACTATGCCCACGTGATGGTTAGTGCTATCAGGCCAGAGGCCCCTCGGATCAAATATCCAAACCGTTAGTGTGTTGTTAGTGCGGTAACGAGCAGAGACTCACGAAAGATGTGACCCCGTCATCCCGTCTCGAGGACTTGCGGCAAGGGCTAAGAATGCCCGGCCACGCCTCGTATTCACTACTCGGGCACCGTCCAGGTCCACCCGACTCCATATCACTCTCATTATAATCTCGTGCGGGTACCCCTAAGGGCCGACCCATCTTTATCCTGAATAAATAGTATCAACAGTAATGTAAAGGCATCCGTGTGGCTAACACATCAAGAAGGAATCCGAGGCATCACCCTCGTTGGGTTCCCACCTGACGTAAACATCAAGGTGAACTAAAGAGGCATCACCCTCGAGGTCCACACTTGAGCAGTTACACGACGTTATCGTTATCGAGGGTGGTGTAGGAGGAATCACCCTCGCTGACTACGTCCGATTAACTAACCTACAAGGTTATCATCAGAAGTGCTGACGAGGTATCACCCTCGGCACTCGATAGTAACCCAGTAGTGTCGAGCAACTAAGGGGAAGTGATGTGCGGTGCCGGGGCCTGGTCTTCGATCCCGTTGATCGGGTCTTCTGTTAATCCAGCGGGGCAGTTGGGATACAGTGGGGTCTCTGCTGGGTCTCTACCCAACCTATACTAAACAGTTTAGGATAAGCAGGTAGGTATCAATAGCAGGTTACAATAAACAGGCTATGCAGCAGAAATAGGATAACAACAGCAGCAGTATCTTCTAATGCAAGCATAAGAGAGACGAGAGTAGGCGATATCGGAATGCTCAAAAGGGGGAGTGCTTGCCTGGTTGCTCGGCAGATGAAAAGGAATCTCCGATGGTGATGTAGTCGATCACCAGAGCATCGTCGGCGGTCTCGGAGTCTACCGGGAAGAAAGGGGGAGAAGTAACAATATAAATACATGGCAACAAAAACAATCACATAGCAAGGCACGGTAATACGCAGTGCAGGGGTGTCCTAGTGCTATGCTAATTGCTACGGACGGAGCAGGAATTTACCGGGAAAGTTTTCCTGGTTCCGGACGTCTGTCAGACACACGAACCGGAGAGGAAAGTTCCATGTTCAGGTGATTAGGGGCATGTGTCAGGTATGAGGAGGGCATATTCGGATTCGTCTTGTTTTTCTGATCGATTTTCATATATAAATTATTTTCATCCGAGTTACGGTTATATTTTTATGATTTTTCAAAGTTTATTCAATATTCTGGATTTAATATTAATTCGAAAATCATTTAATAGAAAATGGCACGGGTACCCACTAATGCACCCAGTAGAGTGCTGGTGTGGCTGACAGTGGGCCCCAGTTGACTGCCTCGTCAGCAGTTAACTGTGGACTTTGACTAGTCAAACTGACCGGGGGGGGCACATGTCATTGACAGAGTTACTTAGCAGGGTTTTAATTAACTTAATTATTCTAATTAGCAGGTGGGGCCGTCCTGTCAGTGACTGCACTAATTAATAGATTTATTATAAACTAATCTAATTAGCTCCAGTGGGACCCACGTGTCAGCGCGTGTTAGGGTTTCAAGTTAGTGGCTAACTAGCCAGCTAATCACCTGGGCCCACCGGTCAGCGGCCTAGGGCGGTTTAAACCGCGGCAGCGCGCTGGCGGCGAGTGCCCGAGACGGCGGCAACGCGCGGGATCCGCTCTCCGGCGTCAAAATCGCGCGCGGAGGGATGCGTTCGGACGAGCGCAGAGCCGCGCATCGAGTGGCACCGATGGGAGCGCCGGAGACGGCCTGTGGCGACGCCGGCTACGAACAGGGCGGTGACCGGAGTTGGGCGAGGACGCAGATGAGGCTGCGGTGCTCCAGTGAGCTGACCAAGGGGCGCTTCGGCCTTCTGGGAATCCTAGGAACGCTACTGCGTGCTCGGCAGTGGTTCTGGCAAGCTAAAACGACGGCGGCGGCCGGAGCTCGGGCATGGTGGAAATGGCCGCTCCGGGCGCATAGGATGGCAAAAATAGAGAGGAGGAAGAGTGGAGGTCACAGTGGGCACGGAGGTGAGCTCGTGGAGGACCGAGAGGAGCTAGGGACGACGAATCGCCGGCGAGCAGTGGCGGAGTCCGGCGGCGTGGAGCGAGGCCGATCCGGCGGAGAGAAGCTCCCCGGCTCGAGCTGAACGGCGGAGACGGCGTGGAGGAGCGTAGTGGAGCTCCTAGGCAGCAGTGGGTGGCACGGGGAGGCACCGGTGTACGAGAACGACGAGGCGGCGGCGACGGCTCCGTTCGGTGGAGCATGACAGAGAGGGGGAGGGAGGCGAGCCAGCGCGTGAGGGAGTGAGGGGAGAAGTGAGGGCGTCCAGGGGAGATGGCTCGGGCGTCACCCTTATCCAGTGGCTCACCTGCCCGTCGCGGTGGCGAGCAGCGACCGGAGGAGGTGCGCTCGTCCACAGAGACGACGACACGGAGGGAGGAACAGGTGAGTGAGTCGGCTGGGCCGGCTCGGCCCAGTAGCCAGGTAAGTTTTTCCCTTTTCCCAGTTTGTCTGTTTTTCTTTTATTTATTAACATAAGCTGTCAAGAAATAATTCGGGTAGCCAAAACACTTTTGATAAATGTGGGGCTAGGCCACATAAATGCTTTGTGAATTTTGGCACTGCCACAAAATGTTTCAAGGCAATTGGAGGTGGCTAGGTATTTTTAGAAATTGAATAAGGCAAGATATATGCTGCTGGACCACTAGAATTAAATCCAGGGGCATTTTTGGGAATTTGGTAAGGTTGGTTCCAATTTTATAATTGCCTTAAGATTATTTGCAACATCATGGACATTTTTGTTTTGATGTTTGATGAAATAATTATTTGACTTGCATTTTGAATTTCGGATTGAAGTTGAATTATTTCCTAATGCAACCTCATGAAGAAGATCATGATGACTTGGCAACTTAATAAGCTTAACAACATGGTGAAGATCTGAGGATGTTACAAATCTCCTCCACTACAAGAAATTTCGTCCCGAGATTTAAGTGGGGAAGTAAAGGTTAACTTCGGGAGAACTGACCCTTATAGGGTTGATTATCTGATGATCAATTCAGGGAATGTGGCAGAAGTATCTCTCGAGTTGAAACCTAGTGCAATGCTAAGTGCTACGGACGGAGCAGGAATTTACCGGGAAAGTTTTCCCGGTTCCGGACGTGTGTCAGACACACGAACCGGAGAGGAAAGTTCCATGTTCAGGTGATTAGGGGCATGTGTCAGGTATGAGGAAGGCATATTCGGATTCGTCTTGTTTTTCTGATCGAATTTCATATATAAATTATTTTCATCCGAGTTACGGTTATTTTTCTATGATTTTTCAAAGTTTATTCAATATTCTGGATTTTCTGGATTTAATATTAATCCGAAAATCATTTAATAGAAAATGCTACGGGTACCCACTAACGCACCCAGCAGAGTGCTGGTGTGGCTGACAGTGGGCCCCAGTTGACTGCCTCGTCAGCAGTCAACTGTGGACTTTGACTAGTCAAACTGACCGGGGGGGGGCACATGTCATTGACAGAGTTACTTAGCAGGGTTTTAATTAACTTAATTATTCTAATTAGCAGGTGGGGCCGTCCTGTCAGTGACTGCACTAATTAATAGATTTATTATAAACGAATCTAATTAGCTCCAGTGGGACCCGCATGTCAACGGGTGTTAGGGTTTCGAGTTAGTGGCTAACTAGCAAGCTAATCACCTGGGCCCACCGGTCAGCGGCCCAGGGCGGTTTAAACCGCGGTGGCGCACCGGCGGCGAGTGCCCGAGACGGCGGTGACGCGCGGGATCCGCCCTCCGGCGTCCAAATCGCGCGCGGAGGGACGCGTTCGGACGAGCGCAGAGCCGCGCATCGAGTGGCACCGATGGGAGCGCCGGAGACGGCCTGTGGCGACGCCGGCTACGAACGGGGCGGCGACCAGAGTTGGGCGAGGACGTAGACAAGGCTGCGGTGCTCCAGCGAGCTGACCAAGGGGCGCTTCGGCCTTCTAGGAATCCTAGGAATGCTACTGCGTGCTCGGCAGTGGTTCTGGCAAGCTAAAACGACGGCGGCGACAAGACACGGCGGCGGCCGGAGCTCGGGCATGGTAGAAATGGCCGCTCCAGGCGCGTAGGAAGGCAAAAAGAGAGGGGAGGAAGAGTGGAGCTCACAGTGGGCGCGGAGGTGAGCTCGTGGAGGACCGAGAGGAGCTGGGGGACGACGAATCGCCGGTGAGCAGTGGCGGAGTCCGGCGGCGTGGAGCGAGGCCGATCCGGCGGAGAGAAGCTCCCCGGCTAAGCTGAACGGCGGAGACGGCTTGGAGGAGCGCAGCGGAGCTCCTGGGCAGCAGTGGGTGGCACGGGGAAGCACCGGTGTACGAGAACGACGAGGCGGCGACGACGGCTCCGTTCGGTGGAGCAAGACAAAGAGGGGGAGGGAGGCGAGCGAGCGCGTAAGGGAGTGAGGGGAGAAGTGAGGGCGTCCAGTGGAGATGGCTCGGGCGTCGCCCTTATCCAGTGGCTCACCTGCCCGTCGCGGTGGCGAGCAGCGACCGGAGGAGGCGCGCTCGTCCACAGAGACGACGACACGGAGGGAGGAGCAGGTGAGTGAGTGGGCTCGGCCGGCTCGGCCCAGTAGCCAGGTAAGTTTTTCCCTTTTCCCAGTTTGTCTGTTTTTCTTTTATTTATTAACATAAGCTGTCTAGAAATAATTAGGGTAGCCAAAATACTTTTGATAAATGTGGGGCTAGGCCACATAAATGCTTTGTGAATTTTGGCACTGCCACAAAATGTTTCAAGGCAATTGAAGGTGGCTAGGTATTTTTAGAAATTGAATAAGGCAAGATATATGCTGCTGGACCACTAGAATTAAATCCAGGGGCATTTTTGGGAATTTGGTAAGGTTGGTTCCAATTTTATAATTGCCTTAAGATTATTTGCAACATCATGGACATTTTTGTTTTGATGTTTGATGAAATAATTATTTGACTTGCATTTTGAATTTCGGATTGAAGTTGAATTATTTCCTAATGCAACCTCATGAAGAAGATCATGATGACTTGGCAACTTAATAAGCTTAACAACATGGTGAAGATCTGAGGATGTTACAGCCGAATCCACGGGTACCGTCCATACCAACAACAGTCCTGGGGGAGTTTTGTTTAATTAATTGCAATTTTTGATTTCGGGACAGAGCATCCCTATTACCGGCCCCTCTCGTGCAAGGATGAGTGAATAAACACTCATCATGAGAATAACCCGCTTAGCATGGAAGATATTGACCGCCCCCTGTCGCTCCATGAGCGGTCCAGGCACACAATACAGATGTTTATTTGAAATTTTAGAGGTGGCACATACAAATTTACTTGGAACGGCAGTATAGGTTTGGTTTAAGGGTTTTAATGCACAAGCTGTATTCCCACTTAGTACAGGTGTAGGCTAGCAAACAGGTTGAGAACTAGAGAGCGAAAACGGTCATGAACATGCATTATGAATAATCAGCATTGAATACTAGCATGAGTAGGATATGAACACCATGAACATAAATATCATAGAGGCTATGCTGGTTTGGATTCAACTACATGCGTGAACATGTGCCAAGTCAAGCCACTTGAAACATTCAGAGGAGGATACCATATCATCATACTACATCACAACCATTTTAAATGCATGTTGACATCCAAGATAAATCATTATCCACTCGTAGCTACTTAAGCATGGCATGAGCAACTATAATCTCTAATTATCATTGCAAACATGTTTGATCATAATATGCCAAATCATGGATACTAGGTTAAATATATTTACAAAAACAAAAACAAGTTGAGTTCATACCCGCTTTTCTCTGCCACAGTCACTTCATCAAATATCATCATTATTGCCGTTCACTTGCACGACCGAATGATATGAAAATAATAATAGTGCAAGAGTGTCGTGGACTAAGCTGGAATCAGCAACATATTATTCAGAGGAGAAGACAAAATAATATGGGCTCTTTGTTAGATCAACAATAATGCATATGAGAGCCACTCAACATTTTCATCGTGGTCTTCTCCTTGGTACGACTCAATAAAAAGAAAAGAATTTCAGAGAAACACGCTGAAATATTTTTGGAGTTTTTTAAGTTTTTCTTGAAGAGAGCGAATTAAAGAAGGAAAAACAAAACGAGAAAAACTATTTACAGGGAAAGCTCCCAACAAGCAAAAGAAGAATCAAGAAATCTTTTTGGGTTTTCTTTTAATACTACAACTAAATTAAGCTAGAAAGAAAAACCAAAAAGTAACAAGAAATATTTTTGGATTTTCTCAAAGTTTTTCAAACACACAAGAAGAAAGTAAGAAAATAAATCTAGCATGGATAATACAATGAAAAAGTGTGGACACCGACAACCGGAATGAAATGTGTGAACATGTATATAATGTCGGTGAAAATACGTACGCCCCCAAGCTTAGGCTTTTGGCCTAACTTGGTAATCACCATCCGTAGTAGCCATTCGGTCCCATGTAGTAGTTCTGTGGTGGCGGCACCTGAGCGTCCCACTCCTGAGGCTCCTGCTCTGCCATCGCCTGGTTGTTCCGGTAGGCAACGAAGTCCTCTGGCATGACCCTCGATCCGCCCCTGGCAATGGAATCAAACAAAGCAGGTGCAGGCAACGGGATAATATCATGGTTTTCCACCCTGAAAACCAAGTAGTAACGAATGTTATGAAAAGAATCGGCAGCGTCAATAAACTGGCGATCCTCCAACGCTTGGTAATCTAGATAGACTCGGGGCAAGGGATAATCATGTTGGTGTTTCTGAACGTTAAAGTGGCTCACTAAGCGAGTAGCATAAATACCACCTTGAATTTTGCCCTTATTCCTGTTGAGGTGCAGACGACGTGCAATAATAGCCCCTAGGCTAAAGGTGTGATCATTGTGTAGTGCACAGCGTAAAATGGCGAGGTCGGGGGCACTGAGTGCACCGACCTTCTCCCTAGCAGTTAAACACTTCGCGATGAATAAAGCAAAGTAATGCATAGAAGAAAACTGCAAACTAGTGGCGGTGGCATTCGAAACGCCTCTCTCATCCCCCACTGTCAAATTGAGGAGAAAGTCCTCAAACTCTGCCGGTCTAGGCTCCCTTAATTCCCCATCAGAAGGGATCAAACATATGTCACAAAAGTCAGTGAGCGGTAACTAACGGGTTTCAGCATATATATTAAACCGCACCTCAGGAGGATTGTTCCTACTCAGAAAATGAAAATTTTGCACAAAGGAATTTGTAAGGAGGTGGTGTTGGTCATATTCAGCTGCGAGGAAGTCAGTCAACCCGGCATTTGCAATGAATTGGGCAAACTCTTGATGGAACCCGGCC
This sequence comes from Thinopyrum elongatum, assembly GCA_011799875.1. NCBI lineage: Eukaryota > Viridiplantae > Streptophyta > Magnoliopsida > Poales > Poaceae > Thinopyrum > Thinopyrum elongatum. Next base: position 474,337,439 of record CM022297.1, read on the forward strand.
TCCTCCATGAAGGCATTATGCGGCCATTCACATGGCCGCACCTCCGCCGTTCTCGGAGTGTTGAGGTCATTGTCCGATGATTCCCCAATGACTACCTTAGCCATTCTTCTTGGAGGAAAACTTCCTAAAGAAACTCATCTTATTCCTATAAATAAAATTCTAAAAATTTTAGTCCATAAAATTTTTGTCAACAAAACTTCATAAGATTGATAGCAACTACTCATATGGATGTCTAGAGGCTATATCAAGCATTCAAACTACTTGGAACTCCAAGAATTCAACATGCAAGCCCATTTACAGCAGCACCAAGAGTAGCTAATTATTCAAAATATAAAACCACTAAAGCAAAAACTAATTGGAGCAATGAAGGAGTCACATACCAAGTAGCAATCCCCCAAAACAATTTTAGAAACGGAGCTTCGAGCAAAGAGATCGAAATTCGTGGGTTTGAGAGCAAGAACACAAGAGAGAGAGCTATGGTAAATTTTTTCTGGAGGTAGGAGATGGCATGAGCTAAGGGGATAAGTGAGGGGACCCACGTGGGGCCCACAACCCACCAGGGCGCGCCTGGGGTTGCTGGCGCGCCCTGGTGTCTTGTGGACACCAGAGGCACCCCCATGTGATGTTATTTGTACCACAAATTGAGAAATATTCACAAAAAATCGTATCAAAATTTCAGGGCATTCTGAGAACTTTTATTTTTGGGTCATTTTTTATTGCACGAAAAATCCAGAAAACAGGATAAACATGGCATTTTATTTTATTTAACTAAGAAAAACAGAAAACAAAAGGTAGAAACAGAAAGTTGTGCTTACTTAATTCATTGACTCCATGTCTCTCGAAAACAATCCATTAATATGGTTGATCAAGTCTTATTAACAATCACCTTCGATTAACATGAACCCCAAGAACTTTCGTAAAACACTAAGTTACCTCAACGGGGATATGCATGTCCCCAACAATAAGTATGTCATATTTCTTTTTGGCAGTAGGTAAAGGGAGTTGAAAACTTCCAATAGTAATTGTTGGAGATTTTTCAATAACATTAATACCATTCACTTGGAATTGTTTCTTCGGAAAGTGCATCGTATGCTCATTACCCTTGATATGAAAAGTGACTTTGCTTTTATTGCAATCAATAACAGCCCCTGCAGTATTCAAAAAGGGTCTACCAAGGATAATCGACATGTTGTCATCCTCGGGCATCACAAGTATAACGAAGTCTGTTAAAATCGTAACATTTGCAGCAACAACGGGCACATCCTCACAAATACCAACTGGTGTGGAAGTTGATTTGTCAGCCATTTGCAAAGATATTTCAGTAGGTGTGAGTTTATCCAAATCAAGTCTTTTATATAAAGAGAAAGGCATAACACTAACACCAGCTCTTAAATCACACAATGCAATTTTGACATAATTTCTTTTAATAGAGCATGTTATAGTTGGTATTCCTGGATCTCTAAGTTTTTTAGGTACTCCATTCTTAAAAGAATAATTAGCAAGCCTGGTGGAGATTTCAGCTTCAGGTATCTTTCTTTTATTGGTGACAATTTCCTTCATATATTTTGCATAAGGGGCCATCTTTAAAATATCAGTCAAGCGAGTGCGCAAAAAGACTGGCCTAAGCATTTCAGCAAAGCGTTCAAATTCTTCATCATCTTTTTTCTTAGATGGTTTGGGTGGAAAGGGCATGGGTTTCTGAACCCATGGTTCTCTTTCTTTTCCATGTTTTCTAGCAACAAAGTCTCTTTTGTCATATCGTTTATTTCTAGGTTGTGGGTTATCAAGATCAACAGCAGGTTCTATCTCAACATCATTATCTGGTTCTTTATCATTTTCTGGTTGAGTGTCTTAATGAAAATCATCATTATCATTTTCATTATCACTAGTTGAATGTTCATTACCAGATTGAGTTTCAGCATCAGAAATAGAGACATCATTGTTATCTTCAGGAGGTTTTTCAATTTCAGGTTCACTAGAGGTGTGCGAAGTCCTATCATTTTTCTTTTTCTTTTTCTTTTTAGAAGGACTAGGTGCCTCAGTGTTAATTCTTTGTGAGTCTTGTTCAATTCTTTTAGGGTGTCCCTCAAGGTAAAGTTGTTCCTGAGTCATTTTTCCTTCTCTAGTTGGCACCTTAATAGCATAGTCATTCATATTATTGTTCGTTTCACTAAGTAGTTCTCTTCGAGATTTAGCAACTTGTTCTAACTGAGTTTGAACCATAGAGGCATGTTTTCCTACACCTCTAACATCATTAGTGATTCTAAATAACAAGTCATTCAAACGAGCAATCATATCAGAGTTGTATTTCAATTGTTTCATAACATTTGCATTGAAGTGATCTTGTTTCATAACATAATTATCAAATTCATATAGGCATTGACTAGGATGTTTATTGTAAGGGATGTCACCTTCATCAAACTTTAATAAAGAATTTACCTCTACCACCTATGGTGGTGGTGTGTCAAGTCCATGTATTTCTTCAATAGGTGGTAAATTCTTAACATCTTCAGCTTTAATACCTTTTTCCTGTTGGGAAACATAGCATGCAGTTTCAAAAAAATTCCTACGCTCATGCAAGATCTATCTAGGAGATGCATAACAACGAGGGGGAGAGTGTGTCTACGTACCCTTGTAGACCGAAAGCGGAAGCGTTTGACAACGCGGTTGATGTAGTCGAACTTCTTCTAGCTCCGACCGATCAAGTACCGAACGTATGGCACCTCCGAGTTCTGCACACGTTCAGCTCGATGACGTCCCTCGTCCTCTTGATCAAACAAGGTGTCGAGGAAGTAGATGAGTTCCGTCAGCACGACGGCGTAGTGACGGTGATTGTGATGCCCCCGAATCAATCGTGCACTAATCATACACGCAAACATGCACGATCAAGCACAGGGACTCACGGGAAGATATCACAACACAACTCTAAAACAAATAAACGGAGATCCACAATATTACAGACCAGGGATCACGAGGATCCGAATACATAAGTCAGTCATACAAATAATATCTGAGTACAGACATAGTTAGTCAAGGTTTGCCTTAAGAAGGCTAGCACAAACAACGACTCTAGATCGAAAGGCGAAGGCCTCCTACCTGGGAGCCTCCGATCCTACTCCTGGTCGGCTGGCTCGATCCAGTAGTACGTGCCGTCTGGACCCTCCTGGTAGTAAGCTCCTGCGGTGGCATCTAACTCCTGGGCTCCATCGTCTGTTATTAAAGGAAATATGCCCTAGAGGCAATAATAAACTTGTTATTTATATTTCCTTATATCATGATAAATGTTTATCATTCATGCTAGAATTGTATTAACCGGAAACTTAGTACATGCGTGAATACATAGACAAACAGAGTGTCCCTAGTATGCCTCTACTTGACTAGCTTGTTTATCAAAGATGGTTATGTTTCCTGACCATAGACCTGTGTTGTCATTTGATGAACATGATCACATCATTAGAGAATGATGTGATGGACAAGACCCATCCGTTAGCTTAGCATAATGATCGTTAAGTTTTATTGCTATTGCTTTCTTCATGACTTATACATATTCCTCTGACTATGAGATTATGCAACTCCCGAATACCGGAGGAACACCTTGTGTGCTACCAAACGTCACAACGTAACTGGGTGATTATAAAGATGCTCTACAGGTGTCTCTGAAGGTGTTTGTTGGGTTGGCATAAATCGAGATTAGGATTTGTCACTCCAAGTATCGGAGAGGTATCTCTGGGCCCTCTCGGTAATGCACATCATATGAAGCCTTGCAAGCAATGTGACTAATGGGTTAGTTGTGGAATGATGCATTACGGAACGAGTAAAGAGACTTGCCGGTAACGAGATTGAACTAGGTATGATGATACCGACGATCGAATCTCGGGCAAGTAACATACCGATGACAAAGGGAATAACATATGTTGTTATGCGGTTTGACCGATAAAGATCTTCATAGAATATGTAGGAGCCAATATGAGCATCCAGGTTTCGCTATTGGTTATTGACCGGAGATGTGTCTCGGTCATGTCTACATAGTTCTCGAACCCGTAGGGTCCGCACGCTTAACTTTCGATGACGATTTGTATTATGGGTTACGTGATTTGATGACCGAAGTTTGTTCGGAGTCCCGGATGAGATCACGGACATGATGAGGAGTCTCGAAATGGTCGAGAGGTAAAGATTCATATATTGGAAGGCTATATTCGGACATCGGAAAGGTTCCGAGTGATTCGGGTATTTTTCGAGTACCAGGGAGTTACGGGAATTCACCGGGAGAAGTAATGGGCCTTATTGGGCCATACGGGAAAAGAGGAGGCATGCCAAAGGGGAGGTGGCGCGCCCCCCCCCCCATGGGTCCGTATTGGACTAGGGGAAGGGGGCGGCGCCCCCCTTTGCTCTTTCCTGCTCCCTCTCTCTTTTCCTCTTTCCTTCTCTCCTACTCCGAAAAAGGAAAGGGATTCCTACTAGGACTTGGAAGTCCTAGTAGGACTCCATACACTTGGCGCGCCCCTAGGAGGGCCGGCCTCTCTCCCTCCGTCCTTTATATACGGGGGAGGAGGGCACCCCAAAGACACACCAAGATTTGTCTTAGCCGTGTGCGGTGCCCCCCTCCACAGTTACACACCTCGGTCATATCGTCGTAGTGCTTAGGCGAAGCCCTGCGTCGGTAACTTCATCATCACCATCGCCACACTGTCGTGCTGACGGAACTCTCCCTCGTCCTCAACTGGATCAAGAGCTCGAGGGACGTCATCGAGCTGAACGTGTGCTGAACTCGGAGGTGCCGTACGTTTGGTGCTTGATCGGTTGGATCGCGAAGACGTTCGACTACATCAACAGCATTAAGCTAACGCTTCCGCTTTCGGTCTACGAGGGTACGTGGACATACTCTTCCCCTCTCGTTGCTATGCATCTCCTAGATAGATCTTGCGTGAGCGTAGGAATTTTTTTGAAATTGCACGTTCCCCAACAGTTATATCACCAAGTAGGGGAATATAGGGAAAAAGAGGAAGCAAAGCAACCGTGAGTACTCATCCGAAGTACTCAGCAAGCAAGGATCTACACTACATATGCAACATTATCAGAGGGGAAAAGGCTGTATATGTGGACTGGGCTGCAGAAATGCTAGAATAGAGAGAAGGCCTAGTCCTATTGAAGACTAGCATCTTCAAGCATCTTCACGAAGCTGCCATCTTGCAGCAACAGAAGAGAGTAGAATAGCATTTTATTAAGCAAACATGTTGAAGTAAGCCTAGAGATCCTTCCTCGACTCCCTGCGAGAAAGCGATCCCAGAGCTACAATTAATTAAACAAGTATCCAGTTCAAGTAATAGATCGGGATACCAAACTGAGCGTCCTTTACCGTAGGACCGGCTATCGATAGATTATTCATCCCTGCAGGGGTGCACTACTGTTACCCAACACGCTCGATCACCTCTGGCCGGACACACTTGCTGGGTAATGCCCGGCCTCGGGAGATCAACATGAAGCAACGCCCTACCTAGGCTCAGCAGAGAGGTCAGCACGCCGGACTAACCTATGCACCCAGAGGTCTTGGGCCATCGCCCTAGGCACCCTACGTGTTGCGTGGCTGGCCGGGGTGTAGGCGCGACACTGAACTCGTTAGTGAAGTATCCAGCCCATTCTCGGCGATCAGCCCGCACGGTGAAACGTGACATCTGAAGAGCTTTCGGGAGAAACGTACAACGTAGAGGGCCCCATAAACCATAATCCCGCGTGGTGGTAGTGCGTATAGGGCACGTCGACCCACTCAGATCAAATACCCAAATCTAATAGGCTGATTTAGTAACACGCGGAGACGATCAGAGTTTCTGAAGCTCCGCCACAATATCACACTCGAGTGCCCTTCCGGCACACCCGACATCATAGATCCCCTGCGGGTACCCATCAGGGTCGAGCCGCCTATAACAAAGGTCAAAGTAACCGTGTGGTCGTAACATCAAGGGGGAAGCCCCGAGGAATCACCCTCGGTGAATTCCACTCGACGAAATCATCAGGGTGAACGTATGAGGCATCACCCTCGAGGTTCTCACTGAGGAGTTGCACGACAGAGTCGTATCGGAAGTGGAGAAGGAGGAATCACCCTCGATGACCACGACCGAACAGCTACACTGCAGAGTATTCATCAGGAGTGTGTCATGAGGTATCACCCTCGGCACTCGATAGTAACTATGCAGAGTCGTACAACGAAGGGGGTGAAGTGATGTGTCGGTCTCTGGTCGGCGATCACATTGATCGAGTCGTCGATGATCAAGCAGGGGCAACAAGGGTAAGGTGGGGGGTCACTGATGGTTCACTACCAACATATACTAAGCAGTTTAACATAGGCAGGTAAGGTAGCAATGAACAGGTTACAAAGGAAGGCTATGCATCAGAATAGGAACAAACAGTAACAGTAGCAAAATCTAATGCAAGCAGGAGAAATGGAATGGGCGATATCTGGATGCTCAAGGTGGGGGGGCTTGCCTGGTTGCTCTGGCAAGAGAGAGGGGTCGTCAACGGGCTGCTCGTCTGGAGCGTAGTCGTACTCAGCTGCAACGACGTCGGTCTCGGCGTCTATCAAGAGAGGAGGGGGAGAGAAACAATAAATTCACGGCAAAAATGCGAACAATATGTATGACATGCCTAAATGCTATGCCGAGGTGTTCTACTGCCTATCTAAATGATTTAGTTAATTTAGGAATTTATTTGAATTTATTTTATTAAAGTTGGGCACTATTAATTTATTGAAATCGGTCTAAAAGTTCCATGTTCATCTTGCTAGGGGCATCTGACAGGAATACGGAGGGCGTATTCAGATTCGTATCGAAGTTCTGAGCAACTTTCATATATAAATTATTTTCATCGGAGTTACGGATTATTTTATATGATTTTCTAAAGTTTTAATTATTTTCTGGAATTTATTTAATTAATTAATCCAACATTATCCAGAACAGTATCAGATGACGTCAGCATGACATCATGCTGACGTCAGCACTCAACAGTGCAGTTGACCTAGTCAAACCTACGTGTGGGACCCACCTGTCATTGGCTGTTTAGGTTAATTAGGGTTTAATTAAATTAATTACAGTTTAATTAGACTAACTAATTAATTGGCTTAATTAAACAAAATTAATTAATTAATTAATTTTATTTAATTCATTTTCATTTTTATTAATTATTATTTTTTTCGTTCTGGGCAGTGGGGCCCCTGTGTCATAGACACACGGGGCGGGGCCCATCCGTCAGTAGCCCGTGTGGCCGTTAGCGGGCACGGGCGTTGGGCACGGGCGCTGCCCGATCGGTCGCACGCCCAAGGGCGCTCGGGCGTGGGCACACGGCTGCCGTGGCCGCGACCGGAGCGGCGACGCGGCGGGGCGAGCGGCGAGGCGGAGCTGCGGGCTCGTGCGATGGCGCAGTGGCGCGCGGATGCGGGAGTGCGGCGCGGGCCGGCGGCCAAAGCAGTAGGTAGCAGCAGCAGAGTAGTGGGGCCAGTGAGCGGGGCGGCGACGCGGCAAGCAGCAGCAGCAGGGGAGGCCACGCGCGGGCGGGCTCATGCACGGCGCGTGGCCAGGGGCGAGGCAGGGGAGCTCGGGGCACGACCGGCACGGGGTGGCCACGGCCGCAACGGCGAGCGGCCGCGATGCAGAGCAGCAGCAGCAGGCGGCCGAGCGGGGTAGGCGCGGGGCTGCGGCAGCAGTGGCACAGCGGAAGGCGGCAGTGGACGGCGTCGGCGACCGAGGGGAAGGGGGAGACGGGGTTCCTCACCCGGGGCCATAGGGTCAGGGCAGAGGTGCGCGGGGAGGAGGACGGGGACGAGGCGACGACGGGGTCGGGGTGGCGCCGGACGGCGAGGCGGCGGCGTCAGGTCGGGGCGGCATTGTCGGGGTCGGGCGCCGGCGTGATCCCGATCCAGAAGGGGATCGGGGGAGTGGGTGGCTGTCGGCTAGGGTTCCGGTGCCCAGGGGATAAGGGAGGCAGGGTGGGCCGGCCTGGGTCGGTGGGCTGGCCGGGCCGTGGCCCAGTTGGGCCAGGGGGGTTTTTGTTTTTATTTTTGTTTTACTTTTGCTTTGTCTTTTTCTTTTCTGTTTTCTGTTTTTGCAATAATGTGTGGCCTCCTATTTAGTTTTGTAAAATATGTGAACTAGTCACAAAACTCTAGTGCAAAATCTACTAATGCCATAAAATGGTTTTGAGTTCATATCATTTCATCTGCAATTTTATAAAACTAAATGGGATTAAATATTGCTGTTTTGACACTGTTAGAGTCACTTAATTTATTTATTAAATGTTGGTTACAATTCTAGCACTGCCACTGGAATATTTGTTATTTAATGAACATTTTAGTCTTTGATTTTGAAAAACTTTTATTTTCACTTTAAATTAATTTGAGTTTGAATTAGAAGTTTGAAATGCAATATGATGCAATGATGATTAGGCACTGTTAATCATACTGACTTGTCATTATCAAAAGTGATTACTGTGGCTAATGACATGGGGTGTTACAGTGATGGTGAAGTGATCCGCGCAGGGCTTCGCCTAAGCACTACGAAGATATGACCGGAGGCGTAAACTGTGGAGGGGGGCGCCGCACATGGCTAACAATTGTTGTTGTGTGTTCTAGGCGCCCCCTCCCCATGTATATATAGGTGGGAGAGGGAGGGGAGCAGCAAGGGGGTGCCCCAAGTAGGAGGAATCCTACTTGGGGTCCTCCCCAATTCAGCCTTCCCCCTTCCATAAGTGCCGGAGGGGGAAGGAAAGAGGAGGGAGGAGGGAAGGAAGGGGGAGGCCGAATCCCCCCCCCCTTTCCTTCTCCCTTCCCCTCTTTCCTTCTCCTCTAGTACGGCCCATATGGGGGGCACAGCCGCCCCTGCTGGCTGCTGCGTTTCCCCTCTTGGCCCATTAGGCCCATATCTTTTGCCGGGGGTGCCCGGAACCCCTTCCGGTGACCCGATATGTACCCGGTACCCTCCGGAACACTTCCGGTGTCCGAATACCATCGTCCTATATATCAATCTTTACCTCTCGACCATTTTGAGACTCCTCTTCATGTCCGTGATCTCATCCGGGACTCCAAACAACATTCGGTCACCAAATCACATAACTCATATAATACAAAATCGTCATCGAACGTTAAGCGTGCGGACCCTACGGGTTCGAGAACTATGTAGACATGACCGAGACACCTCTCCGGTCAATAACCAATAGCGGAACCTGGATGCTCATATTGGCTCCTAAATATTCTACGAAGATCTTTATCGGTCGAACCGTTAGGACAACATACATTATTCCCTTTGTCCATCGGTATGTTACTTGCCCGAGATTCGATCGTCGGTATCTTCATACCTAGTTCAATCTCATTACCGGCAAGTCTCTTTACTTGTTCCGTAATACATCATCCTGTAACTAACTCATTAGTCACTTTGCTTGCAAGGCTTCTTATGATGTGCATTACCGAGAGGGCCCAGAGATACCTCTCCGATACTTGGAGTGACAAATCCTAATCATGATCTATGCCAACCCAACAGACACCTTCGGAGATACCTGTAGAGCATCTTTATAATCAACCAGTTACGTTGTGATGTTTGATAGCACACAAGGCATTCCTCCGGTATCCGGGAGTTGCATAATCTCATAGTCGAAGGAATATGTATTTGACATGCAGAAAGCAGTAGCAATAAAACTGAACAATCATTATGCTAAGCTAACGGATGGGTCTTGTCCATCACATAATTCTCCTAATGATGTGATCCCATTATCAAATGACAACTCATGTCCATGGTCAGGAAACCTTAACCATCTTTGATCGACGAGCTAGTCAAGTAGAGGCTCACTAGGGACACAGTGTTTGTCTATGTATTCACACATGTATTATGGTTTTCGATCAATACAATTCTAGCATGAATAATAAACATTTATCATGAATAAGGAAATATAAAATAACAACTTTATTATTGCCTCTAGGGCATATTTCCTTCATTTCCTTCATACATTTCTTTGCCTCTTGCATATCTTCAGGACTGAGAAATAAGATACCCTCTTCTTCGGAGTGGGCTTAGGCGGTGGTTCAAGAAGAGTCAAATCATCATAAATTAACAATATATTATTCAATAATTCCTCAGCTTGTTCAATAGTTCGTTCCCTGAAAAGACAACCAGCACAACTATCTAGGAAGTCCCTATAAGCATCGGTTTGTCCATTATAGAAGATATCAAGTATTTCATTTTTCTTAAGAGGATGATCAGGCAAAGCATTAAGTAATTGGAGAAGCCTCCCCCAAGGTTGTGGGAGACTCCCTTCTTCAATTTGCACAAAGTTAAATATTTCCTGTAAGGCAGCTTGTTTCTTATGAGCAGAAAAATATTTTTCAGAGAAGTAATAAATCATATCCTGGGGACTACGCACACAACCAGGAGCAAGAGTATTGTACCATATCTTAGCATCACGTTTTAATGAGAACGTAAATAATTTTAGAATATAGTAGTTGCGAATCTTCTCATCATGAGCAAATAGGGTGGTTATATCATTTAATTTAGTAAGGTGTGCTACAACAGTTTCAGTTTCATAGCCATGTAAGGGGCGAAACATTAAGCCCCTATCTTTCTCTATGTTCGATGGATGCTATTTGTTCTAAAGATATGCTTTGAGTGTCAGCAATCATGGAAGACTATATGATAGTTGAGTATGTGGAATTTGCTAAATCAACGCTCTTACATAGACTCTTCCTGAAAATAAGATGAATTGCAATTGTTTGATGACTGAGAACATAGTTTGTTAGTTTTCAAGAAAGTTTATGGTCTACGCTTTAACATGTGAATAGCTTGCTACTTGATCATGAGAAGTTTTATGAGATGAGTTGTTGTTTATGATATATAATGATGCTAGAAAAAGTGGTTGGAACTATCATTGATCAAATTAATGCACTATGCTAGCATTCACACTTCATAAATTATTTCTTTTATCATTTACCTACTCGAGGATGAGCAGGAATTAAGCTTGGGGATGCTGATACGTCTCCAACGTATCTATAATTTATGAAATATTCATGCCATGTTTAGAACAATTTTATTTGGTTTTCTTATGATTTTATTAGAACTAACCCGGACTAACGCTGTTTTCAGTAGAACTACCATGGTGTCATTTTTTGTGCAGAAATAAAAGTTCTCGGAATGGGCTAAAAATTTACGGTGATTCTTTATGGACCAAAAGAGACCCCCGAAGCACCGAAGCTGGGCCAGGAAGTGACCGAGGAGGCCACAAGCCTAGGGGCATGCCCACCCCCCTAGGGCGTGCCCTCCCGGCTTGTGGGCCCCTCGGGCACCCCCTTGACGTGAGACCGACGCTAGACGAGAAGTTCCGCCGTCGTAAGCCTCTCTAGCCACGAAAAACCAATCGGGGCCCCATTCCGGCACCCTGCCGGAGGGGGAAACCATCATCGAAGGCCATCTTCATCATCCTGGCAGTCACTATGATGAGGAGGGAGTAGTTCACCCTCGGGGCTGAGGGTATGTACCAGTAGCTATGTGTTTGATCTCTCTCTCTCTCTCTCTCTCTCTCTCTCTCGTGTTCTTGATTTGGCACGATCTTGATCTATCGCGAGCTTTGTTAATATATTTGGATCTTATGGTGTTTGATACGTCTCCAACGTATCCATAATTTTTTATTGTTCCATGCTATTATATTATCTGTTTGGATGTTTTATATGCATTAATATGCTATTTTATATTATTTTTGGAACTAACTTATTAACCTAGAGCCCAGTGCCAGTTTCTGTTTTTTCCTTGTTTTTGAGTTTTACAGAAAAGGAATATCAAACGGAGTCTAAACAGAATAAAACTTTATGATGATTTTTCTTGGACCAGAAGACATCCACGGAGCTTGGAAAGGGGGCCAGAAGAGTCCCGAGGGCACCACAAGCCCTGAGGCCGCGCCCTAGGGGGGCGCCTCCCTGGCTTGTGGCCCCTTGGGAGTCCTCCAACCCTAATTCTTGCGCTATAAATTCCCAAATATTCCCAAACCAACAGAAGCGTCCACCAATATACTTTTCCGCCGCCGCAAGCCTCTGTTCCCGTGAGATCCCATCTTGGGGCCTTTTCCGGCACCCTGCCGGTGGGGGATTCGATCACGGAGGGCCTCTACATCAACCTTGCTGCCCTACCGATGAAGCGTGAGTAGTTTAGCACAGACCTATGGGTCCATAGCTAGTAGCTAGATGGCTTCTTCTCTCTCTTTGATCTTCAATACAATGTTTCTCCTTGATGTTCTTGGAGATCTATCCGATGTAATATTCTTTTACGATGTGTTTGTCGAGATCCGATGAATTGTGGATTTATGATCAGATTATCTATGAATATTATTTGAGTCTTCTCTGAACTCTTTTATGCATGATTTAATATCTTTGTATTTCTCTTCGAATTATCGGTTTGGTTTGGCCAACTAGATTGGGTTTTCTTGCAATGGGAGAGGTGCTTAGTTTTGGGTTCAATCTTACGGTGTCCTCACCCAGTGACATAGTAGGGGTAGCGAGGCATGTATTGTATTGTTGCCATCAAGGGTAAAAAGATGGGGTTTTCATCATATGGCTTGAGTTTATCCCTCTACATCATGTCATCTTACATAAAGCGTTGCTCTGTTCTTATGAACTTAATACCCTAGATGTAGGCAGGAGTCGGTCAATGTGTGGAGTAGTAGTAGTAGATGTAGAATCGTTTCGGTTCACTTGACCCGGACGTGATTGCTATATTCATAATCATTGCCTTGGATATCGTCATAACTTTGCGCTTTTCTATCAATTGCTCGACAGTAATTTGTTCACCCACCGTATTATTTTCTTTCAAGAGAAAATCCTCTAGTGAAACCTATGGCCCCCGGGTCTATTTTCCATCATATATTTTCAGATCTATAAACCAAAAAACCGAAAATTACCTTGCTGCAATTTATTTGTTTTTACTTTGTTTTACGTTTTAGTAATCTTTTATACCTATCTCTATTAGATCTCACTCTTGTTCGAGACCGTGAAGGGATTGACAACGTAAGCAAGTGTTTGTTAGTTTGTGCAGGTGCATAGATTGGAGAGTTGCTTGTGCCTCCTACTGGATTGATACCTTGGTTCTTAACTGAGGGAAATACTTATCTCTACTTTGCTGCATCACCCTTTCCTCTTCAAGGGAAAAATCAACGTAAGCTCAAGAAGTAGTAGTGTTCTTCCCCCTCTACCTTCTTGTGATGAATTGAGTCTTGCTCTTTGAGGTTTCGTTATGTTGGATTGAGTATTGGATTTGAGAACACTTGATGTATGTCTTGCAATGGGATATCTGTGGTGACAATGGGATGTTCTATTGATTCACTTGATGTATGTTTTGGCACTCAACTCGCTGATTCCCGAGGTGACATTGGGGTAATCTATGCATAGGGGTTGATGCACGTTTTCGTCCTACGTTCTCCGATAGGAACTTTCGAGTGATTCTTTTTTGCACGTTGAGGGATTGTTATATGATCCGGTTATGTTATGATTGTTGAGAGAACTTGCACTAGTGAAAGTATGAACCCTGGGCCTTGTTTCCAAGCATTGCAATACCGTTTTTGCTCACTTTTGTCACTAGTTACCTTGCTGTTTTTATATTTTCAGATTACAAAAATCTATATCTACTATCCATATTACACTTGTATCACCATCTCTTCGCCGAACTAGTGCACCTATATAATTTACCATTGTATTGGGTGTGTTGGGGACACAAGAGACTCTTTGTTATTTCGTTGCAGGGTTGTTTGAGAGAGACCATCTTCATCCTACGCCTCCCACGGATTGATAAATCTTAGGTCATCCACTTGAGGGAAATTTGCTACTGTCCTACAAAACTCTGCGCTTGGAGGCCCAACACGAGTCTACAAGAAGAAGGTTGCGTAGTAGACATCAAGCTCTTTTCTGGCGCCGTTGCCGGGGAGATGAGTTCTTGAAGGTATATCTTTAGATCTTCCAACTGAATCTTTTAGTTTCTTGTTTTATCACTAGTTTGGTTTATAAAAAGAAAACTAAAAAAATGGAATTGAGGTTGCCTTATATGCTTCATCTTTTTAATGTCTTTCGTGAAAATGATGGAAAATTGTGCTCAAGTGTTAGAAGAAGAATTCAATAAAATGGTTGGCATAAAATCTTTGAATGATGAGCATGATTGCAATGTTATTAGTATGAATTCCTTGAATATCTATGATGCTAATGATATGCAAAGCCATAAGCTTGGGGATGCTATATTTGATGAAGATGATAATTTTTAGTCCCCCAAGTTTTGATGAGAAAATTTATTATGATGAAAGCATGCCTCCTATTTATGATGATTATATTGATGAAAGTGGGTTTGGAAGAGTGTCAATTCTAGGTACTAATGATCCCACTATTTTGGAGGGTGTTGAATCTTATTTTAATAATTATGAAAGTGGATTTGGAGAGGTCATGACTTTATTTAATGATGAATACACTATTTTGGAAGAGGTTTCAATTGACTATGATAAAAAAGTTGCTATCTATGATGATTATTGTGATGATATGTATGTTATAAAGAGTAATGATATCCATGAAACTTGTCATCATGATTTTAATTTTCAATTGGATTATGCCTCACATGATAGTTATTTTGTTGAGTTTGCTCCCACTACTATTCATGAGAATAAATTTGCTTATGTGGAGAGTAATAAAATTTCTATGCTTGTGGATCATGAAAAGAATGCTTTATGTGATAGTTATATTGTTGAATTCATTCATGATGCTACTGAAAATTATTATGAGAGAGGAACATATGCTTTTACATATCTCAATAATATCAAGTTTCCTCTCTATGTGTTGAAATTTTTGAAGTTTTGCTTGTTTTGTCTTCCTATTATAGTTGATTCTTGTTCCCATAAGTTGTTTGCTCACAAAATCCCTATGAATAGGAAGTGCGTTAGAATTAAATGTGCTAGTCATATGCTTCATTATGCTCCCATTAGGTTTCAATTCTTATCTTTTATGTGAGCATCATTGAAATCATCATGCCCAGCTAAAAAGGCATTAAAGAAAAACGCTTGTTGGGAGACAACCCAATATTTACCCCTACCATTTTTGTGTTTTCACATGATTAAGATACTTTAGTAATCTTGTTTTATAGCTTTTGTTTGAATAAAGTCCCAACTAATGCCTTTGGGATAATGTGGTTGATAGTTCATTTGATTCTGTGCAAAAACAGAAACTTTTGCTTCCAGTAACAGAATTGTTAAATTCACTGGAACGTGGAAAAACTCTGATTTTTTTTACAGAGGATTGATATACAAATTTTCTACGTTGTCCTAATTTTTCAGAATGTTTGGAGATACATAGGTATAACTATAATTCAGATCTTTATAGACTATTCTGTTTTTGACAGATTCTATTTTCGATGCATAGTTTGCTTGTTTTCTAGTTTCTATGGCTTATATTGCTCAATATAAATTGTAGAAATTATAGGGTACATTATTCATAATGTGAGAAAAAAATTGAATCCTGTCTTGACAGTACCAAAGTGAATGATTTGTTTTCCATACTAACCCATCTCACGAAGTTCCGTTAAGTTTTGTGTGATTGAAGTTTTCAAGTTTTGAGTGAGAGATCGATATGAGAAGAATGAATAGTGGGAATAACCTAATATTGGGGATGCCCAATTCACCCCAAGGTAATATTCAAGGAAGACCGAAGCAACTAAGCTTGGGGATGCCCCGGAAGGCGTCCCCTCATTCGTCTTCAACAGTATCGGTAATCTCACTTGGAGCTATATTTTTATTCGTCACATGATACGAATTTTGTTGGAGCATCATTTTATTTTATTAGGATTTGCTTGATGTTATTTAGCGTAATGTTTTGCATCTTTTATTTCAATAAAAGTTTCAAGTATAGCCTTTACCATGCTTATTTTGCAAGTCTATATGTGGCTGTTTGAAAACAGAAAGTTGCATGCTATTGCGTGAATTCTAGAGAAAAGTTAGAATGTGGTAAAATGTTGAAATTCTTTGCAATGTTAAATTTTCTACAGTGTGGTAAATTTTCAGAATTTTTGGAATTAAGGAAGTATGAGTATAATTGCACTCTTGACAGACTGTCCTGTTTAGACAAATTGCTGTTATGTTTGCATTGTTTGCATATGTTTCCTTGTTTAATGATTCTATTTGAGGATAGGAGTATTAAATATGCAGAGACATTTAGTATGCAATGTTAAATTATAATTTTAGTGATTTTCTGCAGTAGAGAATGATAAGGTTTTGCATTTGATTTATACTAACTTTTCTCACAAGTTCTTGTCGAGTTTTGTGTGGATGAAGTTTTTAAGATTTAGGGAAACCATGATATAAAAGGAATTAAGGAGACACAAAAGCTCAAGCTTGGGGATGCCCAAGGCATCCCAAGATAATATTTCAAGAAGTCTCAAGCATCTAAGCTTGGGGATGCCCCAGTAAGCATCCCACCTTTCTTCATCAAGAATTATCGGTTAGTATCGGTTGAGCCTATGATTTTGCTTCTTCACATGATTTGTGCTATTTTTAGAATGTCATTTTATTTTGTGTTGCTTGCTGTTTTAATAAAATACTTAGATCTGAAATTTTTAAATGACAGAGAGTCTTCACATAGCTACTTAATTATTTGACTACTCATTGATCTTCACTTATATCTTTTTGGAGTAGTTTGTCATTTACTCTCGTGCTTCACTTATATCCTATGAGTAAATGGTTGAATGAATTGAATATCATAAATCTGAAATTATATATGTTTCATATACTTATCCCATGGGGAGTAATGACGTCACATATAAGAAGTATAGGTGGTAAAATTTATTGAAAGTTGGCAAACACAACATTGGTCACTTGAACAATTCATGAAAGAATATTGAAGGAAGAGAGGTTCCACATATAAATATACTATCTTGGTCATATTCTATGATTGTGAGCCATATTAATTATTTTCAAACTTGAGCAAATTTGTTGAAGTTGCACAAGGAAGACAACGTAATGAGTTATGTTTGGATATATTTGTATAGAAGTTATATTGTTATGGATCCTCCAACATGTGGTGCTTGCTTAGGATCTTTTGCTAGCCTTCACCTGTACAAAGCAGGAATACTGCTTGTGCATCCACTTCCTTAAACCCAAAGTTATTTCATATGAGTCCACCATACCTACCTATATGAGGTATTTCCCCGTCGTTCCAAGTAAATTTGCATGTGCCAAACTCTAAATCTTCAAATAATAAAATGTTTTGTATGCCCAAATCACTCATGAAGCGACAGGTGGCGGTCATTATCTTCCATGCTAGGTGGGTGTTATTCTCACGATGAGTGTTTATTCACTTGTCATTCATGAGAAAGTGGCTGGTAATTGGGATGCCCTGTCCTATGATCAAAATCAAAATCAAAATATAATAATAAAACAAAACTCCCCCGGATTGTTGTTGGTATGGAGGGCACCCAAGGATTCGACTAGCCATGGCTTGTGTTTGTTGGTGGAGGGGGAGTAAAACTTTACCTTTCTGTTTGGGAACCGCCTATACTGTGTCTAGCATGGAAGATATTGGGAACTCTCGGTCGCTACATTGACAATGAAAGCATACCTCTCAAAATTATATTCATCTCTGTTTTAAAAGCTTCGAGCTCTCGCACCTCTGCAAATCCCTGCTTCCCTCTGCGAAGGGCCTATCTTTTACTTTTATGCAAGAGTCAGTAGTATTCCTTTTCATTTCAACCTCAGTTATTCTCTAGTTGGAAAGTACCATGTGGTGGGGAAAGATCTAAACATATATGGCCATTCAAATATATTTGATCATGAATTATTATTGTTGACAATTATCTATATGATAACTAAGTTGGGAGGCGAAACATTAAGCCCCTTTCTTTCTCTGCGTTCGATGGATGCTATTTGTTCTAAAAATATGCTTTGAGTGTCAGCAATCATGGAAGACTATATGATAGTTGAGTATGTGGAATTTGCTAAATCAAAGCTCTTACATAGACCCTTCCTGAAAATAAGATGAATTGCAATAGTTTGATGACTGAGAACATAGTTTGTTAGTTTTCAAGAAAGTTTATGGTCAATGCTTTAACATGTGAATAGCTTCCTACTTGATCATGAGAAGTTTTATGAGATGAGTTGTTGTTTATGATATATAATGATGCTAGAAAAAGTGTTTGGAACTATCATTGATCAAATTTATGCACTATGCTAGCATTCACACTTCATAAATTATTTATTTTATCATTTGCCTACTCGAGGACGAGCAGGAATTAAGCTTGGGGATGCTGATACGTCTCCAGCGTATCTATAATTTATGAAGTATTCATGCCATGTTTACAACAATTTTATATGGTTTTGGTAT
The DNA here is from genome assembly GCA_011799875.1 of Thinopyrum elongatum. Lineage (NCBI taxonomy): Eukaryota > Viridiplantae > Streptophyta > Magnoliopsida > Poales > Poaceae > Thinopyrum > Thinopyrum elongatum. Next base: position 474,355,800 of record CM022297.1, read on the forward strand.
GATTTTATTAGAACTAACCCGGACTAACGTTGTTTTCAGCAGAACTACCGTGGTGTCGTTTTTTGTGCAGAAATAAAAGTTCTTGGAATGGGCTGAAAATTTACGGTGATTTTTTATGGACCAAAAGAGACCCCCGAAGCATCGGAGATGGGCCAGGAAGTGACCGAGGAGGCCACAAGCCTAGGGGGCGCGCCCACCCCCCTAGGGCGTGCCCTCCCGGCTTGTGGGCCCCTCGGGCACCCCCTTGACGTGAGACCGACGCCAGAAATTTCTATAAATACCAAAACCCCCGAAAAGAACCCTAGACGAGAAGTTCCGCCACCGTAAGCCTCTCTAGCCACGAAAAACCAATCGGGACCCTGTTCCGGCACCCTGCCGGAGGGGGAAACCATCACCGGAGGCCATCTTCATCATCCCAGCAGTCACTATGATGAGGAGGGAGTAGTTCACCCTCAGGGCTGAGGGTATGTACCTGTAGCTATGTGTTTGATCTCTCTCTCTCATGTTCTTGATTTGGCACGATCTTGATGTATCGCGAGCTTTGTTAATATATTTGGATCTTATGGTGTTCTTCCCCCTCTACCATCTTGTGATGAATTGAGTTTTGCTCTTTGAGGTTTCGTTATGTTGGATTGATTATTGGACTTCAAAACACTTGATGTATGTCTTGCGATGGGATATCTGTGGTGACAATGGGATCACTACTGCAGGTTGGTCCAAACACGACAGTCCAATCAGAGACCCTTCGACGAAACTATGTGCAATGCATTAATCACAAACGTTGATGTAATAAAACCGCCAAAAAAGATACAAAATGTTTGCGATGCCGGTGACATCAAACACGATTCAGATTAGAGTTGCGTGTGCAATGCGTGGCATATGGTTAATCCAGCAAAACTGTTTGTGAAAGGATCGAGAAGAGGTGTCTAGAGGGGGGGGGGGTGATTAGACCCTCAACAAAGAAAAGTAGCAGTTTTTAATTTCTTTAAGTTAAGGTGGAGTTTTAGCACAAGTTTAAACATTCACAATACATTTCAAGCAAGCATGGCAAGAGTATATGAGCAGCGGAAAGTAAAGCATGCAAATTGGAAGAAGGTAAAGGGATGGGATTGCAGTGTGCAAACGCAATAGGAGACACGGAGATTTTTGGCGTGGTTCCGATAGGTGGTGCTATCGTACATCCACATTGATGGAGACTTCAACCCACGAAGGGTAACGGTTGCGTGAGTCCACGGAGGGCTCCACCCACTAAGGGTCTACGAAGAAGCAACCTTGTCTATCCCATCATGGCCATCGCCCACGAAGGACTTGCCTCACTTGGGTAGATCTTCACGAAGTAGGCGATCTCCTTGCCCTTACAAACTCCTTGGTTCAACTCCACAATCTTGATGGAGGCTCCCAAGTGACACCTAACCAATCTAGGAGACACCACTCTCCAAAAGGTAATAAATGGTGTGTTGATGATGAACTCCTTACTCTAGTGCTTCAAATGATAGTCTCCCCAACACTCAACTCTCTCTCACAGATTTGGATATGGTGGAAAGATGATTTGAGTGGAAAGCAACTTGGGGAAGGCTAGAGATCAAGATTCTTCTGGTTGGATTGGAATGTCTTGGTCTCAACACATGAGTAGGTGGTTCTCTCTCAGAAAATGAGTAGTGGAAGTGTAAGCACATTCTGATGGCTCTCTCACAAATGGAGAAGGGGGTGGAGGGGTATATCTAGCCTCCACGCAAAATCTAACCGTTACACACAATTTACCAAACTCGGTGGGACCGAATAGTGAAACTCGGTGAGACCGACCTGGTTCAAAATGTGAACGTTAGGCTTTTCGGTGGGACCGACAAGGTCAACTCGGTGGGACCGATTTGCTAGGGTTAGGGCAAAACCTCATCTCGGTGAGACCGATTTCATGAACTCGGTGAGACCGATTTCAGCAATAAGCAAACAGAGACTTGGTCAAGCAAACTCGGTGGTACCGACTGCGTATCTCGGTGAGACCGAAGTAACTGCAATAGGTAACTGAGAGTTTGCAGGGCCATCTCGGTGAGACCAAGATCCCATCGGTGAGACCGAACTGATTAGGGTTTCTGGCAATGGCTATGTCAAGTAAACTCGGTGGCGCCAGATAGATCAAATTGGTGGGGCCGAGTTTGACTTTAGGACTAGGACATATGTGGAAATGAGAAAGTGGTTGAGGGCTTTGGAGCATATCACTAAGCACTTTGAGCAAGCAAGCCATTAAGCAACACCTCATCCCCTTTTAATAGTATTGGCTTTTCCTATGGACTCAATGTGATCTTGGATCACTAAAATGAAAATGTAGAGTCTTGAGCTTTTGCCAATATGTGTCCTTAGCATTTTGAAGGGGTTCCACATCCTCTTGTCCTGCCATTCCACTGTTGAACTCATCTGAAATATACTAGATGAAAATATTAGTCCAACAAGAGATATGTTGACATTAATTACCAAAATCACCCAGGGAGGACTTGTGCTTTCAGTTTGCGATGAGGCAGAATAACAGAAACGGGCAGCCAGATGAGGGTATGTGCGATATACGGCATACAGTTCACTAGGATGAACTGTGTGTGATTAGGCAACACAATAGAAATGGTCAGCCAGATCAAGGTGTGTGCGATGGAGGGCATATAGTTCACTCGGATGAACTTTTTGCGATGAGCCAAGACAACAGAAATAGTTTGACTGAACAAGATGTGTGTGATACGCGGCAAACAGGTCCGTAGTCAGAAATGTGTGCGAAGACAAATAATAACACAGACGATTGCTGCTAATGAGCCGTGTGATTTGCTCTATCTACAGAAGAATAATCTATATATATATATATATATATAACTGAAATAAACATCCAATTACATAAGTGACTATACAGATCATTCGCACACACCTCAATAAACAATTGCATGCATTCTAAACTAGGAGAAACGATCGTCTAGTCATCTACTTCTTGTGACGCTCCCGCCACTGCTCTATGGCTCGATCCCTCGTCTGGGGCAGGAAGAAGACACTTCCTCATGTCAACGATCCGCCTGTACATCTCATAGCTTGTGTGCGCGTCCTTGGCCGCGTACTTGACGTGTTGTTCATCCAGTCTCTGATGTCAGACACTGTACCAGGCGTTCTTGTCCTTCTTGCTCTCATCCTTCATCTTCATGTAGTAGGGGTCGATGCTGGCCGAGGCGAGGTCAACCAAGGAGTTCTGTTTGTTGTTGTCGCTGCCCCAGACCTTGTAGTGGTCCTGGATGTTGACAAGATTCTGGCATTTCAAGCCCGAAACCTTGAGCGCTTTTAAATCGTTGGAGGTGTCCATCGTAGTGAAACTGTAGTTGGAGCTGTTGATAAACCTGGAGAAATGCTCGCAAGGCCTTGTGGCCAGGTGGTAGTGGTAGACGAGGACGTCATGTCGCATGCACAACTGGGCAACGGCAACCTTCTGATCGTGCCCGGCACGACCAATGGTGTACTCGAGGTCGAAGCCGACCACTTGGTACTTGTCCTCAGTAAGCAACTGCTCCATAGTTTGGATGGAGCTTTCCACCAAGACCGGCTCGTTCGTGGACACCACCGAGAGGGCGTTCCCCCTCACGTGGGTGTCCACTACGTGGTGCGTGGTGAACTGCCTCCCGTTGTCATCGTCGGCCGCTGGGAGCGCCATTGGAGCCACGGGGAGCGCCATTGGAACCACTGGATGTCCTCTCTATATGTGTCGTCGTGGGTGTGCTTATTGTGTCGTGTGGCGTGAGAGATGAAGGTAAATGACTGCAGAAATAAATGGGGGCCGGGCGACCTGGATTCTCGGCGCGTCCTCATGGCAGTTTTTTAAGCAGGTAACTGCATCGTGGCGCCGCACCCGGCGCAACCGCATGCATAATGGCAGCACGAACGTACGTGATCGTAAGCCGGCCCCAAACACTGGCAGCGCGCGTGGAGGGATGAGGGCAGAGCGCCCGAAGGGACGCGAGAGCACAGCGCGCACGGCGGGACGCGAGCAGAGCGCACCGCGGCCGCCTCAACCGCGAACAACCACACGCATAGAGCAGTTGAACACGCAGGGAATGGTCGTCTACTAGCCGGCCGACAGATGCGACGCTGCGTAGAGAGCGGCCGTGTGCTACTACCTCCGTCTTCGTCTATTAGTCCCCTTTATATTCTGTGCCATATTTTGACCTTAAATTTAACCAACAAAATGTTGATGCATGTTATAAAAATTATATAATTGGAAATTATGTTCAAATACGAATCCAACAATATAATCTTTGGTGACATGCATTCGTATTTTTATTAGTTAAATCTCTAGTCAGAATTTGGCACAAAAATACATAGACGACTTATAAACCAGGACGGGGGTAGTAGGTAATTAAATCACAAACATTTTTTTATTAACCATACGTGTACGTGTACTTTCGTCCTCCTCTCGCACGTCTTGTCACCCCGCTGCCACTGATGGCTTACAGCGCAAGCTTGCGCAGCGCGCGGGGGCGTTCTTTTGGCCAAACGGTGGCTCGAAGTGGCGCCAATGAATCATCAGTGAGGTTGTTCCCGCGCAACCTCACAGGTTCCCGTGCAAGCTTCCCGCCCGACTCGGTGAAATCCCCCAAAATCCCAATGCTTACTGGCCTGCTATATAAACCCTCACGGCCGGCGAGTCCTGCTTCGCATTTTCCCCTCCCTCCCAGTAGCTTATCTCGTCTGCTTCTCCCACAATCGCCAATGGCACCAGTCCATCATCATCGCTCAGCCACTCCGCCATCATCAGAGGACAGCTCCAGCTGGGAGGCTACACCGCGGCAGCGGCGCAGTCCTCGACGTAGTGTAGTGCGCGTGGCGTCCCTGTTGGGTGTTCGCGGAACGCCCACCACACGCTCCGCCGCTGCTGCCCGCCGTCGGCAGCTGTTGTCGGCCGCCGTTGCCACCACCCCACCGTCTGCCGCCGTGGCCGCCACACCACAGTCGAAAGCCAGGGCCATCGCCCGCTCCGCCGCCACGGCCCGAAGGCGGGAGGTGGCCGTCGTGGTCGCCACCCCACTGGCGGCCACCGTGGCCATCACCCGCTCCGCCACCGCGGCCCAAAGGCGGGAGGTGGTGGTCGTGGCCGCCACCCCATCATCGGCCGCCGTGGCCGCCAGCTCACCCTCGACCGCCAGGGTCATCACCCACTTCACCACCGCCGCCCAAAGGCGGGAGGCGGAGGTGGAGGCCCGCACGTGCGTCAGCGACCTTGCGCACTACATCGAGTTCCTACGGGAGGAGGAGGAGCGCCTCGTCGAGCACGCAAAGAGCCTTATCGCCGCCGTGGCCGCATCACACGCCACCGCAAAGGCAAGGAATCAGGAGATCAACGAGGAGAACAACCGCTTCGAGAGGGGTCGTCTGTAGCGGTAGAGGGCGTTCGAGGTGAGCGTCGCTGAAGGTGCAGCAGCGGCAGGCACCGTATTGCAGTTGTCCAGCTCGTTGGTAGGCTCCTCCTCCTCTGCCTCTTATTGAGCGCGCTCGGCAGAGGAGAGACAGCCGGAACTAGTACAAAGCCCCTCCGTAGTAGTAGTATTTAGGGGCTATTTTGTTCAGTTCATCTGACTATAGATGTGGTGGAACTGTAGAACGTACTTAAAATTAGCAAGTATATATAGTTGAACTAGCTATTTCAGTACGTGGTTGGCAACAATTGGGGAAAAGTTTGGTCGGTTCAGCTGTCGAGTTGAACTATTTGTATAAAGAACGACTGCTTAATCTATGAATGAAATCTATGCTTAATTACTGAATTTTAGTTGCAAAAATTAGATAGTGCTAGTGATTTTTAGCTGCATATTTTAACAAATGGCAGTGTTACAAGCTTGACAAATGGCAATGTTACTAGATCAACAAATGTCAATCTTTCCAGTTTGACAAATGGCAATATACACAATATGACAGATGCAAATCTTACCAAATTGTCTGTACGTGGTTGCACACGGGTCATCCAAAACAACCGTTTGCGTTGAAGGGATGTACAAATCCTGCTCGGCACATTTTCTCTTGGCTTAGCGCCGAAGTCTGGCTTTGCATACCGTATTCAATCTGAACCGTTTGCGTTGAAGAGATGCACAAATCCTGCGCTGCGAATTTTCCCTTGGCTTACTGGGGAAGACCATAGCTCTCACTTTGCATACGGATGTTCTATCTAAACGTTTGCGATCAAGAGCTGCACAAATCCTGCTGGGCACATTTTCCCTTGGCTTCCTGGGGAAGCTGTCGGTTTGCATACGGGTGTTCTATCTAAAACGTTTGCGATGAGTGTTTTATATTTTAAAACCATTTATGTTGTTTTTAAAGAAAATCGTTTGATAAGTCTGTACATTCAGAGAGAAAAACACAAGTTCGTTCAAATCAATTCTTTCATTCAATCACACTTCGAATTTATATTCATCTGATCGAGATACACTGATACAGTATTAAACCCCCCAAAAAAACTAATTCCGGCGGCGGCGGAGGCGGCGTGCCGCGCCGGCGTTGTCGTTGTCGTCCTTCGGGACGCCGTTGTTGAAGTCTTCAAGGCAGCACAGAATGTTCTTCACTTGGAAATCAAACATCATGTCGTCGCGCGATTGACGGGCGGGGCGCGGGACGATGGCAACTCGCGGCGTTGCGAGGTAGCGGTGGACGGCGGCTTCCCATGCCGCTGAGGGGGCACGCGCACGGACACGGGCGCAGCGGGTGCAGACAAACACACGGAGACCTGCGCCGCGGTGGGTGCATGGGCGCGCACGGGCACGGGCGCTGGCGCTGGCATGTACACGAGCTCGCGCGGGTCCGTGGAGACCTCGCTGACGCCAGCGGCTTCCAGCTCTACGATAGTCTACGGCGACCAGCCTGTCAATGCTACAGGGATGCTCACTGGCGCGGGCGCGGAGGCATCAACTGCCGCGGCCAGCTCGTTCAGGGCCATGTCCATGAGGCCTCATTCCTCATTTTCTATCTCCTCCGGCTCGGAGTCGACTTCACCAAACTGGAAGACTAGTGGCAGATGATCCTTCTGCACCACGGCATTGGTGGAGGTCTGCGGGAGGGAGGGGAATAGGAGGCGAACAGTAAGGCCGCCCGTATTAAACAGCAGCTCGGGCGCCATTAATGGAGAGGATGCGAGCAAGACAGGCGGCCATGGAAGTCAAAGGGCTCGCTTCCCAGTGAGCCTGCGCATTGGAGGATAGCTTGCACGCCTCTCGGTCAGCCTGCGCACCAGACTGTGCTCGCACGCCTCCCGTTCAGTCAAGCAGCTGTCCACATGGCACCTCCTATAGCCATTAAAGGAGAGACACGTGGCGTCACGTGAATGGTTAACAGAACGCACATGATTTAAATTATACAAACATTTGAGATGTTAAAGTGGCAGCTATTTGTTTCAAAATGCCTTTGTTGGCTGTTATTCGAGTGCGCCTTCTCTCAAAATGGACACGGAAAATACCACAGCATGTCGGGTGCCATTCCATGATAGCATGCCAAGTTTCATGAATTTCAGACGAGTTTTGGATTTACTAGAATTTGAAAACAAAGTATCTCAACATTTTGCCGGCAATCAACAGTACCCTGGTGTTTGAAATTCATTCCCATTTCTTGCATGGTACCTAAGCATGCACCCAACGACACACATTTGATATGTCAACCCATTTTTCTGCACTGGAGCTTGTGCATGTAGTTCAAATTTGAATTATGCACATAAAATGCCTAGAAAACCCAGTTAATGTATAAAAATGTCCAAGAGAACCCCGAAAAATCCCAAAAATTGACACAACACTCCTGTTGTTCTATGTTGACACTAGAAAAATTTTGAAAGCAAGAAGAGGCAACGGATATCATTTCGTCCCCAAAGGTGGCATGTTCCCTACCAAAACCATCAGGCTTGTTGTGAGAAGCTCTGGTTTGCGAGAAGCTTATACCCAAACCTGCCCCAAATGGGACAAAAAAATTACCACAGCATGTTGATGCCGCTCCATGATAGCATGTCAAGTTTCATGAACTACAGACGAGTTTCAGATTTACTAGAATGTTTGCGGCCGAGCGACGGTGGCAAGGTGTTTGACATTCATTCCCATTTCTTGCATGGGACCTAAGCATGCAACCAAGGACACAGATTTGATTTTTCAACCAATTTACATGCACTGGAGCATGTGCCTGTAGTTCAAATTTGAATTACGCACATAAATGCATAGAAAACTCAGTTAATGTATAAAAATGTCCAAACAAACCCCAAAAAATTCCTAAATTTAACACAACACTCTTGTTGTTCATGTTGACACTAGAAAAAATTGAAATCAAGAAGAGGCAACGGATATCGTTTCGTCCAGAAAGGTGAAACGTTCCCTACCGTAACCATGAGGCTTATTGTGAGAAGCTCTGGTTTGTGAGAAGCTTATACCCCAACCTGCCCCAAATGGGACAATATTTTTACCACGGTGCTACTTCTTGAGCTTGCGTTGGTTTTTCCCTTGAAGATGAAAGGGTGATGCAGCAAAGTAGAGATAAGTATTTCCCTCAGTTAAGAACCAAGGTATCAATCCAGTAGGAGATACACGCAAGTCTCCAATTTATGCACCTGCACAAATAATCAAACACTTGCACCCAACACGATAAAGGGGTTGTCAATCCCTTCACGGTCACTTTCAAAGGTGAGATCTGATATAGATAGATATAAAAGCTTACTAAAACATAAAACGAAATAAAAGTAAATAAATTGCAACAAGGTATTTTTGGGTTTTTTGGTTTATAGATATGAAAATATATGATGGAAAATAGACCCGGGGGCCATAGGTTTCACTAGAGGCTTCTCTCTTGAAGGCAAATAATACGGTGGGTGAACAAATTACAGTCGAGCAATTGATAGAAAAGCGCAAAGTTATGACGATATCCAAGGCAATGATTATGAATATAGGCATCACGTCTGTGTCAAGTAGACCGAAACGATTCTGCATCTACTACTATTACTCCACACATCGACCGCTATCCAACATACATATAGAGTATTAAGTTCATAAGAACGGAGTAACACCTTAAGTAAGATGAGATGATGTAGAGGGATAAACTCAAGCAATATGATGAAAACCCCATCTTTTTACCCTTGATGGCAACAATACAATTTACCTTGTCTTTCCTTGCCCTTTGATAATATCTTCCCCTGTTTGTCGCCAAAATATAAATTGCAGCCGAAGCACATGACCGAGCTGTAGGTACCAGAGAAGCCATGGATGCGAGTTGAAAGCCTCCACAGATTAACAAAGATTGACGATGCCCTGGCCATCTTCGTCAAAAGCTTGCTTGAGAAATAAGAACATGCACGCTAGTGCTCTACACATCGGCATCCGCGCTTACCTCCGGTCATGGCATGTCTGATCCGATCCACACCGATGCGGCCGAGAGGCGAGGATGGTAAAAAGGAGGAGGAGGAGTTGGAGGACCGACGTGACGATGATGACTGGCCTGCTGGGAGGTTGAGGATCGAGGTAGAGGGAGGCGCCATTGGTGGCAGCCATCTAGGGTTACACGCGGTGGGAGGTCGGTTTGCTCGTGTGAGGGGAGAGGTGACAGATAGAGAGGCTCCCGACTATGTAAAAAAGAAATAAGAAAAAAAGTCGTGGGGGAGGGAAAACCGGTGGGATAGGAGAAAAATTGGTGGGACGGATCGAGGGGATCCTATCGATCGATGGGAGGGGAGCGACGAACGAACGAATGACGTACGGACTCCTCCATTAGGAGTAGAGATTATTGTTCTCAATCAAAGTAGACAAAGGCATATCATTAGGATCAATAGGAGCACTCTTACTAGCAAATAATTTCATAAGTTCACACATATTTCCACTCAAAGTATTAATTTCTTCAATCGCATGCACCTTTTTACTAGTGGAAGATCTTTTGGTATGCCATTGAGAGTAATTAGCAATGATATTATCTAGGAGTTTAGTAGCTTCTCCTAATGTGATTTCCATAAAAGTACCTCCCGCGGCCGAATCTAAAAGATTTCTAGATGCAAAATTCAATCCAGCATAAAAAAATTGTATGATCATCCATAAACTTAAACCATGAGTAGGGCAATTTCTTATCATCAATTTCATCCTCTTCCAAGATTGTGCAACATGTTCATGATCAAGTTGCTTAAAATTCATTATATCGTTCCTGAGGGAGATGATCTTAGCGGGAGGAAAATACTTGGAAATAAAAGCATCTTTACACTTATTCCATGAATCAATACTATTTTTAGGCAAAGATGAAAACCAAGTTTTAGCACGATCTCGTAGTGAGAACGGAAATTGCTTCAATTTAACAATATCATTATCCACATCTTTCTTCTTTTGCATATCACACAACTCAACGAAAGTATTTAGATGGGATGCGGCATCTTCACTAGGAAGGCCAGAAAATTGATCTTTCATAACAAGATTCAGCAAAGCGGCATTAATTTCATAAGATTCCACACTAGTGGTGGGAGCAATCGGAGTACTAATAAAATCATTATTATTAGTATTGGAAAAGTCACACAACTTGGTATTTTGTTGAGACATCGTGACAAAGCAAGCAATCTAGCAGACAAGCAAACAAAAAGCAAACGAAAAGACGAACGGAAGAAGGGCGAATAAAAAGGCAAATATTTTTGTGTTTTTCTGAAATTGTTTTAGAAGTGGGGGAGAGAAAAACGAGAGGCAAATGGCAAATAATGTAATGCAGGAGATGAGAGTTTATGGTGGGTACTTGGTAGGCTTGATGTAGATCTCCCCGGCAATGGTGCCAGAAATTCTTTCTGCTACTTCTTGAGCTTGCATTGGTTTTTCCCTTGAAGAGGAAAGGATGATGCAGCAAAGTAGAGATAAGTATTTCCCTCAGTTAAGAACCAAGGTATCAATCCAGTAGGAGATACACGCAAGTCTCCAATTTATGCACCTGCACAAACAATCAAACACTTGCACCCAACACGATAAAGGGGTTGTCAATCCCTTCACAGTCACTTTCAAAGGTGAGATCTGATAGAGATAGATATAAAAGCTTACTAAAACGTAAAACAAAATAAAAGTAAATAAATTGCAGCAAGGTATTTTTGGGTTTTTTGGTTTATAGGTCTGAAAATATATGATGGAAAATAGACCCGGGGGCCATAGGTTTCACTAGAGGCTTCTCTCTTGAAGGCAAATAATACGGTGGGTGAACAAATTACTATCAAGCAATTGATAGAAAAGGGCAAAGTTATGACGATATCCAAGGCAATGATTATGAATATAGGCATCACGTCCATGTCAAGTAGACCGAAACAATTCTGCATCTACTACTATTACTCCACACATCGACCGCTATCCAGCATGCATCTAGAGTATTAAGTTCATAAGAACGGAGTAACGCCTTAAGTAAGATGACATGATGTAGAGGGATAAACTTAAGCAATATGATGAAAACCCCATCTTTTTACCCTTGATGGCAACAATACAATACGTGCCTCGCTGCCCCTACTTTGTCACTGGGTGAGGACACCGCAAGATTGAACCCAAAACTAAGCACCTCTCCCATTGCAAGAAGAACCAATCTAGTTGGCCAAACCAAACCGATAATTCGAAGAGAAATAAAAAGATATCAAATCATGCATATAAGAATTCAGAGAAGATTCAAATAATATTCATAGATAAACTGATCACAAATCCACAATTCATTGGATCTCGATAAACAAACCGCAAACGAATATTACATCGGATAGATCTCCAAGAAAAACGGGGAGAACATGGTATTGAGGATCAAAGAGAGAGAAGAAGCCATCTAGGTACTAGCTATGGACCCTAGGTCTGTGGTAAACTACTCACGCTTCATCGGAACGGCAATAGAGTTGATGTAGAAGCCCTCCGTGATCGAATCCCCCTCCCTCAGGATGCCGGAAAAGGCCCCAAGATGGGGTCTCACGGGAACAGAAGGTTACGGCAGCGGAAAAGTATTTTGGTGGACGCTTCTGGTGGTTTGGAATATTTCTGAATTTATAGGCCAAAGATTAGGGTTGGAGAACTCCCGTGGGGCCCACAAGCGAGGGGGGCGCCCGCCCCCTAGGGCGTGCCCTGAGGGCTTGTGGAGCCCTCGGGACTCTTCTGCCTTCCTCTCCAAGTCCTACGTGTGTCTTCTGGTCCAAGAAAAATCATCGCGAAAGTTTTATTCCGTTTGGTATTCCTTTTATGCAAAACTCAAAAACAAGGAAAAAACAGAAACTGGCACTGGGCTCTAGGTTAATAAGCTAGTCTCAAAAATAATATAAAATAGCATATTAATGCATATAAAACATCCAGAACAGATAGTATAATAGCATGGAACAATAAAAAATTATAGATACGTTGGAGACGTATCACACGGCATGTTGATGCCGTTCCATGCTAGCATGTCAAGTTTCATAAATTTCAGACGCATTTTTGATTTACTAGAATTTAAAAACCATGTATTTCAATGTTAGCGGCCGAGCGACGGTGGCAAGGTGTTTGACATTCATTCTCATTTCTTGCATGGGACTTAAGCATGCAACCAAGGACACACATTTCAATTTTGAACCCATTTATATGCACTGGAGCATGTGCATGTAGTTCAAATTTGAATTATGCACATAAATGCATAGAAAACTCAGTTAATGTATAAAAATGACCAAGCAAACCCCGAAAAATCCCAAAAATTGACACAACACTCTTGTTGTTCTATGGTGACATGAGAAAAATTTTGAAAGTAAAAAGAGGCAACGGATATAGTTTCGTCCCCCAAGGTGGCACGTTCCCTACTGAAACCATCAGGCTTGTTCTGAGAAGCTCTGGTTTGCGAGAAGCTTATACTCAAACCTGCCCCAAATGGGACAATATTTTTACCATGACATGTTGATGCCGTTCCATGATATCATGTCAAGTTTCATGAATTTCAGACGAGTTTTCGATTTACTAGAATTTTAAAACCATGTATCTCAATGTTAGCGGTCGAGCGACAGTGTCAAGGTGTTTGACATTCATTATCATTTAATGCATGTGACCTAAGCTTGCAACCAAAGACACACATTTGACTTTTCAACCCGTTTTTATGCACTGGAGCATGTGCATGTAGTTCAAATTTGAATTATTCAGATAAATGCCTAGAAAACTCAGTTAACGTATAAAAATGTCCAAACGATTCCCGAAAAGTTCCAAAATTTAACACGACACTCCTGTTGTTCTATGTTGACACCAGAAAAATAATTGAAAGCAAGAAGAGGCGACGGATATCGTTTTGTCCACAAAGGTGACACGTTTCCCTAACGGAACCATGAGGCTTCTTGTGAGAAGCTCTGCTTTGTGAGAAGCTTATACCATAACCTGCCCCAAATGGGACAATATTTTTTACCCCAGCATGTTGATGCCATTCCATGATAGCATGCCAAGGTTCATGAATTTCACACGGGTTTTGGATTTACTAGAATTACAAAAGCAAGTACCTCAACATTTGCCGGAGAGCCACGGTGTCGTGGTCTTCGCAATTCATCCCCATTTCTTGCATGGGACATAAGCATAAAGCCATGGACACATATATGATTTTAGAACCCATTTTGGTGCATCGGAGCATGTACATGTTATTTAATTTTGAATTGTGCACCTGAAATGGCTAGAAAACCAAGTTAATGTATAAAAATGTCCAAACGAACCCTGAATAATTCCAATTTTTTGACGACACACCTATAGTTGCATGTTCACTGCAGATAAAAGTTCTAGCAATTCAAACACCCTCCTTTGCCTCTGTGACCCCATTATGTAATTCAAATCAAGATGAAAAATCAAGTAGATCGCACACAGTTTATTATCACCAACCGTGTGAGATGCAGTACAAAATATCTTGGAGCACCATCAGAGTATAGTACGCCTATGGCTTACGCAAGAAGGTGCGTCGGCTACAGTCCATAGCCGCCGTGTGAAGCACACTAGCTCGCTCCCCAAATATCATTTCACTGTTCAATCGTCGCCGATGAAAGATGGGGATGTGGACCCGCGTCATGAGACCAACTTCGGTGGCCCACTCCGGCGATAGGGCGGCCAAGGCAGCCCAAACGGCCGTTGTTGCTTCTCAGGTGGCGGCAGCAACATCTGTCTCGGGGATAGCAACTGGCGAGAGCGGCACAACAGTTGTCCATTCCACAGCGGCGACCTTAGCCCTGATGGCGGCCGCCCACGACCATGTCGAGGCCGCCTACGCCCAGCTCGTGGCGGTCACCGCACAAATCAAACGAAGCTTCTCTGACAACGGTCGGCAACCCACGGCCGAAGAGTTGGCAATCGCCGAGAGCGTTCAAGCAGCCGTCCGTTCCTCCGCGGCATACCTTGTCACGACGGAGTCCGTCCAAGCCCAGATCGCAGCCGCCCACGCCCTGCTCGTGGCGGCCTTTTCCAAAGAGATGGCAGACACGGATGGCGAGATGCTTGTCGAGTATGGTGCGATGGATGCCATGGAGCCCCTTCCCCAGGAAATCATCGGGCGCGAGCTGGACATGGAGGAGGCGGCGGAGATTGACGAGCACCAACCGTAGTAGTACTCTTTTTTGTTTAATTAAGAGCTCTGGTCTTTAATTTGTTAGAGTAATGTTTAGGTCAGCTAGCTCTGTTTAATTGCTGAACTTGCTCGATTAAGAAGTGTGGGTGTGCTGTAATCTCCTTTGTATACCCAAATTATGCAATGACGTGGATGACCACTGTAACCAGGGAAATTCGAACCAAAATTTGTATGTTCAAACTCATCACACACGGGTTAAGCTATATGAATCGTTTGTGATGTTCAAATATCGTACACAGTGCTGAATAAGGGACCGTGTCAGATGACACTTTGCGCGCCAGTTTTTTTGCTGCACCGATTCAAAATGTTTGGCTTCCGCGGAAATATTTACCTCCCTGCCCCACCCCCTTACCAAAAGCCACATTTCCCCTGTTTCTGCCTTCCTTTCCAAGTTGAAACCTTCACTCCTTGCTTGCAGCGCCGCCTCCTCGCCGGCGACCCTCCTTCACGCTGCTCGGCCTCGTCGATCCAGGCAAGTAATCCACACCCGACCCCCATCCTCCTCCTCCTTCCACATCCCACATGCCCCGACCGCCGGAGCGACACCTTCCACCCAAATGACCGACCCCTCCCCCAAATAAGCGCCGCCCTAAGCCATGGTGCACGCAGTATAGCCAGGAGCTCAAGGAGCTTTTGGTAGCGGAGAAGCAAATTGCGGCCGCACGCGCGGATGTGGTCGCGATGGCTGCCATTCGTGCCGACCCCCAGATCTTGGAGGAGCACCTCGCCGTCGAGGCCACCGACGATGCCTCGCGCGCCGACGCCGCGACGCGGTTGGCTGCTTTAAACGACAGTTCGTGGCATTTTCTCGAGGCCACCGTCGGTGCCTTTGACGAAGACTACGAGGTGTTTTCTCAGCGTGCCCGTGCTTACCTCAACTCAAGAGCCAGCAGGTTGGTGCCCGGAGCGGCCCAGGCAACTCACCACTACAACGAGGGCACCCACGATATGGAGGCCTCGCCTTCTTCCATGTCCAAGGAGCCAATCATCATCGATATCTCCAACGATGAGGAGTAGCTTGTTTTATTAGCTCACTATAAGGACCTATGTTCAGTTTGCTAGCTACGCCGGTTAAGCATGCTCAGTTTACCCATTGCATGTGCTGCTCCTGCCTTTCCTTAACAAATTCTAGTGAATTGTCCTATCTACTTTTACCATGCAATCTGTTGCTCTAGTGTATATGTTCTATATGTCGTGCAATGTGGTGCTCACTTATTAACTGTTTGTTTAATTAGTTGTCGTCTTCAGTTAACTGTTTGGTTCAATTATGCAAATGTGATGTTCTATTCTTCAGGGTGCAATTTTGTATTGTCTTCCATGTGAGAAATAAATCGAATTTATCTTTACAAAATACATGAGAAACAAATACTTTTTTTGCGGGGGATATGAGAAACAAATACAATTGCTATATTTCCAAGTTGTCAAGCATGCTTGGTTTTGTTAACTGTCTGATCTTCTAGTATGTTATACATTGTGCAATGTGGTGCTCTGTTAATGTTTGGTTCATTTGTTGTGGTGTTTAGTTAACTATTTGGTTCAATTCTGTAATGCAATGTTCATTTGTTGTGGTGCATTCTGTTATTGTATACCATGTGAGAAATAAATCGAATTTGGCTATACTAAATACATGAGAAACAAATACAATTGCTATATTTTCAAGTTGTTAAGCATGTTTGGTTTGGTTAACTGTCTGATCTTCTATTAGATATGTTATATTGTGCAATGTGGTGCTCAGTTAATGTTTGGTTCATTTGTTGTGGTGTTTAGTTAACTGCTTGGTTCAACTCTGCAATGCGATGTCCAATTGTCATGGGTAGAATTTTGTATTGTTGTGCATGTGAGGAATAAATCAAATTTGGCTGCACTTAATACATGAGAAACATATACAATTGCTATATTTCCTAATTCTTAATCATGCTTGGTTTGGATAAATGGGTTTTCCATGTGGCTTTAATTAATCTGATGAATCTACAATGTTCTTATTTTTCATCAACATATTTTACTGATAGCATGAGAACCCTCACTTAATCTGATCACTAACTACATTATATGTGTTGCAGGGAAACAATGGGAAGCACTGAGGTTTACAATCGAGGTTTGCACATGCATGGTCCTTTGTCTGATAGCACATTATTGTGCAATTGCAGGAACCATTCTAATATTTAGGTTTTTAACAATTTGGTCTTGCACATGTAGGTCCTGCTGTAAGAGGTTTTGGCCCACTATTCGACCCTTTTTGCATATGGGGAAATGAATTGTCCATGAATATCAGTCAAGTCAAGAAACCCAGAAAGATTGTTAGGATAAAGAAATTAGCGACAAAAAACAACAAGATCTTTGTCTGCACTATGAAGAAGACATCAGTTCACTACATGATGGTACTAACTATTATACCTTACCTTTTTTATTCCTTTGCCCCATTTCCAATATAGAGAAGATATTTATGCACATACTTGTTTTCAGGCCTTTCCAAATCAGTTCACTGATGATTACCTCTCAAACCACCTGTATGGTCAGGAGGCGAGGAAGGCATTCATACAACACCCACGGTTCAATATTGAAGTGTTCCTGAAGAGGACGAATGATGGACGGTCAATCATCCACAGGCACTGGCCTAAAGTTGCAAAGACCTTCAACATCAATGAAGGCTCAATATTCGCCTTCCGCTTCAGCAGTTTTCCAGATGAGATTCATCTGTCTATGAGCTGTCTATGATGCTAATTTCGAAAGGTTATAGATGTTGCATGTGAAACTTGGTGCTGGTGCAGTTGTGTAATGGGGTAGCTGAGTGCTGAAGCTATATGATGTCGTACTCTGATGTATTTCAATTATGAAATCCTGCTTCCTTAATATGAAAATGAAATATATTGTGTGCTTAATATGAAATGTCAATTAGATTAATAAATGGATTATTAATAATAGGACAATTAGCCTGCTAATGCCCAATTAGCCTGCTAATTTGGTTTTTCTATTGCAAACGGTTATTGAGAAAACACAGTGGGCGATGACCTCAGGCAACGCACACATTTTCTAGGAATAAACCATGTTGGATCAATGAACAATCACACACGACATCCTCTTGAAAACTGTTTGCGTTAGGCCATCTTGCGCAAACATTTACAACATAAATAGTGTGTGTGATGGACAACCTTTGCCACACAGTTTCTTCTATGCACCATGTGAGATGCATTCAATAACGCAAACGATAAAATTGTTAATATCGTCTGCAATGGCAACGCTATCTCAAACGATTTAATGGGGAAAATTTTGTGTAATGTACGTGCGAACGGAAACGTTTTCCTTGGAGTGACTGTGTGGGATGTATATACGAACGGAAACGTACTTCTTGGATTAACTGTGTGGGATGTACATACTAACGGAAACGTATTCCTTGGATTGACTGTGTGGAATGTACATACGAATGGAAACGTTTAGCCGGGACTGACTGTGTGGGATGTACTTACGATCGGAAATGATTTGGCCTGTATAATTGTATTTTTTTTAGCACAACTGTACGTATAACCATATTTGATCGCTCGCCCGTCGCCCACGGCCTCACTTTGTCGAGCATGTGTGACCGGAGAGCCTATCCCCGACGGTTTCTGGGTCGTGTGGGAAGGATTTCCTATCGCAGTCACTCACTTGGCGACGATTCAAAACGCCGTCGCGGAAAGGGGTTAAAAACCGTTTGTGTAGCACCTCGCTGTACCAGTGGATGTTCTATTGATTCACTTGATGTATGTTTTGGCACTCAACTCGCGGATTCCCGAGGTGACATTGGGGTTATCTATGCATAGGAGTTGATGCACATTTTCGTCCTACGTTCTCCGATAAAAACTATGGAGTGATTCTTTGTTGCACGTTGAGGGATTGTTATATGATTCAATTATGTTATCATTGTTGAGAGAATTTGCACTAGTGAAAGTATGAACCCTAGGCCTTGTTTTCAAGCATTGCAATACCATTTTTGCTCACTTTTGTTATTAGTAACCTTGCTGTTTTTATATTTTCAGATTACAAAAATCTATATCTACTATCCATATTACACTTGTATCACCATCTCTTCGCCGAACTAGTGCACCTATACAATTTGCCATTGCATTGGGTGTGTTGGGTACACGAGAGACTCTTTGTTATTTGGTTGCAGGGTCATTACCTAGGGTGACACAGAACTAACTCCAGTTCATAAATATAATGTAGGCATGTATTCCGTAAATAGTCATACGTGCTTATGAAAAAGAACTTGCATGACATCTTTTGTCCTACCCTCCCATGGCAGCGGGGTCCATAAGGAAACTAAGGGATATTAATGCCTCCTTTTAATAGAGAACCGGAACAAAGCATTAACGCATAGTGAATACATGAACTCCTCAAACTACGGTCATCACCGGAAAGTACCCCAATTACTGTCACCCTGGGGTTTATGGATCATAACACGTAATAGGTGCATATGACTTGCAAGATCGGATCTAGAACATAGATAAAATGGTGAAAACATAAACGGTTCAGATCTGAAATCATGGCACTCGGGCCCTAGTGACAAGCATTAAGCATAGCAAAGTCATAGCAACATTAATCTCAGAACATAGTGGATACTAGGGATCAAGCCCTAACAAAACTAACTCGATTACATGATGAATCTCATCCAACTCCTCACCAACCAGCGAGCCTACGAAGGAATTACTCACTCCCGGTGGGGAGCATCATGGAATTGGTGATGAAGGAGGGTTGGTGATGACGAAGACCGAACATTCCCCTCTCCGGAACCCCAAACGGGGTCCAGATCTGGCCTCCCGATGAAGAACAGGAGGTGGCGGCGGCTCTGTATCATGAAACGCGATGAAACTTCCTCTCCTATTTTTTTTCTTGAAAAATAAGATTTTATAGCGTTGGAATTAGGGTCAGCGGAGCCCCGAGGGCCCCACAACCCACCAGGGCACGCCTGGGGGGTGGCGCGCCCTGGTGTCTTGTGGGCACCTGGGCCCCCCCCCCCCCTCCAGTGGGTCTTGGCTCCATAATTTATTATATATTCTGAAATAATTCTCCAAAATGTTTCGTCCAAATCCGAGAACTTTTATTTTTGCACAAAAATAACACCATGGTAGTTCTGCTGAAAACAGTGTTAGTCCGGGTTAGTTTCATTCAAATCATGCAAATTAGAGTCCAAAACAAGAGCAAAAGCGTTAGGAAAAGTAGATACGATGGAGACATATCAAATGCGCCCGTGTACCTTGGGCAGGGGCGGCGGCGGCGACCGATGCTCCTCTGTTACGATGCGCCGGGGCAGCGGCGAGCGGCGCTCCTCCTTCACGACGCACTGGGGCGGCGGCGAGAGCCGCTCCTCCTTCACGTGGCGTCCTATTTAGACGACGTGGTTGCGCGGTGGCGGAGAGCGTGGAGGGGATGCCGGCTTTGGCTTCACAGGGAGGAGCATCCCCGGTGGCGGAGCAGGGCCGTTGGTGTGGATGACGGAGCGACAGAGCATCAGCTCCTCGAACTCTGCGTAGGTGCCGGCATAGACCTGGCCCGGCACCACTCGCACGGACTACAACGGCGGCGGCTGCTGGTCCTCCTCATAACCGGAGGAGATGACGATCCCCGCCCGCATCGAGTCGCCGCCAGCCGACGGGGACGACGGTCCCGGAGTTTGACGGCATCGTCTCCACGAGCCGATAATACGTCCATTTTGCATCATGTTTTCCTACTATTATTTATTGTGTTTTGGATTGTTATTTCACTTTATGATACAATCCTTATGCCTTTTCTCTCTTATTTTGCAAGTTTCACATGAAGAGGGAGATTGCCGGCAGCTAGAATTCTAAACCGGAAAGGGCTAGATCAGGGATACCTATTCTACACAACTCCAAATGACCTAAAATTTTATGGAGAATTATTTTGGAATATATAAAAAAACACTGGCAAAAGAATTACCAGAGAGGGACCCACCAGGCAGCCACAGGTCTAGGGGCGCGCCCCCCGAGCTTGTGGGGCCCCTGCAAGCCTCCGAAGCACATCTTCTGCTATATGATGCCAT
Source organism: Thinopyrum elongatum (assembly GCA_011799875.1). Lineage (NCBI taxonomy): Eukaryota > Viridiplantae > Streptophyta > Magnoliopsida > Poales > Poaceae > Thinopyrum > Thinopyrum elongatum. The sequence continues at coordinate 474,376,393 of CM022297.1, forward strand.
TTGACCTAGAAAAAATCAAGAGGAAGGTTTCGAGACGAAGCGCCGCGGTCTCGAGGCGGAACCTGGGCAGAGGTAATTTTGCTCTCCGGCGAAGCGATTCTGCCGGGGAAACTTCCCTCCGGGAGGGGGAAATCGAAGCCGTCGTCATCACCAACGATCCTCTCATCGTGGGAGAACCAATCTTCATCAACATCTTCACCAGCACCATCTCATCTCAAACCCTAGTTCATCTCTTGTATCCAATCTTTGTCTCAAAACCTCAGATTGGTACCTGTGGGTTGCTAGTAGTGTTAATTACATACTGTAGTTGATGCTAGTTGGTTTATTTGATGGAAGATTATATGTTTAGATCCTTAATGATATTCAATACCCCTCTAATCTTGAACATGAATATGATTTATGAGTAGTTACTTTTGTTCTTGAGAAAATGGGAGAAGTCTGGTTATAGGTAATCATGTGAATTTGGTATTCGTTTGATATTTTGATGATATGTATGCCGTTGCTTCCTTTAGTGATGATATGTGAACATCGACTACATGACACTTTACCATACTTGGGCCTAAGGGAAGGCATTGTGGAGTAGTAATTAGATCATAGGTTGCTAGAGTGACAGAAGCTTAAACCCTAGTTTATGCGATATTCCGTAAGGGGCTGATTTGGATCCATAAGTTTCATGCTATGGTTAGATTTATCTTAATTCTTCTTTCGTAGTTACTGATGCTTGTGAGAGGGGGTAATCATAAGTGGGAGGCTTGTTCTAGTGAGAACAACACCCAAGCTCCGGTCCACCCACATATCAAATTATCAAAGTAGCGAACGCGAATCAAGTGAACATGATGAAAGTGACTAGATGAAATTCTCACGTGTCCTCGAGAACTCTTGCTTACTAGATGAAATTAGCTTGCAAATTATTCGTAGTTTTATTATAGCTAAATACGTCTAGTTTTATTCTTGCAAACTTATCCTAACACCTACAAAATAGTTTCATACTTGTTCTAGGTAAAGCGAACGTTAGGTGTGCGTAGATTTGTATTGGTGGTCGATAGAACTTGAAGGAATATTAATTCTATCTTTAGCTCCTCGTTTGGTTCGACACTCTTAGTTATCGAGAAGGGCTACAATTGATCTCCTATACTTATGGGTTATCATACCGCTTTAGTTTTTTTTCCTTCTTATTCTTGGAACAATCTTCTTTTCTACTATACGATGAACCACCTAGCCAATGTAGTGTCGTGTTGTCCTTGCTCGTGAAAGTTTCGGAAACCGTCAGGGTGTGGACATCCTGCAGAGCATGATCGTCATTCATCTTGGTGAACTCTTGGTCGTCCATGTTGCGAGCGCATGGTGGCCGTTGTCCTTGGCAAGCGGTGCTCGGCCATGTCGCGGATAGCCTTTTGACCGTCCTTGCCTGCGAAAATAAACCGTGGAGGCAAAAATAAGCCATGACTACCAGCCTACCAACTCCCCTTTAATGGTAGAGATATATGTGATTTGCTAAATATATGTGATATAGTAAGATAAAAAAGATATGTTATTTTTGTTGTACTACGAAAGTTGTGATTGCCATTGAGTAGTATAGATAATGATAACAATAAATGGCAGCACATTTGAGGAATAACTTATTTTGTTTTGGAAGATTCTCGCGGAAAATCTTATGTCTCGCTTTTAGGAAGGTGATCTCACATATATGATGCGATTACTGAATTCTTAATTACTTATTATTTACGTGATTGAATTGAATCAACACTTGCCAAAGTAAGGACGAAACAAGATCTGCCCCTTTAATGGGATTTGATTTTTTAATGGCAGTGAGAAAATAAACAAGTGGGAGGGGTGATGGGAGGTGAGGCGGAAAAAACCCGGTGAGGAGAAGCTACCAAGTCCCCCTTTAGGAGTAGAGATTGTGTTGCCATCAGTATGACTGGAGAGATCATCTGATGGGATGGAAATGCAGTATGTAAGACATGATGGGAAGTTCGCTAGTTATAAATTGAGGTGAACAGTCGGACAGCCCGTGTGGAGTGATAAACGGTAAAACCTGATTCCTAGTCTCGCCTCTAGGATTAGCTCAAGTGTTGTAAGTTAATCATGTTTTCCAGATCTGGGATACCATTAACTGTAACGATAGTGCCAAAACAACATTGAGAGTATGACGTTACAAGAACGATCATATTGAATTGACCCAACTTATTTGTTATACTTTGAGATACTATCGTCACAAGTATATCGCTATAACACAGAGAGTTAATGTATGCTTTCGTTTCTTAGACCATGAGAGTATCGTAGTCACTTCTTACCTTACGATGGACTTTGGGGTTGCTCAAACGTCATCTGTAACACGGTGGTCATCAATGTTTCGCAAATTTTAGAAATAGTTTTGAGAGAAACCAGAAGCTTTTCGAAGTTACCGGAAGAGTTTCAGGGTTTACCGGGTAATACCAGGAATTGATATATAGGTGGAAAAAATTTCTAGAGATGTTAAATCAATAATAAAAGGTTCTAATATTAATTAAGATACTTTTATAATTAATTTAATATCAATGGTCCAAAGAAAATATTAAAAGGCCAAGTGGTGGAGAGTTATTGAGCCCTAGGGCCCAATAACAAAGTGGGGCGCACCCCATAGCTCTATGACAAGCTAAGAGGGCCGGATTGGACTTGGAGTCCTGGTGGAGGTGCACCAAGGAGGAGCCCTCCTCAAGTCTCTAGTTATAATTCTCATCTCGTTTGATCTATACTAGATCTAGTTCTAGTTCTCTCTAATCCTCATAATAGAGAAACCCCGTGAGGTTCTCTTCGCCCTCCTCTAATTCTCTGACGATGATTAGCTCTTTGGGCGGTGAACCGTTGCCGGATCGTGAAACTTGTACGCTTGCAATCTGTAGAGAGGTCGTACTTTCGGTCTTTTGTTCGAGGGATCGTTCGTGAATGGTTCGAGGGACTTCATCGACGATCTACACCAACTCTTTTTCCGCCAGAATTCGAAGTTGGTAACAATCCTATCAAAACCTCTAACGCATCTTCATAGTGTTCCTGAGATTGTGTTTGTAGGACGAAATTATTTGTTTTCTACTACGTTTAGCAACAGCTCCGTCCCTTCTTTTCCCCTTCTCCGATTTCCCCGATTTCGACGCACTGTGACCATGTCGAGCGCCGGTAGCCACTCCGACTCCGACCTTGATGTCGACAAGGAGCTGGTCCTACGCATTCCCTCGAGAGGTCGAAGGTGGACACAGGGCCAGTTCCGGATATGCCCCCTCGCCGCTCCGCACTGGCGTAGCATGGACGCCGGAGCTCGTCCTCCCGGCCCACGCATAGCTCCGCGAGGGCTGCGTAGTCCGTGCCGCCCCTCCTCGTCCTCTTCCCCCTCCTTCTGCTTCTCCGCAAGGGTAGCGGTGGGTGCTAGTGCTCCTGTGACGCCCCCGGCTTAATCGTGCACTAATCATACACGCAAATGCACACGATCAAGCCTAAGGACTCACTTGAAGGAATCACAACACAACTCTAAATAACAAATAAAGGCATACAAGCATTATATTACAAGCCAAGGCCTCGAGGGCTCGAATACATAAGCTTGATGTCAACAAGCATCTGCGGAAGCGTTAGATATCTGAGTACAGACATGAAACAGAAACAGATAAGCCTTAAGAAGGCGAGGCAAAACAAAAGCTACGATCGAAAATGCGCATGCCTCCTGCCTGGGATCCTCCGAACCTACTCCTAGTCGTCAGCCAACTCGTAGTAGTAACCACCCTCGGGGTAGTAGCAGCAGTCGTTGACGGGGGCAGCTGTCTCAGGGTCTCCGTCATTTGGTTGCATCAAACGAATATGGGGAAAAGAGGAAGCAAAGCAACCGTGAGTACTCATCCGAAGTACTCAGCAAGTAAGGATCTACACTACATATCCAATATTATCAAAGAAAGGCTGTATATGTGGACTGGGCTGCAGAATTGCCAGAATAGAGAGAAGGCCTAGTCCTATCGAGGACTAGCATCTCCAGCGGTCTTGCAGCATTAGAAGAGTGTAGATTAGCACAGTATAAAGTAGTAGTAGTATTATCAACCTCACCCAGAGATCCTTCCTCGACTCCCTATGAGAAAGCAATCCCAGAGCTTCAATAAATTAAACAAGTATCCAGTTCAAGTAATAGATCGGGATACCAAACTGAGCGTCCTGTTACCGTGGACACGGCTATTCGAATAGATCACTTCCCTGCAGGGGTGCACTACTGTTACCCAACATGCTCGATCACCTCTGGCCGGACACACTTGCTGGGTAATGCCCGGCCTCGGGAGATCGACACGAAGCAGTGCCCTACCTTGGCTCAGCAGAGAGGTCAACACGCCAGACTAACCTATGCACCCAGGGGTCTTGGGCCATCGCCTCGGGCGCTCCTGCGTGTTGCGAGACTGGCCGGGGAGCAGGTGCGACACTGAACTCGTCAGTGAAGTATCCAGCCCAACCCTAACAATCAGCCCGCACGGTGAACTGTGACGTCTGATGAGCTTTCGGGAGAAACGTACGACGTAGAGGGGCCCATAACCATTATCCCACGTGGTGGTAGTGCATATAGGCCATTGGCCAACACAGATCAATTACCCAAATCCGTTAGGCGTATTTAATAACTCGCGGAGATGATTAGAGTTTCTGATGCTCCGCCATAATATCTCTCTCGGGTGCCCTCCTGGCAAACCCGACTGCATAATTTCCCCGCGGGTACCCCTCAGGGTTGACCCGCATGCGACAAAGGTTAAAGTAACCATGTGGTCGTAACATCAAGGGGGAAACCCCGAGGAATCACCCTCGGTGGATTCCACTCGATGAAATCAGCAAGGTGAACGTAGGAGGAATCACCCTCGAGGTTCACACTTGAGGGGTTGCACGACAGAGTCGTATCGGCAGTGGTTAAGGAGGAATCACCCTCGATGACCACGACCGAACAGCTACACTGCAGAGTTATCATCAGGAGTGCGTTACGAGGTATCACCCTCGGCACTCGATAGTAGCTCTGTAGAGTCGAGCAACAAAAGGGGCGTGATGTGATGTGAGGTGTCGGGCTCTGGTCGTCGATCACGTTGATCGAGTCGTCGATGATGAAGCAGAGGCAACAAGGACAAAGTGGGGTAACTGATGGATCACTAACCAACCTATACTAAGCAGTTTAGGTTAAGCAGGTAGGTATCAATAAGCAGGTTACAAAAGGCAGGCTATGCATCAGTATAGGAGCAATCAATTACAGTAGCAAAATCTAATGCAAGCATGAGAGAATGGAATGGGCGATATCGGATTGTTCAAGGGAGGGGGGCTTGCCTGGAAGCTCCGCTGAAAGGGAAGAAGGGTCGTCGATGACGTAGTCGATCACAGGGACATCAGCAGCGGTCTCGGGGTCTACCAGAGAAGAAGAGGGAGAAGAAACAGTAAATACAGAGCAAACAGATGCATGACAAGTCAACAGGCAGAGCTAGGGGTGTTCTAACGCAGGGCTACACGATACCGGCGAAGGGGGATAACATCCGGGAAAGTTTTCCCGAAGTTTGCATTTTTCGGAGAGATGAAAGAGAGGAGACGGTTCCATGTTCGCTATGCTAGGGACATGTGGCGGACGAACGGGCTGCGTATGCAGATTCGTCTCGTCTTTCTGAGCAACTTTCATGTACAAAGTATTTTCATCCGATATACGATATATTTTATATTAATTTTCTAAGTTTAATTCATTTTCCGAATTAACAGATTTAAAATAAATCAAAAACATGTTACTGCATCAGCATGACATCAGCACGATGTCAGCAGTCAACAGTGCAGTTGACTGGGTCAATCTGACAACCGGGGCCCACTGTCATAGACACATCTTTAATTAAACAGAACTAATTAACTAATCATGTAATTAGTGTAATTAAAGTTAATTAGTGTAGTTAAACCAAATTGATTAACTTAATTAATTCACCAATTAATTAATTAACTTAATTATTTATTCAGATGTATAAATTTTTTCCTTTTCGTTCATCCTTTTTTTTGTATCCTTGCAAAATACAGGGGCATGGGCCCCTGTGGTCAGTGGCACAAGGCCACCACCCAGGAGGCTAGGCGTGCACGCAGCCGCTGGCCGGAGGCCAGCGCGCGGTCAGGCCAGTCGGGCCGGGCCGGCGGTGAGCGGTGCGAGGCGGGGGTCGAGCGGGGCGGACCCGACGGCGTCGCGGGGCAGCGGCGAGCGACGCCGGCAGCGAGGGGAGCTGCGTGCGCGGAGCGGGGAGGAGGCCAGGGCGCACGGGGAGGCGGCCGGAGCAGGCGGTGGCCGAACGCGGCCGGCGAGCGCGGGGCAGGGCAGAGCCGGGCGTGGGCGCGGCCAGAGCGCGGCCTGGCCGGAGCGCGTGGCTACGGCGCGGCCGCAACCGGCCGACGCAGGGCGCAACGAGCGCGGCGCCGAGGCGTGGGGCGCGTGCGCGGTGCGGCGCGTTTGGCGATGCGGGAGCAGAAGCAGGGGAGATGAGGCCGGGGGCCTCACCGGCGATGGAGGGAAGAGGGGGCGGCGTGGCTTGATGGCGCCGGCGATGGAGAGGCACGGCGGGGCGGGGCGGTCCGACGACGGGGTCAGGGAGGCGATCCGGTGACGGCGATGACGGCATCCACCAAGGTCGGCGCAGAGTTGGGGGTCGTCGCGACGAGGGGGGGCTCCGGGGAGGAGGCGAGGCTTCGGCGGCGGGACGGCGCGGTCGCCGGGGTGGATCCCTGATCCAGATCAGGGGCGAGTGGGAGGAGCGAGGGGGGTCGTGGGGGGTAGCGGTTTTAGGGTTTGTGGGGGGTCAAGGGGGCCATATAGGCCAGGGGAGGTGCGGGATGGGCCGGCCTGGTTGGTCCAAAGGCCAGCTGGGCCGAGGCCCACGTGGAAGGGGAGGGTTTTGTTTATTATTTATTTTTTTGATTCTTTTCTTTTATTTTATTTCTCCATTTTTTTTATTTAAATGCTATAGTAAAAGAACTTAGTTAAACTTGAAATCTGGCACATAATTCAAGAACAACATTGTGGTGTTGCATAAAAAGTTTTAGAGCCAAAGGAACTGTTCGGGCATTTTTAGAAATTGAATAAGTCATTTAATATGCTATTGGACCACTATATAATTTGGTGAGGGCATTTTTAATAATTAAAAAGAGGTTGGTCAATACATCACAATTTCTTATCGAATAATTGCGGCACCACGAACATTTTTGTTTTACAGTTTGAGAAAATAATAATTTGACTTGGAATTTAAATTTGAATTCGAACGGGGTTTGAATTAACGCGAGTTTAGCAACAGTAATCGTGGTGATGTGGCAACATTAGTGGAAGGTTACTGTAGCTTAAATATTCGGACGTCACAGCCCCGCCGGCCTAGGAGGTCGCGCCGAAGGTGCGTGTCGCCCGTCGCGAGAGCCAGCGGGCAAGGGAGAGGGACGTGGCGGAGCTATCCACGCGCCGCCACCGCGGGATGCCAGCGGAGCCTGATGAGGACGAGCGACTCCTCGCTTGGATCTACCGTTGGTCGCTTACAACGGTGAAGATGGATGTTCGCCGGCTCCACCGGAAGAACGAAAAGGTGCACCGGCTTGCCATTGAGCAGTCGAAGCGCGAGGCGGCGAAGGCAGTGGCGGAGGCGACCCAGGTGGCGAAGCTGAAGCTGCAGCAGGAGAGGGCCATCCGGCGGCTGAAAGGGCTCATCGTCCTCTCCTACTTCTTGTCCGACGATGGCGAAGACCACAATTTTTCCGACGACCACTCGGACGATCCACCACCAGCCGCAGACGCATACAGCTGCGCCATAGACCGGAAGGGCAAAGGGCCAGCGGGAAGAAGTGGTGAAGATCCGTCGTCTCCACCTTTAATTTCAAGTTTTTAGTAATGTAGTTTAAACTTATCCATTGTTTACGTGGATGACGTGAACTTTGGCGATCTTTTGGAGATACGTTGGTGATCAGAATGTGCATTTCTATGTCCGTTTGATGATCTACGTAGTTTTATCGACGTTGCATGATTTAGTATGGATATAGGGTATCGAATATGAGATACACAGATGTGAACGACGCGATCTGAGGACTTGTCGGTCAGTGCCTGTGAATGCGCCCGGACGTGTCCGAGGGCTTTTGAGGGACCGGATGGGACTACGCATCAAAGGAGTAGGGTATTACCTTCACAGAAAAGGGTTTGGGCCTGTATAAATCCTTGCGCATACTCCCATCCGCACTGATCGGTAGACACGATTGTCTCTAGACACACCCCTATACTACTGTGCACCAACAAGACGGATGTCGCCGCCCGCGCCTTCGACGAGGCGTGTTGGCTGTTCGATCGGCCAAAGCGCGATTTGAACTTCCCGAAGATCGAGACTCTGATCGATGCGGTGTTTGTCGGTTCCGACATCAAGATGGAGACCGCCACGGAGAAGAATGAGACACGGGTCGTTCTAGATCAGTGCGACATTCGTCGATGGGATGGGACTGATGGCAAGGTTTGTGACAAAAAAATCCGCACCCGTGCAGGCGGAGTACGAGCTATGGGCTTCGCCAAACAACGCGGCGAAGGAGGATGAGGCTCAGTTTGGACAAGAAGAAGGAGGATGACAAGTCGGGCTCCGACATTGACTAGGACAATCTGTGATTAGTTTGCAAAGATATTTTAGTTTTTAGTCGAAGTATCTAATATCGAAACTATTTTAAAGTATGTATCGAAACTATGTTGTAGTTTGTATTGAAACTGCTTTTTAAATTTGCATGTTTGATCGAATTTATAATGTTTCGATGTTTTCATGCCCAAAATATGGAATATGTTGGAGTAAAATGTCACCCTATTTTGCATCACTTGTTGGAGCATAAATGTTTCAGGTGATGCAAAATACACTCTTTTTTTGTGGGGTTACACTTTCTATGATGTAAAAATTATTTTTTGCCCAATATACATCACCTGTTATTGATGCTCTATGTTTTTCGAGTAAAAAGGAAACTAAACAGATAAGCACGAGCTTGCCACTTTTTATCAGTATATATAGAAACATGTTTCGAAGAACAGAGATCAGGGTGCACACATACGTGTCGAATGCTCCGGCGCGCAGCCGACACGTGATTCAGAAGTGCGCGACGAGTCGATGAGTGCATCTGGCAGCGGCGAGGGGACACCGGCGGAGGAGGGCGGTCGTGGCTGGATGAATCTCCACCTGGCGAAGCAATCTCTGGACGCGACGCTTACTTGTCGAGAAGGTCTCGCTTTCACTGGTCGGCTCATCGTCGTCGACTCTGCTGGACCCACGTAGCCCAACAAGTAGTTTTTGACTGTCCCATCAAAAAAAAAAGTAGTTTTTGACTGACTGCGCGGCAGTACTCCAGTATACTTTCTCGAGGATCGTTTCTATGGTTTCTAGTAGTGCGTGTGCTGCTGTGACGCTGCGCTTTCCGCGTCGACTCGATCCTTTTCGCGGTGGAAGCTGCGGTGTGCGGCGGGCCGGCAAGCTTGTGAATTCACGCTGGATTTCCTCCATCGGAGTCATGGCCACGCGACATAGTGTTGGTTAGTAGTACAGGCGAACGTGTCGCAATTGGGGGAGAAGAAACATAGAGCAGTATGAAAACAGAGTGCTTGTGCAAGAACGAGATCATTTGCATTAGTCTTTCTGTTGCAAAACAACAATTTACATGATAATTCGTGGGAAGCTAAACACTCCAATGACTGCTGATGCCTAACTGAATCGTCATCGGCTTCTACCGCATTAAGGACGCCGTTAGCGCCGTTGTACTCCGCGTCCAAGGTAATGGCGAGAACACGGGACTCTGCGCCATTTGTGATCGCGTCGTCGTCCAGGTCGGTCATGTCCTCAACCGCCACGGGCACTGCGCCGGCTGCTTCGGTTGGGGCGGAGAGCACATCGATCCATCCCTCGTCCGAGTCCCAGTCCGGGAGCGCCGATGCAGGGCAGGCCAATGCCATGATCCTCCTCTCCGCCGAGCTGTCGTCCTCCGCCTCCTCGGTGTCTAAATCCGACTCCCAGAATGCGGCGTCCAGCGTGCTCTTCGGCGACACCCATTTGCTCTCCACGGCTTGCGGCTTCGCGTCGACGACAGCCGCGGCCAGGAACGGGTGCTCCAGCAGCTGCGCCGCCGTGCACCGGTCGCTGGCCTGCCTCACCAAGCACCTGGCCAAGAAGTCCTTCGCCTCCGCGGACAGCCACTGGGGCACCTCGGGCATGGCATGCGTGTAGCCGATACGGTGCAAAGCCGCGAGCGCGTCGCCGTCCATGCCGCTCCACGGCGCGCGTCCAGTGGCCATCTCAACAACCATGCAGGCGAGCGCCCAGACGTCAGCCGCGGGGCCTTGCTCCTCGCCGCGCGCCACCTCCGGCGCCATGAACGCCGGTGTGCCGCCGACGATGGGACCGCCAGCGGTGCCGGCCTCCCTCGCGCACCCGAAATCCGCGAGCTTGGCGCGGCCGTCGGCGCCGATCACGACGTTCCGCGACTTGACGTCCCCGTGCACCATCCCGGCCCCGTGGAGGTACGCGAGCCCTGCCGCCACGTCGGCCGCGTATCCGCGGACGGCAAGCTCGTCAAGCCCGCTCGCCACCTGGTCCGCCAGCGAGCCGCCGGGGGCGAACTCGAGGAAGAGGTGGTAGGAGCCGTCGCGGGCGCCGCGGCCGCCGATGCAGGAGACGACGCGCGGGGAGCGCAGGCCGGACATGAGGCACTGCTCCCTCCTCAGCGCCGCCGCGCAGGTCGCCCCCGCGGCGGATTTAACCGCGAAGAGCTCCCCGGAGGCGTCGTCCGCCGCAAGGAACACCTCGGCCCCCGACGCGCCGCGGCCGAGCGTGCGCACCCGTGTCCATTGCTTCCCCACGGACTTCGCCATCTTGTGTGCGTTGGGAATTGGGATTGTTGTGGTTTCTGTTGCTGTTGGTACTCTATTGTCGAGCTTGCTTGTGGCCTGCTGAATTGTTTGTTGAGTTTTTATTTTTGGCGGGCGAGCGTATATATAGGACGTGGAAGGAGGGGGAGAAAGGAAGGCTTTGTAGTTGGGGAGAAGAAAAAGTGCGGAGATTGCAAGTTTAGAACATGGAAGGCGTGTGCGGGGGCTAGGAAATCCAGGCGAAAAGGCGTGGGAAGCAAGGTGCTGTTTGGGGTCTCGGCACGCGCCCACGGCGGCGGATGGGCGCGTCGTCTCCAACATCCATCTAAAACATGGAAGCCTGCTGTGTCGATCGGTGTTGTGGGATGGGCTACCTATAAATTTTTTTCCGCTTCAGTATTGGGCGGGCCGCGGCCCAATTGGCCTTGCCGTAGCTCCTCCAGTGGGCCTAGGCACGTCTGGGCGCGTCCGCCACGTCAATCCGGCTCACCGCTGGCTCACCCCGACTTCACAAGAAACCCCGTCGGCAAAAGTCCTAGCTCACTCCGCTCTCCTCCCTGATGCTCCCATTTCCCCAATCCGTCAAATTCCAAACGCCGGCGAGCATGTCCAGCACCGACAGCCACTCCGACGGCAGCTCCGGAGACGAGGAGGAGCTGGCGCTCCGAATCGCGCTCGAGCGCTCGCGGGTCGATACGGGCGGCAGCTCGTGCGACGCCACCTGTCGTTCGTCGCCGCAGCGCCGGCCCTTCCCGCCTCGCGTGCGGATCTGCGAGGCGTGCCCGATAAGCTCCTCTCGCCCGACGGCCTCCTCCACCTCCGGCCGCTGCTCCGCGCGGGCAGCGCTGGGTTCTAGTGCCTGCTCCGCCGATCCCGCGGATGCGGACTCCAGAGTCGGAGGCACATGCCGCCCGCCGCGAGAGGCAGAGGGCAAGGGAGATGGTGGGCGGGTCCGGCGCGTCTGTGCAGTCCGCCAATCGCCGCTGGGTGCCCGACGAGGGGGACTGTCTCCTCGAGTGGGTGTGCCGCCGGTCACTGACTAAGGCGGAGACGAAGGCCCGACGGCTCCGAAGAATCAACGCCAAGCAACTCCGGCTCGGCATTGAGCAATCCGAGCGGGAGGCGGCGGAGGCAGTGGCTCAGGCGGCAAGGGTGGCCAATCTCAAGTGCAAGCAAGACTGCGTCGTCTGGCGCTTGCAAGGCTACATCGTCATCTCCGATTCCTCCTCCGATGACGGGTCCGACGGCTCGGACGTGGACCCACCTCCTGCCGCTGACTCCTACAGCTGCTCTGGCGCCAGAAAGGGCAAAGGGCCGGAGAGGAAGTGGTGAAGCTCGCCCTCTCCTGCTTATATTCTAGTTGTAGTATGTAGTTACAATGTGCCGGATCGTTGAACTGTGTGACTTGCTTGTTTGGTGATCTTTTGGGTGATGTTTATGTGAATTATGCCCGTTTGGTACCAATTTATATGACCGTTTCCTATCGATTTTGATCGTTTTGTGATCTAAGTACTAGTTGCGTGTATTTGTATGGATATAAGGTTCGGAATATGAGATACGCGGATCTGAAGGTCTGAATTTAGGGACCGTCCGGTTAGTGTCCGTGGGCGTGCGCGAGCGTGTCCGCGGACGTACAGGGGGCAGGATTTGCCAAACTCCGGCTCTGACGAACGTACTTCACGGTCAATTCATAGCGACGTCCTGACCCCGGTTTTACGACAGCAGCTCGCGACCCTCGAATCTGACGGCTCGTTACGATTCAGAAACACTTGCCTTTCACCGGGAAAGGTCACGGTGAAAGGCCTCAGACGTGGGTGTCTCCACGACCGGAGAGAAAATTCCGAGTAAAAATATCTCGCGCGTCTCCACGTCCGCACATAGGTATAGGAAATGGCTGTGCATATGCACGCACGTTCACTTCGGGCCAGTTCTTTTGATGGCTTCTAGAATAAGCTCAGCTTATTCTAAAAGCCCAACCAAATTTATTTTTTTAGAAGCCTAGTAGTTAAGACTTAATTAGTAGGCTTCTAAAATGAAAATTTTGATTGGCTTCTAGCATAAGCTGGGTAAGAGGTAGCTTATTCTGGAAGCCTTCACTGGCCTCCGCACACGCGACGTCCTCGACGCCGGCTCAAATCGCATCGGCCACGTCGAGCCGCGAACAAGTGGCATCGCGCGTGGGCAGGGACGGACGGAGTGGTGGGTTGCCGCCGCCGCTGGGCCATGCCGATCGATCCCACCGAGTGATGGACGCGCGTACTTTTGCGGCGCGGGGGCGGGGCCGCCGACACCGAAAGGCTGGATACGCCGGTACGGCGATACGCAGATCGTCGCGTGACTGAGCCGAATGGGGTTGCTTTGCTTCCTTGGCCAGCATGAGCAGAGCACGTCGCCGCTCACTTCACCATCGAGCCAAGTAAAGCTTGATGCATGGCTATGCCTTGGCTGGCCGTCCATTTTTCTCCAACTCGAGAAGAAAGCAGCGCACACCACAAGGGCTATGATGATGCACTTGAAAGTTGAAACCCGTGAAATTATTTCACCACAGGCTGGTGTGCCAGCCGTCTGCAGAAACAAACGTCGACGCGTCAGATCTGGCTGACAGACGACGCGAAAAGGAGCGGCAGCGTTCTTCCGACGGCTGCTAGCTGCACATGAAGTCAACGTCCGAAAGTGCACCCCAAGTGACACAGCCACACAAGTCAGCCTTCACTGTAGTACTACTTTAACTTGACTTAACTCTGCCGTCAACCAATGATTGCATAAACAGATTAGCACTAATTACCTTGCCTCCAGAACATAAAAAAAGAGAGGCAAAGCTCGCCTCTTCCTTCAGAATTAAACACATTAACCGTCGCGGTAAGAGCGCTCTCTCGTTGCGTCCACGTGGATTTTTTTACTGTGGCGATAGGAAGAGGAAAAAAATGATGAAAACGCATCGGTCCTCTGCTCGTTAACGTGCCTCGTTGGAGAGCCCACGCACGCGACCTCCTTCTCGCTGGTTTCATCTCCTCCACCCCCACGCCCCTCGTCCCCCCCCCCCCCCCCTCGCTCCCCCCCCCCCCCCTCCCCCCGCCTCTTTTTCATCATCTTTCTTCTCGCTCCTCCGCTTCTGCACAATCCTGACTATTCCTCCTCCGCCAAATCCACCGCACGAGGGCTAGCCTGCCCACGCCGGCGACGCGCCTCCGCCTCGCGTCTCGTCGCCATGGTCACCGCCCCCGCCGCCGGCGAGGTGACCCCGCTGGATCTTCCCCCTCCACCCACCCTGGTTTGGCGTCCTGGAGATGTGGAACGGGACGTCCATAAGGTGAGGCTGCCTTCACCTCCGCCCCACCCTTCCATGGGGCTCGCTCAGCTGTCAGCCGACCGTGATGGATGCGATGGCGAGGACAACCGGCAGCTCCCCCTGGTGAGGTAATTTCTCCTATCCCCTTCCTTCCTCTGGTGGCCTGCTGCTGCTCCTCAGAAAATGGTCACCTGAATTTTGGGCGAAAATAACTCCTCTGAACCAAAGTATTTTCCTGTGCTTGACTAGCGATTCAGAAAACATCAACTGTATATATTCATGGTTAATTGATGATGACCAGAAGGTAGTTGCCTCTGATTTCTTTTACCTCCTTTGTGCCTCTGATTTCTTTTACCTCCTTTGTGGTGATGGTAGTTGCTTCCTGCATATTTTGATCATCATATTCGTCTTGTGGATATAATTAGTTTCCCATCTGGAATTCATTTTCTTTTATCGAGTTAATGAATGTGTTCTTCAGGGTTGTCTGCCCTTGTGTCCCCAAATCATATCTACACGCATATGCGTAACAAAGTTTACTAATTCGAGGACGACCACAACGAGGCTCTCCTACCCAACCCGCTCTCGAGCAAATTGACGTTGTTTTCCTTTTTGGGGGATAATTTTCCGTGCTGATTTCGATTTGCAGATTAAATAGTTGGGTTTTTCTTACATCTTGATATTTGGTGTGTAGGAAGCTATGCAAGCAAGAGCTGCACTTGTGCAATTTCAAGGCATTCCTCTTCTTCACCAGGTATAAATTGTGTTTGGGAATAAGAGTGCAGGCTATAGAACTATGACAGTGCAGTAGGTAGAACGCTTATTTGTACATGGGTTGATATGTTCAGAATTTGTCCTTTTACTATGTTTCTGATGTAACTGAAGAGTGAACTACCTTACTGTACATACAATATATTCTATTGCTAAGTATTGTGGTTGACATGGAACTGTTGACTTAAACCTGTGTATCTGGGAAGCTGGTTGTAGTGCTGTACTTAGACCAAAACCGCCTTACTTCCAGCCTCCAAACAATGCGAGTGTAGAATTAGTTCCTGCCAAATATTATTAGTTTTTTTTGGATTGTGGTGGTTTCTTCCCTGTTCTTCCTCCCTTTCTTTTTCCTTTTTAAATAAATGTTCCTGCCTTCTATCAAATTATCTCACTTACTGTAGACATTGCATTCTTGTTGAGAATGATAGGTTTCGTTGATTTGACATCGAAATTTTCCTTACTATTTCAGTATCCATGCCTTTTGTTGTAGCGTCAGTAGATCTTCTCTTCTCTCCATGTTTACTGTGAGATGATATATCTATTTCTATAACATATAGGTTTGACCAAAGGATGGCTGTGTTTGCTGAAACAAAGTTGCAAAGAGATGGCATATTACAACAACACATCGCCCTTAAGATGTTCAGTGTGGCATATGTCATGAAGGACCATAAGATAGCAGTCCCATTATCGTCCGATACTGCGACTAATTACTATTATTTTGTCGGAGAAGCAAACTAAGGAGTTACTTAAATGTAAAGGTCCGACTTCATACTTCCAAGCAATAGGCGCTATTGCACCAATAGGAACCATTGTGATAATAATCCATGTTTGAGTACAAGATTCAGAGTGATAAAGGTCTCTGATGATTCAATTCCAGTGAAGTGCAAATCATTTGGTGGAGAATCATTGGTGCCATATGGGATGGTCGTTCACATCTCATCGAACTATCGGGGTTCCTCTGTTTTTGGATGCAGGATCGGAGGACGAACCCGTCGTACTCGCAGCACGCGTCGCTGGTGTACGTGCCGGTGCCGACCAAGAAGGTGACAACACTCTTCTTTCTTCATTTTGGCACTTAGCTTCTTGGACGTGGGGATTTGTTGCATTGATTATAGTGATGGTTGATGATGTTTCAATTTCCCTGTATGCTTTTTAAAATTGTGACCCGCGAGTGGTTCAGATGTTGTGGTTCAGTAGATAGGTTTTGCGATTTTACAACATCTTAGCTATCTACCGCTGCGTCCAACAACCATTTTCTAATCTCCCTATTTCATGCCATTGTTGGTACCTTGCAGATTTCGTATGCTCCAGGAGGAGCAGGTGGTGTACGAGGCAGCCAGGTAAATCGGCTGCATCCACCCATTGTTATGGTAGTGGGATTAATCCAATTACCTTGAGTTCGTCTTACACCTAACTGACTTTGGTCTGATTGTTTTCAAATGGATAGTTGCAATGGAGGAGGACGAGATCCACGAGGAGGGCTTCCTGGAGATATCACAACATCTCCAAATGTTACAACAAGGAGAAGAAAAGGCAAGATGTTTAAGGCTGGTGCACCTTGTTTAAATGAAGTAAGCTATGTATGTAGGAATGAGTACTGCAGATCTGGGACACCAAAGTACCAAACACTTGATAATTCAAGCGCAGTATTACTACCTGAAAGATCAGCATTCAGTAGTCAGTTTAGTGGTGAAGAATTAACATGTAATTATAGTTTTTCTTGTTTGAGTACAACAAAAGTAGTTTCTTCTTTTGGGGAAAGAGGTCAAAACTGGCTCCAGATAATTAATATGGTCCATGTTGTATAAAGAAATTTTTTATCTTAGGAAGATGTATACTACACAAATGTAACGTATATTATTCCATACATGAGTATTTTCCATTTTGGTACTAAAACAATAGTTCACAGATGCTTGTCACTGTCACATTTTCTTCACATGTTTTCCATCACCACCCCTATTAAGTATATGCCTATTCCCATCAAACCATCATTCTCCTTACTTTGCCTGGTTTAGTGGTTTTACAGTTTGGCGCTGAACAATATGAGAAAGCTGCTGCTGGAGGTGGTGGATTCGAGGGTGGTTTTGAAAATCCTATTGAGGATATTTTCGGTTCTCTTATGACCGTACTGGCAGAATGAATGATGTATGCCATCTATTCTGACTTGTTAATCTTGTCTACTGCTACAGCAATGGGTAAATTTGCCGGGTTTCCCCTGTTGGTTACATTTTCATTGCTCTACTGTATGGAAAGCTATTAAAACTAAAGAATGGCAACCTGTGGTTACTTCATACCATGGATTTGGTACAACACTGGCTCTATTTTATTAATCCATCCGAATAAGCAGAACTAGACCCCATGGCAATTAAAATGTTGGTTTAGAATATATAGTGGCTTATATTATGTGCGTATAGAATAATTTTTTGTGGGCTATATAGAGCATCAGTTTAGCACATTTAACAGTTGTTGTTACTAGGAATGCATACAATTAGTTACTATTACCTTATATAGACTTGCAATGGCCTCATCTCACAAAATTGCATGTGTTGTACTAAAGGCATCTAAAATAATTCTTTTCGGAGGTCAATGACAATAGGTGAATGGTATATTGGTATTGTATAGAGTCTTCAATCCAAAGGTATAAAAATAATGCAGTGCCATAAAAATTTCTACTTGCTATAGTGCAGTTTCGACTATGTCAGAAAGGTGCGGGTGCACATCATTTACATTGGTCTATCATACAAAAATGCAGGGTAATGCTTGCTGGATATAGGGACTGCCGCAACCCACAGGTATTACATTTTAGATGTGGTTTTTAATATCTTTTCTTTTCTGCAATTCTCATGATACTGGACGTATCCAATTCCATTATGTACAAATTAATTCCTTACTTACACCCTTCATTCAGAAATCAGGTTCTATAGTTGCTAAGAAAGAGTATATACATCACCAACTCATTTTCAGTTGGACATTTCATTTTTCAGAATTATTGTTTGTTTAATAATGTTGCAGGTTTTCCATCGACAGATTCCAGTTGGTGTCACAAGGATATATGCTCATTGGATTTGTTGATGTTGAAGCATCAGCGAGATCACATGAATTCGGAATCATGGTGCTTATGAGATCACATGAATGAGGTATTACACCCGCTCCAAAAGTTTCTCAAATATACTCTAAATTTGTTGTATGTATGATGTTTCCGTTGTTCATTTCTCTTATTTTTATTTTTAATCCTAATAAGAATACAAGCAGTGCCCATATTCTTGTGTTGTATACAAAGTGCCCATATTCTTGTGCTATTATGACAAATTCTTTAGACACATAGACACTAGTAGAAAACGGGCCTTTAGTCCCGGTTCCAGAGGGCCTTTAGTCCCGGTTCTGGAACCGGGACTAAAGCGTCGGGACTAAAGCCCCCCCCCCCCCTTTAGTCCCGGTTGTGTTATGAACCGGGACTAAAGGCCCTCCACGTGGCCGCTCTCTGTGCGTGGGCAGGAGAACATTTAGTCCCGGTTGGTGTTACCAACCGGCACTAAAGGATTTTTTTAAAAAAAAATTAAATTTTTTTTCTGATTTTTAAATCTTTGAATTATTTGAAAATTTAATCTCTAATCACCCCTCCTCACTGCTTCAGAATTTAATCTCTAATCTTTAATCAGCACTCATTCCAAATCGTCTAACTTCCCGGCCGGTCACCCATCCTCTCACTACTCCAGCCCCAGCACGCTTAACTTTCAGGTTCTATCACCCCTAGTTTAGTAAGCTATCAATCATGTTAACCCTTAGGTCTTGATGTCACATGATTTAATTTTTTGAAATCCAAACAATTATTAAAATAAACAACAATGATTAAAAAACAACAATGATTAATTTAAAAACTAAAAAATACTTCAAAAAAAGGAAAAAATTACAAAAAAATTTAAAAATTCTCAAAAAACAAAAAAAATTCCAAAATAATACAAAAAGTTCAAAATAAAATAAGTAATAATAATATTGAATTATTATGCCATTTATTCATTTAATATCTTTAAATCTGTAAATCAAAATTCGACAAAAAATATATCCATTATTATCAGAAAAATGTGACCATGATGTTAGACGCTTCACCGTTTGAGTTTGAAACTATTATACTAAAAAACAATAATTATTTAGTAACACTAATATTTATTGAATAAGTAGTTTGACCACTGTTTGACCAGAGTTTGACCATATTTCATTTTTTTAAACTTATATGAACTGAAGAATTTTTGTGTGTTCAATATGAACCATTCAAAGCCACATCCTTAAATTTCAACCCTTTTTGACTTCATTTGCTATTTTTTCATGCATTTAATGATTCTTTGAGCTAAATTAGCCTGAAATTGAAAAGCACTACAAATGAACTCTGAAAACCCTAAACCCGGGACTTAAAACGTCTGAAACTCTATTTTAAACAGTAAACATTAAAGGTTCAAACCCTAAACCCTAACCCTAAACTTAGAAATCTAAACCCTAGCCCTAAACCCTAAACTTAGAAACCTAACCCTAAAACGTCCAAAAAATTTATTTTCCCTTTGGAATTTGGTGATTTTAAAAAATTGTCGAAACGGCAAACTAGTTGTTTCTTCGGACAAATCTTTTTTTTTCTGCAAATTTTGATATATTATTTGTATTTTTCTGAATTAGGATGATTTAGTTATGATTTTTCCAAGTTCGATGTGGTAAAAGGCTTTAGTCCCGGTTGGTGTCTCCAACCGGGACTAAAGATAGACCTTTAGTCCCAGTTGGAGACACCAACCGGGACTAAAGGGCTGGGAGAACATTTTGAAATTTGGAAGAAAAAAAATTGAAAAAAAAATTTGAAATTTTTTTCAGTCCCGGGTGGTACCTCCAACCGGGACTAAAGATAGACCTTTAGTCCCGGTTGGAGATACCAACCGGGACTGAAGGGGCTGGCACCGTTCGAAGCCGATCGCAAACCCTTTAGTCCTGATTGGTGTCTCCAACCGGGACTAAAGGACTAAAGGTCCCATGCGAAACGGGACTAATGCCTGCGCCGCTCGAACCGGGACTAATGCTCACATTAGTCCCGGTTCGTAACGCGACTGGGACTATTGCTCCGATCCGGCTGGGACGAAAGCCCTGTTTTCTACTAGTGAGAAGTCATATCTGGTTTACAACATATCTATCATTATGAAATTATAGTAAGACTATACATCTTATCCGTCTGTCGCTCTTCCTAATCCAAAGGAACTTCTGTTGTCTATGCATGGAAATACACTATGAATCTCCAAATGTTCAGTGGTAAAATCTTGCAAAATGAAGAAGGTAGTTCTTTTTTTAATGTTGTTACATATTACCATAAGGATTTAGTTAAGGTCAGACCTTTGCTTTAATAGTTTCTTCTAAACTGGACACAAACCCCATACCATGTCTTTGAGACAGAGTTGATTCGCACTTGTATTGCTGGAGCGCCTCGACGCGCCTATGTGAAGCCATTTTCATGCAGGTTCACACATATTTGTCTTCCATGTATAGAAAACTAACAGACGTTAGCGTCAGGTTATTTGTTATCTTTTGTAAAAGGTATGGAAGCTTTAGTCTAATTAACAAAAGGAAGCTTTACTGAGCAAGACAGAAAAATAAATAAAATTACGACATGAATTGAATCAACATTTTAAATGCCAGCCAAATCAAAAGAAAAACATTTTTTTACATAATACTTGTTAGAATTATAGAAAAGAATGAAGTCCTCCCTGATGCTGGATAGAACCTTCTCCAGTTCCTGTTTAGTAGGGCACCCACTACTTTGTCGTATGCAAAAACATGATGAGGTCCATCGGCTCCTGAACCAAGCAGGGAAATAGTTCCGAAAGATAGACCACCTTAAATAAGAGTGCATTTTTTGATTATTACATGAAGCAGAGAGTATTTTAATAAGCTGTAAGGTACTAATTTTTTCCTATGTAGCGAAGTATAAAGATAGGGCCTCGAAATTTCAGTACTACTGTCATTATCTTGGATCAGATGATGTTGGTTTTGTTATTCTACATGTCCTTTTGTAGTGCGTGAGGGACACAACTATGGTGCTCTTTGGATTGAGAATGAACATAAGCACTAGAAAATATGTTTGTGTGCGATGACCATATAAATAAATATGGTCTATCTCCAGTCTGAGTAATAGTGCTCAGACAAGTCAAATTCTATATTTTAGATTAGTGGTACATATTGTCGTCTTAGTGACACCTTCAATTGGAGCATTGTATATGATTGTAAGCAATCAGTTCTGCAGTTATTTTTTGGAGCATTACATATTGCTTCCTGCATCTAAATTTTATCATATACTCCCTCCGGCCCGAATTAGCTGCTGCAGAAATGGATAAAAATGGATGTATATAAAACTAAAATACGTCTAGATACATCTATTTCTGCAACAAGTAATTTCGGACGGAGGGACTATATGTGCGAGCAAGCAGATAGACGAGGAGGCCGAGCCATCCGCGAGGGCGTCGACATCATCTCGCCCCTTGCCTTGTGGGGCGGAGGATGAGGAGGCGGGTAAGTCCACAGCGCCGTTGCTGTCGGCCTCGCCTTCGAGCAAAAGCGGGTGTTGAACGTGCTTGACCGAGGGTGTCACGAGCAACCTGATCGTTTATGTAACCTAAGACTAATGCCTGTTGCACCACATGCGGCCGTTGATATCTATGATCTATGATGTGTCAGCTGCTTTTCTCTTAGAGCCGATCCCTTGTCTGAATATGTTGCATTTGTAATACTTTTTCTAATAGTTCCGGTCAGTTACTTGCACATACACATATTCCTATGCTTTAAGACTGATTTTATAATAATGCATAGTACAAATAGGACCAGGACAGTGCATGGAACACAGAGGATTATGGAATAAGCTAAATTCATGCAATTGTGTTACGCGATCTGGAAAATGCTAATAGAAATGGATGCATACATTACTACACATAATAAGGTGAAAGGGGCGCACCCTATCTGGCACCGCACTAAGCTTCCTTTCGAGCCGCGCACCAAGGGTGCGCCCCAACCACTAGTAAATAAATACTACTCCACTGTTTCCACTGCCGACCGCCAAGAAATGCACACAAGTCAGTCTCCACTCTAGTTTAACTTAATCCCCGCGTCAAGGAGTAGTGATGATTGTATATTACCCGCAAAAAAAAAAACAGACGACTGAACAAGTAAATTAGCACTAATAATTAACCTAGCACTTCAGGTGCCGACTGCTGGCCGCCAAGTACTAGCACTAATTAACCCGGCTTTCCATTTTGTTAATGCTACTGATCTTCTTTCTGGCGCCTGTTGCGGTCAAGCCAAAAGGCGAGGAGACTTTGCTTTCCCTTGGAAAAGGCCCCAACCCTAGCTGCAGCAGGTGGCGGCCCTTTTGACCTTGTTGAACACCGGCCGTTGTGCAATTGATGAGCGACCAACGGTATGATGTGCGAGATTCAGAGGATATAAAAGCAAAGGACACGAACTTGATATGTATGAGGGGATAAGTTTGAGTTAGATGATGCGGTGAAGCCTACCCTTTGCTTGAAGTGGCATTGCATGCGTTGGGCCCAACATCCAGCAACTATATTTGCCTGCGTGCGCAGAGCTTTCACGTAACTCATTTCGAGCTCCGTGCATCGAATCTCCAGAAAGAAGAATTGTTCCGTGCACTGAGCAGTAGGCCTGGGAGGGATGTCAAATCCCTGTTGCTTGCCAATTGTGTGCATCGGAAAGAAAAGGTTTGCGCGCGCTCTGCTTTGCTTTGTGCTCCATGAAATGGAATCAAGGTCTATAGGGAAGGCAGGTACAGAAAAAGGGCTGCGAACTTTGATCTCTTTTTTTTCTCGAATACGCACGAGTGTGCGTATCACTTTATAAAGAAGAAGGGGAAAAGACTTCCCATCAGTTTACAACGATTGTTACACGGCTTTTGCCGACCACCTCCGCCAACATCCGCCTACACACAGAGCAACTACTCACCCACTACCCACCTTGCTAGTCCTGCGAAAACTCCGTCTAGATCCCCTCCTAGAAGCCCTGGTTGTCTCCATATCCTGCCCTCGCTATCGAACCGCCGCATGACCTGGGTAGTGGAGGGTACCGCGCCGTTGAACACGATATCATTTCGGTGCTTCCAGATGACCCACATGCCTAGCAGACTCAGTGCTCGCATGGTTCGCCGTTGTTCCATGCGTTGCTCTTGTCTAATGCACCATGAGCCTAAAGTGTCGTCGGCCATTGGCTCCAACTCCGGCCGACCCGTCGCCACGCTAATCCAGTGCCACACCTCCTTGGACAGGATGCAGTTTACCATGAGATGATTCATTGTCTCGTCGTGCTGGTCACAAAATGGGCATGCGTCCTGGTGGGGTAGTCCACGCCTCGCCAACCGGTCAGACGTCCAGCAACGGTTCTTGAGGGCTAGCCACACGAAGAAGCGGCACTGTAGCGGTGCCCTCGACTTCCAAGTGAATTCGGCCGTTGGCACAACCTCCAATCCTGCAAACCTTGCCGCATATGCTGAGCGTGAGGAGAACTGGCCATTCTTTTCCCAAGCCCAATTGATGGCGTCTTGCACATCAATATTGAGCTGCACCGTCTCTACTCTCATCCATAGTGTTAGGAACTGTTGCAGCGCGATCTCATCCAGGTCCGGCCCAATGTCTCCTGGCCAGGCTGCATTCTCCATAGCTGCAGCCACTGTTCTCGTTGTCCTAACCCTCTTCGGGACCCTGTCGTAGATCAGCGGCGCAAGCTCGCCAATGCGGAATCCGTGTAACTATCGATCCTCCCAGAATAGTGTTTCCTTCCCGTCTCCTACAACCGCCGTCGCCGCCACCTGAAATAAGGCCACCGAATCTTTTGGCACAGTGATAGGGAGTCCCGACCAGGGTCTCGACTTGTCTGTTCTCTGGAGCCAAGGCCATCTCGCTTGCAGAGCCATATTCATCCATCGAAGGTTCGGGATTCCTAGGCCGCCAGCCCATTTAGGCCTACAGACCATGTCCCATGCGACCGCACAAGTTCCACCATTAGCCTCCTTTTTGCCGCACCATAGAAATCCACGACGTATCTTGGCCATCGTTGAAAGCGTCTTTGAAGGTAAGTCGAGTGTCAGCATCGTGTGTACCGGAATCGCGCATAGCACCGAGGTAACCAGAATTAGACGCCCACTCTTTGGTAGTAATGCTGCCCGCCAGCTGGGCAGGCAGTTCGCCAGCTGGTCAACAAGACCCTGAAACTGCGCCTTCGTTTTCTTCCGAATTGTTAGAGGTAGACCCAAGTACAGCTACCGTATATCGTTGACATTTAACTATGAGCTTGGGGAGTAGTTTAATCTAGGAAGAGGTTGACCAACTGAAGAGACGGGCCCTTTTTAGGAGGAGTATATATTTCATGGAGTACTGAACTTCTTTCAGCTCGGATATATTATTGTGCACGCATTAGTGTGATTGGGGATATCGTCTGGTCCGATGAAAATGTAGTAGAGGTATGGCCTTTTGGCCGACTCCACCGGGGCTCGTCCAAATCTGAAGTCTTATAGTATCTACAGCCCGGAGTTGGCAAATCCGGCCCCCCAAACATCCGCGAACGCGCCTGGGCGCGTCCACGGGCATTGACTGGACACCCCTTATATTTGACATTCTGCATCCATGTATTTCATATCCGGTGTCTTATATCCATACTACCTATGCACACGTTGATCTATCCTACGTGATCAAACGACGGATAACAAAATTGAGCTGCAAAGAAACACAAGATCGGCTGCAAACGGACATAACATAATTCACCACATTCAAAATATCATAGTTCATCCACAGACAAGTTCATAAACTTCCACAACTAAAAACGATATAAACATTGAGGAGGAGTGGGGGGCCGGAATCACCACTTCCTCATTGAGCCTTTGCCCTTCCGGTCACCGGCGCAGTTGTAGGCGTCCGCGGCTGGTGGAGGGTCTTGGTCGTCGGACGACGAGGTGTAGCTGTCGCCACCGTCGGAGTCGGAGTCGGAGAGGACGATGAGCCCCTTCATCCGACGGACCGCCTTGTCCTGCTCCCGCTTCAGCCTTGCCACCCGAGCCTTCTCCGCGCTGCCTCCTTCGCCTCGTGCTCCGACTGCTCAATAGCTAGCCAGAGCGCCTTGGCGTTCCTCCGTTGGAGGCGGCGAGCGTCCGTCTCCGCCGTCGTGAGTGAGCGGCAGTACACCCAGGCGAGGAGACGCGCATCATCGTCGGTGTCTGGCTTCGTCCAGCGGCGGTGGCGCGCGGACTGCTCTGCCGCGTCCCTCTCCCGTGCATGCTGCCTCTCACGGCGTGCGGCGCGTGCCTTCGACTCCGGAGTGCGCGTGCGGGCCAGAGGCGCGGGCACAAGCACCTAGCGCTGGCCGCATGGAGGAGCTGCCGACGGGGGAAGGAGACGCCGCGGGGCCGGCGCGGACTGTGCTGACCGAGAGACGCTCGGATTGGGGGTTTTGTGGGGTCCATGGTGGGTCGGGCCTATCAGATGGATGCGCCTGGGTGTGCCCGGGCCGCCCCATATCCGCCCTATATTTGGGCTGGATATGAGGGGTGCCGGTCAGCCCGGTCGTTTGTCCGCGGTTTGAGAGGTCCGGTTGGGTCGATTTTTTGTGACCGGACGGCTTGTCCGGGCGTTTGAGACGGGTATGAGAGGTCCGGTTGTAGATGCTCTTAGATGATTCGTTCGATTGGCATAAGTTGCTTGCAAGTTGGGATGTTGGATAAGGGCATCTCCAACGCCGACTCTTAAACCGGACACCGCATCCGTCCGCGGACCGGGGGACCAGCCCGCGGACACGGATGCGGGAGCCGGCCATCCAAAGTCATCCACATGCATTTCAAACTGGATTTCAATAACTGGACAAATTAAATGTAAACCGGGTGATTTTCATGTAGACCGGACAAAAACATAATGCAGTAGAACAAATTCCACGGATGCTGAGGCCGTCGCCGGCGGAGTTGCGCCCGGTGATGAGCAGTGCTGCACGCGGGGTGTCGGCGAGAATCACATGAGCCACGAGGTGTAGAAACCACGATTATCGTGGTTGCTGCGCCTCCGTGGCCCGCCTTGCTGCAATCTGCGGCGGAAGGCGGTGAGCAGATTCGGCGGCGAGGTTGGCCCAAGCGGACGCGTAAGTGGCGACGTGCGCGAGTTGGGGTTCCCTCTCTCTCTCTCTCTCTTTCTCTCTTCCTTTCCGCGCTTTCTTTTGTCGGGAAGGGGTGCTTATGGTGAGGTGGACAAAGGAATTGTGTGATCGTAGGATCAGTAGGGGTAGATCTTGTGAAGGGAAGATGAAGATCAGCTGGGATTAGTACAGAGTAAAATGCATCGGTGGTGATTCAACTTGTCGTGTACGCTCACTGTGATCACTGTACTCAAGAATACGGTCACTATATACGAGTGGTGGTGATTATATAGTCGCTGTCACTTCATATAGCTCTGTATTTTGTTCAATTGGCTAGTTAAACAGTTTGAATGATGCTCTGACGCATTGGGGGGGGGGGGGGGTACAGGGGATTCAACAAAGACTCACCTCGCTTGGCGTCCTCGTCGTTGTCTGTCTTCACCTGGAGCACGGCGGTGAGGACCGCGCGTAGAGAGGCAGCCTCGATGCAAGCTCTGGCGGCACTCGGCCTCCGCCCACAATGTCTGGCACTTCAAACCGGTTGGCACAAACCCAGAGCATGACAGCCTGGTGGTCAGGGTCAGCGAGGAGCACGCGGAGGGAGGCGGAAATTTCTTTATCTTTAGCAAATTGGTTATCAAGAAATTCATCTAGTGGCACAGTATCATCAAGCATAGTACTAGCATCATCGAAAATTTCATTTATAGCAGAAGTAGTATCATCAATTACTTGCGACATATAAGAATAAATAGCAGGTGGTGGTGTCGCAAGCGTACTTAAAGCAGAAGGTGAATCAAGTGCGAAGTGTGATGGCAGTTCCTTACCTCCCCTCATCTTAGAGGGTACGATCGTGGTTCTAGTATCTTTAAGATTCTTCATAGTGTAAAATCACAAGTGAACTCAATAAATAGAGCTATGCTCCCTGGCAACAGCGCCAGAAAAAGGTCTTGATAACCCATAAGTATAGGGGATCGCGACAGTCTTCGAGGGTTGTATTTCATCCAAATTTGTTGATTCGACACAAGGGGAGCCCAAGAATAAATAGAGCTATGCTCCCCGGCAACAGCGCCAGAGGTCTTGATAACCCATAAGTATAGGGGATCGCGACAGTCTTCGAGGGTAGTATTTCACCCAAATTTGTTGATTCGACACAAGGGTAGCCCAAGAATATTTATGAGCCTTAGCAGTTGAGTTGTCAATTCAAGCATACCTGGGAAATTATCTCTCTGCAGCAAAGCGTTTAGTAGCACAGTAGTATGATAGTTTTGATAGTAGCAGTAATAGTAGCAATAGTAACATGAACAGTAACAGTAGCAGTTTGTGATGATTGTAACATCAGCAGCAACAGTAACTTAGTAAAGATCAATATGAGAAAAGCATAGGCATTGGATCAGCAATGAATATTTGTGTTGGATGACATTCATCATATAACAGTCACAACCTAGAGCGATACACAATAGCTCAAATTCATGAATGTAATGTAGGCATGTATTCCGTATATAGTCATACGTCCTTATAATAAGAACTTGCATGACATTTTTGTCCTACCCTATGGTGGCAGCGGGGTCTATAAGGATATTAAGTCCTACTTTTAATAGAGAATTGGAACAAAGCATTAGCACTTAGTGAATACATGAACTCCTCATACTACAGTCATCACTCGAGTGAATCCCAATTGTTGCCATTTTGAGGTCTGTAGATCATAACAAGTAATAGATGCATACAACTTGCAAGTGTTCGCTCACGAACACATCACCGTGTACCCTCGACACCGGGGGTGATGCACCGCAGCTCACATCAAAGGAGACCCGTCCGGAAGCGCGGTACGCAAGCAATCCGGCGGGTGCTTTTGAGGACCCGAAACCCCACATGCCCGGGAGGGACCCTGTCTAGACGCGCAGCGGCTATGGGCTACCCTAGGTCGATTTGCTCGCACCTAGAGCCTCGAGGATCGCTACCCTTCAACATGAAGAACGAATGAAGAACAAGAGAGAAAGAACAAGGGAGAGATGTGAAAACTAGGGTAAAAAGTAGTATATATTGATTTGTCAATTGTGTGTTGTTCAATCGGCTGTCATCTTTCATCTATTTATGAGGCGGCTGGACTTCCCGTACAAGAAAATGATTAAAAATTTCGTCCAAAACATCAAAAACCCAAACCTAACTCGAACAGGAATCTTTGACAATTTTCCGGATCAACTCGGAGCCACCGGGTGGTTTGTTTCGGTCCCACCGAGTGAACGTTGCCAACTTTCTGTAACCTTCTGTAATTTTCCGGATCAACTCGGTCTCAGCGATTGGTTTGCTTCGGTCCTATCGAGTGAACGTCGCCAACCTTCTGTAACTTTCTGTAATTTTCCGGATCAAGTCGGTCTCACCGAGTCAAAGCAACTCGGTCGGTCCGAAATGACTCTGCAGCTTCTGTTTCTGACCATGTTTTGCCTCCACAGGTTGCATACGACCTCGGATTAAGACGATTGTTGTATCAAAATCAACCGTTTGACGAGACGCACAACTTTCGTGTTGAAAGATTTTCCATCAGAGGTCATCTTAATTGAGTTTCATGCCATTTTTTAATCTGGTGTCATCATGAGCATCTCTGAACTTGTCATAACTATTGCTTTCAAGCTTCGTTTTAAACCATCTTCATATCCATCTTGATCTTCTTAAAGAGAGCCATCCGGAGGTGACCTCCAATCATATGTTTGAATTAGTCTTGATATAGCCTAAGCTAATTTTATGATTGTGCCACTTTTGAGCGTCAACCATGCCCCCGTGTTTTTCGGTATAGCTAGCGTGCCGAAAAATAACTTGTACCATGTTTGTTGTAAAGACGATGTCAACACTCCATCGGCCATTTGTATGTGCTTAGGGCGATAAATCTATATCGTCCATGTTCATGCTTAGGGCGATAATTCTATATCGGCCAATGATTTTAACTTCTTGTTTACATCATACCTTGGAACCGATTACCACCAATCGGCTTTAAAGAGATGGGAATGAACCCGTTCCTTGTGGCACTAAGGAAATCAAACTCCGAGAGGTCACGCCCTGTTAAGCAAGTAACATCGGGATGATTCCAATCCACCGATGCATCAGCCAAAGCAACGCAAGCCGAATTATCTGCGTGAATTATTTCTACCTCATCATCGACCCATTGTATTAAGAATTGATGCATGTTAGATGGCACACATTGGTTAGCATGAACCCAATCGCGGTCTAATATAACATTATAGTTACCTTGCACCTCGACGATGAAGAATGTAGTGACCAAAGTTTTGCTTCCCGTAGTGAGTTCCATGCGCATCACACCTTTGGCCTCTGTCTTTTCTTTACCCTCAAATCCATTAAGTACCATATTGGTCTTCATCAATGCATTATTATCTAACCCCAACTTCTTGAAGACCGAATAGGGCATAAGATTTACCACAGCACCACCATCAATGAGCATCCTAGCAACCGGCGATCCGTTAATATGACCTTTGAGGTACAATGGCTTCAAGTGTTTCACCGGTTCTTTTGGCTTCTCGAAGATAGCGTTCTTATGACCAAAATCCAGCTGGGCTACCTCACCTTGTTCACCTATAGCACGAAACTCGGCATGTAAGTAGTCCACCATATTAATATCCATACCTTCCCGAACCGGCGTAGATTCGTAATCCACCATCTCATCTTCATCTCCCAATGTGTATATTGGACTTGAAGTTTCCTCAATTGAAGGGGATGTTTCAGGTGGCATGGACGATATAATAGGGGTCGCATCATCCTCTTTTGGTGGTGTAGGTATTGCTATAGCCAATATAGAAGCATCTGTGTTTTCTTTTTGTTTAGGCCTCCATACTTGTTTTGTTAGTGCCATGAGCCGAATTTCATTGAACAATTCGTCCCTTTGCTTCTCTTCTTTGCGCTCTACCTTCTCGTGGTTCCTCATGCATTGTAATCTCCTTTTCATGGTCTTAGTTAAACCGGGAGGACACCTCTTAGGTTGAGTATATTTGGGATCCCTAGGTGTGGCCTTGCTTGGAGAAATTTTTGTCAGCCGATTAGCACCATTGCTCGAACGGTCTTGTGTGGATTAATAAAGCCTCTCGCGAACAGGCCTTCTAGGTGCTGCCCACCACATATGAAAAGCATAAGGAGCCATTGGGGGCTGCCCCCATCCTCCATTGAAGTCTCTCATGTAATATGGCGCATAGGGGGGTTGTGACATCCATGGTGTCGGTGCCCATGACCCATATGGCCTTGCATAGCGTCTAAACTCTTACTTCGGAGGCGATCTTGAACGCTTTGAATGTGATGGCCGATTAGAGATAGAACCGGCCGCTTGACTTGCATATTTGGATAGCAACATATCAAAAGTTGGCTTGATTCTCTTGCGCTTAGCTTCACTCTTTTCCCACTTGCCAATTTCTGAATTCTTGGGCTTGATAAATTTAACATGAGTATCTTCTTGTACTTGTGGTTGCCCCCCGAGTGCAGGATTTTTTTATGGTGATCTTCAATACTTCCTTGCCATCGGGTTGCTTATCAAGCACAACCTTGATGGGGAACGTTGCATGAAAATCAAAAAATTTCCTACGAAACACCTAAGATCCAATCTAAGAGATGTATAACTACGAGTGGGGAGTGTGTCTACATACCCTTGTAGACCGAAAGCGTTAGCGTCGTAACGCGGTTGATGTAGTCGTACACTTCACGATCCAATCGTGATCCAATCCGATCTAGTGCCGAATGGACGGCACCTCCGAGTTTAGCACACATACGGCTCGGCGGTGTCCTCTCCTTCTTGATCCAGCAAGGGAGGGAGAGGAAGTAGATGAGATCTGAACCACCACGATGGCATGATGGTGGTGGCAGTGGAATTCCGGCAGGGCTTCGTCAAGCGCGTACCGGTGAAACGTGTAAGGAGTTGGGAGAGGTAACGGGCAAGGGTCGAAGGGCGGCTGCCCCCAATGCCTCCCCAACTTTATATAGGCGTGGAGGGGCCTGGTGGCTTGCCCTCCAGGGCCCTAGGGTCGTTGGTCAAAGGGGGAGGAAGGAAATCCCTCCTTTCCTTACCCACCGCTCGCTATCCCCTTTTTAGGGATTCTGATCTTATCCCTTCGGGATATGATACTATTCCTTTTAAGGGAGGATCTTGCTGCCCCTAGACCAGGTTTGTGGGGACTTTCCTCACTACCCACGTTCATGTGGGTCCCCCGTGCTGGTGTTCTACTCCGGAACCTTCTAGAACCTTCCCGGTACAATACCGAAAAAACTCAAACTTTTTCCGGAACCCCGATAACAACTTTTCATATATGAATCTTTACCTCCGGACCACTCCGAAGCTCTTCGTGATGTCCCGGATCCCATACAGGACTCTGAACAACCTTCGGACTTTCCACTATTAATATCTAAATACTACCCTAGCGCTACCGAACATTAAGCGTGCGACCCTACGGGTTCGGGAACATGCAGACATGACCGAGACTCCTCTCCGATCAATAATCAATAGCGGGACCTGGATGCCCATATTGATTCCTACATATTCAATGAAGATCTTTATCGGTTGAACCACGATGTCAAGGATTCAATCAATCCCGTATGCAATTTCCTTTGTCCGGCGATATGTTACTTATCCGAGATTCGATCGTCGGTATCTCCATACCTAGTTCAATCTCGTTACTGACAAGTCTCTTTACTCGTTCTGTAATACAAGATCCTGTGACTAAACTCATTAGTCACATGAAGCTTCTTATGATGTTGTATTACCGAGAGGGCCCAGAGATATCTCTCCGTCACACAGAGCGACAATCCCAGTCTCGATCCATGCAACCCAACAGACTGTTAGCAGATAGAGCCCATTAGCGACCAAACCAAAGAATACCACATGATTAAACTGAACCAACACACCCGGTTATACGAAAACCATCCCCAGGTTTAGAAGCACTACACAAGCCAGAATGTGTGTAACACCCCTATGTAATAGCCACCATGATCAGCTGTTAATAATGCCAAGTCATATCATATGCAGTGATTAAACATAGTGGTTAACCCAAGTAAATCAACTCCATTTTTAAAAATCAACTTAAATTCATAAGTGAAATATAAGGTTGATCAAACACTGCTGGAAAAATGTTCATTTAATGGTAAATAATCCAGAAACCTTTCTAAAATCAACATCAAAATGTTTGGAGTTGGATAAATGACTCAAACAAGTTGGAACAGACCCAAAAACAGGATATTTGATATATTTAAAATCATATTAAATTCAAACAAACTTCAAATCAGTCCAAACCACTTTTTGGTGAGAGATAATATTGCATTGCAATATTTGGGACAACTCTCACATTTTACAAAAATGTAAAAGTGCCCTAACTATTTCAAGACAGAATTGATATAAGAAAAAGAAAGCAGAAAAGGAAAAGGGGAGAGATGGGCCACTGTGCACAGGCCTACGTGCACAGTGCCTGGTCCCAGCCCACCAGCCCAACTAGCTCTCTCTCCTCCCCGTGTCGACGCCGCCGTGGACGAGGACGAGCTCGCCGGTCGCTGGCCGACACCGCAGCGCTACAGGGGCCGCCGAGGGGATAACGGCGACGCTCTCGGCCCCGTCCACTCCTATCCACTCCCTCGTCCCCTCGCTCGCTCGCTCTCCTCCTCTCTTCCCCCGCCAGATCCAGTGAGACCGAGCGCCATCGCCGCCGCGTTCCAGTCGTTGCCGCGACCACCGCCGTCGCGCTGACGCACCGTGATGCCGTAGAGCCCCGCCGTCGTCTTCCCCATCCTCTGGTGACTGCAGCTGGGGCTTGGATCCACCGCATCGCCCGCAACCACGTCGTCTTCTTCCTCTGCCCCGACGTGTTTGCCGTCGTCCCCGACCACCGCTGCAGCTACTAAGCTTCCGCGGGTCTTACGTGACAACTCGGTGAGCCTCTTCCCCCTCTCCGTTCCCCTCCTCGCGCTGCGTGCCCCGTCCTAGCTAGCTGTCACCGCCGCCACGTTCTGCCATGCGCCATTACCGGCGTTGAGCTCGGAGTGAAGCTGCCCGAGCTCCTCCGCTTGTCCCACGAGCTCCTGGCGCCCGTAGCAACCCGCCTAGCCGCGAAAATCGCTCGGAAACGGCCCAGAGCCGCGACTCCGACCACACCCGAATGCCACCGCCGCCTCCACTCGTCGCCGGCGACGATTCCGACCTCCCCGGGGCCAACCCATCCCACCGTTCGACGCGGCGTCGTCTGCGCTTTCGAGTGCGACCGGCCCCGTCTCATTTGGTGGTCTGTAGCCGAGTTCCGGCGAGTCCTGTGCGTCGCCGCCGTGATTTCTGGTCACCGGCGTCGTTCCGGCGCCGGCGCCGACGTGGCCGCCACGTGGGTCGCCCTGGGTCACTGACACGTGGGCCCCAGGGGCCCGACCGGCCAGCTGACCGGTCAGCCCTGCTGACTGGACCGGCCCAGTCGCTGACACGTGGGCCCCACCTCCCTGTTAATCTAATTAAAACGTTTTAGAAATAAAAATAAACTAATTACCCTAATGAGTCTATGACATGTGGGACCAGAAGCCTAATTAGCTAATTAGATTAGTTTAACTCACTGTTTAGGTAAACAGAGGCTGACATGTGGGTCCCACTGGACCCACATGTCATATTTGACTTAGTCAGCCGACTGTTGACTTGCTGACGTCAGCAGCGCGTCATGCTGATGTCATAATTCATTTTCGGATAAATAAAATAATTCCAGGAATTCAAATAAACTTTAAAAATTAATAACTTTTAAACCGTAGCTCGGATCGAAAAAGTTAAAACATGAAAGTTGCTCAGAACGACGAGCCGAGTCTGATCGTGCCGTCTATTTCTCCATCGGAACCTCCTACGTAGAAGAACTCGTAACTCCGGACCCGAATCCGACAGATGAATAGTGCACACACGTCGGATATTAAATCCCAGAATAATTCTAAAAATAACTAAAATAACTTAGATGCATATTTAGGCAACCCTGCACTGCATCATAGCATCACACGCACCGTGTTGCATTTGTTTGCATTATGTTTACCTGTTTCTTCCCCCTCTTCTCTCTCGGTAGCCCCCGACGTTGACGTAGCTCCCGAGGCAGACGCCGCACAGGAGTACGACTACGTCCCCGACGATACTACTGAAGACCTTGCCCTTGCCCCCGAGCAAACAGGCAAGCACCCCCATTTTGAGCATGCCTATATCGCCTATTCTCTTCTCTCTTATGCTTGCATTAGAACTGCTACTGCTACTGTTTTCCTATATCTGCTGCATAGCCTGATTATTGTACCCTGCTTTGTTACCTTACCGGTTATCCTAGACTGCTTAGTATAAGGTGGGTAGAGACACGACCGAGACCCCCACTTGATCCCGACTGCCCTGCTGGACATCAGAAGACCCGATCATCGGGATTGAGGACCAGACCCTGGCACCGCACATCACTACCCCTTAGTTGCCGACACTGCTGGGTTACCGTCGAGTGCCGAGGGTGATACCTCGTTAGCACTTCTGATGTTAACCTTGTAGGTTAGTTACTCGGTCGTGGTAAGCGAGGGTGATTCCTCCTACACCACCCCCGATAACGACATCGTCGCGCAACCTCTCAAGTGTGGACCTCGAGGGTGATTCCTCCTTCGTTCACCTTGATGATAACATCGAGCGGGAATTCCATCGAGGGTGATTCCTCAGGGTTCCCTTCGGTGTCAGACACACAGTTACCTTGGATATTATGACTTGCACTAAACTATGATACTAAAGACGGGTCGGCCCTAAGGGGTACCCGCGCGAGCTTAACGCGAAGTGATGTGGAGTCGGGTTGACCTGGATGGTGCCCGCGAGATAACTACGAGGCGTGGCCGGGCATTCTTAGCCCTTGCCGCAAGTCCTCGAGACGGGGCGACGGGGTCACATCGATCGTGAGTCTCTGCTCGTTTCCGCGCGCTCCTAATCCACTACGGTTTGGATAGTTGATCCGAGGGGCCTCTGGCCCGATAGCACTAACCATCACGTGGGCATAGTATGGGCGTTCTGCGTCGTACACATCAGCCGAAGCTTGTTTGACGTTAGTAAGGAGCGGCGCACGCCGAGTTGGACTGGTAACGCAACCGCGCTTGTATAAGGGGTTGCTAGGTATGCTCTCGGTGGCCCCGTAACATGCAGGAGTTCCCGGGGCGATGGCCCAAGACCCCTGGGGGCATAGGTTTAGTCCGGCGTGCTGACCTCTCTTATAAGCCTAGGTCGGGTTGCGGCGTGTTGCTTGGCCGAGGCCGGGCATGACCCAGAAAAATGTGTCCGGCCAGAGTTAAGTGAGCGTGGTGGGTAAGTTGGTGCACCCCTGCAGGGAAGAAACTTCTATCGATAGCCTGTCCTACGGTAACGGACACTCGGAGTTGTATCCCGATCGGTACAACTAGAACATGTGATGAGAATTGGATAGTACGGCTCTGGGATTGCTTTCTCGCAGGGAGTCGAGAAAGGATCTCAGGTCGAGGTTGATGATATTACTACTACTACTTTACATTATGTTCATCTGCTCTCTCCTGATGCTGCAAGACTGTCGAAGATTGTTGAAGATGCTAGTATTCGATAGGACTAGGCTTCTCCCTCTATTCTGGCATTTCTGCAGCCCAGTCCACATATACAGCCCCCTTTTGAAAATGTTGCATACGTAGTGTAGATCCTTGCTTGCTGGGTACTTCGGATGAGTACTCACGTTTGCTTTATTTTCTTATTTCCCCCATGTTCCATTTGATGCCACCAGACGACGGAGCCCCTGAGCCAGAAGCCCCAGCCGACGACCAGTACTACTACCCGCCTGGCGAGTACTACTACTACGAGGAGCCGTTCGACGACCAGGAGTAGGATCGGAGGGTCCAGGGCAGGAGGCCTACGCCTTTCGATCGTAGTATTTTATTTTACCCCGCCTCTGTGAAGGCCTAATTCTCTCTATGTAATATATATGTACCCAGATATCTAATGCTTCCGCTGACGCTTGTATGCCATCGAGCTATGTATTCGAGCCCTCGAGGCCCTGGCTTGTAATATTAAGCTTGTATGACTTTATTTTATGTTTTAGAGTTGTGTTGTGATATCTTCAAGTGAGTCCTTAGGCTTGATCGTGCGCATTTGCGTGTATGATTAGTGCACGATTAAGCCGGGGTCGTCACAGGTTGGTATCAGAGCCGACTGCCTCTAGGAGTCCCCCCTTTCCAACTCTTTGGCCGAAGTTGAGTCTAGTGGTCAAAAACTGTTTTACTAACTTGGCTGTGTGGCTTACGGGCCCACGTCGCCAACTGGGTGGTATTAGGATCTTTTATTCCTCGTCTTTACTCTGGGATTCTAATCTCTCATCTATTCGGGTTTAATAAAATTTACTAACACCGACATTTAGGATCTCGTTAATTCTATCCACCCGGAGAGCTGGATTCAGTGCGATTTCCCTGTCATTGATCTGATTAGTCTGATAATCATTTCCTTTCCATTGTTTTGTTTAACCTTTCCTTTTGAGATCGGTTATATTTCTCAATGTCTTATGACAATCCTGAACTTCTTATTTCAGATGGATCGACTGTTTCCCCCTCGTCCTACGACGAAGCTCGTGCTTCGCACCTGTGCTCGAGACGTCCCTGGGTTTCCAGCTGTTCTGATCGCCCTCTTGATCAGGCTGGGATACCGCTGGTGCCCCGAGTACATGGTCTATGAGGTTTATCGCGAATTCAACCAGGAACAGTACTATGCTGAAGTTCGGATTTATGATCAGCAGAACAACTCAGACACCGAGCTACACCTTTTTCATGGATTAGGCGTGACGATTGAGATGGCAGTACATGATGCCGCCTACTCTGCTGTCGCACGTCTCCGAGGAGAGCACAGTGCTAACTTGGATGATACTGTGTTTCGGTACATTCCGTATGCACCTGTTGGAGATGCTACTGGATTTTACACAGCTATCTGTGCCCCGTACGAGTCTCGACGCTACGACCCGCAGGTTCTGATTCAGTGCACTCAGGCTTTGGATCGCACTGTTCGTGCACTTGCTGTTGAGTTGTTTGCCACTCGAGCACGCTACTACGAGGCTATGACACAGTTGCTACCAGCTGTTCGTGCAGGGATGCATCCGGAGTACATTCTTTACCCGAGCAGGACTGAGATGCCATCAGGGATCGTCTGGCCTGCTGTGGGAGGTCACATGCCTGCACGTGGACCTCTTCTTTCTTCTCGAGACCGGGTTCTGCATCAGAGTGCCCATGGAGCGCAGGATCCTTCTGCGACGAACGTCCATCGTCCGCACTTGCAGTTACCCCGTTTCAGTGGTTTTCTCCGACGTTGATGTAGCCTTTGCTATGTCCCGTTGTGTACTTCCTTACCGCGTGCCTGCGCGCCGCCTAGCATGTCTAGCTTTTCAATTTGCGCCGTTATGCTGCCCGAATGTAACCGACTATGTATGGATCTGTACGTCTTAATGACTACTTCTAGCATCTATTGCACTCTTTCAATAATGTCGAGTTACCTCATGTTTATTGTTAAACACTTGCATAAGCTATCGCTGAAATACCCCTGTTGGAATAGCAGGATGGCTGACAACAACCCGCCACCGCCGCCACCACCTGATTACATGGCAGCGATGATGCAACAGTTTGAACTCAACCGCCAGTTTATGACGGGGATTATGCAGCAATTCCCTTGTCCTGATGCTAATCAGCAGCAACCATCCATTACCTTACCAGAGTTCATGAGGCTCAGTCCATCGTTTTTCCGCAACACAGTCAACCCACTGGATGCAGATGACTGGCTGCGTGATATCTCTCATGAGATGGAGTCTGCTAGTGTCGCCGAAATTAACTATGTCACTTTTGCGACATATCTTCTTAAGGGTCCCGCAGCCCAATGGTGGGCCACTCACCGACAGACTCTGCCGCCTGGTACTGTCGTCACTTGGGCAGAGTTCAAGATTGCTTTCCGTGCCCGCTACATTCCTCTAGCTATCATAGCTAGGAAGAAGGCTGAGTTCCGTAGCCTTGTCCAAGGAAACAAGACTGTGGAAGTCTATCAGCGCGAGTTTCTAGACTTATCTCGTTACGCTGAAGAGGACATTCCTACTGATGAACGTAGACAGGAGAAGTTTCGTGAAGGACTGCACCATGACATTCAGTTAGCCCTTCTTGTTCAAGATTACCCTGATTTCGCCACCTTGGTGAATAAGGCCATCATGGTTGAAACTGGACTTAAGAAGCACAAGGAAGCGTCCAGACGCACCCGTGAGTCAGGCTCATCTTCGGGCTCGTCTTCCCAGAAGCGACGCATCTGGTTTCCCCAAGGCATGTTCCGTTCAGCAGCTCCTGCGAACAGACCTTCTTATGCTGCACCACGTCTGCCACCTCCACCACCGAGACAGCCCCTGCCAGCTCCAGCACCTCGAGCTCCAGCACCTCGTCCTGACAGCGGACTATGCTTCAAGTGTGGCAAGCCAGGTCACCGTGCTAGAGATTGTTCTCAGAATCAGAATCAACTAGCTCTCCCTTCTGCTGGACGTGGAATTGGCCGTGGTATTCCTCAGCAGCGCAACAATAATGCCAGACCTTCTTATGGTCGTGGGCAGTACTACCACGTCAACATGTCTGAAGCTCCAGATCAACCAGATACTGTGATGGGTACACTTCTCGTTAATTCAGTACCTGCATCCGTTTTATTTGATTCAGGAGCATCGCATTCCTTCATGTCAGAACATTTTGCACGCATGCATGACATTAAATGCGAATACATGAACACCCCCTTATTGGTACACACTCCCGCGGGTGGTTGCCGAACCTCTGCAGTTAGCTATAATGTTCCCGTTGAAATCGAAGGGTTGGAGTTCAGTGCGTCTCCCATTATTCTGAAATCGTCCAAGATTGACCTTATTCTGGGAATGGATTGGTTGAAGGCCCATTATGCCTCAATCAATTGTGCCACCAAAGTTGTTCACCTCTTGCACCCCTCGAATGAGATGGTGAATTACCATGCTCATATCACTCAGAACGCCGAGGCTCAAATTTATGCCTTGAACGCGTTGAATGCTTCTCCGCTTGATGGGATCGAGAATATCCCAGTTGTCTGTGACTTCCTAGATGTTTTTCCAGAAGAACTTCCAGGAATACCCCCTGCTAGAGCTGTCGAGTTCGTCATCGACTTGAAGCCTGGCACCACTCCTATTGCGAAGCGTCCTTACAAGATGCCTCCGCACCACCTCATCGAGCTTAAGGAGGAAATTGAGAAATCCTTAAGGAAGGGTTTCATTCGCCCCAGTTCCTCTGCATGGGGAGCACCGTCTCTTTTCGTCAAGAAGAAAGATGGGACGAATAGATTGGTCCAAGATTATCGTCCTATCAACCAGGCTACCATTCAGAATAAATATCCACTTCCCCGGATCAACGATTTATATGATCAACTCGCTGGATCTTCGGTGTTTTCTAAACTCGACTTGAGGTTGGGTTATCACCAGATCCGTGTCCGCGAAGAGGATATTCCGAAGACTGCATTTGTTACTCGTTATGGCTCTTACGAGTACACAGTCATGTCGTTTGGTTTAACAAACGCTCCAGCTACATTCTCCCGCCTAATGAATTACATATTCATGGATTACCTCGACAAATTCGTCGTGGTATATCTGGATGATATTCTGGTTTATTCGAAGAACAAAGAAGAACATGCTGAGCACCTTCGACTAGTTCTGGAGAGACTTCGAGAGCACCAATTATATGCCAAGTACTCTAAGTGCGAATTCTGGCTTTCCGAGGTAACCTACCTTGGACATGTCATCTCCAAGGATGGTATTGCAGTTAACCCGGAGCGAGTTCAGGCTATTCTTGACTGGACCCCTCCGAAGAATGCCAAGCAGGTCCGAAGCTTTCTCGGTCTAGCCAGCTATTGTCGCCGATTCGTCGAGAACTTCTCCAAGATCGCCAAGCCCCTGACTAATCTGCTCCACAAAGGCGTTAAGTTTGAGTGGACAGACAAGTGTCAGGAAAGTTTCCAAACCCTCAAGGACAAGCTCACTTCTGCTCCAGTGCTTGCTCCTCCTGATTCTCGCAAGGACTTTGTCATATATTGCGACGCCTCTCGCCAAGGACTAGGCTGCGTCCTAATGCAAGAGCGGAGAGTAATTGCATATGCTTCACGTCAATTGCGTCCACATGAAGAGAATTATCCAGTGCATGATCTTGAACTTGCAGCAGTGATGTATGCATTGAAGTTATGGCGACACTACCTTCTGGGTAATCGGTGTGAAATTTATACCGATCACCAAAGTCTGAAATACTTATTCACTCAACCGGATCTTAATCTCCGACAACAACGATGGTTAGAAGCTATTGCGGATTATGACTGCGGTATTTCTTATACCCCGGGCAAAGCTAATGTAATGGCCGATGCCCTGAGTCGCAAGTCATATTGCAACAACCTCATGGTTAGGCAAGCTCAACCTCGTCTTCACGCAGAACTGACTCAGTTGAATCTGCGAATTCTTCCCCAGGGTTCTCTTAATAACCTTGTGGTACAGCCAGACCTTCTGAAGGCTGTTAAAGAAGCGCAAGCCAAAGATGCTGAAATTGACTTGATGAAGAAGGAGCTTCACCTTGCTAAGTATCGGGATTTCTCAGTTGCTGAAGATGGTACATTATATTTCAGAGACCGCATCGTAGTACCTCGCTTCGAGCTGATGACTGACAAAGTCATGAAGGAGGCCCATGATACACCGCTGTCTATCCATCCGGGTAGTACCAAGATGTATCGAGATCTTCGTCAAAGGTACTGGTGGTCTAGAATGAAACAAGACATTGCTCGTTATGTTGCCGAGTGTGACGTTTGTCGTCGCGTGAAGGCAGAACATCAGAAACCTGCTGGAATTCTGCAACCGCTCCCTATTCCTCTATGGAAGTGGGATAAAGTGCAAATGGACTTCATCACTGGTCTTCCCAAGTCTCAGAAGGGTCACGATGCTATTCTTGTCGTCGTTGACCAACTTTCCAAGGTTGCACACTTTCTGCC
The DNA here is from genome assembly GCA_011799875.1 of Thinopyrum elongatum. Classification (NCBI taxonomy): domain Eukaryota; kingdom Viridiplantae; phylum Streptophyta; class Magnoliopsida; order Poales; family Poaceae; genus Thinopyrum; species Thinopyrum elongatum. Next base: position 474,417,469 of record CM022297.1, read on the forward strand.
AGTTAAAGAGACTATTACTGCTAGTCAGTTAGCAGAGCTATATATCTCCAGAATTGTTTCACTCCATGGTATTCCCAAGGAAATCAGTTCAGACCGTGGCAGCATTTTCACTGGCCATTTCTGGGAAAGTTTCCAGAAAGCAATGGGAACTCATATTACCTGGAGTTCAGCTTATCATCCCCAATCTCAAGGCCAAGTTGATCGCGTTAATCAAGTGCTTGAAGACATGCTACGAGCCTGTGTTATATCCTTCGGTAAGAAATGGGAGGAATCTCTCCCGTATGCCGAGTTCTCTTATAACAACAGTTATCAAGCCAGCTTAAAAATGGCCCCATTTGAGGTTCTTTATGGACGTAAATGTCGAACCCCTCTGAATTGGTCAGAAACTGGGGAACGACCTCTTGTTGGACCGGGCATCATTCAGCATGCCGAAGAACAAGTCCGAATTGTACGGGAGAACCTCAAAGCAGCTCAAGACCGTCAGAAGAGTAATTATGATCGCAAGCGATGGGGTGTGATCTATCAACCTGGTGATCAAGCCTATCTTCGTGTCACTCCAATGAAGGGCACCCGTCGTTTCGGAATCAAGGGCAAGCTAGCTCCTCGCTATATTGGTCCTTTCCGCATCGTGGCTAGACGGGGACAGGTGGCATATAAATTGGAGTTGCCACCGCAATTCTCCCATATTCATGATGTCTTCCACGTGTCGCAACTCCGTAAGTGCTTCAAGGAATCCCCGCATCGTGCAGTGGATCATGAGATGCTCGAGCTACAAGATGATCTTTCCTATAAGGAGCATCCGATCCGCATCCTCGACGAAGCTGAGCGTCGTACTCGTCAGAAGACGACCAAGTTCCTAAAAGTGCAATGGTCGAATCATACTGAAGATGAAGCCACTTGGGAACGCGAGGATCATCTTCGGGAAGAATATCCCGGACTCTTTCCTTCTACCTCCTAAATTCTCGGGACGAGAATTTCTTTTAGAGGAGGAGAACTTGTAACACCCCTATGTAATAGCCACCATGATCAGCTGTTAATAATGCCAAGTCATATCATATGCAGTGATTAAACATAGTGGTTAACCAAAGTAAATCAACTCCATTTTTAAAAATCAACTTAAATTCATAAGTGAAATATAAGGTTGATCAAACACTGCTGGAAAAATGTTCATTTAATGGTAAATAATCCAGAAACCTTTCTAAAATAAACATCAAAATGTTTGGAGTTGGATAAATGACTCAAACAAGTTGGAACAGACCCAAAAACAGGATATTTGATATATTTAAAATCATATTAAATTCAAACAAACTTCAAATCAGTCCAAACCACTTTTTGGTGAGAGATAATATTGCATTGCAATATTTGGGGCAACTCTCACATTTTACAAAAATGTAAAAGTGCCCTAACTATTTTAAGACAGAATTGATATAAGAAAAAGAAAGCAGAAAAGGAAAAGGGGAGAGATGGGCCACTGTGCACAGGCCTACGTGCACAGTGCCTGGTCCCAGCCCACCAGCCCAACTAGCTCTCTCTCCTCCCCGTGTCGACGCCGCCGTGGACGAGGACGAGCTCGCCGGTCGCTGGCTGACACCGCAGCGCTACAGGGGCCGCCGAGGGGATAACGGCGACGCCCTCGGCCCCGTCCACTCCTATCCACTCCCTCGTCCCCTCGCTCGCTCGCTCTCCTCCTCTCTTCCCCCGCCAGATCCAGTGAGACCGAGCGCCATCGCCGCCGCGTTCCAGTCGTTGCCGCGACCACCGCCGTCGCGCTGACGCACCGTGATGCCGTAGAGCCCCGCCGTCGTCTTCCCCATCCTCTGGTGACTGCAGCTGGGGCTTGGATCCACCGCATCGCCCGCAACCACGTCGTCTTCTTCCTCTGCCCCGACGTGTTTGCCGTCGTCCCCGACCACCGCTGCAGCTACTAAGCTTCCGCGGGTCTTACGTGACCACTCGGTGAGCCTCTTCCCCCTCTCCGTTCCCCTCCTCGCGCTGCGTGCCCCGTCCTAGCTAGCTGTCACCGCCGCCACGTTCTGCCATGCGCCATTACCGGCGTTGAGCTCGGAGTGAAGCTGCCCGAGCTCCTCCGCTTGTCCCACGAGCTCCTGGCGCCCGTAGCAACCCGCCTAGCCGCGAAAATCGCTCGGAAACGGCCCAGAGCCGCGACTCCGACCACACCCGAATGCCACCGCCGCCTCCACTCGTCGCCGGCGGCGATTCCGACCTCCCCGGGGCCAACCCATCCCACCGTTCGACGCGGCGTCGTCTGCGCTTTCGAGTGCGACCGGCCCCGTCTCATTTGGTGGTCTGTAGCCGAGTTCCGGCGAGTCCTGTGCGTCGCCGCCGTGATTTCTGGTCGCCGGCGTCGTTCCGGCGCCGGCGCCGACGTGGCCGCCACGTGGGTCGCCCTGGGTCACTGACACGTGGGCCCCAGGGGCCCGACCGGCCAGCTGACCGGTCAGCCCTGCTGACTGGACCGGCCCAGTCGCTGACACGTGGGCCCCACCTCCCTGTTAATCTAATTAAAACGTTTTAGAAATAAAAATAAACTAATTACCCTAATGAGTCTATGACATGTGGGACCAGAAGCCTAATTAGCTAATTAGATTAGTTTAACTCACTGTTTAGGTAAACAGAGGCTGACATGTGGGTCCCACTGGACCCACATGTCATATTTGACTTAGTCAGCCGACTGTTGACTTGCTGACGTCAGCAGCGCGTCATGCTGATGTCATAATTCATTTTCGGATAAATAAAATAATTCCAGGAATTCAAATAAACTTTAAAAATTAATAACTTTTAAACCGTAGCTCGGATCGAAAAAGTTAAAACATGAAAGTTGCTCAGAACGACGAGCCGAGTTTGATCGTGCCGTCTATTTCTCCATCGGAACCTCCTACGTAGAAGAACTCGTAACTCCGGACCCGAATCCGACAGATGAATAGTGCACACACGTCGGATATTAAATCCCAGAATAATTCTAAAAATAACTAAAATAACTTAGATGCATATTTAGGCAACCCTGCACTGCATCATAGCATCACACGCACCGTGTTGCATTTGTTTGCATTATGTTTACCTGTTTCTTCCCCCTCTTCTCTCTCGGTAGCCCCCGACGTTGACGTAGCTCCCGAGGCAGACGCCGCACAGGAGTACGACTACGTCCCCGACGATACTACTGAAGACCTTGCCCTTGCCCCCGAGCAAACAGGCAAGCACCCCCATTTTGAGCATGCCTATATCGCCTATTCTCTTCTCTCTTATGCTTGCATTAGAACTGCTACTGCTACTGTTTTCCTATATCTGCTGCATAGCCTGATTATTGTACCCTGCTTTGTTACCTTACCGGTTATCCTAGACTGCTTAGTATAAGGTGGGTAGAGACACGACCGAGACCCCCACTTGATCCCGACTGCCCTGCTGGACATCAGAAGACCCGATCATCGGGATTGAGGACCAGACCCTGGCACCGCACATCACTACCCCTTAGTTGCCGACACTGCTGGGTTACCGTCGAGTGCCGAGGGTGATACCTCGTTAGCACTTCTGATGTTAACCTTGTAGGTTAGTTACTCGGTCGTGGTAAGCGAGGGTGATTCCTCCTACACCACCCCCGATAACGACATCGTCGCGCAACCTCTCAAGTGTGGACCTCGAGGGTGATTCCTCCTTCGTTCACCTTGATGATAACATCGAGCGGGAATTCCATCGAGGGTGATTCCTCATGGTTCCCTTCGGTGTCCGACACACAGTTACCTTGGATATTATGACTTGACTATGAACCACGATACTAAAGACGGGTCGGCCCTGAGGGGTACCCGCGCGAGCTTAACGCGAAGTGATGTGGAGTCGGGTTGACCTGGATGGTGCCCGCGAGATAACTACGAGGCGTGGCCGGGCATTCTTAGCCCTTGCCGCAAGTCCTCGAGACGGGGCGACGGGTTCACATCGATCGTGAGTCTCTGCTCGTTTCCGCGCGCTCCTAATCCACTACGGTTTGGATATTTGATCCGAGGGGCCTCTGGCCCGATAGCACTAACCATCACGTGGGCATAGTATGGGCGTTCTGCATCGTATACTTCAGCCGAAGCTTAATGGACGTCAGCGACTGAGCGGCGCGCGCTGGATTGGACTGGTTACGCAACCGCGCTTGTATTAAGGGGTTGCTAGGTCTGCTTCCGGCCGCCCACGCAACGCGCAGGAGTTCCCGGGGCGATGGCCCAAGACCCCTGGGGGCATAGGTTAGTCCGGCGTGCTGACCTCTCTGTTAAGTATTTGGTTGGGTTGCGGCGTGTTGCTTAGCCGAGGCCGGGCATGACCCAGAAAAGTGTGTCCGGCCGGAGTTAAGCGAGCGTGGTGGGTAAGTTGGTGCACCCCTGCAGGGAAGAAACTTCTATCGATAGCCTGTCCTACGGTAACGGACACTCGGAGTTGTATCCCGATCGGTACAACTAGAACATGTGATGAGAATTGGATAGTACGGCTCTGGGATTGCTTTCTCGCAGGGAGTCGAGAAAGGATCTCAGGTCGAGGTTGATGATATTACTACTACTACTTTACATTATGTTCATCTGCTCTCTCCTGATGCTGCAAGACTGTCGAAGATTGTTGAAGATGCTAGTCTTCGATAGGACTAGGCTTTCCCCCTCTACTCTGGCATTTCTGCAGCCCAGTCCACATATACAGCCATTCCTTTGACAATGATGCATATGTAGTGTAGATCCTTGCTTGCTGAGTACTTCGGATGAGTACTCACGTTTGCTTTATTTTCTTTTTCCCCCATTTTCCATTTGATGCCACCAGACGACGGAGCCCCTGAGCCAGAAGCCCCAGCCGACGACCAGTACTACTATCCGCCTGGCGAGTACTACTACTACGAGGAGCCGTTCGACGACCAGGAGTAGGATCGGAGGATCCAGGGCAGGAGGCCTACGCCTTTCGATCGTAGTTTTTATTTTTACCCCGCCTCTGTGAAGGCTTATCTCTCTCTCTGTAATATATCTGTACTCAGATATCTAATGCTTCCGCTGACGCTTGTATGCCATCGAGCTTGTATTCGAGCCCTCGAGGCCCTGGCTTGTAATATTAAGCTTGTATGACTTTATTTTATGTTTTAGAGTTGTGTTGTGATATCTTCAAGTGAGTCCTTAGGCTTGATCGTGCGCATTTGCGTGTATGATTAGTGCACGATTAAGCCGGGGTCGTCACAGGTTGGTATCAGAGCCGACTGCCTCTAGGATTCCCCCTTTCCAACTCTTTGGCCGAAGTTGAGTCTAGTGGTCAAAAACTGTTTTACTAACTTGGCTGTGTGGCTTACGGGCCCACGTCGCCAACTGGGTGGTATTAGGATCTTTTATTCCCCGTCTTTACTCTGGGATTCTATCCTCTCTTCGATTCGGGTTTTGCAAAATTACTAAACGCCGACATTTAGGTTCTCGTTAATTCTATCCACCCGGAGAGCTGGATTCAGTGCGATTTCCCTGTCTTTGATCTGATTAGTCTGATAATCATTTTCCTTTCCATTGTTTTGTTTAACCTTTCCTTCCGAGATTGGTTATATTTCTCATTGTCTTATGACAACCCTGAACCTTTCTGTTTCAGATGGATCGGCTATTTCCACCGCGGCCTACGACCCAGCTTGTGCTTCGCACTTGGGCTCGTGATGCCCCTGGATTTCCAGCTGTTCTGATCGCCCTCCTGAGTAGACTGGGTTACCGCTGGTATCCCGAGTACATGGTCTATGAGGTTTATCGCGAATTCAACCAGGAACAGTACTATGCTGAAGTTCGGATTTATGATCAGCAGAACAACTCAGACACCGAGCTACACCTTTTTCATGGATTAGGCGTGACGATTGAGATGGCAGTACATGATGCCGCCTACTCTGCTGTCGCACGTCTCCGAGGAGAGCACAGTGCTAACTTGGATGATACTGTGTTTCGGTACATTCCGTACGCACCTGTTGGAGATGCTACTGGATTTTACACAGCTATCTGTGCCCCGTACGAGTCTCGACGCTACGACCCGCAGGTTCTGATTCAGTGCACTCAGGCTTTGGATCGCACTGTTCGTGCACTTGCTGTTGAGTTGTTTGCCACTCGAGCACGCTACTACGAGGCTATGACACAGTTGCTACCAGCTGTTCGTGCAGGGATGCATCCGGAGTACATTCTTTACCCGAGCAGGACTGAGATGCCATCAGGGATCGTCTGGCCTGCTGTGGGAGGTCACACGCCTGCACGTGGACCTCTTCTTTCTTCTCGAGACCGGGTTCTGCATCAGAGTGCCCATGGAGCGCAGGATCCTTCTGCGACGAACGTCCATCGTCCGCACTTGCAGTTACCCCGTTTCAGTGGTTTTCTCCGACGTTGATGTAGCTTTTGCTATGTCCCGTTGTGTACTTCCTTACCGCGTGCCTGCGCGCCGCCTAGCATGTCTAGCTTTTCAATTTGCGCCGTTATGCTGCCCGAATGTAACCGACTATGTATGGATCTGTACGTCTTAATGACTACTTCTAGCATCTATTGCACTCTTTCAATAATGTCGAGTTACCTCATGTTTATTGTTAAACACTTGCATAAGCTATCGCTGAAATACCCCTGTTGGAATAGCAGGATGGCTGACAACAACCCGCCACCGCCGCCACCACCTGATTACATGGCAGCGATGATGCAACAGTTTGAACTCAACCGCCAGTTTATGACGGGGATTATGCAGCAATTCCCTCGTCCTGATGCTAATCAGCAGCAACCATCCATTACCTTACCAGAGTTCATGAGGCTCAGTCCATCGTTTTTCCGCAACACAGTCAACCCACTGGATGCAGATGACTGGCTGCGTGATATCTCTCATGAGATGGAGTCTGCTAGTGTCGCCGAAATTAACTATGTCACTTTTGCGACATATCTTCTTAAGGGTCCCGCAGCCCAATGGTGGGCCACTCACCGACAGACTCTGCCGCCTGGTACTGTCGTCACTTGGACAGAGTTCAAGATTGCTTTCCGTGCCCGCTACATTCCTCTAGCTATCATAGCTAGGAAGAAGGCTGAGTTCCGTAGCCTTGTCCAAGGAAACAAGACTGTGGAAGTCTATCAGCGCGAGTTTCTAGACTTATCTCGTTACGCTGAAGAGGACATTCCTACTGATGAACGTAGACAGGAGAAGTTTCGTGAAGGACTGCACCATGACATTCAGTTAGCCCTTCTTGTTCAAGATTACCCTGATTTCGCCACCTTGGTGAATAAGGCCATCATGGTTGAAACTGGACTTAAGAAGCACAAGGAAGCGTCCAGACGCACCCGTGAGTCGGGCTCATCTTCGGGCTCGTCTTCCCAGAAGCGACGCATCTGGTTTCCCCAAGGCATGTTCCGTTCAGCAGCTCCTGCGAACAGACCTTCTTATGCTGCACCACGTCTGCCACCTCCACCACCGAGACAGCCCCTGCCAGCTCCAGCACCTCGAGCTCCAGCACCTCGTCCTGACAGCGGACTATGCTTCAAGTGTGGCAAGCCAGGTCACCGTGCTAGAGATTGTTCTCAGAATCAGAATCAACTAGCTCTCCCTTCTGCTAGACGTGGAATTGGCCGTGGTATTCCTCAGCAGCGCAACAATAATGCCAGACCTTCTTATGGTCGTGGGCAGTACTACCACGTCAACATGTCTGAAGCTCCAGATCAACCAGATACTGTGATGGGTACACTTCTCGTTAATTCAGTACCTGCATCCGTTTTATTTGATTCAGGAGCATCGCATTCCTTCATGTCAGAACATTTTGCACGCATGCATGACATTAAATGCGAATACATGAACACCCCCTTATTGGTACACACTCCCGCGGGTGGTTGCCGAACCTCTGCAGTTAGCTATAATGTTCCCGTTGAAATCGAAGGGTTGGAGTTCAGTGCGTCTCCCATTATTCTGAAATCGTCCAAGATTGACCTTATTCTGGGAATGGATTGGTTGAAGGCCCATTATGCCTCAATCAATTGTGCCACCAAAGTTGTTCACCTCTTGCACCCCTCGAATGAGATGGTGAATTACCATGCTCATATCACTCAGAACGCCGAGGCTCAAATTTATGCCTTGAACGCGTTGAATGCTTCTCCGCTTGATGGGATCGAGAATATCCCAGTTGTCTGTGACTTCCTAGATGTTTTTCCAGAAGAACTTCCAGGAATACCCCCTGCTAGAGCTGTCGAGTTCGTCATCGACTTGAAGCCTGGCACCACTCCTATTGCGAAGCGTCCTTACAAGATGCCTCCGCACCACCTCATCGAGCTTAAGGAGGAAATTGATAAATCCTTAAGGAAGGGTTTCATTCGCCCCAGTTCCTCTGCATGGGGAGCACCGTCTCTTTTCGTCAAGAAGAAAGATGGGACGAATAGGTTGGTCCAAGATTATCGTCCTATCAACCAGGCAACCATTCAGAATAAATATCCACTTCCCCGGATCAACGATTTATATGATCAACTCGCTGGATCTTCGGTGTTTTCTAAACTCGACTTGAGGTTGGGTTATCACCAGATCCGTGTTCGCGAAGAGGATATTCCGAAGACTGCATTCGTTACTCGTTATGGCTCTTACGAGTACACAGTCATGTCGTTTGGTTTAACAAACGCTCCAGCTACATTCTCCCGCCTAATGAATTACATATTCATGGATTACCTCGACAAATTCGTCGTGGTATATCTGGATGATATTCTGGTTTATTCGAAGAACAAAGAAGAACATGCTGAGCACCTTCGACTAGTTCTGGAGAGACTTCGAGAGCACCAATTATATGCCAAGTTCTCTAAATGCGAATTCTGGCTTCCTGAAGTGACCTACCTTGGACACGTGATTTCCAAGGACGGTATTGCCGTTAACCCGGAGCGTGTTCAGGCTATCCTTGACTGGACTCCTCCGAAGAATGCCAAGCAGGTCCGAAGCTTTCTCGGTCTAGCCAGCTATTGTCGCCGATTCGTCGAGAACTTCTCCAAGATCGCCAAGCCCCTGACTAATCTGCTCCACAAAGGCGTTAAGTTTGAGTGGACAGACAAGTGTCAGGAAAGTTTCCAAACCCTCAAGGACAAGCTCACTTCTGCTCCAGTGCTTGCTCCTCCTGATTCTCGCAAGGACTTTGTCATATATTGCGACGCCTCTCGTCAGGGATTAGGCTGCGTCCTAATGCAAGAGCGGAGAGTAATTGCATATGCTTCACGTCAATTGCGTCCACATGAAGAGAATTATCCAGTGCATGATCTTGAACTTGCAGCAGTGATGTATGCATTGAAGTTATGGCGACACTACCTTCTGGGTAATCGGTGTGAAATTTATACCGATCACCAAAGTCTGAAATACTTATTCACACAACCGGATCTTAATCTCCGACAACAACGATGGTTAGAAGCTATTGCGGATTATGACTGCGGTATTTCTTATACCCCGGGCAAAGCTAATGTAATGGCCGATGCCCTGAGTCGCAAGTCATATTGCAACAACCTCATGGTTAGGCAAGCTCAACCACGTCTTCACGCAGAACTGACTCAGCTGAATCTGCGAATTCTTCCCCAGGGTTCTCTTAATAACCTTGTGGTACAGCCAGACCTTCTGAAGGCTGTTAAAGAAGCGCAAGCCAAAGATGCTGAAATTGACTTGATGAAGAAGGAGCTTCACCTTGCTAAGTATCGGGATTTCTCAGTTGCTGAAGATGGTACATTATATTTCAGAGACCGCATCGTAGTACCTCGCTTCGAGCTGATGACTGACAAAGTCATGAAGGAGGCCCATGATACACCGCTGTCTATCCATCCGGGTAGTACCAAGATGTATCGAGATCTTCGTCAAAGGTACTGGTGGTCTAGAATGAAACAAGACATTGCTCGTTATGTTGCCGAGTGTGACGTTTGTCGTCGCGTGAAGGCAGAACATCAGAAACCTGCTGGAATTCTGCAACCGCTCCCTATTCCTCTATGGAAGTGGGATAAAGTGCAAATGGACTTCATCACTGGTCTTCCCAAGTCTCAGAAGGGTCACGATGCTATTCTTGTCGTCGTTGACCAACTTTCCAAGGTTGCACACTTTCTGCCAGTTAAAGAGACTATTACTGCTAGTCAGTTAGCAGAGCTATATATCTCCAGAATTGTTTCACTCCATGGTATTCCCAAGGAAATCAGTTCAGACCGTGGCAGCATTTTCACTGGCCATTTCTGGGAAAGTTTCCAGAAAGCAATGGGAACTCATATTACCTGGAGTTCAGCTTATCATCCCCAATCTCAAGGCCAAGTTGATCGCGTTAATCAAGTGCTTGAAGACATGCTACGAGCCTGTGTTATATCCTTCGGTAAGAAATGGGAGGAATCTCTCCCGTATGCCGAGTTCTCTTATAACAACAGTTATCAAGCCAGCTTAAAAATGGCCCCATTTGAGGTTCTTTATGGACGTAAATGTCGAACCCCTCTGAATTGGTCAGAAACTGGGGAACGACCTCTTGTTGGACCGGGCATCATTCAGCATGCCGAAGAACAAGTCCGAATTGTACGGGAGAACCTCAAAGCAGCTCAAGACCGTCAGAAGAGTAATTATGATCGCAAGCGATGGGGTGTGATCTATCAACCTGGTGATCAAGCCTATCTTCGTGTCACTCCAATGAAGGGCACCCGTCGTTTCGGAATCAAGGGCAAGCTAGCTCCTCGCTATATTGGTCCTTTCCGCATCGTGGCTAGACGGGGACAGGTGGCATATAAATTGGAGTTGCCACCGCAATTCTCCCATATTCATGATGTCTTCCACGTGTCGCAACTCCGTAAGTGCTTCAAGGAATCCCCGCATCGTGCAGTGGATCATGAGATGCTCGAGCTACAAGATGATCTTTCCTATAAGGAGCATCCGATCCGCATCCTCGACGAAGCTGAGCGTCGTACTCGTCAGAAGACGACCAAGTTCCTAAAAGTGCAATGGTCGAATCATACTGAAGATGAAGCCACTTGGGAACGTGAGGATCATCTTCGGGAAGAATATCCCGGACTCTTTCCTTCTACCTCCTAAATTCTCGGGACGAGAATTTCTTTTAGAGGAGGAGAACTTGTAACACCCCTATGTAATAGCCACCATGATCAGCTGTTAATAATGCCAAGTCATATCATATGCAGTGATTAAACATAGTGGTTAACCAAAGTAAATCAACTCCATTTTTAAAAATCAACTTAAATTCATAAGTGAAATATAAGGTTGATCAAACACTGCTGGAAAAATGTTCATTTAATGGTAAATAATCCAGAAACCTTTCTAAAATCAACATCAAAATGTTTGGAGTTGGATAAATGACTCAAACAAGTTGGAACAGACCCAAAAACAGGATATTTGATATATTTAAAATCATATTAAATTCAAACAAACTTCAAATCAGTCCAAACCACTTTTTGGTGAGAGATAATATTGCATTGCAATATTTGGGGCAACTCTCACATTTTACAAAAATGTAAAAGTGCCCTAACTATTTTAAGACAGAATTGATATAAGAAAAAGAAAGCAGAAAAGGAAAAGGGGAGAGATGGGCCACTGTGCACAGGCCTACGTGCACAGTGCCTGGTCCCAGCCCACCAGCCCAACTAGCTCTCTCTCCTCCCCGTGTCGACGCCGCCGTGGACGAGGACGAGCTCGCCGGTCGCTGGCTGACACCGCAGCGCTACAGGGGCCGCCGAGGGGATAACGGCGACGCCCTCGGCCCCGTCCACTCCTATCCACTCCCTCGTCCCCTCGCTCGCTCGCTCTCCTCCTCTCTTCCCCCGCCAGATCCAGTGAGACCGAGCGCCATCGCCGCCGCGTTCCAGTCGTTGCCGCGACCACCGCCGTCGCGCTGACGCACCGTGATGCCGTAGAGCCCCGCCGTCGTCTTCCCCATCCTCTGGTGACTGCAGCTGGGGCTTGGATCCACCGCATCGCCCGCAACCACGTCGTCTTCTTCCTCTGCCCCGACGTGTTTGCCGTCGTCCCCGACCACCGCTGCAGCTACTAAGCTTCCGCGGGTCTTACGTGACCACTCGGTGAGCCTCTTCCCCCTCTCCGTTCCCCTCCTCGCGCTGCGTGCCCCGTCCTAGCTAGCTGTCACCGCCGCCACGTTCTGCCATGCGCCATTACCGGCGTTGAGCTCGGAGTGAAGCTGCCCGAGCTCCTCCGCTTGTCCCACGAGCTCCTGGCGCCCGTAGCAACCCGCCTAGCCGCGAAAATCGCTCGGAAACGGCCCAGAGCCGCGACTCCGACCACACCCGAATGCCACCGCCGCCTCCACTCGTCGCCGGCGGCGATTCCGACCTCCCCGGGGCCAACCCATCCCACCGTTCGACGCGGCGTCGTCTGCGCTTTCGAGTGCGACCGGCCCCGTCTCATTTGGTGGTCTGTAGCCGAGTTCCGGCGAGTCCTGTGCGTCGCCGCCGTGATTTCTGGTCGCCGGCGTCGTTCCGGCGCCGGCGCCGACGTGGCCGCCACGTGGGTCGCCCTGGGTCACTGACACGTGGGCCCCAGGGGCCCGACCGGCCAGCTGACCGGTCAGCCCTGCTGACTGGACCGGCCCAGTCGCTGACACGTGGGCCCCACCTCCCTGTTAATCTAATTAAAACGTTTTAGAAATAAAAATAAACTAATTACCCTAATGAGTCTATGACATGTGGGACCAGAAGCCTAATTAGCTAATTAGATTAGTTTAACTCACTGTTTAGGTAAACAGAGGCTGACATGTGGGTCCCACTGGACCCACATGTCATATTTGACTTAGTCAGCCGACTGTTGACTTGCTGACGTCAGCAGCGCGTCATGCTGATGTCATAATTCATTTTCGGATAAATAAAATAATTCCAGGAATTCAAATAAACTTTAAAAATTAATAACTTTTAAACCGTAGCTCGGATCGAAAAAGTTAAAACATGAAAGTTGCTCAGAACGACGAGCCGAGTTTGATCGTGCCGTCTATTTCTCCATCGGAACCTCCTACGTAGAAGAACTCGTAACTCCGGACCCGAATCCGACAGATGAATAGTGCACACACGTCGGATATTAAATCCCAGAATAATTCTAAAAATAACTAAAATAACTTAGATGCATATTTAGGCAACCCTGCACTGCATCATAGCATCACACGCACCGTGTTGCATTTGTTTGCATTATGTTTACCTGTTTCTTCCCCCTCTTCTCTCTCGGTAGCCCCCGACGTTGACGTAGCTCCCGAGGCAGACGCCGCACAGGAGTACGACTACGTCCCCGACGATACTACTGAAGACCTTGCCCTTGCCCCCGAGCAAACAGGCAAGCACCCCCATTTTGAGCATGCCTATATCGCCTATTCTCTTCTCTCTTATGCTTGCATTAGAACTGCTACTGCTACTGTTTTCCTATATCTGCTGCATAGCCTGATTATTGTACCCTGCTTTGTTACCTTACCGGTTATCCTAGACTGCTTAGTATAAGGTGGGTAGAGACACGACCGAGACCCCCACTTGATCCCGACTGCCCTGCTGGACATCAGAAGACCCGATCATCGGGATTGAGGACCAGACCCTGGCACCGCACATCACTACCCCTTAGTTGCCGACACTGCTGGGTTACCGTCGAGTGCCGAGGGTGATACCTCGTTAGCACTTCTGATGTTAACCTTGTAGGTTAGTTACTCGGTCGTGGTAAGCGAGGGTGATTCCTCCTACACCACCCCCGATAACGACATCGTCGCGCAACCTCTCAAGTGTGGACCTCGAGGGTGATTCCTCCTTCGTTCACCTTGATGATAACATCGAGCGGGAATTCCATCGAGGGTGATTCCTCAGGGTTCCCTTCGGTGTCAGACACACAGTTACCTTGGATATTATGACTTGCACTAAACTATGATACTAAAGACGGGTCGGCCCTAAGGGGTACCCGCGCGAGCTTAACGCGAAGTGATGTGGAGTCGGGTTGACTTGGATGGTGCCCGCGAGATAACTACGAGGCGTGGCCGGGCATTCTTAGCCCTTGCCGCAAGTCCTCGAGACGGGGCGACGGGGTCACATCGATCGTGAGTCTCTGCTCGTTTCCGCGCGCTCCTAATCCACTACGGTTTGGATAGTTGATCCGAGGGGCCTCTGGCCCGATAGCACTAACCATCACGTGGGCATAGTATGGGCGTTCTGCGTCGTACACATCAGCCGAAGCTTGTTTGACGTCAGTAAGGAGCGGCGCACGCCGAGTTGGACTGGTAACGCAACCGCGCTTGTATAAGGGGTTGCTAGGTATGCTCTCGGTGGCCCCGTAACATGCAGGAGTTCCCGGGGCGATGGCCCAAGACCCCTGGGGGCATAGGTTTAGTCCGGCGTGCTGACCTCTCTTATAAGCCTAGGTCGGGTTGCGGCGTGTTGCTTGGCCGAGGCCGGGCATGACCCAGAAAAGTGTGTCCGGCCAGAGTTAAGTGAGCGTGGTGGGTAAGTTGGTGCACCCCTGCAGGGAAGAAACTTCTATCGATAGCCTGTCCTACGGTAACGGACACTCGGAGTTGTATCCCGATCGGTACAACTAGAACATGTGATGAGAATTGGATAGTACGGCTCTGGGATTGCTTTCTCGCAGGGAGTCGAGAAAGGATCTCAGGTCGAGGTTGATGATATTACTACTACTACTTTACATTATGTTCATCTGCTCTCTCCTGATGCTGCAAGACTGTCGAAGATTGTTGAAGATGCTAGTATTCGATAGGACTAGGCTTCTCCCTCTATTCTGGCATTTCTGCAGCCCAGTCCACATATACAGCCCCCTTTTGAAAATGTTGCATACGTAGTGTAGATCCTTGCTTGCTGGGTACTTCGGATGAGTACTCACGTTTGCTTTATTTTCTTATTTCCCCCATGTTCCATTTGATGCCACCAGACGACGGAGCCCCTGAGCCAGAAGCCCCAGCCGACGACCAGTACTACTACCCGCCTGGCGAGTACTACTACTACGAGGAGCCGTTCGACGACCAGGAGTAGGATCGGAGGGTCCAGGGCAGGAGGCCTACGCCTTTCGATCGTAGTATTTTATTTTACCCCGCCTCTGTGAAGGCCTAATTCTCTCTATGTAATATATCTGTACCCAGATATCTAATGCTTCCGCTGACGCTTGTATGCCATCGAGCTATGTATTCGAGCCCTCGAGGCCCTGGCTTGTAATATTAAGCTTGTATGACTTTATTTTATGTTTTAGAGTTGTGTTGTGATATCTTCAAGTGAGTCCTTAGGCTTGATCGTGCGCATTTGTGTGTATGATTAGTGCACGATTAAGCCGGGGTCGTCACAATGTGCTTGCTACTGTTGACTTCGATCTGAAGTTCACATATGTGTTGGCTGGCTGGAAGGATCAGCACATGATGCTAATATTCGAAGTGACAACACGTGTAGACCTGATGACATCAACATACCCGATGGCAAGTTCTACCTAGGAGATTCGGGCTCTGCATGTCGTCCAGGTGTTCTTCCACCCTTGAGAAAAACCAGATACCATCTGAGCGAATTCTCTGGTAGGAACTATCCTAGGACACCTCATGAACTATTCAATCTAAGATACTCCAGCCTTAGAGTAACGGTTGAGAGGGCATTTGGAGCTCTGAAGAACAGGTTTAAGATCCTGGATCACAAGTCATTCCACCCTTACCCTACCCAGGTTAAACTTGTTCTTGCAGGTTGCATCATTCACAACTGGATCCTACAATGGGGAATAAATGAACTTCTACTGGAGGAGGAAGATGTGACGCCTGATGATGTGATCAGCACCGGTCATGGTGTGGAGGCATTTGACAACGAAACGTGAAAGAACAAAAGGTTGGAGTGGACTCAGGCAATATGACATAACAGAGGTCACACAAGGAGCTGAAGAAGAAGAAGCAGCACAGCAGCAGCAGCAGGAACAGAAGAAGAAGAAGAAGCACAGCAACATTAGCACAAGAGGAAGAGGATGGTCTTCCACCTAGTTAGCATCGTTGAATATTCCCCTATTCAGCCATATTGGTTCTTAATAATTTGTACTGTCATTTGCTAGTAGCTAAGATAAACTGTCATTTGTTTTCTAACTAGGACAAGACAATGTTCAGTGTGTGTCGTAAGGTCACCACTAGTGAGAAGTGGTGATCACATCTTTAGCCGTTTGAAACCAGACAACGTGTTGTTTGTCTAATAACACCGACGCAGACAACCAAACAACATGCTAGAAATTGCTCCCCTCATGCACGGAGCCTAATGCAAGCAACCAAACTACATGTAGATGTCGGTTTTTAGCCTGCGTTAGCTCAAACAGGCCCAACCAAAACAAGTATGCAAAATGTCGTAAAAGAGGATTGTGAACCAAACACATCCTTACAGGGAAAAAATCATTAAATATGTTCGTTGCATGCATCTTTTTTATTGGGAGAGAAGCAATAAGAATGCACGAGAACGTTTGGTACGAGTAGTTATCTAAGTCCTATGAAAAAAATATTTATAAGTATATAGACTAAATCGAATGAAAACAAAATATGTGCTCCAGCAAGCAAAATCCGGCGACCTAGGCACACCGGCTCCTCTAAGAGCATCTACAGCCGGGCGCCCTAAACCCGTCTCATACGTCCGGGCAGGTTGCCCGATCACTGACCGGTCACGTTTTTTTACCCAGACGGCCCCTCAATCGGGCCTCAAACGCCCGGGCTGACCGGCACCCCTCATATCCAGCCCAAATGTAGGGTGGATATGGGGTAGCTCGGGCACGCCCGGATGTGTCCGCCTGACAAGGTCGGCCCACCACCGACCCCACGGATATCCCACAAAAAACCCCATCTGGCTCATCGCTCCGAAACCCTAGCTCACTCATTTTCCTCTCTAGCACCGTCCTCTCCTCTCCCCGCAGCGATTCCGATCGAATCTGGCGCAATGTCGAGCTCCGGCAGCCGCTCCAACTCCGAGCTGGATCCGGATTATGAGCTTGCCCTCCGCATCGCCTTGGAGCGGTCCAAGGTGAAGGCCGGGGGCAACTTCGGATCTGCAGCCTCGCCGAAGCCGCAGCTTCCCCGTCGGCGCAGCTCGGACGCTAACGCTGGCCCCTCCCGCCCCGGGCGCAGCTCCGACAGGCGGCCTGCGGAATCCGCGCTGTAGGAGATATGCCCTAGAGGCAATAATAAATGTTATTATTTATCTCCTTGCTCATAATTATGTTTATGTTCCATGCTATAACTGCTGTGGTTCCCGAGCCCGTATATCCATAAAGGCTCTGGGGAAAACCCATGTGCACGTGTGGAATAATAAACGGTAAAAAGTATTCCTAGTCATGCCTCTAAGACTAGCTCAAGTGTTGCATGATGATTATGTTTTCCCAATCATGGGCATGTCTATGCCAGCAGCTTTGAGGGCACAATGTTAGAAGAACATTTGTGTTGAATCGACCCGATTGATGTTATGCTATGAGATTCATTCGTCACAAGTTAATGGTTAATAACACAGAGATGGTTAATGTTTGCATGATTCCTCATACCATGAGAGTATCGAGTTTCTTCGTGCTTGATTCATGAACTTTGGGGTTTGTTAAACGTCATCTGTAACTAGATGGCTATTACGGCGGCTTACGGGTTCATGGGAAAGTATGTCAAGTAACTTGATAGCTCAAGATTGGGATTTGCTCCTCCGACGATGGAGAGATATCTCTGGGCCCTCTCGGTGTTACGGTATCCATCATCGTCTGGCCAGACACTTTGTGATTTGATCACGGGGATGCCGGAACACGGTAATGAGAAAAGAGAACAATACCGGTAACGAGGTAACTAGCATAGTGGACAAGTTGTTGATCCACGGGAATGCCAACATGTCTCACCTCGGGTATTTGTAACATATCGCGAAGCAACAGGAATAGCACACGGCAACTGGAGGTTCACTCGAATATTCATTCGTGTGGGTATAGGGGTCAATATGGGTGTCCACGGCTCCGATGTTGATCATTGATCGGAAGGGGTTCCGTGTCATGTCTATACTTCACCGAACCTATAGGGTCACACGCTTAAGGGTCATCTATCTGCTGAATACTAGACAGGGAGTCTGAGAGAAAATCACCGAAAAAGTTTCGGACACCGAAAAAGTTTCGGACAGCGGAAAAGTTCCGCAGAGAGAACACCGGATGAGTTTCGGTGAAACTGAAAAGTTGTTTCGGGGTATTCCATTAAGTCAAATTGGTTTCGGCACATGCCTGATAATTCTTGAAGGGTGCCAGAATCATTCTGGAAACTTTTGGGAATTTTTTGGAAGAAAAACCGGAAATGTTCCGGAGCTGCCGGAACCGCTTCAGATGCTTTTCGCAGATGAAATCACTAAACTGGAATTGTTCCAGAACGCGTTGAAAATTATTTTAGTGGGTACTGGAAATGTTCTAAGCCCACATAAATATTTTCAGTTCGAACGGACGCTGAAAAATGTCGTCATGAATAGTGAAAGTGATTTTTGGGTTACTTTTTGGAAAGCCATTATTTTGGGCTTTGTCCCAAGATATTTTTGGGGGTGACATGGATGGATGAGGCCCCCTTGGGGGCCCCTACAAGGTGTTGGCCGGCCACAATGGGGCTCCTCCTTGGAGCCCCCACTTGTCTCTTGGTTTCACACTTGTGCCCTTGTGGAAGGACTCCATTCATGTGGTTTTTGGGTTTTTGTGAAAAACTACCCTACCCCTTGGGATTTCCTATAAATAGAGGTGGAGGGGCAGTCCTCCACACTCACTCCTTCTCACATACAAGTGCCATTGCATGATCTGGCTTCTCTCTCCCTCCCCGCGAAATAGTTTTGCAGAGCCGAAAGGCTGTCTGGGTTCCGGTGGGAACTAGTTCTGGACGGCGAAGCCCTGCCGGATAGATGACACCGTATGTGTGCAACTCTGTAGAGAGGTCGTAGTTTCGATCTTAGTGCCCGAGGGGCTGTTCGTGAGTGCCTCCCGAAGGGCTGTCCAAGTGACGGTCCGAGTTCTGTGAGTCCTCCCGAAGGGCTGTCCAAGTGACTGTCCGAGTTTTGAAGGTCCTCCCGAAGGGCTGTCCGCGACACCGTCCGGGGGACTGTTCGACCGCCTCCCGGAGGGCTGTCCGAAGGGAAGACGAGGGTATACATCCTCGCGGTTGGGAGGTTGTAAATCCTAGCTGCGGGGATCTGCACCGCCGATCGTCATCGACTCTACTTCCGCTGCGCTACGAGTCGGTAACGAAAATGATCAAACCTTGTATGCAGTCTCCATAGTGGTCCTGGGCTGGTGCGTAGGTCGGAAAATTTTTGTTTTCTGCTGCGTTACCCTACACGCGCCTCCCCTATGCCGCCCCCTGCCCCAGCCGGCTGCTCCCCCCTTCCACGCAGGCAGCAGTGGGTGCTTGTGCCCGCCCCGCCGGCCCGGAATCAGAGGAGCGCGCCGCTCGCCGCGAGCGACGTCGAAAAAGGGAGAGGAGGGAGGCGGAGCAGTCTGTGCGCCGCTGCCGCGGGATGCAGCGGAGCCCGACGAGTACGCGCGGCTCCTCGAATGGGTCTACCGCTGGTCGCTTACGACCACGGAGACGGACGCGCGGCGGCTCCGCCGGAAGAACGCCAAGGCGCTCCGGATTTCCATTGAGCAGTCCGAGCGCGAGGCGGCGGAGGCAGCGGCGGAGGCGGCTCGGCTCGCGAGGCTAAAGCGACAGCAGGACAGGAAGGTCCGGCGGCTAAAAGGTCTCGTCATCCTCTTGGACTCCTCCTCCGACGACTCGGACGACTCCTCCGACGATCCGCCACCGGCCGCCGACGCCTACAGCTGCGCGGACGACCAGAAGGGCACAGGAGGCGAGGAAGTGGTGAATCTCCGCCGTCTCTGTCTTCAGTTTCTAGTTTTTAGTAATGTAGTTTAAATTTGTCCGTCGTTTATGTGAATTATGTGTACTTTGGCGATCTTTTGGACATCCGTCGGTGATCTTCTGGTAGTCGGAATGTGCATTGCCCTGTCCGATTCTATGTTTGTGTGACGATCTACGTTTCTTTTATCTACGTTGCATGCTAGTATGGATATGAGGGATCGGATATGAGATACACGGATGTGACGACATGATTTGAGGGTTGCCCGGTCAGTGCCCGCGGAGGCGCCCGAGCGCTACGTTTGAGGGGCCGGATTTGCAAAGTCCGGCTATAGATGCTCTGGGCGCAATGAAAAAAATATTTACAAATATCTAGACTAAATCGAATGGAAACAAAATATCTGCTCCAGCAAGCAAAATCCGGCGACCTGGGCACACCGGTTCTCGTGGCGCGCACGGATTGGTGTACGGACAGCGCCGGTCTCCACGCACGCGACTCCGTATCGATTGCTCTTTCTCTTTGACATCGTGTTTTTTTGCCTTGTGCACTGCGCGCCGTGTGGACTAACTGAACGGACAAACAGATAAACACGAGCCTACCAGTAGCAGGCTAGCAGCAGTGGTCGTCAGTCTAGAAACATGCATCGCGGAGCATGGTGTGCGCGGGACGTGTCGACACACGACCCAGAAGCGCAAGCGCACGACGAGTCGGCGAGCGCGCGGCGAGAGGACACCGGCGGTCGGCGGAGGAGGCCGGCTGCTCCTTCTCCACCTGGCGAAGCAATCTCTCGGCGCGACGCGACCCTCGCTTCGCTTGTCGAAAAGGTGTCGCTTTCGCTCGTCGGCCGTCTGACTCTGCTGGACCCACGTATGTAGCTTAACAAGAGATTTTTTACTGTGCGGCGGCAGTACTTTCTGTGGAGCGTCCTTTCTCGTCCAGTACGTCCGCTGTGACGCTGCGCTTTCCGCGTCGACTCGAGCGAGCCTTTCCGCTGGATTTCCACCGAATTTGCCAATCCAAGTCGAACGCGTCATAATAACGTAGCAGTGCGAGCATGTGCAGGAACGAAATCAATTGCATTAGTATTTTTGTTGCAAAACAACAATTTAGTAGTACATGATAGCCCGTGAGAAACTAAATCTTTCAAGGATTGATGCCTAGTACTACAACTTTGCTGGACTGAATCATCGTAGGCCTCTCCCGCGTTGACGAAGCTGCCATACTCCACGACAGCGTCGAGGACGCCGGACTCTGCGCTGCTTGGTTCTTCTTCACATGCTGTGATCGCGTCGTCCAGGTCAGCCGTCTCCTCGGCCGCCACCGGAACTGCCTCAGGTGCGGAGAGCACATCGATCCATCCCTCGTCCGAGTCCCAGTCCGGGAGCGCCGAGGCAGGGCAGGCCAATGCCCTCATCCTCCTCTCGGTCGTGCTCTCGTGCTCCTCCGCCACCTCGGTGTCCGACTCCGACTCCCAGAATGCCGCGTCCAGCGTGCTCTTCGGCGACACCCATTTGCTTTTGCTCTCGACGGCTTGGGGCTTCGCGTCGACGATGCCGGCGGAGGTCAAGAACGGGTGCTCCAGGAGCTGCGCCGCCGTGCACCGGTCGCTGGCCTGCCTGACCAAGCACCCGCGCAGGAAGTCCTTGGCCTCGGCGGACAGCCATTGAGGCACCTCTGGGACGGCATCCGTGTACCCGATCCGATGCAGCGCGGCCAGAGCGTCACCGTCCATGCCGCTCCACGGCGCGCGGCCGGTGGCCATTTCTACGACCGTGCAGCCGAGCGCCCAGACGTCGGCCGCGGGGCCCTGCTCCACGCCTCGCGCCGCCTCCGGCGCCATGAACGCCGGCGTGCCGCCGATGATCGGTCCGCTCGCGGAGGCCTCCCTCGCGCACCCAAAATCGGCGAGCTTGGCGCGGCCGTCGGCGCCGATCACGACGTTCCGCGACTTGACGTCCCCGTGCACCATCCCGGTGGCGTGGAGATACGCGAGCCCGGCCGCCATGTCGGCCGCGTAGCCGCGGACGGCACGCTCGTCGAGGCCCCCGTCGATCGCCACCCGGTCGGCCAGCGACCCGCCGGGGGCGAACTCGAGGAAGAGCTGGTAGGAGCCGTCGCGGGCGTCGCGGCCGCCGATGCAGGAGACGACGCGCGGGGAGCTTAGGCCGGCCATCACCCTCTGCTCCCTTCTGAGCGCCGCCGCGCACGCCGCGCTCGCCGACTTGACCGCGAAGAGGTCCCCCGAGGCGTCGTCCGCCGCGAGGAACACCTCGGCCCCCGAGGCGCCGCGACCGAGCGTGCGCACCCGCGTCCATTGCTTGCTCACGGCCATCGTCGCCTTCTCTTCTGTAATTCGTGTTAGGAATTGGGATTGTGGTGCTACTCTGTTGTCGAGCTTGTTTGTGTCCAAGCTGAATTGTTGATGAGTTCCTTTTTTTGGCGGGTGTGCGTATATATAGGTTGAGGGGGTGGGAGGGAAGAAAGGAAGGCTTTGTACTTGGGAGAAGAAAAGTTTAGAACATGGCGAAGGAATTTGGCGTGTGCGGGGATTAGGAAAGGAAATCCAGAAGCGAAAAGGCGTGGGAAGCAAGCTGCTTCGGGTCTCGGCACGCGCTCGTGGCGGCGGCGTCCTCCTGTGGCCATGGATGGACGCGCGAACGGGGCTTGACCAGGCTTAGCGCTCCGCCTATTCTTACCCGCGTAAATTAATCACGTTTAGGAGTCGGAAAAGGCAAAAACCGTGTCAAATCACTCGCGTCCGGGTCGTCTTGTAATGGCACGAGTGTTGTGAGATTTGCCCAGGCTCAGCCGATGATTCTTGGAAGGTACAAACGGGCTTGAAAATTAAGTAATCTGCTGGAGTACTTTTCAAAGTCTTGGTCGCTCATAGCGAGACGAGCTGTGTGAATCGGAGCAGCGTGGAGACTGGTTGCCAGAGTCTGGTGTAAACGGACACAATCGAGGCTCGAGGTCAGCGGCTGCACCTGAACGGAGTTGGCCAGTTGGGTCTCCACGGTTGGTACTTTGACATTGTGCCAATTGCCAAGTCCACCCCTGTACTGTACTACTGAACGCAGCAGCAACAATCGTTGCTGAATACGTATAAGCTGGTTACAGAAGCTGGTGACCCTCGAATCTCACAGCCGGTTACGCTTCACGAACACTTGCCTTTCACCGGGAAAGTTAGCTCACGACGGAAGGCCTCGACGTGGGCGTCTCCTCGACCGGAGAGAAAATCCCGAGGAAAAATATCTCGCGCGCGTCTACCTCCACGCCACACACCGGAATAGGGATGACAGGGAATGTTACTCGATCCCCATACCCCGTGCATACGCAGGCACGTTCACTGGCCGCCGCGCGCACACGCGACGTCCTCGACGCCTGCCGCTGCCCCCGTTCAGCTTGCGTACAAGTATCCATGGCCGCGAAATCGATCCGGCCACGTCGAGCCCGGGGACAAGTGGCGTTGTGGAAGGCATGGACGGGAGTGTGTGTGGGAGTGCCGCCGATGGCGATGCTGCTGGCCTATGCCGATGGATGCCGCCCTGCGGCGAGGCGACCGAAAGCGTGGTGGACGTGCGTGCGTACTTTTTGCGGCGCGGGGCCGCCGAAACCGAAAGGACGGAGACGCTGGTACGCAGATCGTCGCGTGAGCCGGATGCGTTGCTTTTGCTTTGCTTCCTTGGCCAGCGTGAGCAGAGCAGATCAGGCGCTCACTCGTCGCCACTGCCAACGCTTGGCTCCCACCATGCGTGCCGCCGCTGGATTTGTTTTCATTCCACTTCACTTCACCGCCCAGACAAGTGCAAGCCTTGGCCGTCCATTTTTCTCCACCTGAAGAAGAAAGCAGCGCACGCCACACGCACACGGGTCGGTCTATGATGGTGCACTTGAAACCCGCCAAATTATTTCACCACAGGCTGCTCTGCTGTCGTGCCAGTCGTCCGCAGAAACAAAACGTAGACGCGTCAGATCTGGCTCACTCACGACGCGAAAAGGAGCGGCGGCGTTCTTCCAACGGCTGGCGCACATGAACTCAACGTCCAAATGAAATGTGCACCCCAAGTCACACAGCCACACAAGTCAGATTTCACTGTAGTAGCACTTCAAACCTAACTTAACTCCGTCGTCAACCAATGATTGCATATACAGGTTACCACTAATTACCTTACCTCCAAAAAGAACAGGCAAAGCTAGCCTCTTCCTTCAAAATAAATAAACAGTAGAGTATACCTCCACTCTTTCCACTGCCGACCGCCAAGAGATGCACACAAGAAAGCCTTCACCGTAGTTTAACTTGATCCCATCGTCAACTAGTCATGATCGCATATTCCGCGCAAAAAAAAGCTAAAGATTGCACAAGTAAATTATCACTAATTAATCCACTACTCCCAGTGCCGACTGCTGGCCGCCAAGTGCTACCACTATTTAACTCGACGTTCCATTTGTTAGTGCTTACTAGTGATGCGGTCAAGCCAAAAGGCGAGGAGACTTGCTTTTCATTGGAAAAGGTCCCAACTCCCAACCCTAGCGGTAGCAGGTGTCGGCCCTTTGACCTTGTTGAACGCCGGTGTGCGGGCAAGGTTGCACGAACTGAACTGGTGCAGTTGACGAGCGGCCAACGGTCAGCCCGGTATGATCCGCGAGATCAAGACCATCTTCGGCAGATATGGCAGCGACGGACACGAACTCGATTTGTACGAGCCGTCTGTGCTAAAAAGGGATAAGTTTGAGTTAGGCTGGTCATAGTCAGTGGCGGAGCTAGACAAAAGCCGTCGTGGCGCAAGACAGAATATGACTGTTTAAGAGTCAAAAGCTAAAAATTTCACATCTAGGCCCTCCAACAATATATTCTTATAGCTGGGGCAATTGCCCCCTCCCCCCCCCCCAAAGTCTAACACATAGCTCCGATGAAGCGGAGAAACAATTTCATAGTTTTTTTTTAATGGAAGTGTTGCCATTTGTTTGGACGTGGAATATAGTATTTATGGAGAGGAGAGATGGGTTGTATTAGGCTTTGAGCTGAAGTCTGAATTATAGTTGTTCAGATGAAACCTAGTAATCTATTTCTATGGGCTTCAGTATTGAAGTATTTATGCCGCACCAAATTAATTTAATACTCCCTTTGTCCCATATAATATAGTGCACAATGATTTTGAAAGTCAAACGTTGCAATGCTTGACCAAGTCTATAGAGAAATTTATCTATTCTATAATACTCCATCCATCCAAACCTAATGGTATGCAACATTGTTTTCAATTAGACAATCTTTTTTTACATTGTGTAACATTTTAAATAATATCACATACATTTTATGAAACGAGTGAACATTTTTGAATTTCAATTGCATTTTTTGGTTGGTACAAACATTTTCTAAATTTGAGCCATCTTTTTTACAGTGCATGATTTTTAAAAAATGCGATAAACACTTTTAAAAATTAAATAAATTAATTTTCATAACATTTGTATTTAGTCTTTTAAAAATATAAATAAAAGAAAAAACATGCACGATGTGAGTGTGACGAAGCCACATGTCTACTCGTTGGCCCACTACCAGCTCCGTGTAGGCAAGCCGAGCTACAATATCGCATAAAGCAAGACATAGCAGCGCCCGTCCGTGGAAGCACCTATTGTACCCCTGCGGGACCAAACACACGCGCGCACAAGGAGGGCTCCCGGTTTTTGGACTTGTTTGACTGCTAGCATCGATTTTAGCCCTCTTGTATGAGTGGACTTGTACAGCCTACATCGGGTCATAAACCTTTGGGCCATGTTCTGTAACCTGTTTGATTGCCGACAAAGCTCCAATTTGTATTAGGGCACTAATAACATACTATATCGGCAGGTCAACAAACCACACACGTAACAATGTTGTGATTTCTCCAAGGGTTTTATAGGGTCTTCTAATCCTGCGGCGATTTCCATCGGAGTCAATGTAAACTTGTCATCGCCGATATTCTTCACGGCTGTGACGACCCCGGCTTAATCGTGCACTAATCATACACGCAAATGCACACGATCAAGCCTAGGACTCACTTGAAGATATCACAACACAACTCTAAAACATAAATAAAGTCATACAAGCTTTATATTACAAGTCAGGGCCTCGAGGGCTCGAATACGTAGCTCGATGGCATACAAGTGTCAGCGAAAGCATCAGATATCTGGGTACAGATATAACAAAGTTACAGATAGGCCTTTAGAAAGGCGGGGTAAAACAAAATACTACGATCGAAAGGCGTAGGCCTCCTGCCTAGGACCCTCCGAATCCTACTCCTGGTCGTCAGTCGGCTCCTCGTAGTAGTACTCGCCGGGAGGGTAGTAGTAGTAGCTGTAGTCGTCGACGGGGGCAGCTATCTCAGGGGCTCCGTCATCTGGATGCGACAAGTGGATATGGGGAGAAAAAGAAAGTAAAGCAAACGTGAGTACTCATCCGAAGTACTCAGCAACTAAGGACCTACACTACATATACAACATTTTCAAAGGAGAGCTGTATATGTGAACTGGGCTGCAGAAATGCCAGAATAGAGAGGGAAAGCCTAGTCCTATCGAAGACTAGCATCTTCAACAGTCTTGCAGCATTAGAAGAGAGCAGAATAACATAATGTAAAGTATAGCAGTGTCATCAACCTCGGCCAGAGATTCTTCCTCGACTCCCTGCGAGAAAGCAATCCCAAAGCCATACTATCCAGTTATCATCTCAAGTTCTAGTTGTACCGATCGGGATACAACTCCGAGTGTCCGTTACCGTAGGACAGGCTATCGATAGATTAGTTCTTCCCTGCAGGGGTGCACCAACTTACTCACCACGCTCGATTAACTCCGGCCGGACACACTTTTCTGGGTCATGCCCGGCCTCGGCCAAACTATACGCCGCAACCCGACCAAATACTTAACAGAGAGGTCAGCACGCCGGACTAAACCTATGCCCCCAGGGGTCTTGGGCCATCGCCCCGGGAACTCCTGCACGTTGCGAGGGCGGCCGAGAGCAGACCTAGCAACCCCTTAATACAAGCGCAGTTGCTTAACCAGTCCAACTCGGCGCGCGCCGCTCAGTCGCTGACGTCCATTAAGCTTCGGCTGAAGTGTACGACGCAGAACACCCATACTATGCCCACGTGATGGTTAATGCTATCAGGCCAGAGGCCCCTCGGATCAAATATCCAAACCGCTAGTGTGTTGGTAGTGCGGTAACGAGCAGAGACTCATGAAAGATGTGACCCCGTCGCCCCGTCTCGAGGACTTGCGGCAAGGGCGAGGAATGCCCGGCCACGCCTCGTGTTCAACTCTCGGGCACCATCCAGGTCCACCCGATTCCACATCACTCGCAATTAAGCTCGCGCGGGTACCCCTCAGGGCCGACCCGTCTTTAGTAACATGTTTCAGTGTAAGTCATGGTAACAATAGTAACTGTGTGTCTAACACCAAAGGAACCCTGAGGAATGACCCTCGATGGAGTCCCACCTGATGTTCTCGTCAAGGTGAACGAAGGAGGTATCACCCTCGAGGTCCACACTTGAAGTGTTGCACGACGACGTCGTTATCGGGGGTGGTGTAGGAGGAATCACCCTCGCTTACCACGACCGAATAACTAACCTACAAGGTTATCATCAGAAGTGCTATCGAAGTATCACCCTCGGCACTCGATAATAACCCAGCAGTGTCGAGCATCTAAGGGGGAGTGACGTGCGGTGTCGGGGCCTGGTCTTCAATCCCGTTGCTCGGGTCTTCTGATCATCCAGCGGGGCAGTCGGGACTAGTGGGGTCTCTGATGGTCTCTACCCAACCTATTCTAAACAGTTTAGGATAACAGGCAGGTAACAATAGCAGGTTACAATAAACAAGCTATGCAGCAGATATAGGATACAGTAGCAGCAGCAGATTCTAATGCAAGCATAAGAGAGAAGAGAGTGGACGATATCAGAATGCTCAAAATGGGGGTGCTTGCCTGTCTGCTCGACGGCAAGGGCAGGGTCGTCAACTGCGTCGTCGGGCTCCTGAGCAGCGTCGGCTTCGGGAGCTACGTCGACGTCGGGGTCTACCGATAGAGAGAAGGGGGAAGAAACATATAAATACACAGCTAACGATGCAACACAGAACATGCCATGACTAGGATGTAGTGCAGGGTTGCCTGAAGTATGTCTAAGTCAATTTAGTTATTATAGGATTAAGGTGGGATTTATTTACCGGTGATTATGCACTATTCATCTATCGAATACGGCCTTGAAGTTGCGGTTTCACCTACGTAGGGGGTTCCGGCATTGAAACAGACGACACGATCAGATTCGTCTCGTCGTTCTAAGCAACTTTCATGTTTTAAGTTTTTCAATCCGAGCTACGGTTTAAAAATTATGAATTTTCGAAGTTTAAATGGTTTTCTAGAATTATTTTTATGAACAGAAAAGGGTTTATTGCGTCAGCATGACGTCAGCAGGTCAACAGGTCGGCTGACCAGTCAAACCTGACCTGTGGGACCCACATGTCGGTGACAGTAGCTTAAACAGGGAATTACTTTATCTAAACTGGGTTATTTAGCAGATAGGCCCCACCTGTCATAGACTAATTAGTATCCCTAATTAGTTTTAATTAATGAATTGATTTAATTAGCGGATTAAGGGGTGGGACCCGCCTGTCAGTGGGCTAGAGCTGCCCAGTCACCACAGTTGACTAGGTCAACGGGTCAACCGGGGCCTTGGGACCCACCAGTCAGTGGCCCAGCGGTGCCACGCGAGCGCCACGTCGGCGGTGGCCGGCGGCTCAACGCCGGCGACCATTTGCGCGGCGGTGCATCGCCGGAGCACGTCGGAAATGCCCCACAGGGGGTCTTTTCGCGCGCGCTTGGGCGCGTTGGAACGTCCGTTCGACACCGCGTCGACCTAGGTTAGCGAGAGGTGCCGGGGACGGCCGGAACGACGCCGCCGATAAGCCGGAGCGGCACCAGAGATCGGCCTACGACGGAATCGGGGCTGCGGGGCACTAGGAGGCGCGTGCGCGTGTGCTACGTGCTCCTGGGAGCACTAGGAGCACGGTTCTGAGCTCAGGAGCTGCCAACGATGGTCGTGGCCGCGTCGACGGAGCTCACCAGCGGCGTGCAGAGCTCGGTCATGGCGGCGACGGTGCAGCGGCTAGCTAGAACTGCGCGAGGGGGGCAGAGGGGGAGCTGGGGCTTACAGTGCGGCACACGTAGGCCCTCGGGTGCTTAGTAGCAGCAGACGGTGTACGGAGACGAAGAAGTTCACCGGAGCCGAGGTAGATGGGGGCGACCCGATTCGTTCCCTGCCGCGGCTCCCGACCCGTGTTCGTGTTTGAGGATGATGTAGACGACGGCGCTGAACTGCTACGGCATCTTGGCAAGTTGAAGCGAGGCCAGTGGCCACGAGAACGGCGGCGAGTGGCTGCGGTGGCGCTCGGCGACAGCGGATCTAGAGGAGAAAAGGAGCGGAGCTGGGCGAAGGAGAGAGGGGGAGAGTGAGTGGGGAGGCCAGGGGGAATGGACGGCTTTGGCCTTATCCCCCCAGCGCGTCGGTGGCGCCGGTGCCGTCGCCGTGTCGACGGGCGACCGGAGCGCGCGCGCTCGACCAGGGAGGGGATGACACGCGAGGGAGAGAGAAGCAGCTGGGCTAGCTGGGCCGGTTTCGGGGCACTGTGCACTTAGGCCCAGTGCACAGTGCCTCGTTTTATTTTTCTGTTTCTGTTTTCTATTCTTCTTTTATTTATTTCTGTTAGGTAATTGTTTAGGGCACTTTGCTATTTTGTAAAATGTGGGACTAGGCCCAAATATTACAATGCAATATTCCTTGTCACCAAAAACTTGTTTGGGCAAAGTTGGTTTTCTTTTGGATTTTATTTTATCATAAAGGAATTAAATAATGCTGATTTGGTGCTGGTCCATATGGTTTGAGTCACTTGAATAATCCAAGTATCATTGTTTATATTTTTATGAGTGCTTCTGGAATATTTGCTATTTAGTGAACATTTTTGCAACAGTGTTTGAGCAAATTTATTTTGCACTTTTGAATTTGAGTTGATTTTCAGAATGGAGTTTGAATTGCTTTGGTTAACCACTATATTTAAGCACTTCAAATGATATGACTTGGCATTATTAGCAGTAGATCACAGTGACTAATACACAGGGGTGTTACAAGTTCTCCTCTAAAAGAAATTCTCGTCCCGAGAATTTAGGAGGTAGAAGGAAAGGGGTCGGGATATTCTTCCCGAAGATGATCCTCGCGTTCTCAAGTGGCTACATCTTCAGTATGATTCGACCACTGCACTTTAAGGAACTTGGTCGTCTTTTGACGAGTTCGACGTTCAGCTTCATCGAGAATGCGGATCGGATGATCCTTATAAGATAAGTCATCTTGCAATTCAAGCATCTCGTGATCCACTGCGCGGTGCGGAGATTCCTTGAAGCATTTACGAAGTTGTGACACGTGGAAGACGTCATGGATATGAGAGAATTGTGGTGGCAACTCCAATTTATATGCCACCTGTCCACGTCTAGCCACGATGCGGAAAGGACCAATATAGCGTGGAGCTAGCTTGCCCTTGATTCCAAAATGACGGGTGCCCTTCAAAGGAGTGACACGAAGGTAAGCTTGATCACCTGGTTGATAAGTCAGACCCCATCGCTTGCGATCATAATTGCTCTTCTGACGGTCCTGAGCCGCCTTAAGATTTTCTCGGACAATTCTGACTTGTTCTTCGGCGTGTTGAATAATGTCCGGTCCCATGAGAGGTCGTTCCCCAGTTTCTGACCAATTCAGAGGGGTTCGACATTTACGTCCATATAGCACTTCGAAGGGGGCCATTTTCAAACTGGCTTGATAACTGTTATTATAAGAGAATTCGGCAAACGGGAGAGATTCTTCCCACTTCTTACCGAATGATATAACACAAGCGCGAAGCATATCTTCAAGCACTTGGTTAACTCGCTCAACTTGGCCTTGGGATTGGGGATGATAAGCTGAACTCCATGTAATGTGAGTCCCCATAGCTTCTTGGAAACTTTCCCAGAACTTGGACGTGAAAAGACCGCCACGGTCCGAACTGATCTCCTTCGGAATACCGTGGAGTGAAACGATTCTGGAGATATACAGCTCTGCTAGCTGGCTAGCGGTGATAGTCTCCTTAACAGGCAGAAAATGAGCAACCTTGGAAAGTTGGTCGACGACGACAAGAATAGCATCGTGACCTTTCTGAGACTTGGGAAGACCAGTAATGAAATCCATATGTACTTTATCCCACTTCCACAAAGGAATAGGGAGTGGTTGAAGAATTCCAGCAGGCCTCTGATGTTCTGCTTTCACGCGATGACATACGTCACATTCAGCAACATATCGAGCAATGTCCTGCTTCATTTTGAACCACCAGTACCTCTGACGAAGATCGCGATACATCTTGGTACTACCCGGATGGATAGACAGTGGTGTATCATGAGCCTCCTTCATGAACTTGTCAGTCATAAGCTCGAAGCGAGGTACTACAATGCGGTCTCTGAAATATAATGTTCCATCTTCAGCAACTGAAAAATCCCTGTACTTCTCAAGGTGAAGCTCTTTCTTCATCAGATCGATTTTGGCATCTTTGGCTTGCACTTCTTTAACAGCCTTCTCAAGATCCGGCTGTACCACAAGGTTATTAAGAGAACCCTGGGGAACAATTCGCAGATTCAGTTGGGCCATGTGGTGGATCTGAGTGACTATGAATGGAGCGATTGGCTTCTATGGAACTTAGGGCATGCGGGAACAAGAGTGGACGAGGTCCTAGGAGATTTTGAGCCGACATGACAGGGAAGATCATTGGGAAGAGGGGAGATGGGTAGAGGAGCAGGAGGAAGAGGAGATAGGGGATTCCAATATTGGAGAGGTGGATCTTAGGACAATAGTGAACTTTGAACAATTTCTTCACTGATCCTCAATCCTTGGCTATTAGGCTCTGGATTTCCTCACTTAGGATTCACTGAATTCTTGGGAGGATGGGTTGCTCTCACAATATGTCAAATCATACAGAGCAGCCACAAACTTATGGTGGAAGTGAGGGGATATTTCACAACCCGAGGGGCTGGTATGACCGTTGACGGGACGCGCCCGCCAACATGCCGTCACCGGGTATCATAATGGTAGGAATTTTGAACTCTCAATTACCTAATGTAGGACAACCTTACAATAGGTTTCCTAAATCTTCAGCAAAGAAAACAAACTCGTGTGCATAGAAGAACCACCTCCGATAGGAAAGCTTGAAGACTTTGCCTGGAAGGAAATTTTCAAAGTTTTCAACTATGAATAAATAGGTATGACTGGGCACAACGAAAGACATACTCTCTTAGTACCACTTGGAGCCCCCTTAGCAGTACAATTTTCCCTATTGACTCAAAAATGATAAAAAGAACTAGTAAAGAACTACAAGGCTTCATGTTCCAATACTTCAGAAAACACACCAAAATCTTCATATTGTGTTTGGATGTTTGTATTGGAGGGCTCCGTATTGAATTATGTTGAATACCAATTCGACTAGGAAACTATAATGGACATGAAAAATTGGATGATGGAATCTCAGTGAGGTTTTAATTGAAATCCCGTTTGGATGGCAAACTATGGAATTACATAGCAATATTAGCAACAAAGATAATGTTTTGTTCTATATGCATGAAAACAAAATTTGTACAATCAATGACTATAATTGAATGATTATATAGCAAAAAATCGAATATTCTAGAAATGCATGATCACAACAAATAATATTGATGCAACAACAATAATTCACATACGCCAACAAAGTACAATACACAGTTCAAATAGGTGTTCCAAATTCTAACAACAACAAGAAGACACAGTCCAAATTTAACAACACAATAGTTCAAATAGGTTCAAGTTCAACAAGATGAACAAGAAAGCATCATTTGCATAACTTCAAGGCAACAGTAGCACCGATGCCTTCCTCATGTGCATGGGAAGCTCCATTAGAGCTTCAAACAAACGCTCATTGAGAATCAACTTGTCACAAGACTGCAACATGTCTACTTCTGCCAAATCTGGTATCAACTGAAGTGCAAAAAGTATTCCAGAATGAGTAGTAGCCATTGGCAGTGGAAGTGGGTCAGTTATCTTCAAAGCATCCTTAAAAGTGGTCCTCATTACTCCAATCATGCACACAATGACACAAGTTATACAACTCTTTGGCACCTTGGGTTTTATTGTTGACTTGAAACCCATTCCTTGAACTGGTACCTAGTCGATCAGAATGGGACCAGAAAGCTAAGTTCATTGGTGTGACCAACATGCACTGAGTAATATTTTCCTATGGTGGACCAACTAGAGTTAGCTAACAATAACATAGATAAGAAACAAATGCCACGAGAAACAATCTTACCTTGAGGTAGAGCAAACACATCTTTTTTATGGGAACTTGCTGTTTTATTTAACTTGTTCTGGGCAGAGTTAGAGAAGAACACACTCATAATACTATCCAACGCAATATGCAACCAAGTCTTGCAACTTTTATTCATGTAGCCCTAGCTAGATTGTGTGCCACCTTATTGGTGGGACACCTAGCGCATATACCTAGTGATGATCCGGCAATCCTAACAACTTTTTAATCTCCTCAATGACTTGCCCATTCATAGAGCGGTCCAACTCAATGTCTGTCAGCATCGTTGCCATGCACTGATAGTCTGTCTCTAGTATGAGTCTCCTGACCCCTATCTCCATCACCACCGTATTAGTCATGCATGCTTAGGATGGTAATTAACTTGTTGTGGACACCAGAGAATTTTTCGCTTGGGATTTGAGACACGCTTAACACTAAGGATTTGCATGTAAAAGTAGCTTCTGCTATTTGAAGATAGGATGATGTATTTGGTTAAATGAGCTTTTTCCTTTCTTCACCTAATAACCAAAAATTGGTATGCAACTAAGAAGTTGGAACTGCTGGGTTTTATTTGCATGCAACCATTATAGACTAGCATCATTGATGCGTCTGGGCGCGAGCGATGGCCTTGGACTTACCAATCAGACCCCACGGGGTACTAGGCTTGTTGTACATGCTCTACTAATGCCATGAGGCACTAATTTTGACGATGAGTTCTTTATATTTAATGCAAGACTTGAGTTCTGTGCTTCCACCACATAAAACTTTTATTGCTAGCCTCTTCAGTACTGAGCATTGCCCACTCTCACATCAAGACTTGGTGCATCCATCGTCATCACATCCAAATCTGTGCAAGGAATTCCTCTTGTTCTCCTACACATAAACCTAACCATCTCCTAAAACATCCGCTATACCTACCTACTTATGTCATTTCCATAGCCATTCCGAGTAAATTGCCATGCACTAGCATTTATCTTAAATGATTAGAGATGTGTTGTCATTATCATATGCTTTACATGATCATTATAGCTAGCATTGTGTTTTTCATGTCCTTGCCATTTTCATTGTATCCTTTGCTACGCTTGATCATTGCTATCCTGGTACACCACCAAAGGCATCATATAGATATAATCGTTTCATGTTCATAGCAAGAGCTATGTTTGAATTTATATGAAGTTGAGAAATGTGTAATGGTCACTATTGTAAGGTATTGCTCCTAGATTGAGAGAAAAAAGAGATAAAAATTAAGGATCCAAATATAAAAATATGTGTCAAAAAAGCACCCAAAGAACTGAGAGAGATAGAAGGAGCAACACCATTTTCCTTTTCAGAGTACACATGTAAAGTCTTCAAAGTACCACCAAGTGTTCATAGTAGAAATTTTATGAGTGCTTCAAAACAGCACCACGTCATCTCATTTCATTGTCGAGAGTTCATGAGTCTCATTTAAATACTAGTGGGAAATTTTACATTATAGAACTTGACTTGTATATTTCAATGATGAGCCTCATTAAATGAGCTCTAGATCGTTGTGAGCAAGCAAGTTGGATGCACCCCCATTAGTCCATTCGAGAGCTTTCATTCATATATAGCTCCATGTACATGTTGGGAAATGTTGCATGGAAAACAAAAAAAATTCTACGCACACGCAAGATCTATCCATGGAGATGCATAGCAACGAGAGGGGAAAGTGTGTCTACGTACCCTCGTAGACCGTAAGCGGGAGCGTTTGACAACGCGGTTGATGTAGTCGAACTTCTTCGCGTTCCAACCGATCGAGCACCAAACGTACGACACCTCCGCGTTCAGCACACGTTCAGCTCGATGACGTCCTCCGCCTTCTTGATCCAGCAAGACGGCGAGGTAGTGCATGAGTTCCGGCAGCATGACGGCGTGGTGACAGTGATGGTGATGTGATCTCCGCAGGGCTTCGCCTAAGCACTACGAAAATATGATCGGGGGTGTAAACGGTGGAAGGGGGCGCTGCACATGCCTAAGGATGGCAATTTTACCCATGGGTACGGGTACCCGCAGATACTGTACCCACATGGGCAGGATATGGGCACAATTTCATACCCACGGGTAATACCCATACCCTACCCGTTAAGTCATGGGTAAGGCACGGGTATAGCCTTTAGCCCATGGATATACCCATACCCTACCCGTTTATACTATCATGTGAACCCTACCCGTGATTCACAAGTGTACCTATGTGAAAGTTGTGTCGTGAGCTTATGAACCTATGTTAAATTTGTCACCAATTGTCAATTTGAATTGACATAATTGTCATGTACTCATCGATCTATTATTGAGTCGAGATCAATGATTTTTTTGTCAAATGTGCTATAAATGAATGTAAAATTGTGAATAACTTGTCTACTGTTTGATCTACCCGTTGGGTACCCAATGGGTAAGGGTACCCGTCGGCTATGGGTACGGGTAAAGTTTCATACCCATGGGTACGGGTATGGGTAGAGTTTTGTACCCATTAACTAAATGGGTATGGGTATGGTATTGCTCTACCCGCCCCATACCCTACCCATTGCCATCCTTACACACGCCTAAGACAATGTTGTGTTGTGCTAGGCGCCCCCCCTCCACATATATATAGGTGGGAGGGAGGGAGGAGCAGCCAAGGAGGCGCCCTAAGTAGGCCGAATCCTACTTGGGGTCCTCCCCTAGCCGCGCCCCCCTTCCATATATAGGTGCGGGGGAAAGGCAGGGGAGGGAGGCGCCCCCCCTTCCTTTCTCCCATGAGAGGGGAAGGCAGGAGGGGCTAGCCCTCCCGGCCCCCTTTCCTTCCCTAGGGCTGGCCAGCCAGGGAGAGGGGCGCAACAGCCCCCTGTGGGCTGGTCTGTCCCTCCCTTGGCCCATTAAGCCCATATACCTACCGGGGGGTGTCCGGAACCCCTTCCGGTGACCCGATGGCTATCCGGTGCATCCCGAAACTCTTCCGGTGTCCGAATACCATCGTCCTATATATCAATATTTACCTCTCGACCATTTTGAGACTCCTCGTCATGTCCGTGATCTCGTCTGGGACTCCGAACAACCTTCGGTCACCAAATCATATAACTCATATAACACTATATCGTCAACGAACGTTAAGCGTGCGGACCCTACGGGTCCGAGAACTATGTAGACATGACCGAGACACGTCTCCAGTCAATAACCAATAGCGGAACCTGGATGCCCACATTGGCTCCTACATATTCTACAAAGATCTTTATCGGTCGAACCGTTATGACAACATACGTAATTCCCTTTGTCCATCAGTATGTTACTTGCCCGAGATTCATCATCGGTATCTTCATACCTAATTCAATCTTGTTACGGGGAAGTCTCTTTACTCGTTCCGTAATACATCATCTTGTAACTAACTCCTTAGTCATTTTCTTGCAAGCTTATGATGTGTATTACCGAGAGGGCCCAGAGATACCTCTCTGATACTCGGAGTGACAAATCATAATCTCGATCTATGCCAACTCAACAAACACCTTCGGAGATACCTGTAGAGCATCTTTATGATCACCCAGTTACGTTGTGACGTTTGATAGCACACAAGGTATTCCTCCGGTATCCGGGAGTTGCATAATCTCATAGTCGAAGGAATATGTATTTGACATGAAGAAAGCAATAGCAATAAACCGAACGATCATTATGCTAAGCTAACGGATGGGTCTTGTCCATCACATCATTCTCCTAATGATGTGATCCCGTTATCAAATGACAACACATGTCTATGGTTAGGAAACCATAGGCATCTTTGATCAACGAGCCAGTCTAGTAGAGGCTTACTAGGGACACAATATTTGTTTATGTATTCACACATGTATACCCAGACATTTTGAGTATGTGTTCACTGACAGAACTGTTCTCCTCCATCTTGCAGCGATAGAACTTGTTGGAGACTTCATATCTCTCAACCCGGGCATTTGCTTGAAATATTAACTTCAACTCTTGGAACATCTCATAAGCTCCATGACATTCAAAATGTATTTGAAGTCCCGGTTCTAAGCCGTAAAGCATGGCACACTGAACTATCGAGTAGTCATCAGATCGAGCTTGCCAGACGTTCATAACATCTGCTTCAGCTCCTGCAGCAGGCCTGTCACCCAGCAGTGCATCAAGGACATAATTCTTCTATGCAGCAATGAGGATAATCCTCAAGTTACAGACCCAGTCCGTGTAGTTGCTACCATCATCTTTCAACTTAGATTTCTCTAGGAACGCATTAAAATTTAGGGGAACGGTAGCTCGGGCCATTGATCTACAACATAGATATGCAAAACTATAAGACTAAGATCATGATAAATTAAGTTCAATTAATCAAATTACTAATGAACTCCCACTTAAAAAAACATCCCTCAAGTTATCTAAGTGACACGTGATCCAAATCAACTAACCCATGTCCGATCATCACGTGAGATGGGGTAGTCTTCAATGGTGAACATCTCTATGTTGATCATATCTACTATATGACTCACGTTCAACCTTTCGGTCTCCAGTGTTCCGAGACCATGTCTGTACATGCTAGGCTCGTCAAGTTTAACCCAAGTATTTTGCATGTGCAAAACTGCCTTACACCCATTGTATGTGAACGTAGAGTCTATCACACCCGATCATCACGTGGTGCTTCGAAACGACGAACTTTGGCAATGGTGCATACTCGGGGAGAACACTTTTATCTTGAAATTTAGTGAAGGGATCATCTTATAATGCTGCCACCGTTCTAAGCAAAATAAGATGCATAAAGGATAAACATCACATGCAATCAAAATATGTGACATGATATGGCCATCATCATCTTGTGCTTTTGATCTCCATCTCCAAAGCATCGTCATGATCTCCATCGTCACCGGCTCGATGCCTTGATCTCCATCGTTACGTCGGGGTCGTCTCGCCAACTATTGCTTCTACAACCATCGCTAACGCATAGTGATAAAGTAAAGCAATTACATGGCGCTTGCACTTCATACAATAAACAGATAACCCTAAGGCTCCTGCCGGTTGTCGATATTACAAAACATGATCATCTCATACATCAACATATATCACATCATATCTTGACCATATCATATCACAACATGCCCTGCAAAAACAAGTTAGACATCCTTTACTTTGTTGTTGCAAGTTTTACGTGGCTGCTACGGGCTTCTAGCAAGAACCGTTCTTACCTACGCAAAAACCACAACGGTGTTTTATCAAGTTTGCTATTTTAACCTTCTTCAAGAACCGGCCGTAGTCAAATTCGATTCAACAAAAGTAGGAGAAACAGACATCCGCCAGCGACCTTTATGCCAAACTAGTTGCATGTCTGTCGGTGGAACCGGTCTCATGTGCGTGGACATGTAAGGTTGGTCCGGGCCGCTTCATCCCACAATACCGCCGAATCAAAATAAGACGTTGGTGGTAAGCAGTATGACTATCGCCGCCCACAAATCTTTGTGTTCTACTCGTGCATATCATCTACGCATAGACCTGGCTCCGATGCCACTGTTGGGAAACGTTGCATGGAAAACAAAAAAAATCTACGCACACGCAAGATCTATCCATGGAGATGCATAGCAATGAGAGGGGAGAGTGTGTCTACGTACCCTCGTAGACCGTAAGCGGAAGCGTTTGACAACGCGGTTGATGTAGTCGAACTTCTTCGTGTTCCAACCGATCGAGCACCGAACATACGACACCTCCGCGTTCAGCACACGTTCAGCTCAATGATGCCCTCCGCCTTCTTGATCCAGCATGACGTCGAGGTAGTGGATGAGTTCCGGCAGCATGACGGCGTGGTGACGGTGATGTGATCTCCACAGGGCTTCGCCTAATCACTACGAAAATATGACCGGGGGTGTAAACGGTGGAGGGGGCGCCGCACACTGCTAAGATAATGTTTTGTTGTGCTAGCCCCCCCCCCCATATATATAGGTGGGAGGGAGGGAGGAGCAGCCAAGGAGGCGCCCCAAGTAGGTCGAATCCTATTTGGGGTCCTCCCCTAGCCGCGCCCCCTTTCCATATATCGGTGCGGGGGAAAGGCAGGGGAGGGAGGTGCCCCCCCTTCCTTTCTCCCATGAGAGGGGAAGGTAGGAGGGGCTAGCCCTCCCGGCCCCCTTTCCTTCCCTAGGGCTGGCCAGCCATGGAGAGGGGCGCAACAGCCCCCTGTGGGCTGGTCTGTCCCTCCCTTGGCCCATTAAGCCCATATACCTACCGAGGGGTGTCCGGAACCCCTTCCGGTGACCCGATGGCTATCCGGTGCATCCCGAAACTCTTCCGGTGTCCGAATACCATCGTCCTATATATCAATATTTACCTCCCGACCATTTCGAGACTCCTTGTCATGTCTGTGATCTCGTCTGGGACTCCGAACAACCTTCGGTCACCAAATCATATAACTCATATAACACTATATCGTCAACGAACGTTAAGCGTTCGGACCCTACGGGTCCGAGAACTATGTAGACATGACCGAGACACCTCTCCAGTCAATAACCAATAGCGGAACCTGGATGCCCATATTGGCTCCTACATATTCTACGAAGATCTTTATCGGTCGAACCGTTCTGACAACATACGTAATTCCCTTTGTCCATCAGTATGTTACTTGCCCGAGATTCATCATCGGTATCTTCATACCTAATTCAATCTTGTTACCGGGAAGTCTCTTTACTCGTTCCGTAATACATCATCTTGTAACTAACTCCTTAGTCATTTTCTTGCAAGCTTATGATGTGTATTACCGAGAGGGCCCAGAGATACCTCTCTGATACTCGGAGTGACAAATCCTAATCTCGATCTATGCCAACTCAACAATCACCTTCAGAGATACCTGTAGAGCATCTTTATGATCACCTAGTTACATTGTGACGTTTGATAGCACACAAGGTATTCCTCTGGTATCCGGGAGTTGCATAATCTCATAGTCGAAGGAATATGTATTTGACATGAAGAAATCAATAGCAATAAACTGAACGATCATTATGCTAAGCTAACGGATGGGTCTTATCCATCACATCATTCTCCTAATGATGTGATCCCATTATCAAATGACAACACAAGTCTATGGTTAGGAAACCTTAACCATCTTTGATCAACGAGTTAGTCTAGTAGAGGCTCAGAGCGTCTCCAGCCGTTCGGCCCCCCAGGCGCCTGAAATATCACCGCCTGCGGGCGCGCCGGCGATATTTTTGGCGTGGGGGCGGATGGTTTCCCAACCGCCGCCCCAAGCCCAACCCAGACGTCGTCTTTTTGAAAAATAAACTTGGCCAGAATTCGGCAAAACACGACAAAATTCGGTCAAATTCAACACATATTAGGTGATTTCATTGATATTTGTACATAAAAACTTAAAAACACAATTCAAAACTAAAAAACATAATAAAAACTACTGCACCGCCATCCGCCGCTCCTCCTACAGGCCGAAGAACGCGCCGAAGGCGCTGTAGTCGCCGCCGTCGTCGGCCTCCTTCTTCACGCCGCCACCATCTGTGATGCACCCCTGCCCTACGTCGCCTTGGCGGACGGGTTTGGTTGGCGGCGGTGGTGCGTCGTCGTCGTCACTGTCCTCGAGGACGATGACGCCGCCCTAGTCTCGGCCGTGGCGAACTCCTCGAGGGCGCGGCGCTGGCTCTCCGTCTCCAGCCGGACGTAGTCCTCGCGCGCTCACTTGATGGCGGCCTCATCGTTGAGGGCGGCCATGTCGCCGTGCTCGCTGTTCACGGCGACGAGCCCCGACTCTGTCTTGGGCTTGACGAGGCGGGAGGAGGAGGAGCCACGGCCGCCCTTGTTGATGACGAGGGCGCCACCGCGGGTGCGCCGCCCGAGCGGCGTCTCCACGTGCTCGGGCTTGACGCTGGCGAGCACCGGCAATCCGGACGAGTGGGAGTGGGAGGAGGAGGAGGATGACGAACCACCCGCCATTCACCGCGGCAGCCAAATGCCGCCACCGCTCCGGTGGGGGACAGGCGTCGGGGCCGCTGGGTACTGGAGCGATGGTTGGTTGCCGCCCTCGAGGTGCTCGAGGACGAAGTGCAGCGTCCGCCCGGGGACGCCCCACCACAAGCGTCGGCCGTCGGCGTTGTGGCGCCCCCTCACTGGCACGTTATTGGTGGAGGCGAGCTGCTCCTCGTGGCGGCGTTGGAAGTATGCTGCCCAGCTGGCGTGGTTATCGACGGCGTACTACGGGCGGCCGCGCACCTCCTCCGGCAGGGAGGCCCGAACACGCTCGATCTCGTGGTGGAAGTAGGCGGGGTGCTCGGCGTCGGGCTGCGGGGGGACTGGGACGCCTCCGAAGCTGAGCCTCCACCGCCCCGGCACACGCATGTCAGGTGACGCCGGGTAGTTGGCCTGGTGGAGGAGGTGCGCCTCCCACTCGTGCAGGGTGCGGCGGCCTAAACCGTTGGCCGCCGCACCGTCACCGGGGAAGCGCTCGCCCATCGAGAGGATGACTCGGTGGTTGGTGTCGGGGGGAGAGAGACGGGATGGGGCGGCGGCGAGGAGAGAGGAACTGCGGGAGAAGGTGAGTGCGACCACCAACGAGGAGGGGGTGGCTTTATATAGCCGCCGGGGGGGGCAGACGTGTGTGTACGCGTGGCGGGAGGGGGACGGCGCGTCACCGGGCCATCACTGCACCGCCCGTGGGGAATCAATGGAAAGCTGACCGGCGGCATCCTTGGCATTGATTTCCCGCGGGAAACGAGGCGATGAGGAAGACGAGACACGGCTGGTCACTGACTCGGCGGGCCCGCGGGACTTTCACGCCAAAACGCTTCCCCCGGCACCCCCGGGCGCCCCCCAGCCCGCCGGGTTCGGCCTGGGTCCGCCGGCGCCAATTTCGGCCCTAGCCGGCGAAATTTGGGCTACTGGGGGCGCGACTGGGCCGATTTTTAGACGCCGGCGGTAAAAAAGGGCCTTGGGGGCCTGTTGGGGTGGGGCGAGTGGAGATGCTCTTACTAGGGACACGATATTTGTTTATGTATTCACACATGTATTTAAGTTTCCGATCAATACAATTCTAGCATGAATAATAAACCTTTATCATGAATAAGGAAATATAAAATAACAACTTTATTATTGCCTCTAGGGCATATTTCCTTCAGAACACCCTAGTTGTATGACAATCCCTACTCCTTGCACAACAGTGATCATAAGGTCTTACTCTTGTCCTAATGGTCAGGAACGTTGTTGCTAGACTTTCTCGTTTTTAACTTCTTAAAAAAACATCATTATGTCTCCTTGCCTTGCTTAGGTCATGAAATTGAGCTTGCGCTCAGACTCCAAATGGTGAAGATTGTGAAACAGAGAAGACATACAACAAGTGATTGTATTCGGTCTTCTATCAAGGGTTAGCATAGAAATGATTGCATGTTAATAAGCTTGGTAGGGATGATTATGATTGTGTATCCAATTAATTTGACATTCTTTCTAAACCTTTGGCATGGGTGATTGTGTCCTGGATTAGGGGTCACACAGCACATCGTCTCTCGGCCAGGCCGGTGGTCCAGACCATGGATCCCCATGAAGGTTCACCGGTGGACCATCTCAAGGAGGTCCATGGCCCGTAGAAGGAATATTCCCGAAGACTTGGCACGGCCGGCGTGAGAGAAAACCCGGATTAAAGGACCGGAAAAAATACCCTCTAGGGCAGCCAATCAACATGACCGGCGGACGAACCCTAGGTACGGGCGGCGCGGCCCCCGGTGGCGATCATGGAGATCGACCCTCCCGGGGGCGGCACGGTGCTGAAGCGGCTGTGGCTAGGGTTTAGATCGAGATTAGGCTGATACCATGTTACGCTCATTGCTACCTTGGCAACGGCACAAAGGGCTACCGCCTTGCTTGAGCAACCTCGTCGGTTTCCACTCCAGCCACAACCTCCGCGATGGATCGATCGTTACGACTGTGGGGGGATGTCCGTCGGCTTACCTTCGGATTCTTCTCCAGTCTCGTCGTCTGCGTCGCTACCGTTTGTGACTGCGGGGGATGTTGAGTATCGTGATTAGGTTGGAAACATTGGATAGACTAGGAAATTTTCTGGCTTGTCTTGTACTCCAAAAAGATCATATACTCCTATATATATGGCCACGAGGCTCAAGCAATAAATAATCGATTCCACCAATCTCCCCTCTATCCCTTCTAATGTTAGATATTTAGGGTTTGCGGTCTACCCCCTAATTCCTCTGCGCTTATCCGTGGTGCCGCTCACAATTCGCATATTTGAGACTAGGGGGTAGGGACCTTCTTATACTGTCTTTCCAAAGAGTCCACTGATAATCGACCAGCTTCCTTAAGCATACAACTTAAGTATGTTCCAACAAGTAATAATTCCTTGATAATCATGTAAAGTAATTCCATGCATAAATACATATATATAATTCCATAGTGAGGTATTCCGAATATTAGCAATTCCTAGTAATTTGAATATAGTTGCAGGACACATAATTCCAACATCTCCCACTTGTCCAAAACGATCATTCAAATATTCGTAAACCCATAGCCTTAACATGCTTACCAAATACCTCCTGACTAAGA
This sequence comes from Thinopyrum elongatum, assembly GCA_011799875.1. Lineage (NCBI taxonomy): Eukaryota > Viridiplantae > Streptophyta > Magnoliopsida > Poales > Poaceae > Thinopyrum > Thinopyrum elongatum. Next base: position 474,461,148 of record CM022297.1, read on the forward strand.
GGCTTAGTCAAGGGATCAGCAATCATATGAACATTATGTTGAAAGCCCTCAAAAAAATATAGTGATACTTCCCTCCAATATGTTTCCTTGTTGTGACACTTAAGATCACTAGAAATCTTTAGTTTCCGCCTAATTATTCCAACATAGTTGTCCTCGCGCCTCGAGTATTATTTCCTCGAGTGTAATTCCACCTTTATAGGCACCTTGAGTATTTTGATTCCTCAAGTGAAATTCCACATCAATTATTTTTACTCACATATATCAATAATATGAATAATTCCACATTGAGTCAAATATATGATAACCGTGTTGAATAATTTTCAAAACCACATAAATATCAAATCCAATCAGTAAATGAAGTCCCAGCAGTAACCATGTTTTGAAAGAAATTCCTGACTTTGGTCAGTGATCCTGCAGCATATTAGTACTAAAAATAATAATTGAATATGCGTACCTGGACTTATTTCTCATCTCGTAGATACAATAATAGCTTCCTCAGTGTGTTTACCTTTAATATAAATTCTAGAACAAGTGACAGGTTGTGATGCACTTTCCACAATCTTATATGATGTGTGATATTCCCTTAGCTGCTCGTCTTTCCTTCCATTGCTTGAATGCAACATAAATTCCGGAAGCTAAGGTATGCTTTATAACGAAGATACAGTAAATTTAAACATCATTATTATCCACTTGTCCTCAGGAGTTCAAACGTAATTCCTCACTGAGTTTGGTTCTAGATACTTTAATAAGTTTGCAATTTTCCATAGGAAACATTTCAAAACATACCCTATGTAGTTCCACTCCTAAAACATAGGAAGCTTCACAAATTCCTTTCATATGAAAGTTAGAAAATGACCAAGCTTACACTTCCATCAATGTGACTTATCAATGCACAAACAACCAAAGAATGTTAATGCATACAATAATAATGTAAACTATTTTACACTTACATCTGTAGATGACCGCCTTGCTTCATTTAGAAACCATATGACCTCATATTCCATTGATGTGAAGCTTGTTATATGACCATACATTAATGTATTCAATTAGCAAACCATGTCTTTAGTTCCTCTTTCCCTAAATTCCAGGAGAGAGAGAGTTTCCACAAAGTATATTTCCCTTTGTGCAAATAATTGAATAACAAGAATGACATCATAATATTCCAGTGAGGCAAAAAAAATTCCTTTAAAAAAACACTTACAAATAATGGGCAAGCGGTTGTTTGGTATGATAATAAATTCCCAAACTTTATTTCCTCATTAGATTTTTTTTCTTCCCGCATTTCTTCCACCCATAGTTGACATTGTTGGAAAATTTAAACTTTCTTAAGAGACTTTAGTTATTCCTCGAAAAATATTCAGAGTGACTTCCCCCAACAACACAAGATTATTATCCAGAAATGATATTCCAAGTCATTCCCTCCCACTTATCCTAAGCATATTGGTGTTAGGAGTTTCACTTTTATTTTCCATTGGGGTCAAGATTATATTATAATATGATTGCCGATAATTCCACCATTATCCATAAACCTATTGTGCTCCCACTTTCCACCAGTTATTCCTTTTCCAGATCAAAGACATTCCCTTGATCCACTAGAATAACAATTAACAAATTCCTGGTGTGTGCTTTGTGGTAATTGTAAATTTCCCTCCAAAATGAAATACTTCCTTCCAGTCCACAAACCATAAGGAGTGACTGTGCTAGGTGAAAAAAAGGTGACACAACATGTAATGCTTCTTCCGAAGAAAAAAGAACAAGGGACTATCAAAGATATTCAATTCCTCCACTCAATTTTGAAGTATATGGTATATCCCAATGATGAATGTAGTTCCATGCTCTTTACATATTAAATTGATATATTCCTGAAGTGTACTTCCCCCACCAATCAGTTGTTAAGACTTTGATATTAATAAACTAATTTTCCACTTCAGTACAACATGTGAACAACACACTAAAACTTTCCGACATAAGTATATATAAAAAAATGATGTGAAGCTTTTTATCTCCTTCCACCTTAAAAGAAAGGTGTATTAAAAAATTATATATGCTTCACATGTACCATAATCCTCCCACTAAAGTTTAAAATTCCAGAATCAATAATCCTCTTGATCCCGTTCCAAGATATGTGACCAAGTCGTTGATGATGTAGATAATAAGATTCCAAGCATGTGTTCCCATTATCGGTATTCCTCCATATGGAGTTATCTTTTCCAAATATAAACAATTTGGTTCGCTAACTTCCAATGGACATCAAGAAAGATAGACCATTGTGTAAAAAAAATTAGTAATGCACTAATTTTACTATTGAGCAATATTTTCACTCTTCCTTTTCCAAATAGAATGACATAGTCAATAGACTCCAAGATAGAACAATAAATCAAATACCTTCTCACTGAAGTTGCACAGAGTGTTCTATAACAATAATAGTTTTCCTCCACATGGGAGTTTCATGCCTTAATTTCCAATCCAAAGTACATCAATTTTCCTTTGAAATTGTTGCATGCCAATAAAGTTGCTATAGTATTCCAACAATGAATGATGTATATAAACCAACACCATAATCCAACTATTTGAAAGAGTACCCACAAATATATAGTGCAAATATTATCATTAGACATACCGACAAATGAAGAGAAAATTTCCTTGTCCTCGGAGTGAATCCCATCTTCCTCCATAAACAAGTGATGCTCAACAATAACACTTCTCCGAAATTCCTTTCCAGTATGCATAATTTTCTGCATAATATTTCCATCATAGCAATATTCAGTATATAATAATTTGCTCTGTGCAGTCCGTTCACGCATTTATGATCTGGAGTCCTCCTAAATTTCTTCCAAGGAGTAGATTTGTTTTCCTTGCTATGATTTACATGCAACAAAATTAGCAACCAAAACAAGTTAGTCCGTTAATCAACGATCTAATAAAATAAAATAATTAATAGATAATAATTAGGATTGTAATATGCATCCCTCCCCTCATAACACGCGCTTCCGCACATGTTCATGTGGTTCTTCCAGCCGGCTAGCACAGGTGCACTTGGCAGCATAATAAGCAACACGTGATGTAGAACATAAGTCGTAGGAGCGGCATCATGCGTGGCCTGCAGTTTCCGAGCAACAAGCTCGTTCAGCTTGGCGAGTCATCAGGGCGAAGGACTGAGACTACGGACAAACGGGCGCCATAGAAAGCGTCAGGTTCAGCAATGTCCAAAAGGTTCCAAGGTCACGATGGCCTGCCAACATGTCCGGCTTGGCGCGTGCGGCGTGATGAAGCGGAGTGGAGGATGTACGTTCTTCCTCGACGGGATCGCGCGGAGGAGCTCATGCAACAAGGCCTAGCAGGAACACAGCGGTGGATGGCTCGACGGCTATAGTGAAAGACCGGCAAGTCATGGGGGACCTGATGGAGTTCCAGCGGACGGGCGGATCGAGTAGGCCAGCGGGTGCGCATGTCGCGATGTCAGTGGGATAGATGGAACCGATCTATTCGACAGCTGTTCATGTCGTAGCAAGTTCCGTGAAGATTCATCCACGTGAAGCAGGTTCAATCTGCCAACTATATTCCTCAGCTCCTTAGAGAACGCGTCAACGTCAGTCAACGATCCAATCGGCCAGAGCATGATACTCGCCGAAGTACAATGGCAGACATGCATACATACGCAAAACAGCCTGATTGATTCCTGGATAGTAGTAGTACGACTTGACTTCCTCCGTCTTCGTCCACGTGAACTCGCACGTATCAGCGACTTGGGCCATCGATCGAGCAGCAGCCGCGCAAAAACACATCCGAAGAAAATTCCAGGAATCGGACAGCAATGCGGAAGGCCATGACGGCAGAGTTGTGCAGCGGATTGCATTACGGCGACCTAGTGGGCAGATCCGATCACAGAGTTGCAGCGGGATCGGTAGTGGGCGCCGGCGGCTGAGGTCCCGGCAGACTAGGGTTAGACCACGCATCGAACCTTGCTCATGATACCAATGTTAGATATTTAGGGTTTACGGTTTACCCCCTAATTCCTCTGCGTTTATCCGTGGTGCCGCTCACAATTCGCATATTTGAGACTAGGGGGTAGGGACGTTCTTATACTGTTTTTTCAAAGAGTCCACCTCTTATACAGATAAGATTCCTAGTCTTTTCAACTAGTTTTCCGGGATAGACTCTAGACCAAATTACCAACCACGATCAAATTTGTTGAAATCTCTAGAAAGACAAATATTTAGGAACAGAGGGAGTACATACGTTCAAAAGTGATCTGAGCAGTAAGCCTGGGAGGGATGTCAAACCCCTGTTGCTTGCAAATTATGCTTAGTGGAAAGAAAAGGTCTGCCCACGCTTTGCTTTGTTTTCCAGGCAAGATAGTCAACGTCCAAACTACGCTTTCCATAGGAAAGGGAGTCAACGTCCTAAGAAATGGAGCAGGTGCAGAAAAAGAGGACCTGAACTTTGATCTCGAGGCGGCGTACATCGTTGACATTTAACTTTGAGCTTGGGGAGTAGTTTAATCTGAGAAGAGGTTCACCAACTGAAGAGACGGGGCATTTTTAGGAGTAGCGTATGTCATGGAGGGAGTACCGAACTTCGTTTAGGATAGATATGATTGTGTTGGCATCAGTGTGATTTGGGGAGATCATCTGATGTGATGGAAATGCAGTGGAGGTATGGCCTTTTGGCCGACTCCACCGAGGCTCGTCCAAATCCGAACTCTTGAGATTATTCCTTCCGTTGCCATAAGCCGTTTGCAAGTTGGGATGTTGGATAAGGCAGTTGTCTAAGCATTCGCCGTAACATAGTTGCCAGATTAGTAGTACTTCTCTCTGTTTCTTGATGACAAAAGTAGTACTCCCTCCGTTCACTTTTATAAGTCATTTCAGATAACTAAAATTGACCTATTTTGCATGCTGTTTAAAATACCTACAAAGACTTATAAAAGTGAACAGAGGAGTAGTACTTTTTCGTTTCATATAGCACTTCTCATCTGACTTGCCGGCAGCAGAGATCTACTCGAAATTTAGGGAGCTCCTAAAGGGCGCTTTAGGCGCCCCTTCAGCGTCTTGGCGCCAACGCGCCCCGCTCGTGGGCTGGCCCAAGCGCTCGACGACTGCTCCCCTGGTTCATTTGATTGGTCGCCGTTGACCACCTGACTGGTCAACCGTTGACTTAAACGAAAAAACTAAAACGCGAAAAAGATGAAAACAAAATGTTCACTAACTTTAAAATAAGTTCAGAAAACTTCAAAAAAGTTCACATTTTTTTAAAAAATTCATCAAATTTGAAACAAATTTCAGAAATGTTTTAAAAAGTTCATCCATTTTAAGAAGCTCACTGAATTTGAAAAAAGTTCATCGGATTCGAAAAAAGTTCATCAAATATGAAAAAAAGTTCATTGGTTTTGAAAAGGTTCATCAAATTTGAAAAAAATGTTCATTGGATTCGAAAAAAGTTCATCAAAATTCAAAAAACGTCCACCAATTTTGGAAAAAGTTCATCGAATTCAAAAGTTCATCCAATTTGAAAAAAATTCGTCAAATTTGAAAAAAGTTTAACGATTTTTAAAAACAGTTCACCGAATTGAAGAAAGGTTCACCGAATTTTAAAAAAAGAAATGAAAATGAACAAGCAAAAGAAAAATGAAAAAAACGCTAACTGGGGAAAGAATAAAAGAACAAAAGAAGGCATTACGCACATGGGACCGGTGTCTCTAGTGGTTAGCTCGTTGCGTTACGCAGCCATCCGATCTGGCAACCCCAACGAAACAGATCCGCCCGTGTCTAGCAAAAAAAAAACACCACCAGCTTGAAGCACTGTTAGATCCGCCGCCACGTCCGTCGCCGCAGCTCGCGGGCGTCCACCACGTCCATCGCCGCAGCTCGCTGCCCCTCGCCACAGCTCGCCGCCCCTCGCAGCAGCTCGCCGTCGCCGTCGTCACATGCCCTTCCAATCTCACCGTTGTTCCCAAAGCCTAATGGCGCTTGCGGCCAAAGCCGGTTCCAGCAGCTCACGCACCCATCGAAGCACAGCGTCGCCGCCTCCGGCTCACCGTCGTTGTCGATTTTGCAGCACTATATTTCAGCAAAAAAAAACAATCTCAGCAACTAAGTAAAAACAAAAATAGTCAATTGAAGCAAAAATTTAGCCGGTTCCAGCAAAAAAAATTGCCGGTTCCAGCAAAGCCATGGGCCTTAGTCGCCGGAACGTAGCAAAAAATTTCGCCGGTCGTAGCAAAAATAAAAGACAGTTCCAGCAATTTACTAGGTTCCAGCAAATAAAAGTTCCAGTTTCAACAAAAAAAATCAGCAAGAAAAAAGAGCTCCAGTGGTTGTAGCAAAAATAATACGAGGGTCCAGCAAAAAAAAACACCGGTTTCAGCAAAATCAAATTCAGTAGGGAAGAGCTCTAGGGGTCGATTGTAGCAAAAAATATAGCTAGTTCCAAAAAAAATATGCGGGTTCCAACAAAAACACCTCGCAGGCAAATGAGGGCTGACAGTTCCAGCACCATCTCAAGCATCGGCGAACCCACGGGTGGAGCTTTGCACCGCTGGATGCAGCTTGGCCAAACGTCAGTTGTAGCTCCACCACCGATGGCTGCACCTCCCATAGCAGCCGGTTGTAGTTCGCCCCCGTCGGCACGGCGCCGTCGGATGCAACTCAAACAAACATCGCTTGCAGCTTCGCCAACCCGAGGTTGTAGCTTCGCATCGCCGCGGTTGCAGCTCTGGATGGGAGAAAAAAATGGTGGGGCGTGCTGGGGAAAGGAATGGATGAGCACCTCCCCTGAAAGAGATAAGGATGGATGCGGGGAAAAGCGGTGCGTGGGACCCATGCTAAGGGGGGGCGTTGGGTTTGTTTTTATCTCACGAGGCGCGTGTGACCGGTCGAATCTTCGGCCGGCGCGCCGTCTGGAAACGTTTACCATTGTACATTGACAGGCGCTACGGGCGCCGTTTAGGAATTGCCCGAAATTTAGCCTCAAACCGAGATGTGATAAAAAAAAAGGGAGTTACCCTCAAAAAAAAAAAAGGGAGTTGGCATGGGTGGGCAGCCTTGTTCAGTTGGGCAAGGTCCGACGGGGCTACGGCCGGGGGCGTAAACCCCGCAGCGGCAATGCCCGTCCAGGCTGTTGGGCCCGGAGATGGCGCCTGCTCATGCTCGCGCGGAGCAGGAACATGCCATGCAAACTGCTTGTTACGACTTCATGGCGCCTGGTAGGTATATATATGTTCTCGGATAGAGAATGCCCACGAAACTACACCCATGCCAGCCCCCTTTAGCCCTCCGAGGGCTGGAGTTACAAGCGTGCACCACCACGCCCGGCGGGTGCAAACGACGGGTGCTGGTTTATATGCCGGTGTACGCTGGGCTCAGGCACCAATATGGTACTATTAATTAGTAGTATTATTTTGAGAGAAGAGAAGTATTAACATCTTAAGTTTGCCTAGATGGGCTACGTAAATGGAACCAGCCAGCCTCGAGTGCCAGCGACGTCGGCCTGGACCATGTGCGCGCGCGGCCCATGAGCCCAGTCGTATGTCCCACGAGGCTGAAAAAACAAAGAGCAACTAATTGGCGAAATCACTTAAGGAGTACTCCACTCCCACCTTCCCAGGTTGCGACAAGTGGCGCGCTGCATGTGCGCCAATTGTCGCAACCTGAGAGTTTTCCCTTTTTTCGTAGATTCGTTTATTCAAAATGTTTTATCTCTTAAACCGTGCATCCAAATCTCGAACCGTTTTCACCGTTGGATTCCTCGCATCGAGACCTTCAAAACTAGATCCCATGTTGATAGGTTTTGATTAACTTTTTTTTCACGAAAAAAGACAGACTAAAAAATCGAACCGGGGGCACGGTTTTTTTTCCTTTCCGAAAGAGGCACTAGTCAGTACTTTCCGAGTAGCGCAAGGCTTCTTCGTTGGCAAATAAACAAATTAATGAACTAATTTCCTAATATGACGTGAACTTGAACTAGCATTGATCAAGTCCATGAGCTCATAAGAAGGAGTTCTTCACGTGAGAAAGTCCACGGCTTAGCTTAATTCAATAAAAAAGAAAGTATCCAATCGACTTTAGGAGCGCCATATGTTTCTATCTGAAATGGTAAAGCGAGGCTCGCTATAAGGGTCATAGCTAGTTCAGGATTGATAGAAAAGTAATACAAATGATTGTAATATGACAACCCCTAAGGGAGCTAGCCTTTGTGTTAAGATTAAAAAGAAGAGCCCTCTTTTCATACAACTCGGTGATTCCATCGCTCTATCCGGCCGCCCGTGCCTCTCGCGAAATTATAAGCGTGCCTCTCGCGGAAGCAAAACCGTGCATCTCGCGGAAGGAAAAAAGAAGAGAAAACGTGTTTTTTTTCGTTTCCGAGGAGGCACGGCCGTGTCTCTCGGGAAAGCACAACCGTGCCTCTCGCGGAAGCAAAACCGTGACTCTCGTGAAAGAAAAAAAACAGAAAACGCGTTTTTTTTCCGTTTTCGAGAGGCTCGTGAAAGCACAACCGTGCCTCTCGCGAAAGAAAAAAAAACAGAAAACGTGTTTTTTTTTCGTTTCCGAGAGGCACGACCGTGACTCTCACGAAAGCACAACCGTGCCTCTCTCGGAAGCAAAATCGTGCCTCTCGCGGAAGGAAAAAAAACAGAAAATGCGTTTTATTTCGTTTCCGAGAGGCATGGCCGTGACTCTCGCAAAAGCAAAACCGTGACTCTCGCAGAAGCAAAACCGTGACTCTGGCGAAACGAAAAAAAACATGTTTTTCCGTGCAAATTTTTTTTTTGAAAAATAATTTTGGTCCAAAAGTTCAGGAAGACCGGTGGAAAACCGAAACGTCGAAAAAAACCGTTTAAAAAGCCGAAAACGCGTGCGGAAAAATAAAAAAAAAATTCGGAGGGAGTGTCCAGAGCGCGACACGTGGCGGGACGGCTGGGAGCGCGCCAAGTGGCGCTGATCGTTGCGAGGCTCCCGAAGGAGCACTCGTTAACTACTTACTCCCACTAATTGGAGGTGGCCTCTGTGGGGACCTCCAGCGGTAAAGTGGTGCGTTCAGTCGCTGTCAGGTCTTTATAAGGTTCCTCTCGTTAGATCTGGTATCCGCTGCCAGAGGCTCATAGCGGCGACGTTGCGGGGTGTAATCGAAAGGCTTATTTGTGGGTTTTATGGTTCTCACTTCGTCCAGTTTGCCTTTGACAATGAGATGCAATCTATAGACGATGGCTTTGATGCAGAGGATATGATTGTGCAGTGACGAGTGGAATTCAACACATATAGTTGTTGGGATCGTGGAAAAGTTGTGCCGACAACACATTATTAACTTTGATTTGGTGGTGCTTCTAGAGTAACAAGTCTCAAGCTCCGAGGTGGAAACCTTCGTCTAACCTAAGTTGATTTTACATAGCAATGGCAATGTTTTTGTGTCATTATCTTATTGAAGGGATTGCTCGGATATGCTCAGACTAGTTCTTCAGGGTGAAAACCTAGATGATGGCTGGATACGGTGAGTATAACCGATAAAACCGAAGAACAGAACAAAAAATATGAACCAAAGAAAGAGAAACAATCAAGAAAGAAATACAAAATAACAAAGAAATCAAAGGAAACTCAAGGGAAAATTGTAGTACAAATAGAACTTGCGCTCGGTACAGTGTTTGGCTGGCCCGATAGTCGCCCACTGGAGGCAATTCTAATCAGCTTGTCTAATTCACATCTAGATATTTTTTAAGGATGTCACATCTAAGATCCCACAAATAACATAGTAGTAAGGAAAAAAAAAAGCTCAGACAAAAAAAAATAGACCACAAACATAATAGACATCAGGTTAAATGTCACATCTAGATGTGTCCTAGACAGACCCAATTCTAATAGAAATCTATACGAGCGATACACGGCATGGCGCTCCGGACAGGGCCGACCCATGTAGCAAGTCGCATACTAGCGGTCTGTTCCTAAAGCGAGCCCCCATGTACTGGAGTGCTCCTCATCGGCGCGTTCTGCACTGGTTAGGAGAACTGGCGCTCACCAGCTCCCCGTTAATGGGCCGACCCAATAAGATGTTGCGAATGCTGTTAGGAGAACTCGCTCGCTCAAAAAAAGTGTCCTGGTTCGCTTGGATTTTTTATTTCCCATGTTCACTCGGTTTGGTCGGTTCCTAGTTGACCTGCCGCTGTTGACCAAAGACCACCCTGACAGTTGACTTTTGGAAAAGTTCACAAATTTTTTAAAAAATAAAAATAAAAACTTCAGGAATTTGAAAAGGTTCATGCAATAAAAATCACAACAAATAGAAAAGGTTCATAATGTTTCTAAAAAGTTCACGAATTTAATAGAAAGTTCACAAAAAATTTAAGAAGTTTTTGAATTCGAAAATAATTCAGGAAATAAGAAGTTCATGAATCTAAAAAAGTTCACTAATTTGGAAACAATTCACAAAAACTGTTCATGAACTTTGAAATGAGTTAATAGATTTTGAAAAAAAATCATGAATTGAATAAGAAGTCATGGATAAAAAATCATCAATTTGAAATAAAAAAAGTTCACAAATTTAAGGAAATAAATTCACAAAATAAAAACAGTTCGCGAATTTGAAGAAAAGTGCATGACTTCGGGAAAAAAACATGTATTTTTTTAAAAGTGAATAAAATGTAAAAAAAATAAAAAATAAAGATAAAATAAAACAGGAAAAGGATTACAAAAACCAAAAAAAAATAACAAAATCATGTAAAACAGTAGAAAAGGGGAAAACGGACTGGAAGCTTCGAGAAGCATCCCAAAACATGGCTTAGAGCTTCCCAGAATTAGCGAGAGGAGCACCCGGCCAAATTGCGCTACTCTAGATGGGCCCGCCTTTTATTGTATTAAGTGATCCAAGGGCTGTGCGATGGTTCGTAAATCGTACTAGAAGTGGCGTTGCTAAAAATAAAGGATCAGAGGCACATATTGTCTAGATTAACAGTACGCTCATGTGCGAACCATTTATTGTAGCTGTCACTGCTGCAGCGGTTTGTGTACTTTATCTTTCGTTTTTTAATAAAAGAAATCTTTAAAAGCTGAATATTACTACTTTTTTAGTAAATATGAATATTTTTTGAAGTCTTGAACATTTTATGAAATCATGATTTTTTCGGAACATTAAATTTTTTTGAAATCCTGAACATTATTTTGAAAAAATGATGATTTTTTGAAAACATGTTTGGTTTTCAAACACAGGAACATTTTTAAAAAGCAAACATCTTATTTTTTTTAAAAAAAATTTGGATTACATCCACTCTTTCCACTTCCGGCCGCCAAGAGATTCATACAAGTTAGCCTTCACTATAGCTTAACTTAATCCCCATGTACCTGTTGTGGCATGGGCGGGGCTTTCTTCGGCGTGGTGGCAATATGCGGTGGTGGTCTTAGATGGCTGTGATGGTTCTAGTGATGGCCACTCCGGCTGCGATGACGCCGTTGTCGCAAATTGCGGTGGCCGCCGGAAGGTCTTTCTAAGGTTCGTCTCGTCAGATCCGATGTTCGATGCCAGAGGCTCATAGTGGAGATGTTGCGGGATGCAACCGAAAGGCTCCCTTGTGGTTTTTGGTGGTTCTCACTTTGTCCAATTTGCCTTCGACGATAAGATGCAATTTATGAACGATGGCTTGACGCAGAGGGTATGGTTGTGCAGTGACGATCGTGGAATTCGACACATGTAGGTGCTGGGATTGTTGAAAAGTTGTGCCGACAACACATTATTGACTTTGATCTGATGGTGCTTCTAGAGTACCAAGTCTCGAGCTCCGAGGTGAAAACCCTAGGTCTAACCTAAGTTGGTTTTACCTGGCAATGGCGATATTTTTGTGTCTTATTGAAGGGATTGCTCGGATATGCTCAAACTAATTATTCAGGGTGAAAACCCAGATGATGGCTGGATTGTTGGGGAACGTTGCATGGAAAACAAAACAAAAAATTCTACGCACACGCAAGATCTATCCATGAAGATGCATAGCTACGAGAGGGTAGAGCATATTCATACCCTTGAAGATCGCTAAGCGGAAGCGTTTATCAACGCGGTTGATGTAGTCGTACACCTTCACGATCCGTCCCGATCAAGCACCGAACGTACGGCACCTCCGCCTTGAGCACACGTTCAGCTCGATGAGGTCTTTGCCTTCTTGATCCAGCAAGAGGGGCGAAGTAGTAGATGAGTTCCGGCAGCACGACAGCGTGGTGACGGTGGTGGTGAAGAACAATCACCGCAAGGCTTCGCCAAGCACAACGGAAACTAGACAGAGGATAAACTAGAGGGGACGGGGTTGCCGGCACATGGCTTGGTGAATCTTGATCTCTTCTGGGTGCTAGCCCTGCCCCTCTATTTATATGTTGAGCCCCGGGGTCGTTTCTTGGAGAAAGAGCCTCCTCAAAGTCGGTTTAGCAAGGCAAGAGTCCTTCTCGGACTCCAGGACCAGACGCCAGGGTCCTCGGCGTCTGGCCCCAGACGCCAGGGTCCTCGGCGTTTGGCCAAAGATGCGAGGGTCCCTGGTGTCTGGCCCCCTGGCCTTCGCAAAACTGGCTTTTGCACCTTCCTAAAGCCTCGTGGGCTTTACCCCTTGGCCCAAATAAAGTGTTCTCGTACCCGAACATTTCGGGAAACATCCGAAAGCCTTTCCGGTGAATTCCAGAACCCTTCCGGAGACCAAACACTATTATCCCATATATCAATCTTTACCTCCGGACTATTCCGGAGCTCCTCGTCATGTCCGTGATCTCATCCGGGACTCCGAACAATATTCGGTCACAAACATACATAACTCATATAATACTATATCGTCAACAAACATTAAGCGTGCGGAACCTACGGGTTCGAGAATGATGTGGACATGACGGAGACATTTCTCCGATCAATAACCAATAGCGGGACCTGGATGTCCATATTGGTTCCTACATATTTTATGAAGATCTTTATCGGTCGAACATTTATGACAACATACGTAGTTCCCATGGAGTCTTCGTGCTGATCATGTATTGCTCGTGGAAGAGGCTTAGTCAACGGGTCTGCTACATTCAGATTCGTATGCACTTTACAAATTTCTATGTCTTCATCCTCGACATATTCGCGAATGGAGTTGAAGCGTCACTTGATGTGTTTGGTTCTCTTGTGAAACCTGGATTCCTTCGCTAAGGCAATCGCTCCAGTGTTGTACCCGATGCACTGGGTATTACCCCTAGATCGGATATGAACTCCTTCATCCGGACTCCTTCATGCGCTGCTTCCGAAGCAGCTATGTACTCCGCTTCACACGTAGATCCCGCCATGACGCTTTGCTTAGAACTACACCAACTGACAGCTCCACCATTTAATATAAACACGTATCCGATTTGTAACTTAGAGTCATCCGGATCTGTGTCGAAGCTAGCATCGAAGTAACCCTTTACGACGAGCTCTTCGTCACCTCCATAAACGAGAAACATATCCTTGGTCCTTTTCAGGTACTTCAGAATATCCTTGACCGCTGTCCAGTGATCCACCTGGATTACTTTGGTACCTCCCTGCCGAACTTATGGCAAGGCACACATCAGGCCTGAGGCATAGGGAATGACTTTCATTCTCTCTCTATCTTCTGCTGTGGTCGGGCTTTGAGTCTTACTCAATTTCACACCTTGCAACACAGGCAAGAACCCTTTCTTTGACTGGTCCATCTTGAACTTTTTAGAACTTTGTCAAGGTATGTGCTTTGTGAAAGTCCTATTAAGCGTCTTGATCTATCCCTATAGATCTTGATGACCAATACATAAGCAGGTTCATCGAGATCTTTCATTGAAAAATTCTTATTCAAGTATGCTTTTATGCTATCCAGAAATTCTATATCATTTCCAATCACCAATATGTCATCGACATATAATATTAGAAATGCTAAAGAGTTCCCACTCACTTTCTTGTAAATACAGGCTTCACCATAAGTCTGTATAAAACCAAATGCTTTGATCACCTCATCGAAGCGTTTATTCCAACTCCGAGATGCTTGCACCAGTCCATAGATGGATCGCTGGAGCTTGCACACTTTGTTAGCACCTTTAGGATCGACAAAACCATCCGGTTGCATCATATACAACTCTTTCTTAAGAAACCCGTTAAGGAATGCAGTTTTGACGTCCATTTGCCAAATTTCATAATCATAAAATGCGGCAATTGCTAACATGATTCGGACATACTTAAGCATCACTACGGGTGAGAAAGTCTCATCGTAGTCAACCCCATGAACTTGTCGAAAACCTTTTGCGACAAGTCATGCTTTGTAGACAGTGATATTACCATCAGCGTCCGTCTTCCTCTTGAAGATCCATTTATTCTCAATGGCTTGCCGATCATCGGGCAAATTCACCAAAGTCCACACTTCGTTCTCATACATGGATTCTATCTCAGAATTCATGGCCTCAAGCCATTTTTTGGAATCTGGGCTCATCATATATAGCTTCTTCATAGTTCGTAGGTTCGCCGTTATCCAACAACATGACTTTCAGGACAGGATTGCCGTACCACTCTGGTGCGGAACGTGTTCTGGTCGACCTACGAGGTTCAGTAGTAACTTGATCTGAAGTTTCATGATCATCATCATTTGCTTCCTCTCTGGTTGGTGTAGGCATCACGGGAACGGTTTTCTCTGATGTACTACTTTCCAATTCGAGAGCAGGTACAACTACCTCATCAAGTTCTACTTTCCTCCCACTCATTTCTTTCGAGAGAAACTCCTTCTCTAGAAAGGACCCATTCTTAGCAACAAAGATTTTACCTTCGGATCTGTTTTAGAAGGTATACCCAATAGTTTCTTTCGAGTATCCTATGAAGATGCACTTCTCCGCTTTGGGTTCGAGCTTATCAGGCTGAAGCCTTTTGACATTAGCGTCGTATCCCCAAACTTTAAGAAACGACAGCTAGGTTTCTTGCCAAACCATAGTTCATACGGTGTCGTCTCAACGGATTTATATGGTGCCCTATTTAATGTGAATGCGGCTGTCTCAAATGCATAACCCCAAAACGATAGTGGCAAGTCGGTAAGAGACATCATAGAACGCACCATATCTAATAAAGTACGGTTACGACGTTCGGACACACCATTACGCTGTGGTGTTTCAGGTGGCGTGAGTTGTGAAACTATTCCATATTATTTTAAATGAAGGCCAAACTCGTAACTCAAATATTCGCCTCCGCGATCTGATCATAGAAACTTTATTTTCTTGTTACGATGATTCTCCACTTCATTCTAAAATTCTTTGAACATTTCAAATGTTTCAGACTTATGTTTCATCAAGTAGATATACCCATACCTACTCAAATCATCTGTGAAGGTTAGAAAATAACGATATCCACTGCATGCTTCAACACTCATCGGACCGCATACATCGGTATGTATTATTTCCAATAAGTCATTAGCTCGCTGCATTGTTCCGGAGAACGGAGTTTTAGTCATCTTGCCCATGAGGCATGGTTCGCAAGTATCAAATGATTCATAATCAAGTGATTCCAAAAGTCCATCCGCATGGAGTTTCTTCATGCGCTTTACACCAATATGACCTAGACGGCAGTGCCACAAGTATGTTGCACTATCATTAGCAACTTTGCATCTTTTGGTATCAATATTACGAATAAGTGTATCACTACAATCGAGATTCAACAAGAATAGACCATTCACTAAGGGCGGATGACCATAAAGATGTTACTCATATAAATAGAACAACCATTATTCTCTGACTTAAATGAATAACCGTCTCGCAATAAATAAGATCCAGATATAATATTCATGCTCAACGCTGGCACCAAATAACAATTATTGAGGTCTAAAACTAAACCCAAAGGTAGATGTAGAGGCAGCGTGCCGACGGCGATCACATCAACCTTGGAACCATTTCTGACGCGCATCGACACCTTGTCCTTAGCCAATCTTCATTTATTCCGCAGCTCCTGTTTCGAATTACAAATATGAGCAACCGAACCAGTATCAAATACCCAGGTGCTACTACGAGCATTAGCAAGGAACACATCAATAATATGTATATCAAATATACCTTTGTTCACTTTGCCACCCTTCTTATCCGCCAAGTATTTGGGGCAGTTCCACTTCCAGTGACCATTACCCTTGCAGTAGAAGCACTCAGTCTCAGGCTTGGGTCCAGCTTTGTGTTTCTTCACGAGAGCAACAACTTCCTTGCCATTCTTCTTGAAGATCCCTTTCATTCCCTTGCCCTTTTTTCTTGAAACTGTTGGTCTTATTAACCATCAACACTTGATGCTCTTTCTTGATTTCTACCTCCGTCGATTCCAGCATCGCCAAGAGCTCGGAAATCATTTTCGTCATTCCTTGCATATTATAGTTCATCACGAAGCCTTTGTAGCTTGGTGGTAGTGATTGAAGAATTCTATCAATAACACACTCATCTTGGAGCTCAATTCCCAGCTGAGTCAAGTGGTTGTGATACCCAGACATTCTGAGTATGTGTGCACTGACAGAACTGTTCTCCTCTATTTTACAGCTAAAGAACTTGTTGGAGACTTCATATCTCTCAACCCGGGCATTAGCTTGAAATATCAATTTCAACTCTTGGAACATCTCATATGCTCCATGGCGTTCAAAACGCTTTTGAAGTCCCGGTTCCAATCCGTAAAGCATGGCACACTGAACTATCGAGCAGTCATCAGATCGAGCCTGTCAGGCGTTCATAACGTTTGCATTAGCTCCTGCTTCAGGTCCGTCACCTTGCGATGCATCAAGTATATAATTTTTCTGTGCAGCAATGAGGATAATCCTCAAGTTACGAACCTAGTCCGTGTAGTTGCTACCATCATCTTTAAATTTAGCTTTCTCTAGGAACGCATTAAAATTCAACGGAACGGTAGCACGGGCCATTTATCTACAACATAGATTTGCAAAGACTATCAGAACTAAGTTCTTGATAAATGAAGTTCAATTAATCAAATTACTAATGAAGTCCCACTTAAATTAACATCCCTCAAGTTATCTAAGTGATACATGATCTAAATCAACTAACCCATGACCGATCATCACATGAGATGGGGATCAATGGTGAACATCTCTATCTTGATCATATCTACTATATGACTCATGTTCGACCTTTCGGTCTCAAGTGTTCCGAGACCATGTCTGTACATGCTTGGCTCGTCAAGTTTAACCCAAGTATTCTGCTTATGCAAAACTGGCTTACACCCATTGTATGTGAACGTAGAGTCTATCACACCCGATCATCACAAGGTGCTTCGAAACGACGAACTTTAGCAACGGTGCATACTCAGGGAGAATACTTTTATCTTGAAATTATGTGAAGGGATCATCTTATAATGGTACCGTCGTTCTAAGCAACATAAGATGCATAAAGGATAAACATCACATGCAATCAAAATATGTGACATGATATGGCCATCATCATCTTGTGCTTTTGATCTTCATCTTCAAAGTAACGTCATGATCTCCATCGTAACCGGCGTGACACCTTGATCTCCATCGTTGCGTCGTGGTCGTCTCGCCAACTATTGCTAACGCATAGCGATAAAGTAAAGCAATTACATGATGCTTAATGATTGACACACAGGTCATACAATAATTAAAAGACAACCCTAAGGCTCCTGCCGGTTGTCGATATTACAAAACATGATCATCTCATACAACAACGTATATCACATCACGTCTTGACCATATCACATCACAACATACCCTGCAAAAACAAGTTAGACGTCCTCTACTTTGTTGTTGCAAGTTTTACGTGGCTGCTATGGGTAACTAGCAAGAACCGTTCTTACCTACGAAAACCCACAACGGTGATTATCAAGTTTGCTGTTTTAATCTTCTGCAAGGACCGACCGTAGTCAAATTCGATTCAACTAAAGTGAGAGAAACAGACACCCGCCAGCCACCTTATGCAAAACAAGTTGCATCGATCGGTGGAACCGGTCTCATGTACGTGGACATGTAAGGTTGGTCCGGGCCACTTCATCCCACAATACCGTCGAATCAAAATAAGACGTTGGTGGTAAGCAGAGTGAACATCACCGCCCACAACTCATTTGTGTTCTACTCGTGCATATCATCTACGCATAGACCTGGCTCATGATGCCACTATTGGGGAACATTGCATGGAAAACAAAAAAAATCTACGCACACGCAAGATCTATCCATGGAGATGCATAGCTACGAGAGGGTAGAGCATCTTCATACCCTTGAAGATCGCTAAGCGGAAGCGCTTATCAACGCGGTTGATGTAGTCGTACACCTTCACGATCCGTCCCGATCAAGCACCGAGAGTACGGCACCTCCGCCTTCAGCACACGTTCAGCTCGATGAGGTCCTTGCCTTCTTGATCCAGCAAGAGGGGTGAAGTAGTAGATGAGTTCCGGCAGCACGACAGCGTAGTGACGGTGGTGGTGAAGAACAATCACCGCAGGGCTTCGCCAAGCACAACGGAAACTAGACAGAAGATAAACTAGAGGGGACGGGGTTGCCGGCACATGGCTTGGTGAATCTTGATCTCTTCCGGGTGCTAGCCCTGCCCCTCTATTTATATGTTGAGCCCCGGGGTCGTTTCTTGGAGAAAGAGCCTCCTCAAAGTCGGTTTAGCAAGGCAAGAGTCCTTCTCGGACTCCAGGACCAGACGCCAGGGTCCTCGGCATCTGGCCCCAAACGCTAGGGTCCCTGGCGTCTGGCCCCCTGGCCTCCACAAAACTGCCTTTTGCACCTTCCTAAAGCCTCGTGGGCTTTACCCCTTGGCCCAAATAAAGTGTTCTCGTACCCAAACATTTCGGGAAACATCCGAAACCCTTTCCGGTGAATTCCGGAACCCTTCCGGAGACCAAGCACTATTATCCCATATATCAATCTTTACCTCCAGACTATTCCGGAGCTCCTCGTCATGTTCGTGATCTCATCCGGGACTCCGAACAAAATTTGGTCACCAACATACATAACTCATATAATACTATATCGTCAATGAATGTTAAGCGTGTGGACCCTACGGGTTCAAGAATGATATAAACATGACCGAGACGCTTCTCCGGTCAATAACCAATAGCGGGACCTGGATGCCCATATTGGTTCGTACATATTTCACGAAGATCTTTATCGGTCGAACCTTTATGACAACATACGTAGTTCCCTTTGTCTGTCGGTATGTTACTTGCCCGGGATTCGATCGTCGGTATCTCCATACCTAGTTCAATCTCGTTACCGGCAAGTCTCTTTACTCGTTCCGTAATACAGTATCCCGTAACTAACTCCTTAGTCACTTTGCTTGCAAGCTTCTTGTGATGCTGTATTATCGAGAGGGCCCAGAGATACCTCTCCGTCATACGGAGTGACAAATCCCTGTCTCGATCCATACCAACTCAACAGACACCTTCGGAGATACCTGTAGAGCACCTTTATGATCACCCAGTTACGTTGTGACGTTTGATGGCACACAAGGCATTCCTCCGGAGTCCGGGAGTTGCATGATCTCATGGTCGAAGAAATATGTATTTGACATTAAGAAAGCAGTAGCAATAAACTGAACGATCATATGCTATGTTAACGGCTGGGTCTTGTCCATCACATCATTTTCCTAATGATGTGATCCCGTTATCAAATGACAACTCATGTCTATGGTTAGGAAACCTTAACCATCTTTTGATCAACGAGCTAGTCTAGTAGAGGCTCACTAGGGACACGATATTTGTTTATGTATCTACACATGTATTTAAGTTTTCGGTCAATACAATTCTAGCATGAATAATAAACTTTTATCACGAATAAGAAAATATAATAATAACAACTTTACTATTGCCTCTAGGGCATATTTCCATCATGGATCCGGTGAGTATAACCGATGAAGGAAACAAAAAGAAGAAGATGAAAACCAAAGAAGGAAAAAAAGGAAAAACAAAAAACCGAGAAAATCAAAGAAAACTCAAGGAAAAATCGTAGTACAAACAAACTTGCGCTTGGTATAGTTTTTGAGTCGCCCGATAGTTGCCCACTATCGGCAATTCTAGGAATCTGTACGGGCGATATATAGCCCTGACGCCGAACCTCTTATATACCGCAGGCTGCATGGCATAGTACTCCTGACATGGCCGGCACATGTATCGAGCCACATACTAGTGGTCTGTTCCTAAAGCGAGCCCACACGTACTGATTGCTTCTAATCAGTGCCTTCTGCGCCGGTTAGGAGAACCGACACTCACCAACTCCCATTAATGGGTCGGCCCAATAAGATCTTGCAAATGCTTTTAGGAGAACTCGCTCGCTAAAAAAAGGTCCTGGTTCGCTTGGTTTTTTTATTTCCCAGGTTCACTCGGTTTGGTCGGTTCCTAGTTGACCAAAGTCCACCTTGACCGTTGACTTTTTGGAAAAGTCCACAACACTTTTAAAAAATGAAAATAAAAAGTTCACCAATTTGAAAAGTTCATGCAGTAAAAAAATAACAACAAATAGAAAAGGTTCATAAATCTGAAAAAACTTCTCGAATTTACTTAAAAGTTCAAAAATAAATTTAGTAAACTTTGTGAATTTGAAAAAAAAATCATGAAATAAAAAGTTTCTGAATCTGAAAATTTTCGCTAATTTAGAAAAAATTCAGAAAAACTGAGACAAAGTTCAGGAAATTGGGAAAAAATAATGCATTTTAGAGAAAAGTTCATGAATTTGAAAAAAAAAGGATTCAAAAAAAGCATCAATTCGAAAAAAAGAGTTTACGAATTTGAGGAAAAGAAGTTGAGGGATAATATGTATACTTTCGAGAGAGTTCAAGAGCGAAAAATATACTTTTTTCTTATTTTTATGAGTCCCGCGGCCGGTGGTGCCCAAGAATATTTGACTGTGGAAGATGGAGAGGATTCAACCAAGCCAACTTTTACTTGAGGTGACACTGCGTTGGGTTCAACATCCAGCAACCCTTGCCTGCGTGCGTGCGTTCTCTGATCATTTTCAGAAGTGGTCTGAAACCCTGAACAGTAAGTCTTGGAGGGATGTCAAACCCCTGTTGCTTTGCTCTCTATTCCAGGCAACAAGGTCAACTTGCAAACTAATTTTTCTTTCTACGAAACTAATCTTCTTTCTATAGGAAAATGGTGTCAATGTCCTCTAAAATAATGGGCAGGTACAGAGAAATGGGGCTGATGAAGCGCCGAGCTTTGATCTCGAGGCAGCTACGTATATCGTTGACATTTAACTTGGAGGTGAAAAAAAGGAGTTGGCATGGGTGTGTGGCAATTGTCCACCGGACGAGGGCTACGGCCGGGGGCGTAAATCCCGCAGCGCAATGCCCGTCCAGGCTTTTTGGCCCGGAGATGGCTCCCGCAGGAACCTTTATCTCCCCACGGCGATTTTTTTCGCGCCGGCGTCGAAAAACCCTCCAGTCGCGCCTCCAAGACGTCGAAATCCGCCGGCGATCCCAGGCCGAACCCAGCGCACTGGGGGGCGCTCGAGGGCTACGGCGGAAAGGGAAAACACGCCTGGGCCACACTGTCAGGCGAAAAGTCAAGGCAATCGTTCAGATTCGCCCCCCACCCCCGCGCGCTCGGCCACCACCCTGCCAATCCCGGCGCCGCCCACCGCCCAGCACCGCTAGATAGGCCATTCCCCGCCGGAAAAGAGGGAAGGTTTCGCCGCGGCAACCTCTCCACCACTGATACGTCTCCAACGTATCTATAATTTTTTATTGTTCCATGCTATTATATTATCCATCTTGGATGTTTTATATGCATTTATATGCTATTTTATATTATTTTTGGGACTAACCTATTAACCTAGAGCCCAGTGCCAGTTTCTGTTTTTTTTTCTTATTTTTGAGTTTTGCAGAAAAGGAATATCAAACGGAGTCCAAACGAGTTGAAAATTTACGGTGATTTTTTATGGACCAGAAGAAGCCCCCGAAGCACAAGAGTTGGGCCAGAAGAGTCCCGAGTCAACGACAAGGGTGGAGGGCGCGCCCCCTGCCTTGTCGCTGACTCGTTGACCCCCCTGACGTGAAACCGACGCCAAAAATTTCTATAAATTCAGAAACCCCCAGAAAGAAACCTAGATCGGGAGTTCCGTCGCCGCAAGCCTCTGTAGCCACCAAAAACCAATCGGGACCCTGTTCCGGCACCCTGCTGGAGGGGAAAATCATCACCGGTGGCCATTTTCATCATCCCGGCGCTCTCCATGACGAGGAGGGAGTAGTTCACCCTCGGGGTTGAGGGTATGTACCAGTAGCTATGTGATTGATCTCTCTCTCTCGTGTTCTTGATTTGGCACGATTTTGATGTACCGTGAGCTTTGTTATTATAGTTGGATCATATGGTGTTTCTTCCCTCTCTATCTCTTGTTGTGATGAATTGAGTCTTATACTTTGAGGTTTCGTTATGTTGGATTGAGTATTGGATTTGAGAACACTTGATGTATGTCTTGCGATGGGATATCTGTGGTGACAATGGGATGTTCTATTGATGCACTTGATGTATGTTTTGGCACTCAACTCGCGGATTCCCGAGGTGACATTGGGGTAATCTATGCATAGGGGTTGATGCACGTTTTCGTCCTACGTTCTCCGATAAAAACTTTGGAGTGACTCTTTGTTGCACGTTGAGGGATTGTTATATGTTCCAATTATGTTATCATTGTTGAGAGAACTTGCGCTAGTGAAAGTATGAACCCTAGGCCTTGTTTTGAAGCATTGCAATACCGTTTTTGCTCACTTTTGTTATTAGTTATCTTGCTGTTTTTATATTTTCAGATTACAAAAACCAATATCTACCATCCATATTACACTTGTATCACCATCTCTTCGCCGAACTAGTGCACCTATACAATTTACCATTGTATTGGGTGTGTTGGGGACACAAGAGACTCTTTGTTATTTGGTTGCAGGGTTGTTTGAGAGAGACCATCTTCATCCTACGCCTCCCACGGATTGATAAATCTTAGGTCATCCACTTGAGGGAAATTTGCTACTGTCCTACAAAACTCTGCGCTTGGAGGCCCAACACGAGTCTACAAGAAGAATGTTGCGTAGTAGACATCAACCACCTTCCGGGCGAGTTTTCCGGCGCTCCGGCCGCGCAGGGCGGTATACCGGCGGCTGTGCGCCCAGCACGCCCGCCAGGTGTTCGGCGATTTGTCTGCTCGACGATGGACTCGGACAACGAGGAGGCGCTCGCGGCGTTGCTGGAGGAGAAAGCCGATGCCGACGTCCAGGACGAGGAGCACCTCATGGTCCTCGCCGGCCTGCTCGCGAGCAATGAAAAGCCGCGGCGAGGTGGCTCGGCGCCGGGGCGGCTGAAAGCAAAGAACCGGCATCGTCTGGAAGGCTATTGCATGCTCTACTCCGACTACTTCGTCGACGCTCCATTGCACGGCGACAAAGTATTTCGGCGCCGTTATCGGATGAGCCGAAAGCTTTTCCTTAGGATTGTGAATTCTATCCAGGAGTTCGACAACTACTTCAAGTGCAAGAAGGATTGTACCGGCAAACTTGGATTCACCTCAATCCAGAAGTGCATGACAACTATGAGGATGCTTGCATACGGAGCTCCCGGTGATTCACTCGACGACTATGGGCGCATGGCCGAGTCCACGACCATTGAGTGTTTCTACAAGTTCTGCAGGGCAGTGCTGGCAGTGTTTGGACCGCAATGCTGAAGACACTGCTCGGATCCTAGCACATAATGAAGCAAGATGATTTCCTGGGATGCTTGGAAGCATCGACTGCATGCATTGGAAATGAAAGAACCGTCCATTTGCTTGACAGGGGATGTACAAAGGCGCCAAAGACGGTTGCAGTGTGGTACTTGAGGCAGTGACCACACAGGACCTCTGGATTTGGTACTCCTTCTTTGGTATGCCAGGAACTCACAATGACATCAACGTGCTGCAGTGCTCCCCTGTCTTTGCCAAGCTTGTTGAAGGTCATTCTCCTCCGGTGAACTTCGAGGTCAATGGGCGGCACTACAACAAGGGGTACTGCCTAGCTGATGGCATCTATCCGAGATGGTCTACATTTGTGAAGACTATCTCAAACCCTGTGCCAGGAGGCAAGAACTCCCACTTTGCGAAGGTTCAGGAGGCTTGCAGGAAGAATGTCGAGCAGGCATTTGGTGTGCTCCAATCTCGATTTGCTGTTGTCCGGTACCCTGCTCAGACCTGGTCGAAAGATCAAATGTGGGAGATCATGACTTGCTGTGTCATCTTGCACAACATGATCATTGAGAGCGAGCAGGAAGAGCCAGTGTTTGACACTGAACCATATTACAGGTAGGGTCCTCTTGCGCAAGTTGATCATCAGCTACCGGCAACCTGGACTGCCTTCCTCAATATGCGTCAGGAGATCCAAGACCCACAGGTGCATCAACAACTGCAGCAGGATCTGGTGGAGCACCTATGGAGGCTCAAGGGCAACGCCTAGCTCGACGTGTGATGAAATATGAGTTTTTATTTATTGAACTATATAATTTGTATTGAACTATTTATTGTTGAACTATTTGATTTCTATTGATTTTCTGTGATGAACTATGTGATAAAAAAATTACTTTTGTTGAATTTGCGTCGAACCACGGCGAATATGGGCTGATTTGCGCCAATATCGGGCCGATTCTTCACCGAAAGTGGGCCGGAAAGCGGGCACATTTGCGCCAAAAATGGGCCGATATCGACGCCTGGGGGCGACCTGGGGGCGGCGGCTGGGAACCCAATCACCCCAGAGCCGATTTTAGCTCCGGCTCGTCCCCAAGCTGCGATTTTTAAGCCTCTTGGGGGGCCAACGGCTGGAGATGCTCTTAGCCCTCCGAGGCTGGAGTGACAAGCGTGCGCCACCACGCTCGGCGGGTGCAATGGACGGGTCCAGGTTTTATATGCCGGTGTACGCCGTGCTCGCCTACCGATGCGGTACTATTAATTAGCAGTAATTTCCTCAGTTTGCAGCGCGAGAGCTTTAGCCTAGATTTTTTTTTTTACAACCTCGCGTAGCTTTATTAATTCATGACAATGTTTACAGGGACGGATGATAAACTCCCGGGGTGCCCCAGCCAAACATGGCGGCCACCACCAAGAGATAAAGCATGCTTCGCTAAGTTGTGAGCTTCATAATTTGAGCTCCTACATTCATGACTAAAACTGCAAAAATCGAAAAGCGAGGAATGGTCTATTATTTCATGTACAATTGCGCCGTAGCTTACTGAATTGTCCATCTGTAAGTCTTGTACCACCACTTTGCAGTCTGATGCAACTTCAATCTTCCGCACATAAAGATCATCCGCCAGTGCCAGGGCTTCTCTGATGGCGAGCGCTTCCAAGGTCGTCGGATCAACAATGTGATTAAAACAGAGTGTCGAAGCGCCCATAAACATACCACTATCATCTCTGCATACCACACCAACAGCCCCAAAACCAGCACTAGAAACAGCAGCATCCACATTCAGTTTAGCATTGCCAGTCATCGGGGCCAGCCATGACGAATGACGCACAGCAGCCGGCGCATGGCCCCCTGGAGATCTGCTATTGACAATCTACAACTCGCTAAGGTAACTGGTTATGAATGTATTAACTGGAATAGGTGCTTGGAAGATGTTTTCATGGATAGCTTTCCGTCGAACTCCCCAGAGTGCCCATAGAGTTACTACCAGGCAATCAAAAAGCTCCTTTGGTAGTATTTCATGCATAGAAAACAGCCAATCTTTTGGGTTATCCTCCCCCTGATCAATCATCTGTGCTACCAGCTCCTCAGGCGCCAGTGCCCACACACTCGCCGCCATCGAACATGAGATCAGTGCATGTTTCCAGGTAACGACTGCCCCGCAGACCGGACAAGTGTCTTCCGTTGCCATATGCCGGTGCTTCAACACAGTACCAGTCGGCATCGACTGTCGGGCGAGATGCCATATGAACACCTTCAATTTTGAGGGAACCTGCAAGTGCCAAATCATAGACCACTTGCTGGTTTCATTGAGATCATACGAGGTACCACCATCCACATCAAGCTGGGCCTCATGGGCGTGTTTAATCCTCAGAATCATTCTATAAGCCGAACGTACACTGAATCCTCCGCGAGCCTCTTCATGCCATGCCCAAAAATCGTCGACTCGGCGTGTGCATAGCAGGATCCGAAGGATTGCCTCCGCATCGCCCTGAGCGAAAACAGTCCGGACCAGGTTCTCCTTCCAGCTAGCCGTTGTCACGACAATGAGCTGCGCAACTCTAACCGGAGCGTTTGGTACAAGCGCTGTGACAGGGCGCTTAAAGCTGTCCCTAGGTATTCAATTGTCAAGCCAAATACTTGTCGTCTCGCCATCACCGATCCTGCGAATAAGACCCTGTGCCAAGACATCTCGCCCATCTAAGATTGCCCGCCACATCTGGGAAGGATGCGAGCCCAGCTCAGCCTGAAGCAAAGAGCAGACCGAGAAGTAAACCGCCTTGAGAATTCTGGCACTAAGAGAGGTGCTATCAGTCAAAGTTCGCCAGGCCTGTCTCGCCAGAAGTGCAAGGTTGAAAATCTCCATGTCACAAAAGCCCAAACCTCCCAAATGCTTAGGCATGATTATAGTATCCCATGCTACCCAACAAGGCTTCCTCTTCCCCTGCTTGGACCCCCACCAAAACTGACGGATGATGGAGGTAATACTCTCACATAGTCCACGTGGCAATCCGAAGCACACCATGGAGTAGACTGGAATCGCTTGCGCTACAGACTTGATCAGAACTTCTTTACCAGCAGATGAGAGTAACTTCGCCATCCATCCCTTGATCTTTTCCCACACGCGGTCCCTAAGGTATTTGAAAGTACCATTCTTCGAGTGGCCAACATCGGTCGGCATGCCAAGGTAGAGCTCACTCAAAGATTCATTTTGGACATGGAGGTTATTCTTTATAGTTTCTCTCAACTGTGTTGGGCAACCTTTGCTGAAAAAAATTGATGATTTCTCATTATTGATTCTTTGTCCCGAAGCAAGACAATATGTATCAAGTAGGTTTGACACCACATTTGATCCTTCCACACTCGCCTTGAAAAGCAGCAGGCTATCATCTGCAAATAGAAGGTGGTTCACGGTTGGAGCCGTAGAGGCCACCTTAATACCTGACATCGATGATTGAGAACTTGATTTAAGGAGGCACGAAAGGCCCTCTGCTGCAATCAAGAATAAGTAGGGGGATATAGGGTCTCCCTGCCGGATACCTCTTGTTGGCTTAAACGATTCAAGCTTTTCACCATTGAAACACATTGAAAAGGAAACTGAAGAGATCATGCCCATAACAACATCTATCCAATGATGATCAAAACCCAGCTTAGTCATAATACCTCTTAGGTAGTCCCACTCCACTCTATCATAAGCCTTCATCATGTCCAACTTCAAAGCACAAAAGTTGTTTGTTTTGGCCCTAGACCATTTCATGAAATGCAAACACTCATATGCACATATAATGTTATCCGTGATAAGCCTTCCAGGGACAAAGGCAGACTGTTCCTCCGAGATTATATCAGGTAAGATCACTTTTAATCTGTTCGCAATGACCTTCGAAGCTATCTTGTACAAAACATTGCACAAACTAATGGGATGAAATTGAGCAAGTACTGTTGGGTTTGTTACCTTAGGGATCAAAACCAGCACCGTGTCATTAATAGATTCTGGGCTCTCCTCGCCCTTCACAATTTTGAGCACTATCTCTGATACTTCATCGCCACAAACATCCCAGTGTCGCTGATAAAAGTGGGCGAGAAAGCCATCAGGTCCTGGAGCTTTGGTCGGAAACATTTGGAATAGCGCAACCTTGACCTCCTCCTTCGTGTATGGCGCACAAAGCTTTGAGTTCATTGCAGCTGTCACCTTCCGGGGCACGTGGTCCAGCACCGCATCCATATGTTGCACACCTTCAAAGAGGTATAAATTATGGTAAAAGCTCTTTGCTAGTGCCTTTAGCTCCTCCGGATCAGAGATCTCCACTCCTAAAGAATTCTGTAATGCCTTGATCATATTTTTCTTTCGCTGAAGGCTGGCTCGAAGATGAATTTTTTTTGTGTTCTTGTCTCCCGCCGAAAGCCACTCAATCCGAGCTCTCTGTCGCTACATGATCTCCTCCCTGTGGTACATTTCTACCAGTCGCTCGTTTATCTTTAGTTCTGCATGGGACGGACCCAATCTCAAAGGGTCATTTCTGAGTTCGACCAACATCTCTTTCAGTTTTTTTATCTCCTTCCTGACACTCCCGAAGGTATCCTGACTCCACCTTCCCAAGTCCTTAGCAAGACCTTGCAACTTACGACGTAATTCATCCACGGAAGTGCAAGGAGGTCCGGCCCCCCAACCCCGTGTGTATACAGTCCTTAAACTCTTCATGTGTCTCCCACATCAACTCATACCTGAAAGCGCGTTGGACCTGATCAGCCGCCCCCGCCTCTAGTCGAAGCAACAGAGGAGAATGATCCGACGTGACACCCGTCAGATGTGTAACAGAGGCCAGTGGATATCTCGCAAGCCATGCAGCATTGACCAAGGCTCTGTCAAATCTGCACTTAGTATAGCTGCCACCTGTTACTTTCTTCTCAAAAGTCCATTGGTTGCCTCTATATCCCAAGTCTAGCAACATGCAAACATCTAGCACCTCCCGGAAAGCTTGTGTCTGAGCATTTCTCCGCTGCCCAATACCTTGATGTTCTTCTGGACGTAACACCTCGTTAAAATCACCAATACAGAGCCAAGGGAGATCACTCAAAGTGCTAATGTTCTTCAACGTCGTCCATGTTTGATGCCTCAAATGAGTTTGCGCCTCGCCATACACACACGTCATTCTCCCCTTAGATGTGCCTTGTTCCTCAATGGAAACATCGAGATGATAGACAGAATAACCAAGAATTTCAACTTTTATTGAATTGTTCCAAAACAAACCAATGCCACCACTTCTACCTTGACTACTAACAGCATATGAACTATCAAAACCAAGTGTTCCAGCCAAAGCTTCTACCCTAGTACTATCCATTTGAGTTTCAACAATGCATAAAAGGGTAGGGGTAAATTGCCTTGCGAAATCGCGAAGCTCTCGAACTGTCGCAGCTTTACCCGAACCACGGCAGTTCCAACAGAATATATTCATTGGGCCCGGCGGTGCTCCTCGAAGGAGCCCGCCAAAGATGAGACGGTTTTGCCATGACCGCCCATGTTATCCTCAACACCATCCTCTGCCGCTGAACTTATTTTAAGTCTCTTCGGTTCCTGTTTGCTGCTTGGGCTTTGGGGAACGGGCGGGGGTGCTGGTAGCTGTAACATCTCCCCAAGACCCGCTGTATTAGCTGCACCGAAGGTTGATTTCACCTTAGCCGGAGTCCTCTTTCTATTGTTGTCTGCATCAGTCATATCCAAGTCGGCTTCTGGACCAACTTCATCCTTCCCCGAGCTGCCCCCATCATGACCAGAACGGGCGCCGTTTCCTCGTCCACCACGTCCTCCGCGTCGCCCTCCACGGAGACCCCGACCCCCACCAGGGCCCTGTCCAGTACGCATGACCCATGATGCCCTAAGGTCCTTGAAAACCAAAGCTGAAGGGGGGTGAATACCACTACCATGCTCCTTAAAGAGATGGCCCAGCATACCACAGACCACACACCAGTCAGGGAGTTTCTCATATTTGACTCTGTAAATTTGGCGTTTCCCGTCCCTTATCATTGAGACTGCATTCTTCAGCGGCTTGTTCACATTAATCCGAACCCATACACGGTGGAAATTCCCAGAAAAATCCTGCGATTGGGGTTCGGCAAAAAGAACTTCCCCAATTTTTTATGCTAGAGGTGGCACAAGGTGAGCATATAAGGGTGGAACATCATGTATCTGCACCCATATCTCAATTGTATCCAGCTGAACCGTGGATGGCTTCACCAGTCCATCATATGGTTTGAAGATCACTGCATCTCCCCTAAAGTGCCATGGACCATCCCTTATGACTCGTTCCCAATCTCCCAAGCAAGAGAACTGCACTGTATACAGATTTTCCCCCAGCGGTTTGAACTGAACCTCCTGGGCCAGATCCCACGCAGCTCTCATGTTCTTGAAGAACCAGTATTGGCTATAGGTCTTGGCCGAGTGAACCCGTACTAGCGCAATCCAGCGAGCTGCCTCAGGCGGTGCCTCCTTCTCGTCGAAGACCACGTCATCAAGGTCCTCTTCCCGAAGACCAAGCTCCTCCATCAACGCTGCCACATCGTCCATCTCCGTTGGTCCCACCGTAGTCGACCCCGAAGCTCCGTCCGACGCCATGATTTCCGAACCCTAACCCGATCGAACAAACCGGGCCTTGCTGCAAAACCATAAACTTCTCCGCCTCCCCAGCCCCACCCTGATCGGCAAGCTAGAGTCGCCCCCGATTGCAGAGAGAAGGGCCGGGGATTCGTGGCGCAGACAGGGAAACCCAGGTCTCAACGGCGGCGATCTCGATCACCCCGAGAGGAAGAAACCCTAACTAGAGGGAACCGAGATGGCGGCGTGCAGGTGGAGTCCCTCCGTGGGAGCTGACGTGTGGGTTGGGTAGGGTTAGGTGCACTGAACCTAGATGGGATGCGTCATGGAACTAGCCAGCCAGGCCACCATAGGTGCGCGTGGCCCAAGAGCCCACTCGTATGACACAGCCGGGAGCCGAAGGAGAAAAAATGCCCTTGTCCACGAGAACACCTATTCAGCCCTAGCTATTGATGGTCTCTACGATCCAACGACTTTGGAGGTAATCGCATGTAGGAAGGCCCTTGCACTAGCAGCGGACTTGCATATACATCAGTTTGTCATCTCGTCTGACTCGAAACAAGCAATTGGCGACATCAACAAGGGGGCAAGAGGAGACTACGGAGCCATCATCACTGAAATCAAGATTCAAGCGACATCTTTTACTTATGAAAGTCGTGTTGTGAACCATGAAGCACATAGTTTAGCCAAATTCACTCTTAATCTCGGTCAGGGACGTCACGTTTGGTATGGCCAACCCCTGATCCGAATTGTATCCCACTCTCTGTGGTTTTTGATGAATAAAATTTGGTTAAACCATAAAAAAAAATTTATTTAGCGCCTTTGGCGTCGGCTAACCCCAACTGGCGCTCGCGCGCGCTCTGTGGGCTGGCTCATCACAGTTGGTTAAATCGGTTGACTATTGACTTTTGAAAAGAACAAGAACTAAATTTTTTGTAAATTCGAAAAATGTTCAGAAAACTCAATATTTTTTTTGCGAATTTGGAAAAGGTTCACGAAATTGAAAAAAGATCACGAATTTGAAAAATTTCACAACAATTGAAAAAACTTCACAAAATAAAAAAAAGTTTTTTGGAAGTTCATAATATTTTTATGAAGTTTGTGAAATCGAAAAACTTTTATCATTTGAAAAAGTCATGGATATGAAAAAAATCATGAATTTGAAAAAAAAATCACACATTTGAGAAAATTCACAAAAAAGACAAAAGGAAAAAAAACTAACAGAAAACCAGGAAAAAGGAAAGGGAAAAACGGTTGGAAGCTTCAAGCTTCCCAAATGGGCCAAAAGATTCTAGAAGCTTCAGAAAACCGGATTCTAGAAGCTTCGGGGGGAGGGGACGATGGCTAAGAATAATAACTAATTGTCAGAGAATTACCTTCTATGGTAAGCTATGATAGACACCATTTTAGCTATGCATATATAAAATTTACCTACACACGCCTGTTCACAAAATATCATGTATCCATGCCAAGCAATTATTCTGATAGACCACCAAATCACCCGCGGCGGCGTATGTCCTCGCCGAAGGGCGTTGTTGGCCATGCATGGGTCGCCATGTGCTGAAACAGAATCTCGCAAGTGCCCGCGCAACATCCGTCGTTCGTTGCATCCGTGGAAGTGCGCCGGTTCTGGTGGTGTCCGTACGGGGAGGCGTTGTAGGATGAGATGAACGAGGAGGAACTGAGGATGGAGGACATGCGCATGCAGTGGTTCATCGTCATGCTGCCAGTTACCGGCGATTTGGTAGGGCGTCGTGAAGGGTCATGCCCGGAGGAGTGTCGACGGGGCTCAGGGCCACGTGTGCTGCAAGCTAGGAGACACCTCCGCCCTACGCTGATGCGATGCCTAGGGCACCTCGGGCTAGAACGCATCCCGTTGAGGAGTGCGGTTGGCTGCGTCGGGGATGGCGCCGAGTATCACGAGGAGTATCCGTCGTCTGTTGCGTCTGATCTGGACGGGCTGAGGCGACTAATGACGAAGGATCCAGTACGTCCAACTGGAGGAGGTAGAATGTGTGCTCATGGAGAAGAGCACCTTCTTGCTCATGTGGCCCTTTGGGCTTCGGCGGGTCAGATGTAAGGGCAACGCCAACGGCGATGGTGGTCCCCTCTTGCCAGCGGCGTATGTAGGTCAACTCGGTGTCGACACCGGTCGTGGCAAGCGACGGCGTGCGCCAGACTAGCTTACTTGAATTGCCTCAGGGGCAGCGGCCTCGGGGTTGTGGTGGATGTTGCAGGTCCTTTCACACCAGTGTGGAGTGACAACAACTAGATCCACACCGCATCATGGGTGGCCTCCCGGCGGTAGTGTCGTTGATGTTTGGTGGGAAGATGTCCCATCCTTTTGCTAGCGTCACTCCGACATGGCATTGAGTAATGGCTGGACGATTATCGGAAGATCTGCTATCGAGATGGTGACTGGAGCATCGCTTCAAGTCGGAGGAGCATCGCTTCAAGATCGGCACGAGGGCTGGTCGCGGGGGAGCGAGGGTCGGCCACAACCGTGATCTCTGTGGGCAAAGCCTTCGATGGCACGAGGGTTGGTCGCGAGAGCGAGGCCAAGCAACATGTCTAGCTCCGACCTCGTACGCGGGGTGCAGGCTCCTACACACTAGCACCTGTCCGTCCGTGTGCATCCGTCACCATCTTGGGAATGAAACGAAGGGGATGAGACAAAGGAATAGTGGCTGCAAGCAGGGTCACTGGTGGGCTGTAGCCGACGGTGGAGCGTTGCCCGGGCACGCCCGCAACCCCTCGTATTACCCTCATATATAGTCTGGGTTTGAAGAGCGTCGGTCAGTGAGGGGTCTAGTTGGTTCAAATTTTTTTTTACCAGGCACTGATCATGCAGAAGGCCCGAACATTTAGGGAGGGAATAGGGGTCTGGATGTTGATGCTCTAAACTTTCTATAGGAAAGGGATTTGAACGTCCTCTCAAAAAATGGGCACATACATGCAAAGGAGGCCTGACCTTTGATCACGAGGCAGCTAGAGTGTGTCCATCGTTGACATCTAACCTTTAGCTTGTATATTTCATGGAGCACCGAACTTCTTTCAGCTCAGATAGATATAAGTATGTTGGCATGAGTGTGATTGGGGAGATTGTTTGATGGGATGGAGATGTAGTAGGGGCATGGCCTTTTTGCCAAGAAACAATTCCTTATTTAACATTATCTTAAATTTTGGTTCCTTATTTGACACCAAAAAAGTTTTTCTTCCCTATCTAACAACGAGTCTAAATTTTGTGTCTTTTGTGACACTTTCGTCGATTTTGAGACTAAATGATATCTGAAAAGACCATTTTGCCCCTCATGTGGTATGTGTGTGCGGGGCAGTAGCACACACACGTAACATCAGTGCGAGGGTAGTAGCACACACGCAACAACACACGCGCACACGCATGCAGCACACTCACAGGCAGCAACACACATGCACGTAGCTAACTCAGGGGCAACAGCAAACACGGACGCAACACACACACACACACACACACGTAGTAGCACACACCCAGCAACCACACGTAGCAGCACGGACGCACGCAACAACGCGCACTCACACATGCACGTACACACACAGTAGCAAACACACACACACACAGCACACACACACATACACATGCATCAGTAGCACACGCGTGTGCGCGCGCGCACACACGCAAGCAACAACACACGCGCGCATAAACATACCACATGAGGGCAAAAGGGTCTTTTCAGGTGTCACTTAGGTTCAAAATGTACAGAAGTATTATAAAAGGCATAAAATTTAGACTCGTTGTTATATAGGGAAGAAATTATTTGTCGATGTTAAATAGGGCATAAAATTTAGACACAGTGTTAAATAAGGAATTCTCTCTTTTGCCAACTCTATCGATACTCGTCCAAATCTGAACTCTTTTAATGATTCGTTCCATTGGCATAATTAATTGCTTGCAAGTTGGGACGTTGGATAAGGCAGTGGCTAACCACTGGGCAGCTTGACGTCAAGTAATCAGTCCTCCGTAAAGAAATATAAGAGCGTTTAAATCGCTATCATCTTTTTAATGACAACACTAGTACTACTGCTTTCTCGTTTCAGATATAGCAGTTTTCATCTGACTTGCCGGCCAAAACAGAAGAAGAGAGATGCTCCCTTGCCATTCTTG
Organism: Thinopyrum elongatum; assembly: GCA_011799875.1. NCBI lineage: Eukaryota > Viridiplantae > Streptophyta > Magnoliopsida > Poales > Poaceae > Thinopyrum > Thinopyrum elongatum. The sequence goes on from CM022297.1 coordinate 474,495,490, forward strand.
TGTCCACGGACCACCGATCAACGAAAATGCTTGCACGGTTGCACCTCTGCACTGTAGAACAAGAAAGGCTGAGCAAAGGGCAACGGAAGGAAAATAAATGTTCAGTTCATGAGAGAAGGTACTGTATGCAAAAAAGTGTTGGCGGGATATATACCATAGAATGGAAATGGAAACATGATCATTCTAAAAAAATAATGTTGGAAATATAATCACCACCGCACTGGTATCACCAGTCGACAAACAAATTAAAATATTTCTGCAAGAACATGGTTTCACACAAAGACACAGGTATATTTCTTTCACAACCGCAGCATGACAAGGACACATAACGACGGATTCCTCGAAACTCGATGCAAAATTTGGCCTCTGCGCGGGGTACACAAGTTTTCGCATATAGTGGATTCAAATTCCTGTAAAAAGAAAAAAATATACTAGTATACGATAGAGAGGTGAAAAAAGGAGCTGGCATGGGTGGGCAGTGGAGTTAAGTAAACCCCGCAGCACAAATGCCCGTCCAGGCCTTTCGGCCCGGAGACGCGCGCCTGCTCGTGCACAGGAACGCCATGGTATAAGTATATTGCTTGCCTATCTTATTCCCTCTTCCATATTGAGCGTAGGAAGCTCGATATGTTCGTATAAATGAGCCCACGAAACGACACCCATGCCACAAGCCCCCCTTTTAGCCCTCCCAGGCTGGAGTCACAAGCGTGCGCCACCACGCTCGGCGGGTGCGACGGCGGGTGGTCAGTCTATATGCCGGTGTACGCCGTACTCAGCTGCCAATGTGGTACTATTAATTAGTGTAATAAGTATATATCCTACGCTTGCAGGCCAGCTTAATTAAAGGGGCCTATATATCCTACGCTTGCAGGCCAGCTTAATTAAAGGGGCCTATATATCCTACGCTTGCAGGCCAGCTTAATTAAAGGGGCCTATATATCCTACGCTTGCAGGCCAGCTTAATTAAAGGGGCCCTAAATGGGCCGCGTAAAGGAACCAGCCAGGCAGGCCGCCTCGAGCGCCTCAGACGCGAAAAACCGTGAGCCATAAGAAAAAAACGCTCTCGTCCATCCGGTGGTCTATCGCCCCGCATCCTCCAAAGCGCAATTGCCGCCGCCGAAGCCTACCTCCTCGCGCCGCGCCGCGCCGCGCCACCTTCCGCCGCGAACTCGTCATCACGCGCCGGCACCAGAGGTAGGTCCTCTCGATTTTATCCCGAGATATATATGTTGAGAGAGATCATCACCTGGCGATTTGGGGGACGACGTGGTCGAGGATCCACCGCCGCCACGCGCCATCTGGCCGGATCTGGCATGGCGGCGGCCGCCGCCGCTGCTCTGCTGTGGGGATGGGCTCGGTGAGGTAGGACTAGGAGCAGGAGGAAGATAGAGACGAGGTGCTCTCGGTGGGCGAGCTGCTGATTTGCGATTGGGGTCACTACTGATTCTACCTGCTATTGAGTTAGGGTTAGGGTGCTGGTGCTGCTGAATTGTGAGAAAAATTAGAGAGGGGGAGAGCCAGTGCGGATGTATGTGATGCTCCTACTTACTGATTTCTTCCTTTGCTGCTGCTATATGATATGATGCGTGTGTTGATTTTTGCAGACGGTAGGGCATCAAGAGTGAGGTATAGACGCTCCCGCGTCGCTCGCGCAACCCTATATGGCCGCGGTGCGAGGGGCGGCAGTGGAGGGAGCATGGTCCCTTCCGGCGCCGATGGAGCCGACCGCGGACGGGCCTCAGGTGTCGGAGGTGGACTCGTTCCGGCGCCAGGTCGACGACCTCCTCTCCAAGACCGACGTGGTAACCCCCGCCCCTCCTAACATCGGTATCAAACTCTGTCTCGCCTCTGCAGTGATCTGCAGGACTGACTCTGGTTGGTGCGGCATGTGTGTTGCAGCTGGAGAAGAGGGTGAACGAGGTGGTAGGGTTCTACAATTCCAAGAAGCACAGCAGTGGAGGGCGCAAGGCTGGCGGCAGGTACGCGGCAAACGGTGCAAGGAGCAGCCACTACGAAGGGATGCCCGTCCTTATGCGCCAGTGTGCCGGTATCATTCGCCAGGTGATGATCTTTCTTCTGCTGTGCTTTATCCCATGATTCATTATGTCGATTCATGCTGTTGCTTGTTTAGTCGTGTTCGCTGGCTTAGTCATATTATATTCTTGCATCCTGGAGCATGTTCTAGAAAGTTGTTTCTATCTCATAGATCTTATTGATAAATATGGCGACCTAGACGCTTGTAGACATTGCCAGCACATACTGCTTCTGTTCATTCCAGCAAGAGAGATTTCTGCTGGAAAATCAAGTTTTCTGTCTCAAGTTTTGAACACTCCCAAATCTATGTTTGCTTCCATGAACAGGGATAAAGCATAGAATCAAGTTCTTTTGGGCTATTATTGGTACTCCATTTTCTATTTCTGGTCTTATAGCATAGTGCATGAAATAAGACTAAGAAATTGGTCTTGAGCTTGTGCCAAAATGAGATCATCTGAACCTAAACAGTTCCTTGTGGTAAATTTTAAAAGCAGCTTTTTATTGGTAGTGTATTTGAGATTGATTCGACCACTATATGTGGACAACCTTTTTTTAATCTAGTTTTCTACGGCCTAATACTCAATACAAAGTTAATAGTTCTTGGGCACCTTTGAATTCGTATTGAGCTACTGCAGTTAAAATCACAAAATGTGTGATCTCTTTTCCCTATGAAAAGATTTCTGTTGATCTTTGCAAATTTTGGCACTTGATCTTCTTTGCTATATTCATTTTCTTCCAGATTACATCTCATGAATGGGCACAGCCGTTTTTGGAACCGGTAGACGTCGTAGGTCTTCAACTTGATGACTATCACAAGGTAATATTGCCAGTACATTTTGGTCTAAATGTAAATCAGTTTTGATTATATTTTTGTGTTACCTGATGTTGGCAAGCAATCAGGATCTGAAAAAAGAAAGCAGGTTTTATTGATATCACTATACTGCTGAGTCGCTGCAGGATTTATGCTTTTCTGTCTCCAACATACTTTTAGTTGACATGTTGTTGCATTTTATTAGAATATTTTCTATCTCAATGGAAAAACATAATCCTGTATATGCTTTGAAATCCAAATACTGTAAATCCTCCCTTATCTGTGGATGGAAAACATGTCTGAGTATCTTATTAGCTGTTTGTTTTGTCGCTATTTTTTGCCTTCTTCCGTGTACATGAAATTGAAAACCATTGCTTGGAACTCCAAATACTGTAATCATCCCTAATCTATAAGGAAAATCTGGCATATTAGGCTATCTGTTTACTTATATAACTATTAATTGGTTTGCCACTTGTTATTTACCTTCCTTAGTGTACTTCGACTTGATGGAGCCCTTGAGTTGTTAGCAAATATGTTTCTCTATATTTGGCATATCAATAAGATGGAGTTGCTTCGTTGGTTTCTTTACCTGGATCTTGGTTGTGGTGATTCATATCTTTGATTTCTACTTTTTGCAGATTATAACAAAACCTATGGATTTCTCGACCATCCGAAACAAAATGGAAGGGAAGGAAGGTACCACATATAACAGTGCCCGAGAAATATATTCTGATGTTAGATTAGTTTTTACCAATGCAATGAAGTACAATGATGGAGGTCACCCTGTTCACATAATGGCCAAGTTTCTACTCGAGAGATTTGAGGAGAAATGGCTTCACCTTCTCCCTAAAGTTGAGAACGAGGTGGATATTTGTAGTCACATACATTACCATTTTTGTTCTGATTTGGATATGTGCTATTTAGCGTTTGACAGCAATAAGTTGGGTCCTATTCTTTCAGGAAAGGGAACGGGAGAAACCAAATGATGCTCCAACCATAAGCATTTCTCCGAAAGCTGCCATTGCAAAATTAGCTGAAGATACTGGTAATGAGGTCGGCCCTCTCATGTACTGTTATCTCTTTATTATTGTGTATGTATTGATTGAAGCACTATATACTGACTGGCTCCTGTTCAGTATAGATTGTTTAGAAAAAAAGGTCCCAGATTTTTTATCAATGTGTTTCTGTTATTGTTTAGCTTTTATCTGTTGATGTACCAATAAGAAATCCTTTCTTGACTAAGAGGTGTGGCCAACCTGAACATGCCTCTGCATCCTTGTCTAATATACGCCTTGCATATTCACAAGCCAATTGCATTGCTGCAACCCCTTGTATGTTACCTTGTTTGGTTAGATATTCAGTACCTTTTCTTTCTCGTCTTGCAGCTGAATGAGATTAATAAGCAGCTGGAGGAGCTCCAGAAAATGGTTGTTCAGAGATGCAGGTTTGTGTTAGTTGTTCATGTCATGCACATCGATTTGACTGTTTGCTAAGTATTTTTTTGCGGGGTGCGCGCTGACCCTAAAAAGGTCATACATTTGCTAAGCTCTTGATATTGCAGGAAAATGACCACGGACGAGAAGAGAAAACTCGGCGCAGGTCTTTGCCAATTGTCTCCAGAAGATCTTAACAAGGCGCTAGAGTTGGTCGCGCAAGACAATCCTAGCTTCCAAACTACAGCTGAAGAAGTGGACCTTGACATGGATGCTCAGGTAAAGTTTCTTTGTGCTAACCAATCCCCTAGCACTGCTCCTCCAAGCATCACGCATTGGTTATCATGTTAACCAACCACGCTTCATGTGTGTGTGTGTGTGTGTGCAGAGCGAGACGACCCTCTGGAGGCTGAAGTTCTTTGTGAAGGAAGCATTGGAACAACAGGCGAATGAAAACACGAAGAGGAAGGGCGACATGTACAATGCTCTAGCCAAGACTAATTCGAAACGGATTAAGAGATAACTTTAGCGGCTCAGCCTTTCTGATGGTTAATGATATTTCTGTAGAAAATAGGGCCATGTTCTCCCTTGTGTGAAGACATGTATATATACGAAGATGAATCTGCACTAAGATATGCTTGGTCGCACCTGATCTCATGTGGCATGTGTAGCATGCTATTGCTATATAAAATAAAGAGCAATGTTGAACACCTCTGAGAAACAAGAAATGTTCCTTGAAAAAGATAACATCAAATATGGCAAACTGTTGTTTTGCTACAGAAAATTAACGGCGTGTACTCTGCACATGGCACTGCGAATGACATGAAAATTCACCAGGAATCCTGACTTGAAGAATAAAACAGAGGTGATTGATTCCCCGGTCTCGAGTCTAGATGCCCACTGGTTCACTTGATAGGGCAAATTTTGTGACTCATGAGCTTGCTTGAAGAAGAATTTTTTCTTGCGGGGCTGCACAAAAATAATCAAAATATAACCCCCCCAAAAGAAATGAATCCATGCTTTCGACATTTGTGCCTCAGAGTACTACGCAGTGGATATCACAAGAGCCGCACACTGGTCGTGCGCGAGCGCATTCATCCAGAATTCACCGATACTTTTGCATCATCATCGGCACGCCGAAATCGATCAAACCACGAAGAAAGAACACATCAACTAAACCGAAAAGAAAAAGATGCCTCGAATCGGAGATCTCACAGGCAAGTCAAGAAGGAGCACAGCGATTGAAACTCACGCAGCTCGACCAGCGAAATAAAATAAAATCACAAATTTCAAAGCGGAATAAGAACTCGATAGGCAAAGCTGTATAATAGTTACGTAGAAATCAACAAGCAGCAGGCTGCCAGACGGGAGATAGATTTTAAGACATTTTTCCTTGGTGCGAAACAAAAGGGGGCGAGCTGGTTGATGAGAAGGAAGCAGATGGACGTAGGCGGGGGTCACGTGGATGTGGGGTGGTCCATCCATGATTACACTTGCGGAGCGGCCACGGACGGATAGGATTGATTTCGCTGTCGTTCGGTGATTGGGTCTTGCATATCCCGGCTTATCAGGATGACGTGGTGGCTTCGGGATCGCACACACCACAGGACGGCGAGAGAAAATGACAGAATCATGACGCCATTTTCAACGGAGGGGAACAAACATGGCGCCAGCGCAAGTTTAAAACTGTTTCTTTTCAGGACGATTTGTTTCTCGGAAATTTGAAACATGGAAACAACAGAGAAATGATAGGTTCCTCCTGCTTCCCTGTAGATGTATGTCATCGTCTCGTCCTTCTCTGTATCTGCCACAGCCAGAACAAATTTCTCTGCTAGAAACATACAGATTTTAATCTGACTTTGCTGGAGCATGGATCCATCCATGCAACTCTACCCAACTTGTGTCCACATAGTTTTAATCTGACGTTGCTGCAGCATAGTTTTAAAACTGGACCGGTAAATAAAACAGCTAGGCTGCTGCCTGCTGGGTTCACCAACTCATCAGGTTTGACCGGTAGTTTTATTGTAGGTAAAATTAATGTTTTACTATGTACTAATAACATAATAGAGGCGACAGGTGAAATACTAGTTTTGGTTTAATCTACACAAGAATCAAACATAGTAGATGAGATGGTGTCCCTGCAAAATACACAGTTTACCATAAATCATGCTTAGATACAATGTCACTGATGTTTCAGTGTATCTAACCAAAAAAAAAAAGAAAGAAGAAAAAGCTTAGATACAATGAAACATCAGTCACATTGTCTGCGATTGTAACATACCACACACTGGAGTACCCTGCTGCGTCTTGGAAGCTCAAGGAGATCAACATGCCAGCTTGGGGATCACAACGCACGATGAATGTGCCTGCGAAATAAAAATGACAGAATCATAATGCCATTGAGCAGAGGGGGACAACTAAGGCTTTGTTCGGTTACACCATGTCCCAAGGGGATTGGAGGTGATTTGGGGGGAATTTGACTTGTATGGGATTTTTTTCCTGCCAAACCCCTTCAAATCCATGTGAACCGAACACAGCCTAAAGATGGTGCGCATTCTGAAATTGCTCATAGTAACATATAGAAAAAGGTAGTAGTGAACTATTCCAAATTTAGCAGGAGATAGTTCTTGACCACAACGGCTACAGACAGATGAAAGCAATTTAAAAGAGAGATGTTCCCCTTGCCATTCATGCCTCCACCGACCTCAAAATGCGTGCATCATTGTTCAAGACAAAAGGCTGACAGTGCAACACAGAAGGAAAATAAATGCTAGTTCAAGAGAAAAGGAACAGATCTTTGATGCTGCGCTGGGAGCAGTGCTTGCAACTCTGGCACTGCAGCCTCAGCAGAATCTTCCCGGCGGTTTTCGACTTTTCGCCTAAAAATGTCAAAAAATTAGCGTTGGACATCTGGCTCTAATCTTTATACCAGTATATACCATGTTGGCAGATCAATAGATCATCACACCCAACGATGTCGCCATACCTTCTTGTGGAATACAGGAAACTTTCTGTCATAAACGAAACTTTCCCTGGGCAGACAGGCTGCCTTACCCTTCTTGTACTCAGTGATCTTGTGAAGGGTGTGCTTTGCTGCACTCCTTGTTCTTGCAGTTGCAGTAGGTATTCTTGGTCTTTGGAACGTTCACCTATATAACATTTGCAACAAAAATAATGTTAAAATAGGGTTTGCGTGAACAGAATACAGATTCAGATGACACTGCGATAGCTAAAAAAACTCTAGAAACGAGCTCACCAAATGCTCAAAAAATACTCGGAAAACCTCTGGTACAAACTCGCGTTAGGTGCTCAGAGACATGCCTATGGCTGTCATCAGAAGAATAATCGGGTATCAGAGATTTCATGCCATTGTAGGACCCCATAATTAAAATATCAAATATTAAACAATAAGGACTGAAAAGATATATCAGGTGAAAATTTAGAAGAAATTAATGACAACTGGTTATCTGCTCAGGGCAATGTATGCAAAACAACGGACCTGTGGGATTAGTTTTAGGTTAGCTCAGTAAAGTACACAAGAAAGTTCAGATGTCAAAAGCACCAAACAAAATCACTGGATACTCCACAATATGGTCAACCACATTGATTTTAGAAGTATCATGCAATGTAAAGTTGCATGAAGTACACCCTTCACAAGGTCAATTGAGTATATGGCACACTCAAAGATGCATGAATACACGCTATAGTCGACCTAACGACAGAATAAAAACTAAACAATTTTTTTTTCAGACATGACAAGCAATCCATTCCATTTAAAAAGAAAGGGCATCTGCCTGATATAAACTAGTACAGCTGCTCTCAGAACTAATGCTCATCTCATACATGTAACTAGGAAACAAAAGCAGTATAAATCAAGTGCAAATACAAGTAAGTATGCATACAGCTCATCAGCACACAGAAATGTAGTGTGCACATAATGAACATAACAGCAAAACCTGATTACAATAAACAGAATGGACAGTACTTCAATCCTGTGCTTTTAGAATCAGAAGCATGGAGTGTTTCATTGGAAATAATCACGTGATTATCAAAAACATGGACCAATCGTTCTTCATCATATTCCAAACTACTGTCAAGTTTGCTAAAATAATGAGAGAACATAACAAACAACAAACCCTGCGCATCCAGTTAGTACTTACTGTTTCTCTTCCTGCATCATGGAGATAAGATAACAAGGAGAACACTGTTGTGAAATGAATCTTTCTTCAAAAAAAGCATGTGTGCTGCCGATTTGACATTCAGAATGAGTACGAGAAATTTATCTCCAAATAGATCGGAAGCCAATTCTTCCTCATTATGCCAGCGACACAATTATATGAAAAGAAGTGGAGAAAACGGGCAAAGGAACAGACGGAGCAAATATTCTCTCAGGCAAATGCCACAATTGTCCAAGTGGTTTGGTAGAATGGATTACATCGGACTCATCATCTGTTTTCATCATCACAGAAAAGTACGAAAATGCACATAAATGATCTAATCTCACATAATACCTAGTTACTCATCCATGCCTTGCTAAACTAACTCGACTCAATGCAGGGTTCTGCCGCTGGCCTTCTTCTCAGCTTTCCCTCTCATGCCTCATTTCTTCTGGCCGCCGGAACCCTTCATCCCTTTCCCCCCTTTGGCGCCTCCTTTGCCACCCTTCCCTTTCTTCCTGCTTTTGTGAACATATCCTGACTGAACCACTGCTTTAACATCTTGCTCTTCCGCTGGCTTCTCTGTATCTAGACATAATAAAAGGTGGTTGGTCTCTTGGCCTTGATCTTTGTCAGAACCTTGATCGTTGCCACCATCATCTTCACCTCCCTCTAACAAACCTGCATCAGCATCAGGATCGATTCGCTTGACACATTTGTCTTCTTGTTTTACTTCTTCACCCTTTTTGGTCACATAACGCACATAAGCTTCATCAAGCATCTCCTCCAGTTGGTGTTCTTCATCAGAATCCATTTCTTCCATTTCCTGTAAAAGCTGAACATCATCTTTGACCTTGCTGTCCGTTGCAGTACCATCAGCCTTTGGTGTAATCTGCGAAGATGATGGCAGCGCTTTCCTTACGCGTGTACGCCACTTCAAGATATGCTTGAAGCTATTTTTATCCAGCACCTGCAAATCCTCACAAAGGTATTTTACCTCATCTGTGGTGAGCTCATGGTTCTTGATAGGCATAGATGCAGGATCATCAAATGAAATCTTAGTAAAAGAACCCAGAAATTCCCGTGGTTTCTGCACTTCGGACCATATAAAATCTGATGCCAGACCAATTTTCTCCAGTACCGTGACTCCAGGCGCATACCCGCCACGAGTTCTCTTCTTTGCACTCTTAGGATCAAGTACATCCGTAGGCATGCTCTTCTCTGGATCCACACTGAACAGGTGCTTGATATCAAGAAGTTCTGGTTGAATCTTTGCGGGGGCTTTGTACTTCAGACAGATGATGTAAATTTCAGCGGATGTGCCCCTGCTCGCTCTAGGTTTAGTCACCTCCACCTTTTCAAATAGCTGCTTAAGACAGAACATGATGGCGCTGTAATCCTGAGACCTGAAGACCTTGGTGATGAAGGCGCCCTTGGGGGCGAGGAACATGGTGGCCAGGCGAACGGCGTCGATGACGAGCGCGGACTGCGCGGTGGCCTCCTGAGCCCAAGCGCCGCCGACGTTGGGCGAGCCGTCGTGGAGGACGACGTCGAAGGCGGCGACCCCCTTGGAGTCCATGAGCCTCCGCACGGCGGAGCGGCACTTGGTGGTGGTGATGTCTTCCGTGAGCGAGTGCGCGCCGCGGACAGGGCGGATGGGCACGAGGTCGACGCCGACGACGAAGGCGCCGGCGGGGGCGCGGGCGACGGCCACCTGCATCCAGCCCCCCGGCGCCGCGCAGAGGTCAAGCAGGGCGCGCGCCGCCGGGAGGAACCGGAAGCGGTCGTCGAGCTGCTGCAGCTTGAAGGCCGCCCGGCTCCGGTAGCCCTGCTCCTTGGCGAGGTGGTAGTACTCGTCCTGCCGCTGCTTCCCCTTCGCCTTGCCCATCGCCGCCGCCGCCGAGTTCGATTCCTTCTGATACTTTTATCAAAAAAAAAAAAAAAAACAATTTGTCTAATTCACATCTACATGTTTTCTATGGATGTCACATCTAAACTGCCACAAATAACGCAGCAACAAAGAACAAAAAAAAAGCTTGGACAAAAAAAATAGACCACAAACATAATGGACATCAGGTTAGATGTGACATAATTATGTCACATCTAGATGTGTTCTAGACAGACCCAGAAAGAAAAGCGCGTGATATTATATGGGCCTGGCCGATTTTGCTATGCCAGGCTCATCGTGTCGGCCCAGTGAGAGACACGGAAATAAAAAGTTCGCGCATTGGAGGCCGTCCGAGTCACGTTCATGCAGGACCGGCCTTTCAAATTCGGACTGAGCTGTTATGTATGTGCGTCGTGTCAAGGTTACGAGCTCAATCAAGTATATGGCTACTGTGGCGTCGTCGACTCCGGCTGCCGGGGTCGGGACACGAAATCTCAGAAATTAACCCCTCGTGTCATCACCAGCCCAGGATTTACCGTTACTGGTGGACACGTCCTTGTTACAGATTACAAAGCTATTACAAGAATTGGATACAAGACCATGAAGGTCTAATGTTACAACAGTGATTCTGGTGGTGGATGACGGAATTGTCTCGCGGTTCTTCAACGTCGATGGGGCTCCATTCCCCACAGGAACGGCTGACCTGGATAATTCCTATCCCGCATGGCTGCCATCCTAGGCTCCGCACGGACATCGCTGTGGTACTCCTTGTAGAAATCCTGACCTGGCCAAGTAAATAGCCAAGGACAAGCCTGTGAGTACGTTGAAATGTACTCGCAAACATCATGAAGAAAAGATATACCGAATGCAATAATTAAATTAGATGATCATGATGAACTACACTTTATGCAAATGCTCATGATGGACTTAAATGCCTACTGACAGAAATTTAATCATGGCATGATAAAATATTAGCATGTGCAAATAAATGGATATATAAAAATGTTAGTGATAAACATGGATAGTTAAAGGAAAATAAAATAAAAGAAATACCGGTCGGATGTCTAAAGTGACATCACGGTAGGTCTTGAAGAGAAATGCCAAACGGGTGTCTAAAAGAGAAATCGGACGAGACAGGACCATCCGAGAACTCAGGCGACGTCACGAGAGGTCTTGAAAAGAAATGCCAGCCGGGTGTCAAGTGACGCTACGGTCGGACTTGAAGAGAAATGCCAATCGGGTGTCCACAAGAGTTGTGGCGGGACCGCCTGTAAACTCGAGGAACGCCACGAGAGGTCTTGAAAATAAAGTTGAGTGCCCGGGGTAGTCTAGCCAGCCCCTGAGACACTCAGGAAATATAAAATAAGAGAAATGGGTTAGTCCTCAATAATATGCATAACCATAGAAATATTCACAGAAATAGTATTCAAAATAACCACGACAGTGTTAGTGATGATAACAATATCCTGCAAAATAGTTCAGGCCCAATTTAAATTATTTTCCTCCGAAGACCGACCCTAAGACCGATACTTGACCAACCCAGACTGTAGTCCTTAACCACGGACACGGCTATTCGAATAGGTTTAAACTCTGCAGAGGGTGTACTCTTTACCCACAAGTAAAGGATTTCTTTAGTCAGTATCGTGACACCGACTAATTCCCATTACGGTCTTTGGGTTGAAAACACACCTGACCAGCACACACCAGATTAACTTTCCGGATGCCAGGAATCACCTAAGGCATCGTTCAAGAAAAACTCTGAGACGAAGAGACCAACGTCCTGCATGGGATAACTATTAATACGCGCGGATTCCAAGGGGTGCCCCCCTCTCAGTCACAACTGGAAACACCCATGCCCCCTGACCCGATGACAGGATTTAGTCCCGGATCCCTGAGAAACCCTCATCGTGGCCCCCTGTACGGTGTGTGCACGGAAAGGGGTTAGCAACTTACTGAACCATACCCCACCTGTGGTAGGGACAAGTGGCAGCACGAATCAAGTATGGGGGTTACCAGAACAAGACTCGATCTACGGTCGACTCAGGAGGCTTAAGTTTCCTGCAACGGTTAGCACAACAAAGTATTCTTTCAACAGCAATACCAACAGGGTCACAACCCTTGCATGCTCCAACAAGCATAACCAACAAGGCATGATCACGCTCCAACGTGATCACCCTTCTGCCGGTAACGGTATTTTTCTTATGCCTGCTCCTGCAGGTTAGTCATGACAAGTACACGTTGCATGGTATGATGAAACATGCCAACACTACATGCATGCAAATTTTACTCGAATTCAAACCATGCAAGCACTACTAGCAATATGCCAATTTAATTTGAATTCAACATAGTCATGTTCAAATTATTCTAGCAAATAATCTACCATGCATTCACCATATCAAGTGTTCAAGATGCTTGCCTTGAGCATGCAGAAGTGTGGGGTGCACTCCGAAAGTTTGACAAGTTATCTTCCCTCCATTTCCTATTTTCATAAATATTTGAATTACCACATAATTCAAAAACAGTGCCAAAAATTGTTTTAAATATTTTTGAAATAAATACTATAATAAACTAGATGAAAAATTAAAAATAACAGAAAAGGAATCAATTGATTTGGAGTTCATATGAATTACTTAGAGAGTTTCTAATCTGAAATAGTTAGAGAAATGGACTATTTCAAAGATCTAGTGGAAACAGAGATTATGAAAAATGTTCACATAGGCTGGAATAGAAGAGCATGATTTTAGAAGCATGTATAAATTTGAATCACTAGATTTGGATTTAAAATGGTTCCTGTGGAGATATTTAAATTTGCATAAAAAAGAAAAAGGAAAGGAGTGGAGGTGCGCCCTGAGCGCGTTTTAGGCATCTGGCGCTATTGGGCCGAGCCCAGCCGATCAGCCGCGCGAGGGAACGGCCGACGTCGAAGGCGTACTTGCGAGAGACGCTTTCCAAACGAGAAGACGTGTTTCGCGAAATACGTCTCCACTTAGCTGACTCAGCCGTGACCTTAGGCCACTGACGGTGGGCCCGCCTGGCCCACTGGTCAGGTTTGACCAGCTCCCACGCGCGTTTTTCTTCTCCGGCAGCACCGGCGAACGGCGGGGCCCCACGGCGAGGTGAGGTCACCGTCGTGCTCAGAATGGAGAGGCGGTCCTGTGGGTACCACTCTTGGTCGCCGGGATGGACGGTGTCGTCGACGGCGAGCTCCCCGGCGGACGGCGGCGTCGGGTGGAAGGGGCCTTTTGCCCTGGAGCTCGCTCCAGTGAAATTGAAGGGCGGGATGGATCCGCGGAACCACAGGGAGGCTGCTAGTGTAGAGAGCAGAGAGGGGGAGGCTCAGACGGCGCCGGAATCAACAAGAGGGTGGCGGCAGTAGTTTCGGCCGGAGACGGGGAAGATGACCGTTACCGGTCGGGTGGTAGCTCGAGGAGGTGCTTAGGGGGTAGAAGGAGATGTGCTGACCATGGAAGGGGGCTCGAGGGGGAGGTTTTATAGTGCGGGCGAGGCGGTTCCGTGGCTTCCAGAGAAAGCCACGGTGGCGTCGGCCATTAACGGCGCCGCGGAGGTAGCTGCGGTCGGTGGCGATGGTCAGCGAGGCCGGTGGGAGGTCGGTAGGGATTGGTGAGGGAGTGGATGAGCTCGGGTGGTTGGGAGTTAAGGCGGAAGAGGCGTGGCGAGGAAGGATTCGTCGGGCGGCGATGAATGGCGGCGGTGGACGGCGCTAGGGGCCAAGGGAAGGTGTCGGCGATGCTTAGCGTGGACGGCGGGGTCCAGTGGAAGACTCAGGCGTGCGGAAGAAGCAGCGGGGATGCGGCAGAGCTTGATGCCAGAGCCTGTAGAACGCGTGCTCTGGACGCGCTCCGTGCACGCGCACATTGTGCTCGAGGAAATGCCAGTGGCATCTAGAAAAGTTGGTTGCAAGGGAGACTTAGCAGGGTGGGGTTCCTTTAGATGGCAAGACTGGTGGACATGTTGAAATGGCAAGGGAAGCAGGTGTGCAGTGCATGATAAAAACTTTGCCAAATCCTGCCATGCACTCTAGGTGTTTGACAAAATGCCAAGGCCACCTAGGGGACTACTCTGGCCACCAAAATTACTAGGTTGGGGTCTCTTTAGGTGCAAACTAGGATGGCGAGGTTAGTTTGGAAAAATAAAAATCTTGATAGTGCAAGTTTTTGAGAAAACCATTTCTGGACAGAAACTGGAGAGCATTATTTGGTGAACTAAAAGGATTCCAATGGAGCTAAACTTTTGTACTTAAGGGTTTGGTTGTAAGAACTATAAGTGGGAAAAAATTCAGGATTTTTGGGGCAAGGAAAATTGGGGTTGTAGTAGAAACTCAAATACTGGACAGAATTGGAAAGAGGTTGTTCCACTCAAAATTTCCAAAGGACCAAGTTAGGTTTTTGCATAAAAGTGATATATAGGCATCACATGACCTCCCATAATTTTTTGTGGGATTTTAAAAGAATTATTTAAAGTAGTTGTAGTGCAACAGAAGCATTTAAAGTGTTGTAAATGCTATTAAAAGAATTATTTGGGCAATTTTTATTATGAAAATAATTCTTACTGTTATTAAAATGTAATTGAAATGATTTGAGAAAACTACCAAAGCCAAAGCCACGGGTTCTGCAGAGGCCGCCTTCGCACGAAGGAAACATATTTCCCGTGTACGCCTTCGACGTCGGTGCCCTCCCGCGCGGCTGATCGACTGGGCCCGGCCCAGAAGCGCCAGACAGCCAGGTTCCGCCCAGGGCGCGCTGCTTCCTTCTTTCCTTTTTCTTTTTAGTGAGTTTCAATTAATTACACAACCACCAATTCTCATCCAAATCTGATGTTTCAAATTCATAAATACTCATAAAACCATGCTCTATTATTCAAGCTTTGGTGAACATTTTTTTTAAAGCTTTATCTCCACTGGATCTTTGAAATAGTCAATTTCTCTAATTATTTCAGATTAGAAACTCTCTAAGTAATTCATATGAACTCCAAATCAATTGATTCCTTTTCTGTTATTTTTAATTTTTCATCTAGTTTATTTTAATATTTTTTTCAAAAATATTTGAAACAACTTTTAATACTGTTTTTGAATTATGTGGTAATTGCTATAATCTTTAAAATAGGAAAAATGGAGGGAAGAAAGTTTTCAAAATTTTGGAGTATAGCCAACACCCCTGCATGCTCAAGGCAAGCATCTTGAACACTTGATATGGTGGATGTATGGTAGTTTATTTCCTAGAATAATTTGATCATGACTAAGTTGAATTCAAATAAAACTGGCATATGACTAATTTTGCATGTGTGTAGTGTTGGCATGTTTCATCGTACCGTGCATTGTGTGTTGCCATGACTAACTTGCAGGAGCAGGCATAAGAAAAATACCGTTACCGGCAGGAGGATGATCACGTTGGAGCGTGATCATGCCTTGTTTGTTGTGCATGTTGGAGCATGCAAGGGTTGTGGCCCTGTTGGGATTGCTGTTGAAGGAATACCTTGTTGTGCTAACCGTTGCAGGAAACTTAATGCCTCCTGAGTCGACCATAGATCGAGTCTTGTTCCGGTAACCCCCATACTTGTTCGTGCTGCCACAGGTTCCTGCCACAGGTAGGGTATGGTCCAGTAAGTTGATAACCCCTTTCCATGCACACACCGTACAGAGGGCCACGATGAGGGTTTCCCAGGGATCCGGGACTAAATCCTGTCATCGGGTCAGGGGGCATGGTTGTTTCCAGTTGTGACTAAGAGGGGGACACCCCTTGGAATCCGCGCGTATTAATAGTGATCCCATGCAGGACGTTGGTCTCTCCGTCTCAGAGTTTTTCTTGAACGATGCTTTGGGTGATTCCGGGCATCCGGAAAGTTAATCTGGTGTGTGCTGGTCAGGTGTGTTTTCAACCCAAAGACCGTAATGGGAATTAGTCAGTGTCACGGTACTGACTAAAGAAATCCTTTACTTGTGGGTAAAGAGTACACCCTCTGCAGAGTCTAAACCTATTCGAATAGCCGTGTCCGTGGTTAAGGACTACAGTCTGGGTTGGTCAAGTGTCGGTCTCCGGAGGAAATACTTAAAATGTGCCTGAACTGTTTTTGCTGAATATTTATTGTCACCCTGATGCTATCATGAATATTTTGCTATGCTTGTCAATATTACTGTGGTTATACATATTATTGTGGACTAACCCGTTTCTCTTATTTTATATTCCTGAGTGTCTCAGGGGCTGGCTAGACCACCCCGGGCACTCAATTTTATTTTTAAGACCTCTCCGTGGCGTCCCTTGAGTTATTAGGCGGTCTGTCACGCCACTACTCTTGTGGACACCCGTTTGGCATTTATTTTCAAGACCACTCGTGGCGTCGCCTGAGTTCTCGGAAGGTCATGTCTCGTCCGATTTCTCTTTTAGACACCCGATTGGCATTTCTCTTCAAGTCCGACCGTGGCGCAGAGGAAAATAATTATGACATGCTTGAAATAATTTGCAGGATAATTATTAAATACCCTGAGGCTACCATGAATATTTTGCTATGCACGTTAATATTGTTATGGTTATGCATATTATTGAGGACTAACCCGTTTCTCTTATTTTGTATTTTCTGAGTGTCTCAGGGGCTGGCTAGACTACCCCGGGCACTCAATTTTATTTTTAAGACCTCTCCGTGGCGTCCCTTGAGTTATTAGGCGGTCTGTCACGCCACTACTTTTGTGGACACCCGTTTGGCATTTATTTTCAAGACCTCTTCGTGGCGTCCCTCGAGTTATCATGCGGTTTATCACGCCACTACTCTTGTGGATACCCGATTGGCATTTCTCTTCAAGTCCGACCGTGGCGTCACTTGACACCCGACTGACATTTCTTTTCAAGACCTCTCGTGGCGTCGCCTGAGTTCTCGGATGGTCCTGTCTCGTCCGATTTCTCTTTTAGACACCCGATTGTCATTTCTCTTCAAGACCTACCGTTGTGTCACTTGACATCCGACCGGCATTTCTTTTATTTTGTTTCCTTTGACTTTCCTTGTTTATCACTAACAATTTTATATGTTTGCATATGCTAATATTTTATCATACCATGATTTAATTCCTGTCAGTAGGCATTTAAGTCCATCATGAGCATACGCATATAGTGTGGTTCATCATGATCATATAATTTAATTGTTGCATTCGGTATATCTTTTGTTTCTGATGTTTGCGAGTACATTCAAACGTACTCATAGGCTTGTCCCTGGCTATTTACTTGGCCAGGTCAGGATTTCTACAAGGAGTACCACAGCGATGTCCGTGCGGAGCCTAGGATGGCAGCCATGCGGGATAGGAATTATCAAGGTCAGCCGTTCCTGTGGGAATGGAGCCCCATCGACGTTGAAGAACCACGAGACAACTCCGTCATCCATCACCAGAATCATTGTTGTATCATTAGACCTTCATGGTCTTGTATCCAATTCTTGTAATAGCTTGGTAATCTGTAACAAGGACGTGTCCACCAGTAACGGTAATCCTGGGCTGGTGATGACACGAGGGGTTAATATCTGGGATTTCGTGTCCCGGCCCCGGCAGTGTCCGTGGTTAAGGACTACAGTCTGGGTTGCTCAAGTGTCGCTCTCCGGAGGAAAATAATTATGACATGCCTGAAATAATTTACAGGATAATTATTTAATACCCTGAGGCTACCATGAATATTTTGCTATGCACGTTAATATTGTTATGGTTATGCATATTATTGAGGACTAACCCGTTTCTCTTATTTTGTATTTCCTGAGTGTCTCAGGGGCTGGCTAGACTACCCCGGGCACTCAACTTTATTTTCAAGACCTCTCGTGGCGTCCCTCGAGTTTACAGGCAGTCCCGCCACAACTCTTGTGGACACCCGATTGGCATTTCTCTTCAAGTCCGACCGTGGCGTCACTTGATACCCGACTGACATTTCTTTTCAAGACCACTCGTGGCGTCCAAGGCTGCCGGGGCCTGGACACGAAATCCCAGAAATTAACCCCTTGTGTCATCACCAGCCCAGGATTACTGTTACTGGTGGACACGTCCTTGTTACAGAACTACCAAGCTATTACAAGAATTGGATACAAGACCATAAAGGTCTAATAATACAACAGAGATTCCGGTGGTGGATGACGGAAATGACTCGTAGTTCTCCAGCGTCGATGGGGCTCCATTCCCACAGGAACGGCTGACCCGGATAATTCCTATCCGCGTGGCTGCTATCCTAGGCTCCGCACGGTCGTCGCTGTGGTACTCCACGTAGAACTTCTGACCTGGCCACGTAAATAGCCAGGGACAAGCCTGTGAGTACGTTGGAATGTACTCGCAAACATCATGAACAAAAGATATACCGAATGCAGCAGTTAATATATGATCATGATGAACTAAACTATATGCATATGCTCATGATGGGCTCATATTTAATGCATGCTGTCAGGAATTAAATCATGGCATGATAACGTATTAGCATGTACAAATAAATGAATATATAAAAATATTAATGATAAACAAGGAAAGTTAAAGGAAAATAAAATAAAAGAAATGCCGGTCGGATGTCAAGTGACACCACGGTAGGTCTTGAAGAGAAATGCCGATCGGGTGTCTACAAGAGTAGTGCCGGGACCGCCTGTAAACTCGAGAGACGCCACGAGAGGTCTTGAAGAGAAATGCCAGTCGGGTGTCAAGTGACGCCACGATCGGACTTGAAGAGAAATGTCAATCGGGTGTCCACAAGAGTAGTGGCGTGATAAACCGCCTGTTAACTCGAGGGACGCCACGAGAGGTCTTGAAAATAAAATTGAGTGCCCGGGGTAGTCTAGCCAGCCCCTGAGACACTCAGGAAATTAAAATAAGAGAAACGGGTTAGTCCACAGTAATATGCATGACCACAGCAATGTTAATATGCATGACCATATCATTCATGATAACCAAAAATATTCATGATAGCATCAGTGGTGGCAATAATTATCCAGTAAAGTAATTCAGGCTCAATTTAATTATTTCCTCCGGAGGCCGACACTAAGACCGATACTTGACCAACCCAGACTGTAGCCCTTAACCGCGGACATGGCTATTCGAATAGGTTTTAAAACTCTGCAGAGGGTGTACTCTTTACCCACAAGTAAATGATTTCCTTAGTCAGCACCGAGACACTGACTAATTCCTATTACGGTCTTTGGGTTGAAAACACACCTAACCCGCACATACCAGCTTTAACTTACCAAAGCCAGGAATCACCCAAGGCAATGATGGAGTAAAACTCTAAGTGGGAAGGCTACAACCTCCAATAGCATGGGATCACAATATTTATATCGGCGCACAAATAGGGGTGCGACCCCTCTCCGACTACAATCGGAGACACCCATGCCCCCGGACCAAGTGGCATGCCTACCAGTGATCAATGGTATCTTCCACTATGGCCTCTCTGTACGGTGTGTGCAGGAAATGGGTTAACAACTTACCGAACCATACCCTACCTGTGGTAGGGACATGTGGTAGCACAGATCAGGTTTGGGGGTTACCGGAACAAGACTCTATCTACGGTCGACTCAGGAGGCTCAATTATTTCCTGCAGTGGTTAGCACAATAAGTATTTTCTCAACAGTAATAACAAACAGGGTCACAACCCTTGCATGCTCCACATATATCACATGACACCATCGTGTCAAAAATGGCCCGTGCCCACCGGCACGTCCAAGGCAGGAGCACGCTCCTGGATTCTCATAATTTCTGCAGGTCAGAACTTGAGTGGAGTGCATGCAAGAGAAAATACATACATGATCATGCATGTATGCAAAAATTGCCATATGCCAAATTTTATTAGAATTCAAATTATTCATAATTCCACTATTCATGCAAATAACCAACCATGCATTCACCATATCAAGTGTTCGAGATGCTTGCCTTGAGTATGCAGGGGTGTTGGTAGCACTCAAAAAGTTTGAAAACTTTATCTTCCCTCCATTTCCTATTTTCAAAAATATTGAAATCACCACATAATCCAAAAATAGTGCCAAAAATTGTTTCAAATATTTTTGAAAGAAGCATTAAAATAAACTAGATGATAAATGAAAATAACAGAAAAATAATCAAATTATTTGAAGTTCAGATGATTTTACTATGGAATTTCTAAGCTGAAATAAATAAAGAAAAGGGACTATTCAATAGATCCAGTAGGAATAAAGCTTAGGAAAAATGTTCACCTAGGCTGGAATAAAAGGGCATCATTTTAGGAATCTACAGAAATTTGAATCATCAAATTTGGATTAGAAATGATGTCTGTGGAATTATTTGAATCTGACAGTAAAAAGAAAAAGATAAGGACAGCAGCACGCTCTGGGCGGAATTTAACCGCAGGCGTCACTGGGCCGAGCCCAGTCGACCAGCTGCGTGGGCGGGGTCGACGTCGAAGGCGTATTCAGAGAATACGTCTTCACTTACTGACGCGGGTCCCGACCCCAGTCACTGACGGTGGGTCCCACGGGCCCACCAGTCAGGTTTGGCTGGTCGTCCTCGCCGTTTCTCCCGCGGCAGAACAAAGGCGGGGACTCCGGCGACCGACGCCGGCGAACGGAGGCGTCAATCGAGGGGTTGAGCGCATGGGTGTGCTCCCCTCACCGAGACGGACCCAGGGAGCTGCGCCTTGATCATCGGGAGTTACCAGGTCGCCGGCGGTGAGCTCTGCAGCAGCGGTGGCGTCGGCCGGATTGGGGCTTTTGTCCATGGTACTTTCCCGGTGAAATTGTTGAGCGGAGTGGGTTCGTGGGACTACGAGAGGTCTAACGGCGGAGAGAATGGGAGTGCGGAGGCTCTGGTTGTGCCGGGATCAACTAGACAGGGGCGGCGGCCGTGGTTGCCGGAGTTGGGGAAGACGGTCGTTTCCGGTCGTGTGGCTGCTCATGGGAGATCACTGAGGGAGAGGGAGGTGCTGTGTTGATGATCGAGGACCCAGAGTGGCTTTTATAGGCGAGGCAAGACGGTTCCGCGGGTTCCCGAACATGGATGTGGTGGCGATCGCCATTGATGGCGTTTCGAGGTTGTTGGCGTGGTCGGCGGTGTTGGTGAGGGTGGTGGTGGTCATTAAGTATGCCCTGAGTGTGCTGGTTGGCTTGGAGGGGCGCCAGGTGGCTCGGACGGTGCCGTCCACAGCAGACTGCGGCGGCGGCCATTGATGGCGAAGCGTGGTCGGTGGCGAGGTCAGCGAGGTCGGTGAGGACGGTGGCGTGGTAGGCACGCCACAGATGAGCTCCGGTGGTTGGGAGTTAAGGCGGGAGACCCTGGCAGAGACGTGTCCGAGAGGGACTCGTCGGGCGGCGATGAACGGCGGCGGTGGACGGTGATGGACGGCACTAGTGGCCAAGGAGAGGTGTCGGCGGGGTTAGTGAGTGTCTCGCGCAGCTCCTGGAAGTGCCCAACGTGCGGAGCAGCAGCAGGGAGGGTAGCGCAGAGCGGTGCCGAAGCCTGCAATTCCGGCGCTCTGGGCACGCTCTGTGCATGCATGCTACGTGCTCGACACAATGTGAGGGGGCTCTACAGTGATCCAATCATGCTGGGTTTTGGCAGGTGGATGCTCCTGGAGATCCCAGAGATGATGGACAAGATGGTTTGGCCATATGATCAAGCATGCAATGTAGTTTAGGAAGAGGCAAAATTGCTGTCATGCACATGAGCTGTTTGATAAAATGCTAGGGCAATCTAGGGGACTTTGCTGGGTGTGAAATTTACCAGGATGGTGTCTTCCTAGTGGGTATAGATGATGGTGGAGTTGTTTTGGCAAAAAGAGATACTTGCTAATGCAAGTTTTAACAGAATTCATTTCTGGACAGAAACTTCAGAGGAATATTTGGTGAACTAAAAAGATTCCAATGAAGCTAAAAGTTTGGACTTAAGGGTTTGGTTGAAAGGACTATAAGTGGGAAAAATTTCAGGATTTTTGGAGCAAGAAAAATTGGGGTTGTAGTTATATCCTAAGAAATGGACAGAATTGAAAGGAGGTTGTTTCACTCAAAATTTACAAAAGACTAAGTTGTGTTTTTGCATAAAAGTGATTTATAGTCATCACATGACCTCCCATAATTTCTGTGGAATTTTGAAAGAATTATTTAAAGTAGTTGTAGTGCAACAGAGGCATTTAGAATATTGAAATAGCTGTTAAAAGAATTGTTTAGAGGCAAATTTTATTCTGAAAATAATTCTTACTGTTATTAAACTATAATTGAAATATTTTAAGAGAACTACCAAATCCACAAAATTATTTCCAAAAATTGTTATATGGAGGGAAGAATTAAAAAAAAACAGAAACAGAAAATGCTTCTGAAATTAATAAAAGACCTAGCAAAAATTCAAAATTTTAATTCTGGCCAAATTTTATTTAGTAAAAACATGATTAAATTTTTGGGGTGTTGCAGAGTTCTGACTCCGGCGCCGTGGTCAGAACTCCCACCGGACGTACTAGACCTCGTCATCGACCGCCTCGTATCCTCCCCTCCACAGAGAGGCTTCTTCTCCTCGGCGTGGTCGATAGTCCGACGGGTCCTTGGTTTCTCCACTGACTCCGTCTCCGCTGACTTCGAGAAGGTGCGACGTGACCGTCGTTGGGTCTCTGCCGATCGAGCTCGCTTCCGTGTTGTGTGCCGTTCGTGGCATCTGGCTATGCGCCGAGACCTTTCGGCTTCAGGGCAACTACCCTGAATTGTCATGTCAGACGGCTCATTCTACACACATTCGGACGCTGTTTGCACCTCGCCGCCCCGGCTCCCCACCTTGCCCGACAACACAACATGCATTGGCTCCACCAATGATTGGCTCGCCCTTGACTTCACCGATGCCAAGAAGATGCATATCTACTTCTTGCACAATCCGTTTACTGGCATCACCGTGCCGCTCCCCGAGCTGGATGCTATAATCGGCGATGTTTCCGAGATTTCCAAGGTCCGTAAAGTGCTCATGCGGTCATCGCCTTCTGACATCATCGCTGTCATGACCAATAATTGGAATCATCCCCTTATCTTAATCCGGCCAGGGAAGGGTGTGTGGCTGCCTGAGCCACAAAGCGCCCCCTTCATCTACATCGTCGACATTGCTTTTCTTGGAGACAAACTATATGGAATCACTCGGGCCGAGGATCAAGCCTCACTCAACATAAATTTTGATAGCGATGGCATGCCCACCGTTACTAGTATCGAGCGCCTCATCAAGCACCCATTTGGCAATTACGATTTCGATGTGTGGCGCGATGTTGACGACAACAACAATGATGAGGGTGGCAAGGACGAGGCCGCGAATAATTATGAGGGCCACACCGAGGCGCCGCGCGAGCAAAATTCCGAGGAGACCACCTTAGAAGAACTTCGGAAGAAAACCGGCGATGACATGATTCTTGAAGGCGTAGTATGTTGGGAGGACGATGATGTGCCATACGAACCTAAGGATCTCATCACCGTCATGTGGCACTTGGTCGAGTCATGTGGGAAGCTGCTCATGGTGAGACGCCAACTGCATTGGCCCGCATATAGTATCAACTTCACTAGCAAGGTGGAGGTTTATGAGAGAGGTGTCAATGAAGGCGTGCACTGGGTGCTAGTTTCAGGTGGGCTGGGCAACCGAACGCTTTTCATCAGCAAATTCTTTTGCAAATCCATCTATACATGTGAAGACGATGACCGCGAGGATCTTCATTTTATTGACACGGGTGAAAAGTACAATTTGAAATCCCAAACTATGAGCCCCACCTGGAGGGACATTAGCTACCATAGGTCTATGTGGATCTTTCGTGAGAAGCTAGTGGTTTGATATTTTTTGTAACAATATATCATTTACTTACGTAGGTGATCCATTGCAGTGGAGGATGCAGGGGATTGTCTGGAGCCATGGCTTCCTCATAATCCCATAATTTTCTTTTTTGAAGTTCCATAATAATCCCAAATTTCTAATGCGCGTGAGTGTGTGCGCGTGAAATGTGCTTGTTTTATGCTGTTAATCCCTCAGATTTTAGAAAAAAAAATGTCTGTATTAGTATAACTTGCGCCGTGTTATCACAAGTTGATTTGGCCTCCTTCACATTTGATTATTGGCTCCGCCACTCATCCATGGGGTATGCTATTTTACGATCTAGTGTTTTTCAATTGGCCACTACAGGCGCCGGCCGACCGGCACAAATTTCGGCCGGCCGCCTAAGCTAGACGCGAACAAATAAGATACGCCTAGCAGCCATTCATTCTTCGTCTCACGCACGCCCAATAAGAAAAAAAGAGACGACGAGCCCATCGACTCTCGCCATGGACGCGCGACCTCGAAGCACTGCCGGCTCGTCGCCGCTTGCTAGTTTCGCCGCTTGCTAGTTGCAAGACCAGCGCCCACTGGTCCGCCCCTCCTATGCAGCAAAATCGTCTTCCAAACGCAGCAAAAAATTGGCGGTCGTCGGTTCCAGCAATGGCGAGAGCGCCTGTTCCAGCATCCGTCGTAGCACCATTAGTGCATAGAAAAATCCTCGCGTGCATCAATGGCTCGCCGCTGCAGCATTTTTCTCGCCGGTCTCTAGTTGAAGCTTTTCAAATATGTGGTTGAAGCTTTTGTGTCAACAATTGCAAGTTTTTTTTGTTTTGCACTCCCCGGTTGAAGCTTTCTATATTGCCGGTCGGAACTTTTCAAATATATAGTTGAAGGTATTGTGTGGAGGTTTGTCTCCGGCGGATCTCATGTGATTCGATCGGCGTTTATCTTCGACGGATCCACATGGATCCGGTCTTTGTTCGTGTGTTTATAGGTTGGACATTTCCGATCTACGCGTCTCTTCATCGGCTGCTGCTATTATGGTGCGCTGGTCCTACGAGGCCTTAACACGACGATTTTCCGACTGTCTACTACAATAAGGTTTGCACGGCTCCGATGAGAGAGGGACGATGATAGCGGCACGCCTTCGACTCGCTCCGATGCTTATAGTTGTTGTTAGATGGTCTACGGACCTGTATATATTTTTTATTTCTGGTGTTCTTTGTACTATCTTGATCCATGATAAATATAAGGTTGTCTTTGAAAAAAAAATGGCATCGCATACGGAGACCTCGCTGCGTGCTCTGTATCGAAGCCCGTCACACATCGCCGATTGGTTCCCGCGGAAGGAAGGAAGTCAGGGCACAGGTGTGGCGCCGAGCTAGAGGCAACGACCTATGCATGGGCCATGGCTACGTCGACGCTGGCGGCGCGCAAAGACCCCATTGGTCAGGATGGCTGGTCAGGCGTGAGCACGTTGTACCCAAGCCGTCCGACGCGAAGCTGATGCCGGTGAGGAGCTCCTGCTCCGTCAGGATCGGTCTTGCCATTGCCGAAGCGTCCGGTAGCTGGAAGCCGAGGGCTCCGTTTTCCTGTAGGGCTCAACTTGGTCGACCTTTGCGGTCCTGGAGGCTCTAGCTCGGCCGGATGGCGGATGTCCACATGACCGGCTTCAGCTCCCCATCCGATCATTCAGGAAAATACCCGCGAACTCGGTAAATCCGATCCCTCAAACACCCGCGGATCCGTCCGGACGCGTTCGTGGACACTGACCGGTCAAGCCTTAAATTTTTCTTCTCACAACCGGACACCTCAGTTACCATACCTCAAATCCATACAAACTCATGCAACTACGTAACGATGCATTACACACATCATCCGGCTACTACATCATTAACATGTCAACGGACTATCAAAATTTGACATGTTTGGCTATGGTGGAGAAGATCATCCACGACTGTCCTTGTCCTTCCCGACGCCCTTGCCGTCCTTGTCACGGAAGTACCGGTCGAAGACGCAGTAGAGATCGAGCCGGATCTGCTCATCGCCGGAGCTGTCTGACTCGTAGCTATCCTCCTTCTCCTCCTTGGGTGACAGTTTGGCCATTGCACGGACCATCCGATTCTGCTCTCGGGGCGAGGGCACGCGTGTTCCTCCGCTGCCGCTTCTTTACAATACGGACACGGATGATTTCCTCCTCTGCGGCCGCCCGCGTTGCTGCGCCAGCTGCCTCCGCCGCCGCCATGTCGGCAGCGAGGCGGGCCTCCGCCGCCCTTATCCTCTCCTTCCCATGGCGGGCACACCGGTCCCGGTGGGACTCATACTCCGTCGGTCCGGTGATGGGGAAAGGGAGACTTGAAGGCTCCCGAGACCGCGAGGATCTGAGCGCATGATGTGCCGATGCCATGGAGGTGCGACGAACAAATGCTGCAATCGGCTTGGCGCTGTCCTCCCGGGAGCGGCGGAGTGCAATACAGACGGCCATTGCCTCCTCAACCTACACGGGATGACACCCTGGTCGATGGATCCAGACTGGTCAGAGACAGATCCGCTGCCCTCCATGCCGGAGATCACCGGACGGGAGTTTGGGTGGCGGAAGGGAGTGGAGTGGAGTGAAGTGAAGTGGTCAAGGTTTGGTTCGACGAGTGGATAAGGAGGAATATATGTGGTGTCGGGTGGGCCGGCGTGGGCCGGGTCCAAGTGCACCCGGGCGCCCCCATATTCGCCCCATATTTAGGTTGGATATGAGGGGTGCCGGTCAGCCCGGGAGTTTGAGGCCCGTTTGAGACACCCGTCTGGTCACATTTTCATGATCGGTCACTGACCGGGTCGTCCGCCTGGGCGTTTGAGGTGGGTTTAAGGCGCCAGGCTGCAGATGCTCTGAGCAGGTCTTGCACCCGTGATGTCGTTAGGTTCAGGACCATGCAGCCGGTGAGCAGGTCGTGGACTCGTGCTTGGTTAGAGCATCTTCAAGGCGGACCCGTAAACCTCCCGCAACCGTTCGGACCGCGGAAGCCATCCAACGCCGACTTGTATCGGTCCGCGGGGCGGTCCGGACATGATTTCTCCCACAAATTGGAGACAAAAGTGTGGAAGGTTTGCGGGAGTCCAGACACCCAAAACGTAGGACTCCGACACCCCCAGCCCACCCAATCCTCCCTCCCGGTTCCATTTTCTTCCACTCCGCACCTTCTCCCCCTTACTTTGCATCCGCACCCTACACCTCCGCCGCCGCTGTTGTTCGTCTTCGGCCGCCACAGAGGCATTGTAGGACGTCCGCAACCAGCACCGACGCGCCCGCTCGCCGTTCCGACGGAGCTTTCAGCCCTGGAGCCGTTTGTACCCAGGTACACTCCGCCCCCTGTCGACGACCTCCATGGCGGACACCACGCCCGGCAGGTGTTTGACCAAATGTCATTGAGCTTATTTTCAAATGCTATGTCATTTTTTAGAGTACGAATGATGGTGAGCTACTCGACCATGGAAGATGAGTTGTTGTGCAATGCATGGCTGGCCGTATCCGCGGACTTCATAGGCAGGACCAGAGGGCCGCCCTTCTGGGAGCAAGTGCATGAAAAGTTTCACGCAAGAAAGCACATTGCACCCTACGACGTGTACATCATGCGATCACGCAACGTGAGGTCATCGTTGTATCGCTAGCACGCTATCCAGGTCACCATCATCAAGTAATGCAACTTGATCAGTCAGCTCGAGGCAAGGTGGCCATTGCACGCGGGCATGGAGGAGATGGTAAGTTTTACTTCCTCTTGCTAAACTTGTTGATGATTCATTCACTCAATGTTGGTCTACACATTATATGTAGCCCGCATGCGCCGCCGTACTGTACCACAGGTCAGCGGGACGGCCATTTACGTGCACACACTGCTGGATGAAACTGAAGGGGAAGTACGTATGGGAGGACATGATCCGTTCCTGAAAAACTTGTTGGAAATCCGGAATCTAGTCGAATTTGAGACCTTGTTGTACCAGATTTAATTTGCATGCTATACGTGAATGATTTGTGCTATTTTCTATCCGAACTTTGATGAATATTGGTCGGTTTGAATAAATTTCGTCCAATTAGTTAAAATGCGGTTTGAAATGTATGCGGCTAGCGTTGGATGGCTGCCTCTCGCATTCGTGTCCGCGAAATAGTCCACCTGTCCACAAACGGATGCGGGAGGTTTTTTGCGGATTACCGTTGAAGAGGCGCTTACTGGTTAGGTCCGGGACCATGTACGCCGGTAGCAGGTTCGAAGCGACGAACGCAAGGGGTTTTACGGGTCAGTCACGGGCTTTTTTCTAACTAATATCTTTCCCCCTGATTTTCAGCGAAGATGCCTCCCTCACCCTAATCTCTATCCAAACAAAAGATACCAACTAGGACACTCCGTGAATCCCTGTAAAATATAGCCCGTGTGTGCAGCATTGCTTGCTCGTAGCTTCTGATGCGCTGCTGGCAAAGACCAGCTAGACGAGCGTAAAAGCTAGCTAGCTTTAATTCCAGCTACGGAGCTGATTGATTTTAAATGGACTATAGTAGTTCAGCTCATAGCAGCCTGATTTGTATTCCTCTATATTTTAGTTATATGAATTTTGAAAATATATCATCTTATTTTTTAGGGGTTTTATCATTTATGTCACCATTTGTGTCTCACTACTCAGTTTTGCCATTAGAAATATCAACTGCTAAAAAATACCGTCGCTTCATTAGGGCTTGCTTAAAAATGTCACTGGACATCATTACTGCAAGCTCAAAGCTCGTTTACCATGTTATAATGACCAAAATATCCATGGACCAACATGTCAGCTCTCCCTCTATCTCACTACGATAAAGTGTGGGTCCCAGTCGATCCCCAATAACGTTCTTTTTTTCCTCTCAAATTATTCGTTTGCTTACTCCATACAAGTGGGGGTCACACTTATCATTGTGAGATAGAGAGCTAACATGTGGGTCTAGGGGTAATTTGGTCATATAATCTGGTCAACAGGTTTGACTTGACAATAACGATGTCTAATGACATTTTGAGCAAACATCTAATGGAACGATGTCATTTTTTAGGTATGCAATGACATTTTTGAGCAAGCATCTCACGGAACAATGGCATTTTTGAGCAGTTGTAACTTCTGATGGCAAATCTGATTAGTGAGACACAATTAGTGGCATAAATGATAAAAACTTTTTTTTTTGCACCGGACCCCATGTTTCTGGAAACACGACATTGCTTGTGCCGTGATACATCCTCTCTCCTCTGGTCTAAGCTATCGCCTTCTTCATCCAAATTGGGGCCTCCGGCCATGCCACGACGACCTATTGTATAGATTGTACATAGGGGAGACGTTCCACGATGAGAGGAAATTGTGACCACTCCGGCATAAGACGATTCTCGTATCTTGTGTGGTGTGTTTTTCCATTGTGACATATATGTTTGGTATTCTAAATGTAAATATTTTTTTTTCACAAACTTGATCAAAAAATTATGAGGTTTGATTTTTCTAAAAATCTATATGCCCTATATTATATGATGAAAAAGGAGGGAGTATTTTTTATTGGTTCGGCGGTTGTGCGCCCTGCGGACGAATACCCGTGCTGCGCCACGACGGAAGTAGTTGTCGTTCCTTTGGACGGTAGACATGGCGGCCTCTCTGCCCGGTGCTTGTCCAATCACGGTGAGCAGTATAGCTGTACGTGCTCCAACAAGAGAAACAGCGCTCGGTTGATTGATTAGTAGTACGTACGTAGTATTTTTCATATCAATGTTGAATCAATTGCAAATTAACAAACAGGTTGTACCAATGGTGGAGGGAGTGATCTTGGATCAGCCGGCTGCACCACGGTTGGAGACGGGGAGCCATGCAACGCGACGTCGTACTGGCAAGTGCGACAGTAGGCAATGCTAGTCGTGAACCTGTTACACTGATGAAGGTTCCTGCTGCAAGTAGCACACTAACATATGATACCGAGAAAAAAAAGTTCTCTCGCCCGGGCTGCTCTCACGGGCGCCAGGGCGAAACCCTAGCCGCCGCCCGCCATCACCCCCTCCCGCCTTCCCTCCTCCCCGCCGCCGCGGGAGGGCGCCGCAGGGCGAAGCCCGGCTGGCGTCGGTAGCGGCGGGGTTCCTCTCCCTCCTCCGCTGGTGTCATGTGGCGCGAGACGCAGGTTCAGGCGAGGAGCGCGACGCTCACGCAGCGCAGCGTGGTGGCACCCAGGACGGCTGTGGCGGGCGTAGTGGTGCGGCGGAGCGGCGGCGGCTGCGTGGAAGTTGGTGGTGGGGCGTTCTGGCGCGTTGGGGGCGGCGGGGCAGCAGGCTGCGGTGGCGGCTTTGTCAGATCCGGCGGGAGGCGGCGAGGGCGGCGACGGTTGTCGGCTTGGCTGGGCTGGCCCCTGGCGTGGTGGGGCTACTTCTTCCATGGGGCGGCTACATCGGGCGGATCACGCGGGATGGCCCCGGTCGGATCCGGCTGGATCTGGCGCCGGCGGTCCATCCGTCAGTGAGCGCTAGGTCCAGCAGGAACCATGGGCGGTCAGCGTTGCCGTGGTTAGGGGTGGCAGTGCTGGTGGCGTGGCTGTGGTG
This sequence comes from Thinopyrum elongatum, assembly GCA_011799875.1. Lineage (NCBI taxonomy): Eukaryota > Viridiplantae > Streptophyta > Magnoliopsida > Poales > Poaceae > Thinopyrum > Thinopyrum elongatum. The sequence continues at coordinate 474,526,144 of CM022297.1, forward strand.
GTGGCGGCTTGTGTGCGTCCTGGGGTCCGGCTGGGCCTCCTTCCCGGCTTGGGCGACGACGTGCGGCGTGGGCGGGCAGTCCGTGGGTTCTTCCTTGGCTGCGGTGGCGGGCGGTCCTCTCCCCCTTTTTCGACGGACGTGCGGCCGTCGGTGGCCTCTCGCCGGTCTGTGCTAGTAGCCGTGGTGGGGCGAAGCAGGGTGCTTCGGGTGGGAAGGCCAGTAGGAGGGATGGGGGCTTCGATGAGGTCGAGCCACCCGTCACCGACATAGGGGGTGCCGGTCGTGGCCGTGTGCCGCTCCTTCCTTCCTGCTTCCCTAGCTTGGTGCTTGTTGGTTGCTGACTCGGTGTTGTCTGAGGCGAGACGATCGTTGCAATTTCTGGCGGTGGTTGGGGTTAGCACTGTCCAAAGCCCGCTCCTTTGATGTTTCCAGGACGGTCTGGATGCAGGGTGGTGGGAGGCGTATTGATCTTGGGCAGATTGCGCGGCTCGGGTGCGGGCGGGCAGACATGGCCGCTCGGGTGGCATGGATGCGGGTGGTTGGCGGAGCTGGTATGCGTCGAAGGGATCGGTGCATCGGGGTACATCACTTGCCCAGTCCATGTACTGGCCGACGGTGGCGGCGTCAGTGGACGTCGTTTCCTCCCTGCAGGCTCCGTCGTGGTGCTCCCTCTCAATCGGGGTTACTCCGGGTGAAAGCTTGATCTACGGGATCGGACGGCGGCGGCTATGGTTGTGCCCTTGTTGGAGGCACTGTTTTAGAGGCCTCGCTCCACCGTCGGCCGTCTCACTTCTCCTCGGTGGATTGCTCATGGTGACCTCCGTCGGGTCAAGGCGGTGCTTCTTTGCTCATCTTTAGTGTGCTTTGTAGTCGTTGGACTGGTGTGTCGGTGCCCGGCACTCTTGTATCTCGCCTTGGTTGTGTGGTGTGTGTAGTGATGCTGTGTGTTTGTGTCGGCTCTCGGTTGTAATCGGTGATGATTGCTTTATAGCGGGGAACCCTTTTTCATCACATATGATACCGACTTAAAGGTGCTCGCGGGTGATAAGGTACTTGTAGATATATGCCGCCCACAATTTTGTATATAAAGTGTATCCACCTCTTTTCTTGGAGACGAGTGCATCCACCTTTACTTAACATGTATTGGAGCATCTCTAGCAGATCCCGTGGAAGGCATCTCTAACATGGTTAGTTTTATAACTGGACCAGTGAATGAAACAGCTAGGCTGCTGCCTGCTGGGTTCGCCGATTCACAGGTTTGACCGGTAATTTTTTGATAGGTATACAAATTATGTGTTATGTACTGCTGGCTTAATAGAGGCGACAGGTGAAGCAGTAGATTTGGTTTATAATCTACATAAGAGTCGAACATAGGTGAAATGGTTACTGCGTCCATGGTTCAAACGGCCATCGGGTCGTTCGGCTGTAAGCCTTATTTCCTTACGATTCGCCAAATACCTTTTCCGAAACTGCTGTTTTGCTATTTTTATTACAGCAAATGAACCCTGCACATTGCACTGCAAACAAGATGAAAATTCACCAGAAATCCTGAACAAGAAAACAAGAGGACTGGTTTCAGGTGTTCTGTCTAGATGCCCATTGCTTTACACTACTTAAGTTGATAGCGCGAATTTTCTAACTCATTAGCTTGTTTAAAGAAGAAATTATTCTTGGGGGGACTGCACAAAATAATGAAAAAAATATAACCCATGAGTCCTGATGGTAGGAGCTGGGATCCTACTAGGCCTAGCTCTTAGATTGTAGGGGTGGAAGGGAGGGTGGCGAGGAGCTGGGTGCGAGCGGCGGCGCGACGGCGCCATGGTCGCGCGGCGGAGGAGGAGATGGCGCAGGAGGCGGCTAGGGTTAGGGTTCCGGCTCCTGAAGGGAGCCGGGCAATAGTTATGACTTATTGCTTAATTCCAAAACGTGGCCTTACAAGTGTTTATATAATCCTCGAGGTGCTAATAAAAATAAAGATAAGTTGGGCTAAGCCCCTAACTAGACGCGCCATCCAGCTCCGCTTTAGATTCACCTTCTGTTATAAGTAGACTTGCAACACCACCACATGCTATTAATTCTGATATGTCGCAAGTTATTGATGATGCTACTTCTGCCATGAATGTTACTCATGATGATGCTAGTACCTTGCTTGATGATAATGTGCCACTAGGTGAATTTCTTGATGAACAACTTGCTAGAACTAAAACTCTTGAGAATGCTGAAACTGATGAAATTGTTGAAACTGATGAAGAGCTTGAAACTGAAAATCTTGAAACACCTATTAGACCTAATTCTCCTAGATATAAATTGCTTGAGATACCGGAAGGTTATGTTATGGATGAGGAGACAACTAGAGACTTTCTTGCTTGCAATGATAGGGATGATCTTAAGAACTTATTATGCAAACTGAAGGAAAAATCTTTGAATGCTAGAATGAAATGTGATCCTGAGTTTGCTATTTCACCTATCTTTGTTGATGATAAGGATTATGAATTTTCTGTCGACCCAGAGTTAATTACTTTGGTTGAGTCTGATCCTTTTTATGGTTATGAAACTGAAACTGTTGTGGCACACCTTACTAAGTTGAATGACATAGCCACCCTTTTTGCTCATTATGAGAAGATTCGCTATTATTATATTCTCAAATTATTTTCGTTCTCATTAAAGGGTGATGCTAAGGCTTGGTATAATACTCTTGCTCCTGGTTGTGTGCGTAGTCCCCAGGATATGATTTACTACTTCTTTGAAAAATATTTTCCTGTTCATAAGAAACAAGCTGCCTTACAGGAAATATTTAACTTTGTGCAAATTGAAGAAGAGAGTCTCCCACAAGCTTGGGGGAGGCTTCTTCAATTGCTTAATGCTTTGCCTGATCATCCGCTTAAGAAAAATGAAATACTTGATATCTTCTATAATGGACTAACCGATGCTTCTAGGGACTTCCTAGATAGTTGTGTTGGTTGTGTTCTCAGGGAACGAACTATTGGATAAGCTGAAGAATTATTGAATAACATATTGAAAAATTATGATGATTGGATCCTTCCCGAACCACCACTTAAACCCACTCCGAAGAAGAGGGGAATTTTATATCTCAGTCCTGAAGATATGCAAGAGGCAAAGAAATCTATGAAGGAAAAAGGTATTAAAGCAGAGGATGTTAAAAATTTACCACCTATCGAAGAAATACATGGGCTTGAAACACCACCACCACCCAAGGTGGTAGAGGTAAATTCTTTATTAAAGTTCGATGAAGGTGATATCCTTTATAATAAACATCCTAGTCAATGCTTATATGAGTTTGATAATTACATGAGAAAGCAAGATCACTTCAATGTAACTGTTATGAAACAATTGAAATATAATTCTGATATGATTGCTCACTTGAGTGACTTGTTATTTAGAATCTCAAATGATGTTAGAGGTGTAGGAAAGCATGTCTCTATGGTTCAAACTCAATTAGAACAAGTTGCTAAATCTCAAAGAGAGTTGCTTGATGAAATGAATAATAATATCAATGATCATGCTGTTAGAGTAATGACTAGAGGAGGTAGAATGACTCAGCAACCACTTTATCCTGAGGGACACCCTAAAAGAATTGAACAAAACTCTCAAAGAGTTAACACTGATGCACCTAGTCCTTCTAAAAAGAAAAAGAAAAATGGTAGGACTTTGCATGCCTCTAGTGAACCTGAAGTAGAAAAACCTCCTGATAATGATAATGAAGTCTCTATTTCTGATGCTGAAACTCAGTCTGGTAATGAACACTCACCTTCTGATAATGAAAAAGATAATGATGAGGTTCATGAAGATACTCGCCCTGATGGAGGACGGCGCCAAACCCCACGCCCGAGGCGTCGCAGTCCACCATAAACAGCTTGTCGAAGTCAGGCATTTGGAGGACCGGCCCCGTCGTGAGAGCCTGCTTGAGGGTCTGGAATGCCTTGGTCGCCTCCGTATCCCAGGAGAAGGCGTCGCGGCGCAGCAGGCGCGTAAGTGGGGCCGCGATGAGGCCGAATTCCCGGATGAATTTCTGGTAGTATCCAGCGAGGCCCAAGAAGCCGCGGAGGGCCCGCGGCGAGTGCGGCGTTGGCCAAGCCGTGACCTTGTCGGCATCCATAGCGACGCCCTCCGCCGAGATGACGTGGCCGAGATAGGCCACTGATGTCGTGCCGAACGAGCACTTCGAGCGCTTGAGGTGCAGATGGTGCGCTCGAAGCTTGTTGAAGACGATGGCCACGTGCTGCAGGTGCTCCGCCCACGATGAGCTGTAGATAAGAATGTCATCAAAGAAAACAAGCACAAACCGGCACAAGTAGGGGCGGAGCACGTCGTTCATCAACGCCTGGAATATCGCCGGGGCATTGGAGAGGCCAAATGGCACCACCAAGAACTCGAAGTGGCCATGATGAGTGCGGAAGGCCGTCTTCGCGACATCGTCCGGGTGCATCCGCACCTGGTGATATCCCGAACGGAGGTCGAGCTTGGTGAAGAAGCGTGCCCCGTGTAGCTCGTCCAGGAGTTCATCCACGACGGGGATAGGAAATTTGTCCTTGGACGTGTTGGTGTTGAGAGCACGGTAGTCGATGCAGAAACGCCACGAACCGTCGGCCTTGCGCACGAGGAGCACCGGCACGGAAAACGGTGACGTTGAGATCCGGATGATGCCCTGGGCGAGCATGACCGCACACTGCCGCTCCAGCTCGTCCTTCTACAGCTGGGGGTAGCGGTACGGCCGCACAGCGACGGGAGCGGTGTCCGACAGTAGGTGGATACGGTGGTCGTAGGGCCGGACCGGTGGCAGGCCCTGCGGCTCGTCGAAGAGGTCACTGTGCTACTGCAACAGGCTAGCCAACAGGGGATGCTCAGCGTCGACGGCGGCCGCCGTCAACTGGGGCTGAGGAGCCGCCGGTGAGGCGCTGCCTACGCCCTCCCACCGAACGCGGCGACCCAGGCGCCAAAAAATCATCGTCATGGCGTCGAAGTCCCAGAGGATGGGACCCAGAGTCCGCAAGAAATCGACGCCGAGGATGAAGTTGAAGCAGCCCAAGTCGTTGCCGACGCAGGTGACGGTGAAGTGCTCGGCGCCGATGACGATGGGGACATGCCTAGCAATAACCTGGCAGTGGAGACGGTCACCGTTGGTCACGGTAACGCGTAACTGCTCTCCGTCGGTCGGCTGCAGCGCCAGGCGACGCATGGTGGCCCCTGGCAGGACGTTGTGGGTGGAGCCCGTGTCCAGGAGTGCGAGGAACCGCTCTCCGTTGATCGTTACCGGCAGCAGCATAGTCTTCTCTGTCCGGATGCCCGCGAGTGCATGGAGGGAGACGACGAGGGCGTTTGCTTGGGCCGGCCCCGGCGGAATCTCGTCGGCCAATGGAGGAGCCGGGTCGCCCAGCCCGGCGGCGATGGTGTCCTCCTCAATGTAGTCCGCGGCCTCCAAGTAGAACATGCGCCGGCAAATGTGGCCCGGGACGTAGGGCTCGTCGCGGTTGTAGCACAACCCCTGACGGCGGCGCTCGAGCTGCTCGGCCGGGGTGAGCCGACGAAAGGGGCGCGTGGCCGCCACGTTGGGCGCCGCGGGGGCCTGGGCCGGACGCCCCGGCGCTGGTGGTGTCGGTGGCGGCTGGGCGGGCTGTCGGGCTCCCCGGGATGGTGACGCCTGCTGCATGGCCACCGCGCGACGCTCGAAGGTGCGGGCATAGTACATGGCCGTCTGGAGGTCCTGTGGTCCCCGCATCTCCATGTCCACGCGGATATGATCTGGCAGACCGCCAAAGAAGAGCTCGGCCCGCTGGCGAGCCGTCACGCCGGGCGCGTGGCACGCCAGGGCCTGTAAGCGGTCGGCGAAGTCCTGCACCGTGGAGGTGAAGGGTAGGCGCCGAAGCTCCGCCAGCCGGCTCCCGCGTATCGGCGGCCCGAAGCGTAAGAGGCAAAGCTCGCGGAAACACTCCCATGGGGGCATGCCGCCCTCGTCCTGCTCGAGGGCGTAATACCATGTCTGTGCGGCGCCTCGGAGGTGATAGGAGGCGATCCAGGTGCGGTCGGACGCGAGCGTGCGTTGCCCCCTGAAAAATTGGTCGCACTGATTGAGCCAGTTCAGGGGGTCCACGCTGCCGTCGTAGGTGGCAAACTCAAGCTTGGAGAAGCGCGGCGGCGTCTGGCCGTGGACGACGGAGGGGTACACCTCATCGGTGCGGAGCAGCGAGGACGACGGCGCCGAGTAGGTGGGCATCAGAGGGCCACCCTGGAACAGGGGCCCGTCGACGCCGCCGTATGGGTCGGCGGAGCCCGAGGGCCCGCCGAACTGGATGGCCGAGGACGGCACCGGCATGGGCAGCACATGCGGTTGTCCGGAGGCCGTCGTGTAGACCGGCTCGAGGGACCCGGCGAGCCAGGCCGGTAGCGGTGATGACGATGGAGGGAACCGGACCTGGTGGATGGGCACCCCTTGAGTCGTCGTTGCGGCGGCTGCAGCTGCTGGTGCGGCAGCGCCACGGTGGGAGTGACGTGGGGCTGTTGCTGCTGCTGCATGGTGGAGGCGCCGATGTGCGCCGCGGGTGGCGGCTGCTGTGCGACGGGTGGCGGCTGCTGTGCGACAGCGGCAACTGCGGCGGCGGCGGCGCGGTGGCGAAGGGCCCAGGCGGCTGCGGCCCGTAGGGGCTCGCGAGGAAGGTGCGGATGCCCGCGACCGCCTGGGTGAGGTCCTCGAGGGCAGCCGTCATCTCCTCCGGGGTGAAGATGACGGGGGCGGCGATCAGCGGCGTCCAGGCGGCGGAGGACATCGGGCCCGACAAGGACGGCGCCCCAGCCGCGGAGGTGGCCGGTGGCGTGGTGGTGGTCGGCGGCGGAAGGGTGGTGGTGGGAAGAGGTGTAGACATGACCAATCCCGAGACAGCTGATACCAGATTGGTAGGAGCTGGGATCCTACCAAGCCTAGCTCTTAGGTTGTAGGGGTGGAAGGGAGGGTGGCGAGGAGCTAGGCGCGAGCGGCGGCGCGACGGCGCCGTGATCGCGCGGCGGAGGAGGAGGAGATGGCGCAGGAGGCGGCTAGGGTTAGGTTTCCGGCTCCTGAAATGGAGCCGGGCAATAGTTATGACATATTGCTTAATTCCAAAACATGGCCTTACAAATGTTTATATAATCCTCGAGGTGCTAATAAAAATAAAGATAAGTTGGGCTAAGCTCCTAACTAGACGCGCCATTGGGCCTCCTCCGACTATAAGTGACGCCGGTCATAACACCTGACTGACTCATTTCTCCGAGGGCTCAAAGGGATATAAGTATATATATATGGTTAACTACCACTAGTTAGCATTACTGTCATCCCTGTGACGAAGCCTCTGTCTTGGCTGCACTTGGCCGATGGTGTCCCTGCAAAATACACAGTTTACCATAAATCATGCTTAGATATAATGGAACATCAGTGGCATTGTTTGCGATTGTAACATACCACAGACTGGAGTACCCTGCTGCGTCTTGGAAGCTCAAGCAGATCGACATGCCGGTTCCTGCGAAATAAAAATGACAGAATCATGATGCCATTGAGCAGAGGGGGACAAAGAAACTAAAGATGGTGCGCATTCTGAAATTGCTCATAGTAACATATAGAAAAAGGTAGTAGTGAACTATTCAAAATTTAGCAGGAGATAGTTCTTGACAACGGCTACAGACAGATGAAAGCAATTTAAAAGAGAAATGTTCCCCTTGCCATTCTTGCCTCCACCGACCTCAAAATGCTTGCATCATTGTTCAAGACAAAAGGCTGAGAGTGCAGCACAGAAGGAAAATAAATGCTAGTTCAAGAGAAAAGGAACAGATCTTTGATGCTGCGCTGGGAGCAGTGCTTGCAACTCTGGCACTGCAGCCTCAGCAGAATCTTCCTGGCGGTTTTCGACTTTTCGCCTGAAAATGTCAAAAAATTAGCGTTGCACATTTGGCTCTAATGTTTATACCAGACGTTTACATTAAACGGACACTACAAGTACATGCATCATGAAAATGAACAGATAGGAAAATCAGAAAAATACTGAACTACAGTATATATCATGTTGGCAGATCAATAGATCATCACACCCAACGATGTCGCCGTACCTTCTTGTGGAATACAGGACAATTACTGTCATAAACGAAGCTTTCCCTGGGCAGACAGGCTGTCTTACCCTTCTTGTACTCAGTGATCTTGTGAAGGGTGTGCTTGCTGCACTCCTTGTTCTTGCAGTTGCAGTAGGTATTCTTGGTCTTTGGAACGTTCACCTATATAGCATTTGCAATAAAAATAATGTTAAAATAGGGTTTGCGTGAACAGAATACAGGTTCAGATGACACTGCGATAGCTAAAAAAAGCTCCAGAAACGAGCTCACCGAATGCTCAAAAAATACTCGGAAAACCTCTGGTACAAACTTTCGTTAGGTCCTCAGAGACATGCCTATGGCTGTCATCACAAGAATAATCGGGTCTCAGAGATTGCATGCCATCGTAGGACCCCATAATTAAAATATCAAATATTAAATGATAAGGACTGAAAAGATATATCACTTGGCAAGAAAGAAGAATGCCTCATAGGTTCAGGTGAAAATTTAGAAGAAATTAATGACAACTGGTTATCTGCTCAGGGCAATGCATGCAAACAACGGACCTGTGGGATTAGTTTTAGGTTAGCTCAGTAAAGTACACAAGAAAGTTCATATGTCAAAAGCACCAAACAAAATCACTGGATACTCCACAATATGGTCAACCACATTGGTTTTAGATGCATCATGCAATGTAAAGTTGCATGAAGCACACCCTTCACAACGTCATTTGAGTATATGGCACACTCAAAGATGCATGAATACACGCTATAGTCGACCTAACGACAGAATAAAAACTAAACAAGATTTTTTTTTCAGACATGACGAGCAATCCATTCCATCTAAAAAGAAAGGGCATCTGCCTGATATAAACTAGTACAGCTGCTTTCAGAGCTAATGCTCATCTCATACATGTAACTAGGAAACTAAAGCAGTATAAATCAAGTGCAAATACAAGTAAGTATGCATACAGCTCATCAGCACACAGAAATGTAGTGTGCACATAATGAACATAACAGCAAAACCTGATTACAATAAACAGAATGGACAGTAATTCAATCCAGTGCTTTTAAAATCAGAAGCATCGAGTGTTTCATTGGAAATAATCACGTGATTATCAAAAACATGGACCAATTGTTCTTCATCATATTCCAAACTACTGTCAAGTTTGCTAAAATAATGAGAGAACATAACAAACAACAAACCCTGCGCATCTAGTTAGTACTTACTGTTTCTCTTCCTGCATCATGGAGATAAGATAACAAGGAGAACACTGTTGTGAGATGAATCTTTCTTCAAAAAAAGCATGTGTGCTGCCGATTTGACATTCAGAATGAGTACTTGAAATTTATCTCCAAATAGATCGGAAACCAATTCTTCCTCATTATGCCAGCGACACAATTATATGAAATGAAGTGGAGAAAACGGGCAAAGGAACAGACGGAGCAAATATTCTCTCAGGCAAATGCCACAATTGTCCAAGTGGTTTGGTAGAATGGATTACATCAGACTCATCATCTGTTTTCATCATCACAGAAAAGTACGAAAAAGCACATAAATGATCTAACCTCACATAATACCTAGTTACTCATCCATGCCTTGCTAAACTAACTCGACTCAATGCAGGGCTCTGCCGCCGGCCTTCTTCCCAGCTTTCCCTCGCATGCCCCCTTTCTTCTGGCCGGCGGCACCCATCTTCCCTTTCCCTCCCTTGGCGCCTCCTTTGCCACCCCTTCCCTTCTTCCTGCTTCTGCGACCACATCCTGACTGAACCACTGCTTTACAATCTTGCTCTTCTGTTGGCTTCTCTGTATCTAGACATAATAAAAGGGGGCTAGTCTCTTGGTCCTGATCTTCCTTAGAACCTTGATCCATGCCAATGTTGCCACCATCATCTTCACCTCCCTCTAACAAACCTGCAACAGCATCAGGATCGATTCGCTTGGCACGTTTGTGTTCTTGTTTTACTTCTTCACCCTTTTTTGTACCGCTCATAAGCTTCATCAAGCATCTCCTCCAGTTGGTGTTCTTCATCAGAATCCATTTCTTCCATTTCCTGTAAAAGCTGAACATCATCTTTGACCTTGCTGTCCATCGCAGTACCATCAGCCTTTGGTGTAATCTGCGAAGATGATGGCAGCGCTTTCCTTACGCGTGTACGCCACTTCAAGATATGCTTGAAGCTATTTTTATCCAGCACCTGCAAATCCTCACAAAGGTATTTTACCTCATCTGTGGTGAGCTCATGGTTCTTGATAGGCATAGATGCAGGATCATCAAATGAAATCTTAGTAAAAGAACCCAGAAATTCCCGTGGTTTCTGCACTTCGGACCATATAAAATCTGATGCCAGACCAATTTTCTCCAGTACCGTGACTCCAGGCGCATACCCGCCACGAGTTCTCTTCTTTGCACTCTTAGGATCAAGTACATCCGTAGGCATGCTCTTCTCTGGATCCACACTGAACAGGTGCTTGATATCAAGAAGTTCTGGTTGAATCTTTGCGGGGGCTTTGTACTTCAGACAGATGATGTAAATTTCAGCGGATGTGCCCCTGCTCGCTCTAGGTTTAGTCACCTCGACCTTATCAAACAACTGCTTCAGGCAGAACATGATAGCGCTGTAATCCTGAGACCTGAAGACCTTGGTGACGAAGGTGCCATTGGGGGCGAGGAACGCGGTGGCCAGGCGGACGGCGTCGATGACGAGCGCGGACTGCGCGGTGGCCTCCTGCGCCCACGCGCCGCCGACGTTGGGCGAGCCGTCGTGGAGGACGACGTCGAAGGCGGCGACCCCCTTGGAGTCTATGAGCCTCCGCACGGCGGAGCGGCACTTGGTGGTGGTGATGTCCTCCGTGAGGGAGTGCGCGCCGCGGACGGGGCGGATGGGCACGAGGTCGACGCCGACGACGAAGGCGCCGGCGGGGGCGCGGGCGACGGCCACCTGGACCCAGCCCCCCGGCGCCGCGCAGAGGTCAAGCACCGCGCGCGCCGCCGGGAGGAACCGGAAGCGGTCGTCGAGCTGCTGCAGCTTGAAGGCCGCCCGGCTCCGGTAGCCCTGCTCCTTGGCGAGGTGGTAGTACTCGTCCTGCCGCTGCTTCCCCTTCGGCCTTCGCCTTGCCCATCGCCGCCGCCGCCGCCGAGTTCGATTCCTTCTGATACTTTTATCAAAAAAAAAAAAAAGCGCGTGATATTATATGGGCCTGGCCGATTTTGCTAGAAAGAATTCCTTATTTAACACTGTTTTCAATATGATTTCCCTATTTGACGCTGGAAAAATATTTTTTTCCTATCTAACACCAACCTTAAATTTTGTTCCCAATATAACACTTCCGTCTATTTTTTGACCTAATGGTGTTAAATGACACATGAAATGACAAGTTTACACCTGGCACTAGAAGCACCTTAAGTCAGATCAAGTTCACTGTCAGTGGCTTCACCCGACCCACAATCCCTCGTACTCGGGAACACCGAGCGGCACAGGAGGCGGGTCGTCGCGTCGCTCCGGAGCACCAACCGATGTAGGCCTTCCTTGCCGGCACGTCGCACAAGCATATGCTGCGGTGGACTGCGCTGTGCAGGGTCGTCCGCATGACAGATCTCAACGAGATGGCGAGCTGTGACCTCAGTCTGCGCAAACTGATCAATGGTTTCGGCTGGAGAAACTGGTCAAGGCGGGGGCGATGGGATCATGGGAGCAGCCAAGGCGCGGCTGGACGGGAGCGTCCAGGCGTTGGGCGAGCCCATGTGCTGGAGTGTTGTTTTAGAATGCTAGATCGATTCCCTCAATTGCAGCGCACGTACTGCAAAGCTAGCTCACAAACACACAAGCAGCTCGATTGATTTTCCCCTAGAAACAAGCTACCTCACAAACACACAAACAGCTCGATTGATTTTCCTCTAGAAGCAGAACGACCACGTGCTCGTCTCTAGCCGTGTATGTACGTATGTACTTGAGCCTTGCTTGCGGTACTTGTTCGTAGTACCTTTTGGTTTTTTTTGGTACACTAACCATGAACCCCACCCTTAAATAAGACGCCTGAAATAAAGAAAAGGAGCGAATAGATGTTTGAGGGCATAATTGTCATTTCATGTGCCATTTAACACAGTTTGCCCAAAAAATGGATGGAAGTGTTATATTGGGAACAAAATTTAAAGTTTGTATTAAATAAGGAAGAAATATTTTCTTAGTGTCAAATAGGGAAAGAAACTTTAAGACAGTGTCAAATAAGGAATTCTCTCATTTTGCTATGCCAGGCTCATCGTGTCGGCCCAGTGAGAGACACGGAAATCGTAAAAAGTTCGCGCATTAGAGTCCGTCCGAGTTACGTTCATGCAGGAGCTAATTTTTTTTTAAATAATACATTTTTATATTAATTTTCAAAAATAATACGCTGGTTGAAATTTTTTCAAAAATAATACACCGTCGGCCCGCTGCAAGCTGACTGGGTCTAGTCGGCCCACAGCAGGCCGATAGGCCTCCAATCGGCCTGCAGCTGGCCGACTGGCCAGTCGGCCGCTAGGTAAGCAGCCTGTCGGCCCACTATGGGCTGATTGGGTCCTGTCAGCCTACTGTGGGCCGATTGGAGCCACGCGGTGCATCCCCTCTCCCCCCATCTACCCTCGCGCGTTTCCCCCTTATTTCCCGCCATACCCCCCTATCTACCCTCGCGCGTTTCCCCCTTATTTCCCGCCATATTTTCTAGGGCCGCCATTGTAGGAGATATGCCCTAGAGGCAGTAATATCAGTTATTTTGTATCTCCTGGTTTGTAATGAAAGTTTATGATTCCATGCTATAACTGCAATGATTCTCGAGTCTACAATAAAACGAGGCTTGGAGGGAAACCCATGTGCACGTGTGGGATAATAAACGGCAAAAATGTATTCCTGGTCAAGCCTCTTTGACTGGCTCGAGTATTGCATGATGATCCTGTTTTCCTGATCATGGGCATGTCTATGCCGGCAATTTTGAGGGCACAAATTGTTGGTAGAACACTTGTGTTGAATCGACCCATTTTGATGTTATGCTATGAGATGCATTCGTCACAAGTTAAAGGTTTATAACACAGAGAAGTTAATGTTTGCATAATTCCTTAGACCATGAGAGTATCGAGTTCCTTCATACTTGCTTCGTGAACTTTGGGGTTTGTTAAACGTCATCCGTAACTGGGTGGCTATTACGGCGGCTTACGGGTTCACGGAAAAGTATGGCAAGTAACGAGATAGCTCAAGATTGGGATTTGCTCCTCCGACGATGGAGAGATATACTCGGGCCCTCTCGGTGTTACGGTATCCATCATCGTCTGGCCAGACACCTTGTGATTTGATCACTGGGATGCCGGAACACGGAAACGAGAAAAGAGAACAAAACCGGTAACGAGGTAACTTGCATGATGGACAAATTGTTGATCCACACGAATGCAATAAATCTCACCTTGGGTGTTTGTGACATATCGCGAAGCAACAAGAATAGCACACGGCAACTTGAGGTTCACTCGAATATTCATTCGTGTGGGTATAGGGGTCGATATGGGTGTCCACGGCTCCGATGTTGATCATTGATCGGAAGGGGTTCCAGGTCATATCTATACTTCACCGAACCTATAGGGTCACACGCTTAAGGGTCATCTATCTGCTGAATACTAGACAGGGAGTCTGAGAGAAAGTTTCTGGAAAAAGTTTTTTTCGGAGACAGCGGAAAAGTTCCGACGAGAGAGGTCACCGGATGAGTTTCGGTGATACTGAAAAGTTGTTTCAGAGGATACCATAAAGTCAAATTGGTTTTGGCACATGCCTGATAATTCTTAGAGGGTGCCAGAATCATTCTGGAAACTTTTGGGAATTTTCTGGAAGAAAAACCGGAAATGTTTCGGAGCTGCCGGAACCACTTCAGATGCTTTTCGCAGATGAAAATCACTAATCTGGAATTGTTCCAGAACGCGTTGAAAATTATTATGGTGGGTACTGGAAATGTTCTAAGCCCACATAAATATTTTCAGTTCGAACGGACGCTGAAAAATGTCGTCGTGAATAGTGAAAGTGCTTTTTGGGTTACTTTTTGGAAAGCCACTTATTTGGGCTCTATCCCAAAACATCTAGGGATGACATGGATGGATTGGGAGGCCCTCATGGGGGCCCCCCAAGGGGTGTGGCCGGCCAAGTAGGTGGCTCCTCCTTGGAGCCCCTCTTGTTCCTTGGTTTCACCCTTAAACCCTTGGTGGAAGGACTTCATTCATGTGCTTTTGGGTTTTATTGTAAAACCACCCTACCCCTTGGGATTTCCTATAAATAGAGGTGGAGGGGCAGCCCTCCACACTCATCCCTTGCTCTCATATACATGCCATGCATTATCTGGCTTCTTCTCTCCCTCCCACGAAAAGAGTTTCGTAGAGCCGAAAGGCTGTCTGGGTTCCGGCAGGAACTAGTTCTGGACGGCGAAGCCCTGCCGGATAGCTGACACCGTATGTGTGCAACCCCATAGAGAGGTCGTAGTTTCGGTCTTTTGCCCGAGGGGCTGTTCGAGAGTCCTCCCGAAGGGCTGTCCGAGTCTCCGTTTGAGTTTCGAGGGTCCTCCCGAAGGGCTGTCCGCGACATCGTCCGGGGGACTGTCCGACCGCCTCCCGAAGGGCTGTCCGACGAGGGAGTACATCCTCGCGGTTGGGAGGTTGTAAATCCTAGCTGCAGGGATCTGCACCAACGATCTCCACCGACTCTTCTTCCGCTGCGCTTCGAGTCGGTACGGATCAGATCAAACCTTGTATGCAGTCTCCATAGTGGTCCTGGGCGTGCTCGCTATACCGAAAATTTTCGTTTTCTGTCGCGTTCCCAACAGCCATCTCCCGCCATATGTTCCCGCTTTGCTTGTTCCCGCCATATGTTCCCGCTCTCTACTTCCCGCCATATTTTTCCGCTTCGGTAGTTTCCGCCATATGTTCCTGCCACAATTTTCCCGCTTTCTTAGTTCCCACCAGTGTCTCCCTCCCGCCTATAAAACACCCTCGGCAGTAACATGGGTAAGCAGTCTAGCGTAGTTTCGTATTGTCGCCATATTTTCCCACTTTGCTCGTTCTCGCCATATATTCCCGCTCTCTAGTTCTCGCCAAGATGTCCGGATATCCTTTTGATCGTAGTTTTCACCCTAGTATGTCCAAATGTCTTCTGGATTTAGCCGCCGATTTGAGGGTAGACAACATATTAGTTCCGTGGGACAAACTCATCAGTACTGACACCCTACTGAATGAGCTGGCTCACGCATTAAGTAGGTGCGGGTGGCCTTCCAGGACCTTTGAGGAGATACAGAAAGAACTTCTGAGGTTGCATGGAAGATACCTAAAGTGTGGAAGGTACGTCAAGTTTGGAGCAGAACATATTTTTTTATGGAGTGCCGACAGCGAGGATGAAGACGATATCTTCATGCCGCCGCTTCCGGATTCTGCATCGTCAAAGGGCAAAAGTTCTTCATCATCGAAGGGCAAGAGTTCTGCATCGTCGAAGGGCAAGAGTTCTTCATCGTCGAAGGGTAAGATTTCTTCATCGTCGAAGGGCAAGAGTTCTGCATCGATGAAGGATGACGATGATGACTTCATGTAATTTTTATGCTGTATGTTGTAAGTTAAGTCGTATGTACCGTTTAATTTAGATGTAGTTCTATCTAGTTGTTTGTAGTGTCTTATTGTAGGAGCATTATGTTCTATCTAAATATGATATTGTAGTTCGGATAACAGAGCACTAAATAGAGTAGGCATATGTCTCATACATAAGTACATAGTCATTTGTCTCATACATAGAATAGACATAAGTCTCATACAGAAGTAGATGGTCATGTCTCTACTGATAGATAGAAGCGTCACTAACGACGTCTGCCCTGGCGCGGAGGCTGATCTTGTGGCGGCGTCCATCCCAACCTGTTGGGTGCCCTAACCTGGCGAGGAGGAATCTCAGACTCACCCTGGTCATACTGTGTATCCTGTGTGGGGCCAGGTGGAGGAGTCGAGAACATGTTCATCCACTCGGTGTGCTGCGACATCTGAGCCTGTATGTTGTCCTCAGGATGTTGATCACTCCCCCACGTATCATGTGATGCCGACATAGACGCATGATATCCGTAGGCTCCTGCACGATGAACGTTAAGTCATGAAGAATGAGGTCGCCTCAACTAATATTGAAAACAATAAATATGAAGAGACATACCTGCTGGCTGTGACGGCTGCTCTGGCTGAAACACGAAGCTCGACGAGGGACCCAACTGCTGTGGAGAAAACACGAAGCTCGACGAGGGACCCTGCTGCTGTGGAGAAAACACGAAGCTTGACGTGGGACCATAGTGCTGTGGGTGCTGCCACGTCGAACTGCCAGGTTGGTCAGGAGGGGGTGGCCTGGACGTCGACTGATGTGCTAGACGTGGACGTGGCTGCTGTCGGTGCGTGGAGTGACGTGGCGTCTGCTGCTGGTGCTACTGGTGCTGAACAACGTCGCTTCTCCGGGTGCACGTGATAGCCTCGTAGACAGCCCGTATCTTGTTCTGCATGCGTTCCAAGAAGGGCTGTAGCACAGGCCGGTGTTGAAGAAGAGGTCCAGACGACAGTGATCGTCCATAGGTGGTCACGTCATCGTATAGTTCGTGTGTCAAGCGAGCCTGAAAATTTTCATGACGATTATTAAGTATGCACGTCAAAGTATGTCACAACTTTACTTAAAAAAAATGTATCTTACCGCGTACTGCCTAGAGCCCGAAGTATCATAGCTCGGGTACATATCCGACGGAGTAGGGTCAGGTATCTCCTCTGGGTGAGAGCGCTCAATGATGCGTAACCGCGTGTTCCGGTCATGTAACGCCGCAAATAGAGATTGAATTCATTGAGATCAAAATTGTGATTCTCATGCCATAGATGTGTGTTTGCTGTCTCCCATTCTGTAACATACGGCTCTAGTCTAACTAGCCAGTCAGCAGTTGTCCTATGCATGCCCTTCCTCGTCATCCTAAAATTATGGTGTGTGTTCAATAATTACGCAATGCTTCGAATGGAGTACTGTCAAAGATAATGCAACATTGAAAAACTGGTTAATACCTGTGGACGTGTGCTGGCACCGGATTCTCTGTAGGGGGAGGCAGCTCCAACTGCAGAAGACCAAATTGCCTCATAACTCTCTGTTGTGCCATCTCCTCGACGAAGATATCAAAGATGATCTTTGATTTCGTCATCCAGTAATCTCGGTCCCTTGTGCATAGCACAGACATACCACCGGGGTATCTTGCATGTATGGCTGCTTCCGTGTAGGGCTGCCAGATGACCCCAGTGTACGTATCGAACTGCTCGTTCAATGCCGTGTATGCCTTCCTGGTCTGATCACTAGCAAAGCGTCTCTGCAGAAAACAAAAGTTAGTAGCCGCTAGCATTGAACTATCTCTTGTGCACAAAAAAGTTGCATTAAACTATAACACGATACATACCTCGTGACGTGTCCAACACAGACCGAAAGTAGGCATGTCGATGCCGTCAGCATCGAACATGGCGTCTATAGGCTGATGAACACGTATATCTGGTCGCCCTATAGAGAACCTCTCCCACGACCACAGTTGTAGGAATAGAGGGCATCCAAGAAGGGCTGGCTTTGTCGATGAAAGCTGGCAGCCGTTGCACATACCTCGGTATGTAGCCGCTAAGACCGCCGAGCCCCAACTCCTCTGTCTGATCTGATCCGCCGTCTCCGCGCTAGCTATCTCGAGTGCCATAGGGATGTAGAGCGCGCTAATAGTGGTGACATGGTTCTCTGTGAACATCACCTTGCCGAAAAGCCACATTAAGTAGGCCTCCAGGCTCCGAGTGATCTGTTCCGCACTCAACAGCGCCGAGAACTTCTGGATCTGCATTAAGCAAAGACAAATATTTAGTAAGCCGCAGGTATTTTCTGTAAAACCATTTGCATGATAACTTGAAGATAATATGTAGGGGAACTAACCTGGAAATTGAGCAACCAATCATACTTAGGTCCGTGATGCTCCCATACCAGATCCGGAGCATCCGGAAAAACACCATGAAAACGTTGTGTAAGACCGAGCTCCCAACCAGCCGGTGCGTCCAACGGTCCTATGGCATGACCTGCCAACGGTAGTCCCAACAAAAGTGACACATCCTCTAGAGTAGGAGCCATCTCTCCCCACCGGAAGTGAAACGTGTGGGTCTTTGGCCTCCAACGGTCCACTAAGCAGCTCAACAAGGAGGAGTCGATGGCGAGGCGTTTGCAGTCCGGGATAGACTCAACCAGACGCGCGAAAGGTAAAAGGCCGGCCCATTTCAACCTTCATGACAGAACATTTTAGTTAGTGTCTCCCATTAATATTCATGTCATTGTGCAAATTAATAAAGCACGTACCGCTGAACCCATCCTGGGTATATCATCCAATTCTCCAGAGGAGTGCGAGTGACCAGAGGCTTGAGCTGTCGCTCATACCATATCGCACCACGATGACCCTTATCAATTTCCCCATTCAGCAACCACATTCCCGCCATTCCTGCACATACCAATTTCAAACATAGTTTCCACACTTAATACAAATGTAGAACATAATGCCACACTTAATACAAATTCAGAACATAGTGTCACACTTAATACAAATTCCAAACATAGTGCCACACTTAATACAAATTCAGAACATAGTGTCACACTTAATACAAATTTCAAACATAGTGCCACACTTAATACAAATTCAGAACATAGTGCCACACTTAATACAAATACAGAACATGGTGCCACACTAATACAAATTTATAACATAGTACTGCTAGCTTATCTTCTTCCTCTCCCTCTTACTCCTCTACCTCCTCTTCGTCCCTGATTGCCTCGTCCACGACCAGTACCACTGGCAGTGACGAAAGTGGGACAATTAGTGTCCCTATGGCCAAATTCATTGCATAGAATGCATTGCCTAGTCGGACCTCCTGCTTCAGATTCATCCATATCATTCCGGATGCGTTGACACTGCCGTCTGCCTCTACTTGTACGCATATGCTCTGGGTTTGGAATGTAACGCCTATCAGCGGGGTTGACGTTGTTGAAGTTACCCATTGATCGAAAACCCATCAGCTCACCTGTCCAGGTATTGAGGACAGACTCTTTCAGAAAAAATGGAGACACCAACGATACTGCGTCCATTCCAAGCTGCCCGCAAGCAGCAAGTACATGTGAGCAAGGTAGGTGAAACAATTTCGGTTTGTTGCATGTGCACTCACATGTTGGCCAGGCTTCATTTCCAATTTTCACCTCATGCGTCCTCAACTCATTTGCACATCCGAATTTGTTGTTGACTAAGCGGACCTCAAACCTTCTCTCTTGATTACCGATGGCGACTACAGTGTGTGACCTAGCTTTTTGCATCTTGTTGTCCATGTACTTCGTCACCCTTTCACAGTAACGTGTATTCGGGTTGTTCAAGATATGCTGCTCTGCTTTTCGACGTCTATCTCTGAAATACTTCACGGTGCCATAGAAAATACCCTCAACGATGGCTGTAAGTGGCAATGCCCGGTTTCCTCTGAGGACAAAGTTGTATGTTTCTGCGAGGTTGGTTGTCATGACACCGTACCTTGCTCCATGTGTGTCATGTAGCAAAGACCACCTCTCCAGAGGCTCATGCTCTATCCACTGCTGGAAGGTTTTAATCGACCTTCCCAGCCTTCTCCTAGTACCAGGTGGGTCAAAGCCTGGCAGGTCACATAACCCAACAGGCTCCTCCTCCACGGCCGCTGATCCTGTTGCCAACTGTGCAGCTACTGCTTCAACATGTGCCCTCACCGCTGCATCTCTTGCAGCTTTTCTGTCCCTAACATGTCTCTGCGTGCACACATTAAGTCTGTCACGTATCAAATTGTACTTCCATAACTGGTTCTGCTTGCAGAGTTTTTTGAACAGATTCATCAGGCTCTTATTTCCAAACTGCGAGAAGAAATTAGCCCCCAGATGGCGCATGCACCAACGGCTCTGCAAGTCCTGCCATGGAGTTTGTTCCTCATGGCCTGGGTTTGTTAGTGTCCTTATCGCTCTGAGTATACCTGCATGCCTGTCATGAAGGATGCACACATTGGGCTTCTCCTTCACAACTGATATTTTCAACTGCCTGAAGAACCATGTCCAACTTTCAATATTCTCACTCTCCACAAAAGCAAATGCGAGTGGGACAACTTGATTTTGGCCGTCTTGACCTATGGCTGTTAGGATCTGACCCTTGTACTTGCCAGTGAGAAAAGTACCATCTACACATATCATCGGTCGGCAATGCCTGAAAGCTTCCATGCATACACCGAAAGAGAAGAAGAGACGATGCAGCACCCTCACAGTTGGGAACTCTGGCATGAAGAGGTCTTGGATATCGATATAGGTGCCTGGATTCCGCTGCTGCAGTGTGTGGAGGAGCTAGACAACAGAGTCATATGCATCAAAATAAGAACCAAATCTCCTCTCAAGCGCCGCATGCTTAGCCCTCCAAGCCTTGCCATAAGAAATTCTGTACTTCAACCTGGCGAAGACTTTTGTCTGGATTGCCTTCACTTCCATAGCTTTGCCCTCCACTATCTCATCGTAAAACAACCGAGCAATAAGCGTCGATGAAAGGTTGGCATGATCTTGAGGGATGCAGGGAATAAGACAAGTGTGATTCACTAAGTCTCTGATCACCCAACTTGTGCCATACTTAGGGAGATAGCCGTGCACCCTGGCGGGACAATCTGTGTTCTTGCATACCATTGTCAGGTATTTCTGACTTGACACCTGAGCTGTGAAAACCCTTTGTGTGGACATTGCCCAATTTATTATTGCATCCTTAAGAGCTTGCTTGTTGGGATACATAGCACCCGTCGCAATATTGTTCTGGTGATATTGCCAGGCAAAACCATGTCCATCGTTCACCATCATTGCAGATGAGAAGTCATGATTCCATGATGCAGGATTCGGGACCTCCTCTGCATTTTCTTCTTCATCCGACTCGTCAGAATCATCGGCATGACCCCTATCAACATCGGTGTCTTCTTCTTCCATCTGGTCCTGCATGTGCCCATCTACCTCGTCAGCGTCCACCTCGCCACTGTAATCACCATCGGCATTTCCTCCTTCTACCTGACTACTCTGCCCTGGTTCGTAACCATCATCTCCAGCATTTGACATAGATAACTGCCTCCCTCCACTGCTCTGCCCAGGATCGTAGCCACCCTCGCCTTCATGTGCAGTGACCTCCTTCACGACGGGAAGCACTAAGGCAATAGGATTGCATCCCCTGCGTTCGCAACCTTGTAACCACCGCACCCACTCGGAGTCTCGCTCTATTGGCCTCAAATAAAAGTAAATTATTGAACTTGACCGTGTCCACAATGCATGAACACCGACGGTGTGTGTTTCTGTATCAAGCCCTAAACTTCCTGTAATCCATTCTTTCAACTGACGGACAGACCATGTTTGAGGTGCGCTCATTGGCACCTCTATGTGAGTAAATTCACTCAAATCAGCTCCCATGTCAGTTGTTTGGACAGAACCAGGACCGTAGTAAAATTTGAACGTCACTACATCAGACATATCGGCTCACCTAATTTTTTTTCAACAATGACAGACAAGTATTAAGCAACAACTTTAAATATCCGCACTACTAAATATTTGAAATGTATATATATTACGGAATATTAACGGAGCAACTAAAAAAATTCACACACCTACAAATATATTACAAATATTTGCCGGAGCAACTCCAACTACTGACACACCTAAATATTTGACATCCACATATAGTACGGAATATTACCGGAGCAACTTCAAATATTCACACAACTAAATAGTTGACATCTAAATATATTTACGGATACTACCGGAGCAAATAACTATAATCGCACACCTAATTTATTTCACATCGAAACATATTACCGAATACTACCGGAGCAACTACGAAAAATAAAATGTGTGTTGAAATATACCCTTGAAGCGTGCGAGCGAACGACGAACGGCGGCCTTCAATCACCGGAGCCGGAAACTCCACCAAACTGCCGGAGCTTCACCTCCACCACCTCCACCACACTGCCCCAGCTTCAGCACCACCACCTCCACCTCTACCGCCGCCACAACCTCCTCCAATGTGCTAAAAAATGCTTCAAAAAAATGCTCACCACGACCACCACGAGCTACCCCATCAGTAGATCGAGGTCTCCCTTGGCTCCCCTAACTACGTAGAACCCATTCACGGTGCTCAATCCGCAAAAAACCGCCTCATTTTGGTGTAGAAATTAGAGGCATTTCTTGTAAGAATGAGGAGAAAGAAAGAACATAGAGGAGGAGCTGCAACGCGAGGAGTGGGACAAAGGAAGGAGAAAGGAGAAAGAAGAAAGGAGAAAGGAGAAGGAGCAAGCCGCCGTGGGGCCCGCACCCTGTCGGCCGGCAGCTGGCCGATCGGCCTGCAGCGGGCCGACAGGGGCCCGGCCGCGCCGACAGCCCGCTCGTGGCTGGCCTGGCCTGCAGCTTGGCCTGCTGTCGGCCTGTGGTGGGCCGACTAAGCCCAGTCGGCCTGCTGTGGGCCGACTAGACCCAGTCGGCCTACAGCGGGCCGACGGTGTATTATTTTTGAAATATTTTCATCCAGCGTAATATTTTTGAAAATTAATAAAAAAATGTATTATTTAAAAAAAATTAGCCATGCAGGACCGGCGTTCCGAATTCGGACTGAGCTGTTATATATGTGCGGCGTGCCAAGGTTACGAGCCTTCCAAATCCTCAATTATGGCTGCTATGGCGCCGTGGTCAGAACTCCCGCCAGACGTACTAGACCTCGTCATCGACCGCCTCGTATCCTCCCTTCCACGGAGATGCTTCTTCTCCTCGGCGTGGTCGCTAGTCCGACGGGTCCTTGGTTTCTCCTCTGACTTCAAAAAGGTGCGACGCGACCGTCGTTGGGTCTTTGCCGATCTAGCTCGCTTCCGTGCGGTGTGCCGCTCGTGGCATCTGGCTATGCGCCGGCATCTTTCGGCATCACGGCAGTTACCCTGGATTGTCATATCAGACGGCTCGTTCTACACACCTTCGGACGCTGTTTGCACCTCGTCACCCCGGCTCCCCACCTTGCCCAGCAACACAACATGCATTGGCTCCACCGACGAGTGGCTCGCCCTCGAATTCACCGACGCCAAGAAGATGCATAGCTACTCCTTGCACAATCCGTTTACTGGCATCACCGTGCCACTCCCCGAGCTGGATGCTATCATCGGCGATGTTTCCGAGATTTTCAAGGTCTGTAAAGTGCTCATGCGGTCAACGCCTTCTGACATCATCGCTGTCATGACCAATAATTGGAATCATCCCCTTATCTTAATCCGACCAGGGAAGGGTGTGTGGCTGCCTGAGCCACAAAGCGCCCCCTTCATCTACATCGTCGACATTGCTTTTCTTGGAGACAAACTATATGGAATCACTCGGGCCGAGGATCTAGCCTCTCTCAACATAAACTTTGATAGCGATGGCATGCCCACCGTTACTAGTATCGAGCGCCTCATCAAGCACCCATTTGACAATTACGATTTCGATGTGTGGCGCGATGTTGACGACAACAACAATGATGAGGGTGGTAAGGACGAGGCCGCGAATAATTATGAGGGCCACACTGAGGCGCCGCGCGAGCATAATTCCGAGGAGGCCGCCTTAGAAGAACTTCGGAAGAAAACCGGCGATGACATGATTCTTGAAGGCGTAGTATGTTGGGAGGACGATGATGTGCCATACGAACCTAAGGATCTCATCACCGTCATGTGGCACTTGGTCGAGTCATGTGGGAAGCTGCTCATGGTGAGACGCCAACTGCATTGGCCTGCATATAGCATCAACTTCACTAGCAAGGTGGAGGTTTATGAGACAGGTGTCAATGAAGGCGCGCACTGGGTGCTAGTTTCAGGTGGGCTGGGCAACCAAACTCTTTTCATCAGCAAATTCTTTTGCAAATCCATCTATACATGTGAAGACGGTGACCATGAGGATCTTCATTTTATTGACACGGGTGAAAAGTACAATTTGAAATCCCAAACTATGAACCCCACCTGGAGGGACATTAGCTACCATAGGTCTATGTGGATCTTCCGTGAGGAGCTAGTGGTTTGATATTTTTTAGGTGATCCATGGCAGTGGAGGAGGCAGGGGATTGGCTGGAGCCATGGCTTCCCCATAATCCCATGATTTCCTTTTTGAAGTTCCATAATCCCATAATTCTATGCATGTGAGTGTGTGCGCGCGACGTGTGCTTGTTTTATGCTGTTAATCCCTCAGATTTAGATACAATGAAACACCAGTGGCATTGTTTGCGATTGTAACATACAACACACTGGAGTACCCTGCTGCGTCTTGGAAGCTCAAGGAGATCGACTCATCGACATGCCGGCTTGGGGATCACAACGCACGATGAATGTGCCTGTGAGAGAAAAAAATGACAGAATCATGGTTTCATTGAGCAGAGGGGGACAAAGAAACTAAAGATGATGCGCATTCTGAAATTGCTCATAGTAGAAGATAGTTCTTGACCACAACGGCTACAGACAGATGAAAGCAATTTAAAAGAGAGATGTTCCCTCTGCCATTCTTGCCTCCACCGACCTCAATGCCTGCATCGTTGTTCAAGACAAAAGGCCGAGAGTGCAACACAGAAGGAAAATAAATGCTACTCCCTCCGTCCCATAATATAAGAGCGTTTTTGACACTATACTCTTATATTATGGGACGGAGGGAGTAGTTCAAGAGAAAAGGTACAGATCTTTGATGCTACGCTGGGAGCAGTGCTTGCAACTCTGGCACTGCAGCCTCAGCAGAATCTTTCTGGCGGTTACTTTTCGCCTGAAAATGTCAAAAAATTAGTGTTGCACATCTGGCTCTAATCTTTATACCAGACGTTTACATTAAACAGACACTATAGTACATGGCATCATGACAATGAACTGATAGGAAAATCTGAAAAATACTGAAATACAATATACTCCCTCCGTTCCTAAATACGAGTATAAGTCTTTTTAGAGATTTCACTAAGGACTACATATGGATATATATATATATAGACATATTTTAGAGTGTAGATTCACTCATTGCTCCTATGTAGTCCGCGTTGGAATCTCTAAAAAGACTTATATTTAGGGACGGAGGGAGTATATCATGTTGGCAGATCAATAGATCATCACACCCAATGATGTCGCCATACCTTCTTGTGGGATACAGGAAACTTTCTGTCATAAACGAAACTTTCCCTGGGCAGACAGGCTACCTTACCCTTCTTGTACTCAGTGATCTTGTAAAGGGTGTTCTTTGCTGCACTCCTTGTTCTTGCAGTTGCAGTAGGTATTCTTGGTCTTTGGAACGTTCACCTATATAACATTTGCAATAAAAATAATGTTAAAGGACCCCATAATTTAAATATCAAATATTAAGCGATAAGGACTGAAAAGATATATCACTTCGCAAGAAAGAAGAATGCCTCATATGTTCAGGTGAAAATTTAGAAGAAATTAATGACAACTGGTTATCTGCTCAGTGCAATGCATGCAAACAACGGACCTGTGGGATTAGTTTAAGGTTAGGTCAGTAAAGTACACAAGAAAGTTCAGATGTCAAAAAGCACCAAACAAAATCACTGGATACTCCACAATATGGTCAACCACATTGGTTTTAGATGTATCATGCAATTTAAAGTTGCATGAAGCACACCCTTCACAAGGTCATTTGAGTATATGGCACACTCAAAGATGCATGAATACACGCTACAGTCAACCTAACGACAGAATAAAAACTAAACTAGATTTTTTTTCAGACATGACGAGCGATCCGTTCCATCTAAAAAGAAAGGGCATCTGCCTGATATAAACTAGTACAGCTGCTTTCAGAACTAATGCCCATCTCATACATGTAACTAGGAACCTAAAGCAGTATAAATCAAGTGCAAATACACCACATTAAGTAAACATACAGTTCATCAGTACACACAAACATAGTATGCACATAGAGAACATAACAGCAAAGCCTGATTACAATAAACAGAATGGACAGTAACTCAATCTTGTGCTTTTAGAATCAAGAAGTGTTGAGTGTTTCATTGGAAATCATTACTTGATTATCAGAAACACGGACCAATTGCTCTTCATCTGTTCATCATATTTCAAACTAATGCCAAACTTGATAAAATCATGAGGGAATATAACAAACAGCAAACCTACTACTGTCTACATCATGGTAGATAATGTAACAAGGAGAACACTGTTGTTAGGTGAATCTTTCGAAAAAAAGCATATATGCTGCCGATTTGACATTCAGAATGAGTAGGAGCAATTTTTCGTCAAATAGATCGGACACCAATTGTTTCCTAATTATGCCAGTGACACAATTATACGAAAAGCAGTGGGAAAAAAATGAGGAAAGGAACTGACGGAGCAAATGTTCTTTTCAGACAAATGCCTTGATTGTCCACATGGTTTAATAAAATGGATTGCATCGGACTTGTCATCTGTTTTCAACATCACAGAGAAGTACGAGAAAGCACATAAATGCTCTGATCTCACATAATGCCTAGTTACTCATCCATGCCTTGCTAAACTAAATTGACTCAATGCCTTGCTAAACTAACTCTGTTGCTGAACTTCTCAGCTTTCCCTCACATGCCTCATTTCTTCTGGCCGGCGGAACCCTTCAACCCTTTCTCCCCTTTGGCGCCTCCTTTGCCACCCTTCCCCTTCTTCCTGCTTCTGTGAACATATCCTGACTGAACCACTGCTTTAACATCTTGTTCTTCCGCTGGCTTCTCTGTATCTAGACATAATAAAAGGGGGTTGGTCTCTTGATCTTGATCTTTGTCAGAACCTTGATCGATGCCAACGTTGCCACCATCATCTTCACCTCCCTCTAACAAACCTGCATCAGCATCAGGATCGATTCGCTTGGCACGTTTGTGTTCTTGTTTTACTTCTTCACCCTTTTTTGTCACATACCGCTCATAAGCTTCATCAAGCATCTCCTCCAGTCCGTGTTCTTCATCAGAATCCATTTCTTCCATTTCCTGTAAAAGTTGAACATCATCTTTGACCTTGGTGTCCGTCGCAGCACCATCAGCCTTTGGGGTAACTTGCGAAGATGACGGCAAGGCTTTCCTTATGTGTGCGCGCCACTTCAAGATATGCTTAAAGCTGTTTTTATCCAGCACCTGTAAATCCTCACAAAGGCATTTTACCTCATCCGTGGTGAGCTCATGATCCTTGATAGGCAGAGATGCAGGATCATCAAATGAAATCTTAGTGAATGAACCATGGAATTCCCGGGGTTTCTGCGCCTCGGGCCAACCTTCTCCAGTACCATGACTCCAGGCTCATACCCACCACGAGTTCTCTTCTTT
Organism: Thinopyrum elongatum; assembly: GCA_011799875.1. Taxonomy (NCBI): domain Eukaryota; kingdom Viridiplantae; phylum Streptophyta; class Magnoliopsida; order Poales; family Poaceae; genus Thinopyrum; species Thinopyrum elongatum. Next base: position 474,553,596 of record CM022297.1, read on the forward strand.
GCATTCTTAGTGTCAGGTACATCCTTAGGCGTGTTCTTCTCTGGATCCACACTGAACAAGTGCTTTATATCAAGAAGCTCTGGTTGAATCTTTGCAGGGGCTTTGTATAAATTTCAGAGGATGTGCCCTGACTCGCTTTAGGTTTGGTCACCTCGACCTTATCAAACAGCTGGTTAAGACAGAACATGATAGCACTGTAATCCTGAGACCTGAAGACCTTGGTGATGAAGGTGCCCTTGGGGGCGAGGAACATGGTGGCAAGGCGAACGGCGTCGATGACGAGCGCGGACTGAGCGGTGGCCTCCTGCGCCCACGCGCCGCCGACGTTGGGCGAGCCGTCGTGGAGGACGACGTCGAAGGCAGCGACCCCCTTCGAGTCCATGAGCCTCCGCACGGCGGAGCGGCACCTGGTGGTGGTGATGTCCTCAGTGAGGGAGTGCGCGCCGCGGACGGGGCGGATGGGCACGAGGTCGACGCCGACGACGAAGGCGCCGACCACCTGGAGCCTGTTGGCGCCGCCTCCCGCAGCGCCGCTCTTCTTCTACCCCGAGCTGCCTCGCACAACTCTCTTGAGGTCTCTCTCTTCTCTCTAGAACACACACATGGTGAGAAGACTCAACACACACACGCCATACACCAAGGAAGACGAACAGCTTTGCCACAAGCACTTCCTTGGTTACCACCTCACGGCCTCTTTCATTACTCAATATGCAACATGTATATATACATCAGGCGCTGGACTCACGCACGCACTATCAGCCACCTTAACCGGCCACTAACAGCACACCCTCCACGCACTAACCCATGCGCCAACTGACTAGCTACATGCACGCCCATGTCAATCACTAACAAACTCACGCATGTACTGACTCTTGACTCGGCTAGCACCACGCACGCATGCAGCTACAACCTCACATACTCTAACTAACTATGACTTGGCCAAATCACTTGGCTCAACCTGAATGAGCAGCCCGTCACGCTCCAGCGGTCCAGCCACGGTCGCATCATGCCGCATCTCACGGTGTTGCCGTATCGCACAGCAACATCGACATCTTCTCGTGCTCGCCGTGTCGCACGGCAGCCTGACATCTCATCTTCTACGCGCGCCTCCGCTGAAGCTTCACCGGACTAGCTACTCTCTAACCTATCCTACATGCATGACGAAAGCAAACTAAATATGCAGATACATGCATCAAGATTAAAGCTAACAGAGCCAGACCCCAGGCGCCGCGCAGAGGTCAAGCACGGCGCGCGCCGCCGGGAGGAACCGGAAGCGGTCGTCGAGCTGCTGCAGCTTGAAGGCCGCCCGGCTCCTGTAGTTCTGCCGCTGCTTTCCCTTCGCCTTGCCCATCGCCGCCGCCGCCGCCGCCGAGTTCGTTTTCTTCTGATACTTTTATATATGGGTGTGGCTAGGTCTCAGTCGACTGTCAAGTGATGTAGTATGTAAGAAGAAAAAAGAGAAACTGAAAAGAATTTTTTGCACGAATCTTCATGCAAAATCAAAGGAAGATATTGTCGACTAAAACATAACAAAGTCTAAGTCGACTGAGACTTAGCAAAACTGTTTATATATATAGCTCCAGCCCTCCGCAGAACGAGCGCGCTCTCTAATTACACAGCCAATCAAAAAGTAACTGCTTCATCGTTGCTCGCCTCCATGCGGTAAATCAACCGTAATGAGCTATCTATCTATGGTAACCAAAGCACATTTCATTACGAGGGATTGACTCACAGAACATATTAAATTGAGACTAACTAATAGTAATACTCGTTTTCCCATTAATTTTCTGCATGGCTAATTGCTGCGTGGTACTTGTGTGTGTGGCTAAGAAATACCACGATTACAGTTCCCTATGCAAACACGTCTTATGCTCAATTATTTTGTGCGTTGCATCCTGATAACTAAATAGGCAGAATGATTAAAGGGCAGCCGGTAATAAGGTTACCATTTTCAATATGTACGCGTCTTTCAGTTTTTTTTTTTTTTTTTTTTTGCGTGGCAGCCTCGTAGCAAGATTACCATACACATGGTGGAGGAGTGGTGTGTGCTAGGCGGTAATAAGATTACCAGATTATGAGCAGGCGAGGGAGAGGCCGAGAGTGGTAATGGTAATATTTTGTCTAATCTTAGTAATACTAAAGTGATGCATCACTAGCATGCACGCCACATGCATCTGGACGATAAATCAAGTCTGTGTAGTAAAACTCGTAGTCTCTACTCCTAATGTCTGAGTTGGTAGTCTCGCCTCACTCCGATTAATTCTTCCCCACCGTTTTTTATCCCACCAACACATTAAAACCGGATTTTACCCATTATCTATTTAAACCGATTTTATCTGCCAATAAGATCAATTTTCGGTAGTATTTGGTAATTTTTATATGGAAAGGAATAAATCATGATCAATTTTTTTCTGCCGATAAGATCAATTTTCGATAGTATTTGGCAACTTTTATATGGAAAGGAATAAATCATGATCAATTTTTAATCAATTTCTGAAGACCAAATCTCAACTGTCCCGGTCAAATATTTACTCGCATATGCCATCGCCTCAACCCACGTTTGCCTCCCACCCCACCGGCTCACCCCAACACGAATGAAACTGCTCAGCCCGACGCCCCCATCCCCACACTCCACGACCCCATCCCTGCACCCGTGCGAACTATCCCGCTCGCCATGCCCTAGATCGCCGCCGCCACCGCTGTTCTCTCCTCCCCTCGTTCCGTGAAGCACGTTGCCTCTCCCTCCAGGCACCAAGCCACCTCCAGAACCGCGCCTCCAAGTCCTCTCCGCTCAGGGTAGGGGAGGAGCAAGGACATGCTTAGACAGGCGGGGATATGCCAGGAAGAGCCTCGCGCGTGGCAGCCTATGCACGCGTGCTGGCCGGAACGAGTCCGCCGTGCACACGTGCATGGTAGGTGGGCTAGCCGAGATCTACGCCTCCGTTGGTGGATCGATATGGGTCTTGGCAGCAGATCGGAGGATGTGGTCTGTGAAGGAAATATGCCCTAGAGGCAATAATAAAGTTGTTATTTATATTTCCTTATATCATGATAAATGTTTATTATTCATGCTAGAATTGTATTAACCGAAAACTTGATACATGTGTGAATACAGAGACAAAACACCGAGTCCCTAGTAAGCCTCTACTAGACTAGCTCGTTAATCAAAGATGGTTAAGTTTCCTAACCATAGACATGTGTTGTCATTTGATGAACGAGATCACATCATTAGGAGAATGATGTGATGGACAAGACCCATCCGTTAGCTTAGCATAATGATCGTTAAGTTTTATTGCTATTGCTTTCTTCATGACTTATACATATTCCTCTGACTATGAGATTATGCAACTCCCGAATACTGGAGGAATACCTTGTGTGCTATCAAACGTCACAACGTAACTGGATGATTATAAAGATGCTCTACAAGTGTCTCCGAAGGTGTTTGTTGGGTTGGCATAGATCAAGATTAGGATTTGTCACTTCGTGTATCGGAGAGGTATCTCTGGGCCCTCTCGGTAATGCACATCACTATAAGCCTTGCAAGCAATGTGACTAATGAGTTAGTTATGGGATGATGCATTACGGAACGAGTAAAGAGACTCGCCAGTAACGAGATTGAACTAGGTATGATGATACCGACGATCGAATCTCGGGCAAGTAACATACCGATGACAAAGGGAACAATGTATGTTGTTATGCGGTTTGACCGATAAAGATCTTCGTAGAATATGTAGGAGCCAATATGAGCATTCAGGTTCCGCTATTGGTTATTGACCGGAGATGTGTCTCGGTCATGTCTACATAGTTCTCGAACCCGTAGGGTCCGCACGCTTAACGTTCGATGTCGATTTGTATTGTGAGTTATGTGATTTGATGACCGAAGATAGTTCGGAGTCCCGGATGAGATCACGGACATGACGAGGAGTCTCAAAATGGTCGAGAGGTAAAGATCGATATATTGTAAGGCTATATTCGGACATCGGAAAGGTTCCGAGTGATTCGGGTATTTTTTGGAGTACCGGAGAGTTACGGGAATTCTCCGGGGGAAGTAGTGGGCCTTAATGGGCCATGCGGGAAAGGAGAGAAGAGCCTCAAGGGGTGGCCGTGCGCCCCCCCATGGGCTGGTCCGAATTGGACTAGGAGGGGGCGGCGCCCCCCTCCTTCCTTCTCCCCTCTTCCTCCTTCCCTCCTTCTCCTACTAGGAATATGAAAGAGGAGGGGAATCCTACTTGGACTGGGGAGTCCTAGTAGGATTCCCCACACCTGGCGCGCCCTCCTTGGGCCGGCCACCTCTTCCCTCCCCTCCTTTATATACGTGGACAGGGGGCACCCCAATAGCACATCAAAGTTTCTCTTAGCCGTGTGCGGTGCCCCCCTCCACAGTTACACACCTCAGTCATATCGTCGTAGTGCTTAGGCGAAGCTCTACGCCGGTAACTTCATCATCACCGTCACCACGCCGTCGTGCTGACGGAACTCTCCCTCGTCCTCAACTGGATCAAGAGCTCGAGGGACGTCATCGAGCTGAACGTGTGCTGAACGCGGAGGTGCCGTACGTTCGGTACTTGGATCGGTTGGATCGCGAAGACGTTCGACTACATCAACCGCGTTACTAAACGCTTCCGCTTTCGGTCTACGAGGATACGTGGACACACTCTCCCCGCTCGTTGCTATGCTTCTCCTAGATAGATCTTGCGTGATCGTAGGATTTTTTTTGAAATACTACGTTCCCCAACAGTGGCATCCGAGCCAGGTCTATGCGTAGATGATATGCATGAGTAGAACACAAAGAGTTGTGGGCGATAATAGTCATACTGCTTACCGCCAACATCTTACTTTGATTCGGCGGTATTGTTGGATGAAGTGGCCCGGACCAACATTACATGACCGCGTTCATGAGACTGGTTCTACCGACGTGCTTTGCACAAAGGTGGCTGGCGGGTGTCTGTTTCTCCAACTTTAGTTGAATCGAGTTTGACTACTGCCGGTCCTTGTTGAAGGTTAAAACAACACACTTGACGAAAAATCGTTGTGGTTTTGATGCGTAGGTAAGAACGGTTCTTGCTAGAAGCCCGTAGCAGCCACGTAAAACTTGCAACAACAAAGTAGAGGACGTCTAACTTGTTTTTGCAGGGCATGCTATGATGTGATATGGTCAAGACATGATGTTATACACGTTATTGTATGAGATGATCATGTTTTGTAAAAGTTATCGGCAACTGGCAGGAGCCTTATGGTTGTCGCTTTATTGTATGAAATGCAATCGCCATGTAATTGCTTTACTTTATCACTATGCGGTAGCAATAGTCGTAGAAGCAATAGTTGGCGAGACGACAACGACGCTACGATGGAGATCAAGGTGTCAAGCCGGTGATGATGGAGATCATGACAGTGCTTTGGAGATGGAGATCAAAGGCACAAGATGATGATGGCCATATCATGTCACATATTTTGATTGCATGTGATGTTTATCTTTTATGCATCTTATTTTGCTTAGTACGGCGGTAGCATTATAAGATGATCCCTCACTAAATTTCAAGGTATAAATGTTCTCCCTGAGTATGCACCATTGCGACAGTTCGTCGTGTCGAGACACCACGTGATGATCGGGTGTGATAAGCTCTACGTTCACATATAACGGGTGCAAGCCAGTTTTGCACGTGCAGAATACTCGGGTTAAACTTGACGAGCCTAGCATATGCAGATATGGCCTCGGAACATTGAGACCAAAAGGTCAAACGTGAATCATATAGTAGATATGATCAACATAGAGATGTTCACCATTGAAAACTACTCCATCTCACGTGATGATCGGACATGGTTTAGTTGATATGGATCACGTGATCATTTAGATGACTAGAGGGATGTCTATCTAAGTGGGAGTTCTTAAGTAATATGATTAATTGAACTTTAATTTATCATGAACTTAGTCCTGGTAGTATTTGCAAATTATGTTGTAGATCAATAGCTCGCGTATAGCTCCTCTGTTTTATTTTTGATATGTTCCTAGAGAAAACTAAGTTGAAAGATGATAGTAGCAATGATGCGGACTGGGTCCGTGATCTGAGGAATATCCTCGTTGCTGCACAGAAGAATTATGTCCTTGATGCACCGCTAGGTGACAGACCTATTGCAGGAGCAGATGCATACGTTATGAATGTTTGACAAGCTCGATATGATGACTACTTGATAGTTTAGTGCACCATGCTTTACGGCTTAGAACCGGGACATCAAAAACGTTTTGAACGCCACGGAGCATATGAGATGTTCCAAAGAGATGAAATTGATATTTCAGACTCATGCCCGTGTCGAGAGGTATGAGACCTCGAACAAGTACTTTGCCTACAAGATGGAGGAGAATAGCTCTACCAGTGAGCATGTGCTCAGAATGTCTGGGTACTGCAAATCGCTTGAATCAAGTGGGAGTTAATCTTCCAAATAAAATAGTGATTGACAGAGTTCTCTAGTCACTATCACCAAGTTACTAGAACTTCGTGGTGAACTATAATATGCAAGGGATGACGATAACGATTCCCAAGCTCTTCGCGATGCTAAAATCGGCGAAGGTAGAAATCAAGAAATAGCATCAAGTGTTGATGGTTGACAAGACCACTAGTTTCAAGAAAAAGGGCGAGGGAAAGAAAGGGAACTTCAAGAAGAATGGCAAACAGGTTGTCACTCCCGTGAAGAAGCCCAAAGATGGACCTAAGCCTGAAACTGAGTGCTTCTACTGCAAATGAAATGGTCACTGGAAGCGGAACTGCCCCAAATACTTGGCGGATAAGAAGGATGGCAAAGTGAACAAAGGTATATTTGATATACATGTTATTGATGTGTATTTTACTAGTGTTCATAGTAGCCCCTGGGTATTTGATACCGGTTCAGTTGCTAACATTAGTAACTCAAAACAGGAGTTGCAAAATGAACAGAGACTAGTTAATGACGAGGTGACGATGTGTGTTGGAAGTGATTCCAAGGTTGATAAGATCACCATCGCACACTCCCTCTACCTTCGGGATTAGTGTTGGACCTAAATAAATAAATGTTATTTGATGTTTGCGTTGAGCATGAATATGATTGGATCATGTTTATTGCAATATGGTTATTCATTTAAGTCAGAGAATAATTGTTGTTCTATTTACATGAATAAAACCTTCTATGGTCATACACTCAATAAAATGGTTTATTGAATCTCGATCGTAGTGATACACATATTCATAATATTGATGCCAAAAGATGCAAAGATGATAATGATAAGTGCAACATACTTGTGGCACTGCCGTTTAGGTCATATTGGTGTAAAGCGCATGAAGAAACTCCATGCTGATGGGCTTTTGGAATCACTTGATTATGAATCACTTGATACTTGCGAACCATGCCTCATGGGCAAGATGACTAAAACTCCGTTCTCCGGAACAATGGAGCGAGCAACTGACTTATTGGAAATAATACATACTGATGTATGCGGTCCGATGAGTGTTGAGGCTCGCGGCGGGTATTGTTATTTTCTGACCTTCACAGATGATTTGAGCGGATATGGGTATATCTACTTGATGAAACATAAGTCTGAAACATTTGAAAAGTTCAAAGAATTTCAGAGTGAAGTAGAAAATCATCGTAGCAAGAAAGTAAAGTTTCTACGATTTGATCGCGGAGGCGAATATTTGAGTTACGAGTTTGGCCTTCATTTAAAACAATGTGGAATAGTTTCACAACTCACGCCACCTGGAACACCACGGCGTAATGGTGTGTTCGAACATCGTTACCGTACTTTATTGGATATGGTGGGATCTATGATGTCTCTTACCGATTTACCACTATCGTTTTGGGGTTATGCATTAGAGACAACTGCATTCACGTTAAATAGGGCACCATCTAAATCCGTTGAGACGACACCATATGAACTGTGGTTTGGCAAGAAACCTAAGCTGTCGTTTCTTAAAGTTTGGGGCTGCGATGCTTATGTGAAAAAGTTTCAACCTGATAAGCTCGAACCCCAATCGGAGAAATGCGTCTTCATAGGATACCCAAAGGAGTCTGTTGGGTACACCTTCTATCACAGATCCGAAGGCAAGATATTCGTTGCTAAGAATGGATCCTTTCTAGAGAAGGAGTTTCTCTCGAAAGAAGTGAGTGGGAGGAAAGTAGAACTTGATGAGGTAATTGTACCTTCTCCCAAATTGGAAAGTGGTTCATCACAGAAATTAGTTCCAATGATGCCTACACCAATTAGTGAGGAAGTTAATGATGATGATCATGAAACTTCGGATCAAGTTACTACCGAACCTCGTAGGTCAACCAGAGTACGTTCCGCACCAGAGTGGTATGGTAATCCTGTTCTGGAAATCATGTTACTAGACCATGACGAACCTACGAACTATGAGGAAGCGATGATGAGCCCAGATTCTACGAAATGGCTTGAGGCCATGAAATCTGAGATAGGATCCATGTATGAGAACAAAGTATGGACTTTGGTTGACTTGCCCGATGATCGGCAAGCCATAAAGAATAAATGGATCTTCAAGAGGAAGACGGACGCTGATGGTAGTGTTACTATATAGAAAGCTCGAATTGTCGCAAAAGGTTTTCGACAAGTTCAAGGTGTTGACTACGATGAGATTTTCTCACTCGTAACAATGCTTAAGTCTGTCCGAATCATGTTAGCAATTGCCGCATTTTATGAAATTTGGCAAATGGATGTCAAAACTGCACTCCTTAATGGATTTCTTAAGGAAGAATTGTATATGATGTAACCAGAAAGGTTTTGTCGATCCTAAAGGTGCTAACAAAGTGTACAAGCTCCAGTGATCCATCTATGGACTGGTGCAAGCATCTCGGAGTTGGAATATACGCTTTGATAAGGTGATCAAAGCATATGGTTTTATACAGACTTACGGTGAAGCCTGTATTTACAAAAAGTGAGTGGGAGCTCTGTAGCATTTCTGATATTATATATGGATGACATATTGCTGATTGGAAATGATATAGAATTTCTGGATAGCATAAAAGGATACTTGAATAAGAATTTTTCAATAAAAAGACCTCGGTGAAGCTGCTTAAGTATTGAGCATCAAGATCTATAGGGATAGATCGAGACGCTTAATAGGACTTTCACAAAGCACATACCTTGACAAGATTTTGAAGAAGTTCAAAATGAATTAGTCAAAGAAGGAGTTCTTGCCTGTGTTACAAGGTGTAAAATTGAGTAAGACTCAAAACCCGACCACGGCAGAAGATAGAAAGAGAATGAAAGTCATTCCCTATGCCTCAGTCATAGGTTCTATAAAGTATGCCATGCTATGTACCAGACCAGTTGTGTGCCTTGCTATGAGTTTAGCAAGGAGGTACGATAGTGATCCAGGAATGGATCACTGGATAGCGGTCAAAGTTATCCTTAGTTACCTAAGAGGACTAAGGAAATATTTCTCGGTTATGGAGGTGATAAAAGAGTTCATCGTAAAAGGTTACGTCGATGCTCCAGATGACTCAGAGTCTCAATCTGGATACATATTGAAAGTGGGAGCAATTAGCTAGAGTAGCTCCATGCAGAGCATTATAGACATAGAAATTTGCAAATATACATACGGATCTGAATGTGACAGACCCATTGACTAAACTTCTCTCACAAGCAAAACATGATCACACCTTAGTACTCTTTGGGTGTTAATCACATGGCGATGTGAACTAGATTACTGACTCTAGCAAACCCTTTGGGTGTTGGTCACATTGCGACGTGAACTATGGGTGCTAATCACATGGTGATGTGAACTATTCGTGTTAATCACATGGCGATATGAACTAGATTATTGACTCTAGTGCAAGTGGGAGACTGAAGGAAATATGCCCTAGAGGCAATAATAAAGTTGTTATTTATATTTCCTTATATCATAATAAATGTTTATTATTCATGCTAGAATTGTATTAACCGAAAACTTGATACATGTGTGAATACAGAGACAAAACACCGAGTCCCTAGTAAGCCTCTACTAGACTAGCTCGTTAATCAAAGATGGTTAAGTTTCCTAACCATAGACATGTGTTGTCATTTGATGAACGGGATCACATCATTAGGAGAATGATGTGATGGACAAGATCCATCCATTAGCTTAGCATGATGATCGTTTAGTTTGTTGCTATTGTTTTCTTCATGACTTATACATGTTCCTATGACTATGAGATTATGCAACTCCCGAATACCGGAGGAACACCTTGTGTGCTATCAAACGTCACAACATAACTGGGTGATTATAAAGATGCTCTACAGGTGTCTCTGAAGGTGTTTGTTGGGTTGGCATAGATCAAGATTAGGATTTGTCACTCCGTGTATCGGAGAGGTATCTCTGGGCCCTCTCGGTAATGCACATCACTATAAGCCTTGCAAGCAATGTGACTAATGAGTTAGTTACGGGATGATGCATTACGAAACGAGTAAAGAGACTTGCCAGTAACGAGACTGAACTAGGTATGATGATACCGACGATCGAATCTCGGGCAAGTAACATACCGATGACAAAGGGAACAACGTATGTTGTTATGCGGTTTGACCGATAAAGATCTTCGTAGAATATGTAGGAGCCAATATGAGCATCCAGGTTCCGCTATTGGTTATTGACCGGAGATGTGTCTCGGTCATGTCTACATAGTTCTCGAACCCGTAGGGTCCGCACGCTTAACGTTCGATGACGATTTGTATTGTGAGTTATGTGATTTGATGACCGAAGATAGTTCGGAGTCCCGGATGAGATTACGGACATGATGAGGAGTCTCAAAATGGTCGAGAGATAAAGATCGATATATTGGAAGGCTATATTCGGACATCGGAAAGGTTCCTAGTGATTCGGGTATTTTTTGGAGTACTCGAGAGTTACGGGAATTCTCCGGGGGAAGTAGTGGGCCTTAATGGGCCATACGAGAAAGGAGAGAAGAGCCTCAAGGGGTGGCCGCGCCCCCCCCCATGGGCTGGTCCGAATTGGACTAGGAGGGGGCGGCGCCCCCCTCCTTCCTTCTCCCCTCTTCCTCCTTCCCTCCTTCTCCTACTAGGAATAGGAAAGAGGAGGGGAATCCTACTTGGACTGGGGAGTCCTAGTAGGATTCCCCACACCTGGCGCGCCCTCCTTGGGCCGGCCACCTCTTCCCTCCCCTCCTTTATATACGTGGCCAGGGGGCACCCCAATAGCACATCAAAGTTTCTTTTAGCCGTGTGCGATGCCCCCCTCCACAGTTACACACCTCAGTCATATCGTCGTAGTGCTTAGGCGAAGCCCTGCGCCGGTAACTTCATCATCACCGTCACCACGCCGTCGTGCTGACGGAACTCTCCCTCGTCCTCAACTGGATCAAGAGCTCGAGGGACGTCATCGATCTGAACGTGTGCTGAACGTGGAGGTGCCGTACGTTCGGTACTTGGATCGGTTGGATCGCGAAGATGTTCGACTACATCAACCGCGTTACTAAACGCTTCCGCTTTCGGTCTACGAGGGTACGTGGACACACTCTCCCCGCTCATTGCTATGCTTCTCCTAGATAGATCTTGCGTGATCGTAGGAATTTTTTTGAAATACTACGTTCCCCAACAGTCTGAAGCTGCGGTTCTTCGGCCAAGACAAGGAGGCGGACATCTTGGCGCTGCTGTTGACGGAGGGCTTCCTCACTCACTTTTCTCTTTCCCTGTCTTATATTCTTTCCCATGAAGGTCACATAATCCCCCTAATTTGTACTTCTTGCTTCCTAATTCGTTTTTCTGAAATGTATGAAATAAGATGATTATACTTTTGGTTATTTTGGACCATTCAATTATTTGATGATGATCCCTTGCAGATCTCTGAAATGGAAAAAGTAATATTTCGTCAACTCCCTCTGGTCTGCATGGACGTGCACTTAGTTTAAGGTTACTCAATCCAACACAAGGGAAACAACTCGAAAATTTTAACAACCTTTCTCCTACAGAACGGGCTCACCAGGTCTACTTGTACAAGTACAACTCAGTTAGATCCACTGTTGCTTGCCGACTTCGCTGTATTCATATCCAACCCTACCATATGTTAGGGAGTTTATGTTCATATGAGATTCTGATGTACTCACTGAATGTAGAGGTGAGAAAAGAGCACACGATTGAGGAGGCATATTTGTCCACAACATGAACTAGGGACTGGATGCGTGGAGGGTGGAGTTGAAGCATGTGTCCTGTTTAGCCCAGCTTTGGAAAATGGGGGAGGAAGGTGTTGTTTTCTTGGTATGTAAATTAGTGTTACACTGACCATGGTAGTGTTTCCTAGGTAAATCCTCGGTTATTAATATGAAGGATGGAGCGTTTCTTTTGTGATTTTTTTGAATGGCAAGTCATGTTGCCCACACTAGGAGACCACTATTTGGTTGTTTGTTCATGGTAGCACTTTTCCTGGCTGGCAATGTGTTTGTGGAAAATGGAAATAGACAATAAAAGCAAAAAATCTTTCTTGATTGCAGGGCTATATATATGTAAAAAGTGAATTTTATTTTGTAGCTTGATTTGTTTTTCTCCGGGCTGATATATCAACAACCAACATAACAAGGAGCGGTAGCTGTAACAGACTGGATTAAGGGTTAAAGCAATGGACATTAGTTGATTAAGGGTTAAGGCTATAGATCATATCTATACGTGACATTGTGCTTGTGTATTTTTCATATTTTTTTGGATTTTCACCTGGTGATGAAATACTCTGATTTGCCCTAAATCTTGTACCGTTTCTACTCCACTTCTCTTCTATTTTGAATTTTGGATCACCACTCCTTTAACTAACTGTTGATTACATATTGGTGTCGTACTATGAATTTTTAGTCAGAGATAAATGGAACTTGAATAACTTAGCATGCAACACATTTTAAAGTTGACGAAACGACCAATGCTTCTGAATTGGATGTTGGACAAAAAGAAAACTATTGTTCGATTATGTACTCCCTCCGTCCGAAAATACTTGTTGGGCAAGTATTTTCAGACGGAGGGAGTATTATTGTAAATTTTGTTCAGCCAATCCTCATGGCATGCCCCTGTTTCTCAGTAATTCATTGGTCTGCTGACTTGTAGGTTGTCAATAGGAAAACAATTTCTCATATTGTGAGGACGAGATGCTAATATTGGGAGGAAATCGGGCTGTGAGAGAGATTAGGAAATAGGAAATCTCTACTCCTAATGTCTGAGTTGGTGAATAGCCTCCACGGTTTATTTTCGTCCCACCACTTTCAACCTTTTTTTTCATGGTTTTTTTTCGTCCCCTCCCCCACCCCACCCCATCCCACGCAGCCACCCAAAAAACCCCACACCCAGCAAAAAAAACCCTCCATCGACCCCATCCTTCGTTGCCCACTCCTCTCGATCCCATCGTTCGTTGCCACCGCCGTCCGAGGGGAGACGCCGCCACCGCGTCTCTCGATCCCATCGATCCCATCTATCTTTGCCGCCGCCGCCGCCATCCAAGGGGGAGACGCCGCCGCCTCCCTCACCCTGGCTAGGGTTCCTAGCCCCTCCTCCTCAGCCGCCGCTGCGTGTTCCTCGCTGACCTTGCCCGGGCGCCTTCCTGACCTCGCCGGGAGAAGCCAGCAGGACCCCGCTGCCGTGCCTCCCTCCCCCTTCTCCTCTTTTCCGCTACCTATCTCTCTCCTCTGAACTGCGCGTCGTTCCTCTCTGCAGGTGCCGCCATGGCCGTGTCATGGAGCTCGCCACCGTGGGCTGTGTGCCCCTCCGACCCGATCTGGTGGAGAGAGGGCCAGATCCGTCCGGGGTAGTCGCCGTAGAGCCTCACGTCGGCGGAGCAGCGGCACCCCGACAGAAGGTGGGTGACAGACCGTTGTCCAGCAGCTCGCCGTCAGAGCTTCTCACTGGAGCCGATGGAGGCCGGTGGGTGAGGGGCGCCGGTCAAGGGGGTGATTGGGTGCATTAGGAGGGGGAGTGGAGAAACCAGAGGTTGAGATGCCCTCGGCTGGGTGCTCGAGGGCATGCCAGGCGAAGAAGGATCTCCTAGTGGAGCTTGGGAGAGGGGAGGTGTTGGGAGGAGGATACGTCATGGAACCCAAGACAGGAGGCAGCAGAAGAAGCAGCGTCATTGCCATGCACTAAGCAGGTCAACAGAGTCTGCGAGGCGGAAGATCCATAGCATACAGGTGAGTCAGTAGGTGCTCATTTTATCTTTCTGCTTATGTTCCAATTTTATTGATCTTTTCCGCATTAGAGTAGAATGAATATTTGTATTACCATCTCTTCTTATAGTGGTAAATCATGTGCATCACTTGGGGTAAGCTTCTCAAATGCCTAGCACCAATTAGGCTTCTAAAACTGAAGCATAGACAAAATTCAGTTAAGCATCCAAGTTTCTTTGTAAGCGGTACACTATATATTGCTAACCGAGGGAACTTCTATTTGTCTTGCTTGTTTTTTCTAACAATCACTTGAGTGTGTTGTTTGCAGTTTTTCAACCATCCATCGCTGAACCTACAGGAGCCGGGTACCAATCAAACTACTTGGAGAACCTAAGAAAGTTGTTTCTTCTGTCTCCACTAGAAACCGGAAACGAGAACACCATCTCTGCATAACTGAACCAAGTGACTGAAAATTTATGTTATATGGTACAACCTCATGAGAGAATTAATTCTGTACACGTAGAACACAGTTACATGTATGCTTCAAAGTTATTTGTTATTTTAAAAGAGAATTTTGAAATGTATAAATGAGCTTGGCTTTCAACCCCGCAAGGTCTAAAATTTCTCAGTTTTATCAAGTCATACACCATTTTAGTTACCATATGTATAATTGTGAATACCTGATACACTAAATGCCCATTCGGCCAGGTTGATTTGCAAGGGCTGTGTGGAGTGAACCCTATTCCTCTAAACCAAGGGGTCCTTATGGCCCTTTTCCTGCAACTGGCATGCAACATAGCCGATGAGATATCCCTGAAGCTTCAAGGGATACAAAGGTTTATAAAATGTTTACACATAGTATTTGGTTCATATCTCCATTGTTTCATGTTCGATTGACTACTGCGGTTCTCTTAAATAGTTTGAATCATTTAGCATTTCGGGAAATTATAGTAGTTGTATATCCGACATCTATTTGATAATTGATATCAAGGTGAAGGATAGATACCGGGCTCTAGATTATCTCCACATATATCAAAATCATTTGTTTTTAAAGTTGGAGAAATATGGCTTTCCTATTTCATTGTCCATTAATCAACATTTCGAAATGCTTGAAGGTTTCAGTACAGTTAGTGCCCCTTCTAAGAAATTAGAGACGGTCCAGAACTAGGATTTTCCATATCTCCAAGATGTTTGTTTGATATGTAGTGCGGCAATGTGGTTCTGCAGTAGCAGTGTTCATACTGTACTATCCACATGCTTCTATTAATGCAACAAAGGTTGGATTCAGTGTAGTAGTTTCTCATCTCCTGATGTGTATAATAGCCGTTTTGCAAACAAATATTATGGTATAATTTTTTGTCTACATCTACAGGATGTTATTACTCAACCCACATGATTGGGAGTTATAGAGGGACTTTATGCCGCACATTCCTCAGGTACTACAGGCTTACCACGCTAAGAATGAACACTGCTATATCGAGCAAATCTTCATGGATATATTATGTTGTTCTATCCTTTAGCTAGCGCTTGTTCTCTCTAGAAAATTGTAGATCAGGGCTCAAGTTTGACTTAATTTGCAGCCAACAAATCATTCATCATCCTGACAAGTAATTCGGTCGATCGGGGAATTGTGAATCCTATACCACAAATTAGAAAGAGTATCTTTGCATACTATGAATTGAGATCAGGATAGCTGGTTAAGTTTCTTGGTTTCTTCATGATTTCATCAACCAAGGATGTGGATCATACAAGTGTGTGTACATATTAGCACAATTTTGTATTGGCGAGAAAAATACCTAGTTACATATTAGCCCATAGCACCGAAAAAGGAGTGCCCAAAAATCAAACATTCACGATGCCGGAATTCTTTACACAGTGACTGGTGTTTGTTTAGCTGTTTACACCATGAAACCTACTTCAGGCCTATTTTAACTGCTTAAGTTTTGGCCTGTATGTCATTCTGCTTATTCTGCACCTCTACTGTTAGTCTGTTACTGATTAATAACTTGAGTTTTTTTTACTTCATCAGGCACCAGCGCCCAGATCTAACCCTGCTGAGTTATTGGCTGGTCTCATTTCCACTGATTATAGCTCAGCTGAAACATCATAGAAAAGGATTCAGAACCTAATTGGAGTATAAGTTTCTGATTACTGAATTGAAAAGTCCAGCAACACAATTGGAGATCTCTGAATTTTCTACCAAAGTTGCTTAGAAGTCCACTAGCAAGCAAAATTAAATGTCGTGCCTGATGATTGTGTGCAGAAGTTATGATTGCTGCGGTGACTATACTTCCTTCTCGAGATGTATAGAAATCACATAAGATTTGCTTCTTTGTTGTTTTTTTGCTTCAATTACACTCTCTGAGCAATTATAATGCAATGCAGGCATGATACTAGGGTGCAGGGGCTGTGTTCGTTGTTTGCGTTCCTGGGCATCTCTCGGTATCTGGGTTGCAGGAAACAAACACGACATCACATGACCTAGGCCCAAATCGACTACGGCCAACAAACCTACGTAGCCCACTGCCGGTCTATGCTTACTGCTACAGCCTGTTTGGTTCGGTGGAATTGGAGAGAGGGAATGGGAGTTTGAGGCATAGAGAGTTTTATTCCTTTGTTTGTTTAGGTGGAATGGGAATTCAACAGGGAAGTGGATGGGGAATTCACGTGTAGAAGTGCCACATATCTATTACCTGGGGGAGGGCTGGTAATTGAGATGGGGAAAGGGAATTAGAGTTAAACTCCCATTCCCCTTCCGTTAGTTTGCCAAACAGGCTGCTAATGATGATGGTTAATCCGGTTTGGTCATCGCAAATCTCAAGAAGGAAGGGCATGAACCAGCGATCAGGATAAGGGGTTCCCTACGAATACGCTTCATAAATCTGCATTCCGGAGCAGGGCTATCCACTGGCGACCGGCCACCATGGCCACGACGAGGATGCCATGCACCAAGCCCCGCGTCGTTCCCCGCCACGAAGGTACTTCTGCTATTATCATGTTAGTTCCTATGCCACTTTCTATACAAGTAATTATTTAGTGACATGAACTTTTGTGAAGAGATTCTATCATATGAGTATGTGACAGAAGATTGATTTTTGTCTCCTCTGATAACACTGTTGTACGTTTTCCTAGAAATTGTTTATCGATTCTCCAATTCTAAGTTAATTAAATTTCATTTTAGTTTCTTAATTTAAGGGACACGCTCGTGATTACATGTGATGTTTGCTTGTTAATACTTAATAATGATGATGGCTGCTAACCTGTACTCCTCTCTGATAGAATATCTGATGGTTGAGATCTTGTAACAACAAAAGCACTTTGACATGCTTAAATTAAGGTACTCCTGCAATATAGATTTCTCACATTCAACAAAAACTATCTCAGGTATGATGTAAAGGAGATGAGAAGACTCACTGGAAATATAGTTTGGACAATGAACCCGATATTCTTCAAACAACATGTCAAAAATTGCAGGAGTGATGAAATGTTAATGGTCATTGTGCTTCAACATTAAGTTGTTGTGGCCATCACGCGCTCTGTACCTTTAGCTACTAAACATATGTTGGCAACAGTTTAATCTATTTTCTCGAATGCATAGAGTGCAACATATGTTTAGTTTTTCACTACATAGCTACAAGTGCAAATGTATTTCTTTTGCTCCCTGCTTATCTGCACTTCCCTATTTCTAGTACTGTTCACCATAATACAATGACATGCAAGGATTATTACTTCAAACTCAGTGTCTTTATATTTGCCCTAATCTATGGATGTTCAATTTGACTAAACTGGACAGATCATGATCACCTTCAGAACATAAATGCTCAGGAGGTCGTTTATGCGTAGACTCTGAAAAGATGAACACATGCATGTGTTTGGCTATTCTGAAGCTATTTAATATATTAATGGTGTCAAGAGGACAAGTCCAGGTTACTCATGTCAAGTTCTATAAGTTTCTCTCCAAACATTTTTTTCTTTATACAGCAAGACAATACTTATTGTGATTTTGCATGACATCATGGTTGTTCCTTGGATTGCGGGGTTTGCATTAGTAGCAGGAAGCCAAGGTTGCCTTTGTTGCCACTCACAGTGGGGCACTATATTTTATTCCTTATTTCGGTGAGAAGGTGATCATAGTTCTTCTATTTTGAGTAACCGTGTTACGACAAATACACAGAATATCATGAATTTTTTGTGTGTATCGAAGAAAACAATCATGTACTGCTGTTGAAAACCCACGATAAAGTTTGGCAACTTAGGCTGTAGGAGAAATAGGGAGAATCATTTGAGGGATTGTAAATGGTTGAGATAGCAGAATATGCACATCCGATATTGATTTGGTTTTATATGAAAGAATTTTGCATTGTAGGATCCCCTGCTTGGTGAAAGTTGTGGTGTCGAAGGGCAAGGAGCACGAGCATGTGAAGAAATAAGGGAGTGAAGAGGGCAGGTACTGGATGCTCGGTCATGAAGTTGTGTCATAGTAGCCAACTAGATGGACGACGATGGATGCAATCATTTGCATAATAGAATACAAATATGCTGCATGAATCATCAATTCAAGTGAGAAGAACTTGTTTCATGTGATTTGTAGTGGCTAAAGTGAAAACAATTATTTTTAGAACATCAATTCGACAACACAAGTGCTACACCTTAATCATTATGTGCATAATGATACAATTCTAGATATTTTCCTTTGTATTGGTGATTTTAATCCTAAGATAAGAGGGTTCGTATGAGTGAAACTATCAGCTCTCATGCAATGCTTACAAAAAAATTGAGAGCAATTTGTGATTTTTGACGTATATAACACCGCAAAATTTTATGGGGAAATGGTTTAATTGGTCTGTACTTTTAGGAGGGAGTGAATGATGAATGTTGGAAGACATTCAAAGTTAAGGATGATAAGAATGCCTATGGCAATTTCGCGAACTTGGAGACAACATATGCGAATTTGAGCTGGGTGGCAATGTAGAGTTGAAGCCAAGAGGCTCGTATTCATCTGTTAGGCCATTTGTTAGGGATGATGGGACTTGACAATTTGATTGACTTGGAGTGAACACCATGCAGGTTTGGAGTGGGGTGACAATATAGCGAAGCAATAACACGATGATCAAAGAGCCGAAGTTGAGTGGCTTGTGATACATCCATTTGTTGGCCCGTGGCAACGCACGGACGTTCTACTAGTAAGTAGTAGTAATCCAATAGCATTTGGCTTGTTCCATTTTCCACTTTAACATCTAAGACCACATAGTAATACAATTACCACATAGTAGCCAATAGTAATCAGTTAACTTCAAAGTCGTAACGCAATTACCATCCGAATATTACCATCCAACTGATGGTTATTTACCATCTGCCCAACTTAAATTACAAGGCCCGACTAGACAGGGCTGTGGACCGGAGGGTACAGAAGGTAATCATTGTAGTAATAAGATTACTATGGTTGGTATAATCTTTACTATGGGCAAAAGAAATTTACTAATCAAGCGGAGCGGAGAACCAGAGGGTCCTGCCCATAACCAATGTAATTCCTTTACTGTCCTTTGTCAAGCCGTGTACTAGAGGGTAGAAACAAATTCGGTTGTTTGGCCGAAGCGGTTCAACCAGCATGGCCGGAGCGCAGATTAAGGATTTTGCGTGCACGCTTAGTATAGCGTCACCTCGTGTGTGTGTGTGTGTGTGTATATATAACAGTTTTAACATGCTCCCTCCCATCCTATTTTTTTCACTAATAGTACAACTTAGCCGTTGATCTCATTAATTAATGGGCTGATTAACTCTTACGTTCTTACCTCACATGTTAAAAGAGAGGATAAGAGGGGGGCATGTTAAAATTTGTCAAAAAAAGCGCGTGATATTATGTGGGCCTGGCCGATTTTGCTATGCTAGGCTCATCGTGTTAGCCTAGTGAGAGACACGGAAATAAAAAGATCGCGCATTGGAGTCCGTCCGAGTCACGTTCTTGCAGGGCTGGCCTTCCAAACTCGGACTGAGATGTTATATATGTGCACCGTGCCAAGGTTACGAGCTCAATCAAGTATGGCTGCTATGGCGTCCTCGATTCCGGCGCCGTGGTTAGAACTCCCGCCGGACGTACTAGATCTCGTCATCGACCGCCTCATAGCCTTCCCTCCACGGAGAGGCTTCTTCTCCTTGGCGTGGTTGCTAGTCTGACGGGTCCTTGGTTTTGTAACACCCCCAGTGGTTAACTACAGTAATCCCATTTTGATTATGCCAAGTCATCATGATCAACAGTGCTTAATCATCATTAGCAACATATCCCTTGTCAAATTCAAATTAAAATGGAAATTCAAACTAAAAGTGGAAAATAAAAGTTGTTCAACATAGAAACTAAAATGTTCAATAAATAACAAATATTACAGAGACAGTTCTAAAATTGTAACCAACATTTAATAAATTAATTAGGTAACCCAAACCTCCTCTAATAATGGCTGAGAATAATATTTAATAACCTTTTAATTAATCTAAGTCAAATATGAAATGATGATTTACCCAAACTAGTTTTTGGTGGTAGGGTACATTGTACTGCTAATTATGGACTAGGTCACACTTTGAACAAAATTCATTTGGTGCTCAAACATTTTGCAAACAGAAAAGAAAAGAAACAGAAAAAGAGAAAAGGGAAAAGGCCTAAAGACCCTACTGTGCACTTAGGCCTACCACCTACAGTGCCGGCCCGACCCACCCCGCTCGTCCCCCTCCTCTGTTCACCACCGCGCGCCGCTGTCGTCTCGTCCGCAGCCGCCGCGCCTGGGCCCCCCCCCTCTGCTGCTCGACACCACGCCTCGCGCTCATCGTGGAGGGGGATAAGAGCCCCCTCGCCCGTCCCCACGAACCCTAGCCCCCTCAGTCTCTCCCTCGCTCCCTCTCACACGAAAACGGCGGCGCCCGAACCTCGCCGTCGCCATGGCCGTGGACTAGCGCGGCCACAGCCTCCTGATCATCGCCCCGTTGTGCCCATCGTCTCCGCCGCGCTCGACTCCTTCATCTGCACCTCGCCATCGAGCTCGGGGAGGACCGTAGAGGCGAGATTGACCTCGACTTCACTTTCTCTGTCGCTGGTGATCCCCGTCGACCGCAAGCTCCTCTGCAGCTCCTAAGCCGTCGAGGGCTTTTCTTGGCCGCCCGGTGAGCTCCAGCTTCCCCTCTGCCCCCTTCGTTTGCTCGCGCGCGCACTAGATCGACGGCGCCGCTTGGGGCCGTAGCTCGCTGCCGCCATTGCCGGCGATTCCCTCGCTCCCGTGCCGTCTTGCTCAAAAGCATAGCTCCGACGAGTTCCCGGGGTCCCATAGAGCTCGCCTGCGTAGATAGTTTGCCTAAACACGCTGCGTAGCCGCGTTTCCAAGAAGGCCCGAACTCCGGCCGCCGCTTCGAGCTCGTTTCCGGCGAGATCTGACCACCTCCGCCCGCGAGATTGCCACCGTTGGGTGCGGCGATCTTTGCTCTTTCGAACGCGACCGATATCGCCCGATTTGGTGCACTGGGGCGAAAATCCGACGCTCGCCGGTGTTCGACCGTGCGCGCGAGCTCGCCGGAGCAGCTTCGGCGGCTCCGCTGAGCTGGCACCGGCGGGGCCCGCCCCTGTGACACTGACCAGTGGGCCCCGCGGGTCCACCAGTCAGGGTTGACTAGGTCAACCTTGCTGACTGTGCAGCGTGGGCCACTGACATGTGGGCCCCGCGCTAATTAAAATAAATTATAAACAAATAAAATCGTTAATTAGTTTAATTAGTTAGATCACTCGCTGACCAGTGGACCCCACACCCCTGTTAATTAGTTTTAGTTAAATTAAACCCTGGATTAGCCCTGTGTCTATGACACGTGGGCCCCACGTGTCAGATTTGACCCTGGTCAGCCGACCGTTGACTGCTGACGTCAGCTTTACGTCACAATGACGTCACCCTGTACTGTTCTTGATAATGTTGATTTAATTAAATCCAGATATTCCAGAAATTAATAAAAAACTTTAGAAAATCATATCTTTTAATCCGTAACTCTGATGAAAATAATTTATATATGAAAAACGATCAGAAAAATGAGACGGATCCGAATACGCTACCCACATACCTGTTAGATGCCTCTAACTAACTGAACATGCAACTTTTTGCCTGTTTCAGATAAATGAATAGTGCATGGCTCTAATAAAATAATCCAAACAAATTCCTAAAATAACTAAATGACTTTGACATGTCTTCAGGCAACCCTGCACTGCACGTTAGCATAGCCTGCTCCATGTTGCTTATGTTTGTCGTGTATTTATTTGTTTCCTCCCCCTCTTCTCTCTCGATAGACCCCGACACCGACGTCGTCCCCGAGACCGAAGCAGCTCAGGAGCCCGACGACACCATTGACGACCTTGCCCTTGCCGCTGAGCAACTAGGCAAGCCCCCCCTTTTGATCATCCTGATATCGCCCATTCTATTTTCTCATGCTTGCATTAGAATTGCTGCTGCTGCTTTACCTATTCTGATGCATAGCCTGTTTATTGTAACCTGCTGTTGATAATTACCTGCATATCCTAAACTTCTTAGTTTAGGCTGGTTAGAGACCTATCAGTGACCCCCACTTTTCCCGACTGCCCCGCTGGATTATCAGAAGACCCGATCAACGGGATTGAAGACCAGGCCCCGGCACCGCACATCACCCCCTTAGTTGTAACAACACTGCAACATTACTATCGAGTGCCGAGGGTGAAACCTCTTGTGGCACTTCTGATGTTAACCCTGCAGAGTAGCTATTTGGTCGTGGTCATCGAGGGTGATTCCTCCTTCACCACTTCCGATAACGACGCGGTCGTGCAACACATCAAGTGTGAAACCATCAAGGGTGAATCCTCCTACGTTCACCTTGACAGTTACATCGATTGGGTATCCGTCGAGGGTGATACCTCGGATTCCCTTGATGTTATGGACACACGGCTACTGTGACTTTACCCCTGCACCCAGTTAGAAACGGGTCGGCCCCGAGGGCGACCCGAGGGAGTTACTTTAACTGCAAGACTGGAGGGACAGGCGGTACCGCCCAGTAGAGGTGGACCTGAGTTCCCGACAGTCTTTTGTGAGACGGGTTGACCTGGATGGTGCCCGAGTGAGAATACGAGACGTGGCCGGGCATTCTTGGCCCTTGCCGCAAGTCCTCGAGACGGGGCGACGGGGTCACATCGATCGTGAGTCTCTGCTCGTTACCGCACCCCCAAGGTACTAACGGTTTGGATATTTGATCTGAGTGGGCCTCTGGCCCGATAGCACTAACCACCACGTGGGCATAGTATGGGCGTTCTGCATCGTATGCATCAGCCGAAAGCTCTGACAGACGTCCAGTTCAGCAGTGCGGCATGGAGTGATTGGCGCCATTCACGACAGAGGTGGTGCTTGGATCTGAGCCATGTGCGCAACGACCCGGAGGGCGAGGGGCGATGGCCCAAGACCCCCTTGCGCTTAGGATGTAGACCAGTGGGGACCTCTCTACTGAGCTCTAGGTAGGGCTGTGGTGTGTCGTTTGGCCGAGGTCGGGCATGACCCGGAAAAGTGTGTCCGGCCGGAGTTAAGCGAGCGTGGTGGGTAAGTTGGTGCACCCCTGCAGGGAAGAAAACATCTATCGATAGCCTGTCCTACGGTAACGGACACTCAGAGTTGTATCCTGATTGATACAATTAGAACTGGATACTTGGATACTATGACTCTGGGATTGCTTCTCGCAGGGAGTCGAGAAGGGATCTCAGGACGAGGTTGATGACCGTATGGCTCTGGGATTGCTTTCTCGCAGGGAATCGAGAAAGGATCTCTGGGTGAGGTTGATATCATTACTGCTACAATATATGGTACTGTCTACACTCTTCTAATGCTGCAAGACCTCTGAAGATGCTAGTCTTCGATAGGACTAGGCCTCCTCTCTATTCTGGCATTTCTGCAGCCCAGTCCACATATACAGCCTCTCTTTGAAAATGTTGCATATGTAGTATAGATCCTTGCTTGCTGAGTACTTCTGAGTACTCACGGTTGCTTTGTTTTCCTTTTCTCCCCATATCAGTTTGTCGTGTCCAGAGGACGGAGCCCCTGAGACCGCTGCCCCGGTTGACGACTTCAGCTACCACTTCTACCCCGAGGATGGATACTACTACGAGCTTGTCGACGACCAGGAGTAGGTTCGGAGGGTCCCAGGCAGGAGGCCTACGCCTTTCGATCGTAGTGTTTTATTTTGCCCCGCCTTTCTAAAGGCCTTTCTGTTTCTGTTTCATATCTGTACTCAGATATCTGATGCTTCCGCTGACGCTTGTACGCAAGCTTATGTATTCGAGCCCTCGAGGCCCCTGGCTTGTAATATAAAGCTTGTATGACTTTATTTATGTTTTAGAGTTGTGTTATGATATCTTCCCGTGAGTCCTTAGGCTTGATCGTGTGCATTTGCGTGTATGATTAGTGCACGATTGAGCCGGGGGCGTCACAGGTTTCTCTGCTGACTTCGAGAAGGTGCGACGCGACCGTCATTGGGTCTCTGTCGATCGAGCTCGCTTCCGTGTGGTGTGCCGTTCGTGGCATCTGGCTATGCGCCGGCACCTTTCGGCATCACGACAGCTGGCCTGGATTGTCATATCAGACGGCTCATTCTACACACCTTCGGACGCTATTTGCACCTCGCCGCCCCTTCTCTCCACCTTGCCCAGCAACACAACATGCATTGGCTCCACCGATGATTGGCTCGCCCTCGACTTCACCGACGCCAAGAAGATGCATAGCTACTCCTTGCGCAATCTGTTTACTGGCATCACCGTGCCGCTCCCCGAGCTGGATGCTGTCATCGGCGATGTTTCCAAGTTTTTTATGGCTCGTAAAGTGCTCCTACGGTCAACGCCTTCTAACATCATCGTTGTCATGACCAACAGCTGCAATTGCCCTCTCATCTTAATCCAGACGGGGAAGGGTGTGTGGTTGCCTGAGCCACGAACTGGTCTCTTCATCTACATCGTTGACATTGCTTTTCTTGGAGATAAATTATATGGAATCACGGAAGCGGAGGACCTTATCTCCCTCGGTATAGATTTTGATAGCGATGGTATACCCACCGTTACTAGCATCGAACGCCTCATTAGACACCCATCAGGTTATTATCATTTCGACGTGTGGAGTGATGATGATGATAATTTTGAGTCCGGAATCAATGATGTGGGCAATAAGCACAAGGTCACGAATATTGATGAAGGCCATATCGAGATACCGAGCAAGGAAGATTCCGAGGAGCGTGCCTTAGATGAACTTCTGAAGAAAACCTGCGACGACATGATTCTTGAAGGCGCAACATGTTACTTAGATGCTGAGGTGCCATATGAACCTAAGGATCTCGTCACTCTCAATCGACACTTGGTTAAGTCATGTGGGAAACTGCTAATGTTAAAGCGACAATTGCATTGGCCTTCCTATAGTATCAACTTCAACCGCAAGGTGGAGGTTTACGAGGCGGATGTCAATGGAGGCGCGCACTGGGTGCCGATTTCAGGTGGGCTGGGTTATCAAGCGCTTTTCATCAGCAGATTCTTCTGCAAGTCCATGTCTACCTGTGAAGACGTCTATCAAGATGCTCTTCATTTTATTGACACAGGCGAGAAATACGATATGAAATCCCAAAGTATGAGCCCCACCTGGAGAGAGATTGACTACCATGGGTCAATGTGGATATTTTCTCCCGAGCTAGTGGTTTAATACCTTTGTAATAATATATGATTAGTTAGATAGGTGATCGACAACATCTTTTCTCCATAAAAAGTGGTTTAATAATTTACTACGTAACAATATATGCTCAATTTTTGTTCGAGTGTAAGTTCAAATTTTAATGTTGTGAAAAAGGTTCCCAAGGCTGTTGTGCTCTTAATACTCCATCCATTACATAATGTAGTGCGTATAGATTTTTTTAAAGGCAAATTTTGACAAAGTTTGTAGATAAACTATTTATATTTATAATACTAAATATATATAATATGAAACTACGTCTTATAATGAATCTAATGATATATATTTAGCATTCTGGATGTAAATGTTTTTCTCCATAAACTTAATCAATGTTTGTGAGCTTTTATTTTTCAAAAAATCTATATGCACTACATTTTAAAACGAGGGGAGTATATGATATTATAAGAAAGGGGCATTCCCTACCGACCAACTGCAGAAAGGACCGATTCGAAATCTTCCTTTATTTTCCTAGAAACTGAACCTTTTTCTGTGAATTTTTTTGCATTATAGAACAGGACATATAAGTGTGCTTGCTTTCAACTCAAGTCCAACCTACCAGATGTTTTCATCGTTTCCTTGTGTGAACTAGTCAATGTGTACGTGCGATGCACGTTAATTTGGAAGTATATTAAGTGCATGCGGATATTAAGTAGGATATTATTTGCGTGTTATTATGTGATTAACACTATTTTTGGCATGAAATTAACTGCACGCTAAACGTGTTAAGCGCTCAACATTGAAGCAGTCTAGGTCATTGGATTGATATGATTTGATGACTGAGATTAATTGGATCTGCCCCTTTGGCTCTTTTTATATTGATATAGATAGATTAGAAAAGAGACAACATTTTTTGCTAATTATCCGCCACCAGTTTTCGCAATTCTGAGTGAACCGAAAATTAGTAGAAAATCACACCCAACTAAGAATTAGCAAAAGCTGGGTTCATTCAATACGATACTTGCTCTGTTTTTCCCCTTTATCTGAAGCATGCAACCCACCAAGTGTAGTAGCAAGGCTGGCGGCACAATAACATTTTACAACACTAATTATGATGATGACAATCAGTAGAAGGGTGATCAAACTGACTGCATCTTTGTTGGATTGCTCTTAATTAAAAGTCTTGCCATCTGTGGCAAACCATTCATAAATGCATAGTAAGAGCATTTTCAATAAACGATGCATATGCAAAAATAACTAAGTTATGCATCTCCGAGGTCCAAAAACCCCTCTACAATTTATGATATAGATGAAAAAAATATACATCTCTGGCACAACACCCCGAGATGTAAATACACATCTCCACCTACAGGAGATGTAAAACTGATGGCCGCGCGCCAACTGCCCAACCGCTTTCATTTTTCTTCCGCTCGCCCGTCAGTCGCCTGCCCGCCACCCGGGCCATGGCCGACTCAGACGACCCTGCCGCAGCCGCCTTCTCCGGCACAACCATCGTCCCCAATCATGCCTCCGCCTCCATGTCGTCGCCGCCATGCCACCGCCCCGGTTTTGCCCCACCCCAACCAGTCGTCATCGCGGGTGCCACCCCACTACAAGATCCAGCCGCTCCATCGCCCCCTCATCCGGTTCCGCCGCCGCTCGCCTCCAAATCGGCCGAATTGGCCGTTTCTCCGCCACCGAATTGTTGCCACGCTGCCGCTATGATTTGAGCTCCCTCCGTCGCCCCGCTGCCGCCGGATTCGAGCTGCACACCCGCCACCGTGCCACTACCGCTTTTTCGCCGCCAGACTTGACCTTCTCGCGCCCCATGACTGTCGCCCTACCGCGACCAATTCACCGCTTGATTCACAATCGCGCCGCCGACCATTCGAGCTCCCGCCGCCGCATTCGACCTCCCAGCTATCGGTGCTCGGCCGCATGCACTCTTGCCGACTAGTTTTACATCTCCATTTGCATCATCTATTAGAGTTGCACTTTTACATCACCAATTTACATCATCTGTTGGAGTTGCCTCTTTTTTAAAGATGTAAAATGCACTTTTTGGAGATGTAAGATTTTACATCTCCTGTTTTACATCTCCAAATTTGCATCATCTATTGGGGATGCTCTAAGGCTAGGCTAAACCTGCTGCTGGAAGCAAGGTAATGATTGTCGCCAAAAAAAGCAAGGTAGTGACTGTCTCAATGCAAGTAAATGTTGCATTAAGAATCAAAGGCGATGTATCAAGTGAAAATTGGTTTTCAGTGAAAAGCTGGAAACTTTTCGCGTGGGTCATCAGATCTGTAATGGACGATACAGATTGAATGTGGGATTCCATGCCACTAAAACGCTAATTAGCAGATAACCCCCTGTTTTCCATCGTTAACGTGGAAAATCTTTTGACTGCTCCTGAGTCGTGACTGTATCAGTTCGTCTTCCATCTCGTCCGCTGTGGTGGCGAGGGAGCCTCTGGCCATTTGCCCTTGCACTCTGCCGGTCCCAACATGGCCTCCGTCGATGGTAGACTGGACCTTCAATGGGCTACGGCCCACCATCCACCGGCCAGAACTCGCACCATGATTTGCCCTCCCGCCCTCTGCCGGCCACGACTCACCCTGCGAAGCGTGAAGATTCGACAGATTCTCATCTATATGCACAAAGAGCTCGTTGCTGTGCCGGTGAACTTGGCCGCAGATCAACGGGCAGGCAACAACATCAGTACATGCGTGATTTTTTTGGTGGTCAGATGTTGCCTCTTCTTTCTCGTGTTGATGCTTGCTGCAATGGTCCTCATCAGGAGATCAAGCAAGCATAAATTTTGCAATGTCAGAAGCATATCCATAAGTAGGAAGTCATCCATCATACTAAAATGAAGAGGTAATATCACGAGTGGTGCCTAAACTTGCCATGGATGTTCACTTTAGTGATTGAAGTTAAAAAAAACACCGAACTGGTTCTAAAACATGGCATGGACGTGCAAATACAATGCTAAAGTCATTCGTAGATGTAAAGTGTCCTGACATTGCACCGTATTTGACTGTCGTGGCTCGGGGTCCACTTGTGGTCACTAGTGTAGAATCGGGCTTTAGTCCCGGTTCGTAAGGACCTTTAGTCCCGGTTCACCAACCGGCACTAAAGGGTGGGGACTAAAGCCCCCCCCCCCCCCCTTAGTGCCGGTTTGTCACGACCCGGGACCAAAGGCCCACCACGTGGCACGAGCCCGCGCCGGGGGGCTGGGGGCCTTTAGTCCCGGTTGGTTACACCAACCAGGACTAAAAGATTTAGGGGTTTATGGGTTTATTGTTTATTTTTTATTTTTATTTTATGTTTTCCATTTAATTATTTTTTATTTCAAACATATTTTACGCTACTACATACTATACATGTTATGCATATATATAAATAGAATTTCTCGTAGAACCGATCATATATGTATCATTGAATTTCTCGTACGTACGACCATTCACATACACACACACACATATATATATATATATATATATATATATATATATATATATATATATATATATATATATATATATATATATACAATTTGGTATATACAATTTCTCCTACAATTTGCAGATCATTACATGGAGGCATTAGGTGTAATGGTATTCTCCTTTGGGATCTATGACCCGGTCGAGCAAAAATCCCGCTATTTTCCTCTTGAATTGCTCGTACGCGATCCATTGGTAGGAGCGTATCCCGCATCTCCATCATCTTTAAAGAAGATCAATATGAATGTATTAGTTGTGTGTATATATATATTAGATAATGATGTAAAAATTATGAATAGTATTCTGGCAAACGTACCCAAAGTTGTCTATAATCTTTGGTCCTTTCGGACGTCATCATACGAATGTTCTCGCAAACGTAGTATGCACATAAATTATTCCCCAGCGCCTGCTTCAGGGCCTTTACGAGAATAGAATTCAATCAGATAATAATTAATCAAGCATGATAATGGTATTGAAACTAGAATTAAAGAGATGACGGATGTAGTTAGCTAGTACTACTTAATTAATTATCTTGGGTCGCACCCATTTCAGCTGTTGTTTCCATGCGCCTTCAACCTGTTTGATGAACTTTTGCCAAGCCCTGCCCGCCAGCAAAGAGAATGAATAAAGGAGTTATTAATTAGTTGATATCAGGAAATGAACTAAAGAGGCTGACATAGTGCGATAATGATTGAAATTACCTGTCGACCATCCCCCTCACGATTGCGTAGTCATTAACATCTTTAAGTAATGAGTCCAGTACTTAAACTTTTCCCTCGTCAACTTCAATGATTAGCAGGATTCAGTGGAAACTGCATGCGCACACGTTTGTATAATTAAGCGGGCATGTTCATAACTCATCAACTACACTACTTATCAACATCAAGTAAGCAAAAACAGAATTTGTAGTACAAGACAGTGTCACTCACCCGAAGTTGTAAGGAAGTAGTATTTCTGGTTGGGTATTTAGTCGCTTCAAAAACTCTAGCAAGCTTCTCTCTGTGTCTTTTCTCGACCATTCAATTGACCATGTCTCTTGATTAATGGTATTTGGGTCAATGAACCCAATGCCATAGCGTCCACCTCTTTTCATTTCATACATCTTCATTCTGTATAATACCACAGAAAAGAATATAGTGAGGATAATTACAGATAATGAACGAGCACAGCTAGCTAGAGACTTAAATTACAAAAAGAAATCACTTACAGACAATAGCAACTGACGATAGATTTGTCGAGTGCGTCTTGATTGAATAAGGGGTAGCCTGGTGCATGTAGCTCCCGCTTGCGCAGGGTCCGGGGAAGGGTCCGACCACTTTGGGTCTATAGTATGTAGCCTTTCCCTACAATAACTGAAACATTTCTTGAAACTCAACCCACAAATCTTTTGCATGGAAGTAATGCTCTTCCTTGACTTTCAGCATGAGGGACTCTCGCCCGTTCTTTACTTCTCTCAGGTACCACTCATGCAATTGATACATTCTCGTTGATAGAAGCGGGATCTCCTCAGGCTTGACCAGAGGTTGCCCGGGGACAACTTTCCATCTTAATTCCTCCTCTGTAAATGTTTGGAATTCCTCGATGCCTAGGAGTTGTTGAACAGTGACACCGGCCTCTTTAGCCTGCCTTCTATGATCATCGGTTATTACCAGCTGATCGGTGGTACTCCCATGTGGTTGTACAATGAGCGGGGGGATCGATTGCACTGCCTGTTCTCCCAGCTAGGGAACAGTTTTCCCGCTTTTTTGCCAACTGCTTGGCTCGAGCTCGAGCTCGAGCTCGACTCCTTCTCTTTTTGTGCACGATATGACTTCTTGATAGAGCGCTCATAGTCTGAGTCCCTATGCTTCACAGCCGGTTGAGCATTATCAATAAAGTGTTATATGACTTTCTCAGGTACTTTCTCCTTTGGCGGTGGGGGGGGGGGGGGGGGGGGGGGGTGGTGGGGAGGGTCTCGGTTCCAAAATGGCCTTCACTTGGGCAGCCACTTCGGCGTTGTTTTCCTCGTCAGTCATGTGGTAAGGCAACTTCGGAAGAGGCTTGAGGCTTGGACCATATTTGAATTTCTTGCCTGTTGTACCGCTAGCCGCCGTAGCTGTGGCGCCTCTCTTCCGCTGTTGCTGAGGCGGCGAAGCCCGCTTAGGCGGCGGAGACGGCTGACGCGGTGCCGGACTTGGAGGAGGAGTCGGCTGACGCGGTGCCGGACTTGGAGGAGGAGGAGTGATACGTCTCCAACGTATCTATAATTTTTTATTGTTCCATGCTATTATATTATCTGTTTTGGATGTTTTATATGCATTAATATGCTATTTTATATTATTTTTGGGACTAACTTATTAACCTAGAGCCCAGTGCCAGTTTCTGTTTTTTCCTTGTTTTTGAGTTTCGCAGAAAAGAAATACTAAACGGAGTCCAAACGGAATAAAACTTCACGATGATTTTTCTTGGACCAGAAGATACCCAGGGGACTTGGAGTGCAAGTCAGAAGAGCCACGAGGCGGCGATAAGGGTGGAGGGTGCGCCCTAGGGGGGGCGCCCCTGGCTTGTGGGCCCCTCGGTGACCCCCTGACCTAGATCTTCCTCCTATATATTCACATATATTCCAGAACCACCAGAAGCATCCACAAAAACACTTTTCCACCGCCGCAACCTTCTATTCCCGTGAGATCCCATCTTGGGGCCTTTTTCGGCATCCTACCGGAGAAGGATTTAATCACGGAGGGCATCTACATCAACTCTATTGCCCTTCCGATGAAGCGTGAGTAGTTTACCTCAGACCTACGAGTCCATAGCTAGTAGCTAGATGGCTTCTTCTCTCTCTTTGATTCTCAATACCATGTTCTCCTTGATGTTCTTGGAGATCTATCCGATGTAATCTTCTTTTGCGGTGTGTTTGTCGAGATCCGATGAATTGTGGATTTATAATCAGCTTATCTATGAATATTATTTGAATCTTCTCTGAATTCTTATATGCATGATTTGATATCTTTGTATTTCTCTTCGAACTATCAGTTTGGTTTGGCCAACTAGATTGGTTTTTCTTGCAATGGGAGAGGTGCTTAGCTTTGGGTTCAATCTTACGTGATTTCACCCAGTGACAAAGTAGGGGTAGCGAGACACGTATTGAATTGTTGCCATCGAGGATAAAAAAGATGGGATTTTCATCATATTGCTTGAGTTTATTCCTCTACATCATGTCATCTTACTTAAGGCATTACTCCGTTCTTTATGAACTTAATACTCTCGATGCATGCTGGATAGCGGTCGATGTGTGGAGTAATAGTAGTAGATGCAGGCAGGAGTCGGTCTACTTGACACAGACATGATGCCTATATTGCATAATCATTGCCTGGGATATCGTCATAACTTTGCGCTTTTCTATCAATTGCTCGACAATAATTTGTTCACCCACCGTATTATTTGCCTTCATGAGAGAAGCCTCTAGTGAAACCTATGGCCCCCGGGTCTATTTTCCATCATATTAGTTTTTGATCTACTATTTTGCAATCTTTTATTTTTAGATCTATAAACCAAAAAACCCAAAAATATTTTATCTTTTGTTTAGTTTTATGTATCTCTATCAGATCTCACCTTTGCAAGTGACCGTGAAGGGATTGACAACCCCTTTATCGCGTTGGGTGCAAGTGTTTGATTGTTTGTGTAGGTGCATCTATTGGGGACTTGCGCGTTTCTCCTACTGGATTGATACCTTGGTTTTTAACTGAGGGAAATACTTATCTCTACTGTGCTGCATCACCCTTTCCTCTTCAAGGAAAAAACCAACGCAAGCTCAAGAAGTAGCAAGTAGAATTTCTGACGCCATTGCCGGGGAGATCTACGTCAAGCCTACCAAGTACCCATCATAAACTCTCATCTCTTGCATTACATTATTTGCCATTTGCCTCTCGTTTTCTCTCCCCCACTTCTAAAACGATTTTCGAAAGATTTGCCTTTTTATTCGCCCTTCTTCCGTTCGTCTTTTCGTTTGCTTTTTGTTTGCTCATGTGTTAGATTGCTTGCTTTGTCACGATGACTCAAGAGAATACAAAATTGTGTGACTTTTCCAATACTAATAATAATGATTTTATTAGTACTCCGATTGCTCCCACCACTAGTGCGGAATCTTATGAAATTAATGCCGCTTTGCTGAATATTGTAATGAAAGATCAATTTTCCGGCCTTCCTAGTGAAGATGCCGCATCCCATCTAAATAATTTCGTTGAGTTGTGTGATATGCAAAAAAAGAAAGATGTGGATAATGATATTGTTAAATTGAAGTTATTTCCGTTCTCACTACGAGATCGTGCTAAAACTTGGTTTTCATCTTTGCCTAAAAATAGTATTGATTCATGGAATAAGTGTAAAGATGCTTTTATTTCCAAGTATTTTCCTCCCGCTAAGATTATCTCCCTTAGGAACGATATTATGAATTTTAAGCAACTTGATCATGAACATGTTGCACAATCTTGGGAGAAGATGAAATTGATGATACGAAATTGCCCTACTCATGGTTTAAATTTGTGGATGATCATACAAAATTTTTATGCCGGATTGAATTTTGCTTCTAGAAATCTTTTAGATTCAGCCGCGGGGGGTACTTTTATGGAAATTACTTTAGGAGAAGCTACTAAGCTCCTAGATAATATTATGGTTAATTATTCTCAATGGCATACCGAAAGATCTTCTACCAGTAAAAAAGTGTATGCGATTGAAGAGATTAATGTTTTGAGTGGAAAGATGGATGAACTTAAGAAATTATTTGCTAGCAAGAGTGCTCCTATTGATCCTAATGATATTCCTTTGTCTACTTTGATTGATAATAATAATGAATCTATAGATGTGAATTTTGTTGGTAGGAACAACTTTGGTAATAACGCGTATAGAGGTAATTTTAATCCTAGGCCGTTTCCTAGTAATTCCTCTAACAATTATGGTAATTCCTACAACAATTCTTATGGAAATTATAATAAGATGCCCTCTGATCTTGAGAATAGCATTAAATAATTTATGAGTTCGCAAAAGAATTTCAATGCTTGGGTTGAAGAAAAATTGCTTAAGATTGATGATTTGGCTAGGAACGTGGATAGAATTTCTCTTGAGATTGATTCTTTGAAAATTAGATCTATTCCACCCAAGCATGATATTAATGAGTCTCTTAAAGCTATGAGAATTTCTATTGATGAATGTAAAGAAAGGACCGCTAAGATGCGTGCTAAGCGAGATTGGTTTGTAAAAGAGTGTTCTTCTAGTTTTTGTGAGAATAATGATGAAGATCTTAAAGTGATTGATGTGACTCCTATTGAATCTTTGTTTTCTAAAATAAATCTTGATAAAGATGGGACTGGAGATGAGTCAACTTTAGCTAGAAGGCGTCCCAATGATTCGAAGTTTATAGATCTTGATGCAAAAATTGATAAATGTGGGATTGGAGAGGTCAAAACTTTAAGTAGCGATGAACCCACTCTTTTGGATTTCAAGGAATTTAATTATGATAATTGTTCTTTAAAAGATTGTATTTCTTTGTTGCAATCCATGTGAATTCTCCTCATGCTTATAATTAAAATAAAGCTTTTACTAAACATATTGTTGATGCCATGATGAAATCTTTTGAGGAAAAGCTTGAATTGGAAGTTTCTATCCCTAGAAAACTTTATGATGAGTGGGAACCTACTATTAAGGTTAAAATCAAACATTATGAGTGCCATGCTTTGTGTGATTTGGGTGCTAGCGTTTCCAGGATTCAAAAAACTTTATGTGATGTGCTAGGTTTCCGTGAATTTGATGATTGTTCTTTAAATTTGCATCTTGCGGATTCCACTATTAAGAAACCTATGGGAAGGATTAATGATTTTCTTATTGTTTCTAATAGAAATTATGTGCTCGTAGATTTCATTGTTCTTGATATAGATTGCAATCCAACATGTCCTATTATTTTTGGTAGACCTTTCCTTAGAACGATTGGTGCAATTATTGATATAGAAGAAGGAAACATTAGATTTCAATTTCCATTAAGGAAGGGCATGGAACACTTTCCTAGAAAGAAAATTAAGTTGCCATATGAATCTATTATGAGAGCTACTTATGGATTGCATACCAAAGATGACAATAACTAGATCTATGTTTTTTTCAATTTTCTTTTTGTGTTTTTTTGTTTTGCTTCTGTTTTGAATAAAATACACATTATTACCTATGTAGTAATTATGTTTTGGTATTTTAATTAGTGTTTGTGCCAAAAAGGACCTTTGGGATGGCTTACAGTGATAGTTGATTTGATCTTGCTGAAAAACAGAAACTTTTGCGTCCAGTCACAGAATTTAAATAATTCACTGGAGCGTCTAAAAACCCTAAATGTTTTACACAAGATTTATATACAACTTTATTCTGTTTTCCTATTTTTCAGAATTTTTGGAGTTACAGAAGTATTAGAACAATTCGGATCTTCGTTGACTATTTTGTTTTTGACAGATTCTGTTTTCTATGTGTTGTTTGCTTATTTGGATGAATCTATGGGTAGTATCGGGGGGGGGGGGGTATGAACCATGGAGAAGTTGGAATACATTAGATATTACACCAATATAAATAAAGAATGAGTTCACAACAGTACCAAAAGTGGTGATTTATTTTCTTATACTAACGGATCTCATGAGTTTTCTGTTGAGTTTTGTGTTGTGAAGTTTTCAAGTTTTGGGTAAAGATTTGATGGACTATGGAATAAGGAGTGGAAAGAGTCTAAGCTTGGGGATGCCCAAGGCACCCCAAGGTAATATTCAGGGACAACCAAGAGCCTAAGCTTGGGGATGCCCCGGAAGGCATCCCCTCTTTCGTCTTCGTCTATCGGTAACTTTACTTGAGGCTATATTTTTATTCACCACATGATATGTGTTTTGCTTGGAGCGTCTTGTATGATGTGAGTATTTACTATTTAGTTTGCCACAATAATCCTTGCTGTACACACCTTTTGAGAGGGACACACATGAATCATGATTTATTAGAATACTCTATGTGCTTCACTTATATCTTTTGAGCTAGGCAATTTTGCTCTAGTGCTTCACTTATATCTTTTTAGAGCACGGCGGTGGTTTTATTTTATAGAAATTGTTGAACTCTTATGCTTCACTTATATTATTTTGAGAGTCTCTTTAAACAGCATGGTAATTTGCTTTGGTTATGAATTTAGTCCTAATATGATGGGCATCCAAGAGGGATATAATAAAAACTTTCATATAAAGTGCATTGAATACTATGAGAAGTTTGATTCCTTATGATTGTTTTGAGATATGAGGATGGTGATATTAGAGTCATGCTAGTGAGTAATTGTGGATTGTAGGAATACTTGTGTTGAAGTTTGTGATTCCCGTAGCATGCACGTATGGTGAACCGTTATGTAACGAAGTTGGAGCATGATTTATTTATTGATTGTCTTCCTTATGAGTGGCGGTCAGGGACAAGCGATGGTCTTTTCCTACCAATCTATCCCCCTAGGAGCATACGCGTAGTACTTTGTTTCGATGACTAATAGATTTTTGCAATAAGTATGTGTGTTCTTTATGACTAATGTTGAGTCCATGGATTATACGCACTCTCACCCTTCCACCATTGCTAGCCTCTCTAGTACCGCGCAAGTTTCACCGGTACCTTACACCTACCTTTTACCTTCCTCAAAACAGCCACCATACCTACCTACTATGGCATTTCCATAGCCATTCCGAGATATATTGCCATGCAACTTTCCACCATTCCGTTTTATTATGACACGCTCCATCATTGTCATATTGATTTGCATGATCATGTAGTTGACATCGTGTTTGTGGCAAGGCCACCTTTTCATACTTATACATGTCACTCTTGAATCATTGCACATCTTGGTACACCGCCGGAGGCATTCATATAGAGTCATATTTTGTTCTAAGTATCGAGTTGTAATTCTTGAGTTGTAAGTAAATAAAAGTGTGATGATCTTCATTATTAGAGCATTGCCCCATGTGAGGAAAAAAATAAAAGAGGCCAAAGAAGCCAACAAAGAAAAAGAGAGGCCAAAGAAGCCAAACAAAAAAAATAACAGAAAAAGAGAGAAGGGGCAATGTTACTATCCTTTTTCCACACTTGTGCTTTAAAGTAGCACCATGATCTTCATGATAGAGAGTTTCCTATGTTATCACTTTCATATACTAGTGGGAATTTTTCATTATAGAACTTGGCTTGTATATTCTAATGATGGGCTTCCTCAAATTGCCCTAGGTCTTCGTGAGCAAGCGAGTTGGATGCACACCCACTTAGTTTATTTTTGAGCTTTCATAAACTTATAGCTCTAGTGCATCCAATGCATGGCAATCCCTACTCACTCACATTGATATCTATTGATGGGCATCTCCATAGCCCGTTGATACGCCTAGTTGATGTGAGACTATCTCCTTCTTTTTGTCTTCTCCACAACCACCATATTCTATTCCACCTATAGTGCTATGTCCATGGCTCACGCTCATGTATTGCATGAAAGTTGAAAAGGTTTGAGAACATCAAAAGTATGAAACAATTGCTTGGCTTGTCATCGGGGTTGTGCATTATTTGAATACTTTGTGTGATGAAGATGGAGCATAGCCAGACTATATGATTTTGTAGGGATAGCTTTCTTTGGCCATGTTATTTTGAGAAGACATGATTGCTTTATCAGTATGCTTGAAGTATTATCGTTTTTATGTCAATATTAAACTTTTGTTATGAATCTTATGGATTTGAACATTCATGCCACAATAAAGAAAATTACATGGATAAATATGATAGGTAGCATTCCACATCAAAAAAATTGTTTTTATCATTTACCTACTCGAGGACGAGCAGGAATTAAGCTTGGGGATGCTTGATACGTCTCCAACGTATCTATAATTTTTTATTGTTCCATGCTATTATATTATCTGTTTTGGATGTTTTATATGCATTAATATGCTATTTTATATTATTTTTGGGACTAACTTATTAACCTAGAGCCCAGTGCCAGTTTCTGCTTTTTCCTTGTTTTTGAGCTTCGCAGAAAAGGAATACTAAACGGAGTCCAAACGGAATAAAACTTCACGATGATTTTTCTTGGACCAGAAGATACCCAGGGGACTTGGAGTGCAAGTCATAAGAGCCACGAGGCGGTGATAAGGGTGGAGGGTGCGCCCTAGGGGGGGCGCCCCTGGCTTGTGGGCCCCTCGATGACCCCCTGAACTAGATCTTCCTCCTATATAATAACATATATTCCAGAACCACCAGAAGCATCCACAAAAACACTTTTCCACCGCCGCAACCTTCTATTCCCGTGAGATCCCATCTTAGGGCCTTTTCCGTGTAACACCCCCTTGTAATAAGCTCTGTGACACTCTGTTAAGATTGCCAAGTCATGATCATTTGCAGTGCCAAGTCATATGGGTTAATGATCCAATTCAAATTCACATCTGAAAATCAACTCAAATTCAAAAGTGAATTATAAAGTTGATCAAACACTGTTGGGAAAATGTTCATTAAATGGCAAATAATTCAGGAACATTTCTAAAACCAATATCAAAATATTTGGAGTTGGACAAGTGACTCAAACAAGATGAACAAACACCTAAACAGAATATTCAAATCCATTTAAAATCATTTCAAACACAAATGAACTCCAAATCTGCCCAAACCACTTTTTGGTGAGAGATAATATTGCATTGCAATATTTGGGCCAACTTCCACATTTTTCAAAAGAGCACAAGTGGCCTAATCATTTTGAAACAGAAAAAGAATAAAAGAAAAGGAAGAAGAGAAATAAAAAGAAAAGAGAACGCTACTGTTGGCTGGGCCTAAGTGCACAGTGTGCAGCCCAGTCCAACAACAGCCCACCCCTTCTCCCTCCTCGTGCGGCGATGGCGCCGACGCCACCAACAGCCAGAGGATAAGGAGGAGCTCCCTCGGCCTCCTCTCCGTTCCTATCCACTTCCCCTCACCCGCTCGCCCTCTCCCTCCTTCCTTCCCCTCAGATCCACTCGAGGCCGAACGGATCCGGCGCCGTTCGTCGCCGTTCTCGTGGCCAGCGACGCCGCCTCGCCTCGCCATCGTGTCCAGGAGACGCGCCGTGATCGACCACGTCGCCTGCTCCGTCGAATCGTAGCGTGGAGGCTCTGCAGCTGCTGCTCGCCGTCGCCCCCTTTCTTCCTCGACTCCGGAGCTCGCCGGCGGCCGCGACCCTCTCTGTTGCTACTAAACTGCCACGGGTCTTTCTTGACCACGCGGTGAGCTCCCCTCTGTCCTTCCCTGAGCCGCTCAGCCTCGCTCTATCTAGGACTCCACCGCATCCGAGCTCCGACCGTCGCCGCGTTAGCCATTGCCGAGCCCCCGAGCTTCTGCAGCTCGAACCAGCTGCGCCAACGCGCTCCTGGAGGTCCGTAGCTCCACCCTAGCAAGCTAGCATGCGCGAAAGCGCCGCGTAGCCCCGAAACCATCGACACCCGAACTCCGGCCACCGCGCGCGAGCTCGCTGGCGACGTTTCCGGCCAAGACAGGCCGCGCCACCGCTCGCGTTGAACGCGGCACGGTCTCCTCGTTCGAACGCGCCGCTCCGCGCTCGTTTTGGCCCTCTGTGGCCGAAACCCGCCGCACACCCGTGCCCTCCGCCGCGTTTCGACGTCGCCGGCGGCTAAACGCCGGTCGCCGCCAGCGTGGCTGGCGTGGGGTCCACTCTGGGATGCTGACCAGTGGGCCCCCTGGCCATTTTGACCATGTTGACCATGGTCAACCGTGGTTACTGTTCACCCCTGTAGCTGACATGTGGGTCCCATTCGATAATTAGACTAATTAAGCACTGTTAAAAAAAATAAAGTTAATTTGTTAAGTTAATGTGACACTGACAAAAGGGCCCCACTTGGCTAATTAAATCTGTTAATTAGTGTAATCCACTGATTAGCCTAAACAGAGGCTGACATGTGGGTCCCACTGGACCCACATGTCATATTTGACTGGTCAGCGGCGCTGTTGACCGCTGACGTCACAATGATGTCATGCTGATGTCATAATTCATTTTTTGTTAAATAAATAAATTCCAGAAATTCAAATAAACTTCAAAAAATCATAACTTTTAAACCGTAGCTCGGATCGAAAAAGTTAAAACATGAAAGTTGCTCAGAACGACGAGACGAGTTTGATCATGCCGTCTGTTTCTTCATCGGAACCCCCTACGTAGAAGAACTCGTAACTCCAGACCCGAATCCGGTAGATGAATAGTGCACCCACGTCGGATAATAAATCCCAGATTAATTCTAAAAATAACTAAAATGACTTAGATGCATAATTAGGCAACCCTGCACTGCATCATAGCATCACACGCACCGTATTGCCTTTGTTTGCATTATGTTTACCTGTTTCTTCCCCCTCTTCTCTCTCGGTAGACCCCGACGTTGACGTAGCTCCCGAGGCAGACGCAGCTCAGGAGTACGACTACGTCCCCGACGATACCACTGAAGACCTTGCCCTTGCCCCAGAGCAAACAGGCAAGCACCCCCATTTTGAGCATGCCTATATCGCCTATTCCCTTCTCTCTTATGCTTGCATTAGAACTGCTACTGCTACTGTTTTCCTATATCTGCTGCATAGCCTGATTATTGTACCCTGCCTTGTTACCTTACTGGTTATCCTAGACTGATTAGTATAGGCTGGGTAGAGACACGACAGAGACCCCCACTTGATCCCAACTGCCCTGCTGGATATCAGAAGACCCGATCTTCGAGATTGAAGACTAGACCCTGGCACAGCACATCACTTCCCCCTTAGTTGCCGACACTGCTGGGTTACCGTCGAGTGCCGAGGGTGATACCTCGTCAGCACTTCTGATGTTAACCTTGTAGGTTAGTTACTCGGTCGTGGTAAGCGAGGGTGATTCCTCCTACACCACCCCCGATAACGACATTGTCGTGCAACCTCTCAAGTGAGGACCTCGAGGGTGATTCCTCCTTCGTTCACCTTGATGATAACATCGAGTGGGAATTTCGTCAAGGGTGATTCCTCAGGGTTCCCTTCGGTGTCAGACACACAGTTACCTTGGATATTATGACCTGCACTAAACCATGTTACTAAAGATGGGTCGGCCCTGAGGGGTACCCGCGCGAGCTTATTGCGAAGTGATGTGGAGTCGGGTTGACCTGGATGGTGCCCGCGAGATAACTACGAGGCGTGGCCGAGCATTCTTAGCCCTTGCCGCAAGTCCTCGAGACGGGGCGACGGGGTCACATCGATCGTGAGTCTCTGCTCGTTTCCGAGCGCTCCTAATCCACTACGGTTTGGATATTTGATCCGAGGGGCCTCTGGCCCGATAGCACTAACCATCACGTGGGCATAGTATGGGCGTTCTGCGTCGTATACATCAGCCGAAGCTTGTTTGACGTCAGTAAGGAGCGGCGCACGCCGAGTTGGACTGGGAACGCAACCGCGCTTGTATAAGGGGTTGCTAGGTCTGCTCTCGGTGGCCCCGTAACGTGCAGGAGTTCCCGGGGCGATGGCCCAAGACCCCTGGGGGCATATGTTTAGTACGGCGTGCTGACCTCTCTTATAAGCCTAGGTCGGGTCGCGGCGTGTTGCTTAGCCGAGGCCGGGCATGACCCAGAAAAGTGTGTCCGGCCGGAGTTAAGCGAGCATGGTGGGTAAGTTGGTGCACCCCTGCAGGGAAGAAACTTCTATCGATAGCCTGTCCTACGGTAACGGACACTCGGAGTTGTATCCCGATCGGTACAACTAGAACATGTGATGAGAAATGGATAGTACGGCTCTGGGATTGCTTTCTCGCAGGGAGTCGAGAAAGGATCTCAGGTCGAGGTTGATGATACTACTACTACTTTACATTATGTTGATCTGCTCTCTTCTATTGCTGCAAGACTGTCGAAGATTGTTGAAGATGCTAGTCTTCGATAGGACTAGGCTTTCCCCCTCTATTCTGGCATTTCTGCAGCCCAATCCACATATACAGCCACTCCTTTGACAATGATGCATATGTAGTGTAGATCCTTGCTTGCTGAGTACTTCGGATGAGTACTCACGTTTGCTTTATTTTCATTTTCTCCCATATTCCATTTGATGCCACCAGACGACGGAGCCCCTGAGCCAGACGCCCCAGCCGACGACCAGTACTACTACCCGCCTGGTGAGTACTACTACTACGAGGAGCCGTTTGATGACCAGGAGTAGGATCGGAGGGTCCAGGGCAGGAGGCCTACGCCTTTCGATCGTAGTATTTTATTTTACCCCGCCTCTGTGAAGGCCTATTTCTCTCTCTGTAATATATCTGTACCCAGATATCTAATGCTTCCGCTGACGCTTGTATGCCATCGAGCTATGTATTCGAGCCCTCGAGGCCCTGGCTTGTAATATAAAGCTTGTATGAATTTATTTATGTTTTAGAGTTGTGTTGTGATATCTTCAAGTGAGTCCTTAGGCTTGATCGTGTGCAATTGCGTGTATGGTTAGTGCACGATTAAGCCGGGGTCGTCACAGGTTGGTATCAGAGCCGACTGCCTCTAGGTACCCCCCCTTCCCAAATCCTCGGCCGAAGTTGAGTCTAGTGGTCCAAAACTGTTTTACTAAC
This sequence comes from Thinopyrum elongatum, assembly GCA_011799875.1. NCBI lineage: Eukaryota > Viridiplantae > Streptophyta > Magnoliopsida > Poales > Poaceae > Thinopyrum > Thinopyrum elongatum. The sequence continues at coordinate 474,596,474 of CM022297.1, forward strand.
TTGGCTGTGTGGCTTATGGGCCCACGTCACCAACTGGGTGGTATTAGGATCTTTTTATTCCTCGTCTTTACTCTGGGATTCTAATCTCTCATCTATTCGGGTTTAATAAAATTTACTAACACCGACATTTAGGATCTCGTTAATTCTATCCAACCGGAGAGCTGGATTCAGTGCGATTTCCCTGACTTTGATCTGATGAGTCTGATAATCATTTTCCTTTCCATTGTTTTGTTTAACCTTTCCTTCTGGGATCGGTTATACTTCTCATTGTCTTATGACAACCCTAAACTTCTCTGTTTCAGATGGATCGACTGTTTCCACCGTGGCCTATGACCCAGCTTGTGCGTCGCACTTGGGCTCGTGATGCCCCTGGATTTCCAGCTGTTCTGATCGCCCTCCTGAGTAGACTGGGTTACCGCTGGTATCCCGAGTACATGGTCTATGAGGTTTACCGCGAGTTCAACCAGGAACAGTACTATGCTGAAGTTTGGATCTATGATCAGCAGAACAACTCAGACACCGAGCTACACCTTTTTCACGGAATGGGCGTGACGATTGAGATGGCAGTACATGATGCCGCCTACTCTGCTGTCGCACGTCTCCGAGGAGAGCACAATGCTAACTTGGATGATACTGTGTTTCGGTACATTCCGTATGCACCTGTTGGAGATGCTACTGGATTTTACACAGCTATCTGTGCCCCGTACGAGTCTCGACGCTACGACCCGCAGATTCTGATTCAGTGCACTCAGGCTCTGGATCGCACTGTTCGGGCTCTTGCCGTCGAGTTGTTCGCCACTCGAGCACGCTACTACGAGGCTATGACACAGTTGCTACTAGCTGTTCGTGCAGGGATACATCCGGAGGATATTCTTTACCACGCAGGACCGAGATGCCGCCAGGTATTGATTGTCCTGCAGCGGGAGGTCACACGCCTGCACGTGGACCTCTTCTTACAGTTTGAGACCGGGTTCTGCATCAGAGTGCACATGGAGCACAGGATCCTGCCGCGATGAACATTCATCGTCCGCACTTGCAGTTACCCTGTTTCAGTGGTTTTCTCCGACGCTGATGTAGCCTTTGCTATGTCACGTTGTGTACTTCCTTACCGCGTGCCTGCGTGCCGCCTAGTGTGTCTCTAGTTTTTCAATTTGCGCCATTATGCTGCCCGATTGTAACCGACTGTGTATGGATTTGTATGTCTTAATGACTACATTTAGCATCTATTGCACTCTTTCAATAACGTCGAGTTACATCTTGTTTATTGCTAAACACTTGCATAAGCTATTGCTGAAATACCCCTGTTGGAATAGCAGGATGGCTGACAACAACCCGCCACCGCCGCCTCCACCTGATTACATGGCAGCGATGATGCAACAATTTGAACTCAACCGCCAGTTTATGACGGGGATTATGCAGCAATTCCCTCGTCCTGATGCTAATCAGCAGCCACCATCCATCACCCTGCCAGAATTTATGAGGCTCAGTCCATCGTTTTTCCGCAACACAGTCAACCCACTGGATGCAGATGACTGGCTGCGTGACATCTCTCATGAGATGGAGTCTGCTGGTGTCGCCGAAGTTAACTATGTCACTTTTGCGACTTATCTTCTGAAGGGTCCCGCAGCCCAATGGTGGGCCACTCACCGACAGACTCTGCCGCCTGGTACTGTCGTCACTTGGGCAGAGTTCAAGATTGCTTTCCGTGCCCGCTACATTCCTCTAGCTGTCATAGCTAGGAAGAAGGCCGAGTTCCGTAGCCTTGTTCAAGGAAACAAAACTGTGGAAGTCTATCAGCGCGAGTTTCTAGACTTATCTCGCTACGCTGAAGAGGACATTCCTACTAATGAACGCAGACAAGAGAAGTTCCATGAAGGACTGCATCATGATATACAGTTAGCCCTTCTTGTTCAAGATTACCCTGATTTCGCCACCTTGGTGAATAAGGCCATCATGGTTGAAACTAGACTTAAGAAGCACAAGGAAGCGTCCAGACGCACCCGTGAGTCGGGCTCATCTTCGGCCTCGTCTTCCCAGAAGCGACGCATCTGGTTTCCCCAAGGCATGTTCCGTTCAGCAGCTCCTGTGAACAGGCCCTCTTATGCTGCACCATGCCTGCCACCTCCACCACCGAGGTAGCCTCTGCCAGCTCCAGCACCTCGAGCTCCAGCACCCCGTCCTGACAGCGGACTATGCTTCAAGTGTGGCAAGCCAGGTCACCGTGCTAGAGATTGTTCTCAGAATCAGAATCAACTGGCTCTTCCTTCTGCTGGCCGTGGAATTGGCCGTGGTATTCCTCAACAGCGCAACTATAATGCCCGACCTTCTTATGGTCGTGGGCAGTACTACCACGTCAACATGTCTGAAGCTCCAGTTCAACCAGACACTGTGATGGGTACACTTCTCGTTAATTCAGTACCAGCCTCTGTTTTATTTGATTCAGGAGCATCGCATTCCTTCATGTCAGAATATTTTGCACGCATGCATGACATTAAATGCGAATACATGAACACACCCTTATTGGTACACACTCCCGCGGGTGGTTGCCGAACCTCTGCGGTTAGCTATAATGTTCCCGTTGAAATCGAAGGGTTGGAGTTCAGTGCGTCTCCCATTATTCTGAAATCGTCCAAGATTGATCTTATTCTGGGAATGGATTGGTTGAAGGCCCATTACGCCTCAATCAATTGCGCCACCAAAGTTGTTCACCTCTTGCACCCATCGAATGAGATAGTGAACTATCAAGCTCACCTTACCCAGAACGCTGAGGCTCAAATTTATGCCTTGAACGCGTTGAATGCTTCTCCACTTGATGGGATTGAGAACATCCCAGTTGTCTGTGACTTCCCGGATGTTTTTCTAGAAGAGCTTCCAGGAATACCCCCTGCTAGAGCTGTCGAGTTCGTCATCAACTTGAAGCCTGGCACCACTCCCATTGCGAAGCGTCCCTACAAGATGCCTCCGCACCATCTTATTGAACTCAAGGAAGAAATTGATAAATCCTTAAGGAAGGGTTTTATTCGCCCTAGTTCCTCCGCTTGGGGAGCACCATCTCTTTTCGTCAAGAAGAAAGATGGAACGAATAGGTTGGTCCAAGATTATCGTCCTATCAACCAGGCAACCATTCAGAATAAATATCCACTTCCCTGGATCAACGATTTATATGACCAACTCATTGGATCTTTGGTGTTTTCTAAACTCGATTTGAGGTTGGGTTATCACCAGATCCGTGTCCGCGAAGAGGATGTTCCGAAGACTGCATTCGTTACTCGTTATGGCTCTTACGAGTACACAGTCATGTCGTTTGGCTTAACAAACGCTCCAGCTACATTCTCCCGCCTAATGAATTACATATTCATGGATTACCTCGACAAATTCGTCGTGGTATATCTGGATGATATTCTGGTTTATTCGAAGAACAAAGAAGAACATGCTGAGCACCTTCGCCTTGTTCTAGAGAGACTCCGAGAGCACCAATTATATGCCAAGTACTCTAAATGTGAATTCTGGCTTTCTGAGGTAACCTACCTTGGACATGTCATCTCCAAGGATGGTATCGCAGTTAACCCGGAACGGGTTCAGGCTATTCTTGACTGGACCCCTCCGAAGAATGTTAAGCAAGTCAGAAGTTTCCTCGGGCTTGCAAGTTATTGTCGCCGTTTCATCGAAAATTTCTCCAAGATTGCCAAGCCCCTGACTAATCTGCTCCACAAAGGCGTTAAGTTTGAGTGGACAGACAAATGTCAGGAAAGCTTCCAGACCCTCAAGGACAAACTGACATCTGCTCTAGTCCTTGCTCCTCCAGACTCTCGCAAAGATTTTATGATCTTCTACGACGCCTCTCGCCAAGGACTAGGTTGCGTCCTAATGCAAGAGCGAAGAGTAATTGCTTATGCTTCGCGACAACTGCGTCCACATGAAGAGAATTACCCAGTGCATGACCTCGAACTTGCTGCTGTCATTTATGCTTTAAAGCAGTGGCGACATTACCTCCTTGGTAATCGGTGTGAGGTTTACACCGATCATCAGAGCTTAAAGTACTTATTCACTCAACCGGAACTTAATCTTCGTCAGCAGTGTTGGTTGGAAACAATCACCGATTATGACTGTGGTATTTCCTACACTCCTGGCAAAGCTAATGTGATGGCTCATGCTTTGAGTCGCAAGTCATACTATAGCAACCTCATGGTAAAGCAAGCTCAACCCCAGCTATATGAAGAATTGCGCAAGCTGAATCTCTGCATCATCCCGCAAGGTTCTCTTAATAACCTTGTGATACAACCAGATCTTGAGAAAGCTGTCAAGATTGCGCAGTCTAAAGACGCTGAAATTAGTCTGATGAAGAAAGAGCTTCACCTTCAAAAGTACAGGGATTTCTCGATTGCTGAAGATGGAACCTTGTACTTCAGAGATCGCATTGTAGTACCTCGCTTCGAGCTGATGACTGACAAAGTCATGAAGGAGGCCCATGATACACCGCTATCTATCCATCCGGGTAGTACCAAGATGTATCAAGATCTTCGTCAAAGGTACTGGTGGTCTAGGATGAAGCAGGATATTGCCCGATATGTTGCCGAGTGTGACGTTTGTCGTCGCGTGAAGGCAGAACATCAGAAACCTGCTGGAATTCTGCAACCGCTCCCTATTCCTCTATGGAAGTGGGATAAAGTGCAAATGGACTTCATTACTGGTCTTCCCAAGTCTCAGAAGGGTCACGATGCTATTCTTGTCGTTGTCGACCAACTCTCCAAGGTTGCACATTTCCTGCCAGTTAAGGAGACTATTACTGCTAGTCAGTTAGCAGAGCTATATATCTCCAGAATTGTTTCACTCCATGGTATTCCCAAGGAAATCAGTTCAGACCGTGGCAGCATTTTCACTGGCCATTTCTGGGAAAGTTTCCAGAGAGCAATGGGAACTCATATTACCTGGAGTTCAGCTTATCATCCCCAATCCCAAGGCCAAGTTGAGCGCGTTAATCAAGTGCTTGAAGATATGCTTCGAGCTTGTGTTATATCCTTCGGTAAGAAATGGGAGGAATCTCTCCCGTATGCCGAGTTCTCTTATAACAACAGCTACCAAGCCAGCTTGAAAATGGCCCCCTTTGAGGTTCTTTATGGTCGTAAATGTCGAACCCCTCTGAATTGGTCAGAAACTGGGGAACGACCTCTTGTTGGACCGGACATTATTCAGCATGCCGAAGAACAAGTCCGAATTGTACGAGAGAATCTCAAAGCAGCTCAAGACCGTCAGAAGAGTAATTATGATCATAAGCGATGGGGTGTGATCTATCAACCTGGTGATCAAGCTTATCTTCGTGTCACTCCGATGAAGGGCACCCGTCGTTTCGGAATCAAGGGCAAGCTAGCTCCTCGCTATATTGGTCCATTCCGCATCATGGCTAGACGTGGACAGGTGGCATATAAATTGGAGTTGCCACCGCAATTCTCCCATATTCATGATGTCTTCCACGTGTCGCAACTTCGTAAGTGCTTCAAGGAATCCCCGCACCGTGCAGTGGATCATGAGATGCTCGAGCTACAAGATGATCTTTCCTATAAGGAGCATCCAATTCGCATCCTTGATGAAACTGAACGTCGAACTCATCAGAGGACGACCAAGTTCCTGAAAGTGCAGTGGTCGAATCACACTGAAGATGAAGCCACTTGGGAACGCGAGGATCATCTTCGGGAAGAATATCCCGGACTCTTTCCTTCTACCTCCTGAATTCTCGGGACGAGAATTTCTTTTAGAGGAGGAGAACTTGTAACACCCCCTTGTAATAAGCTCTGTGACACTCTGTTAAGATTGCCAAGTCATGATCATTTGCAGTGCCAAGTCATATGGGTTAATGATCCAATTCAAATTCACATCTGAAAATCAACTCAAATTCAAAAGTGAATTATAAAGTTGATCAAACACTGTTGGGAAAATGTTCATTAAATGGCAAATAATTCAGCAACATTTCTAAAACCAATATCAAAATATTTGGAGTTGGACAAGTGACTCAAACAAGATGAAACAGCACCTAAACAGAATATTCAAATCCATTTAAAATCATTTCAAACACAAATGAACTCCAAATCTGCCCAAACCACTTTTTGGTGAGAGATAATATTGCATTGCAATATTTGGGCCAACTTCCACATTTTTCAAAAGAGCACAAGTGGCCTAATCATTTTGAAACAGAAAAAGAATAAAAGAAAAGGAAGAAGAGAAATAAAAAGAAAAGAGAACGCTACTGTTGGCTGGGCCTAAGTGCACAGTGTGCAGCCCAGTCCAACAGCAGCCCACCCCTTCTCCCTCCTCGTGCATGTCGGCGCGCCCCTAGCCGCGCGCGCCCGCGCCAGCCGGGCGGCGACACGGCGATGGCGCCGACGCCACCGATAGCCAGAGGATAAGGAGGAGCTCCCTCGGCCTCCTCTCCGTTCCTATCCACTTCCCCTCACCCGCTCGCCCTCTCCCTCCTTCCTTCCCCTCAGATCCACGCGAGGCCGAACGGATCCGCCGCCGTTCGTCGCCGTTCTCGTGGCTAGCGACGCCGCCTCGCCTCGCCATCGTGTCCAGGAGACGCACCGTGATCGACCACGTCGCCTGCTCCGTCGAATCGTAGCGTGGAGGCTCTGCAGCTGCTGCTCGCCGTCGCCCCCTTTCTTCCTCGACTCCGGAGCTCGCCGGCGGCCGCGACCCTCTCTGCTGCTACTAAACTGCCACGGGTCTTTCTTGACCACGCGGTGAGCTCCCCTCTCCCCTCTGTCCTTCCCTGAGCCGATCAGCCTCGCTCTATCTAGGACGCCACCGCATCCGAGGTCCGACCGTCGCCGCGTTAGCCATTGCCGAGCCCCCGAGCTTCTGCAGCTCGAACCAGCTGCGCCAACGCGCTCCTGGAGGTCCGTAGCTCCACCCTAGCTAGCTAGCATGCGCGAAAGCGCCGCGTAGCCCCGAAACCATCGACACCCGAACTTCGGCCGCCGCGCGTGAGCTCGCCGGCGACGTTTCCGGCCAAGACAGGCCGCGCCACCGCTCGCGTTGAACGCGGCACGGTCTCCTCGTTCGAACGCGCCGCTCCACGCTCGTTTTGGCCCTCTATGGCCGAAACCCGCCGCACACCCGTGCCCTCCGCCGCGTTTCGACGTCGCCGGCGGCTAAACGCCGGTCGCCGCCAGCGTGGCTGGCGTGGGGTCCACTCTGGGACGCTGACCAGTGGGCCCCCTGGCCATTTTGACCACGTTGACCATGGTCAACCTTGGTTACTGTTCACCCCTGTAGCTGACATGTGGGTCCCATTCGATAATTAGACTAATTAAGCACTGTTAAAAAAATAAAAGTTAATTTGTTAAGTTAATGTGACACTGACAGAAGGGCCCCACTTGGCTAATTAAATCTGTTAATTAGTGTAATCCACTGATTAGCCTAAACAGAGGCTGACATGTGGGTCCCACTGGACCCACATGTCATATTTGACTGGTCAGCGGCGCTGTTGACCGCTGACGTCACAATGACATCATGCTGACGTCATAATTCATTTTCTGTTAAATACATAAATTCCAGAAATTCAAATAAACTTCGAAAAATCATAACTTTTAAACCGTAGCTCGGATCGAAAAAGTTAAAACATGAAAGTTGCTCAGAACGACGAGACGAGTTTGATTGTGCCGTCTGTTTCTTCATAGGAACCCCCTACGTAGAAGAACTCGTAACTCCGGACCCGAATCCGGCAGATGAATAGTGCACCCACGTCGGATAATAAATCCCAGATTAATTCTAAAAATAACTAAAATGACTTAGATGCATAATTAGGCAACCCTGCACTGCATCATAGCATCACACGCACCGTATTGCCTTTGTTTGCATTATGTTTACCTGTTTCTTCCCCCTCTTCTCTCTCGGTAGACCCCGACGTTGACGTAGCTCCCGAGGTAGACGCAGCTCAGGAGTACGACTACGTCCCCGACGATACCACTGAGGACCTTGCCCTTGCCCCAGAGCAAACAGGCAAGCACCCCCATTTTGAGCATGCTTATATCGCCTATTCCCTTCTCTCTTATGCTTGCATTAGAACTGCTACTGCTACTGTTTTCCTATATCTGCTGCATAGCCTGATTATTGTACCCTGCCTTGTTACCTTACTGGTTATCCTAGACTGATTAGTATAGGCTGGGTAGAGACAAGACAGAGACCCCCACTTGATCCCAACTGCCCTGCTGGATATCAGAAGACCCGATCTTCAGGATTGAAGACTAGACCCTGGCACAGCACATCACTTCCCCCTTAGTTGCCGACACTGCTGGGTTACCGTCGAGTGCCGAGGGTGATACCTCGTCAGCACTTCTGATGTTAACCTTGTAGGTTAGTTACTCGGTCGTGGTAAGCGAGGGTGATTCCTCCTACACCACCCCCGATAACGACATCGTCGTGCAACCTCTCAAGTGTGGACCTCGAGGGTGATTCCTCCTTCGTTCACCTTGATGATAACATCGAGCGGGAATTCCATCAAGGGTGATTCCTCAGGGTTCCCTTCGGTGTCAGACACACAGTTACCTTGGATATTATGACCTGCACTAAACCATGTTACTAAAGACGGGTCGGCCCTGAGGGGTACCCGCGTGAGCTTATTGCGAAGTGATGTGGAGTCGGGTTGACCTGGATGGTGCCCGCGAGATAACTACGAGGGGTGGCCGGGCATTCTTAGCCCTTGCCGCAAGTCCTCGAGACGGGGTGACGGGGTCACATCGATCGTGAGTCTCTGCTCGTTTCCGCGCGCTCCTAATCCACTACGGTTTGGATATTTGATCCGAGGGGCCTCTGGCCCGATAGCACTAACCATCACGTGGGCATAGTATGGGCGTTCTGCGTCGTATACATCAGCCGAAGCTTGTTTGACGTCAGTAAGGAGCGGCGCACGCCGAGTTGGACTGGGAACGCAACCGCGCTTGTATAAGGGGTTGCTAGGTCTGCTCTCGGTGGCCCCGTAACATGCAGGAGTTCCCGGGGCGATGGCCCAAGACCCCTGGGGGCATAGGTTTAGTCCGGCATGCTGACCTCTCTTATAAGCCTAGGTCGGGTTGCGGCGTGTTGCTTAGCCGAGGCCGGGCATGACCCAGAAAAGTGTGTCCGGCCGGAGTTAAGCGAGCGTGGTGGGTAAGTTGGTGCACCCCTGCAGGGAAGAAACTTCTATCGATAGCCTGTCCTACGGTAACGGACACTCGGAGTTGTATCCCGATCGGTACAACTAGAAAATGTGATGAGAAATGGATAGTACGGCTCTGGGATTGCTTTCTCGCAGGGAGTCGAGAAAGGATCTCAGGTCGAGGTTGATGATACTACTACTACTACTTTACATTATGTTGATCTGCTCTCTTCTATTGCTGCAAGACTGTCGAAGATTGTTGAAGATGCTAGTCTTCGATAGGACTAGGCTTTCCCCCTCTATTCTGGCATTTCTACAGCCCAGTCCATATGTACAGCCACTCCTTTGACAATGATGCATATGTAGTGTAGATCCTTGCTTGCTGAGTACTTCGGATGAGTACTCACGTTTGCTTTATTTTCTTTTTCTCCCATATTCCATTTGATGCCACCAGACGACGGAGCCCCTGAGCCAGACGCCCCAGCCGACGACCAGTACTACTACCCGCCTGGCGAGTACTACTACTACGAGGAGCCGTTTGACGACCAGGAGTAGGATCGGAGGGTCCAGGGCAGGGGGCCTACGCCTTTCGATCGTAGTATTTTATTTTACCCCACCTCTGTGAAGGCCTATCTCTCTCTGTAATATATCTGTACCCAGATATCTAATGCTTCCGCTGACGCTTGTATGCCATCGAGCTATGTATTCGAGCCCTCGAGGCCCTGGCTTGTAATATAAAGCTTGTATGAATTTATTTATGTTTTAGAGTTGTGTTGTGATATCTTCAAGTGAGTCCTTAGGCTTGATCGTGTGCAATTGCGTGTATGGTTAGTGCACGATTAAGCCGGGGTCGTCACATTCCGGCATCCTACCGGAGGGGGATTTAATCACGGAGGGCATCTACATCAACTCTATTGCCCTTCTGATGAAGCGTGAGTAGTTTACCTCAGACCCACGAGTCCATAGCTAGTAGTTAGATGGCTTCTTCTCTCTCTTTGATTCTCAATACCATGTTCTCCTTGATGTTCTTGGAGATCTATCCGATGTAATCTTCTTTTGCGGTGTGTTTGTCGAGATCCGATGAATTGTGGATTTATAATCAGCTTATCTATGAATATTATTTGAATCTTCTCTGAATTCTTATATGCATGATTTGATATCTTTGTATTTCTCTTCGAACTATCGGTTTGGTTTGGCCAACTAGATTGGTTTTTCTTGCAATGGGAGAGGTGCTTAGCTTTGGGTTCAATCTTACGTGATTTCACCCAGTGACAAAGTAGGGGTAGCGAGACACGTATTGAATTGTTGCCATCGAGGATAAAAAAGATGGGGTTTTCATCATATTGCTTGAGTTTATTCCTCTACATCATGTCATCTTACTTAAGGCATTACTCCGTTCTTTATGAACTTAATACTCTCGATGCATGCTGGATAGCGGTCGATGTGTGGAGTAATAGTAGTAGATGCAGGCAGGAGTCGGTCTACTTGACACAGACATGATGCCTATATTGCATAATCATTGCCTGGGATATCGTCATAACTTTGCGCTTTTCTATCAATTGCTCGACAGTAATTTGTTCACCCACCGTATTATTTGCCTTCATGAGAGAAGCCTCTAGTGAAACCTATGGCCCCCGGGTCTATTTTCCATCATATTAGTTTTCGATCTACTATTTTGCAATCTTTTATTTTTAGATCTATAAACCAAAAAACCCAAAAATATTTTATCTTTTGTTTAGTTTTATCTATCTCTATCAGATCTCACCTTTGCAAGTGACCGTGAAGGGATTGACAACCCCTTTATCGCGTTGGGTGCAAGAGTTTGATTGTTTGTGTAGGTGCATCTATTGGGGACTTGCGCGTTTCTCCTACTAGATTGATACCTTGGTTCTTAACTGAGGGAAATACTTATCTCTACTGTGCTGCATCACCCTTTCCTCTTCAAGGGAAAAACCAACGGAAGCTCAAGAAGTAGCAAGGAGTCGGCTGACGCGGTGCCAGACTTGGAGGAGGAGGAGTCGACTGACGCGGCACCGGACTTGGAGGAGCAGGAGTCGACTGACGCGGCGCCGTACTTGGAGTAGCAGGAGTCGACTGACGCGGCGCCGGACTTGGAGGAGCAGGAGTTGACTGACGCGGCGGAGTTGTTGGAGCAGGAGTCGGTGGCCTTGGAAAGACGATGCAATCCTTTCTCCATAGAATGATACGATGTATGGCCTCTCCTAGTGTGCGCTCCTCGTCACCTCCAGGAATGTCAAGCTCTAGCTCGTAATATCCTGTCATCACTTCATCAACCCCGACACGAGCATAGCCAGCTGGAATCGGATTGCAATGGAAGGTTGCTTCAGGGGGATTTGTTAAAGCATAGCCGTCTGCCACCTTCATTGATATGTTCTTCACTTTCATGTGTAGCTCACAAGTAGTACTATCTTTGATATCATCCACAGGGTATCTAGCCAGCAGTGCATCATCGGCCTGGGTGGAACCCACGCTGCTTCTCGGCATAGATGGGACGGTGTTATCCAATGCTGGATCTGCTTGCTACTGCAGCTGAGACGCCCTTTCCTAGCTAAGTGAGTTGATCTGCTCCTGCTACCGCCTGAAAGCGCGTTCCAACTCCGCGTGCTTTGATTCTATCAGCTGAAGGTGGTCTGCTTCCTCCTTCCTCTTGTCCTCCTCCAGCTTCCTCTTCTCCTCCTCCTGCTGCCTCTTTCTCGCACGGCTTCTGTAAGTGTTGTTCCAATCCGCAAACCCCTCAAACCACGGAACAACGCCTTTGCCTTGTGTTCTTCCCGGGTGTTCAGGATTCTTCAGGGCGCGCGTAAGCTCGTTGTTCTCTCTGTTGGGCGTGAACACCCCCGTTCGAGCCTCTTCTATTGCAACAAGTAAACCATCGGAGGCTTCTTTAAGACTTGCCCGCTCCAAAACTAGCCCTGTCTTTGGGTCCAACTTCCCCCCATGTGCATAAAACCAAGTCCTGCATCTTTCGGGCCAGCTCAATGTAACTGGAGTGACCCCTGCAGCAATCATCTCTTGTTCAGCGACATCCCACTTAGGCCGGGCCACCTCGTAGCCACCTGGCCCCAGCTTATGGTGCCACTTCTTTTTTGCAGCATTGATCTTGTTTATTCTCGACCGTTCCTGAGCTATTTCCGATTCCTTGAACTTCACGAAAGTGTCCCAGTGATCTCTTGACTTCTCCAGTGTTCCCTTGAATTCTGGAGTCTGCTTTTCTGCTTTGACGTACGCGGCCCATATATTTTTCTTGTGGTTTTTGAATGCTATCGCCATCTTCTTAAGAGCACTCTTCTTGACTTTCTCCAGATCTGCATCTGTCAAATGATCTGGTAGGGTGAAATGTGACATGAGCGATTCCCAAAGCAGATCTTTTGCTCTTTCGGAGAGAAAAGTAACATCTGGATCTCCCTTTGCTGGCTTTTTCCATTCTTGAACGGAGATCGGGATTTGGTCCCTGACAATAACTCTGCATTGACGAATGAACTTGTTCGCATTCTTCTTAGGTTCAAGCGGTTCGCCATTACGTTTGATGGCATCGATGTTGTACATTACACCAGCCTGCAACTTTTTGGCCGGGCCTCGAACTGCCCTGCTGCTTGTAGAAGATTTGCTCGATCCGGAGGGCTAAAAGAAGAAAGATCGATTCCTTAATATATATACAAATCAATTAAAACATGTGATGATCACCATATGCCTTATATAAATATACCTCGCCGGTCTTTGTTATTTGAAGAACAACATTTCCTTCTTCATCATGGTTGTGGACTTCATCTATTCGTTCGTCTTCATCAAATATCATACCCTCACCAGTATTGTTCAGATATTGCGAGCCGTCATCTTCTTCATTCTCATCTGGGCTCGGGGAGCGTATGATGTCGAACATAGTCTCTTCTCCTTCTCTGTCGGTATTGTCCATAGCTTTTATTTAACTAATCCAGAAGAAAGATAAAACAATTTAGTATTCAAATTAGAATGCATGCAATCAATAAGGAAAAACTGAATCATATTAGATAATATTCGTCTCGAATAATATCACTAATATATACATCTCGAATAATCCAGATAATATGCATCATCGAGTATAATCTCGAATACATCGTCTCGAATATTATCGAGTAATATAATCTCGAATACATCATCTCGAATATAATCTCGAATACATCTCGAGTATTATCACTAATACATCTCAAATATTATCATATATATAACATCACTCGCGGTGGACACCCAAAGAGAAGGAACGATCACGGGATCATAGCTCGGGTGAGATCCCTGAAGAACCTGCCAGGTATTGGAGAACCTAACGTCCAACGCAACCATGTAGCGACGGACGTGCTCGGCCTCCTCCCTGACACGGTGACGTACCACCTCTGCGGGGGACGCCAGCCTCTGCACCGAATGTGGCCCACGCGCCCGTCACCAAAGAAGCTCCGGGTCGATGACAGGAGGCGGGTTCCTCACCAAGATGCGCGCCCCTGAAGGTAGCACCTCCCAGTGCCAGTCCGGCGGAGCCCAGTCCCGGACATGGTGCCTCTGAAGCAGGACGTCGTCGCGAACGAGTCGACGACGAGGATGCGGGCCGGGCATCGTTGACGTCGAGAACAAATTCTATGTAAATTTAATATTTTTTAAATGCTTGATTGTGATTTTTGTAATTCTTTTTCACTTGATTTTGCAAATACATAACAAACTTTTGCAAATACAACATTAAAATATGCAAATTTTTTCCATACTTGGTCAAAATTCCTCAAATGTTTTCTATACATTGTATACATACATATACTAATTGCTATACATTGGATCAAATGTCAAAATTCCTCAACTTTTTTCTATACATTGTATACATACATATATATACTAATTTCTATACATTGGATCAAAATGTCAAAATTCCTCAAAATTTCTATACATACATTATACTAATTAATTACTCAAATGTCAAAATTCCTCAACTTTTTTCTATACATCTAATCATCTAGTGAAAAAAATGTCAAAATTCCTCCGAAAAATGTCAAAATTGCTATACATATATACTAATTAATAATATAACTAAGCATGTAAACATACATATATACATACATTGTATAGTAAATAATAATAATCTAAAACATGCTAGTGAAAAAAAATCGTCGGAGGGCCTGGGCGGCGTGAGCTCATAGTGGGCGAGGTCGAGGCCGGCGACGGTCGAGGCCGGCGGGCACGGGCGGCATGGGCGGCGATCGACGACGGCATCATGGCAGGCGCGCGGGCGCGGGCGACGTGGGCGGCACGCGTTGGGGACGGCGTCGGATCGGAGAGGAGAGGCGCGGCGGCGTCGGCGACGACGAGGACGGGCTCGGGGGCAGCCTGGCGGCATCGTCGGTGCGGGCGGAGGCACGGGCGACGGCGGCAGCCTGGCGGCATCTGGTTCGGCGTCGATGGGAGAATGGAGTGAAAAAATCGTAAGTGTTGTATACATAGGAGGCACCTTTAGTCCCGATTGGAGCCACCAACCGGGACTAAAGGGTGAAATTTGGCCAGGCAGAGCGGCGGGAAGCCAGGCCTTTAATCGCGGTTGGTGGCTCTAACCGCGACTAAAGGGGGGCCTTTAGTCGCGGTTGGAGCCACCAACCGCGACTAAAGGCTAGTGCTCACACAGGCGCGGTGCAGGGCAAGTTTAGTCCCACCTCGCTTAGTGAGAGGCGCCCGCACCAGCTTATAAGCCCCGCCGCGGCATCACCCTCAAGCTCCTCTTTAAGCAGGTCTTTGTGGGCCTATTGAACCTGTGCTGCCCTATGGGGCCTACTGGGCCTTGCGGGCCTGCATCCTGGCCCAACTAGAGGTTGGGTTTCTAGTCGTGTGCAGGCCGTGGCGGCCCAGTAGGCGGGTTTTTTTAAATTTATTTATTTTTCTGTTTTTTTTGTTTTCTGCCTTATTTATTTTCTTTTGTTTCTGAATTGTTTTTTGCTTTATTTAGAGTTTCCGAGTGAATCTTTTTGCTTTAGGTAAAAAAAATTATAAAATTTCTGTTAGTGCCAGTAGTTTTCAAATTTGAATAGTTTAAATTTGAATTATTTGAAATTTATGTGAATCACTAGTTTGTGAATAACTTTACTTTAAAAATAGATTTTTCAGTGATTCTTTTTTCTGCTGTTTAATATTAGTGTGTTTTATCATTATATTCAATTTGGTAATTCTTAGGTTATTTAAAAAAATGAAATGCCTTTGTAACAGATGAGTTTTCGTCCGAAACCCTAATACTTCGAAAGAGATTGTCCATTTTGTACACGAAGTGCACCCAGTTTTTGCCGTAACCCTCTCAACTTTTTAGCACATGCTATGTGGGTGAGATGATGAGACCATGCCAACTTTCAACCTTTTCAGAGTTCATTTGTAGTGCTTTTCAATTTCAGGGTCGTTTAGCTCAAAAAAATCAGTAAATGCATGAAAACTAGTAAATGAAGTCAGAAAGGGTTGAAAATTGATGACGTGGCTTTGAATGGTGCATACTGAATGCACAAAAAGTCTGGAGTTGAAATAAGTTTTAAAAAATGAAATGCCTTTGTAACAAATGAGTTTTCATATGAAACCCTGATACTTCGAAAGAGATTGTCCATTTTGTAAACAAAGTGCATCCAGTTTTTGCCGTAACCCTCTCAACTTTTTATCATATGCTATGTGGGTGAAATGATGATACCATGCCAACTTTCAACCTTTTCAGAGTTCATTTGTAGTGCTTTTCAATTTCAGGGTCGTTTAGCTCAAAAAAATCAGTAAATGCATGAAAAATATCAAATGAAGTCAGAAAGGGTTGAAAATTGATGATGTGGCTTTGAATGGTGCATACTGAACACACACAAAGTCTGGTGTTTAAATAAGTTTAAAAAAATGAAATGCCTTTGTAACATATGAGTTTTTGTCCGAAACCTTGGTACTTCGGAAGAGATTGTCCATTTTGTACACGAAGTGCATCCAGTTTTTGCCGTAACCCTCTCAACTTTTTAGCACATGTTATGTGGGTGAAATAATGATACCATGCCAACTTTCAACCTTTTCAGAGTTCATTTGTAGTGCTTTTCAATTTCAGGGTCGTTTAGCTCAAACAAAATCAGTAAATGCATGAAAAATAGCAAATGAAGTCAGAAAGGGTTGAAAATTGATGACGTGGCTTTGAATGGTGCATACTGAACGCACAAAAAGTCTGGAGTTGAAATAAGTTAAAAAAATGAAATTCCTTTGTAACAGATGAGTTTTCGTCCAAAACCCTCATACTTCGAAAGAGATTGTCCATTTTGTACATGAAGTGCATCCAGTTTTTGCCGTAACCCTCTCAACTTTTTAGCGCATGCTATGTGGGTGAAATGATGATACCATGCCAACTTTCGACCTTTTCAAAGTTCATTTGTAGTGCTTTTCAATTTCAGGGTCGTTTAGCTCAAAAAATCAGTAAATGCATGAAAAATAGCAAATGAAGTCAGAAAGGGTTGAAAATTGATGACGTGTCTTTGAATGGTGCATACTGAATGAACAAAAAGTCTGGAGTTGAAATAAGTTAAAAAAAATGAAATGCCTTTGTAATAGATGAATTTCAGGGTCATTTAGCTCAAAAAAATAGCAAATGAAGTCCTACATAATGCATGAAATAATTTGTTTGTACATAATATTTCTTCATGTTTCAAATGCCAAAACACATAAGTACCCTAACTATTACAAAGATTCCCTCTGGTTTATCCGAAGTGGGACTTTCCAGATATATAACTCCGGAAACTCACTAGAGAAGAAAGTGATGACAGTGAAGTCGGTCACATCCCAGAGTGGGATCTTTGGGTATAAAACTTTTTCTCCGCGTGTGTCCCTTTGCGCCATAACCATGGACAATCTTCATCATTTAACTGGATGCTCGGGTCAATATTCACTGTGAAGGGAGCAATTTCATGAAACTTTTCATAATCTTCTGACATGTCTGTCTTGTCCTCCTCTCCCACGATGTTTCTTTTCCCTGAAAGAACTATGTGGCATTTTGGCTCATCGTATGATGTATTCGCTTCCTTATCTTTTCTTTTTCTCGGCTTGGTAGACATGTCGTTCACATAGAAAATCTGCGCCACATCATTGGCTAGGACGAATGGTTCGTCTGCGTAAGCAAGATTGTTGAGATCCACTGTTGTCATTCCGTACTGTGGGTCTTCCATTACCCCGCCTCCTATCAGATCGACCCATTTGCACCGAAACAAAGGGACCTTCAAACCACGTCCATAGTCAAGTTCCCATATCTCCTCTATGTAACCATAATATGTGTCCTTTGGCCTATTTGTGTTTGCTGCATCAAAGCGGACACCACTGTTTTGGTTGGTGCTCTTTTTATCTTGGGTGATCATGTAAAATGTATTCCCATTTATCTCGTACCCTTTGAAAGTCCATATATTCGAAGATGGTAACTGGGACAGCAAGTACAACTCATCTTCAACAGCGTCGTCATGCATGAGATGTGTCTGCAACCAACCGGCGAAAGTCCCCGTTTGTTCACGTGTAATCCAGTCGTCAGTCTGCTCCGGGTGTTTGGAGCGTAGGATATTCTTGTGTTCCTCGATAACGGGATCACATCATTAGGAGAATGATGTGATGGACAAGACCCAAACTATGGACGTAGCATATGATCGTGTTAAGTTTATTGCTATCGTTTTCTGCATGTCAAGTATATGTTCCTATGACCATGAGATCATGCAACTCACTGACACCGGAGGAGTGCCTTGTGTGTACCAAACGTCGCAACGTAACTGGTTGGCTATAAAGGTGCTCTACAGGTATCTCCGAGGGTGTATGTTGAGTTGGCATGGATCAAGACTGGGATTTGTCACTCCGTATGACGGAGAGGTATCCCAGGGCCCACTCGGTAATACAACATCACAATAAGCTTGCAAGCGATGTGACCAATGAGTTAGTCACGGGATCTTGTATTACGGAATGAGTAAAGAGACTTGCCGGTAACGAGATTGAACTAGGTATGGAGATACCGACGATCGAATCCCGGGCAAGTAACATACCGATGGACAAAGGGAACTGCATACGGGATTAGCAGAATCCTTGACATTGAGGTTCGACTGATAAGATCTTTGTAGAATATGTAGGAACCAATATGGGCATCCAGGTCCCGCTATTGGTTATTGACCGTAGAGGTGTCTCGGCCATGTCTACATAGTTCTCGAACCCGCAGGGTCTACACACTTAACGTTTGATGACGATATAAATATAGTTTAGTCATTATGGTGGTTACCGAAGGTTGTTCGGAGTCCCGGATGAGATCCCGGACATGAGGAGGAACTCTGGAATGGTCCGGAGGTGAAGATTGATATATTGGACGAAGGGTATTGGAGTCCGGAATTGTTCCGGAGGTACCGGGTGATGACCAGCATCACCGAAAGGGGATTCGGGGGGCCTCGGCAAGTGTTGCGGGGCCCCATGGGCCAAGTGGAGGGGGCAAACGAGCCCACTAAGGGGTTGTGCGCCCCCCTCACCCTTTCCCACGTGACCAGGAAAGGTGGGGCGCCCCCCTCTAGGGTTCCCTCCACCCGGCTTGGGGGGCAAGTCACCCTTGGGGAGATCCCATCTGCCCTGGCCGCCGCCCCCCTAGGGGAAACCTTAGGGGCGCCACCCGCTCCTCCCTTACCCTATATATAGAGAGGTAGAGAGAGGGCAGCTGCACCCTTGAGCACATCTCGACGCCATGGCGCTGCCTCTCCTCTCCCTCGCATCCCTCTTCTTATTTGTAGTGCTTAGCGAAGCTCTGCTGAGATTTCTCCACCACCACCGCCACCACGCCGTCGTGCTGCCGGAGAACTCGAGCTACTACTTCACCATCGCTCGCTGGATCGAGGAGGTGAAGGCGTCATCAAGCCGTACGTGTGTTGAATGTGGAGGTGCTGTCCGTTCGGCACTTGGATCGGGAGTTCGCGGGACGGATTGTGATTGGATCGCGAAGACGTTCGACTACATCAACCGCGTTTCTTAACGCTTCCGCTTAGCGATCTACAAGGGTATGTAGATCCAATCTCTCCTCTCGTAGATGGTCATCTCCTAGATTGTATCTTGGTGAGCGTAGGAATTTTTTTGTTTCCCATGCAACGTTCCCCAACATTGGTATCAGAGCTAGGTCTATGCGTAGATGACATCACGAGTAGAACACAAAGGAGTTTGTGGGCGTTGATATTCAGATTGCTTCCTTCCTTGGTCTTTTCTTGATTCGGCGGTATCGTGGGATGAAGCGGCCCGGTCCAACTTTACATGTCCACGTACATGAGACCGGTTCCATCGACTGACATGTGACTTTGTTGCATAAAGATGGCTGGCGGGTGTCTGTCTCTCCCACCATAGTTGAATCGGATTCGATAAAGGCGGTCCTTGTAGAAGGTTAAATAGGAACTTGCATATCACCGTTGTGGCTTTGCGTAGGTAAGAATCGTTCTTGCTAGATACCCATAGCAGCCACGTAAAACATGCAACAACAATTAGAGGACGTCTAACTTGTTTTTGCAGGGTATGTTGTGATATGTTATGGCCAAAGACATGATGAAATATATTTGATGTATGAGATGATCATGTTTGTAATAGTTTATATCGACTTGCAAGTCGATGCATACGGCAACCAGCAGGAGCCATAGGGTTGTCTTTAATTATTGTATGACCTGCGTGTCAATCATTAAGCGCTATGTAATGCTTTACTTTATCGCTAAACGGTAGCAATAGTAGTAGAAGCATGGTTGGCGTGACAACCCCGATGGCGACACGATGATGGAGATCATGGTGTCATGCCGGTGACGATGGAGATCATGCCGGTGCTTTGGAGATGGAGATCAAAAGTACAAGTTGATGGCCATATCATGTCACTTATGATTTGCATGTGATGTTAATCCTTTTATGCATCTTATTTTGCTTAGGACGACGGTAGCATTGTAAGGTGATCCCTCACTAAATTTGAAGATAAAATTGTGTTCTCCCCAAGTGTGCACCGTTGCGAAAGTTCGTCGTTTCGAAGCACCACGTGATGATCGGGTGTGATAGACTCTACGTTCACATACAACGGGTGCAAGCCAGTGTTGCACATGCGGAACACTTGGGTTAAACTTGATGAGCCTAGCATGTACAGACATGGCCTCGGAACACAAGAGACCGAAAGGTCGAACATGAGTCATATAGTAGATATGATCAACATGGAGATGTTCACCATTGAAACCACCTCATCTCACGTGATGATCAGACTTGGGTTGGTGAATTTGGATCATGTTGCACTCGGAGGACTGGAGAGATGTCGATTTGAGTGGGAGTTCTTAAGTATTATGATTAAATGAACTCATTATCATGAACAATAGTCTAAAGTTGCCTTTGCAAATTTATGTTGTAGATCAATGGCTCGCGCAGTAGCTCCCCTGAATTTCAATGCGTTCCTAGAGAAAGCTAAGCTGAAAGATGATGGAAGTAACTTTGTGGACTGGGTCCGTAATCTGAGGATTATCCTCACGGGTGCCCAAAAGGCTTATGTCCTTGATGCACCGCTTGGTGCGCCACCCCCTCCAGCGACTGTGGACGTTGTGAACGCCTGGCAGTCGCGTGTTGATGACTATTCAATAGTTCAGTGCGCCATGCTGTATGGCTTAGAGCCGGGACTTCAAAGGCGTTTTGAACGTCATGGAGCATTTCTAGGAGTTGAAGTTTATCTTTGAGAAGAATGCCCGGATCGAGAGGTATGAGACCTCCGATAAGTTCTATGCCTGCAAGATGGAGGAGAACGGGTCTGTCAGTGAGCACATACTCAGAATGTCTGGGTATTACAACCGTCTGGCTGAGTTGGGAGTTGAGCTCCCGCCAGAGGCTGTCACTATCAGAGTTCTTCAATCGCTACCACCTAGCTACAAGAGCTTTGTGTTGAACTATAACATGCAAGGGATGAACAAGTCAGTCTCCGAGCTGTTCGCGATGCTGAAAGTCACTGAGTCAGACATCCAGAAGGAGCATCAAGTGTTGATGGTGAATAAAACCACTAGTTTCAAGAAAGGCAAGGGAAAGAAGGGAAACTTCAAGAAAGGTGGCAAAGCAGTTGCTCCTCCTGTGAAGAAACCCAAGGCTGGATCCAAGCCAGAAACTGAGTGCTTCTATTGCAAGGGAACTGGCCACTGGAAGCGGAACTGCCCCAAGTATCTGGCCGACAAGAAGGGGGCCAACGTCAACAAAGGTATATATGATATACAGGTTATTGATGTGTACCTTACCAACTCTCGTTGTAGTGCCTGGGTATTTGATACCGGTTCGGTTGCTCACATTTGCAACTCAAAGCAGGAACTATGGAATAGACGAAGGCTGGCGAAGGACGAAGTGGCGATGCGCGTGGGAAATGGTTCCAAGGTTGATGTGATCGCCGTCGGCACGCTCGCTCTTTGATTACCATCGGGATTAGTGATGAACCTGAATAATTGTTATTTAGTGCCTGCGTTGAGCATGAACATTATATCTGGATCTTGTTTAATGCGAGACGGTTACTCATTTAAATCAGAGAATAATGGTTGTTCTATTTATATGGGTAATATCTTTTATGGTCATGCACCCATTGTGAGGGGTTTATACTTATTGAATCTCGATAGTGATGATACACATGTTCATAACATTGATGCCAAAAGATGTAGAGTTGATAATGATAGTACCACTTTCTTGTGGCACTGCCGCTTATGTCATATTGGTCTAAAGCGCATGAAGAAACTCCATGCTGATGGACTTTTGGAGTCACTTGATTTTGAATCACTTGACACATGCGAACCATGCCTCATGGGCAAGATGACTAAGACCCCGTTTTCCGGAACAATGGAACAGGCAAGTGACTTGTTAGAAATCAAACATACTGATGTGTGCGGTCTGATGAGCGTTGATGCACGCGGTGGATATCGTTACTTTCTCACCTTCACCGATGACTTGAGTAGATACGGGTATATTTACTTGATGAAGCATAAGTCTGAAATGTTTGAAAAGTTCAAGCAATTTCAGAGTGAAGTTGAGAATCATCGTAACAAGTAGATTAACTTCTTACGATCCGATCGAGGGGGAGAATATCTGAGTTATGAGTTTGGCAATCACTTAAGACAATGTGGAATTGTTTCACAATTGATGCCACCTGGAACACCACAGCGTAATGGTGTGTCTGAACGTCGTAATCGTACCTTATTGGATATGGTGCGTTCTATGATGTCTCTTGCCGATCTGCCACTATCGTTTTGGGGTTATGCATTAGAGACAGCTGCATTCACTTTAAATAGGGCACCATCTAAGTCCGTGGAGACGACGCCGTATGAACTGTGGTTTGGCAAGAAACCTAAGTTGTTGTTTCTTAAGGTTTGGGGCTGTGATGCTTATGTCAAAAGGCTTCAGCCGAAAAAGCTCGAACCCAAAGCGGACAAATGCGTCTTCATAGGGTACTCAAAAGAGACGGTTGGGTATACCTTCTATCTCAGATCCGAATGCAAAGTGTTTGTCGCTAAGAATGGGTCCTTTCTCGAGAAAGAGTTTCTCTCGAAAGAATTGAGTGGGAGGAAGATAGAACTTGATGAGGTTGTTGAACCTCTACTTCAACCAGTGAGTAGTGCAGCGCAAAAAGATGTTTCTGTGACACCTACGTCAGTTGAAGAGGAAACTAATGATAGTGATGATGAAGTTTCGGATCAAGTTACTATCGAACCTCGTAGGTCGACAAGGGTACGTACAACTCCTGAGTGGTACGGCAACCATGTCTTAGAGGTCATGTTGTTGGACAACGATGAACCTACGAGCTATGGAGAAGCGATGGTGGGCCCAGATTCTGACAAATGGTTAGAGGCCATGAAATCCGAGATGGGATCCATGTATGAAAACAAAGTATGGACTTTGGAAGTATTACCTGAAGGGCGAAAGGCCATTCAGAATAAATGGATCTTCAAGAAGAAGACGGACGCGGACGGTAATGTCACCATCTATAAAGCTCGACTTGTGGCAACGGGGTTTTCAGAAGTTCAAGGAGTTGACTACGATGAGACTTTCTTACCCGTAGCGATGCTTAAGTCCGTCAGAATCATGTTGGCAATAGCTGCATTTTTCGATTATGAAATCTGGCAGATGGATGTCAAAACAGCGTTCCTTAACGGTTTCCTTAAGGAAGAGTTGTATATGATGCAACCGGAAGGTTTTGTCGATCCAGAGAATGCTGACAAAGTGTGCAAACTCCAGCGATCCATTTATGGACTGGTGCAAGCATCTCGGAGTTGGAATCTTCGCTTTGATGAGGTGATCAAAGCGTTTGGGTTTATACAAGTTTACGGAGAAGCTTGTATTTACAAGAAAGTGAGTGGGAGCTCTATAGCATTTCTAATATTATATGTGGATGACATATTGCTGATTGGAAACAATATAGAACTTTTGGAAAACGTGAAGGATTATTTGAACAAGAGTTTTTCAATGAAGGACCTAGGAGAAGCTGCTTTCATATTAGGCATCAAGATCTATAGAGATAGATCAAGACGCTTGATAGGACTTTCACAAAGCACATACCTTGATAAGATTTTGAAGAAGTTCAAAATGGATCAGTCCAGGAAGGTGTTCTTGCCTATTTTGCAAGGTGTGAAGTTGAGTCAGACTCAATGCCCAGCAACTATAGAGGATAGAGAAAAGATGAGTGTCATCCCCTATGCCTCTGCCATAGGCTCTATCATGTATGCGATGCTGTGCACAAGACCGGATGTCAGCCTTGCCATAAGTATGGCCAGAAGGTTCCAAAGTAATCCAGGAGTGGATCACTGGACAGCGGTGAAGAATATCCTTAAGTACCTGAAAAGGACTAAGGAAATGTTTCTCGTTTATGGAGGTGATCAAGAGCTCGTCGTAAAGGGTTACGTCGATGCAAGCTTTGACACTGATCCGGATGACTCTAAGTCTCAAACCGGATACGTATACATTCTAAATGGGGGAGCGGTAAGCTGGTGCAGTTCCAAGCAAAGCGTGGTAGCTGATTCTACATGCGAAGCGGAGTACATAGCTGCCTCGGAGGCAGCAAAGGAAGGTGTCTGGATGAAGCAGTTCATGACAGATCTTGGAGTTGTGCCCGGTGCACTGGACCCGATGACTTTGTTCTCTGACAACACTGGTGCCATTGCTCTAGCCAAGGAACCAAGGTTTCACAAGAGGACCAGACACATAAAGCGGCGCTTCAATTCCATCCGCGATTACATCAAGGAGGAAGACATAAACATTTGCAAAGTGCATACGGACCTAAATGTTGCAGATCCGTTGACTAAACCTCTTCCATGGGCAAAGCACGATCAACACCAGAACTCTATGGGTGTTAAATTCATTACCATGTAATGCTAGATTATTGACTCTTGTGCAAGTGGGAGACTGTTGGAAATATGCCCTAGAGGCAATAATAAAGTGGTTATTATTATATTTCCTTGTTCATGATAATTGTTTATTATCCATGCTATAATTGTATTGACCGGAAACTCAAATACATGTGTGGATACATAGACAACAACATGTCCCTAGTAAGCCTCTACCGGACTAGCTCGTTGATCAAAGATGACTATGGTTTCCTAGCCATGGACATGAGTTGTCATTTGATAACGGGATCACATCATTAGGAGAACGATGTGATGGACAAGACCCAAACTATGGACGTAGCATATGATCGTGTTAAGTTTATTGCTATCGTTTTCTGCATGTCAAGTATATGTTCCTATGACCATGAGATCATGCAACTCACTGACACCGGAGGAGTGCCTTGTGTGTACCAAATGTCGCAACGTAACTGGGTGGCTATAAAGGTGCTCTACAGGTATCTCCGAGGGTGTCTGTTGAGTTGGCATGGATCAAGACTGGGATTTGTCACTCCGTATGACGGAGAGGTATCTCAGGGCCCACTCGGTAATACAACATCACAATAAGCTTGCAAGCAATGTGACCAATGAGTTAGTCACGGGATCTTGTATTACGGAACGAGTAAAGAGACTTGCCGGTAACGAGATTGAACAAGGTATGGAGATACCGACGATCGAATCTCGGGCAAGTAACATACCGATGGACAAAGGGAACTGCATACGGAATTAGCAGAATCCTTGACATTGAGGTTTGACCGATAAGATCTTCGTAGAATATGTAGGAACCAATATGGGCATCCAGGTCCCGCTATTGGTTATTGACCGTAGAGGTGTCTCGGCCATGTCTACATAGTTCTCGAACCCGCAAGGTCTACACACTTAACGTTTGATGACGATATAAGTATAGTCAGTCATTATGGTGGTTACCGAAGGTTGTTCGGAGTCCCGGATGAGATCTCGGACATGAGGAGGAACTCCGGAATGGTCCGGAGGTGAAGATTGATATATTGGACGAAGGGTATTGGAGTCCGGAATTGTTCCGGGGGTACCGGGTGATGACCAGCATCACCGAAAGGGGATTCGGGGGGCCCCGGCAAGTGTTGCGGGGCCCCATGGGCCAAGTGGAGGGGGCAAACCAGCCCACTAAGGGGTTGTGCGCCCTCCTCACCCTTTCCCAAGTGACCAGGAAAGGTGGGGCGCCCCCCTCTAGGGTTCCCTCCACCCGGCTTGGGGGGCAAGTCACCCTAGGGGAGATCCCATCTGCCCTGGCCGCCGCCCCCCAGGGGAAACCCTAGGGGCGCCACCCCCTCCTCCCTTCCCCTATATATAGAGAGGTAGAGAGAGGGCAGCTGCACCCTTGAGCACATCTCCACGCCACGGCGCTGCCTCTCCTCTCCCTCGCATCCCTCTTCTTCTCCGTAGTGCTTAGCGAAGCTCTGCTGAGATTTCTCCACCACCACCGCCACCATGTCGTCGTGCTGCCGGAGGACTCGAGCTACTACTTCACCATCGCTCGCTGGATCGAGGAGGTGAAGGCATCATCAAGCCGTACGTGTGTTGAACGCGGAGGTGTCGTCCGTTCGGCACTTGGATCGGGAGTTCGTGGGACGGATCGTGATTGGATCACGAAGACGTTCGACTACATCAACCGCATTTCTTTACGCTTCCGCTTAGCGATCTACAAGGGTATGTAGATCCAATCTCTCCTCTCATAGATGGTCATCTCCTAGATTGGATCTTGGTGAGCATAGGAATTTTTGTTTCCCATGCAACGTTCCCCAACAGCTTGCGCCCAAGAATGCACGTCCATACATTTACTGCTTTTGGTCCTAGCGTGCCTTTTCCACCAGGCTGCCCTCATGCCGTGATTCAGGAACACCAATCGGCTTAAGGTTAGGAATAAAGTCAACACAAAACTCAATGACCTCCTCATTTTCATGGCCCTTGGAGATGCTTCCTTCTGGCCTAACACGATTATGAACATATTTCTTTAAGACCCCCATGAACCTCTCAAAGGGGAACATTTGTGTAGAAATACAAGACCCAAAATGGCAATCTCTTCGACTAGGTGAACTAGGACGTGCGTCACGATATTGAAGAAGGATGGTGGGAACACCAACTCGAAACTGACAAGACATTGCATCAAATCATTCTCTGACCTTGGTATGATTTCTGGACCAATTACCTTCTGAGAGATTGCATTGAGGAATGCACATAGCTTCACAATGGCTAATCAAACGTTTTCCGGTAGAAGCCCCCTCAATGCAACCGAAAGCAGTTGCGTCATAATCACGTGGCAGTCATGAAACTTTAGGTTCTGGAACTTTTTCTCTGCCATATTTATTATTCCCTTTATATTCGACGAGAAGTCAGATGGGACATTCATACTGAGCAGGCATTCAAAGAAGATTTACTTCTCTTCTTTGGTAAGAGCGTAGCTGGCATGACCCTGATGTATGCCGCCTTTTCCGTGCATACGTTGCTGGTCCTCCCGTGCCTCCGGTGTATCTTTTGTCTTCTCATACACGCCCAAGAAGCCTAGCAGGTTCACGCAAAGATTCTTCGTCACGTGCATCATGTCGATTGCAGAGCGGACCTCTAGGTCTTTCCAATAGGGTAGATCCCAAAATATAGATTTCTTCTTCCACATGGGTGCACGTCCGTCAGCGTCATTCGGAACAGATTGTCCGCCAGGACCCTTTCCAAAGATTACTTTTAAATCCTTGACCATATCAAGTACATCATCACCAGTACGGTGGCGAGGCATCTTCCGGTGATCTGCCACACTTTTGAAATGCTTGCCTTTCTTTCTTACGGGATGCCTGCTCGGAAGAAATCGACGATGTCCCAGGTACACATTCTTCTTACATTTATCCAAATATATACTATCGGTATCATCTAAACAGTGCGTGCATGCACGGTATCCCTTGTTTGTCTGTGCTGAAAGGTTACTGAGAGCAGGCCAATCATTGATGGTTACAAACAATAACGCATGTAGGTCAAATTCCTCTTGTCTGTACTCATCCCACACACGTACACCTTTTTCATTCCACAGTTGTAAGAGTTCTTCAACTAATGGCCTTAGGTACACATCAATGTCGTTGCCGGGTTGCTTAGGGCCTTGGATGAGCACTGGCATCATAATGAACTTCCGCTTCATGCACAACCAAGGAGGAAGGTTATAAATACATAGAGTCACAGGCCAGGTGCTATGATTGCTGCTCTGCTCCCCAAAAGGATTAATGCCATCTGCACTTATACCAAACCATACGTTCCTTGCGTCATCTGCAAAGTCCTCCCACTTTCTCTTGATTTTTCTCCACTGCGACCCGTCAGCGGGTACTCTCAACTTCCCGTCTTTCTTACTGTCTTCTTTGTGCCATCGCATCAACTTGGCATGGTCTTTGTTTTGGAACAATTCAACCATGGTATTATAGGAGCATACCACATCACCTTGGCAGGAATCTTCTTCCTGGGGCGTTCGCCCTCAACATCACCAGGGTCATCGCGGCTGATATTATAGCGCAATGCACCGCATACCGGGCATACATTCAAATCGTCGTACTCACCGCGGTAGAGGATGCAGTCATTAGGGCATGCATGTATCTTCTGCACCTCTAATCCTAGAGGGCAGACAACCTTCTTTGCTTCGTACGTACTGTCGGGCAATTCATTGTCCTTTGGAAGCATCTTCTTTAACATTATCAGCAACTTTTCAAATCCCATGTTAGATACACCATTCTCTGCCTTTCATTGCAGCAATTCCAGTGTGGTGCCCAGCTTTTTCTTGTCATCTTCGCAATTTGGGTACAACAATTTCTTGTGATCGTTTAACATGCGCTGCAACTTCAGCCTCTCATTTTCACTTGCGCAGTTTCTCTTTGCATCGGCAATGGCCCGACCAAGATCATCGGCGGGCTTGTCTGATGCCTCTTCTTCAGCTTCTTCCCGCATTGCCAGCTCAGCTTCTTCCTCCATTGTTGTACCATCGTATTCAGGGAACCCATGGCCAGGATAGCTGTCGTCATCCCCTTCTTCTTCATTCTCTTTCATTAGGACCCCTCTTTCTCCGTGCTTGGTCCAACAGTTATAGCCAGACATGAAACCGGACTCAAACAGGTGGACGTGAATGGTTCTTGAGTTAGAGTAATTTCCATCATTCTTACAGTCAGCACATGGACAACATATAAAACCATCCGCCCGCTTGTTTGCCTCAGCCGCAAGCAGAAAAGTATGCACGCCATTAATGAACTGGGGAGAGCATCGGCCATCGTACATCCATTTCCGGCTCATCTTCATTACACAACACTGAAAAGACCAAATCAATACAAGTTCATACACACTTATTCTCATAAAACAACATACACACTCTCTAGCTAAAGCATTTAAATGCAACAACAAATGCGATCAAGATCGCAACTAAGGTAACAATTGATCCAACAGCATAATGATACCAAGCCTCACTATCAATGGCATATTTTCTAATCTTTCTAATCTTCAAGCGCATTGCATTCATCTTGATCTTATGATCATCGACGACATCGGCAACATACAACTCCAGTTTCATCTTCTCTTCTTCAATTCTTTTCAATTTTTCTTTCAAATACTCGTTTTCTTTTTCAACTAAATTTAACTTCTCGACAAGAGGGTCGGTTGCAATTTTCGGTTCACATACCTCCTAGATAAAAATATCTATGTCAACTTGATGGGCATAATTTGTCATAAACATGAAATGCAACAAATAGTTATAAAAGAGAATATACCACATCCGAATAATAAACCGGACGAGGGCCGATGGGGACGGATATCAAAACCATGCCACTATGTATAACAAACAACGTACGGGTAAGAAAATTATACAAGTAACTATCTAAATCACACAAACATGATTTTTTTTTTATAAAAAGGATAAGAACCAGAGGCTCACCAAGGTGGTGCCGGCGACGGGACGGTGCGGGCGATCGACGGTGGTTAGGACGGGGACGGGAAGGCACTAAGTAAACCACAGCTACATATGCAAACTAAGAAATTTATTTGAGCTCAAATTGCATATAAATCAAATAAAATACCACATATAAATACTCCCGAACTAAAACCCACAAATCACTATACTTATAGAGCATTGCAAGAGTTAATCTAGCAATGAGAGATGAAAAGACAAAGTTGCTAACCTTTGTGAACACTTGGATGGATGGGGTGCCTTCAAATCTTGATAAATTTTGGCAAAAATGGAGGATGAGCTCGAGCAAGAGGGGAAGAACAGAGAGGAGAGGAAAGGGGAAAAACTGAGAGCTCGCGGGCTGGACGAAGGGTTTATATAGGAACCTCTAGTCCCGGTTCATGATACAAACCGGGACTAAAGGTGAGCCTCTAGTCCCGGTTTGTGTCACGAACCGGGACTAAAGGGGCTCGTGGGGCCCCAGCCTGACACCAGCCTGCCACCACCCCTTTAGTCCCGGTTTGTGTTACGAACCGGTACTAGAGATTCAACACAAATCGGGACTAATGATTTCGGCCTCCCGGCAGTTGGAACCGGCACTAATGGTCACATTAGTACATGTCCGTTTTCAAACCGGGACTAATGGGGCTCACGTAAAGTCGTTTTTCTATTAGTGGGTACGAAACAGGATTTCAGTTGAACAACTATGTCTCTATAACTAATGGGTCCAATCTGTCGTACGCATCAAAAACTGAAACGAAAAATGGAGCCGAACAGGGTTCGAATGTGGTACAAAAATATCACGGGCGACCTCCGCTGGCCTATGCACAAAGCAAGTTTCATGTCAAACATTGCCCCTCGTACTTAATGTACTGTGAAGGAAAATGCTTGTGCTACTTAAATGGGCTCCCGTCAGTGCGGCCCATTTAGCACATGTTATTTTTTTTTAAATCAGTAAATTATAATCACATTAATACACATGCTACTACTCCGAATTTTGAACACATTATTTTTTAAATAAAAATGTGAAACGTCTATAGATTATAATCATAATAAACACAAGTATTATTAAAAAAATCTATAAACCAGGGCCATGCCATGTTGTGAGTTATAAATCACGCAAAATAAATAAATAGATGTATGCACATATTATTTAGAAAATACAATTTTGAGTAAAATCCATGAGTGTTTAAAAATGGTTAGTAACTACACATATTTTTCAATATATAGTCATGTATTATATTTTCAAAATTATTAGTTTTTTATAAATGTATAGTGAATACAAACAGTTTTATACACACATGGTTATATTTAGTTATAGAAATTTATGGATAACAACATTTGCTAAATATTTATGCATATTCACATGGTGTATAAACTTGCTCATGGCTTGTATTCAAATTTTTATAAATGTAAATATAATCACGAGTGAATATTCATATATAAATTTTAAATTATGGATTATTTTATACAAAAAAGTAAACGGCATACTTATAAATTATAAATATGTGCGTATAATTTCAAATGTCTGAAAAATTAAAATAATATTTATGGACTGTAATTTAAAAAATATTTACATTACTTAATATTATACAGACATCATTGTAATTAATATATATTATGTTATTTATATGAATATTTTAAAAATAATACATGAATATTTAAAAAAACACATTAACATTTTTTAAAGTTAGTTACTTTAATTTCATGTATAATATTTATAATTATTAATACCACAAGAATAGTTGAACTTTTTTTGTATTACTGTGATTATCAGTTACAAACATTTTACAGTTTTTGTTTTAAATTAAGACGCAGTAAATGGGCAGCGCTGAGTGCAATCCATTTGAATAACACAAGCTTTTTACCTCACAGTACATTAACGGGCATTTATTACAACATAAAGCTCTGGATTGGAGTGGTTAGCACACGCCACTCTCACGCTTCAAGTCGCACGTTCAATACCTGTCCAGCGCCATTTTCCATTTCAACTTTCCTTCTCTACTGACAGGTAGGACCCCATTAATCATAGAGACATATAATGTTTAACTGAAATACTGTTTCGTTGCTAGAAGTGGACCCAATTCCACGTAAGCCAAATACGGTGCCAAATCAGCACACTTTATGTTTACAAAATGGGGTTAGCACCGTATTTGCACGTCCATGTCAAGTAAACATCCGTGTCAAGTTCAAGCACCACGGGTGATATTACCTAAAAAATAAATAAAGACACAACTTCCATTGTTACGAAATACTACTCCCTCCATTCTAAAATATAGTGTGCCCGCACTTTCCGAGGTCCAACTTTGACCATAAATTTAACCAACGAGACCAACTCAAAGTTGAAGCACGGAGATAGAGGAATCACTATATTTTAAAACGGAGGGAGTAATAAAGTTGAACAAAAGCATCAGATTTCTGCAAATGTAATGAATAATGACAATCAAAAGCATATATTTTCCTTCTCAAAATTTCTAATCCTGCAATGCAGCCTTGAATTCAACCTATTCTCCATCGTTGAGTATCATACATCCATGGATTACATTAGAAAATTGTCTACACAAAATCTGTACGGTGGCCAAATTGCGTTCCTAAGGGTGAGTCATGGCGGGCGAAAGGCAAATTGTGGCGAGTTGTGGCCGGTGGAGGGTGAGCTGCAGCCCGGTGAAGGTCCAATCTAGCACCGACGGAGGCTCTGTAGCGGCCGGCAGAGCGCAAGGAGGGCGGAGACTCCATCGCCGCCGCCGCGCACAAGATGGAAGATGAGAGCACTCAAAAGATTTTCCACCTTAATGGTGGATAACAAGGGTTATGTGTTAATTAGCGTTTAAGTGGCAGGTCAGGGACCCCACCTTGAATCTGTGTCGTTCGTTACAGATCCGATGACAAACGCAAAAGGTTTCCAGATTTTCACTAAAAACCAGTTTTCACTTGATACATCACCAAGAATCAATACAGGCCACCACATTTGCATACCGTTACTTTGGTTTGTTTGCTCGTGTGGGTATTGATCTGCTCTGCAAGTGAGATAAGCATTTCTTCAGACAGCTACGGACCAGAAGATGCAACGGACTATTGGCACAAGAAAACATACACAAAACTGCACAGTTTTTTTCTTCCAAAACAATAATAAAGGTTATGTAGAACACTTCTGCTTCGGTACACCCCCTAAACACATCAACGGACAAGATTTCTTGATACCCCTTCATAATAAAAGGTATGATAGTTTTTTTAAAAAAATATGTCAACAATGCTGATACCGGCCAGCCCATTAACAAACACTTAAAATACCATAAAAAACACTTAAAATAGATAGAGGCCGTGGGCCAGCCATTAGAACACTTAAAATAAAATAAACAAGGAGAAGGAGGCCATGGACGGAACCCAGGTCGCCTGGATAACCCACACAAAAGGTTTCCAAATTTTCACTGAAAACCAGTTTTCACTTGATACATCACCAAGAATCAATACGGGCCACCACATTTGCATGCTGTCGCTTTGGTTTACTTGCTCGTGTGGGGGTTGATCTGCTCCGTAAGAGCAACTCTAGCAGACCCCCTATTCCGCGAAACTGTAAACGCAGTTTACAGTTCGCACGGGGACATTTATGCAGCCTCAAAATCGCCACGGCAGAACAGAAGCTATATTCAAACCTGTAAAATTTAAAAAACTTGTTTCGCGCGAGAAATTTAAGCAAAAACTCGCCGGAGCTCACTCGCATAGATAGTTCTTCTTCATATAAGTTCGTACACATCGTGCATATATTACATATAAGTACGCCGGAGCTAGGCCGGGCCTACGCTACCGTACCACTACACAAAATTGAGCTCATCGGAGCTCGTGCGGTAGCTGACCAGCGGCGACTCTCAATCGGAGTCGGAGGAGTCGAGGTCGATGTAGAACTTCGCCTGCTCGGCCTTCATCAGTCGCAGGTCAGCCTCCTTGGACGCGTGCGCCTGCGATGCGGCGACGCCCGTCTGGAGGAAGAGCTGCTCGTACTCGAGCTCGCGGCGGATGCGCTCTTCCATCTCTCCTGCTCCCTCGCTGACCGCTCGAGGACGACGCGCTCGAGGAGCTCCTCCTGCCCCGGGGGGAGGTA
This sequence comes from Thinopyrum elongatum, assembly GCA_011799875.1. Taxonomy (NCBI): domain Eukaryota; kingdom Viridiplantae; phylum Streptophyta; class Magnoliopsida; order Poales; family Poaceae; genus Thinopyrum; species Thinopyrum elongatum. Next base: position 474,630,022 of record CM022297.1, read on the forward strand.
GTCCTCGGGCCCGATGACGCCTCGGCGCGGCGGCGCATCGGGCTCTACGGCGCGAGGCGAGAGCTCCTCCTCCGGCTCCCTCTTCACCGGAATGAGCCGCGAGCTCAATGCGCCCGCGGATGAGCTCCCCGCAGACCAGGAGGCGGAGGAGGCGTGGCGGTGGCGGGCGAGCTCGCGATCGAACTCGTCCAGCTCACGATGGTCGAACGCCGGCGGTGGCCAGCTACCGCAGTTGAGCCACCGACGCGCCCCCCGCTTGCGCGCGGCGGCGGCGCTCCGCCTCATCCCCGGAGCTACCATAGCCGTCCATGGCTTTCGCAGGCTCGCCGGCGGCGAGAAATCGAGCGGGGCGGTGGGGAATCGGGGGGAAACGCGGCGGCGGGCGGCTGCGGGGGGATAGGGTCTCAACCCGCATCTGCCCCGCAAATCCGTAGTTATACGGCTTCGGGGGTAACGTTTGCAGGCCGCGGTAAAAATATTTACGGGCCAGACGAGTATACGGGCTCTGTTCTGGCCAGAAAATTGGGCTGAGTCCGTATACTCGCCGGAATTATGCGGGTTCGCGCGTTATGCGGGGTCTGCTAGAGATGCTCTAAGTGAGATAAGCATTTCTTCAGACACCTACAGAGCAGAAGATGCAACGGACTATTGGCACAAGAAAACATATACAAAACTGCACTATTTTTTTTCTGAAACACATAAAGGTTATGCAGAAACACTTCTGCTTCGGTACACCCCCTAAACATATCAACCGGCAAGATTTTCTTATACCCCTTCATAATAAAAGGTATGGTCTTTCCAAAGTACGTCAACAGTCACTAGTAGAAAACAGGGCTTTGGTTCAGGCCTGCCCAGCCCATTAGTCCCGGTCCAGTCATGAACCGGGACCCATGGGGGCATACGTCCCGGTTCGTGCGCCCAGGGGGCCGGCCGGGCCTCGTGGGGCATTGGTCCCGATTCGTCTGCACCCTTTTGTCCCGGTTCCAGACACGAACCGGGACCAATTGGCCTCGCTCTTGGCCCACATCCATTGGTCCCGGTTCATGGATGGAACCGGGACCAAAGGGTTGCCTTTGGTCCCGGTTCCATCCACAAACCGGGACCAATGGTGTGGCTATATATACCCCTCGCCCGCGAGCAGAGCACTCCACTGCTCTGTTTTTTTCTGGCCGGCGAGGGCAGGGCTTTGTGGTGCTCTAGCTCACCTCTTATGCACATGAGGTGTTCGATGAAATGCCCGAGCCACACTACTTAAGCTTTCTCCTCTCCAAACTCGACCTCCAAGCTCCATTTTCCTCATGATTTGTCTAGGTTTAGCGGTCCGTCACGTCCCGTCCCCGTCTTCACCGCCGTCGATCGCCCGCGCCGATCTCGTCGCCGGCACCACCGTGGTGAGCCTCTTGTTCTTATCTTCTTTCTAAAAGAAAAAAAATTCTTACTTGTATGATTTAGATAGATACTTGTATAATTTTCTTACATTTATTATTGTTTGTTATTATATAGTGCGATGGTTTTGGTATCCGTCCCCGTTGGCCCTCGTCCTGTCTATGATTCAGATGTGGTATATTTTATATTTTATAACTATTTGGTTCATTTATTGTTTATGACAATTATGCCGACCAACGTGACATAGATTTTTTTTATTTAGGAGGTATGTGAACCGGAAATTCCAACCGACCCTATTGTCGAGAGGTTAAATTTAGTTGAAGAAGAAAACAATTACTTGAAGGAAAAATTGAAAAAAAATGAGGAGGAGAAGATGATATTGGAGTTGCATGTTGCGGATGTCGTCGATGATCACAAGATCAAGATGGATGCAATGCGCTTCAAGATTAGAAAGTATAGAAAATATGCCATTCATATCGAGGCTTGATATCATTATGCCGTTAGATCAATTGTTACCTTGGTTGCGATTATGATCGTATTTGTTGTTGCATTGAAATGTTTTACATAGTTTCAATGTATGGTTTAATTAGATGCTCTGGAGAGCTATATGTTGTTCAATGAGAACTATGTATGTACTTTGGTTTTAATGTGATGATGAACTTCTATTAATTTGGTCACTTATCTATTCATGATGTTCTGTAATGGTTTTTGACACACTTAATTATATATAATGCACGCAGATGAACCGGCAATGGATGTACGGTGACAGACGCACCTCCGAGTACATTAAGGGCGTGCATAATTTTCTCGAAATGGCTGAGGCAAACAAGCAGAATGGTTTTATGTGTTGTCCATGCCCTATATGTGGGAATACGAAGTCTTACTCTGACCGAAAAATCCTTCACACCCACCTGCTTTATAAGGGTTTCATGCTACACTATAATGTTTGGACCAAGCACAGAGAAATAGGGGTTATGATGGAAGACAGCGAAAAAGAAGAGGACGATGACAACTATGTGCCCCCTGAATACGGTGATGCTGCAATGGGGGAAGCTGAAGATCAAGAGGAACCAGACGATGTGCCCGATGATGATCTCCGCCGGGTCATTGTTGATGCAAAGAGACAGTGCGAAAGTGAAAAGGAGAAGCTGAAGTTCGATCGCATGTTAGAGGATCACCAAAAAGGGTTGTACCCCAATTGCGAAGATGGCAACACAAAGCTCGGTACCGTACTGGAATTGCTGCAGTGGAAGGCAGAGAATGTTGTGCTTGACAAAGGATTTGAGAAGCTACTGAAAATATTGAAGAAGAAGCTTCCAAAGGATAACGAATTGCCCGACAGTACGTACGCAGCAAAGAAGGTCGTATGCCCTCTAGGATTGGAGGTGCAGAAGATACATGCATGCCCTAATGACTGCATCCTCTACCGCGGTGCGTACGAGAATTTGAACGCAAGCCCGGTATGCAGTGCATTGCGGTATAAGATCAGACGAGATGACCCTGGTGATGTTGACGGCGAGCCCCCCAGGAAGAGGGTTCCTGCCAAGGTGATGTGGTATGCTCCTATAATACCACGGTTGAAACGTCTGTTCAGAAATAAAGAGCATGCCAAGTTGATGCGATGGCACAGAGAGGACCGTAAGAAAGACGGGAAGTTGAGAGCACCCGCTGACGGGTCGCAGTGGAGAAAAATCGAGAGAAAGTACCGGGCTGAGTTTGCAGGTGACCCAAGGAACGTATGGTTTGGTTTAAGCGCGGATGGCATTAATCCTTTCGGGGAGCAGAGCAGCAATCACAGCACCTGACCCGTGACTCTATGTATGTATAACCTTCCTCCTTGGATGTGCATGAAGCGGAAGTTCATTATGATGCCAGTTCTCATCCAAGGCCCTAAGCAACCCGGCAACGACATTAATGTGTACCTAAGGCCATTAGTTGAAAAACTTTTACAGTTGTGGAATGGAAAAGGTGTACGTGTGTGGGATGAGCACAGACAGGAGAAATTTGACCTGCATGCGTTGCTGTTTGTAACCATCAATGATTGGCCTGCTCTCAGTAACCTTTCAGGACAGACAGACAAATAAGGGATACCACGCATGCATGCTGTTCGACGCGATTTTGTACCAAAGAAGTTAAATATGTTTTGTAGTACCTGCTATCTTTTTTTCCCGCTTCTACATGACTAACCCATGTGACTGATTTATCATTTGTAAAAGATTTTTATTATTAGTGCAGGATACCCACGAAAGAGTGATTATGCACACATGGACTAATGTGCATGCATGGCTGATCTCTTGATTAGCCTTGTACGTGGTGCATGGCAAAATTGCCTACGTACTACATGCATACATCGAAGACCAAATATTGTAGCAACGTGCACGCAGGCTCTTGGGCCGATGGGGTGGCAATACGTACATCAGCACAATGCACGTCCTGCCTATATGCGGCGGCCGCGACGACAACTGTACACGTACTGGCCAAACTCCACGTACAGGGATCGGCCCGGCTAGACGCGTACGTCCCAAAGTCGTATCTAAATACGCTCGTGCCCGTCGATCGGATCGTGCACCTTTAGAAGAGAAGATAAGCTTGAACGGAGCTGATAAGATTCGGCAAACCACTCATCTATATCTCGTCCAAGAAAATCGGAACGTACGAGCGGCCGTGGCGTGGCTCCAACGCAGCCAGCGCCCCGCCTCTCTCCCTATAAATACAGAGAGCAAGTCACCATTCCACGGGGAGGGCGATAGCGGGAGAGAGGAACGCATCGAGACGCAGCCAAGAGGAGACGCGCCCGGGGTGCAGCGTCGAGGAGATCAGGCGGACGCGCCCACGCCGGCGGTGGCGCTGGCTTCGTCCTGACTTCGGTGACGGGCCGACGCCGACGGTGTCGACTCGCAAGGCGCGCACTGCATGTGCGCTGCTCGCAGCGGCACCCGGCTGGAGGCGTCGTGGCGGCGGAGAAGAAGAACACGTCCGCGGCAGCGAGCAGGCACCCGACAAGATGAAGAACGGGCAACAACACATGCCCTGTTGACTAACTTCTTTTGATCTCTATATATGTTTTCGTCTAGCAGGCGGCCGAAGAGAAGACACCCAGCCAGGAGGCGACGGCGCAGGCGGCATCACCCAGAAGCGGACCCTCGCCACAAGGAGAGGGGGGCGCCCTCAGTTGGAGACGCGCTTTGCATGTGGTGCAGCGATGACGCGAAGGCACACACACGGCGGCAATGATGAGCGCGCCGGCAATGGGTTGCCTCCGACTTGTGTCAGGCTGCCCGCAAGCAAACCGACGCCTGCCGAGATGTGAACAGGGAGCAGAGCAAGCCCCGCTAATTTATTGTACTTCTTGCCTTTCATCTTACAGGTGTTACACAAGAGAAGGAGGAGGCAATGGCAGAAGCGGATGTACGCAGGAGGCAGCAGTGGGAAGGAGGTATGCACGAAGAGAAGACACGCCCAATGGCGGCAGCGTCGACATGCAGATGAGCGATGAGCCTTGAGGGGCCGAAGGGCAACCACGACGACAGCATGCTCATCGGGCAGCCCACGCGACCTGGTCCTTTCCGGCGGCAGCGCGTGCGGCAAGGAGATCACGGAGGCCAAAGGAGTGATGCGCTATGGTGGCAACACACGTCAAGACACGAGGCCGTGGCCGGCGCCGGCGCCCTCGGCCGCACACACACACGTACCCTTGCCTGTCCGGCCGGCGGCTGCGCCGGTGACAAGGAGGATGGGCAGCAAGCGGAACACGCTGGTGGCGACCGACCTGCGGATGAGCGTGTGCCAACATACAACATGGAGTACCATCTCTCAGGTTAACTAACAATAAATATATTCATCTCTCTTGTGTATCAGGCGAAGAAACACATACACGTACAAGGGTCCAGGAGCAGCACCTGGGCATGGAGGTTTGCAGCCGCTCCTCCTGCGCTGCCTCGTATGGGTAGCAGGCAGGAACCCAAGGAGGGACCCTCGAGAGGACTTGAAGATGGTGGCATACATCCATCCATCATGCCTCGCACCGGGAGGGATCCAGAAGGAACGCCCCAGGAATTGTGGCAGCGATGGCAAGCTGAGGACGAAGAGATGCCGGCCACGGCAGCGGTCTATCCACGGCAGGCGCCCGAGGAGATGAACAAACGGGAGCAGACCAAGCCTCGCTTACTAATTCTATTTGTTACTATGCCTTTCATCTATCAGGTGCTACACAAGAAGAACAGCTGGAAGGCGGAGGAGTCCGTCCCCTGGTGGCAGCGTCGAGGAGATCTGAGGGCGCGCCCATGCGTCCGCGCAGCCGAGAGAGGCGCAAACACACATGGGAGACTCGCCCCCGGTGGCGATATGCTGCAGGAAGTGTCGTACACGACGAGCACGCCGAGCTCGCGATGCATGCACATGCATGATGCAACAACCTCTTCTTTTCATTTCCTGAGCAGGTTCCCGGGAGGCAGAAACTCAGGTACGCAGAAACACACGAAGGTCAGCGGGAGAGAGAAGCGCCTGAAGCCCGGCGAGACGCAAGAAGCCCTCCGCAGAGCTCTCTCACGCGCCAGATCGCCGGCCGGGCGAAAGACGCGGGCAATCACGCCGGCGTACACGGAGAGGAAGAGGCTGGCGTACACCCATGCATCTGTGCGCAGGGAACCTGGGAGGCAGCAACATGAACTCACGATTCATTTTCCCGCAAGACAACGCGAGTATGATCGGACCGCCGCCGGAGATGGAGCCGCTGGCGCCGTCGAGGACGTCGTCAAGCTGGAGCCATGGAGCTCGACGGCGCAGAGGCCACCATTCAGCACTCGCTCCTACTTCGTCATGATGGCGCCGTGGAGAACGGACATACGGCGCTTGCCGAGATGCCGCCCAGTTCATCAAGCCGGCGCCATGCAGGTTAATGACGGCACGGAGGCCGCCATCACCGCCCGCACCTACTTCATCATGACGGCGCCGTGGACGACGACAACACGGAGCATGCTGAGACGCTGCCTGCCGTCGACGCCGCCAAGCCGGCGCTATGGAGGAAGACACCACGGAGATCGCCATCACCACTCGCGACCACTTCGTCACGACGGCGCCGTGGAGGGACGACAACACGGAGCTCGCCGAGAGGCCGCCTACTTCGTCACGACGGCGCCATGGAGGTCGATGGGCGATGGCATAGAGGTCACCATCACTGCTTGCATCCACTTCACGATGATGGTGCCGCGGAAGACAACGGCACGGAGCTCGCCGCGTCGCCGGCCACCATCAATGTCACCAAGACGGCGCCTTGGAGGTCAATGGCAAGGAGATCGCCGCCGTCACCGCTCTAGGGAGCCTGTCATCGACTTCGGCATGCCGGAGAGACGGCATTCATGAAGGGGACCTGGAGCTCCCCCGTAACGCCCTTGTCTTGCCGTGAAGCCGGTGCACTCGCTGGCGGCTTCCAGAAGACGGGCTAGGCATGGGCGTGCATGCCGCGTGCGCCGAAGACGGGCTACAGAAGAAGGAGGGTACGGCTCGGCGTCCCGACCGACGACGGTACCGAAGTAGAGGAGCGCGGTGGCGCCTTCGCGCACATGCCTACCAAGGACGACGAGGAAGCAGCCCGTCCTTTCCTTTTCTTTTTCACGTGCAGGTCCAATGAAGAGGACGGATGACACATCTAGTGGAGATGACCACGAATGACGCTGCGCTCTTCTCGTACATGGTACAACGGTGGCGTCCTCGCACACACGCCTGTGGACGACAAGGCGCTCTTTTCGTACCAGGTGCAATGGAGGCAACGCCACCGGGTTTAGAGACTACACCGGCACCGCGGGAGCTTGTCTAAGCCAAGCCCTTCGTCTTCAAGGCGTCTTGTCTCGGGTTTCGTGACGACTCTGAGAGCAGTTGGAGCTCGTCAATGACGTAGCCCAGTCGTTAGCTCCGGTGCTCCACCATGGCGGCCTACATGTCCCCAGCAAGCAGGACATAATGTACACGTCACGGCCCACATGTCCACGGCGAACAAGTTCACGGCGAACAGGTCCATGGTGGACAGGTTCATGGCGAACGACATACCGATGCATAGGTCCATGGCATCTCAATCGCAGTGGATGGGTTCAATGCCTCGCTTCTTGGAGGAGGCGGTGTGGCGGAACTGGAGCTCGCTGACGACGCAGCCCAAGACTCACTTCTCCCTTCATGGCGTACAGATCTTTGTCCGAACCGGAGTTTGCAACGACACTGTACAAGACTGGTCCCTCCTTCGAGAGGCGCACCCACCGTGGCGGACAGGTCCATGGCGTTGCCGGCGCACAGGTCACACTTTCGCGCAGCACCAGCCCAAGGCGACGCGGTCTCTACGACGCCACCCTCCACTGCCCCGTGAGGCGGCACCTTGGCCTTGGCGGACCGCCAAATACTTGGCGTCTAGTCGAGACGAGGCGCCAACCACCTCGGCCACGCCAATGTGAGCGCCCGTCAGTTTTTACACTGACGCCGGTCTCTCCAAACCATTTCTCCTGCAAGGTGTAGCCCCTTGAACACCCCGGTGAAGCAACCGGTCGTCGAGAAGTCTGAGCCGAGCGCGACCCATGCTACCCCAACAACAACTACTCCAACGCCGCCAAGACCGACGAGGCACGACGGCGAGGGCGGGCGCGGCCACCGCAAAGGCCACGCTACATGCGGCGTGTGTACCGACGAGGACACGGGCTCTGCCACCGCCCACACACACCACCATCATCATGCATGGAGAACGCGAAGCGAAGACGACGAAGATGACCACACGGCATAATCGGAGGTATCTCGCGGAGCAACCCGCGGGAGTAATTAACCGGGAGCCATACGAGGCCCCGGGAACCAGGAGACCGCAATCACCACAGTCAGGCTGGCCGCGCTAGTAGGCCACGGAGCGCACTTTTCTTTATGGGATCTTGTATTTTTGTTTATCCGATGAGATTAATGAAATACCTGTTTCCCGTAACTCTTTTTCTTTGTGTACTACCGTACACTGGTACGCCCGCATATTTTTTCTTTTCCCCGGCGCAAGAGAGAAATACACTCCCCTCTTCCCTTCTCTGTGGAGTTTTAGATGTTTTTCTCATGTCAAACACACGCATTGTTTAGATGACACCCAAAGTATATACCTGGACAAATGCAGGAAGAATGTGTACCCGGGGCATCGTCGATTTCTTACGACCAACCATCAATGTCGAAAGAAAGGCAAGCATTTCAAAGATGAGGCAGATCACCGGAAGAAGCCCGCCATGCCTACCGGTGATCACGTACTTGCTATGGTCAATGATTTACAGGTAATCTTTGGAAAGGGTCCCGGCGGACTATCTGTTCCGAATGACGCTGAGGGACGCGCACCCATGTGGAAGAAGAAATCTATATTTTGGGACCTACCCTACTGGAAAGACCTAGAGGTCCGCTCTTCAATCGACGTGATGCACGTGACGATGAACCTTTGCGTGAACCTGCTAGGCTTCTTGGGCGTGTATGGAAAGACAAAAGATACACTGGAGGCACGGGAGGACCTGCAACATTGGCACGAAAAAGACGGCATGCCTCCAAAGCAGTATGAAGGTCCTGCCAGCTATGCTCTTACCAAAGAAGAGAAGGAAATCTTCTTTGAATGCCTGCTCAGTATGAAGGTCCCGTCTGGCTTCTCGTCGAATATAAAGGGAATAATAAATATGCCAGAGAAAAAGTTCCAGAACCTAAAGTCTCATGACTGCCACGTGATTATGACGCAACTGCTTCCGGTTGCATTGAGGGGGCTTCTACCGGAAAATGTTCGATTAGCCATTGTGAAGCTATGTGCATTCCTCAATGCAATCTCTCAGAAGGTGATCGATCCAGAAATCATACCAAGGCTAAGGAGTGATGTGGCGCAATGTCTTGTCAGTTTCGAGCTGGTGTTCCCACCATCCTTCTTCAATATCATGACGCACCTCCTAGTTCATCTAGTCGACGAGATTATCGTTCTGGGCCCCGTATTTCTACACAATATGTTCCCCTTTGAGAGGTTCATGGGAGTCCTAAAGAAATATGTCCGTAACCGCGCTAGGCCAGAAGGAAGCATCTCCATAGGCCATCAAACAGAGGATGTCATTGGGTTTTGTGTTGACTTCATTCCTGACCTTAAGAAGATTGGTCTCCCTCAATCGCAGTATGAGGGGAGACTGACTGGAAAAGGCACGCTAGGAGGGGACTCAATAATATGCAGGGACGGGCATTCTTGGTCTCGAGCACACTACATAGTTCTACAGAACTCTACCTTGGTGACCCTGTATGTCGATGAACACAAGAACATTCTGTGCTCCAAACACCCGGAGCAGTGTGACGACTGGATTACATGTGAACACATCAGGACTTTCGGCAGTTGGTTGGAAACACGTCTCAGAGGTGACAACACTGTTTCTGATGAGCTGTACTCGTTGTCCAGGGGACCATCTTCGACTGTATTGACTTAGAAAGGATACGAGATAAATGGGATTACATTTTACACGACCGCCCAAGATCAAAAGAGCACCAACCAAAACAGCGGTGTCCGCTTTGATGCAGTAACCAAGAGGGGAAAGGACACATATTATGGTTACATAGTGGACATATGGGAACTTGACTACGGACATGATTTTAAGGTCCCTTTGTTTAAGTGCAAATGGGTCAATCTGTCAGGAGGCGGGGTACAGGTAGACCCACATTACGGAATGACAACAGTGGATCTGAACAATCTTGGGTACACAGACGAACCATTCGTCCTAGCCAATGATGTGGCGCAGGTTTTCTATGTGAAGGACATGTCTATCAAACCGGGAAAAAGAAAAGATAAGGAAGCGAATACATCATACGATGAGCCAAAGCGCCACATAGTTCTTTCAGGAAAAAGAGACATCGTGGGATTGGAGGGCAAGACAGACATGTCTGAAGATTATGAAAAGTTTCATGAAATTCCTCCCTTCAAAGTGAAGGCTGACCCAAGCACCCTGTTAAGCGATGAAGAATATCCATGGTTACGGCGCAATAAGCAAAGGACACAAGCGAAGAAAAAGTGAAGACATATGAAGTCAGAAAGGGTTGAAAATTGATGATGTGGCTTTGAATGGTTCATTTTGAACACACAAAAAGTCTGGAGTTCAAATAAGTTCAAAAAAATGAAATCCCTTTGTAACAGATGAGTTTTCGTCCGAAACCCTGATACTTCGAAAGAGATTGTCCATTTTGTACACGAAGTGCATCCAGTTTTTGTTGTAACCCTCTCAACTTTTTAGCACATGCTATGTGGGTGAAATGATGATATCATGCCAATTTTCAACCTCTTCAGAGTTCATTTGAAGTGCTTTTCAATTTCAGGCTCATTTAGCTCAAAAAAATCAGTAAATGCATGAAAAATAACAGATGAAGTCAGAAAGGGTTGAAAATTGATGATGTGGCTTTGAATGGTTCATTTTGAACACACAAAAAGTCTGGAGTTCAAATAAGTTCAAAAAAATGAAATCCATTTGTAACAGATGAGTTTTCGTCTGAAACCCTGATACTTCGAAAGAGATTGTCCATTTTGTACACAAAGTACATCCAGTTTTTGCCGTAACCCTCTCAACTTTTTAGCACATGCTATCTGGGTGAAATGATGATATCATGCCAATTTTCAACCTCTTCAGAGTTCATTTGAAGTGCTTTTCAATTTCAGGGTCATTTAGCTCAAAAAAATCAGTAAATGCATGAAAAATAATAGATGAAGTCAGAAAGGGTTGAAAATTGATGATGTGGCTTTGAATGGTTCATTTTGAACACACAAAAAGTCTGGAGTTCAAATAAGTACAAAAAAATGAAATCCCTTTGTAACAGATGTGTTTTTGTCTGAAACCCTGATACTTCGAAAGAGATTGTCCATTTTGTACACGAAGTGCATCCAGTTTTTGCAGTAACCCTCTCAAATTTTTAGCACAGCCTATGTGGGTGAAATGATGATATCATGCCAATTTTCAACCTCTTCAGAGTTCATTTGAAGTGCTTTCCAATTTCAGGGTCATTTAGCTCAAAAAAAATCAGTAAATGCATGAAAAATAACAGATGAAGTCAGAAAGGGTTGAAAATTGATGATGTGGCTTTGAATGGTTCATTTTGAACACACAAAAAGTCTGGGTCAAAGAAGTCAAAAAAATGAAATCCCTTTGTAAGATGAGTTTCGTCCGAAAACCTGATACTTCGAAAGAGATTGTCCATTGTACAAAGTGCATCAGTTTTTGTTGTAACCCTCTCAACTTTTTAGCAATGCTATGTGGGGTGAAATGATGATATCATGCCAATTTTCAACCTATTCAGAGTTCATTTGAAGTGCTTTTCAATTTCAGGGTCATTTAGCTCAAAAAAAATCAGTAAATGCATGAAAAATAACTGATGAAGTCAGAAAGGGTTGAAAATTGATGATGTGGCTGTGAATGGTTCATTTTGAACACACAAAAAGTCTGGAGTTCAAATAAGTTCAAAAAAATGAAATCCCTTTGTAACAGATGAGTTTTCGTCTGAAACCCTGATACTTCGAAAGAGATTGTCCATTTTGTACACGAAGTGCATCCAGTTTTTGCTGTAACCCTCTCAACTTTTTATCACATGCTATGTGGGTGAAATGATGATACCATGCCAATTTTCAACCTCTTCAGAGTTCATCTGAAGTGCTTTTCAATTTCAGGGTCATTTATCTCAAAGAATGAACTAATATAGAAAAGAATGAACTGGAAAACTTTTATGAAACTCTAATAGCAAAAATAATAAACTAAAAGAATGAACTAGAAAACTTTAATGAAACTCTAATAGAAAAAAGAATGAACTAGAAAACTTTAATGAAACTCTAATAGCAAAAGGAATCAACTAAAAAGCTTTTATAAACCTCTAGTATTATTGAAACTAAAATTATATAAAATTTATGCAACTAAAATTATCAAAGTATTTTCTGTTCAAAACATTAAAAGCAAAAAGAATTTCTACAAGAACTTTTTTTGTTAGAACTTTAATAGCAAAAAGAATTATCATAAAGATTTTTTTTGTAGAAACTAAAAAACAAAAAAACTGTTTTTGATATAGTGATAAACACAGTAATATAAATAGACAAAAAAGAATCACTCCAAAATCTATTTTATAGTAAAGTAATCACAAACTAGGGATTCACACAAATTTCAAAGAATTCAAATTTAAACTATTCAAATTGAAAAACTAATGGCACTAACAGAAAGTTTATAATTTTTATTACCTAAAAGCAAAAAGAATCACTGAAAAACTGTAAGTATTTTGTTGTAAGTAGAAACAAAATAAAATAATTAAAGCAAAAAAGAAAACAAAAAAACTGGAAAAAAATTAAAAAAATGCCACATACTGGGCCACCACGGCCTGAATACGACTAGGAACCCAACCATGGGCCAGGATTCAGGCCCGCAGCAGGCCCAGTAGGCCCACGGGCAAGGATTCATAGAGTAGGCCCGAAAGCCTGCAGTTGAGAGGAGCTCGAGAGGGTGGGCGCAGCAGCGCTTATAAACCACTCTCGAGCTCTCTCAACTAGCTAGGTGGGACTAAACATCCCACCGCACCGCGCCAGCGCAAGGGCTTTGGTTCCGGTTGGTAGCACCAACCGGGACAAAAGGGGTGCATTGGTCCCGGTTGGTGGCACCAACCGGGACCAATGCGCATTGGTCCCGGAAGGTGTCTGTTTCCCGCCCTTTGGGCTGCTGAAAAGAGACCTTTGGTCCCGGTTGGTGGCACGAACCGGGATCAAAGGGGGGCATTGGTCCCGGTTTGTGCCACGAACCGGGACCAATGTTTCGTGTATATAAGAAAAACTTAGCAGTTTCTCCAAAAATCACTTGTCGATCGCCGTCGCCGCCGAGCCCTGCCCCGACGCCGTCAGGCTGCTCCACCTCGCCATCGTCGCCGACGCCGTCAGGCCCGCCCCTGCCCTCCCCGCCGCCGACGCCGCCCGGCCCGCCCCTGCCCGCCCCGCCGCGGACGCCGCCCGCCCCGACGCCGCCCGGCCCGACGCCGACGCCGCCCCGACCGCCCCTGCCTGCCCCGACGCCGACGCCACCCCGGCCCAACGCCGACGCCGCCCGGCCCGCCCCTGCCCACCCCGACGCCTCCTCTGTGAGCACCGCGCCCCTGCCCCGCCGCCGCCGCCGTCGCGTTGCTTTTTTTTATATATGTTTTTTTTGTTATATATATATATACTTTCTTTTTATATGTATGTATGTATGTATGTATTTTTTGTATGTATGTATGTATGTATTTTTTAAACTTTTTATATGTATGGAGAAGAGGAAGAAGGAAGAAGGAAGAAGGGAAGAAAAAGAAAGAGAGGAAAAAGGGGAGAAAAAAGAGAAGAAGAGGAGGAAAAAAATAAGAAGAGAAAGAAGGAGAAGAAGAAGAAGAAGAGAAGAAGAGGAGAGGAAGAAGAGGAGAAAAAAATAAAAAGAGGAAGAAAAAAAAAAGGAAATTAATCTATTTTTTCTTCTTCTCCTCTATTCCTTCTTCTTCTCCTCTTTTTTCTTCTTCTCCTCTTTTGTTTTTTCTTCTTCTTCCTCTTCTTAATTTTTATCGGGAACGAGGGTGTCGAGGATCGCCGAGCGGTCGAGGGTCGGGAACTAGGGTAGAGGGTCGAGGGTCACCGAGGGGTCGAGGGTCGCCGAAGGTTCGAGGGTCGAGGGTCGTCGAGGGGTCGAGGGTCGAGGAACGCCGAGGGGTCGAGAGGTTGCCTTGTGTCAAAGTATTTTGGAACGGAGTCCCGGATAGGATAATTCGCCTTTTGGTACGAATTTCAGCAAAGGCCTTCCAAATAGCGATATTCGGAAGGCTCTTGCTAAACTTTGTACCAAAAAGCGAATTATCCTATCTGGGACTCCGTTCCAAAATAACTTTGGAGAGCTTCGTACCATCGTGCGCCTGTTACTTTCACCTAATGATGAAGACATGGTTTTGTTGAATCCTTTGACACTAGACAAATGTGACATGAGGGGGTCGAGGGTCGGGAACTAGGGTAGAGGGTCATGAATCGCCAAGCGGTCGAGGGTCGTGAACTAGGGTAGAGGGTCGAGGGTCGCCGAGGGGTCGAGGGTCGTCCAGGGGTCGAGGGTCCAGATTTATCAAGAATGCCCCCATTATGGATGTGCACAAGTTGATCCAATTTTTTTCTGATCTCATCTATATATATATATTCTTCTATATGTCACGTTGTCTATCAAAGTATTGAAGAAATCCATGGCTTCATCATTTGCCAGAAGTAACAGGCGTATGATGCTACGAAGCTCTTCAAAGTTGTTTTGGAACGGAGTTCCTGATAGAATAATTCGCCTTTTGGTACGAATTTCAGCAAAGGCCTTCCAAATAGTGATATTCGGAAGGCTCTTGCTGAACTTTGTTCCAAAAAGCGAATTATTCTATCGGGAACTCCGTTCCAAAACAACTTTGAAGAGCTTCGTACCATTATGCGCCTGTCATTTCCGGCTAATGATGAAGTCATGGTTTTCTTGAATTCTTTGACACTAGACAACGTGACATATAGAAGGGTAGATGAGATCAGGAAAAATATGGACCATTTTCTGCACATCTAGAATGGCATCATTTTGTTAAATCCCTTGTCGGTCCGGATGTCAGACATTCATGAGAGAGGCGGTCCGGCCCAAACCCTAGAAGCGTTGTCGAGGCCACCCCAAACCGTAGAAGCGTTGCCTAGGCCACCCCAAACCCTAGAAGCGTTGTCGAGGCCACCCCAAACCGTAGAAGCGTCGAGCTAGCTAGGTCTACGTTTGCACTAATATATCCATCTGTCATGTTTGTATATTAATTGCCATGTTGTAATATTTGCAGAAACTATGGAGCACCGAGACATCGAAGCAGAACAGTTGTTGGGGGACATAATCCTCGGTGGAGGTGATGTCTTGTCATATCTCAACGACACCGATGGTCTGGAAGGAAAGGGTGAAGCAGGCTCCGGTGATCGAACAATGGAGGTGGAAGGACATGATTATGATGGCTCCGGTGACGGAATGCCGATGGAAGAAGGAGACCGTGATGACTGCTCCGGTGAGCGAACGGAGGAAGGAGCTGTTGCAAAGTCCGGCGAGGTATATATATTAATTAAGCCTGTGCTGACTAGCTAATTGATGCATTAATTGTTTTGGTATGTACACATATTAACTCTCTTCTTTCTTCTTTTCTAGCCCTCCGGATTGAGCCAAACTTCGGTAACAAGACGAGGCCCGAAGAAAAGGTTGCGCCAGGAGGAAAGGTTCACGATTACAGTAATCAAGGGCGATGGCCAACCGATTGAACCCAACCGGACCAAGGAAGCATTTTCTGCTCAGTGCGGGGTTCTTGTTAGGGACATGATCCCGATCAGCATCCACCAATGGAATAAGCCTAAGAGCGAAGACCCTCAAGTGTCTTTTGTCAACGATAGACAGAAAGATGATCTTTGGACCACGCTGAAGGCAAATTTCACCCTACCGCCAGAGGAGGATCCGGATAAGCCAGTTATAGAGCCATTGGTCAAGGCTCATGCTCTTAAGAAGATAGCAGATCTATTCAGGAGGTGGAAGAATGAGTTGAAATCAACGTTTGTCGACAAAGGGAAGACTCCAGAATTCACCGGCCGATTTGAGAAGATAAGAGATCACTGGCCCGCATTTGTGGCCCACAAGACATCGGAGAAGAGTAAGAAGATGTCAGCGACAAACAAGAAAAATGTTGCAAAGAAGGAGCATCACCATCGCACGGGGTCAGGTGGCTACCTCAAAGCCCGGCCGTTGTGGGACAAGGCTGAGAAGGACCTGCTTGATAAAGGGATTGAACCAGAGACATTGAACTGGCCAGACCGTTCAAGGACTTGGTTCTTCAGGGTTGGGGGAACCTTGGACCCTGAAACAGGGAAGTGCCATTGGACGGAGGAGCAACTTGAAATACCCGTCAAGAAGCTTCAGAAGTATATCGCCGCAGCGCAGCAAGGGACGTTCGTTCCCGACAGAGAGAACGACGAGCTCACACAGGCCCTTGGGAATCCTGAGCACCCAGGACGAATACGAGGCACGGCAGGCTCTGTTGCGTGGAAGGTTGGGTTTCCCAGCGCAGGCGGTTACAAAACCCGGGAGAGGAGGAGGAAAGTGGAGCAGACCGAACTGCAGAAGCTGAATGCAAGGGTACGAGCGCTAGAGGAACAAGCACTAGTTCAGAGCTAGCGACCTGCCAGAGCTACCCCAGAAGCTACCCCGCCATCTCAGCGGAGAAGTAGCGTGGCTTCCACCGAGCTCCTTCAGCAGCCTGACTTCACGGCTCCCAGCTACCCCGTGGATGCTATCACGGAGGCTCAATATTGCCACCTTATGACGCAATGGCAGCACCTCAAAGTCAAGGCGGCTGTCGGCTCTGTTGCACCTCCTGAACTCGGCGCAACTTTTCACTGCCTTCCGATTCCACAAGGCTATGCTGTTATGATGGTCGATGAAATAATGGTGGGATTTGAGGAGCTCGTGCTTGACCACCCTACCGGTGAAGGGGAGACTCAGCTGGGTCTTACTCTGAAGACTCCATGTCTATGGCGGAAGGAGCTCATCAACCTTCCGAACTGGACGCCTCCGCCTCCTCCTCCTCCTCTGGCGAGTCAGGGCACTCCGCCTCCTCCTCCTCCTCCTCCGCCTCCTCCTCCGGCGAGTGATTAGGGCACTCCACCTCCTTCTCCGGCTGCTCCGGCGCGTGGCGGCACTCCGCCTCCTTCTCCGCCTGCGCCGGCGCGTCCGAGCAGCCCGCCTCCTCCTCCGCCTCATCAGCAGAAGTGGAAGACAACTGCCGCCGCTCCGGCTGCTCCGGTGCGTCGTAGCACTCCACCTCCTTCTCCGCCTCGTAAGCAACAAAGGAATACAGCCGAAGCCACTCTGACTGCTCCGACGTCTAGCAGTACAGCTAGAGGCGGGAGGCAATACAGATTCGGTCCATCTCTTAAGCCTCTAGAGAAGTTACCATACGAGATGACCGAGGAGGAAAACGCGCAGATCTGTCAAGTCCAAGTGAAGGACTTTTTTTGCAAAGAAAAATCCACCTCCGGAGGAGAAGATAGATCCGGTGAAATTGAAGCACACTTTGGATGCCCTGAAGCGACCACCATCGCCTCCGCCGGATGACAACCATGTCCGCGCTCTTAAAAAGGCAGTGGAAGGAGCGCGCCGGTCGGGAACTACTTCAAGTGACAAAAGGTTACAAGAACGAAGAAGTGGGAAAAAAATTCCCCAGCTCGGCGAACAGGCGAACCAATCGTGCCCCCCGCTCAAGGTGTCTAGCGATATTGTCGCAAATCTGCCGGGGATGCTGCCCGGTATCAATCCTGGTGATTACCTGCCCGACGATGCACATTTTGATACAATGGAGGTGGACGAACACAAATACCGGTACGGGAAGCCTCTCGTCAAACCTGGTGATCCTCCTCTAACAACGATGATGCGAAGATTTCATAAGTGGTACATGGACACCTGCAAGTCTGGGAAGGATATTTTGACGCTGAGAGTTAAAGAGGAGCACGACCTCGTTGGAATTGATCTGTTGTCTATTCCATTTGAGGAGTTCTTCCAGTTTTTCAATCAAAAGGCCCTCGATAAAATAATCATCACTTGCTACTGTCTGTAAGTACTATACTTCTGTAATTAAGTCTCTATATATAGCTCAGCTCTTTCATTGCATGTATATATAATTATCCTCACTATATTATGCAGATTGAAGATCGTCGAATGCAGAAAAGCACAAATCTATGATATTGGGTTCATTAACATAAATCTCATAGATGAATGGACGGTTAAATATAATGCGAAAGAAACCGAGGCCAACTTGCTACAATCGTTGCTTAAAAATCAAAACAAAGATAAAATACTCTTTCCTTACAACTTCAAGTGAGTGTTACTGTCTTCTGCATATTCGATTTCCCTTATTACTCGAGGTTATAGTAATGTAATTGATGAGTTATGCATGCGTGCGCAGCTTCCACTTTATTCTCCTAGAGATTAAGCTTGAGCAGGGACTAGTAACCGTCTTAGACTCAAGACAAAAAGATCCCAAGGAGTATGCGGCCTTGACTGAAATGCTCCAGAAGTAAGTTCAATCGATCATTATCGCACCATATCGGCAACTTTGTTCATTTCCTGATATCAAGTAATTATTTTCTTTGTCTAGCAGGGTTTGGAAAGTGTTCACCGCAGAAGCTCCGGGACTGCCGGGGGAGCTGCGATTTACACACCCGAAAGTAAGTACTACTAGCTAGTTCTGCGCATCTCCCATTGATTCTAGCTAGTTTCATCAATACCATTTATAATGCTTGATTATCAGTTTGATTGACATCTATTTCTCGTAAAGTGGTTGTAGCAGGAAGGCGGGAATAATTTTTGTGGATACTACGTTTGCGAGTACATCTACAACGCGACGACCTCTAAGCGGGGCTACTCTGAAAAACAATATGAAGTGCGTAAGCAATAATATTCACAATTTTATTTTATTACCATCATTTGTGTTGAGTTTCATACATATATATGTATTGACCCCCTTCTTCAAATTAGATGTGGCAGATGCGGGATGAACTCCTACCACAAGATCGCATAAAAGCAATTCAAGAGGAATTGGCGGGACTCTTTCTTGACCACGTCATCAATCCAGCCGGAGAATACCATGTGGAACTTGACATCAGATGTTAGGGATTGTAAGAGATCTTATATTGTATATATGTAGCTAGTAGCGTCGGATTGATATACGAAAACTTGTTGTTCGACCAATCTCTCGGAGAAGGAGGAGGTCGATCACTTCTCTTTGTATATGTTCATGACGATCTTGTGTACTTAATAGTTTTCTTCATTTGCTTACTAGCTAGCGTGTCGAGTCCTCTCTATACGTATAGTACGTAGCGTCGACCAAGCACGAAGATAAGAGAGGACACTTCTCTCTATTAGCTAGCTAACACAATATATGAAACCCCTAAATTAACCCTACAAAACCCCCAACCCCCCCCCCCCCCCTTAAAAAAAACAAAACCCCCAGCCCCTGAACTGCTGATGCGTGGATGATTTTTGGTCCCGGTTGGTGCTACCAACCGGGACAAAAGGCCCTCCTGCCTGGGCAAGCCGCAGCGGCCACGTGGAGTCCCATCTGTCCCGGTTCGTAGGTGAACCGGACTAAAGATATTGGGCTTTAGTCCCGACCCTTTAGTCACGGTTCCAGAACCGGGACAAATGGGCCTCTGGAACCGGGACAAATGGGCCTTTTTCTACTAGTGAGTGCTGATACGGGCCAGCCCATTCACGAACACTTAAAATAAACTAGTAAGCTTGCACGTGAAACGCACATACAACCTTTTGAAGAAAATTTCCCATTTAAGTTCACAAACGTAAAAAATTAACCAACTGCACAAAACAGCAATGTATAGTAAAGTATAAGGGATAAAACAATTTGGAAGCTTGTTTGCAGGCATATGTGTGTATGAATTAATTACTAAAAGGCCCAAACTTTTTTGCACTTTAGAAATAAGCTATCTGCGGCGTGACAGGATCAGTCATGAAAATTTATAACGCCATCTACATGAAGCAATGTTCTCTTCTCATCGTATGTATCTCAGTGAAGAGAGATGACGAGTAAGAAAGCTAACACTGTGTACGGCATATTGGCACTTTAAAATATGTCAGGTACAAAAAAAAGTTCTTTGATGAAAGGATCGAATTCCCACTCATTTCCTAATTAAAAAAAGACTAAAAGAGTGAAAGATAGATGGTAAGTGTCTCGTTGGAGACACCATGAAAACTCATGAAACACTATAGCGTGCATCACTACATCAACTGATGCTACAAACAAATTAATGCAGATCACATGTTTTACCTCAAAAACATGCAGTATGAACGTCACTATTTTGGGCCAGTTTCAGTATTTTTCTCTCAATCACGCATCAAGGGTATAGAAAATCGGAAATCCAATACATGCATATAATTGCATGAAATCTAAGCATTAGAATGCTCCATTGACCTCTGCAAGGACTTCTTGGTGCTCTTGTGCAGGTTCAACATAACAATCCAACCTGCATACATGGAATCATAAATGTATATACGTGGAGCGAGCATAAAAGTGGGATGAAATCTAAGAATTAGAATGCTCCATTGACCTGTGCAAGGACTTCTTGGTGCTCTTGTGCAGGTTCAACACAACAATCCAACCTGCATACATGGAATCATAAATGTATATACGTGAAGCGAGCATAAAAGTGGGATGAAATCAACCAATCTTCTAAGGGAGGATTTTACAGAGGGAGGCTACATGTTAGACATGGCTACGAGCTGGAGTCTAAAATATCAATGGTATAGAAACGTCAAATATAGGCTCTGTTAAAAAATTGGAACCCCTTAAATTGTACTAGAGATACATAAATGGATTAAAAAATTAGATTAACTTAAATCAGAGAGATATAGAGAGTAACATTTGTAAAAACAAAACTGAAATTTGCAAGATGGGGAATGATATGATATATAGATGCCATGGATGCTTGTCATAAGATACAGTACGAAGTGGGGAACATTAGATAACATTGATATAAAATAGATGTCTAGTGCCCAAGATTTGATATCTTATCAAATGGTCCAAGTTCTCCATGTGGCACTGCATCTCATTTTTAATTTCTCTCATTGCAACAACAAAACACACGAAGAAATTTTATCGAGCGATCGGTTTCAAAGTGTAAGCTTAAGGTAATATTTGTTTGAGAAGAGACTAAAAAATGTCTTAGAGCTGATACTCTGTACAAGTTTAGTTAGAAAAATGTATGTCAGTGTGTAAACTTCACTGTTTGACTGCTTAGATAATAAAGGACTGGGTGGTTTCACATCAACTCGTAGTAGTAGCAAATACATGTGCCTAGATAATAAGACTGGAGGATTTCACATCAACTCACGGCCGGTACGTAGTAACAAATACATACTTTATGATATTATAAAGACTAGGGCGTTTACTAACAAAAAATATACAACACATTGGTAGAAGAAACAGTAGAAATACTGAAATAGTACGTAGTGGATATACGGTGAGAGAGGAGATGGGCAACTGCACATGGAAAGAAACGAAAAGAGGAGTTGCTGCAGGTGGGTATGGGTTGCTGCGATGGCCATGGGAAAGGGAAGGAGAGAAGGTTTCAGGGGGCGACGGAACTCCTCACCTGCGACGTCGTTGTTTCAGGGGGTGGCAACAATGGATGGAGGGGAAGCTGCCGACGCGGCGTAGCTTCGGACTGCAGGGAGGCGGCATTGAAGGGAGAGGAGTAGGGTGGCGGTACGTGGTGGCGTCGGGAAGGGCAGGCCGTGCGTGGAGTGCGCCGTCGACAGCGGCCGCGTCCAGGTCACCACACCCGCGACGTCCAGGACTTCAGGTCGCGCTTAAGGAGGCAAGGAAAACGGCCTGCGCCGCTGCGCTTCCCTTCGATCTGGCTCTCTATCTTCCATGACCGGCGCAATGAACGGGGCCGGTGCAACCACTCGTCTAGATCCACCACAGTCGGCACCTCTTCTCTCTCTTCCACGGCCAGGCGAGGAACGAGGCCGGTGGCAAACCCCTCGTCTAGTTCAAGATCGAACGTGGGGGCCGCTTTGGAACCTCTCCACGGGAAAGAAGGAAACCGCAGCGAAAAGAAATCGTGGGATAGATGCGGTGGCATTTACGAGTAAAACGTGGATGGGTTGTCATCGGTGGCAGCGTGGGTAATTAAACATGTGGAAAGCATGGTTGGTGTTAAACATTGGAGCAGTGTGGAGCGTAGGATTTGATCCTTTGGACGGTGGAGATGTTCTGGATCTCCGTCTTTCGTGCTTTTATAGGGGTATAGTAGCTTTGGACGGTGGAGATGTTCTGGATCTCCGCCTTTCGTGTTTTTATAGGGGTATAGTAGATAGATAGATAGATAGATAGAGATCACGGGTCGGTCATTAGAACACTTCAAATATATTTAACAAGGAGAAATTGGAGAGGCCAAGGATCGAACCCATGTCGCCTGGATAAAGGTTTGCGCCATGAAACACTAGCTCACCAACAGCTCTATTAAAAATCACAAGGGCGCGAACAACTTAAGCTAAAAGAGCCGGTTATTCCACTAGTTTTCCTGAGATTTTCTGTTTTTCGTTTTTCCTTTGTTGTTTCACCGGTTTTCTTTGTTTCTTTCTCTGTTTTCACTGAGTTTTTTATTAACTTTCTTTTTCCTTTGCTTTTCTTCGGTTTTCTTTGTTTCTTTCTTGGTTTTCACCATATTATTTTCTTTTCTTCTTCAGTTTTGTTTATTCTTTCTCGTTTTCCATCGGGTTTTTTGTATCTCGTTTTCACTGTTTTTTCATACACACTTCAGGTACATATTTAATACATTTTTCTAATACATGTTTAACAATTTTCAAAATTAACATTTTTCGAATACATGGTCAATATTTTTCTATACATATTTAATATTTTTCAAATGCTTGATTAACATTTTCCAAATACAAGATTAACTTTTTTCATACATCATCAACATTTTTTCTATACACATTTAACTATTGGAAATATGCCTTAGAAGCAATAATAAAATGGTTATTATCATATTTCCCGTTCATGATAAATGTTTATTATTCATGCTAGAATTGTATTGATTGGAAATTCAAATACATGTGTGAATACATAAACTACACCGTGTCCCTAGTAAGTCTCTACCAGACTAGCTCGTTGATCAAAGATGGTTATGGTTTCCTAACCATAGACATGAGTTGTCATTTGATAACGGGATCACATCATTAGGAGAATGATGTGATGGACAGACCCAACCACAAGCTTAGCATCAGATCATTTAGTTAATTGCTATAGCTTTCTTCATGTCAAATATCTGTTCCTTCGACCATGAGATCATGCCACTCCCGGATACCGGAGGAATGTCTTGTGTGCTATCAAACGTCACTTCGTAACTGGGTGATCATAAAGGTGCTCTATGGGTATCTCCGAATGTGTCTGTTGGGTTGCATGGATCGAGACTGGGATTTGTCGCTCCATGTGACGGAGAGATGTCTCTGGGCCCTCTCGGTAATACAACATCATAAGAAGCTTCTTTAGTCACATGATCTTGTATTACGAAACGAATAAAGAGACTTGTCGGTAACGAGATTGAACTAGGTATGGGGATACCGACGATCGAATCTCGGGCAAGTAACATATCGCCGGACAAAGGGAATTGCATATGGGATTGACTGAATCCTTGACATCGTGGTTCAACCGATAAAGATCTTCATTGAATATGTAGGAACCAATATGGGCATCCAGATCCCGCTATTGGTTATTGACCGGAGAGGAGTCTCGGTCATGTCTGCATGTTCCGAACCCGTAGGGTCGCACGCTTAACGTTCGGTAGCGCTAGGGTAGTATTGAGATATTAATAGTGGAAAATCCGAAGGTTGTTCGGAGTCCCGGATGGGATCTGGGACGTCACGAGGAGCTCTGAAATGATCCGCAGGTAAATATTTATATATGGAAAGTTGCTGTCGGGGTTCCGGGAAAAAGTCCGGTTTTTTCGGTATTGTACCGGGAAGCCACCGGAAGGTTCCGGAGGGGTTCGGAAGTCCTCTCGGGGGGTTCCACCATGTCCCATACAGTAGCATGGGCTGTAGGGGGCGCCCTGGCCTTAATGGGCCAGGGGTACCAGCCCCTACAAGGCCCATGAGCATGGGGAAGGGGAAACCCTAAGGGGGAGGGCCTCCACTTGGCTTGGAGGGCACTCCTCCCCCCTTGGCCGCCGCCCCCCTTGCCTTGGGAGGAGGGCTAGGGCAGCCATGCCACTCCCTCACCCCTAGATATAGTGGGGAGGCGCAGGGGCAGCCACCCCTTCCGTGCTTGCCCCGTCTCCCTCCCGTTACTCCTCCTCCACATTCCGTCAACGCTTGGCGAAGCCCTGCCGGAGTTTCGCTGTCACCACCACCACCACGCCGTCGTGTTGGTTCAGATCTCATCTACCTCCTCTCCCTCACTTGCTAGATCAAGAAGGAGAGGACGCTGCTAAGCCGTACGTGTGCTAAACTCGGAGGTGTCACACGTGCGGTACTTGGATCGGATTAGATCGTGACGCGAGTACGACTACGCCAACCATGATCTCTAGATCGTTAACACTTTCGGTCTACAAGGGTATGTAGACACCACTCCCCTCTCGTTGCTATACATCTCCTAGATTGGATCTTGGGTGTTTCGTAGGAATTTTTTTTATTTTCATGCTTCATTTCCCATCAGTGGCATCAGAGCCAGGTCTATGCGTAGATGTATATGCACGAGTAGAATACAAAGAAGTTGTGGGCGTTGACGTTCAAATTGCTTACTTCCCTTGTCTTATTTGGATTCGGCGGTATTGTGCGATGAAGCGGCTCGGACCAACCTTACATGTCCTCGCACATGAGACCGGTTCCACTGTTTGACATGCAACTTGTATTGCATAAAGTGGCTTTGCGGGTGTCTGTCTCTCCCACTTTAGTTGAATCTGATTTGACAAGGGCGGTCCTTGTAGAAGGTTAAAAGGCAACTTGTATATCACCGATGTGGTTTTGCGTAGATAAGAATGGTTCTTATAGTTTGCCCTAGCAGCCATGTAAAATTGCAACAACAAAGTAGAGGATGTCTAACTTGTTTTTGCAAGGCATGTTGTGATGTGGTATGGCCTAAACGTGATGTGATATATGTTGATGTATGAGATGATCATGTTTTGTAATAGGTTCACGACTTGAAAGTCGATGAGTGCGGCAACCGGCAGGAGCCATAGGGTTGTCTTTAATTTATTGTATGACCTGCATGTCAACAAATAACGCCATGTAATTGCTTTACTTTATCGCTATGCGTTAGCAATAGTTGTAGAAGCAATAGTTGGCGAGAAGACCACGTGACGACACGATGATGGAGATCATGGTGTCATGCTGGTGACGATGGAGATCATGCCGGTGCTTTGGAGATGGAGATCAAAAGTAAGATGATAATGGCCATATCATGTCACATATTTTGATTGCATGTGATGTTTATCTTTTATGCATCTTATTTTGCTTAGGATGATGGTAGCATTATAAGATGATCCCTTCACTTAATTTCAAGATAAATGTGTTCTCCTTAAGTATGCACCATTGCGAAAGTTCATTGTTTCGAAGCACCTCATGATGGTCGGGTGTGATAGACTCTATGTTCGCATACAACGGGTGTAAGCCAGTTTTACGCATGCGGAATACTTGGGTTAAACTTGACGAGCCTAGCATGTACAGACATGGCCTTGGAACACGGAAGACCGAAAGGTCGAACATGAGTCATATAGTAGATATGATTGTTGGAAATATGCCCTATAGGCAATAATAAAATGGTTATTATCATATTTCCCGTTCATGATAAATGTTTATTGTTCATGCTAGAATTGTATTGACCAGAAACTTAAATACATGTGTGAATACATAAACTACACCGTGTCCCTAGTATGCCTCTACTAGACTAGCTCGTTGATTGAAGATGGTTAAGGTTTCCTAACCATAGACATGAGTTGTCATTTGATAACGGGATCACATCATTGAGAGAATGATGTGATGGACAAGACCCAACCGTACGCTTAGCATCAGATCGTTTAGTTTATTTGCTATAGCTTTCTTCATGTCAAGTATCTGTTCCTTAAACCATGAGATCGTGTAACTCCCTGACACCGGAGGAATACTTCGTGTGTATCCAAACGTCACTTCGTAACTGGGTGATCATAAAGGTGCTCTACAAGTATCTCCGAAGTTATCTGTTGGGTTGGCATGGATCAAGACTGGGATTTGTCACTCGGCATGACGGAGAGATATCTCTAGGCCCTCTTGGTAATACAACATCTTAAAGAGCTTGCAAGCAATGTGACTAATGAGTTAATCATGGGATCTTGTATTACGGAACGAGTAAAGAGACTTGCCGGTAACAAGATTGAACTAGGTATGAAGATACCGACGATCGAATCTCAGGCAAGTAACATATCGCTGGATAAAGGGAATTGCATACGGGATTAACCGAATCCTTGACATCATGGTTCAACCGATAAAAGATCTTCATGGAATTAGGAATCAATATGGGCATCCAGGTCCCGCTATTGGTTATTAACCGGAGATGTGTCTCGGTCAGGACTACATGATTCCGGAACCCGCAGGGTCGCACTCTTAATGTTCGTTGACTCTAGGTATTGGAATATTTGATGATTGGTAACCGAATGTTGTTCGGAGTCCCGGAGGAGATCCAAGACGTCATGAGCAATCTTAGAATGGTCGATAGGTAAAGATTTATATATGGGAAGTCATATTTTGGGTTCCGGAAAAAGTGTAGTTTTTTTGGTATTGTACCGTGAAGCTTCTAGAAGGTTCCAGAGGATTCCGGAGGGGTCCGAAAGTCCACAAGTGGGTCCACCACGACCCAAGGGCTGGCATGGGTTTAGGGGAGGCGCCCTGGCCTTATTGGGCTAGGCGCACCAAGTTCTCAAAAGCCCTGTGGCTAGGGAAGGGGAAAAAGGAGGAGTCCTAGTAGGAATAGGATTGGACTTGGAGTCCAAGTCCTCTCCCCCTTGGCTGTGCCCTAGGGCTTGGAGGGGCTGTTCCCCATGTCCCTCCACCTATATATAGAGGGGAGGGGCACCCCAAGAGCACACACCAAGCCCTTGGTGCCCCTCTCTCTCTCGTTACTCCGTAGTTCCTCCATCCTCGTTCTAGTAGCGCTTGGCGAAGCCTTCCTAGCTCCACCATCACCACCACGCCGTCGTGTTGGTTGTGATCCCATCTACTTATCCGCCTTCTCTTGCTGAATCAAGGAGGAGGAGACGTCATTGAGCCACACGTGTGCTAAACTAGGAGGTGCCGTCCGTTCGACACTAGATCAGTTGGATCGTGATCGGATCACAAAGAGTACGACTACATCAACCGCGTTATATACGCTTCCGCTTTTGGTCTACGAGGGTACGTAGACACACTCTCCCCTCTCGTTTCTATGCTTCTCCTAGATAGATCTTGGGTGTTCGTAGGAATTGTTTTGATTTTCATGCTTCGTTCCCCAACAGTGGCATCATGAGTTAGGTCTATGCGTAGATGTATATGCACGAGTAGAACACAAAGAGTTGTGGGCATTGATGCTCAAATTGCTTACCTCTCTTATCTTATTTGGATTCAGCGGTATTATGGGATGAAGCGGCCCGGACCAACCTTACTTGTCCACGCACAAGAGACCGGTTCCACCGACAGACATGCAACTTGTTTTGCATAAGGTGGCTAGCGGGTGTCTGTCTCTTCTACTTTAGTTGAATCTAATTTGACGAAGGTGGTCCTTATAGAAGGTTAAAAGGCAACTTGATTATCACCGTTGTGGCTTTGTGTAGGTAAGAACGGTTCTTGCTAGTTGCCCATAGCAGCCACGTAAAATTTGCAACAACAAAGTAGAGGACGTCTAACTTATTTTTGCAGGGCATGTTTTGATGTGGTACGGACAAAACGTGATGTGATATATGTTGATGTATGAGATGATCATGTTTTGTAATAGGTTTACGACTTGCATGTAGATGAGTATGACAACCGGCAGGAGCCATAGGGTTGTCTTTAATTTATTAATCGCCATGTAATTGCTTTACTTTATCGCTATGCGTTAGCAATAGTTGTAGAAGCAATAGTTGGCGGAGACGACCACGTGACGACATGATGATGGAGATCATGGCGTCATGCCAGTGAGGATGGAGATCATGTCAGTGCTTTGTAGATGGATATCAAAGGCACGAGATGATAATGGCCATATCATGTCACATATTGATTGCATGTGATGTTTATCCTTTTTATGCATCTTATTTTGCTTAGAACGACGGTAGCATTATAAGATGATCCCTTCACTTAATTTTGAGAAATTGTGTTCTCCTTGAGTATGCACCGTTGCAAAAGTTTGTCGTTTCAAAGCACCTCATGATGATCGGGTGTGATAGACTCTACGTTCGCATACAATGGGTGTAAGCCAGTTTTACACATGCAAAATACTTGGGTTAAACTTGATGAGCCTAGCATGTACAGACAAGGCCTCGGAACACAGGAGACCGAAAGGTCGAACATGAGTCATATAGTAGATATGATCAACATGGAGATGTTCACTATTGATGACTACCCCATCTCACATGATGATCGGACATGGGTTACTTGATTTGGATCATGTATCACTTAGGCAACTTGAGGGATGTTGATTTAAGTGGGAGCTCATTAGTAATATGATTAACTAAACTAATTATCATGAACATTGTCTAAATTGTCTTTGCAAATTATGTGTAGATTAATAGCTCATGCTGTAGCTGCCTTAATATGTTCCTAGAGAAAGGCTAAGTTGAAAGATATTGTAAGCAATTATGCGGACTAGGTCCGTAGTCTGAGGATTGTGCTCACTGCTGCACAGAAGGCTTATGTCCTTAATGCACCGCTCGGTGTGCCAATCCCTCTAGCGTCGTCTGTGGATGTTGTGAACGTCTGGCAGGCACATTCTTATGACTAGTCGATAGTTTCGTGCGCCATGCTTTACGGCTTAGAAATCAGGGCCCCAAAGACGTTTTGAATGCCACAGAGCATATGAGATGTTCCAAGAGCTGAAATTGTTATTTCAGGCTCATGCCCGTGTTGAGAGGTATAAGACCTCTGACAAGTTATTTGCCTGCAAGATGGAGGAGAACAGCTCAGTTAGTGAGCATGTGCTCAGAGTGTCTATGTGCTACGATCGCTTGAATCAAATGGGAGTTAATCTTCCAGATAAGACAGTGGTTGACAAAGTTTTACAGTCACTGCCACCAAGCCATAAGGGTTTTGTGATGAACTATAATATGCAAGGGATGGAGAAAATGATCCCCGAGCTATTCGCGATGCTTAAGGCCACAGAGGTAGAAATCAAGAAAGAGCATCAAGTGTTGATGGTCAATAAGACCACCAGTTTCAAGAAGGGTAAGGGAAAGAAAGGAGACTTCAAGAAGAATGGCAAGACAGTTGCTGCACCCGTGAAGAAACCCAAGGCTGGACCCAAACCAGAGACTAAGTGCTTCTATTGCAAGGGGAAGGGTCACTGGAAGCGGAACTGCCCCAAGTACTTGGCAGATAAGAAGGATGGCAACGTCAAACGTAGGTATATTTGATATACATGTTATTGATGTGTACCTCACTAGTGCTCGTAGTAGTGTCTGGGTATTTGATACCGATTTAGTTGCTAATATTAGTAACTCGAAGCAGGAGCTGCAGAGTAACGGAGACTAGCTGAGGGCGAGGTGACGATGAGTGTTGGATGTGTCTCCAAGGTTGATATGATCACCATCGGCACGCTCGTAATACCTTCGGGGTTAGTATTAAACCTAAATAATGGTTATTTTGTGCCTGCGTTGAGCATAAAACATTATATCTAGATATTGTTTATTGCAAGACGTTTATTCATTTAAGTCAGAGAATAATGGTTATTCTGTTTATATGAGTAATATCTTTTATGGTCATGCACCCCTTGTGAATGGTTTATTCTTGTTGAATCTCGATCGTAGTAATACACATATTCATAATATTGATGCCAAAAGATGCAAACTTAATGATGATAGTACCACATACTTGTGGCACTGCCGCTTAGGTCATATTGGTATAAAGCGCATGAAGAAACTCCATGCTGACGGACTTTTGGAATCACTTCATTATGAATCATTTGATACATGTGAACCATGCCTCATGGGCAAGATGACTAAAACCCTGTTTTCCGGAACAATGGAGCGGGCAAGTGACTTGTTGGAAATAATACATACCGATGTATGCTGTCCGATGAGTGTTGAAGCACATGGTGGATATCGTTATTTTCTTACCTTCACAGATGATTTGAGTAGAAATGGGTATATTTACTTAATGAAACACAAGTCTGAAACATTTGAAAAAGTTCAAGGAATTTCAGAGTGAAGCGGAGAATCATCGTAATAAGAAAATTAAATTTCTACGATCTGATCGTTGAGGTGAATATTTGAGTTACGAGTTTGGTATGCATTTAAGACAATGTGGAATTGTTTCACAGCTCACGCCACCTGGAACACCACATCGTAATGGTGTGTCCGAACGTCGTAATCGTACTCTATTGGATATGGTGCGTTCTATGATGTCTCTTAGTGATTTGCCACTTTCATTTTGGGGTTATGCATTAGAGACAACCGCATTCACTTTAAATAGGGTACCGTCTAAATCCGTTGAGACGACACCGTGTGAGTTGTGGTTTGGCAAGAAATCTAATCTATCGTTTCTTAAAGTTTGGGGATGCGACACTTATGTCAAGAGGCTTCAGCATGATAAGCTCGAACCCAAAGCGGAAAAGTGCGTCTTCATAGGATACCCTAAAGAGACCATTGGGTATACCTTCTACCACAGATCCAAGGGCAAGATCTTTGTTGCCGAGAATGGGTCCTTTCTATAGAAGGAGTTTCTCTGGAAAGAAGTGAGTGGGAGGAAAGTAGAACTTGATGAGGTAATCGTACCTTCTCTCGAATTGGAAAGTAGCACATCACAGAAAGCAATTCCCATGATGCCTACACCAACTAAAGAGGAAGCTAATGATGATGATCATGAAACTTCGGATCAAGTTACTACTGAACTTCGTAGGTCGACCAGGGTATGTTTCGCACCATAGTGGTACGGTAATCCAGTCCTAGAAGTCATGTTGTTAGACAACGGCAAACCTGCAAAGTATGAAGAAGCTATCATGAGCCCGGATTCCAACATATGGCTTGAGGCCATGAAATCCGAGATAGGATCCATGTATGAGAGCAAAGTATGGACTTTGGTGGACTTGCCCGATGATCAGCAAGCCATTGAGAATAAATGGATTTTTAAGAAGAAGACAGACGTTGATGGTAATGTCACCATCTATAAAGCTCGACTTGTCGCAAAAGGTTTCCGACAAGTTCAAGGGATTGACTACGATGAGACTTTCTCACCCGTAGCGATGCTTAAGTCTGTTAGAATTATGTTAGCAATTGTTGCATTTTTCAATTATGAAATCTGGCAGATGGATGTGAAAACTGCTTTCCTTAAGGAAGAATTGTATATGATGCAACCTGAAGGTTTTGTGGATCTTAAGGATGCTAAAAAGGTATGCAAGCTCCAGCAATGCATCTATGGACTGGTGCAAGCATCTCAGAGTTGGAATATACGCTTTAATGAAGTGATCAAAGCTTTTGGGTTTATACGAAGTTTATGAAGAAACTTGTATTTACAAGAAAGTGAGTGGGAGCTCTATAGCATTTCTGATAGTATATGTGGATGACATATTGTTGATTGGAAATGATGTAGAATTTTTGGAAAGCATAAAGGGTTGTTTGAAAGGGGTTTTTCAAAGGAAGACCTGGGTAAAGCTGCTTACATATTGGGCATCAAGATCTATAGAGATAGATCAAGATGCATGATAAGACTTTCAGAGAGCACATACATTGACAAGATTTTGAAGGAGTTCAAAATGGATTAGTCAAAGAAGGAGTTCTTTCCTGTATTGCAAGGTGTGAAGTTGAGTAGGACTCAAAGCTCGACCACGGTAGAAGAAAGAGAAAGGATGAAGGTCATTCCCTATGCCTCGGCCATAGGCTCTATAATGTATGCCATGCTGTGTACCATACTTGATGTGTGCCTTGCCATGAGTCTGCAAGGGGGTACAAGAGTGATCCAGGAGTGGATCACTGGATAGCGGTCAAAATTATCCTTAGAGGACTAAGGAAATGTTTCTCGGTTATGGAGGTGATAAAGAGTTCGTCGTAAAGGGTTACGTCGATGCAAGCTTTGATACCGATTCGGATGACTCTGAGTCGCGAACCGGACACGTATAGTGGAGCAGTCATTTAGAATAGCTCCAAGTGGAGCGTGGTAGCAGCATCTATAGTATGACATAGATATTTTCAAAATACACATGGATTTGAATGTTGTAGAGACCCGTTGACTAAAACCTCTCTCACAAGCAAAACATGATCAAAACCCATAACTGATTGGGTGTTAATCACATGGAGATGTGAACTAGATTATTGACTCTAGTGCAAGTGGGAGACTGTTGGAAATATGCCCTAGAGGCAATAATAAATGGTTATTATCATATTTCCCGTTCATGATAAATGTTTATTGTTCATGCTAGAATTGTATTGACCGGAAACTTAAATACATGTGTCAATACATAAACTACACCATGTCCCTAGTATGCCTCTACTAGACTAGATCGTTGATCAAAGATGGTGAAGGATTCCTAACCATAGACATGAGTTGTCATTTGATAACGGGATCACATCATTGGGAGAATGATGTGATGGACAAGACCCAACGTAGACTTAGCATCAGATCATTTAGTTTATTTGCTATAGCTTTCTTCATGTCAAGTATCTGTTCCTTAAACCATGAGATCGTGTAACTCCCTGACACCGGAGGACTACTTAGTGTGTATCCAAACGTCACTCATAACTGGGTGATCATAAAGGTGCTCTACAAGTATCTCGGAAGGTATCTGTTGGGTTGGCATGGATCATGATTGGGATTTGTCACTCAGTATAACGGAGAGATATCTCTGGGCCCTCTTGGTAATACAACATCTTAAAGAGCTTGCAAGCAATGTGACTAATGAGTTAGTCACGTGATCTTGTATTACGGAAATGAGTAAAGAGACTTGCCGGTAACGAGATTGAACTAGGTATGGACATACCGACGATCGAATCTCGGGCAAGTAATATATCGCCGGACAAAGGGAATTGCATACGGGATTAACCGAATCCTTGACATCCTGATTCAACCGATAAAAGATCTTCATGGAATATGTAGGAATCAATATGGGCATCCAGGTCCTGCTATTGGTTATTGACCGGAGAGGTGTCTCGGTCATGACTACATGATTCCCGAACCCGCAGGGTTGCTCGCTTAACGTTCGTTGACGCTAGTAGTATTGGGATATTTGATGATTGGTAACCGAATGTTGTTCGGAGTCTCGGATGAGCTCCCAGACATCACGAGGAGTCTCGGAATGGTCGAGAGGTAAAGATTTATATATGGGAAGTCATATTTTGGGTTCCAGAAAAAAGTGCAGTTTTTTTGGTATTGTACCGTGAAGCTTCTAGAAGGTTCCGGAGGATTCCGGAGGGGTCCGGAAGTCCACAAGTGGGTCCACCACGATGCAAGGGCTGGCATGGGCTGAGAGGAGGCACCTTGGCCTTATTGGGCTAGGCGCACCAAGTCCTCAAAAGCCCATGTGGCTAGCGAAGGGAAAAAAGGAGGAGTCCTAGTAGGAATAGGATTGGACTTGGAGTCCAAGTCCTCTCCCCCTTGGCTGCGCCCTAGGGCTTGGAGGGGCTGTTCCCCACGACCCTCCACCTATATATAGAGGGGAGGGGCGATCCAAGAGCACACACCAAGCCCTTGGCGCCCCTCTCTCTCCCGTTACTCCGTAGTTCCTCCGTCCTCGTTCTAGTAGCGCTTGGCGAAGCCCTGCTAGCTCCACCATCACCACCACGCCATCGTACTGGTTGTGATCCCATCTACTTCCCTGCCTTCTCTTGCTGGACCAGGGAGGAGGAGACGTCATCGATCCACACGTGTGCTAATCTCGGAGGTGCCGTCCATTCGGCACTAGATCGGTTGGATCGTGATCGGATCGCGAAGAGTACGACTACATCAACCGCGTTATATATGCTTCCGCTTTCGGTCTACAAGGGTACGTAGACACACTCTCCCCTCTTGTTGTTATGCTTCTCCTAGATAGATCTTGGGTGTTCATAGATTTTTTTTATTTTCATGCTTCGTTCCCCAACAATGATCAACATGGAGATGTTCACCGTTGATGACCACCCCATCTCACGTGATGATCGGACATGGGTTGGTTGATATGGATCATGTAAACACTTAGACAACTTGAGGGGTGTTGATTTAAGTGGGAGTTCACTAGTAATTTGATTAACTGAACCAATTATCATGAACATAGTCTAAAGTCTTTGCAAAGTATGTTGTAGATCAATGGCTCGCGCTGTAGCTCCCCTGAATTTTAATGCGTTCCTAGAGAAAGCTAAGTTGAAAGATGACGGAAGCAACTATGCGGACTGGGTCCGTAACTTGAGGATTATCCTCACTACTGCACAGAAGGCTTATGTCCTCAAAGTACCGCTAGGTGTGCCACCCACTCCCCCAAACCTGGACGCTATGAACGTCTGGCAGACCAGGAATGATGACTACATGATAGTTCAGTGCGCCATGCTTTACGGCTTAGAACCGGGGCTCCAAAGACATTTTGAGCACCACGGAGCATATGAGATGTTCCAGGAGCTGAAATTGGTATTTCAGGCTCATGCCTGGGTTGAGAGGTATGACACCTCCGACAAGTTCTTTAGCTGCAAGATGGAGGAGAACAGCTCCGTTAGTGAGCATGTACTCAGAATGTCTTGACACTACAACCGCTTGAATCAGTTGGGAGTTAATATTCCAGATGAAGTAGCGATTGACAGAGTTCTTCAGTCACTGCCACCAAGCTACAAAGGCTTCATGAAGAACTATAACATGCAAGGGATGGAAAAGATGATCCCTGAGCTCTTCGCGATGCTTAAGGCCGCGGAGGTAGAAATCAAGAAAGAGCATCAAGTGTTGATGGTTAATAAGACCACCAGTTTCAAGAAGAAATGCAAGGGAAAGAAAGGGAACTTCAGGAAGAATGGCAAGCAAGTTGCCGCTCCCGTGAAGAAACCCAAGGTTGGACCAAAATTTGAGACTGAGTGCTTCTACTACAAGGGGGATGGTCACTGGAAGTGGAACTGTCCCAAGTACTTGGCAGATAAGAAGGATGGCAACGTCAACGTAGGTATATTTGATATACATGTTACTGATGTGTACCTCACTAATGCTCGTAGTAGCATTTGGGTATTTGATACCGATTCAGTTGCTAATATTAGTGACTCGAAGCAGGAGCTAGGGAGTAACGGAGACTAGCTGAGGGTGAGGTGACGATGAGTGTTGTATGTGTCTCCAAGGTAGATATGATCACCATCGGCACGCTCGTAATACCTTCGGGAATAGTATTAAACCTAAATAATGGTTATTTGGTGCCTGCGTTAAGCATAAAACATTATATCTGGATATTGTTTATTGCAAGACGGTTATTCATTTAAGTCAGAGAATAATGGTTATTCTTTTTATATGAGTAATATCTTTTATGGTCATGCACCCCTTGTGAATGGTTTATTCTTGTTGAATCTTGATCGTAGTGATACACATATTCATAATATTGATGCCGAAAGATGCAAATATAATGATAATAGTACCACATATTTGTGGCACTGCCGCTTAGGTCATATTGGTGTAAAGCGCGTGAAGAAACTCCATGCTGATGGACTTTTGGAATCTCAAGATTATGAATCACTTGAGACATGCGAACCATGCCTTATGGGCAAGATGACTAAAACTCCGTTCTCCGGAACAATGGAGCGAGCTAGTGACTTATTGGAAATGATACATACCGATGTATGCGGTCCGATGAGTGTTGAAGCATGCGGTGGATATCGTTATTGTCTTACCTTCACAGATGATTTGAGTAGATATGGGTATATTTACTTAATGAAACACAAGTCTGAAACATTTGAAAAGTTCAAGGAATTTCAGAGTGAAGTGGAGAGTCATCGTAACAAGAAAATAAAGTTTCTACGATCTGATTGTGGAGGTAAATATTTGAGTTACGAGTTTGGTATGCATTTAAGACAATGTGGAATTGTTTCATAGCTCACGCCACCCGGAACACCACAACGTAATGGTGTGTCCGAACATCGTAACCGTACTTTATTGGATATGGTGCGTTCTATGATGTCTCTTACCGATTTGCCACTGTCGGCGTTCTGGGAACTAGGGTACCCAGACGTGCCTGCCTGCGGCCCATGGCGTGGC
The DNA here is from genome assembly GCA_011799875.1 of Thinopyrum elongatum. Classification (NCBI taxonomy): domain Eukaryota; kingdom Viridiplantae; phylum Streptophyta; class Magnoliopsida; order Poales; family Poaceae; genus Thinopyrum; species Thinopyrum elongatum. Next base: position 474,666,327 of record CM022297.1, read on the forward strand.
CTCATCGACGGCCTGGTACGGCCCACCTACGAAAATGGTCAAGACAAGACCCTCGCGAGGGGCCAAGCCTCGCGAGGCGGACGACGCCAAGACCTCCTGAGGGAGCGGCCTCCCCAGGCTGCCTCCTGAGGAGCGGAGATTCCTATGCAGGTGCCCAACCTCATGAGGTTGCGATGACGCAAGCCATGACGACCAAAGCCAGGCGGGCGCTAGTGGGCGCAGAGAAGACAGTTTCCCCTTTGGTGCTAGGGAGGCAAGCGCAGGCGTGGATTCGTGAGGAATCAGGCAAAGGTTTCCATTCCAGTGAAACAAGACCAGGACTGCCAGGGCGGCAGGATGGATGTCATCGCCGAGCCCACCACGGTGTCACGACCAGAAGCTTTGCAGGCGAAGACCACCTTTCGTCAGGATAAGATGTACTACTTGTCCCCTTTCAAATTGGCCACTATGGGAACCCTTCCCGCCTATGTTTTTGGGGGAAGAGGACCAAGGCCACTATATATATAGGTTAGCCACCACCATAGACGAGGACAGCTCATTTCACACCCGAGAGCAGGCCTTGCGAGCTTGTTCATCCCTTGTACTTGTTCATCCTCAGCTCCTCATGAGGCAAATCCACCACAAAGCAGGAGTAGGGTCTTACACCGCAAGGTGGCCCAAACCTGGGTAAATTGCCGTGTTCATCTTCTTCCTCGTTCTTTGAGCTAGGCTGTAGGGTGGTGAGTTGGTTGGCTAGATAGGTTGAGTTCCTCGCACACGCCCCAGAGTTTGAACCTTTCTTGGATCAGCGGAGCCCTGAATCCGACATTTAGCGGGCCAGGTAGGGGCATGTCGAAGCCTCTCCTACACCGCTCGCTCCGCCGCCATTCTGCCGTCCCTATGGCTGACGCTGGCCGTGTCCGTGCCGAGCGCGGGGCCGCTCGTGTCGCCCAGACGGCATTCGTGGGTAATGGTGCTCCTCGCCGATCTGCCTCCCCGATGGCTAATGCCGCCACCGACCCTGCTGCTCGCGAATAGCAGGACTCATTGCTGCCACCGTCTGTGCGTCACGACGGCTGCACCGCGACTCCATCACCCACTCCAGCCACGGTGTCGTCTTCTCACGTTCGTCGTGGGCCGGTGAACGCACAGTCTACACTGCTCATGGCGCGCGGGCTTCTGCGCTATCGTCCGGCCAACGACCTCTACGACGACTAGCTCGGCCGCATCGCCGAGCTCGTCAACGCCGCCGGTGAGGCTCCCGCACTGCCCCACCCGCTTCGTCCTTCACCGTCCCTGGCGGGCGACGTGGCTCACGGCGCACCTCCTCCTCCTCCTCTGCACGCCGTGGATCCCGAGCCCAGGTTCGCGCACGCCGTGGATCCCGATCCCAGGAGTGAGGCACCCCAGCGCGACCCGCCGCGCAGGGCACTGGCGCGCGATGAAGAAAGCTGCCAGGTGGTGCAGCAGCCCCAAGGAGAGGCACGTGCGCTTCTAGCGCCACCGCGTTAAGACCGCGCGCCGCCAGAGGCGGTGGCGCGCGGGCGCCAAGACCAAGCTCCCCTCGTGCGACCGGCCCCTGTGAGTGCGGCAGGCTGCCGTGCTTTCACCCCGGGGCTGTGCCGTGTCGTCTGGCCCGGCAAGTTCAAGCCGGATCTGCCTCCATGCTATGACGGCACTCCTGATCCCGCTGAGTTCCTCCAGCTCTAAGAGCTAAGCATCGAGAAGGCAAATGGCGACGAGAAGGTCATGGCGAACTGGTTCCCGATGGCCCTCAAGGACGGCGCGTGTTCTTGGCGCCTGAACCTCTCGGTGGGGTCGATCTCCTCCTAGGACGGGCTGCGTGAGCGCTTCATCGCCAACTTACAAGGCACTCGCAACCGCGCTCCCGTAGCCAGCGACCTGCGGTGCATAAAGCAGCAGCCGGGCGAGACCCTGCACAAGTACATACAACGCTTCACGAACGTCCACCTCAAGATCCCGAAGGTGTCGGACGAGGCCATCATTTCGGCGTTCTCTGAAGGCATCCGGGATGTCAAGATGAAAGAGGAGCTCTCCATGCACGAGGATCTGTGCTCGGCCCTGGAGATGTTCAACATGGCAACCAGGTGTGCGAGGGTAGAGGAAGGTCGCCTCTCCCTCCTGGAGCTCCCAGAGGCTGATCCTGAAGACAAGAAGGCCAAGGCCAAGGAAGTGAAGCGCAAGGGCCCCACTGTGCTGGCTGCGGAGCCCGAGATGAAGCGCGGCTGTGACCCCGGCGAATCCTCCAGGGGCAACCGCCTGTTCTGCGTCTTCCACAACGTTCACAGCCACAACACCAATGACTGCCAGGAGCTCTGGGCAATCCGCGACGGGCGCCTTGGCCGCCGTCCTGAGCGCAATGACCGTGGCTACGGCCGCGGAGGAGGCCGCGGTGGTGGCCGCTGGGACAACCGCGACCCCGCCAGGACTGGCGCGATCAGCCTCGTGAGGACCACTGGCAGGGCCAGCCTCGCGACGGCCCCTGGCGTGACCAGCCTCGCAAGGACCGTCCTCAGGGCAATGCTAGCCTTCCTCCGCTGCCGCCGCCACCAAGGAGAAACGACGACAACCGCCAGGATGATGGGGCTGGGGGCTTCGAGGAGCCGCGTGCGATCGCCTACATCCTAGGCGGTGCTCAGGCCCCCGCCTCTCATCGCATCTTCAAGCAGTTTGCCCGCGAGGTAAACGCGGCTCTTCCCAAGCTTGAGGCGTCGCGTCCCTCAGATGGTCCAAGTACGCCATCACCTTTGACTCCATGGACCAGCTCAAGTGCTCAGCCACCGTCGGCGCGCTCCCCATGCTCTGCGCGCCAACCATCAGCAACGTCCTTGTCACCAGAACACTCATCGATGGTGGCGCGGGGCTCAACATTCTCTCCATTGAGACATTTGAGACGCTCCAGGTGCCATACGACCAGCTCCTCCCCACCAAGCCCTTCTCAGGGGTGACCGATGGCTCCACCGTCCCCATAGGGCAGATCCGCCTCCCTGTCACCTTCGGCCAGCGCGACAACTACCACACCGAGCTCATTGACTTCGACGTCGCCCACATTCGCCTCCCGTACAATGCCATCCTCGGGTATCCGGCCCTTGCCAAGTTCATGGCAGCGACGCACCACGGCTACAATGTCCTCAAGATGCCAGGGAGTGGTGGCATCATCACGGTCGCCTGCGATGAAAAGGCTGCGGTGTGCTCCCTTGAGCGCGCCTACCAGGCTGCAGCGGTCGAGAACTCTGACGACGAGGGTGCCGTCCGACCCCCTGAGGCCATCCCCAGGAAGAAGAAGCAGCTCCTCCTCAGGGGCCGTCAGGAGGCTGGGGCGCCCGACGACCATGCCTCAGGCCCCGCACCCACTGCTGGGGCGCCCTTCCCTCTCACATAGGAAGGCGTGCTCGGCGCCCCTCTCAGGACGGGCTCAGGGGCTCTCGTCTGGAGGGCCTCCGACCTGACCGGCGTCGCGAGGGAGGCATTCGGGCACCACGTGGGGGTGTGCTTTGACTCGCGCCTCCGTGAAAGAGGCGCAAGGCGCCAGGCGCCAGGCGCTCAGGAGTTCATCACCAAGGCAATCGAGGAGCTTCAGGAGGCGCGAGCCATGCGTGGCGAGCGTCGTCCCGCATCATCCAGTGCAGCTGCCGCCCCTGACGTGGGTGGCGAGCTGCGCGTCTGCGTCAACATCCCAGGCCTCAACAGGGCTGCTTCTCAGGAGTTCTTCTGGCCGTCCCACATTGGACGGAGCGGGGGCTGCCCCCGCAGCTACGTTCGCATGCCGTTCGGCCTGCTGGATGTGGCTGCCTCGCACCAGCGCTACATGCAGGGCGTCCTGGCGGCTCACGAGGCCAGGCGCCAGGTGGTCCTGACGGAGGAGGTGCCGGACCCTCGCGAGCTTCCTGGGCCTCCAGAGACTCCCGAGCCTCAGGAGCCAGCTGGCTCATGAGGGGCGATCTCTACATCATGCGTCTTCAGCTACTCCAACGCTTCTACAACGATGGTGCCAGGTGACTTTTTGGTTTGTTCAGTTGAGGGCGCCCCTCGGGCCGCATTATCCTCAAGCTGTTGCGGCCCGCCCCAATAGCTGCGTCATTCTGATTCGTGTACCCCGGACCAGTTATGCGTGTTCGAGTTATTTTGATGATTAACGTCACGACTGTTGACTCGTTACCTATGGGGTTGCCCTTCGTGGCCCCCGCGCACTGCTAACCCGCCTCTCGCTCATCCCGCAACAGGGGCTACTGGCACGACGCCTGTGCTCGGGTCCGTCCCTGCAGCGTCGATAAACCTAAGAGATCGAGCTCTGACTCGCGGCCAGCCCTGCACACGTCACCTCGCCGGGTCCTTAGTGCCTTCGTCCTCCCGCGGAAAGACCATCGGCAGGATAGCAAGCGCGATGGCATGTTATGTTTTTCAGCTAACCCGCAGGAGCCTCCGGGGGTGAGACCACAAGCGGCCTCACCAATGCCCCGTTACCATGGAAGGACGCCACGCTATGTGCCAAGGGGCGCGGCCCCCCTGGGCCCCCCTCAGGCGCCGCCACTCTTCTCTTGCACAAGTCGCTTGCACGTTAAAGGGGGGCCCTTGAGTACCGCACGTCAGGGGCCCCTACTGGCTCTCACGCCCTCGCCCCCTGGCCTTGACCATGGCATCACGTCCTGGCATACCAGCGGCGGCCGAGCTTCGCTCGAGAGCCGGGTCCCGAGGACGTAGAGCACACAGACAAGCGAGGGAGATGGAGTCGGTGGGAGCCTGGTGGGGAAGCGCCATCAGGAAAAGGGGCGCGGCCTAGCGACGCACAAGGAGTTCGCCCTCGAAGCAAGGGAACCACCACAGGCTCGCCAAGATAAGTCACCTCACACGCACAGGCGTGAACCTCGTAATCAGCATTCTGTCTCTCGTGATCTCGCTTAGGCAAGGAAACTTCCCTTTCAGTCCTTCGGAAGCCGCTTGCGCGTCAAAGGGGACCTCCTGAGCATCGCGCCTCAGGGGCTCTTACCGGACCTCGGGCCGCTCACCTCCTGGCCTTGACCACGGCATCATGACCTGGCATACCAACGATGGCCGAAGCTCGCCTGGGGACTAGGTCCTGTCGGCACAGAGCACTAAGCTACCGCGAGAATGAAAGGGGGGAACCATGCTAGAGCAAGGGACGCAAACACGACATAGATTAGAAATGATAACATTAAAATACGAGCATCATGATTTTTACACACCCCCGTGGGGCCTATCATGATTCTCGCGCAGGAACGGAATAAAAGGAAAAGCCTCCAGAGGGCCACGGCCTCGGCAGCATCGCCCGTGACGTCGGGATAGCACCATTCCTCCCCTAGGTCCGGGCGCTGCGATGCGGTGGCTCGTAGCTGTTGTCGTCGCTCGTGTCTGGACCAGAGGAAGCGCTGCTGCTGCTGGAGGAGTTGCGGACAAGGCCAAGGGCAAGTTCACCGCCAGGGGCCTCGCCGCTGCACCGGTCTAAAGGGCGGTCGCCGTCCCGGTCGCCTCCCCTGGGGCAGCACTCCAGACGCCGGCCGTCCTCCCCGAAGACCTTGAAGAAGAGCGTTGATGCCCCGTCAAACTTGAAGTGGATGGCGTGCCTCCCCTCCGAGTTGCAGGCGCAGGCGATCGCGTCCCATCCTCGAGTCATGAAGACATCGCCAGGGTTGACGGCCTCAACCTACGCCTCTGAGGCTTGGCTGCAGCAGCCGTCGTGTTGCAGCCACAGCTCGATGGGCCCTTTGGGCGGTATCTCCCCCGCCAGGAATCGCAGGAGCCAGATCCACGTGCGCGGCGGCATTACTGCCCACACCATAAACTCGTGGACCGTGCCCTCGGCATGGGTCTGCGGGCGGGGTGGCTGTGCGGCCAACACATGTTCTCCTTCACGACTCCGTTCCCCGCGGCGTCTGTGGCCGCTCCTGTGGGCAGGGCTATGCGCGCGAACATCCGCATGGACCGGGAAGCCCGGTGGAGTGCGTTCATGACAAGGTCGCATCGCCATGGGCGTCGTAGTGGCATCGCGGGGGCAGCCATGCCTTTTCTTCGGAGGAAGCAACTCCGGTTCCGTCAGAGGGGCCTTTCCTTTCTCGGCGGCCGAGAAGCTCCTCACTGGCGCCATGGAAGCTCTGGCAAGATGGCGGCGGGACGAAGAAGAAGAAGGGCAGGCGGCGAGAAGATGAAGATGAGCTGGGGGCTCCACCCCCTCTCCCATTTATAGGCGGACGGAGGCCAACCAGCGGCCTCCCAAGCTCCGAGCAATGATGGCCTATCTACATGCATCAGGCAGTTGTCAAGTCACGCGGTTGCCGAGGCAGTGTGGGGAAGTGGAGACGCCCGCATCACATCAAGCGCCACGCGTCAGCCTGGCCCGCAGGCGAATGGCGCCTGCGGCGATTCGCCCTTGCCCCTTGGCTTCGCCTCGAAGCCAAGCCTGAGCGCGCCTTGGGCCGAGGGCTACTGTCGGTGTTCTAGGAACCAGGGTACCCAGACTTGCCTGCCTGCGGCCCATGGCGTGGCCTCATCGACGGCCTAGTATGGCCCACCTACGAAGATTATCAAGACAAGACCCTCTCGAGGGGCCAAGCCTCGCGAGGCGGACGACGCCAAGACCTCCTGAGGGAGCGGCCTCCCCAGGCTACCTCCTGAGGAGTGGAGATTCCTATGCAGGTGCCCAACCTCATGAGGTTGCGATGACGCAAGCCATGACGACCAAGGCCAGGCGGGCGCCAGCGGGCGCAAAGAAGACAGTTTCCCCTTTGGTTCTAGGGAGGGAAGCGCAGGCGTGGGTTCCCGAGGAATCAGGCAAAGGTTTCCATTCCAGTGCAACAAGACCAGGACCGCTGCTACTTCTTGAGCTTGCGTTGGTTTTTCCCTTGAAGAGGAAAGGGTGATGCAGCACAGTAGAGATAAGTATTTCCCTCAGTTAAGAACCAAGGTATCAATCCAGTAGGAGAAACGCACAAGTCCCCAAAAGATGCACCTACACAAACAATCAAACACTTGCACCCAACACGATAAAGGGGTTGTCAATCCCTTCACGGTCACTTGCAAAGGTGAGATCTGATAGAGATAAATAAAACTAAACAAAAGATGAAATATTTTTGGGTTTTTTGGTTTATAGAGCTGAAAATAAAAGATTGCAAAATAGTAGATCGGAAACTAATATGATGGAAAATAGACCCGGGGGCCATAGGTTTCACTAGAGGCTTCTCTCATGAAGGCAAATAATACGGTGGGTGAACAAATTACTGTCGAGCAATTGATAGAAAAGCGCAAAGTTATGACGATATCCAAGGCAATGATTATGCAATATAGGCATCACGTCCGTGTCAAGTAGCCCGACTCCTGCCTACATCTACTACTATTACTCCACGACCGCTATCCAGCATGCATCTAGAGTATTAAGTTCATAAAGAACGGAGTAACGCCTTAAGTAAGATGACATGATGTAGAGGAATAAACTCAAGCAATATGATGAAAACCCCATCTTTTTATCCTCAATGGCAATAATTCAATACGTGTCTCGCTATCCCTACTTTGTCACTGGGTGAAATCACGCAAGATTGAACCCAAAGCTAAGCACCTCTCCCATTGCAAGAAAAACCAATCTAGTTGGCCAAACCAAACCGATAGTTCAAAGAGAAATACAAAGATATCAAATCATGCATATAAGAATTTAGAGAAGATTCAAATAATATTCATAGATAAGCTGATCATAAATCCACAATTCATCGGATCTCGACAAACACACCGCAAAAGAAGATTACATCAGATAGATCTCCAAGAACATCAAGGAGAACATGGTATTGAGAATCAAAGAGAGAGAAGAAGCCATCTAGCTACTAGCTATGGACCCGTAGGTCTAAGGTAAACTACTCACGCTTCATCGGAAGGGCAATAGAGTTGATGTAGATGCCCTCCATGATCGAATCCCCCTCCGGCAGGATGCCGAAAAAGGCCCCAAGATGGGATCTCACCGGAACAGAAGGTTGCGGCGGTGGAAAAGTGTTTTCATGGATGCTTCTGGTGGTTCTGGAATATATGTGAATATATAGGAGGAAGATCTAGGTCAGGGGGTCACCGAGGGGCCCATAAGCCAGGGGGCGCTCCCACCCCCTAGGGCGCGCCCTCCACCCTTGTCGCCGCCTCGTGGCTCTTCTGACTTGCACTCCAAGTCCCCTGGGTGTCTTCTGGTCCAAGAAAAATCATCGTGAAGTTTTATTCCGTTTGGACTCCATTTAGTATTCCTTTTCTGCGAAGCTCAAAAACAAGGAAAAAACAGAAACTGGCACTGGGCTCTAGGTTAATAAGTTAGTCCCAAAAATAATATAAAATAGCATATTAATGCATATAAAACATCCAAAACAGATAATATAATAGCATGGAACAATCAAAAATTATAGATACGTTGGAGACATATCAAGCATCCCCAAGCTTAATTCCAGCTCGTCCTCGAGTAGGTAAATGATAAAAACAGAATTTTTGATGTGTAATGCTACCTAACATATTTATCCATGTAATTTTATTTATTGTGGCATCAATGTTCAGATCCATATGATTCAAAACAAAAGTTTAATATTGACATAAAAACGATAATACTTCAAGCATACTAATAAAGCAATCATGTCTTCTCAAAATAACATGGCCAAAGAAAGCTATCCCTACAAAATCATATAGTCTGGCTATGCTCCATCTTCATCACACAAAGTATTCAAATCATGCACAACCCTGATGACAAGCCAAGCAATTGTTTCATACTTTTGATGTTCTCAAACCTTTTCAACTTTCACGCAATACATGAGCGTGAGCCATGGGCATAGCACTACAGGTGGAATAGAATATGGTGGTTGTGCAGAAGACAAAAAGAAGGAGATAGTCTCACATCAACTAGGAGTATCAAGGGGCTATGGACATGTCCATCAATAGATATCAATGTGAGTGAGTAGGGATTGCCATGCAACGGATGCACTAGAGCTATAAATTTATGAAAGCTCAAAAAGAAACTAAGTGGGTGTGCATCCAACTCGCTTGCTCACGACGACCTAGGGCAATTTGAGGAAGCCCGTCATTGGAATATACAAGCCAAGTTCTATAAAGAAAAATTCCCACTAGTATATGAAAGTGATAACATAGGAAACTCTCTATCATGAAGATCATGGTGCTAGTTTGAAGCACAAGTGTGGAAAAAGGATAGTAACATTGCCCCTTCTCTCTTTTTCTCTCATTTTTTTGTTGGCATCTTTGGCCTCTTTTATTTTTTTCTGGCAATGCTCTAATAATGAAGATCATCACACTTTTATTTACTTACAACTCAAGAATTACAACTCGGTACTTAGAACAAAATATGACTCTATATGAATGCCTCCGGCGGTGTACCGGGATGTGCAATGATTCAAGAGTGACATGTATAAGTATGAAAAGGTGGCCTTGCCACAAACACGATGTCAACTACATGATCATGCAAAGCAATATGACAATGATGGAGCGTGTCATAATAAAACGGAACGGTGGAAAGTTGCATGGCAATATATCTCGGAATTACTATGGAAATGCCATAGTAGGTAGGTATGGTGGCTATTTTGAGGAAGGTAAAAGGTAGGTGTAAGGTACCGGTGAAAGTTGCGCAGTACTAGAGAGGCTAGCAATGGTGGAAGGGTGAGAGTGCGTATAATCCATGAACTCAACATTAGTCATAAAGAACTCATGTACTTATTGCAAAAATCTATTAGTCATCGAAACAAAGTACTACGCGCATGCTCCTAGGGGGATAGATTGGTAGGAAAAGACCATCGCTCGTCCCCGACCGCCACTCATAAGGAAGACAATCAATAAATAAATCATGCTCCAACTTCGTTACATAATGGTTCACCATACGTGCATGCTATGGGAATCACAAACTTCAACACAAGTATTCCTACAATCCACAATTACTCACTAGCATGACTCTAATATCACCATCCTCATATCTCAAAACAATCATAAGGAATCAAACTTCTCATAGTATTCAATGCACTTTATATGAAAGTTTTTATTATATCCCTCTTGGATGCCCATCATATTAGGACTAAATTCATAACCAAAGCAAATTACCATACTGTTTAAAGAGACTCTCAAAATAATATAAGTGAAGTATGAGGGTTCAAAAATTTCTATAAAATAAAACCACTGCCGTGCTCTAAAAAGATATAAGTGAAGAACTAGAGCAAAATTGCCTAGCTCAAAAGATACAAGTGAAGCACATAGAGTATTCTAATAAATCACGATTCATGCGTGTCCCTCTCAAAAGGTGTGTACAGCAAGGATGATTGTGGCAAACTAAAAAGTAAAGACTCATATCATACAAGACGCTCCAAGCAAAACACATATCATGTAGTGAATAAAAATATAGCCTCAATTAAAGTTACCGATAGACGAAGACGAAAGAGGGGATGCCTTCCGGGGCATCCCCAAGCTTAGGCTCTTGGTTGTCCTTGAATATTACCTTGGGGTGCCTTGGGAATCCTCAAGCTTAGGCTCTTGCCACTCCTTATTCCATAGTCCATCAAATCTTTACCCAAAACTTGAAAACTTCACAACACAAAACTCAACAGAAAACTCATGAGATCCGTTAGTATAAGAAAATAAATCACCACTTTTGGTACTGTTGTGAACTCATTATTTATTTATATTGGTGTAATATCTACTATATTCCAACTTTCTACATAGTTCATACCCCCTGCCCCCCCCCCGATACTACCCATAGATTCATCAAAATAAGCAAACAACACATAGAAAACAGAATCTGTCAAAAACAGAATAGTCTGCAAAGATCCGAATTGTTCTAATACTTCTGTAACACCAATAATTCTGAAAAATTAGGACAACAGAGGAACTTTCTATATAAATCTTGTGTAAAAAATTCAGGTTTTTTCGACGCCCTAGTGAATTATTAAAATTCTGTGACTGGACACAAAAGTTTTTGTTTTTCAGCAAGATCAAATCAACTATCACCGTAAGCCATCCCAAAGGTCTTTCTTGGCACAAACACTAATTAAAACACCAAAACACAATTACTACAGAGGTAATAATGTGTATTTTATTCAAAACAGAAGCAAAAGAAAAAACGCAAAAAGAAAATTGGGTTGCCTCCCAACAAGCGCTATTGTTTAACGCCCTTAGCTAGGCAAAAAAAAAACATAGATCTAGGTATTGTCATCTTTGGTCTTTATCTTTTTAATGGAGTTATGCTCAAATCCGGGAGGTTCTTTATGTTTCTCATCATCTTCAGAAATCTTTATATTTAGAGCGTCCAACCGCTTATTGCAAAGAGTGATCAACATATTCATGCGATGGAGATTTCCACTAATATTTTTGAGAGGTTCAAGGGATTTTTGAAAAAAAATTGTAATTCACACAATTTCTCAAAAACTTGTGTTCCCTCTTGGGTACGATGCAATCCCTTTTGTGGGGGTAATATTCCTACTATTCCTTCTATTATCTCATAAGCAATGTTGGCATCAATTTCAATAAAATTTCCTTTAGCAGCGAAATCCAAAAGTTGTCTATGGGACATGGTTAGTCCAACATAAAAATTACGGAGTAAAATCTTAGTATCCCCCTCTATAGCACAGTTGTGATAAGACTCTACCATCCTATACCAAGCATCCTTTAAATTTTCTCCTTGTTTCTGTTTGAAGTGAAGAACTTCAAATTCAGGAGACAAAGGAGGGGTAAAAGTGCTAGTCATGAAAGCAAATCAAGCGATCTAACACATGAGCAAATAAAAAGCAAACGAAAAGATGAACAGAAGAAGGGCGAATAAAAAGGAAAATCATTTTAAAAATCATTTTAGAAGTGGGGGAGAGGAAAACGAGAGGCAAATGGCAAATAATGTAATGCAAGAGATGAGAGTTTATGATGGGTACTTGGTAGGCTTGACGTAGATCTCCCTGGCAACGGCGCCAGAAATGCTTCCACCTACTTTTTGAGCTTGTGTTGGTTTTTCCCTTGAAGAGGAAAGGGTGATGCAGCACAGTAGAGATAAGTATTTCCCTCAGTTAAGAACCAAGGTATCAATCCAGTAGGAGAAACGCGCAAGTCCCCAATAGATGCACCTACACAAAGAATCAAACACTTGCACCCAACGCGATAAAGGGGTTGTCAATCCCTTCACGGTCACTTGCAAAGGTGAGATCTGATAGAGATAAATAAAACTAAACAAAAGATAAAATATTTTTGGGTTTTTTGGTTTATAGATCTAAAAATAAAAGATTGCAAAATAGTAGATCGGAAACTAATATGATGGAAAATAGACCCGGGGGCCATAGGTTTCACTAGAGGCTTCTCTCATGAAGGCAAATAATACGGTGGGTGAACAAATTACTGTCGAGCTATTGATAGAAAAGCGCAAAGTTATGACGATATCCAAGGCAATGATTATGCAATATAGGCATCACGTCCGTGTCAAGTAGACCGACTCCTGCCTGCATCTACTACTATTACTCCACACATCGACCGCTATCTAGCATGCATCGAGAGTATTAAGTTCATAAAGAGCGGAGTAATGCCTTAAGTAAGATGACATGATGTAGAGGAATAAACTCAAGCAATATCATGAAAACCCCATCTTTCTATCCTCGATGGCAACAATTCAATATGTGTCTCGCTACCCCTACTTTGTCACTTGGTGAAATCACGCAAGATTGAACCCAAAGCTAAGCACCTCTCCCATTGCAAGAAAAACCAATCTAGTTGGCCAAACCAAACCGATAGTTCGAAGAGAAATACAAAGATATCAAATCATGCATATAAGATTTCAGAGAAGATTCAAATAATATTCATAGATAAGCTGATCATTAATCCACAATTCATTGGATCTCGACAAACACACCGCAAAACAAGATTACATCAGATAGATCTCCAAGAACATGACGGAGAACATGGTATTGAGAATCAAAGAGAGAGAAGAAACCATCTAGCTACTAGCTATGGACCCGTAGGTCTGAGGTAAACTACTCACGCTTAATCGAAAGGGCAATAGAGTTGATGTAGATGCCCTCCATGATCGAATCCCCCTCCGGCAGGATGCCGGAAAAGGCCCCAAGATGGGATCTCACGGGAACAGAAGGTTGCGGCGGTGGAAAAGTGTTTTCGTGGATGCTTCTGGTGGTTCTGGAATATATGTGAATATATAGGAGGAAGATCTAGGTCAGGGGGTCACCGAGGGGCCCACAAACCAGGGGCGCCCCTCCTAGGGCGCGCCCTCCACCCTTGTCACCGCCTCGTGGCTCTTCTGACTTGCACTCCAAGTCCCCTGGGTGTCTTCTGGTCCAAGAAAAATCATCGTGAAGTTTTATTCTGTTTGGACTCTGTTTAGTATTCCTTCTCTGCGAAGCTCAAAAACAAGGAAAAAACAGAAACTGGCACTGGGCTCTAGGTTAATAAGTTAGTCCCAAAAATAATATAAAATAGCACATTAATGCATATAAAACATCCAAAACAGATAATATAATAGCATGGAACAATAAAAAGTTACAGATACGTTGGAGACGTATCAACCGCCAGGGCGGCAGGACGGATGTCATCACCGAGCCCACCACGGCATCACGACCAGAAGCTTTGCAGGCGAAGACCACATTTCGTTAGGATAAGATGTACTACTTGTCCCCTTTCAAATTGGCCACTGTGGGAACCCTTCCCGCCTATGTTTTTGGGGGAAGAGGACCAAGGCCACTATATATATAGGTTAGCCACGACCATAGACGAGGACAGCTCATTTCACACCCGAGAGCAGGCCTCGCGAGCCTGTTCATCCCTTGTACTTGTTCATCCTCAGCCCCTCGTGAGGCAAATCCATCACAAAGCAGGAGTAGGGTCTTACACCGCAAGGTGGCCCGAACCTGGGTAAATTGTCGTGTTCATCTTCTTCCTCGTTCTTTGAGCTAGGCTGTAGGGCGGCGAGTTGGTTGGCTGGATAGGTTGAGTTCTTCGCACATGCCCCAGAGTTCGAACCTTTCTTGGGTCAGCGGAGCCCTGAATCCGACAGCCACTATCGTTTTGGGATTATGCATTAGAGACAGCCGCATTCACTTTAAATAGGGCACCGTCTAAATCCGTTGAGACCACACCTTATGAATTATGGTTTGGTAAGAAACCTAAGTTGTCGTTTCTTACAGTTTGGAGATGCGAAGTTTATGTCAAGAGGCTTCAGCCTAATAAGCTCGAACCCAAAGCGGAGAAATGCGTCTTCATAGTATACCTTAAAGAGACCATTGGGTATACCTTCTATCACAGATCCGAGGGCAAGATTTTTGTCGCTAAAAATTGGTCCTTTCTAGAGAAGGAGTTTCTCTCGAAAGATGTGAGTGGGAGGAAAGTATAACTTGATGAGATAATTGTACCTTCTCTCGAACTGGAGAGTAGCACATCACAGAAAGCAGTTCCCGTGATGCCTACACCAACCGGAGAGGAAGCTAATGATGATGATCATGAAACTTCAGATCAAGTTACTACCGAACTTCGTAGGTCGACACACATTCCTCACCGGAGTGGTACGGTAATCCCGTCCTGGAAGTCATGTTGTTAGACAACGGCGAACCTACGAACTATGAAGAAGCAATGATGGGCCCGGATTTCGACAAATGGCTTGAGGCCATGAAATCCGAGATAGGATCCATGTATGAGAACAAAGTATGGACTTTGGTAGACTTGCCCGATGACCGGCAGGCCATTAAGAATAAATCGATCTTTAAGAAGAAGATAGACGCCGATGGTAATGTCACCGTCTATAAAGCTCGACTTGTCGGAAAAGGTTTTCGACAAATTCAAGGAGTTGAGTACGATGAGACTTTCTCACTCGCAGCGATGCTTAAGTCTGTTAGAATTATGTTAGCAATTGCCACAGTCTATGATTATGAAATCTGGCAGATGAACGTCAAAACAGCATTCCTTAACGATTTCCTTAAGGAAGAGTTGTATATGATGCAACCGGAAGGTTTTGTCGATCCTAAGGATGCTAACAAGGTATGCAAGCTCCAACGATCCATCTATGGACTGGTGCAAGCATCTCGGAGTTGGAATTTACGCTTTGATGAGGTGATCAAGGCTTTTGGTTTTATACAAACTTATGGAGAAGCTTGTATTTACAAGAAAGTGAGTGGGAGCTCTATTGTGTTTCTGGTAAGTATATGTCGATGACATATTGTTGATCGGAAATGATGTAGAATTTCTGTAAAGCATAAAGGGTTGTTTGAAAGGAGTTTTTCAAAGGAAGACTTGGGTAAAGTTGCTTACATATTGGGCATGAAGATCTATGGAGATAGATCAAGACACCTGATAAGACTTTCACAGAGCACATACCTTGACAAGATTTTGAAAGAGTTCAAAATGGACCAGTCAAAAAAGGAGTTCTTTCCTGTATTGTAAGGTATGAAGTTGAGTAAGACTCAAAGCTCGACCACGGCAGAAGAAAGAGAAAGGATGAAGGTCGTCCCCTATGCCTCAGCCATAGGATCTATAATGTATGCCATGCTATGTACCATACTTGATGTGTGCCTTGTCATGAGTCTGGCAAGGGGGTACAAGGGTGATCCAGGAGTGGATCACTGGATAGCGGTCAAAATTATTCTTAGGTGCCTAAAGAGGACTAAGGAAATGTTTCTCGGTTATGGAGGTGATAAAGAGTTCGTCGTAAAGGGTTACGTCGATGCAAGCTTTGACACCTATCCGGATGACTCTGAGTCACAAACCGGATACGTATAGTGGAGTAGTCATTTGGAATAACTCTAAGTGGTGCGTGGTAGCAGCATCTACAGTATGACATAGAGATTTTCAAAGTACACACGGATCTGAATGTTGCGGACCCGTTGACTAAAACCTCTCTCACAAGCAAAACATGATTAAACCCCAGAACACATTGGGTGTTAATCACATAGCGATGTGAACTAGATTATTGACTCTAGTGCAAGTGGGAGACTATTGGAAATATGCCCTAGAGGCAATAATAAAATGGTTATTATCATATTTCCCGTTCATGATAAATGTTTATTGTTCATGCTAGAATTGTATTGATTGGAAACTTAAATACATGTGTGAATACATAAACTACACCGTGTCCCTAGTAAGCCTCTACCAGACTAGCTCGTTGATCAAATATAGTTATGGTTTCCTAACCATAGACATGAGTTGTCATTTGATAACGGGATCACATCATTAGGAGAATGATGTGATGGACAGACCCAACCGTAAGCTTAGCATCAGATCATTTAGTTATTTGCTATAGCTTTCTTCATGTCAAGTATTTGTTGCTTCGACCATGAGATCATGCCACTCCCTGATACCGGAGGAATGCCTTGTGTGCTATTAAATGTCACTTCATAACTGGGTGATCATAAAGGTGCCCTACAGGTATCTTCGAAGGTGTCTATTGGATTGCATGGATCGAGACTGGGATTTGTCGCTCCGTGTGACGGAGAGATATCTCTGGGCCCTCTCGGTAATACAACATCATAAGAAGCTTCATGTGACTAATGGGTTTAGTCACGGGATCTTGTATTATGGAACGAGTAAAGAGACTTGTTGGTAACGAGATTGAACTAGGTATGGGGATACCGACGATCGAATCTCGGGGAAGTAACATTTCGCCGGACAAAGAGAATTGCATACGATTGACTGAATCCTTGACATCGTGATTCAACCGATAAAGATCTTCGTTGAATATGTAGGAACCAATGGACATCCAGATCCCGGTATTGGTTATTGAGCGGAGAGGAGTCTCAGTCATGTCTGCATGTTTCGAACCCGTAGGGTCGCACGCTTAACGTTCGGTAGCGCTAGGGTAGTATTGATATATTAATAGTGGAAAATCCGAAGGTTGTTCGGAGTCCCGGATGGGATCCGAGACATCACGAGGAGCTCTAGAATGGTCCGGAGGTAAAGATTTATATATGGAAAGTTGTTGTCGGGGTTTCGGGAAAAAGTTCGGGTTTTTTCGGTATTGTACCGGGAAGCCACCGGAAGGTTCCGGAAGTCCTCGGAGCGTTCCACCACGTCCCATACAGTAGAATGGGCTGTAGGGAGGTGCCCTGGCCTTAATGGGCCAGGGGCACCAGCCCCTACAAGGCCCATGTGCATGGGAAAGGGGAAACCTTAAAGGGGAGGGCCTCCACTTGGCTTGGAGGGCACTCCTCCCCCCTTGGCCGCCGCCCCTTTGCCTTGGGAGGGGGTCTAGGGCAGCCACGCTCCTCCCTCACCCCTATATATAGTGGGGAGACGCAGGGGGCAGCCACCCCTTCTGTGCTTGCCCCGTCTCCCTCCCGTTACTCCTCCTCCACGTTTCGTCACCGATTGGTGAAGCCCTGCCAGAGTTCCGCTGCCACCACCACCACGCCGTCGTGTTGGTTCAGATCTCATCTACCTCCTCTCCCTCACTTGCTGGATCAAGAAGGAGGGGACGTCGTCGAGCCGTACGTGTGCCAAACTCGGAGGTGCCGCACGTGCGGTACTTGGATCAGATTGGAACCCGACGCGAGTACGACTACGTCAACCACGATCTCAAGATCTTTAACGCTTTCGGTCTACAAGGGTATGTAGACACCACTCCCCTCTCGTTGCTATACACCTCCTAAATTGGATCTTGGGTGTTTCGTAGGAATTTTTTTGATTTTGATGCTTCGTTCCCCATCATTAACATATTTCAAATGCTTGTTTAACATTTTTCAAATAAAGCTTAACATTTTTTGAATACATGGTTTACATTTTTCTATACACATTTAACATTTTTCAAATACTTGATGAACATATTTTTCATATGCTTGGATTACATTTTTCAAATACAAGGTTAACACTTTTTAAATATAGGGTCCACATTTTTTCTATACACATTTAACATTTTCAAATGCTTAATTAACATTTTTGAAATACTTGTTTAACTTGTTTTCAAATGCTTGGATTAACTTTTTTAAATACCTGTTCAACTTTTTTCACACACATTATATTTTTTGTACACATGAGAAATATTTTATCTATACACATTTAACATTTTTCAAATGCTTGGTTAACATTTTATATCAAATATTCTATTTAAAATGTTTTTGTAATATATTTATTTAGAATATTTGGAAGCATAAACGAAAGTGAATAAATAAGTAAATAAAAACGTGAATATAAACGAGCCCTCCTGTGCGGTTGGACCGGCCAATCTAGCATCTGGCTTAACGCGAGGCTTCCCTACATCTCACTGTAAGCGAGAAATAGGGGTGCCCGTGATACGCGGCGTGTGCCGCCCGTACAAGGCCTGGCGTATGTGGTATACGCGAACCTTATTTGGAGCCTTCAGCATTTTTTCCTCTTTCGTTTTAATATTCAAAAAATGTGCACCATGGGAGACTCAAACTCCAACCCTCAAGGTTTGTTCGTGTTTTTTTGAGTCATGTTTTATTCTGATTTTTAGTTTTTTTATTTCTTTTTCTCTTCAATTCTGTTTTGAAATGTGTTAACTTTTTAGAATTTGAAAAAATTCAAATTCATGAATCTTTTCTCAATTTTGTGAATCTTTTTGAATTTCTCAAAGTTTTTTGCCACTTTTTCCGTTAATTTTTTTAAATGATAATTTTATCAAAACTGTGAATAATTTTTGAAAAATTAATGAACTTTTTTCAACTCGACGAACGCTTGGCCCGGCCAAACAAGCGCCAGACAGGGATCGATGTTGTCGCCTAGTTGGGCCAAGGCCTAAGCATTTTTTTCTATTTTCTAGTTTTGTATTGTCTTCTATTTTTTGTTAATTTATTTTTTCCTTTTTGAACTTTATTATTATTTTTGAAACATGTTCAAAATTTTGAATATTGTTTCGAATGCAAAAGAATATTCTTGTTTTCAAATATTGTGTAAACTTTTAAAAAATATTTTGGAACTTCAAAAAATGTTCCTGTTTTCCAATTAGCATTCACAAATTTAAGAAATGTTTGTATTTCTAAAAAAGTTGATAAGTGTATCGTAAAATATGTGGTTTGCAATTCATGTTCAAAATTTTCATGAATTATTAGGAATTTCTTAATAATTTTGAAAAAATTGTTCAAGTTTATAAAAATTTCATACACAATTTAAAGTTCTAAAATTATTGAAAATTTTCAAGAAATGATTAGTATGTGAGAAAATGTTCATATTGATTGATAATGACAGAAATGGTAAATAACAACAACATTCAAATTAGGAAAAACTACATGCTCATGGATGCATTCCTCTGACCTGCCTGGCACACTCCTCTCAACTGGTGGATTTTTTCGACTATAGATAAATGACTCCAACTTTTGCAAGCAGGTGGGCATGGCCATGGTACGCATCCATATCAGGTTTGAGCGAATTCCGACATTGCTTGCATGTTGTGACATGTCTAGACATTTATCGGTCTTTTTTAATCGGGAAAACAACAGAAAATGCAAAACTTGTCGAAAACCAAAACAATTTGACATGATTCCTTGAGAGGTGGGCATGGCCATGGTACGCATCCATATCAGGTTTGAGCGAATTCCGACATTGCTTGCATGTTGTGACATTTCTGGACATTTATCGGTCTTTTTTAATCGGGAAAACTACAGAAAATGCAAAACTCGTCGAAAACCAAAACAATTTGACATGATTCCTTGAATTGGTCATCCAAGGCCAAGAAAATAATTGGGGTCATTTCAATGTTGTCGAACAACGTGCTATCAAACGAAGCCTTCTTGCTTACGCGAACATCCACTAATGAACATGATCTATTTTTGGACATCCTTGAAATGAGTGCAACTTTTGCAACTAGGTGGGCATGGAAAGTATCGGGTGCTCCAAGCCTTGGGGTACTCCCAGTGCTCCAATGTCAAAAACACATTTTTATATGTTTCAAAAAATTCCGGAAAAAATATGAATGTTCATTAGGAATGTCACCACAACCGCTAAAAATTTCAGGTTCAAATTTGAAATGCACATTGAGAAACAAAAAAAGACAAATCTAGATGTGAATAGTGTCAATGTTGCTTTTGTCTTTTTTACACTATTCATGCTAGATTTCACATTTTTGTTTCTCAATGTGTGTTTCGAGTTTAGATCTGAAATTTTTAGGGGTTCTAGTCACATTTCTTACGAACATTCATATTTTTTCCGGATTTTTTTGAAACATTCAAAAATGTGTTTCTGACATTGGAGCACCGGGAGTACCCCAAGGCTGGGAGTGTAACAACCCCAGTGGTTTGCCACAGTAATCACCCTTTTTGATTATGCCATGTCATCATGATCAACAGTGCCTAAATATTAATTGGATCATATCTCATTTTAAAATTCAAGTTCAAATGGAAATTCAAATCTAAAAGTGAAAATAAAAGTTGTTCAAATCAGAAACTAAAATGTTCATTAAATGACTAATATTCCAGAGACCAATCTAAAATTGTAACCAACATTTAATAAATTAACTAGGTAACCCAAACCTCCTCTAACAGTGGCTGAAAATAATATTTAATAACCTTTTAATTAATCTAAGTCCAATATGAAATGATGTTTTGCCCAAACTAGTTTTTGGTGGTAGGGTACATTGTACTGCTAATTATGGACCAGGTCACATATTTTACAAAATTCATTTGGGTGCCAAACTATTTGCATAACAGGAAAATGTGAGAAAAGAAATAAGAAAAAGGAAATAAAACAAAATACAAAAATAAAAAGAAAACAACCCCCCCTCCCCGGCCCAACTGGGCCACGGCCCAGCCAGGCCATCAGGCCGGCCCACCCACTCCCCCTTTAACCCCCCCGGGCTAACCCTAGCCTCCCACCGACACCCCATTTCCCCCGCTCCACGATCCCCTTTCCCTCTCTCGTTCTAGATCGGGATCGACCTCGATCCCGTCCTTTCCGTCGCCGACGCTACTCGCCGCCTCGACCCCGTCGTCGCCCATCGCCACCGCGCCAACGCCGCCTCCCCGCCGGACTGCCTCGTCCTCCTCCTCCTCCCGAACGGCCTCCTCGCCCCCGAGCCTCGCCGCCCGCTTCTCTTCAACGCTGGTGAGGCCATCGGCCTCTCCCCCTCGATCTCTGTCGCCGACGCCTTCCACCGCTCGCCCACGCGCTCACCACGTCGGCTGCTGCGCCCCGGCGCCCCTGAACGCGCCCACGGCCGCGGCCCCGCGCCCCGTCTCCCTCGCTCACCACGCACGAGCGCTCGGCTCCCGTCCGGTCGCTCGCCCCCGCCATGCCCAGCTCGCCCGCTTTCGCATGCGCCCCGGTGCCTAGCATCATGCGCGCTCGCAGCCGCCGCGACCGCTACCGGCTGCTGCTGCACTGCTTGCTGCTGCCGCTTACTCTGCCTGCCACTGCTGATGCCGCTGCTGCTAGTTCCCCCCCCCCCCGGCGCTGGTTGCTGCTGCTGCCTCTGCCTGCTGCCGCGACGCTCCGCCCCCCCCCACCACCGATGATCGCCGCCTCGCCCCTCACCACCGGCCCGCGCCTGGCCGCGCCCGGCGCCCGCTCGCCCCTGGCCAGCGCCGCGCCGCGCGCTCGTGCCGTTGTGGCCTCTTGGGCCACTGCCTAGTGGGGCCTGAGGCCCCTGTGCCACTGACCAGTGGGCCAACCCCCCTGGGTCACGGACGAACGGGGCCCGCTGCCCAGAAAAACTAATTAAGATTAATTAACCTAATTAACTACTATTAATTAATTAAGCAGTCGCTGACAGGTGGGACCCACTGGTCCTGTTGACCGCTGACGTCACTGTGATGTCATGCTGACATCACAGTTACTGTTTCGGATAATGTCGGAATTAAATAATTAAATAAATTTCAGAAAATTGTTAAAACTTTGAAAAATCATATAAAATAATCCGTAACTCCGATCGAAAAACTTTATACATGAAAGTTGCTCAGAACGACGAGGCGAATCCGGATACGTGGTCCGTTTGTCTGTCACGCGTCCCTAACTACCTGAACATGGAACCGTTCCCCTTCGGTCATCTATCCGACATTTGTCCGGAACCGGGAATACTTTCCCAGATGAATCCCCCCTTCGCCAGTATCACCCGGCACTGCGTCAGATCACCTCTGTCACCGCGTATTGCCAGGTTATGCTTTGTGCTGCACTTGTTCGCTGTGTATTTATACTGTTTCCTCCCCCTCTTCTCTCTCGTTAGACCCCGACGTCGTCCCCGAGACCGACGCAGCTCCGGAGACCGAAGACACCATTGACGACCTTGCCCTTGCCGCCGAGCAACCAGGCAAGCCCCCCTCCCCCTTGAGCATACCGATATCGCCTATTCTTCCTCTCTCATGCTTGCATTAGAATTGCTGCTGCTACTGCTTTACCTATTCTGATTCATAGCCTGTTTATTGTAACCTGCTGTTGATAATTATCTGCATATCCTAAACTGCTTAGTATAGGCTGGGTAGAGACCTATCAGTGACCCCACTTATCCCGATTGCCCCGCTGGATTATCCGAAGACCCGATCAACGGGATTGAAGACTAGGCCCCGACACCGCACATCACCCCCCTTAGTTGTAACAACACTGCAGCGTTACTATCAAGTGCCGAGGGTGAAACCTCTTGTAGCACTTCTGATGTTAACTCTGTAGAGAAGCTGTTCAGTCGTGGTCATCGAGGGTGATTCCTCCTTCACCGCTTCCGATAACGACGCCGTCGTACAACACCACAAGTGTGAACCCAGCGAGGGTGATTCCTCCGAGTTCACCTTGACGGTTACATCGAGTAGGAATCCAACGAGGGTGATACCTCGGATTCCCTTGATGTTATGGACACACGGATACTTGGACCTTACACTGTTACTTGGAAAGGCGGGTCGACCCTGAGGGGTACCCGCGTGCGCCTAAGTGGCGAGTGTTGTGAAGACGGGTTGACCTGGATGGTGCCCGAGTGATGAATACGAGGCGTGGCCAGGCATTCTTGGCCCTTGCCGCAAGTCCTCGAGACGGGGCGAAGGGGTCACATCTTTCGTGAGTCTCTGCTTGTTACCGCAAGCCCCTAGTCCACTAACGATTTGGATATTTGATCCGAGCAAGCCTCTG
This sequence comes from Thinopyrum elongatum, assembly GCA_011799875.1. Lineage (NCBI taxonomy): Eukaryota > Viridiplantae > Streptophyta > Magnoliopsida > Poales > Poaceae > Thinopyrum > Thinopyrum elongatum. The sequence continues at coordinate 474,689,328 of CM022297.1, forward strand.
GCCTGATAGCACTAACCATCACGTGGGAACAGTTATGGGCACTCTGCATCGTATGCATCAGCCGAAAGCTTTGTCAGACGTCCAGTTCAGCATTGCGGCCGGGACGGACCGGAGCCCCCCTGGTGCCTGGCTTCCCCCTGCACGAACGACTCGGAGTGCAGAAGGCCATGGCCCAAGACCTCTGAGCGCTTAGGATGTAGACCGACGGGGACCTCTCTGCTGAGCTCTAGGTAGGGTTGCGGTGTATCGTTTGGCCGAGGCCGGGCATGACCCAGGAAAGTGTGTCCGGCCGGAGTTAATCGAGCGTGTTGGGTAAGTTGGGGCACCCCTGCAGGGAAGAACACATCTATCGATAGCCGGTCCTACGGTAAAGGACACTCGGAGTTGTATCCCGATCGATACAACTAGAATTGGATACTATGGCTCTTGGATTGCTTCTCGCAGGGAGTCGAGAAGGGATCTCTGGACGAGGTTGATGACTGTATGGCTCTGGGATTGCTTTCTCGCAGGGAGTCGAGAAAGAATCTCTGGGTGAGGTTGAGACTTAATGATACTGCTACTTTATATTGATCTGTTCTGCTCTCTTCTATTGTTGCAAGACCGATGAAGATGCTAGTCTTCGATAGGACTAGGCTTTCCTCTCTATTCTGGCATTTTTGCAGCCCAGTCCACATATACAGCCTCTCTTTGAAAATGTTGCATATGTAGTGTAGATCCTTGCTTGCTATGTACTTCTGAGTACTCACGGTTGCTTTGTTTTCCTTTTCTCCCCATATCAGTTTGTCGTGACCAAGATGACGGAGCCCCCTGAGACAGATGCCCCGTCGATCGACTACTACTACTACCCCGAGGATGGATACTACTACGAGTTGACTGACGACCAAGAGTAGGTTCGGAGGGTCCCAAGCAGGAGGCCTATGCCTTTCTATCGTAGTGTTTTATTTTGCCCCGCCTTTCTAAAGGCCTTTCTGTTTCGGTTTCATATCTGTACTCAGATATCTGATGCTTCCGCTGACGCTTGTATGCGAGCTTTTGTATTCGAGCCCTCGAGGCCACTGACTTGTAATATAAAGCTTGTATGACTTTATTTATGTTTTAGAGTTGTGTTGTGATATCTTCCCGTGAGTCCTTAGGCTTGATCGTGTGCATTTGCGTGTATGATTAGTGCACGATTGAGCCGGGGGCGTCACAAGTTGGTATCAGAGCCGACTGCCTGTAGGAATCCCCCTTTCCAACTCCTTGCCCGAAGTTGAGTCTAGTAACCGAAAACTGTTTTACTAACTTGGCTGTGTGGCTTACGGGCCCACGTCGCCAATTGGGTGGTATTAGGATCTTTTACTCCTTGACCTTTACTCTGGGACTCTGATCTCTCTTCCTTTCGGGTTAAAATTTTACTAACGCCAACACTTAGGATCTCGTAAATCTCGTCCACCCGGAGAGCTGGATATATGTGCTTAATTCCTGAACATTGATCTGATTAGTCTGATAATCATTTTCCTTTCCATTGTTTTGTTTAACCTTTCTCTCCGAGTTGTATTATACTTCTCATTGTCGTTTGACAATCCTGAATTTCCTCTGTTTCAGATGGATCATTTGTTTCCACCACGCCCTACGACGCAGCTTGTGCTTCGCACTTGGGCTCGTGGTGCCCCTGGTTTTCCAGCTGTCCTGATCGCCCTCCTGACCAGGCTGGGCTACCGCTGGTACCCTGAGTACATGGTCTACAAGGATTACCGCGAGTTCAACCAGGAGCAGTACCATGCTGATGTTTGTATCTATGATCAGCGTGATGACTCAGACACTAAGCTGCACCTTTTCCACGGTATCGGCGTGACGATTGAGATGGCAGTACATGATGCCGCCTACTCTGCTGTCGCACGTCTCCGAGGAGAGTTCAGTGATAGCTTGGATGCCTCTGAGTTCCGATACATTCCGTATGCCCCTGCTGGAGATACTACTGGATACTACACAACTATCTGTGCCCTGTACGAGCGACGTCGTTACGACCCGCACGTTCTGATTCAGTGCACTCAGGCTCTGGATCGCACTGTTCGGGCTCTTGCCGTCGAGTTGGTTGCCACTCAAGCACGTCTCTACGATGCTATGACGCAGTTGCTACCCGCTGTTCATGCAGGGATACATCCGGAGCACATCCTTTATCCGAGCAGGACTCAGATGTACGCTGGTATTGATTGGCCTGCTGTTGGAGGTCAAGCACCTCCACGTGGACCTCTTCTTACAGCTCGAGACCGGGTTCTGCGTCAGAGTGCACATGGAGCACAGGATCCTTCCGCGACGAACATTCGTCGTCCGCACTTGCAGCTACCCCGTTTCAGTGGATCTTCCCGACGTTGATGTAGCCTTTGCTATATCTCGTGGTGTACTTCCTTACCGCGTGCCTGCGCGCCGCCTATCATGTCTAGTTTTTGAATTTGCGTCGTTATGCTATTCGCATGTACCCGACTCTGTGTATGGATCTGTATGTCTTAATTGACTACTGTTTAGTATCTAGTACACTGCTTAATTATTGTCGTGTTACATCATGCTTGTCGCTAAACACCCGCAACCGCTTTTACTGAACTACCCCTGTTGAAACTTAGCAGGATGGTTAGACCAGGTGGTCGTGGTCGTGCCCCTGAACGCCCACCACCGCCAAACTATATGGCAGCGATGATGCAACAATTCGAGCTTATCCGTCAGTTCATGACTGGGATTATGGCTCAGTTCCTGCATCTGAACAACCAGGACCAGAACCCTCCTTCAATAACTCTGCCGAAATTTATGCGTCTTAACCCCACTCAGTTCCGCAGCTCTGAGAAGCCACTGGATGCTGATGACTGGATTCGCGATATCACTCACGAGATGGAGTCTGCAAATGTCTTCCCTGCCAACTTTGTCGCCTTCGCGTCCTTTTTCTTAAAGGGTCCCGCTGCTCAATGGTGGGACACCCACAAACGTACACTGCCTGCTGGAACAGCCATTACTTGGCTTGAGTTCCAGACTGCTTTCCGTGCCCGATATATTCCTCAAGGAATTATGGACCGGATGAAAACCCAGTTCCGCAACCTCACTCAGGGCAATAAGACAGTCGAAGCTTATCAGCGGGGATTCCTTGACCTCTCCCGCTATGCTGAAGAAGACATCGCCACAGATGCCCGTAGACAAGAGAAGTTCCGCAATGGACTCCACCCAGACATCAAGCTTACACTTGCTGCTCAAGACTTCAACGACTTTTCTACTCTTGTGAACAAGGCTATTCTGGTTGAGACCGCTCAATTGAAGCATAAGGACTCGCAGAAGCGCTGTCGTGATGTTGGCTCATCTTCGGGCTCAGCACAGAAGCGAAAAACCTATGGTCGTGGACACGCTTACAACATTGATATTATACAAGTCCAGGATCCACCTGCCACCGAAATGGGTACCCTTCCCGTTAACTCAGTACCTGCTTCTGTTTTATTTAATTCAGCAGCATCACATTCATTCATCTCTGAAAAAAAACAAAATTTGCATTCATGCATGACCTTCATTATGAGGAAATGCATACTCCGTTAGTCATCCGGGCTAGTGAATTACCGTGCCCAGATAACTCCAAAATAAACGCTTTGAATGCGTGGGACGCTTCTCTGCTTGAGGGGATCGAAAACGTTCCAGCCGTTTGATATTTTTTCGAACATTTCCTCGGAAGAACTTCCAAGGATACCCCGATTTCTTTCAGTCTCCCTCTTAATTCTCGGGACGAGAATTCTTATTAGTGGAGGAGATTTGTAACACCCCCAGTGGTTTGCCACAGTAATCACCCTTTTTTATTGTGCCATGTCATCATGATCAACAGTGCCTAAATATTAATTGGATCATATCTCATTTTAAAATTCAAGTTCAAATGGAAATTCAAAACTAAAAGTGAAAACAAAAGTTGTTCAAATCAGAAACTAAAATGTTCATTAAATGACTAATATTCCAGAGACAATTCTAAAATTGTAACTAACATTTAATAAATTAATTAGGTAACCCAAACCTCCTCTAACAGTGGCTGAAAATAATATTTAATAACCTTTTCATTAATCTAAGTCAAATATGAAATGATGTTTTGCCCAAACTAGTTTTTGGTGGTAGGGTACATTGTACTGCTAATTATGGACCAGGTCACATATTTTACAAAATTCATTTGGGTGCCAAACTATTTGCATAACAGGAAAATGTGAGAAAAGAAATAAGAAAAAGGAAATAAAAAAAAATACAAAAATAAAAGAAAACAACCCCCCCTCCCCCGGCCCAACTGGGCCACGGCCCAGCCAGGCCATAAGACCGGCCCACCCACTCCCCCTTTAACCCCCCTGGGCTAACCCTACCCTCCCACCGACACCCCATTTCCACCCCTCCACGATCCCCTTTCCCCCCCTCGTTCTGGATCGGGATCGACCCCGATCCCGTCCTCTCTGTCATCGACGCTGCTCACCGCCTCGACCCCGTCGTCGCCCATCGCCACCGCGCCGACGCCGCCTCCCCGCCGGACTGCCTCGTCCTCCTCCTCCTCCCCAACGGCCTCCTCGCCCCCGAGCCTCGCCGCCCGCTTCTCTTCAACGCTGGTGAGGCCATCGGCCTCTCCCCCTCGATCTCTGTCGCCGGCGCCTTCCACCGCTCGCCCACGCGCTCACCACGTCGGCTGCTGCGCCCCGGCGCCCCTGAACGCGCCCACGGCCGCGGCCCCGCGCCCCGTCTCCCTCGCTCACCGCGCACGAGCGCTCGGCTCCCGTCCGGTCGCTCGCCCCCGCCACGCCCGGCCCGCCCGCTTTCGCCTGCGCCCCGGTGCCTAGCATCACGTGCGCCCGCAGCCGCTGCGACCGCTACCGGCTGCTGCTGCACTGCTTGCCGCTGCCGCTTACTCTGCCTGCCACTGCTGCTGCCGCTGCTGCTAGTTCCCCCCCCCCCGGCGCTGGTTGCTACTGCTGCCTCTGCCTGCTGCCGCGCCGCTCCGCCCCCCCCCTCCCCCCCACCGCTGCTCGCCGCCTCGCCCCTCATCGCCGGCCCGCGCCTGGCCGCGCCCGGCGCCCGCTCGCCCCTGGCCAGCGCCGCGCCGCGCGCTCGTGCCGTTGTGGCCTCTTGGGCCACTGCCCAGTGGGGCCCGAGGCCCCTGTGCCACTGACCAGTGGGCCAACCCCCTGGGTCACTGACGAACGGGGCCCGCTGCCCAGAAAAACTAATTAAGATTAATTAACCTAATTAGCTAATTAACCTAATTAACTACTATTAATTAATTAAGCAGTCGCTGACAGGTGGGACCCACTGGTCCTGTTGACCGCTGACGTCACTGTGATGTCATGCTGACGTCACTGTTACTGTTTCGGATAATGTCAGAATTAAATAATTAAATAAATTTCAGAAAATTGTTAAAACTTTGAAAAATCATATAAAATAATCCGTAACTCCGATCGAAAAACTTTATACATGAAAGTTGCTCAGAACGACGAGGCGAATCCGGACGCGCGGTCCGTTCGTCCGTCACGCGTCCCTAACTACCTGAAAATGGAACCGTTCCCCTCCGGTCATCTGTCCGACATTTGTCCGGAACCGGGAATACTTTCCCGGATGAATCCCCCCTTCACCAGTATCACCCGGCACTGCGTCAGATCACCTCTGTCACCGCGTATTGCCATGTTATGCTTTGTGCTGCACTTGTTCGCTGTGTATTTATACTGTTTCCTCCCCCTCTTCTCTCTCGTTAGACCCCGACGTCGTCCCCGAGACCGACGCAGCTCCGGAGACCGAAGACACCATTGACGACCTTGCCCTTGCCGCCGAGCAACCAGGCAAGCCCCCCCCCCCCCCTTGAGCATACCGATATCGCCTATTCTTCCTCTCTCATGCTTGCATTAGAATTGCTGCTGCTACTGCTTTACCTATTCTGATGCATAGCCTGTTTATTGTAACCTGCTGTTGATAATTACCTGCATATCCTAAACTGCTTAGTATAGGCTGGGTACAGACCTATCAGTGATCCCACTTATCCCGATTGCCCCGCTGGATTATCCGAAGACCCAATCAACGGGATTGAAGACCAGGCCCCGACACCGCACATCACCCCCCTTAGTTGTAACGACACTGCAGCGTTACTATCAAGTGCCGAGGGTGAAACCTCTTGTAGCACTTCTGATGTTAACTCTGTAGAGAAGCTGTTCGGTCGTGGTCATCGAGGATGATTCCTCCTTCACCGCTTCCGATAACGACGCCGTCGTACAACACCACAAGTGTGAACCCAGCGAGGGTGATTCCTCCGAGTTCACCTTGATGGTTACATCGAGTAGGAATCCAACGAGGGTGATACCTCGGATTCCCTTGATGTTATGGACACACGGATACTTGGACCTTACACTGTTACTTGGAAAGGCGGGTCGACCCTGAGGGGTACCCGCGTGCGCCTAAGTGGCGAGTGTTGTGAAGACGGGTTGACCTGGATGGTGCCCGAGTGATGAATATGAGGCGTGGCCAGGCATTCTTGGCCCTTGCCGCAAGTCCTCGAGACGGGGCGAAGGGGTCACATCTTTCATGAGTCTCTGCTCGTTACCGCAAGCCCCTAGTCCACTAACGATTTGGATATTTGATCCGAGCAGGCCTCTGGCCTGATAGCACTAACCATCACGTGGGAAGAGTTATGGGCACTCTGCATCGTATGCATTAGCCGAAAGCTTTGTCAGACGTCCAATTCAGCATTGCGGCCGGGACGGACCGGCGCCCCCCTGGTGCCTGGCTTCTCCCTGCACGCAACGACTCGGAGTGCACAGGGCGATGGCCCAAGACCTCTGAGCGCTTAGGATGTAGACCGACGGGGACCTCTCTGCTGAGCTCTAGGTAGGGTTGCGGTGTTTCGTTTGGCCGAGGCCGGGCATGACCCAGGAAAGTGTGTCCGGCCGGAGTTAATCGAGCGTGTTGGGTAAGTTGGGGCACCCCTGCAGGGAAGAACACATCTATCGATAGCCGGTCCTACGGTAAAGGACACTCGGAGTTGTATCCCGATTGATACAACTAGAATTGGATACTATGGCTCTTGGATTGCTTCTCGCAGGGAGTCGAGAAGGGATCTCTGGACGAGGTTGATGACTGTATGGCTCTGGGATTGCTTTCTCGCAGGGAGTCGAGAAAGAATCTCTGGGTGAGGTTGAGACTTAATGATACTGCTACTTTATATTGGTCTGTTCTGCTCTCTTCTATTGCTGCAAGATCGATGAAGATGCTAGTCTTCGATAGGACTAGGCTTTCCTCTCTATTCTGGCATTTCTGCAGCCCAGTCCACATATACAGCCTCTCTTTAAAAATGTTGCATATGTAGTGTAGATCCTTGCTTGCTGAGTACTTCTGAGTACTCACAGTTGCTTTGTTTTCCTTTTCTCCCCATATCAGTTTGTCATGACCAAGATGACGGAGCCCCCTGAGACAAATGCCCCGTAGATCGACTACTACTACTACTACCCCGAGGATGGATACTACTACGAGTTGACTGACGACCAAGAGTAGGTTCGGACGGTCCCAGGCAGGAGGCCTACGCCTTTCGATCGTAGTGTTTTATTTTGCCCCGCCTTTCTAAAGGCCTTTCTGTTTCTGTTTCATATCTGTACTCAGATATCTGATGCTTCCGCTGACGCTTGTATGCGAGCTTTTGTATTCGAGCCCTCGAGGCCCCTGGCTTGTAGTATAAAGCTTGTATGACTTTATTTATGTTTTAGAGTTGTGTTGTGATATCTTCCCGTGAGTCCTTAGGCTTGATCGTGTGCATTTGCGTGTATGATTAGTGCACGATTGAGCCGGGGGCGTCACAGGGAGCACCAGATACTTTCCCCGGGTGGGGATGCCCATGAAGAGCATACATGTCATGTTTGAACGATTTTCGAACACCGTATGCAAGTTGCGATACATCTAGCCATTTATCACTTTTCTACCGAGAAAACTTCAAAAAATGCAAAAAAAATTGAAAACCAAAACTACTTGGCATCCTTCCTAGAATTGGTCATAAAAAGCCATGGAAAAAGTGGGGTCATTTCAAGGATGTCGAGAAAAAACGTGCTCTCAGACGGAGGCTTCTAGCCTACCCGAATACCCTTAGTTTTACATGGTCTATTTTTGGACATCCTTAAAATGACCCAAACTTTTGCAAGCAGGTGGGCATGCCCATAATAGGCATCGATGTTAGGTTTGAGCATCATATGCAAGTTGCGACACGTCCGGCCATTTATTGGTCTTTTTTTATTGAGAAAACTCCAGAAAATGCAAAATTTGTCAAAAATCAAAATAACTTGGCATGGTGCCAGGAATTGGTCATACAAGGCCAAGGAAAAAATGGGGTCATTTAAAGGATGTCGAGAAACAACATGCTCTCAAATGGAGCCTTCTGACCTATCCGAACACCCTCCGTTCAACATGGTCTATTTTTAGAACATGCTTGAAATGACCCCAATTTTTGCAAGCAGATGGGCATGCTCATGATAGGCATCCATGTCAGTTTTGAATGATTTATGACACCGTATACAAGTTGCGATACACCCGGCCATTTATCATCATTTTTTGACCCAAAAAACTCCAAAAAACTGTAAAATTTGTCGAAACCAAAACAACTTGGCACGGTGCCTTGAATTAGTCATACAAGGCAATGAAAAAATAGGGTCATTTGACGCATGTCGATAAACAACGTGCTCTCAAACCAAGCTTATGGCCTACTCGGACACCTTACATTGAACATGGTCCTTTTAGACATTCCTGAAATGACCCCAACTTTTACGAGCAGCTGGTCATGCCCATGGTAGGCATTCATGTTAGGTTTGAAAGAATAAGTATTTTAAATAGGTACTTAAAATTATTATATTAAACATTTAACAGAAATAATAAATACAAATGGCTAAAATTGATAATTGTAAATGCTTTTTAAAAGAATTTAATAAATATTTGAAGTAAAAAGAATTTAAAATCATAATTGAAACAGTTACTTAAAACTGCTATTTTGATATTTCAAATATTTTTTTTTACCTTTTTGAAGTGGTTTCAAAAATAATAATGAAGTTCAAAAAAGCGAATAATAAATTGACGAAAAAATAGCAGAAAAAGGGAAAAAAATTAGCCTTGGCCCAACTAGGCGACAACATCGCTCCTATTGGGAAGAAAAATGTTCATGTTTTGACATTAGTTTTCGATATTTATGTACATTTTTTAAAAATGTGAATATTTGTAATTTTTTATTTTTTTTAAGGCATGCATTTTTTGAAATTTCAAATAAATTCCTGTGAGTGAGGCCATCTTTTTGGCGAGCTCCCAATCAACACTTTAAGGTCTGGCTAGGAAGTTGGCACTCACGCGCATGCAGTTGGCCGCGGCCCAATATTGGCCTACCTCGTTTGCCCGCTCGCCTGCTTTGCACACTCGCTCGCTTTGCCTGCTAGCTTTGAAAAAAGTTCACAAGTTTCAAAAATAGTTCATGAATTTTTAAATTGTTCACAAGTTAAAATTTAAAAATTTCATGAATTCAAAAAAAGTTCACGAGTTTGAAAATTGTTACGAGTTATAACTTTAAAAAATCATGCATTTGGAAAAAGTTCAAGGATTTTTAAAAGTTCACAAGTTTGAAAAAAGTTTAGATATTTGAAAATTCTTCATGAATTAAAATTTTAGAAAGTTAATGAATTCAAAAAAAGTTCATGAGCTTGGAAAATGTTTGCAAATTTGGAAAAATGTTTCATGACTTTTTTTTAAAATTTCACAAATTCAAAAAAAGGTTGTGAAAAGTAAAAAGGAAATTAAAGCTAAAAAACCTAGCGAAAACCATGCATGAAAAAAAATCGCCCAGGGAAAACCTCGCAATACCTGAATCGGAAATGTGCACACCAAAAAGAAAACAAAGTTGAACTAAGAAAGTCTTCTATCCCAACTGGTTCTATTGGTAGGAAATGAACTTGTTGGTTACGAGTTGGAATTCCTATTGGCGCAATATTTTTTGAAGCTTAAAAAAAGAAAAGAAAAACATAAATGGACCGAGCCTAGGACATAGCCTACTCCTCGAACGCATGTATACATTATGGCGCATGATGCACCATACATACGGAATGGATAAGATTTGCCAAAGGTTTATATTGCCCTTTATATGTTTAGTGGGGGGGTACCGAAGCGGGGTTCTATGTAGAATATTAAGTGATCTAACCTTGATTTATTTGACTGCAAATGACTAAAAAAACAACCATTATGCTATGCAACATAAATGACAATTAACAGGGAACCTGCACCTAAATGTGGGTGAACAGTTCTTCGACGGCTCCTGGATCATGGTCCTTGCAGAGAAAACTTTCTGAAAACGTAGTTCTTCTCCAAGAATTTGTCTCCCTCTGGATCCGCCTGCAAAGCATCCCTCCGCTCTCAGATGACCCCAGTTCTCGTTGGTATTGGACGACAGATGGAAAATATTCATCCAAATCAGCATGCCTCGCTCAACTCGAAGGCTCCATCCCAATGCACATGACACTTCAATGATTTGGGAAGCATATACCGGTGCAAGTGCAAGTTCTTCATTGGGATCCTTGCTGAAAATAAAATCCTTACGGTGGACAACCTGGTCATTCGAGGTTGGACTCGTAACCAGTCATGCTTGCTGTCCCGGCACACTTTTGGACGGGTCAACACATTCGTGTCTCATACCCTTTCTCTCGTAGTATTTGGAACCTGGTCCTTGAGCACTACAACTTCGACATCGACGGCCCAACCAACTTTCCCTACCTCATCACTTTTTTTAGGGAAATGTTGGTAATTTATTTAGAGTTCGCAGCCTCCTCAACAGTTACCTCCGAGCGTATACACTTTGGAGGAACATAGAGCCAAATTTTACATAAAGAGTTACAACAACCATTCCTAGCCAAGATATGTGCGACATTATTCGCTGACGTCGCACCCAAGCAACCTAAAAATCTACAAAAGAACCAAGCAACACTTTGATCTCTTCAATTAGTTGCCCATTAGCTGATAGCTCTTTTTTATCACACTATTTTCCTTGCCGTCACCTATGAGTCTGTCTCTATGATCACCTTCTGGACATTGAGGTCTTGAGCAAGAACAATGGCTCGTCTACACCCTAGGAGCTCGACCACTTCGGAATCAGCAACAACTGGGAAAAAATGGCATGCACATGAAATGAACTCACCATAGCTGTCCCGAAGAACAACACCAGATGCTCCCGAGCCTTGGTTTCTTGATAGTGCACCATCTGCATTTGCCTTGATCCATCCCACTGCCGGTTTAGACCACTCCTGCACCTCTCGCTGCATCGGTTACCTCGACGCCGTAGTCCGTAAAGACTTCCACTCCTCTCTAAGCCTCAAAACTCTATCTCTGATAGTTTCCAGATCATCTATCCGTCCTACATCCCTCACATTATTCCGTGACATCCATAGCTCGTACCACGCTGTGATCATAATCTTACGTTCATCTGAACATGTGCGCCCCATCCATTCTAGCAGCCACGTCCGCATCCCACTGAATGTTTCAATCTCCATCGGTAGTCCCAGCAGCGGCGCGCCAATAGAGTCAAGCAGTAGCTTCCAGAAGAACAGAGAATGCGGACATCTCCAGAACCTATGTATGATCGATTCCTCTCGGCCACACGCGATGCAAAAAATGCCTGCCTTAATTCTCCGCACGTGCAACTCAAGTCCTGCAACAAGTCCATTTGAAATGATACACCACCTATGGATTTTCACTTTGTTTGGCACATCCGCAGACCAAAGTTCCGTGAAGATTTTGCGATCTGCAGCCGGGCTGGAGCCAGAGGCCAGTGCCTTTCTTGCTCTCTTGATAGACATACCGAGGTAATACGCCGAGCGCACGGTGAAGACGCTGGACTAAGTATGATTCCAACCTCTGTAATCCTCCCTACCTGCCACCCCCCCTCCCAAATGATCTGTTTAATCTCCTTCACGTCATCATCAGAGAACGCTTGCTGCAGCTTTGTTTCATCACAAGCACGACCTGAAGGAAATGTGCCATAGAGGCAATAATAAAGTTGTTATTTTATATTTCCTTATTCATGATAAAGGTTTATTATTCATGCTAGACTTGTATTGATCGGAAACTTAAATACATGTGTGAATACATAAACAAATACCGTGTCCCTAGTAAGCCTCTACTAGACTAGCTCGTTGATCAAAGATGGTTAAGGTTTCCTAACCATAGACATGTGTTGTCATTTGATAACGGGATCACATCATTAGGAGAATGATGTGATGGACAAGACCCATCCGTTAGCTTAGCATATTCATCGTTCAGTTTATTGCTATTGCTTTCTTGATGACAAATACATATTCCTTCGACTATGAGATTATGCAACTCCCGGATACCGGAGGAATACCTTGTGTGCTATCAAACGTCACAATGTAACTGGGTGATCATAAAGATGCTCTACAGGTATCTCTGAAGGTGTTTGTTGAGTTGGCACAGATCAAGATTAGGATTTGTCACTCCGAGTATCGGAGAGGTATCTCTGGGCCCTCTCGGTAATACACATCATAAGAAGCCTTGCATGCAAAGTGACTAAGGAGTTAGTTGCAAGATGATGTATTACGGAACGAGTAAAGAGACTTGCCGGTAACGAGATTGAACTAGGTATGAAGATACCGACGATCGAATCTCGGGCAAGTAACATACCGACAGACAAAGGGAATTACGTATGTTGTCGTAACACTTCGACCGATAAAGATCTTCGTAGAATATGTAGGAACCAATATGGGCATCCAGGTTCCGCTATTGGTTATTGACCGGAGAGGTGTCTCGGTCATGTCTACATAGTTCTCGAACCCGTAGGGTCCGCACGCTTAACGTTCGTTGACGATATAGTGTTATATGAGTTATATGATTTGGTGACCGAATGTTGTTTGCAGTTCCGGATGAGATCACGGACATGACAAGGAGCTCCGGAATGGTCCGGAGGTAAAGATTGATATATAGGACGATGATATTTGGACACCGAAGAGTTTCGGAGTGCACCGGGTAGTCATCGGGTCGCCAAAAGGGGTTCCGGACACCCCCGGTAGGTGTATGGGCCTAATGGGCCAAGGGGGGACAGACCAGCCCACAAGGGGGCTGGCGTGCCCCTCTCCCTGGCCAACGGCCCGAGGAAAGGAAAGGGGGGAGGGCTAGCCCCTCCTACCTTTCCCTCCACATGGGAGAAATGAAAAGGGGGGGCGCCACCCTCCCCTGCCTTTCCCCGCTCACCTAGAAAGGAAAGGGGGGCGCGGCTTGGGGAAGACCCCAAGTAGGATTCGGCCTACTTGGGGCGCCTCCTTGGCTGCTCCTCCCTCCCCCCACCTATATATATGTGGGAGGGGGGGCGCCACACATAACCACGACAATATCTTAGCCGTGTGCGGCGCCCCCCTCCACAGTTTTGTCCCTCGGTCATATTTTCGTAGTGCTTAGGCGGAGCCCTGCGGAGATAGCATCACCATCACTGTCACCATGTCGTCGTGCTGCCGGAACTCATCCACTACCTCGCCGTCTTCCTGGATCAAGAAGGCGTGGACGTCACCGAGCTGAACGTGTGATGAACGTGGAGGTGTCGTATGTTCGGTACTTGATCGGTTGGATCACGAAGAAGTTCGACTACATCAACCGCGTTACAAAACGCTTCCGCTTACGGTCTACGAGGTACGTAGACACACTCTCCCCCTCATTGATATGCATCTCCATGGATAGATCTTGCGTGTGCGAAGAATTTTTTTTGTTTTCCATGCAACGTTTCCCAACTCGACCCTGATGATTCATAAGATCAGCAACCTTTAGCACATGTGGTACATATTCAGCACCCAGTGGCACTAAAATACCACTACGGGGAATCCAATTATCATGATAGGCATTAACTTTAGAGCCATCCCCTATTCTCCAAATTAGTCCATGCATTAGCAGATTTCTACCATGTATCAAACTTCTCCAGCTATAAGAGCAACCTTGAGGACAGGCCGCTGCCATAATATCCGTGTCGGGGACCGTCAGGATCCGCCACACTTGTTTGGCCAGGAGAGCTTGATTGAACATCTCAAAATCTCTAAAACCCATGCCTCCTTCGCATTTCCTTGTGCACATTTTATCCCATGCCACCCAATGGACTTTCTGCTCGCCGTTGGCTGCTCCCCACCAGAATTTTGAAGAGATTGATTTCAGGTTCCGGCACATTTTCTTGGAGGGCTGGAAGACACTCATCAAATACGTTGGTGTTGCATGTAACACTGACTTGACAAGTACCTCTCTTGCCGCCTTTGACAAGCCATATCCTTTCCGCCATGTGACTTTCCCACATGACACTTCTCTCACATGTTTAAAAGACCCATCCTTCGACCATCCCAACGTCGTGGGGAGACCCAAATATTTCTCATTGAGGGCCTCCGACAGCACACCTAATATATTTTTGAGTGCCTCCTTATTCTCATTGATGCACCCTTTACCAAAGAAGATGGAGGATTATTCCATGTGAACTTTCTGACCCGAAGCATTCTCATAATCCTACAATATTTGGCGCAGCTATGTCATGTTACTACTTGAGGCCTCCAAGAACACAATACTATCGTCTGCAAAAAGATGGTGTGGGACATTATGGCCGCTGCGCCCAAAAGACACCCCTTGGAGTTCTTTCTCCTGCTGAGCCCGCGTCACTTGGTGGCTTTATGCCTCTTCAGAGGCGTATCTGGAAAAAGAAGAGAATTCAATATGATCACAATTTACATTATGTGGAATATTTACAAAAAGCACAACAACCGTATTTTGTAGGGGGTCTACAACTCAACAACAGAAGTGGTGTCCCTCAGTCGGGGAGAACTTTCGAAAATTCTCCCTAAGGCCAGTTGCAGCACTGTAATCCTCTTTGGCTTGGCCTTTTAGGCTTCCTTGTCTTGGTTTTATGCATAAACTCTCTTTCACTCTAATATATTGCACGACAGAGCTCCTGTCTTTCCTAAAGAAAAAAGGATAGTATCCTTATCCTAAAGATTTACATGACATAAGGGCATCTCCAACACTGACCTCGCACATCCGTCCGCTGAGGGGAGGGGGGGCAGTCCCGTGGACACGAATGCAGGAGACGGTAATCCAACACTATCCGCATATAATTCAAACAGGGTTTCATAAGACCGAATGAAATTCAAGCAAACTTGGTGGATTTCATAAAAGTTCGGACATAATTTACATAAAAGATCGATATTTTGACGGTTTAACTAAAGACTAGAAAAAAAACTACACCCTATACCGGACGACCACCTCATAACCGTGGCCGCTCTGCCCAGCCGCACCGCCGTCGCTGTCCGTGCCGTCATCGTCGTCGTCCCTCCGGCGGCTGCCTGCCGCTCGTGGAAGAGGCACTCTGCCTCCTGCTGCACGGTGCGATGGGCCGCCGTGGCCAATACCGACGGCGCCGGCGGAGCAGTCGCTAAGCGACCACTCCTCGCCGACCTTGGCGAGCTCACTGTAAAGGTGGCGACGATGCCTGACGGCCGTCCCCGTGGTGGTGACGGAGTGGTCGACGGCCTACACTGTGGTGAGATCTGGGTCGTTGCGGACCCATTCCAGCATTGCGTCGGACTTCGAGGACGCAGAGGGGCGGGCGGTGTTGCGCCGGTCGTACCATGCCTTCTGCCTCACCGCTTGCTCCTCCTCGGAAATGACAGCCCTTGAGCACGAGGGACCGCCGCCGCCGCCTCCGAGATGGTGGAGGATGCGGCCGCGCGCCTTTATGATCTCGGGCGGCAGCTCCTCCTTGACTAGAGAGGGCGGTTGCGGCGGGCCCGTCAATGCAGGCATGCCAGTTGTGCGCCAGTGGCGACGCAGGATCGTCCTTAACGTGGCGTCCGATCTGGAAGCTGCGGTTGCGCGGGGGCAAAATTGGCTCGCCGGCTCGTCCTTGACGCGAAGTCTAGAGTCCAATCTGGACGCTGCCCCAGTTGCGCGTGCGGGAGTGGGGGGTCCTCCTTCTCCCGCCAGAGTGGAGACGACGGTTCCCGCTTGACGCGGTAGCACGGCGGCGACGGTGGCTCACTCCGTCATGAACTTTATCAGATGGATGAACACTTCATCTGTGAGAGCTGAGGGGTCCGGAGTTGCTGCTTCTGGTCCGAGGAGGCGCGGCCACTGCTCCTCCTGATGTTGCTGCTTCTGGTCCTCCTCATCGGCCGAGGAGATGATGATCTCCTTCTTGCCGGAGGAGCCGGCCGCCGTGGATGCCGAGGGGTCCGGAGAGCGAGGGCAGCAGCGCCAAGATCTGCCTAACGATGAACTGTCAGCGCCACCGCCTCCATCTGTCGGTGTGGAGAACCACGAATTCGGCATCGCCGCTGGAATTGGAGGGGCTCGGAGAGGATGAGGTGCGGACGTGCATCGCCGGCGCAAGGCTTAAATAGCCGCGGGCAGACCATGCAAGGGCTGGTCAGCCCCCTTCAATGTGGCGCAGCGGCCGGAGTTGATTTTTTGAGACGCGGTGTCCGCATTGAAGCCGCGAAGTCCGAGAGGTCGCGTCCCTCAGCGCTGCCTTCACGGCCAGTCGCGTCGCTCAGCATCAATGCCGGCTGCTGCATGCTCTGGGCCGGCATGAATGCGGCGAAGGCATTGTATGGAAAACGCGGGAGAAGCGAGTGGGTTTTTCCGGTGAGTCAGGGCGGTCATAAACGGACATACCAGCGGTCGAACACCCGCAAAAGCCCCCCACTTTGTCTCAGTTTTACGGGAAAAATTACGTCCGGACCGGTCGGTGGATTGATATAGGCCCGAGTTGGATGGCAACACACGTCCGGACCACGTGGTCAGGATGGTTGTGGCTGTTTGAGGGTCAGCGCTGGTGAAGCCCTAACTTAGGATAAACAATAATAAAATCATTTCATGGTAAATAAAATTAGGAGTTGCCCTACTCAGTTCCCTTGGGCGCGAGGAACGCGGTGGCCAAGCGAACGGTGCCGATGACGAGCGCGGACTGCATGGTGGCCTCCTGTGCCCACGCGCCGCCGACGTTGGGCGAGCCGTCATGGGGAACGACGTGGAAGGCGGCGACACCCTGGAGTCCATGAGCCTCCGCACCGCGGAGCGGCACTTGGTGGTTGTGATGTCCACGTCGACGCCGAAGATGAAGGCGCCGACGGG
This sequence comes from Thinopyrum elongatum, assembly GCA_011799875.1. Taxonomy (NCBI): domain Eukaryota; kingdom Viridiplantae; phylum Streptophyta; class Magnoliopsida; order Poales; family Poaceae; genus Thinopyrum; species Thinopyrum elongatum. Next base: position 474,706,464 of record CM022297.1, read on the forward strand.
GGCGCGGCCGACGGCCACCTGGACCCAGCCGCCCGGCGCCGTGCAGAGGTCGAGCATGGCGTGTACCGCCGGGCGGAACAGGAAGCAGTCGTCGAGTTGCTGCAGCTTGAAGGCCGCGCGACTCCGGTAACTCCTTGGCGGTGGTAGTACTCGTCCTGCTGCTGCTTCCCCTTGGGGTCAATGGGGATCGAGTTTGATGGGCTTGCGGGTCGGCGTGATAGTACTCGGTTTCGGCACGCTAATTGGAGTCCGACTCAAACTCAGGCGTGTTCGTTCGCGTTGGTGCCGGTTTCGGTGCGGACCTCCCGTCAAATTCGGAACCGATCTATCCTTATATACGTAGGGTAGTACTCGCGGTGCCCCGACTACACGCTTGACACAACACAAACCTACCCGATCCACAGCCGCTTCTATCCATGGCGACGTCAACTCTTGCGCCGTGGTCAGAACTCCCACAAGACGTACTGGACCTCGTCATCGACCGCCTCATGTCCTCTCCTCCACGGAGAGGCTTCTTCCCCTCGGCGTGGTCGCTAGTCCGACAGGTCCTTGGTTTCTCCGCTGACTTCGAGAAGGTGCGACGCGACCGTCATTGGGTCTCTGCCGCCGATCGAGCCCGCTTCCGTGCGGTGTGCCATTCGTGGCATCTGGCTATGCGCCGGCACCTTTCGGCTTCACAACAGCTACCCTGGATTGTCATGTCAGACGGCTCGTTCTACACATCTTCGGACGCTGTTTGCACCTCGCCACCCCTGCTCCCCACCTTGGCCAGCAACACAACATGCATTGGCTCCACCGACAATTGGCTCGCCCTCAACTTCACCGACGCCAAGAAGATGCATAGCTACTCCTTGCACAACCCGTTTACTAGCATCACTGTGCCGCTCCCCGAGCTGGATGCTGTCATCGGCGATGTTTCCGAGCTTTTCATGGTCCGTAAAGTGCTCCTACGGTCAACGCCTTCTGACATCATCGCTGTCATGACCAATAGCCGCAACCGCCCTCTCATCTTAATCCGGACAGGGAAGGGTGTGTGGTTGCCTAAGCCACGAGCTGCTCCCTTCATCTACATCGTTGACATTGCTTTTCTTGGAGATAAATTATATGGAATCACAGAAGCGGAGGACCTTGTCTCCCTTGGTATAGATTTTAATAGCGATGGTATACCCACCGTTACTAGCATCGAACGCCTGATTAGACACCCGTCGGGTTATTATCATTTCGGCGTGTGGAGTGATGATGATGATAATTTTGAGTCCGGAATCAATGATGTGGGCAACAAGGACAAGGTCACGAATATTGATGAAGGCCATATCGAGGTACCGAGCAAGGAAGATTCCGAGGAGCACGCCTTAGATGAACTTTGGAAGAAAACCAACGACGACGTGATTCTTGAAGGCGCAACATGTTGGTTAGATGATGAGGTGCCATATGAACCTAAGGATCTGGTCACTCTCAATCGGCACTTGGTCAAGTCATGTGGGAAACTGCTAATGGTGAAGCGACAATTGCATTGGCCTTCTTATAGTATGAACTTCACCCGCAAGGTGGAGGTTTACGAGGCAGATGTCAATGGAGACGCGCACTGGGTGTCGATTTCAGGTGGGCTGGGCAGTCAAGCCCTTTTCATCAGCAGATTCTTCTGCAAGTCCATTTCTACCCATGAAGACGTGGACCGAGATGCTCTTCATTTTATTGACACGGGCGAGAAATACGATATGAAATCCCAAAGTATGAGCCCCACCTGGAGGGAGATTGACTACCATGGGTCAACGTGGATATTTTCTCCTGATCTAGTGGTTTAATATCTTTGTAACAATATATGATTACTTAGATAGGTGATTGAGAACATCTTTTCTCCAAATCAGTGGTTTAATAATTTACTATGTAACGGTATATGATCAATTTTTTGTTTGGGTGTAAGTTCAAATTTTAATCTCTGTGAGAAAGGTTCACAAGGCTGTTGTGTTTTTAATATGATAGTATATAAGAAAAGGGCATTCGCTACCGACCTACTACAGAAAGGATCGATTCGCTAGCGAAGCGAAAGCCTGTTTCGAGAGAGTAAATGTTGTGTTAAGAATCAATACGGGCCACCCCATTTGCATACCGTCGCTTTGGTTTGTTTGCTCGTATGGGTGTTGATCTGCTCCATAAGTGAGATAAGCATTTCTTCAGACACCTACAGACCAGAAGATGCAACGGACTATTGGCACAAGAAAACGTATACAAGACTACACAGTTTTTTTTTGAAACACATAAAGGTTATGTAGAATATTAAGTGATCTAACCTCGATTTATTTTACTGCAAATAACTAAAAAACAACCATTATGATATGCATCATTTTTCAATAAAGGGTGGATTTTATTGACTCAAAATGAAGCATCAAGAGGATATAAGCATAATGAGCACACACCTAGTCTCTACATAGTTAGGATGCACACAATCAACACCAACACACACAAAAAAAACTCGCCGACGGATAGCGAAGTCTTATAAGACCAAAGCTCTGCATGGGCAATGGAAAAAAGAAAAAGAACCCCAATGCGATCGGATCCACAGGCAGAGCTCTCGGTGGGGCGAGGTTGGGCGCTCGCCCTTCCTTGATTTTCTTCGATCTTCTTTACCGAGGTATATTGTCTGGTCGAGCGCTAGAAAAAATAGAAGGAAAGTAGAAACCGTCTGAGAAAACTCGGTGTGTCCTGTGTCATTGGGCCGAACCCACCTTGTTGGGCAATAACTGTACGCAAGTTACGCACGAAGTAGCCTGCTCGATCCTTTCCTCCCAAGTCGCTCGTTCCAGTCGACAGGAGGTTCTTTTGTTCTTCGTCAATTCTGTTCTCCACCTCGCTCTACAGCGGCATGAATGCGGGCAGCTGGCGCCGGGCGGGATGCGCTCACGGGGGAGGGAGGGGTTTTTGGTGGGCCATGGCGGTCATAAGTGGGCTTGAGATCGGTCCGGACTCCCACAAACCTCCCCCACTTTTGTCTCCGGTTTGCAGGAGAAATCGCGTCCGGACCGCACCGCCGACCGATACAGGTCGGCGTTGGATGGCTTCCGTGGTCTGGACAACACGGTCGGATGGTTGCCGGAGGTTCGCGGGTCGGCGTTGGAGATGCCCTAACCAGTCATGCTTGCTGCGCCACCACACTTTGAGATGGATCAACATATTCGTGTCACATGCCCTTTCTTTCGTGCTATTTGGAACCTGATCCTTGGGCACTGCAACTTTGACATCACCGACATCTCCAGCCCAACCGACTTTCCAAACCTCGTCTCTTGGTGGCTTCATGACTCTTCAGAGGCGTTTCTCAAAAAAAAAAAGAATTCAACATGATCAACATTTACATTATTTGGTACATTTGGAAAAGGCATGACAACTGTATTTTGTAAGGGATTTGCAACTCAACGGCGGGAGTGGTGTCCCTCACTTAGGAAGAACTCTTGAAAATTCGCCCTTCGGCCGGTTGTAGCATTGTAGTCCTATTTGGCTTAGCCTTTTCAAGGATCCATAGTGTGAGCATTTGACGCCTCTATACTTGCCTCTAAATCTAGAGAGGCTGCCTCTATACACTGCACACCTTAGCCTTCAAGTAAAAATCTTTGGAGGTGCCTCTAAGCTTAGCGTCGCCTCCAACACTTTGGGCTGATAAAAATATTCATGTGCCCCTACTTGTCAGCCATAGGAATAGGTGGATTGGTTGTTATAAATACATTGTATTTTATTAAATCATGGGCCTAACTTTGAAACTATACTAGAGGCGGCACACTGCAGAGTTTTCATCTAAGAGCAAGTATAATAAGTTGACATAGGCGGGCAGTAAGACTTTAAATATAATATATTTGCTGAGTTGGATTAGAGAGAAGAGGAGAGAAGAGAAGCGGGCTGTAGATTTATAGCTGGCTGTAGCACGGACTCCAAAAGGCTATGTGAGAGTGTACGGTGGGCCATGTGATAAAAAAGTAGTAATTTTTTGTAGCCCACTACTATAGATGTTGGCTATTACATTGACTATAAATGATATGACAACACATTGTAGCCATCAGTAGGCTATATTATTAACCATGCTCTAAGTTTAGAGGAAGGTCGTGAAGGAAATATGCGCTAGAGGCAATAATAAAGTTATTATTTTATATTTCCTTATCCATGAGAAAGGTTTAGTATTCATGTTAGAATTGTATTGATCGGAAACTTAAATACATGTGTGAATACATAAACAAATACCGTGTCCCTAGTAAGCCTCTACTAGACTAGCTCATTGATCAAAGATGGCTAAGGTTTCCTAACCATAGACATGTGTTGTCATTTGATAACGGGATCACATCATTAGGAGAATGATGTGATGGACAAGACCCATCCGTTAGCTTAGCATAATGATCGTTCAGTTTATTGCTATTGCTTTCTTCATGTCAAATACATATTCCTTCGACTATGAGATTATGCAACTCCCGAATACCGAAGGAATGCCTTGTGTGCTATCAAACGTCACAACATAACTGGGTGATCATAAAGATTCTCTACAGTATCTCTGAAGGTGTTTGTTGAGTTGGCATAGATCGAGATTAGGATTTGTCACTCCGAGTATCGGAGAGGTATCTCTGGGCCCTCTCGGTAATACACATCATAAGCTTGCAAGCAAATGACTAAGGAGTTAGTTACGAGGCGATGTATTACGGAATGAGTAAAGAGACTTGCCGGTAACGAGATTGAACTAGGTATGAAGATACCGATGATCGAATCTCGGGCAAGTAACATACCGATGGACAAGGGGAATTACGTATGTTGTCATAACGATTCGACCGATAAAGATCTTCGTAGAATATGTAGAAACCAATATGGGCATCCAGGTTCCGCTATTGGTTATTGACCGGAGAGGTGTCTCGGTCATGTCTACATAGTTCTCGAACCCGTAGGGTCCGCACGCTTAACGTTCGTTGACGATATAGTGTTATATGAGTTATATGATTTGGTGACCGAATGTTGTTCGGAGTCCCTGATGAGATCACGGACATGACGAGGAGTCTCGAAATGGTCGAGAGGTAAATATTGATATATAGGACGATGGTATTCGGACACCGGAAGTGTTTCAAAGTGTACCGGGTAGTCATCGGAGTACCGGACACCTCCAGGAGGATAGTGGGCCTATTGGGCCATTAGAAGGGAGCACACCAGCCCACAAGGGGCTAGTGCACCCCCCATGGCAGCCGCCCAAGTGGAGGAAAGGAAAGGGGGGGATTCGGTCTCCCCCTTCCTTCTCCCTTCCCCCTTTCCTTTCCCCCCTTTCCTTTCCCCCTCCGACAAATATGGTACGGGGAGGGGGGGGAGGGCGCCACTTGGGAGGGACCCCAAGTAGGATTCGGCCTACTTGGGGGCGCCTCCTGGCTGCTCCTTCCTCCCCCCACCTATATATATGTGGGAGGGGGGCGCCTAGCACAACCACGACAATTGCTTAGCCGTGTGCGGCGCCCCCTTCACAGTTTACACCCCCGGTCATATTTTCATAGTGCTTAGGCGAAGCCCTGCGGAGATAGCTCCACCATCACCGTCACCACGCCGTCGTGCTGCCGGAACTCATTCACTACCTCGCTCTTGCTGGATCAAGAAGGCGGAGGACGTCACCGAGCTGAACGTGTGCTGAACGCGGGGGTGTCGTACGTTCGGTACTTGATCGGTTGGAGCGCGAAGAAGTTCGACTACATCAACCGCGTTACTAAACGCTTCCACTTATGGTCTACGAGGGTACGTAGACACACTCTCCCCTCTCATTGCTATGAATCTCCTTTGATAGATCTTGCGTGTGCGTAGAAATTTTTTGGTTTTCCATGCAACGTTTCCCAATAGTGGCATCCGAGCCAGGTCTATGCGTAGATGATATGCATGAGTAGAACACAAAGAGTTATGGGCTGTGATAGTCAGACTGCTTACCACCAACGTCTTATTTTGATTCGACGGTATTGTGGGATGAAGCGGCCCGGACCAACCTTACATGTCCACGCACATGAGACCGATTCCACCGACAGACATGCAACGAGTAAAGAGACTTGCCGGTAACGCGATAAAGGGGTTGTCAATCCCTTCACGGTCACTTGCAAAGGTGAGATCTGATAGAGATAGATAAAACTAAATAAAAGATAAAATATTTTTGGGTTTTTTTGGTTTATAGATCTGAAAATAAAATATTGCAAAATAGTAGATCGGAAACTAATATGATGGAAAATAGACCCGGGGGCCATAGGTTTCACTAGAGGCTTCTCTCATGAAGGCAGATAATACGATGGGTGAACAAATTACTGTCGAGCAATTGATAGAAAAGCGCAAAGTTATGACGATATCCAAGGCAATGATTATGCAATATAGGCATCACATCCGTGTCAAGTAGACCGACTCCTGCCTGCATCTACTACTATTACTCCATACATCGACCGCTATCCAGCATGCATCTAGAGTATTAAGTTCATAAAGAACGGAGTAACGCCTTAAGTAAGATGACATGATGTAGAGGAATAAACTCAAGCAATATGATGAAAACCCCATCTTTTTATCCTCAATGGCAACAATTCAATACGTGTCTCGCTACCCCTACTTTGTCACTGGGTGAAATCACGCAAGATTGAACCCAAAGCTAAGCACCTCTCTCATTGCAAGAAAAACAAATCTAGTTGTCCAAACCAAACCGATAGTTCGAAGAGAAATACAAAGATATCAAATCATGCATATAAGAATTCAGAGAAGATTCAAATAATATTCATAGATAAGCTGATCATAAATCCACAATTCATCGAATCTCGACAAACACACCGCAAAAGAAGATTACATCGGATAGATCTCCAAGAACATCAAGGAGAATATGGTATTGAGAATCAAAGAGAGAGAAGAAGCCATCTAGCTACTAGCTATGGACCCGTAGGTCTGAGGTAAACTACTCACGCTTCATCGGAAGGGCAATAGAGTTGATGTAGATGCCCTCCGTGATCGAATCCCCCTCCGGCAAGATGCCGGAAAAGGCCCCAAGATGGGATCTCACGGGAACAGAAGGTTGCGGTGGAGGAAAAGTGTTTTCGTGGATGCTTCTGGTGGTTCTGGAATATATGTGAATATATAGGAGGAAGATCTAGGTCAAGGGGTCACCGAGGGGCCCACAAGCCAGGGGCGCCCCCCCTAGGGCGCGCCCTCCACCCTTGTTGCCGCCTCGTGGCTCTTCTGATTTGCACTCCAAGTCCCCTGGGTGTCTTCTGGTCCAAGAAAAATCATCGTGAAGTTTTATTCCGTTTGGACTCCGTTTAGTATTCCTTTTCTGCGGAGCTCAAAAACAAGAAAAAAACAGAAACTGGCACTGGGCTCTAGGTTAATAAGTTAGTCCCAAAAATAATATAAAATAGCATATTAATGCATATAAAACATCCAAAACAGACAATATAATAGCATGGAACAATCAAAAATTATAGATACGTTGGAGACGTATCAAGCATCCCCAAGCTTAATTCCTGCTCGTCCTCGAGTAGGTAAATGATAAAAATAGAATTTTTGATGTGGAATGCTACCTAACATATTTATCCATGTAATTTTCTTTATTGTGGTATGAATGTTCAGATCCATAAGATTCAAAACAAAAGTTTAATATTGACATAAAAAAGATAATACTTCAAGCATACTAATAAAGCAATCATGTCTTCTCAAAATAACATGGCCAAAGAAAGCTAACCCTACAAAATCATATAGTCTGGCTATGCTCCATCTTCATCACACAAAGTATTCAAATAATGCACAACCCCGATGACAAGCCAAGCAATTGTTTCATACTTTTGATGTTCTCAAACCTTTTCAACTTCCACGCAATACATGAGCGTGAGCCATGGGCTTAGCACTATAGGTGGAATAGAATATGGTGGTTGTGGAGAAGACAAAAAGAGGGAGATAGTCTCACATCAACTAGGCATATCAACGGGCTATGGAGATGCCCATCAATAGATATCAATGTGAGTGAGTAGGGATTGCCATGCAACGGATGCACTAGAGCTATAAGTTTATGAAAGCTCAAAAAGAAACTAAGTGGGTGTGCATCCAACTCGCTTGCTCACAAAGACCTAGGGCAATTTGAGGAAGCCCATCATTGGAATATACAAGCCAAGTTCTATAATGAAAAATTCCCACTAGTATATGAAAGTGATAACATAGGAAACTCTCTATCATGAAGATCATGGTGCTACTTGAAGCACAAGTGTGGAAAAAGGATAGTAACATTGCCCCTTCTCTCTTTTTCTCTCATTTTTTTGTTGGCATCTTTGGCCTCTTTTATTTTTTTCTGGCAATGCTCTAATAATGAAGATCATCACACTTTTATTTACTTACAACTCAAGAATTACAAATCGATACTTAGAACAAAATATGACTCTATATGAATGCCTCCGGCGGTGTACCGGGATGTGCAATGATTCAAGAGTGACATGTATAAGTATGAAAAGGTGTCCTTGCCACAAACACGATTTCAACTACATGATCATGCAAAGCAATATGACAATGATGGAGCGTGTCATAATAAAACGGAACGGTGGAAAGTTGCATGGCAATATATCTCAGAATTGCTATGGAAATGCCATAGTAGGTAGGTATGGTGGCTATTTTGAGGAAGGTAAAAGGTAGGCGTAAGGTACCGGTGAAAGTTGCGCGGTACTAGAGAGGTTAGAAATGGTGGAAGGGTGAGAGTGCGTATAATCCATGGACTCAACATTAGTCATAAAGAACTCACATACTTATTGCAAAAATCTATTAGTCATCAAAATAAAGTACTACGCGCATGCTCCTAGGGGGATAGATTGGTAGGAAAAGACCATCGCTCGTCCCCGACCGCCACTCATAAGGAAGACAATCAATAAATAAATCATGCTCCAACTTCGTTACATAACGGTTCACCATACGTGCATGCTACGGGAAACACAAACTTCAACACAAGTATTCCTACAATCCACAATTACTCACTAGCATGACTCTAATATCACCATCCTCATATCTCAAAACAATCATAAAGAATCAAACTTCTCATAGTATTCAATGCACTTTATATGAAAGTTTTTATTATATCCCTCTTGGATGCCCATCATATTAGGACTAAATTCATAACCAAAGCAAATTACCATGCTGTTTAAAGAGACTCTCAAAATAATATAAGTGAAGTATGAGAGTTCAACAATTTCTATAAAATAAAACCACCGCCGTGCTCTAAAAAGATATAAGTGAAGCACTAGAGCAAAATTGCCTAGCTCAAAAGATATAAGTGAAGCACATAGAGTATTCTAATAAATCATGATTCATGCGTGTCCCTCTCAAAAGGTGTGTACAGCAAGGATGATTGTGGCAAACTAAAAAGTAAAGACTCATATCATACAAGACGCTCCAAGCAAAACACATATCATGTGATGAATAAAAATATAGCCTCAAGTAAAGTTACCGATAGACGAAGACGAAAGAGAGGATGCCTTCTGGGGCATCCCCAAGCTTAGGCTCTTGGTTGTCCCTGAATATTACCTTGGGGTGCCTTGGGCATCCCCAAGCTTAGGCTCTTGCCACTCCTTATTCCATAGTCCATCAAATCTTTACCCAAAACTTGAAAACTTCACAACACAAAACTCAACAGAAAACTAATGAGATCCGTTAGTATAAGAAAATAAATCACCACTTTTGGTACTGTTGTGAACTCATTCTTTATTTATATTGGTGTAATATCTACTGTATTCCAACTTCTCCATGGTTCATAGCCCCCTCCCCCCCCAATACCCCCCCGAACCAACATCCCGCCCGATACTACCCATAGATTCATCAAAATAAGCAAACAACACATAGAAAACAGAATTTGTCAAAAACAGAACAGTCTGCGAAGATCCGAATTGTTCTAATACTTCTGTAACTCCAAAAATTCTGAAGAATTAGCACAACAGAAGAACTTTGTATATAAATCTTTTGTAAAAAACTCAGGGTTTTTCGACGCCCCAGTGAATAAATAAAATTCTGCGACTGGACACAAAAGTTTTTGTTTTTTAGCAAGATCAAATCGACTATCACCGTAAGCCATCCCAAAGGTCTTTCTTGGCACAAACACTAATTAAAACACCAAAACACAATTACTACAGAGGTAATAATGTGTATTTTATTCTAAACAGAAGCAAAACAAAAAACGCAAAAAGAAAATTGGGTTGCCTCCCAACAAGCGCTATTGTTTAACGCCCTTAGCTAGGCAAAAAAAACATAGATCTAGGTATTGTCATCTTTGGTCTTTATCTTTTTAATGGAGTTATGCTCAAATCCGGGAGGTTCTTTACGTTTCTCATCATCTTCAGAAATCTTTATATTTAGAGCGTCCAGCCGCTTATTGCAAAGAGTGATCAACATATTCATGCGATGGAGATTTCCACTAATATTTTTGAGAGATTCAAGGGATTTTTGAAAAAAAATCTGTAATTCACACAATTTCTCAAAAACTTGTGTTCCCTCTAGGGTACGATGCAATCCCTTTTGTGGGGGTAATATTCCTACTTTTCCTTCTATTATCTCATAAGCAATGTTGGCATCAATTTCAATAAAAATTTCTTTAGCAGTGAAATCCAAAAGTTGTCTATGGGACATGGTTAGTCCAACATAAAAATTACGGAGTAAAATCTTAGTATCCCCCTCTATAGCACAGTTGCGATAAGACTCTACCATCCTATACCAATCATCCTTTAAATTTTCTCCTTGTTTCTGTTTGAAGTGAAGAACTTCAAAGTCAGGAGACAAAGGAGGGGTAAAAGTGCTAGTCATGAAAGCAAATCGAGCGATCTAACACACGAGCAAAAAAAAAGCAAACGAAAATACGAACGGAAGAAGGGCGAATAAAAAGACAAATTATTTTGAAAATCATTTTAGAAGTAGGGGAGAGGAAAATGAGAGGCAAATGGCAAATAATGTAATGCAAGAGATGAGAGTTTATGATAGGTACTTGGTAGGCTTGGCGTAGATCTCCCCGGCAACGGCACCAGAAATTCTTCCTGCTACTTTTTGAGCTTTCGTTGGTTTTTCCCTTGAAGAGGAAAGGGTGATGCAGCATAGTAGAGATAAGTATTTCCCTCAGTTAAGAACCAAGGTATCAATCCAGTAGGAGAAACGCGCAAGTCCCCAATAGATGCACCTACACAAACAATCAAACACTTGCACCCAACGCGATAAAGGGGTTGTCAATCCCTTCACGGTCACTTGCAAAGGTGAGATCTGATAGAGATAGATAAAACTAAACAAAAGATAAAATATTTTTGGGTTTTTTTGGTTTATAGATCTGAAAATAAAAGATTGCAAAATAGTAGATCGGAAACAAATATGATGGAAAATAGACCCGGGGGTCATAGGTTTCACTAGAGGCTTCTCTCATGAAGGCAAATAATACGGTGGGTGAACAAATTACTGTCGAGCAATTGATAGAAAAGCGCAAAGTTATGACGATATCCAAGGCAATAATTATGCAATATAGGCATCACTTCCGTGTCAAGTAGACCGACTCCTGCCTGCATCTACTACTATTACTCCACACATCGACCGCTATCCAGCATGCATCTAGAGTATTAACTTCATAAAGAACGGAGTAACGCCTTAAGTAAGATGACATGATGTAGAGGAATAAACTCAAGCAATATGATGAAAACCCCATCTTTTTATCCTCGATGGCAACAATTCAATACGTGTCTCGCTACCCCTACTTTGTCACTGGGTGAAATCACGCAAGATTGAACCCAAAGCTAAGCACCTCTCCCATTGCAAGAAAAACCAATCTAGTTGGCCAAACCAAACCGATAGTTCGAAGAGAAATACAAAGATATCAAATTATGCATATAAGAATTCAGAGAAGATTCAAATAATATTCATAGATAAGCTGATCATAAATCCACAATTCATCGGATCTCGATAAACACACCGCAAAAGAAGATTACATCGGATAGATCTCCAAGAACATCAAGGAGAACATGGTATTGAGAATCAAAGAGAGAGAAGAAGCCATCTAGCTACTAGCTATGGACCCGTAGGTCTGAGGTAAGCTACTCACGCTTCATCGGAAGGGCAATAGAGTTGATGTAGATGCCCTCCATGATCGAATCCCCCTCCGGCAGGATGCCGGAAAAGGCCCCAAGATGGGATCTCACTGGAACAGAAGGTTGTGGCGGTGGAAAAGTGTTTTCATGGATGCTTCTGGTGGTTCTGGAATATATGTGAATATATAGGAGGAAGATCTAGGTCAGGGGGTCACCGAGGGGCCCACAAGCCAGGGGGCGCCCCCCCTAGGGCGCGCTCTCCACCCTTGTCGCCGCCTCGTGGCTCTTCTGACTTGCACTCCAAGTCCCCTGAGTGTCTTCTGGTCCAAGAAAAATCATCGTGATATTTTATTCCATTTAGTATTCCTTTTCTGCGAAGCTCAAAAACAAGGAAAAAAATAGAAACTGGCACTGGGCTCTAGGTTAATAAGTTAGTCCCAAAAATAATATAAAATAGCATATTAATGCATATAAAACATCCAAAACAGATAATATAATAGCACGGAACAATCAAAAATCATAGATACGTTGGAAACGTATCAACCGCCAGGGCGGCAGGACGGATGTCATTGCCGAGCCCACCACGGCGTCACGACCAGAAGCTTTGCAGGCGAAGACCACCTTTCGTCAGGATAAGATGTACTACTTGTCCCCTTTCAAATTGGCCACTTTGGGAACCCTTCCCGCCTATGTTTTTGGGGGAAGTGGACCAAGGCCACTATATATATAGGTTAGCCACCACCATAGACGAGGACAGCTCATTTCACACCCGAGAGCAGGCCTCGCGAGCTTGTTCATCCCTTGTACTTGTTCATTCTCAGCCCCTCGTGAGGCAAATCCACCACAAAGCAGGAGTAGGGTCTTACACCGCAAGGTGGCCCAAACCTGGGTAAATTGCCGTGTTCATCTTCTTCCTCGTTCTTTGAGCTAGGCTGTAGGGCGGCGAGTTGGTTGGCTGGATAGGTTGAGTTCTTCGCACACGCCCCAGAGTTCGAACCTTTCTTGGGTCAGCGGAGCCCTGAATCCGACAGCCACTATCGTTTTGGGATTATGCATTAGAGACAGTCGCATTCACTTTAAATAGGGCACCATCTAAATCCATTGAGACGACACCTTATGAATTATGGTTTGGTAAAAAACCTAAGTTGTTGTTTCTTAAAGTTTGGGGATGCGAAGTTTATGTCAAGAGGCTTCAGCCTAATAAGCTCGAACCCAAAGCGGAGAAATGCGTCTTCATAGGATACCCTAAAGAGACCATTGGGTATACCTTCTATCACAGATCCGAGGGCAAGATTTTTGTCGCTAAAAATGGGTCCTTTCTAGAGAAGGAGTTTCTCTCGAAAGATGTGAGTGGGAGGAAAGTAGAACTTGATGAGATAACTATACCTTCTCTCGAACTGGAGAGTAGCACATCACAGAAAGCAGTTCTCGTGATGCCTACACCAACCGGAGAGGAAGCTAATGATGATGATCATGAAACTTCAGATCAAGTTACTACCGAACTTCGTAGGCCGACACACGTTCCTCACCGGAGTGGTACGGTAATCCCGTCCTGGAAGTCATGTTGTTAGACAACGGCGAACCTACAAACTACGAAGAAGCAATGATGGGCCCGGATTTCAACAAATGGCTTGAGGCCATGAAATCCGAGATAGGATCCATGTATGAGAACAAAGTATGGACTTTGGTAGACTTACCCGATGACCGGCAGGCCATTGAGAATAAATGGATCTTTAAGAAGAAGATAGACGCCGATGGTAATGTCACCGTCTATAAAGCTCGACTTGTCGGAAAAGGTTTTCGAAAAATTCAAGGAGTTGACTACGATGAGACTTTCTCACTCGTAGCGATGCTTAAGTCTGTTAGAATTATGTTAGCAATTGCCACATTCTATGATTATGAAATCTGGCAGATGAATGTCAAAACAGCGTTCCTTAACGGTTTCCTTAAGGAAGAGTTGTATATGATGCAACCGGAAGGTTTTGTCGATCCTAAGGATGCTAACAAGGTATGCAAGCTCCAACGATCCATCTATGGACTGGTGCAAGCATCTCGGAGTTGGAATTTACGCTTTGATGAGGTGATCAAGGCTTTTGGTTTTATACAAACTTACGGAGAAGCTTGTATTTACAAGAAAGTGAGTGGGAGCTCTATTGCGTTTCTGATAAGTATATGTCGATGCAAGCTTTGACACCGATCCGGATGACTCTGAGTCACAAACTGGATACGTATAGTGGAGCAGTCATTTGGAATAACTCTAAGTGATGCGTGGTAGCAGCATCTACAGTATGACATAGAGATTTGCAAAGTACACACGGATCTGAATGTTGCGGACCCATTGACTAAAACCTCTCTCACAAGCAAAACATGATTAAACCCCAGAACACATTGGGTGTTAATCACATGGCTATGTGAACTAGATTATTGACTCTAGTGCAAGTGGGAGACTGTTGGAAATATGCCCTAGAGGCAATAATAAAATGGTTATTATCATATTTCCCGTTCATGATAAATGTTTATTGTTCATGCTAGAATTGTATTGATTGGAAACTTAAATACATGTGTGAATACATAAACTACACCGTGTCCCTAGTAAGCCTCTACCAGACTAGCTCGTTGATCAAAGATGGTTATGGTTTCCTAACCATAGACATGAGTTGTCATTTGATAACGGGATCACATCATTAGGAGAACGATGTGATGGACAGACCCAACCGTAAGCTTAGCATCAGATCATTTAGTTATTTGCTATAGCTTTCTTCATGTCAAGTATTTGTTCCTTCGGCCATGACATCATGCCACTCCCGGATACCGGAGGAATGCCTTATGTTCTATTAAATGTCACTTCATAACTGGGTGATCATAAAGGTGCCCTACAGGTATCTCCGAAGGTGTCTGTTGGGTTGCATGGATCAAGCTGGGATTTGTCGCTCCGTGTGACGGAGAGATATCTCTGGGCCCTCTCGGTAATACAACATCATAAGAAGCTTCATGTGACTAATGGGTTTAGTCACGGGATCTAGTATTACGGAATGAGTATAGAGACTTGTCGGTAACGAGATTGAACTAGGTATGGGGATACCGACGATCGAATCTCGGGCAAGTAACATTTCGCCAGACAAAGGGAATTGCATACGATTGACTGAATCCTTGACATCGTGATTCAACCGATAAAGATCTTCGTTGAATATGTAGGAACCAATGGACATCCAGATCCCGCTATTGGTTATTGAGCGGAGAGGAGTCTCGGTCATGTCTGCATGTTCCGAACCCGTAGGGTCGCACGCTTAGCGTTCGGTAGCGCTAGGGTAGTATTGAGATATTAATAGTGGAAAATCTGAAGGTTGTTCGGAGTCCCGGATGGGATCCAAGACGTCACGAGGAGCGCCGGAATGGTCCGGAGGTAAAGATTTTTATATGGAAAGTTGTTGTCGGGGTTTCGGGAAAAAGTTCGGGTTTTTTCGGCATTGTACCGGGAAGCCACTTGAAGGTTCCGAAGGGTTCCACTACGTCCCATACAGTAGCATGGGCTGTAGGGAGGTGCCCTGGCCTTAATGGGCCAGGGGCACCAGCCCTTACAAGGCTCATGCGCATGGGAAAGGGGAAACCTTAAGGGGGAGGGCCTCCACTTGGCTTGGAGGGCACTCCTCCCCCCTTGGCCGCCGCCCCCTTGCCTTGGGAGGGGGTCTAGGGCAGCCACGCCCCTCCCTCACCCCTATATATAGTGGGGAGACGCAGGGGGCTGCTACCCCTTCCGTGCTTGCCCCGTCTCCCTCCCGTTACTCCTCCTCCACGTTCCGTCACCGATTGGTGAAACCCTGCCAGAGTTCCGCTGCCACCACCACCACCACGCCGTCGTGTTGGTTCAGATCTCATCTACCTCCTCTCCCTCACTTGCTGGATCAAGAAGGAGGGGACGCCGTCGAGCCGTACATGTGCCAAACTCGGAGGTGCCGCACGTGCGGTACTTGGATCAGATTGGATCGCGACGCGAGTACGACTACGTCAACCACGATCTCTCGATCTTTAACGCTTTCGGTCTACAAGGGTATGTAGACACCACTCCCCTCTCGTTGCTATACATCTCCTAGATTGGATCTTGGGTGTTTCGTAGAAAGTTTTTTGATTTTGATGCTTCGTTCCCCGTCATTAACATATTTCAAATGCTTGATTAACATTTTTCAAATAAAGCTTAACATCTTTTGAATACATGGTTTACATTTTTCTATACACATTTAACATTTTTCAAATGCTTGATCAACATATTTTTCATATGCTCTGATTACATTTTTCAAATATAAGGTTAACACTTTTTAAATATAGGGTCTACATTTTTTCTATACACATTTAACATTTTCAAATGCTTAATTAACATTTTTGAAATACTTGTTTAACTTGTTTTCAAATGCTTGGATTAACTTTTTTAAATACATGTTCAACTTTTTTCACACACATTATATTTTTTGTACACATGAGAAATATTTTATCTATACACATTTAACATTTTTCAAATGCTTGGTTAACATTTTATATCAAATATTCTATTTAAAATGTTTTTGTAATATATTTATTTAGAATATTTGGAAGCATAAATGAAAGTGAAAAAATAAGTAAATATAAACGTGAATATAAACGAGCCCTCCTGTGCGGTTGGACCGACCAATCTAGCGTCTGGCTTAACACGAGGCTTCCCTACGTCTCACTATAAGCGAGAAATAGGGGTGCCTCTGATACGCGACGTGTGTACGTACCGCCCGTACAAGGCCTGGCGTATGTGGTATACGTGAACCTTATCCGGCGCCTTCAACATTTTTTCCTCTTTTGTTTTAATATTCAAAAAATGTGCGCCATGGGAAACTCAAACTCCAACCCTCAAGGTTTGTTTGTGTTTTTTGAGTCAGGTTTTATTCTGATTTTTAGTTTTTTATTTCTTTTCTCTTCAATTCTGTTTTGAAATGTGTTAACTTTTTAGAATTTCAAAAAATTCAAATTCATGAATCTTTTCTCAATTTTGTGAATCTTTTTGAATTTCTCAAAGTTTTTTTGCCACTTTTTCCGTTAATTTTTTAAAAAAATGATAATTTTATCAAAACCGTGAATATTTTTTGAAAAATTAATGAACTTTTTTCAACTCGACGAACGCTTGGCCCGGCCAAACAAGCGCCAGACAGGGATCGATGTTGCCGCCTAGTTGGGCCAAGGCCTAAGCATTTTTTTTCTATTTTCTAGTTTTGTGTTGTCTTCTATTTTTTGTTAATTTATTTTTTCCTTTTTGAACTTTATTATTATTTTTGAAACATGTTCAAAATTTTGAATATTGTTTTGAATACAAAAGAATATTCTTGTTTTCAAATATTGTGTAAACTTTTAAAAATATTTTGGAACTTCAAAAAATGTTCCTGTTTTCCAATTAGCATTCACAAATTTACGAAATGTTTGTATTTCTAAAAAAGTTGATAAGTGTATCGTAAAATATGTGGTTTGCAATTCATGTTCAAAATTTTCATCAATTGTTAGGAATTTCTTAATAATTTTGAAAAAAAGTGTTCAAGTTTATAAAAATTTCATACACAATTTAAAGTTCTAAAATTATTGAAATTTTTCAAGAAATGATTAGTACGTGAGAAAATGTTCATATTGATTGATAATGACAGAAATGGTAAATAACAACAACATTCAAATTAGGAAAAATTACATGCTCACGGATGCATTCCTCTGACCTGCCTGGCACACTCCTCTCAACTGGTGGATTTTTTTCGACTATAGATAAATGACTCCAACTTTTGCAAGCAGGTGGGCATGGCCATGGTACGCATCCATATCAGGTTTGAGCGAATTCCGACGTTGCTTGCATGTTGCGACATGTCTGGCCATTTATCGGTCTTTTTTCATCGGGAAAAGTACAGAAAATGCAAAAATTGTCGAAAACCAAAACAATTTGACATGATTCCTTGAATTGGTCATCCAAGGCCATGAAAATAATTGGGGTCATTTCAATGTTGTCGAACAACGTGCTATCAGACGAAGCCTTCTTGCTTACGCGAACATCCACTAATGAACATGATCTATTTTTGGACATCCTTGAAATGAGTGCAACTTTTGCAACTAGGTGGGCATGGAAAGTATCGGGTGCTCCGAGCCTTGGGGTACTCCCAGTGCTCCAATGTCAAAAACACATTTTTATATGTTTCAAAAAATTCCGGAAAAATATGAATGTTCATTAGGAATGTCACCACAACCGCTAAAAATTTCAGGTTCAAATTTGAAATGCACATTGAGAAACAAAAAAGACAAATCTAGATGTGTTGCTTTTGTCTTTTTACACTATTCATGCTAGATTTCACATTTTTGTTTCGCAATGTGTGTTTCGAGTTTAGTTCTGAAATTTTTACGGGTTGTAGTCACATTCCATACGAACATTCATATTTTTTCCGGATTTTTTTTTAACATTCAAAAATGTGTTTCTGACATTGGAGCACCGGGAGTACCCCAAGGCTGGGAGCACCAGATACTTTCCCCGGGTGGGGATGCCCATGAAGAGCATCCATGTCATGTTTGAACGATTTTCGAACACCGTATGCAAGTTGCGACACATCTGGCCATTTATCACTTTTCTACCGAGAAAACTCCAAAAAATGCAAAATTTGTTGAAAACCAAAACTACTTGGCATCCTTCCTAGAATTGGTCATAAAAAGCCATGGAAAAAGTGGGGTCATTTCAAGGATGTCGAGAAAAAACGTGCTCTCAGACGGAGGCTTCTAACCTACCCGAATACCCTTAGTTTTACATGGTCTATTTTTGGACATCCTTAAAATGACCCAAACTTTTGCAAGCAGGTGGGCATGCCCATAATAGGCATCGATGTTAGGTTTGAGCACCGTATGCAAGTTGCGACACGTCCGGCCATTTATTGGTCTTTTTTTATTGTGAAAACTTCAGAAAATGCAAAATTTGTCAAAAATCAAAATAACTTGGCATGGTGCCAGGAATTGGTCATACAAGGCCAAGGAAAAAAGGGGTCATTTAAAGGATGTCGAGAAACAACATGCTCTCAAACGGAGCCTTCTGGCCTATCCGAACACCCTCCGTTCAACATGGTCTATGTTTAGAACATGCTTGAAATGACCCCTATTTTTGCAAGCAGATAGGCATGCTCATGATAGGCATCCATGCCAGTTTGGAATGATTTATGACACCGTATACAAGTTACGATACACCCGGCCATTTATCATCATTTTTTGACCCCAAAAACTAAAAAAAACTGTAAAATTTGTCGAAACCAAAACAACTTGGCACGGTGCCTTGAATTAGTCATACAAGGCAATGAAAAAATAGGGTCATTTGACGCATGTCGATAAACAACGTGCTCTCAAACCGAGCTTATGGCCTACTCGGACACCTTACATTGAACATGGCGTTTTTAGACATTCCTGAAATGACCCCAACTTTTACGAGCAGCTGGTCATGCCCATGGTAGGCGTTCATGTTAGGTTTGAAGGAATAAGTATTTTAAATAGGTACTTAAAATTATTATATTAAACATTTAACAGAAATAATAAATACAAATGGCTAAAATTGATAACTGTAAATGATTTTTAAAAGAATTTAATAAATATTTGAAGGAAAAAGAATTTAAAATCATAATTGAAACAGTTACTTAAAACTGCTATTTTGATATTTCAAATGTTTTTTTACCTTTTTGAAGTGGTTTCAAAAATAATAATGAAGTTCAAAAAAGAGAAAAATAAATTGACGAAAAAAGAGCAGGAAAACGGAAAAAAAATTAGGCCTTGGCCCAACTAGGCGACAACATCGCTCCTATTGGGAAGAAAAATGTTCATGTTTTGACATTCGTTTTTGGCATTTATGTACATTTTTAAAAAATATGAATATTTGTAATTTTTCAATTTTTTAAAGCATGCATTTTTTGAAATTTCAAATAAATTCCTGTGAGTGAGGTCATCTTTTTGGGGAGCTCCCAATCAACACTTTAAGGTCTGGCTAGGAAGTTGGCGCTCGCGCGCATGCAGTTGGCCGCGGCCCAATATTGGCCTACCTCGCTTGCCCGCTCACCAGCTTTGCACACTCGCTCGCTTTGCCTGCTAGCTTTGAAAAAAGTTCACAAGTTTCAAAAATAGTTCACGAATTTTAAAATTGTTCACAAGTTAAATTTTAAAATTTTCATGAATTGGAAAAAGTTCACGAGTTTGAAAATTGTTACGAGTTATAACTTTAAAAAATCATGCATTTGGAAAAAGTTCAAGGATTTTTAAAAGTTCACAAGTTTGAAAAAAGTTTAGAAATTTGAAAATTCTTCATGAGTTAAAATTTTAGAAAGTTAATGAATTCAAAAAAAGTTCATGAGCTTGGAAAATGTTTGCAAATTTGGAAAAATGTTTCATGATTTTTATTTAAATTTCACAAATTAAAAAAAAGGTTGTGAAAAGTAAAAAGGAAAAAGGAAATTGCCAAAGGTTTATATTGCCCTTTATATGTTTAGTGTGGGGGGGGGTACCGAAGCGGGGTTCTATGTAGAATATTAAGTGATCTAACCTTGATTTATTTGACTGCAAATGACTAAAAAACAACCATTATGCTATGCAACATAAATGAAAATTAACAGGGAACCTACACCTAAATGTGGGTGAACAGTTCTCCGATGGCTCCTGGATCATGGTCCTTGCAGAGAAAACTTTCTGAAAATGTAGTTCTTCTCCAAGAATTTGTCTCCCTCTGGATCCGCCTGCAAAGCATCCCTCAGCTCTCAGATGACCCCAGTTCTCGTTGGTATTGGACGACAGATGGAAAATATTCATCCAAATCAGCATGCCTCGCTCTACTCGAAGGCTCCATCCCAATGCACATGACACTTCAATGATTTGGGAAGCATATACCGGTGCAAGTGCAAGTTCTTCATTGGGATCCTTGCTGAAAATAAAATCCTTACGGTGGACAACCTGGTCATTCAAGGTTGGACTCGTAACCAGTCATGCTTGCTGTCCCGGCACACTTTTGGACGGGTCAACACATTCGCCTCGCATACCCTTTCTCTCGTAGTATTTGGAACCTGGTCCTTGAGCACTACAACTTCGACATCGACGGCCCAACCAACTTTCCCTACCTCGTCACTTTTTTTAGGGAAATGTTGGTAATTTATTTAGAGTTCGCAGCCTCCTCGACAGTTACCTCCGAGCTTATATACTTTGGAGGAACATAGAGCCAAATTTTACATAAAGAGTTACAACAACCATTCCTAGCCAAGATATATGCGACATTATTCGCTGACCGTCGCACCCAAGCAACCTAAAAATCTACAAAAGAACCAAGCAACACTTTGATCTCTTCAATTAGTTGCCCATTAGCTAATAGCTCTTTTTTATCACACTATTTTCCTTGCCGTCACCTGTGAGTCTGTATCTATGATAACCTTCTGGACATTGAGGTCTTGAGCAAGAACAATGGCTCGTCTACACCCTAGGAGCTCGAACACTTCGGAATCAGCAACAACTGGGGAAAAATGGCACGCACATGAAATGAACTCGCCATAGCTGTCCCGAAGAACAACACCAGATGCTCCCGAGCCTTGGTTTCTTGTTAGTGTACCATCTGCATTCGCCTTGATCCATGCCGCTGCCGGTTTAGACCACTCCTGCACCTCTCGCTGCATCGGTTACCTCGACGCCGTAGTCCGTAAAGACTTCCGTTCCTCTCTAAGCCTCAAAGCTCTATCTCTGATAGTTTCCAGATCATCTATCCGTCCTACATCCCTCACATTATTCCGTGACATCCATAGCACATTTTCTTGGAGGGCTGGAAGACACTCATCAAATACGTTGGTGTTGCATGTAACACCGACTTGACAAGTACCTCTCTTGCCACCTTTGACAAGCCATATCCTTTCCGCCCTGTGACTTTCCCACGTGACACTTCTCTCACATGTTTAAAAGACCCATCCTTCGACCGTTCCAACGTCATGGGGAGACCCAAATATTTCTCATTGAGGGCCTCCGACTGCACACCTAATATATTTTTTAGTGTCTCCTTATTCTCATTGATGCACCCTTTACCAAAGAAGATGGAGGATTATTCCATGTGAACTTTCTGACCCGAAGCATTCTCATAATCCTGCAATATTTGGCGCAACTATGTCATGTTACTACTTGAGGCCTCCAAGAACACAATACTATCATCTGCAAAAAGATGGTGTGGGACATTATGGCCGCTGCGCCCAAAAGACACCCCTTGGAGTTCTTTCTCCTGCTGAGCCCGCGTCACTTGGTGGCTTTATGCCTCTTCAGAGGCGTTTCCGGAAAAAGAAGAGAATTCAATATGATCACAATTTACATTATGTGGAATATTTACAAAAAGCACAACAACCGTATTTTGTAGGGGGTCTACAACTCAACAACAGAAGTGGTGTCCCTCAGTTGGGGAGAACTTTCGAAAATTCTCCCTAAGGCCAGTTGCAGCACTGTAATCCTCTTTGGCTTGGCCTTTTAGGCTTCCTTGTCTTGGTTTTATGCATAAACTCTCTTTCACTCTAATATATTGCACGACAGAGCTCCTGCCTTTCCTAAAGAAAAAAGGATAGTATCCTTATCCTAAAGATTTACATGACATAAGGGCATCTCCAACACTGACCTCGCACATCCGTCCGCTGAGGTGGGGGGGGGGGCAGTCCCGTGGACACGAATGCAGGAGACGGTAATCCAACACTATCCGCATATAATTCAAACAGGGTTTCATAAGACCGAATGAAATTCATGCAAACTTGGTGGATTTCATAAAAGTCCAGACATAATTTACATAAAAGATCGATATTTTGACTGTTTAACTAAAGACTAGAAAAAAACTACACCCTATACCGGACGACCACCTCATAAGCGTGGCCGCTCTGCCCAGCCAATACCGACGGCGCCGGCGGAGCAGTCGCTAAGCGACCACTCCTCGCCGACCTTGGCGAGCTCATTGTAAAGGTGGCGACGACGCCTGACGGCTGTCCCCGTGGTGGTGACGGAGTGGTCGACGGCCCACACTGTGGCGAGGTCTGGGTTGTTGCGGACCCATTCCAGCATTGCATCGGACTTCGAGGACGCAGAGGGGCGGGCGGTGTTGCGCCGGTCGTGCCATGCCTTCTACCTCACCGCTTGCTCCTCCTTGGAAATGACAGCCCTCGAGCACGAGGGACCGCCGCCGCCGCCTCCGAGGTGGTGGAGGATGCGGCCGCGCGCCTTTATGATCTCGGGCGGCAGCTCCTCCTTGACTAGAGAGGGCGGTTGCGGCGGGCCGTCAATGCAGGCATGCCAGATGTGCGCCGGTGGCGAGGCAAGATCGTCCTTAACGCGGCGTCCGATCTGGAAGCCGCGGTTGCGCGGGGACAAGATTGGCTCGCCGACTCGTCCTTGACGCGAAGTCCAGAGTCCAATCTGGACGCTCCCCCGGTTGCGCACGCGGGAGTGGGGGGGGGGTCCTCCTTCTCCCGCCAGAGTGGAGACGACGGTTCCCGCTTGACGCGGTAGCACGGTGGAGACGGTAGCTCCTCCTTGACCCGCGCCGGCGACGGTGGCTCACTCCGTCATGAACTTTATCAGATGGACGAACACTTCATCTGTGAGAGCCGAGGGATCCGGAGTTGCTGCTTCTGGTCCGAGGAGGCGCGGCCACTGCTCCTCCTGATGTTGCTGCTTCTGGTCCTCCTCATCGGCGGAGGAGATGATGATCTCCTTCTTGCCGGAGGAGCCGGCCGCCGTGGACGCCGAGGGGTCCGGATAGCGAGGGCAGCGGCGCCAAGATCTGCCTAACGATGAACTGTCAGCGCCACCGCCTCCATCTGTCGGTGTGGAGAACCACCAATTTGGCATCGCCGCTGGAATTGGAGGGGCTCGGAGAGGATGAGGTGCGGACGTGCATCGCCGGCGCAAGGCTTAAATAGCCGCGGGCAGGCCATGCTAGGGCTGGTCAGCCCCCTTCAATGTGGCGCAGCGGCCGGAGTTGATTTTTCGAGACGTGGCGACCGCATTGAAGCCACGAAGTCTGAGAGGTCGCGTTCCTCAGCGCTGCCTTCATGGCCAGTCGCGTCGCTCAGCATCAATGCCGGCCGCTGCATGCTCTGGGCCGGCATGAATGCGGCGAAGGCATTGTATGGAAAACGCGGGAGACGCGAGTGGGTTTTTCCGATGAGTCAGGGCGGTCATAAACGGACATACCAGCGGTCGAACACCCGCAAAAGCCCCCCACTTTGTCTCAGTTTTACGGGAAAAATTACGTCCGGACCGGGCGGCGGATTGATACAGGCCCGAGTTGGATGGCAACACACGTCCGGACCACGTGATCAGGATGGTTGCGGCTGTTTGAGGGTCAGCGCTGGTGATGCCCTAACTTAGGATAAACAATAATAAAATCATTTCATGGTAAATAAAATTAGGAGTTGCCCTACTCAGTTCCCTTGGGCGCGAGGAACGTGGTGGCCAAGCGAACGGTGCCGATGACGAGCGCGGACTGCATGGTGGCCTCCTGTGCCCACGCGCCGCCGATGTTGGGCGAGCCGTCGTGGGGAACGACGTGGAAGGCGGCAACGCCCTGGAGTCCATGAGCCTCCGCACCGTGGAGCGGCACTTGGTGGTGGTGATGTCCACGTCGACGTCGAAGATGAAGGCACCGACGGGGGCGCGGCCGACGGCCACCTGGACCCAGCTGCCCGGCGCCGTGCAGAGGTCGAGCACGGCGTGTACCGCCGGGAGGAACAGGAAGCAGTCGTCGAGTTGCTGCAGCTTGAAGACCGCGCGACTCCGGTAACTCCTTGGCGGTGGTAGTACTCGTCCTGCTGCTGCTTCCCCTTGGCGTCGATGGGGATCGAGTTTGATTGGCTTGCGGGTCGGCGCGACAGTACTCGGTTTCGGCACGCTAATTGGAGTCCGACTCAAACTCAGGCGTGTTCGTTCGCGTTGGCGCCCGTTTCGGTGCGGGACCTCCCGTCAAATTCGGAACCGATCTATCCTTATATACGTAGGGTAGTACTCGCGGTGCCCCGACTACACGCTTGACACAACACAAACCTACCCGATCCACAGCCGCTTCTATCCATGGCGACGTCGACTCTTGCGCTGTGGTCAGAACTCCCACAAGACGTACTAGACCTTGTCATCAACCGCCTCGTGTCCTCTCCTCCACGGAGAGGCTTCTTCCCCTTGACGTGGTCGCTAGTCCGACAGGTCCTTGATTTCTCCGCTGACTTCGAGAAGGTGCGACGCGATCGTCATTGGGTCTCTGCCGCCGATCGAGCCCGCTTCCATGCGGTGTGCCGTTCGTGGCATCTGGCTATGCGCCGACACCTTTCGGCTTCACGACAGCTACCCTGGATTGTCATGTCAGACGGCTCGTTCTACACACCTTCGGACGCTGTTTGCATCTCGCCGCCCCGGCTCCCCACCTTGCCCAGCAACACAACAAGCATTGGCTCCACCGACGATTGGCTCGCCCTCGACTTCACCGACGCCAAGAAGATGCATAGCTACTCCTTGCACAACCCGTTTACTAGCATCACCGTGCCGCTCCACGAGCTGGATGCTGTCATCGGCGATGTTTCCGAGCTTTTCATGGTCCGTAAAGTGCTCCTACGGTCAACGCCTTCTGACATCATCGCTGTCATGACCAATAGCCGCAACCGCCCTCTCATCTTAATCCGGACAGGGAAGGGTGTGTGGTTGCCTAAGCCACGAGCTGCTCCCTTCATCTACATCGTTGACATTGCTTTTCTTGGAGATAAATTATATGGAATCACAGAAGCAGAGGACCTTGTCTCCCTTGGTATAGATTTTAATAGAGATGGTATACCCACCGTTACTAGCATCGAACGCCTGATTAGACACCCGCCGGGTTATTATCATTTCGGCGTGTGGAGTGATGATGATGATAATTTTGAGTCCGGAATCAATGATGTGGGCAACAAGGACAAGGTCAGGAATATTGATGAAGGCCATATCGAGGTACCGAGCAAGGAAGATTCCGAGGAGCACGCCTTAGATGAACTTTGGAAGAAAACCAACGACGACGTGATTCTTGAAGGCGCAACATGTTGGTTAGATGATGAGGTGCCATATGAACCTAAGGATCTGGTCACTCTCAATCGGCACTTGGTCAAGTCATGTGGGAAACTGCTAATGGTGAAGCGACAATTGCATTGGCCTTCTTATAGTATGAACTTCACCCACAAGGTGGAGGTTTACGAGGCAGATGTCAATGGAGACGCGCACTGGGTGTCGATTTCAGGAGGGCTGGGCAGTCAAGCCCTTTTCATCAGCAGATTCTTCTGCAAGTCCATTTCTACCCGTGAAGACGTGGACCAAGATGCTCTTCATTTTATTGACACGGGCGAGAAATACGATATGAAATCCCAAAGTATGAGCCCCACCTGGAGGGAGATTGACTACCATGGGTCAACGTGGATATTTTCTCCCGATCTAGTGGTTTAATATCTTTGTAACAATATATGATTACTTAGATAGGTGATTGAGAACATCTTTTCTCCAAATCAGTGGTTTAATAATTTACTATGTAACGGTATATGATCAATTTTTTGTTTGGGTGTAAGTTCAAATTTTAATCTCTGTGAGAAAGGTTCACAAGGCTGTTGTGTTTTTAATATGATAGTATATAAGAAAAGGGCATTCGCTACCGACATACTGCAGAAAGGATCGATTCGCTAGCGAAGCGAAAGCCTGTTTCGAGAGAGTAAATGTTGTGTTAAGAATCAATACGGGCCACCCCATTTACATACCGTCGCTTTGGTTTGTTTGCTTGTATGGGTGTTGATCTGCTCCATAAGTGAGATAAGCATTTCTTCAGACACCTACAGACCAGAAGATGCAACGGACTATTGGCACAAGAAAACGTATACAAGACTACACAGTTTTTTTTTTTGAAACACATAAAGGTTATGTAGAATATTAAGTGATCTAAACTCGATTTATTTTACTGCAAATAACTAAAAAACAACCATTATGATATGCATCATTTTTCGATAAAGGGTGAATTTTATTGACTCAAAATGAAGCATCAAGAGGATATAAGCATAATGAGCACACACCTAGTCTCTGCATAGTTAGGATGCACACAATCAACACCAACACACACACAAAAAAACTCGCCGACGGATAGCGAAGTCTTATAAGACCAAAGCTATGCATGGGCAATGGAAAAAAGAAAAAGAACCCCAATGCGATCGGATCCACAGGCGGAGCTCTCGGTAGGGCGAGGTTGGGCGCTCGCCCTACCTTGATTTTCTTTGATCTTCTTTACCGAGGTATATTGTCTGGTCGAGCGCTAGAAAAAATAGAAGGAAAGTAGAAACCGTCTGAGAAAACTCGGTGTGTCCTGTGTCATTGGGCCGAACCCACCTCGTTGGGCAATAACTGTACGCAAGTTACGCACGAAGTAGCCCGCTCGATCCTTTCCTCCCAAGTCGCTCGTTCCAGTCGACAGGAGGTTCTTTTGTTCTTCGTCAATTCTGTTCTCCACCTCGCTCTACAGCGGCATGAATGCGGGCAGCTGGCGCCGGGCGGGATGCGCTCATGGGGGAGGGAGGGGTTTTTGGTGGGCCATGGAGGTCATAAGTGGGCTTGAGATCGGTCCGGACTCCCACAAACCTCCCCCACTTTTGTCTCCGGTTTGCAGGAAAAATCGCGTCCGAACCGCACCGCCGATCGATACAGGTCGGCGTTGGATGGCTTCCGTGGTCTGGACAACACGGTCCGGATGGTTGCCGGAGGTTCGCGGGTCGGCGTTGGAGATGCCCTAACCAGTCATGCTTGCTGCGCCAGCACACTTTGAGACGGATCAACATATTCGTGTCACATGCCCTTTCTTTCGTGATATTTGGAACCTGATCCTTGGGCACTGCAACTTTGACATCACCGACATCTCCAGCCCAACCGACTTTCCCAACCTCGTCTCTTGGTGGCTTCATGACTCTTCAGAGGCGTTTCTCAAAAAAAAAAAGAATTCAACATGATCAACATTTACATTATTTGGTACATTTGGAAAAGGCACGACAACTGTATTTTGTAAGGGATTTGCAACTCAACGGTGGGAGTGGTGTCCCTCACTTAGGAAGAACTCTTGAAAATTCGCCCTTCGGCCGGTTGTAGCACTGTAGTCCTCTTTGGCTTAGCCTTTTCAAGGATCCACAGTGTGAGCATTTGCCGCCTCTATACTTGCCTCTAAATCTAGAGAGGCTGCCTCTGTACACTGCACACCTTAGCCTTCAAGTAAAAATCTTTGGAGGTGCCTCTAAGCTTAGCATCGCCTCCAACACTTTGGGCAGATAAAAATATTCATGTGCCCCTACTTGTCAGCCATAGGAATAGGTGGATTGGTTGTTATAAATACATTGTATTTTATTAAATCATGGGCCTAACTTTGAAACTATACTAGAGGCGGCACACTGCAGAGTTTTCATCTAAGAGCAAGTATAATAAGGTGACATAGGTGGGCAGTAAGACTTTAAATATTATATATTTGCTGAGTTGGATTAGAGAGAAGAGGAGAGAAGAGAAGCGGGCTTTAGATTTATAGCTGGCTGTAGCACGGACTCCAAAAAGCTATGTGAGAGTGTACGGTGGGCCATGTGATAAAAAAGTAGTAATTTTTTGTAGCCCACTACTATAGATGTTGGCTATTAAATTGACTACAAATGATATGACAACACATTGTAGCCATCAGTAGGCTATATTATTAACCATGCTCTAAGTTTAGAGGAAGGTCGTGAAGGAAATATGCCCTAGAGGCAATAATAAAGTTATTATTTTATATTTCCTTATTCATGATAAAGGTTTAGTATTCATGCTAGAATTGTATTGATCAGAAACATAAATACATGTGTGAATACATAAACAAATACCGTGTCCCTAGTAAGCCTCTACTAGACTAGCTCGTTGATCAAAGATGGTTAAGGTTTCCTAACCATAGACATGTGTTGTCATTTGATAACGGGATCACATCATTAGGAGAATGATGTGATGGACAAGACCCATCCGTTAGCTTAGCATAATGATCGTTTAGTTTATTGCTATTGCTTTCTTCATGTCAAATACATATTCCTTCGACTATGAGATTATGCAACTCCCGAATACCGGAGGAATGCCTTGTGTGCTATCAAACGTCACAACATAACTGGGTGATCATAAAGATGCTCTATAGTATCTCTGAAGGTGTTTGTTGAGTTGGCATAGCTCGAGATTAGTATTTGTCACTCCGAGTATCGGAGAGGTATCTCTGGGCCCTCTCGGTAATACACATCATAAGCTTGCAAGCAAATGACTAAGGAGTTAGTTACGAGGTGATGTATTACGGAACGAGTAAAGAGACTTGCCGGTAACGAGATTGAACTAGGTATGAAGATACCGATGATCGAATCTCGGGCAAGTAACATACCGATGGACAAAGGGAATTACGTATGTTGTCATAACGGTTCGACCGATAAAGATCTTCGTAGAATATGTAGAAACCAATATGGGCATCCAGGTTCCGCTATTGGTTATTGACCGGAGAGGTGTCTCGGTCATGTCTACATAGTTCTCGAACCCGTAGGGTCCGCACGCTTAACATTCGTTGACGATATAGTGTTATATGATTTGGTGACCGAATGTTGTTCGGAGTCCCGAATGAGATCACGGACATGACGAGGAGTCTCGAAATAGTCGGGAGGTAAATATTGATATATAGGACGATGGTATTCGGACACCGGAAGTGTTTCAAAGTGTACCGGGTAGTCATCGGAGTACCGGAGGGGGTACCGGACACCTCCAGGAGGATAGTGGGCCTATTGGGCCATTAGAAGGGAGCACACCAGGCCACAAGGGGCTGGCGCACCCTCCATGGCAGCCGCCCAAGTGGAGGAAAGGAAAGGGGGGGATTCGGCCTCCCCCTTCCTTCTCCCTTCCCCCTTTCCTTCCCCCCTCCGACAAATATGGTACAGGGGGGGAGGGGGAGGGTGCCACTTGGGAGGGAACCCAAGTAGGATTCGGCCTACTTGGGGGCGCCTCCTGGCTGCTCCTTCCACCCCCCACCTATATATATGTGGGAGGGGGGCGCCTAGCACAACCACGACAATTGCTTAGCCGTGTGCGGCGCCCCCTTCACAGTTTACATCCCCGGTCATATTTTCGTAGTGCTTAGGCGAAGCCCTGCGGAGATAGCTTCACCATCACCGTCACCACGCCGTCGTGCTGCTGGAACTCATCCACTACCATGCCGCCTTGCTGGATCAAGAAGGCGGAGGACGTCACCGAGCTAAACGTGTGCTGAACGCGGAGGTGTCGTACGTTCGGTACTTGATCGGTTGGAGCGCGAAGAAGTTCGACTACGTCAACCGCGTTACAAAACGCTTCCACTTACGGTCTACGAGGGTACGTAGACACACTCTCCCCTCTCATTGCTATGCATCTCCTTGATAGATCTTGCGTGTGCGTAGAAAATTTTTGGTTTTCCATGCAACGTTTCCCAACAGTGGCATCCGAGCCATGTCTATGCGTAGATGATATGCACGAGTAGAACACAAAGAGTTATGGGCGGTGATAGTCAGACTGCTTACCACCAACGTCTTATTTTGATTCGGCGGTATTGTGGGATGAAGCGGCCCGGACCAACCTTACATGTCCATGCACATGAGACCGATTCCACCGAGAAACATGCAACGAGTAAAGAGACTTGCCGGTAACGCGATAAAGGAGTTGTCAATCCCTTCACGGTCACTTGCAAAGGTGAGATCTGATAGAGATAGATAAAACTAAACAAAAGATAAAATATTTTTGGGTTTTTTTGGTTTATAGATCTGAAAATAAAAGATTGCAAAATAGTAGATCGGAAACTAATATGATGGAAAATAGACCCGGGGGCCATAGGTTTCACTAGAGGCTTCTCTCATGAAGGCAGATAATACGGTGGGTGAACAAATTACTGTCGAGCAATTGATAGAAAAGCGCAAAGTTATGATGATATCCAAGGCAACGATTATGCAATATAGGCATCACGTCCGTGTCAAGTAGACCGAATCCTGCCTGCATCTACTACTATTACTCCACACATCGACCGCTATCCAGCATGCATCTAGAGTATTAAGTTCATAAAGAACGGAGTAACGCCTTAAGTAAGATGACATGATGTAGAGGAATAAACTCAAGCAATATGATGAAAACCCCATCTTTTTATCCTCGATGGCAACAATTCAATACGTGTCTCGCTACCCCTACTTTGTCACTGGGTGAAATCACGCAAGATTGAACCCAAAGCTAAGCACCTCTCCCATTGCAAGAAAAACCAATCTAGTTGGCCAAACCAAACCGATAGTTCGAAGAGAAATACAAAGATATCAAATTGTGCATATAAGAATTCAGAGAAGATTCAAATAATATTCATAGATAAGCTGATCATAAATCCACAATTCATCGGATCTCGACCAACACACCGCAAAAGAAGATTACATCAGATAGATCTCCAAGAACATCAAGGAGAACATGGTATTGAGAATCAAAGAGAGAGAAGAAGCCATCTAGCTACTAGCTATGGACCCGTAGGTCTGAGGTAAACTACTCACGCTTCATCGAAAGGGCAATAGAGTTGATGTAGATGCCCTCCATGATCGAATCCCCCTCCGGCAGGATGCCGGAAAAGGCCCCAAGATGGGATCTCACGGGAACAGAAGGTTGTGGCGGTGGAAAAGTGTTTTCATGGATGCTTCTGGTGGTTCTGGAATATATGTGAATATATAGGAGGAAGATCTAGGTCAGGGGGTCACCGAGGGGCCCACAGGCCAGGGGGGCGCCCCACTAGGGCGCGCTCTCCACCCTTGTCGCCGCCTCGTGGCTCTTCTGACTTGCACTCCCCTGAGTGTCTTCTGGTCCAAGAAAAATCATCGTGATATTTTATTCCATTTAGTATTCCTTTTCTGTGAAGCTCAAAAACAAGGAAAAAAAACAGAAACTGGCACCGGGCTCTAGGTTAATAAGTTAGTCCCAAAAATAATATAAAATAGCATATTAATGCATATAAAACATCCAAAACAGATAATATAATAGCATGGAACAATAAAACATTATAGATACGCTGGAGACGTATCAACCGCCAGGGCGGCAGGACGGATGTCATCGCCGAGCCCACCACGGCGTCACGACCAGAAGCTTTGCAGGCGATGACCACCTTTCATCAGGATAAGATGTACTACTTGTCCCCTTTCAAATTGGCCACTTTGGGAACCCTTCCCGCCTATGTTTTTGGGGGAAGAGGACCAAGGCCACTATATATATAGGTTAGCCACCACCATAGACGAGGACAGCTCATTTCACACCCGAGAGCAGGCCTCGCGAGCTTGTTCATCCCTTGTACTTGTTCATTCTCAGCCCCTCGTGAGGCAAATCCACCACAAAGCAGGAGTAGGGTCTTACACCGCAAGGTGGCCCGAACCTGGGTAAATTGCCGTGTTCATCTTCTTCCTCGTTCTTTGAGCTAGGCTGTAGGGCGGCGAGTTGGTTGGCTGGATAGGTTGAGTTCTTCGCACACGCCCCAGAGTTCGAACCTTTCTTGGGTCAGCGGAGCCCTGAATCCGACAGCCACTATCGTTTTGGGATTATGCATTAGAGACAGTCGCATTCACTTTAAATAGGGCACCATCTAAATCCGTTGAGACGACACCTTGTGAATTATGGTTTTGTAAGAAACATAAGTTGTTGTTTCTTAAAGTTTGGGGATGCGAAGTTTATGTCAAGAGGCTTCAGCCTAATAAGCTCGAACCCAAAGCAGAGAAATGCGTCTTCATAGGATACCCTAAAGAGACCATTGGGTATACCTTCTATCACAGATCCGAGGGCAAGATTTTTGTCGCTAAAAATGGGTCCTTTCTAGAGAAGGAGTTTCTCTCGAAAGATGTGAGTGGGAGGAAAGTAGAACTTGATGAGATAACTGTACCTTCTCTCGAACTGGAGAGTAGCACATCACAGAAAGCAGTTCCCGTGATGCCTACACCAACCGGAGAGGAAGCTAATGATGATGATCATGAAACTTCAGATCAAGTTACTACCGAACTTCGTAGGTCGACACACGTTCCTCACCGGAGTGGTACGGTAATCCCGTCCTGGAAGTCATGTTGTTAGACAACGGCGAATCTACGAACTATGAAGAAGCAATGATGGGCCCGGATTTCGATAAATGGCTTGAGGCCATGAAATCCGAGATAGGATCCATGTATGAGAACAAAGTATGGACTTTGGTAGACTTGCCCGATGACCGGCAGGCCATTGAGAATAAATGGATCTTTAAGAAGAAGATAGACGCCGATGGTAATGTCACCGTCTATAAAGCTCGACTTGTCGGAAAAGGTTTTCGACAAATTCAAGGAGTTGACTACGATGAGACTTTCTCACTCGTAGCGATGCTTAAGTATGTTAGAATTATGTTAGCAATTGCCACATTCTATGATTATGAAATCTGGCAGATGAACGTCAAAACAGCGTTCCTTAACGGTTTCCTTAAGGAAGAGTTGTATATGATGCAACCGGAAGGTTTTGTCGATCCTAAGGATGCTAACAAGGTATGCAAGCTCCAACGATCCATCTATGGACTGGTGCAAGCATCTCGGAGTTGGAATTTACGCTTTGATGAGGTGATCAAGGCTTTTGGTTTATACAAACTTACGGAGAAGCTTGTATTTACAAGAAAGTGAGTGGGAGCTCTATTGCGTTTCTGATAAGTATATGTCGATGCAAGCTTTGACACCGATCCGGATGACTCTGAGTCACAAACCGGATACGTATAGTGGAGCAGTCATTTGGAATAACTCTAACTGGTGCGTGGTAGCAGCATCTACAGTATGACATAGAGATTTGCAAAGTACACACAAATCTGAATGTTGCGGACCCGTTGACTAAAACCTCTCTCACAAGCAAAACATGATTAAACCCCAGAACACATTGGGTGTTAATCACATGGCGATGTGAACTAGATTATTGACTCTAGTGCAAGTGGGAGACTGTTGGAAATATGCCCTAGAGGCAATAATAAAATGGTTATTATCATATTTCCCATTCATGATAAATGTTTATTGTTCATGCTAGAATTGTATTAATTGGAAACTTAAATACATGTGTGAATACATAAACTACACCGTGTCCCTAGTAAGCCTCTACCAGACTAGCTCGTTGATCAAAGATGGTTATGGTTTCCTAACCATAGACATGAGTTGTCATTTGATAACGGGATCACATCATTAGGAGAACGATGTGATGGACAGACCCAACCGTAAGCTTAGCATCAGATCATTTAGTTATTTGCTATAGCTTTCTTCATGTCAAGTATTTGTTCCTTCGACCATGACATCATGGCACTCCCGGATACCAGAGGAATGCCTTCTGTTCTATTAAATGTCACTTCATAACTGGGTGATCATAAAGGTGCCCTACAGGTATCTCCGAAGGTGTCTGTTGGGTTGCATGGATCGAGACTGGGATTTGTCGCTCCGTGTGACAGAGAGATATCTCTGGGCCCTCTCGGTAATACAACATCATAAGAAGCTTCATGTGACTAATGGGTTTAGTCACGGGATCTTGTATTATGGAATGAGTAAAGAGACTTGTCGGTAACGAGATTGAACTAGGTATGGGGATACCGACGATCGAATCTCGGGCAAGTAACATTTCGCCAGATAAAGGGAATTGCATACGATTGACTGAATCCTTAACATCATGATTCAACCGATAAAGATCTTCGTTGAATATGTAGGAACCAATGGACATCCAGATCCCGCTATTGGTTATTGAGCGGAGAGGAGTCTCGGTCATGTCTGCATGTTCCGAACCCGTAGGGTCGCACGCTTAGCGTTCGGTAGCGCTAGGGTAGTATTGAGATATTAATAGTGGAAAATCCGAAGGTTGTTCGGAGTCCCGGATGGGATCCAAGATGTCACGAGGAGCTCTGGAATGGTCCGGAGGTAAAGATTTTTATATGGAAAGTTGTTGTCGGGGTTTTGGGAAAAAGCCCGGGTTTTTTCGGCATTGTACCGGGAAGCCACTGGAAGTTTCCGGAGGGTTCCACTATGTCCCATACAGTAGCATGGGCTATAGGGAGGTGCCCTGGCCTTAATGGGCCAGGGGCACCAGCCCCTACAAGGCCCATGCGCATGGGAAAGGGGAAACCTTAAGGGGGAGGGCCTCCACTTGGCTTGGAGGGCACTCCTCCCCCCTTGGCCTCCGTCCCCTTGCCTTGGGAGGGGGTCTAGGGCAGCCACGCCCCTCCCTCACCCCTATATATAGTGGGGAGACGCAGGGGGTAGCTATTCCTTCCGTGCTTGCCCCGTCTCCCTCCCGTTACTCCTCCTCCACGTTCCGTCACCGATTGGTGAAACCCTGCCAGAGTTCCGCTGCCACCACCACCACCACGCTGTCGTGTTGGTTCAGATCTTATCTACCTCCTCTCCCTCACTTGCTGGATCAAGAAGGAGGGGACGCCGTCGAGCCGTACATGTGCCAAACTCGGAGGTGCCGCACGTGCGGTACTTGGATCAGATTGGATCGCGATGCGAGTACGACTACGTCAACCATGATCTCTAGATCTTTAACGCTTTCGGTCTACAAGGGTATGTAGACACCACTCCCCTCTCGTTGCTATACATCTCCTACATTGGATCTTGGGTGTTTCGTAGGAATTTTTTCGATTTTGATGCTTCGTTCCCCGTCATTAACATATTTCAAATGCTTGATTAACATTTTTCAAATAAAGCTTAACATTTTTTGAATACATGGTTTACATTATCTATACACATTTAACATTTTTCAAATGCTTGATCAACATATTTTTCATATGCTCTGATTACATTTTTCAAATATAAGGTTAACACTTTTTAAATATAGGGTCTACATTTTTTCTATACACATTTAACATTTTCAAATGCTTAATTAACATTTTTGAAATACTTGTTTAACTTGTTTTCAAATGCTTGGATTAACTTTTTTAAATACCTGTTCAACTTTTTTCACACACATTATATTTTTTGTACACATGAGAAATATTTTATCTATACACATTTAACATTTTTCAAATGCTTGGTTAACATTTTATATCAAATATTCTATTTAAAATGTTTTTGTAATATATTTATTTAGAATATTTGGAAGCATAAATGAAAGTGAAAAAATAAGTAAATAAAAACGTGAATATAAACGAGCCCTCCTGTGTGGTTGGACCGACCAATCTAGCGTCTGGCTTAACACGAGGCTTCCCTACGTCTCACTATAAGCGAGAAATAGGGGTGCCTCTGATACGCGGCGTGTGTACGTACCGCCCGTACAAGGCCTGGCGTATGTGGTATACGTGAACCTTATTTGGCGCCTTCAGCATTTTTTTTCCTCTTTCGTTTTAATATTCAAAAAATGTGCGCATGGGAGACTCAAACTCCAACCCTCAAGGTTTGTTCGTGTTTTTTTTAGTCAGGTTTTATTCTGATTTTTAGTTTTTTTATTTCTTTTTCTCTTCAATTCTGTTTTGAAATGTGTTAACTTTTTAGAATTTCAAAAAATTCAAATTCATGAATCTTTTCTCAATTTTGTGAATCTTTTTGAATTTCTCAAAGTTTTTTTGCCACTTTTTCCGTTAATTTTTTTAAAAAATGATAATTTTATCAAACCCGTGAATATTTTTTGAAAAATTAATGAACTTTTTTCAACTCGACGAACGCTTGGCCCGGCCAAACAAGCGCCAGACAGGGATCGATGTTGCCGCCTAGTTGGGCCAAGGCCTAAGCGTTTTTTTCTATTTTCTAGTTTTGTGTTGTCTTCTATTTTTTGTTAATTTATTTTTTCCTTTTTGAACTTTATTATTATTTTTGAAACATGTTCAAAATTTTGAATATTGTTTCGAATACAAAAGAATATTCTTGTTTTCAAATATTGTGTAAACTTTTAAAAATATTTTGTAACTTCAAAAAATGTTCCTGTTTTCCAATTAGCATTCACAAATTTAAGAAATGTTTGTATTTCTAAAAAAGTTGATAAGTGTATCGTAAAATATGTGGTTTGCAATTCATGTTCAAAATTTTCATCAATTGTTAGGAATTTCTTAATAATTTTGAAAAAATTGTTCAAGTTTATAAAAATTTCATACACAATTTAAAGTTCTAAAATTATTGAAACTTTTCAAGAAATGATTAGTACGTGAGAAAATGTTCGTATTGATTGATAATGACAGAAATGGTAAATAACAACAACATTCAAATTAGGAAAAATTACATGCTCACGGATGCATTCCTCTGACCTGCCTGGCACACTCCTCTCAACTGGTGGATTTTTTCGACTATAGATAAATGACTCCAACTTTTGCAAGCAGGTGGGCATGGCCATGGTACGCATCCATATCAGGTTTGAGCGAATTCCGACGTTGCTTGCATGTTGCGACATGTCTGGCCATTTATCGGTCTTTTTTCATCGGGAAAACTACAGAAAATGCAAAACTTGTCGAAAACCAAAACAATTTGACATGATTCCTTGAATTGGTCATCCAAGGCCATGAAAAAAATTGGGGTCATTTCAATGCTGTCGAACAACGTGCTATCAGACGAAGCCTTCTTGCTTACGCAAACATCCACTAATGAACATGATCTATTTTTGGACATCCTTGAAATGAGTGCAACTTTTGCAACTAGGTGGGCATGGAAAGTATCGGGTGCTCCGAGCCTTGGGGTACTCCCAGTGCTCCAATGTCAAAAACACATTTTTATATGTTTCAAAAAATTCCGGAAAAATATGAACGTTCATTAGGAATGTCACCACAACCGCTAAAAATTTCAGGTTCAAATTTGAAATGCACATTGAGAAACAAAAAAGACAAATCTAGATGTGTTGCTTTTGTCTTTTTTGCACTATTCATGCTAGATTTCACATTTTTGTTTCTCAATGTGTGTTTCGAGTTTAGATCTGAAATTTTTACGGGTTGTAGTCACATTCCATACGAACATTCATATTTTTTCCAGATTTTTTTGAAACATTAAAAAATGTGTTTCTGACATTGGAGCACTGGGAGTACCCCAAGGCTGGGAGCACCAGATACTTTCCCCGGGTGGGGATGCCCATGAAGAGCATCCATGTCATGTTTGAAAGATTTTCGAACACCGTATGCAAGTTGCGACACATCTGGCCATTTATCACTTTTCTACCGAGAAAACTCCAAAAAATGCAAAATTTGTTGAAAACCAAAACTACTTGGCATCCTTCCTAGAATTGGTCATAAAAAGCCATGGAAAAAGTGGGGTCATTTCAAGGATGTCGAGAAAAAACGTGCTCTCAGACGGAGGCTTCTAGCCTACCCGAATACCCTTAGTTTTACATGGTCTATTTTTGGACATCCTTAAAATGACCCAAACTTTTGCAAGCAGGTGGGCATGCCCATAATAGGCATCGATGTTAGGTTTGAGCACCGTATGCAAGTTGCGACACGTCCGGCCATTTATTGGTCTTTTTTTATTGAGAAAACTTCAGAAAATGCAAAATTTGTCAAAAATCAAAATAACTTGGCATGGTGCCAGGCATTGGTCATACAAGGCCAAGGAAAAAAATGGGGTCATTTAAAGGATGTCGAGAAACAACATGCTCTCAAACGGAGCCTTCTCGCCTATCCGAACACCCTTCGTTCAACATGGTCTATTTTTAGAACATGCTTGAAATGACCCCAATTTTTGCAAGCAGATGGGCATGCTCATGATAGGCATCCATGTCAGTTTGGAATGATTTACGACACCGTATACAAGTTGCGATACACCCGGCCATTTATCATCATTTTTTGACCCCAAAAACTCCAAAAAACTATAAAATTTGTCGAAACAAAAACAACTTGCCACGGTGCCTTGAATTAGTCATACAAGGCAATGAAAAAATAGGGTCATTTGACGCATGTCGATAAACAACTTGCTCTCAAACCGAGCTTATGGCTTACTCGGACACCTTACATTGAACATGGTGTTTTTAGACATTCCTGAAATGACCCCAACTTTTATGAGCAGCTGGTCATGCCCATGGTAGGCGTTCATGTTAGGTTTGAAGGAATAAGTATTTTAAATAGGTACTTAAAATTATTATATTAAACATTTAACAGAAATAATAAATACAAATGGCTAAAATTGATAACTGTAAATGCTTTTTAAAAGAATTTAATAAATATTTTAAGGAAAAATAATTTAAAATCATAATTGAAACAGTTACTTAAAACTGCTATTTTGATATTTCAAATATTTTTTTTACCTTTTTGAAGTGGTTTCAAAAATAATAATGAAGTTCAAAAAAGAGAAAAATAAATTGACGAAAAAAGAGCAGAAAAAGGGAAAAAAAATTAGGCCTTGGCCCAACTAGGCGACAACATCGCTCCTATTGGGAAGAAAAATGTTCATGATTTGACATTCGTTTTTGGCATTTATGTACATTTTTTAAAAATATGAATATTTGTAATTTTTCATTTTTTTAAGGCATGCATTTTTTTAAATTTCAAATAAATTCCTGTGAGTGAGGCCATCTTTTTGGGGAGCTCCCAATCAACACTTTAAGGTTTGGCTAGGAAGATGGCGCTCACGCGCATGCAGTTGGCCGCGGCCCAATATTGGCCTACCTCGCTTGCCCGCTCGCCAGCTTTGCACACTCGCTCGCTTTGCCTGCTAGCTTTGAAAAAAGTTAACAAGTTTCAAAAATAGTTCACGAATTTTAAAATTGTTCACAAGTTAAATTTTAAAATTTTCATGAATTGGAAAAAGTTCACGAGTTTGAAAATTGTTACGAGTTATAACTTTAAAAAATCATGCATTTCGAAAAAGTTCAAGGATTCTTAAAAGTTCACAAGTTTGAAAAAAGTTTAGAAATTTGAAAATTCTTCATGAGTTAAAATTTTAGAAAGTTAATGAATTCAAAAAAAGTTCATGAGCTTGGAAAATGTTTCATGATTTTTTTTAAATTTCACAAATTAAAAAAAAGGTTGTGAAAAGTAAAAAGGAAAAAGGAAATTGCCAAAGGTTTATATTGCCCTTTATATGTTTAGTGGGAGGGGGGGGTGGGTACCGTAGCGGGGTTCTATATAGAATATTAAGTGATCTAACCTTGATTTATTTGACTGCAAATGACTAAAAAACAACCATTATGCTATGCAACATAAATGACAATTAACAGGGAACCTACACCTAAATGTGGGTGAACAGTTCTCCGATGGCTCCTGGATCATGGTCCTTGCAGAGAAAACTTTCTGAAAACGTAGTTCTTCTCCAAGAATTTGTCTCCCTCTGGATCCGCCTGCAAAGCATCCCTCCGCTCTCAGATGACCCCAGTTCTCGTTGGTATTGGACGACAGATGGAAAATATTCATCCAAATCAGCATGCCTCGCTCAACTCGAAGGCTCCATCCCAATGCACATGACACTTCAATGATTTGGGAAGCATATACCGGTGAAAGTGCAAGTTCTTCATTGGGATCCTTGCTGAAAATAAAATCCTTACGGTGGACAACCTGGTCATTCGAGGTTGGACTCGTAACCAGTCATGCTTGCTGTCCCGGCACACTTTTGGACGGGTCAACACATTCGCCTCGCATACCCTTTCTCTCGTAGTATTTGGAACCTGGTCCTTGAGCACTACAACTTCGACATCGACGGCCCAACCAACTTTCCCTACCTCGTCACTTTTTTTAGGGAAATGTTGGTAATTTATTTAGAGTTCGCAGCCTCCTCGACAGTTACCTCCGAGCGTATACACTTTGGAGGAACATAGAGCCAAATTTTACATAAAGAGTTACAACAACCATTCCTAGCCAAGATATGTGCGACATTATTCGCTGACCGTCGCACCCAGGCAACCTAAAAATCTACAAAAGAACCAAGCAACACTTTGATCTCTTCAATTAGTTGCCCATTAGCTGATAGCTCTTTTTTATCACACTATTTTCCTTGTCGTCACCTGCGAGTCTGTCTCTGATCACCTTCTGGACATTGAGGTCTTGAGCAAGAACAATGGCTCGTCTACACCCTAGGAGCTCGAACACTTCGGAATCAGCAACTGGGAAAAAGTGGCACGCACATGAAATGAACTCGCCATAGCTGTCCCGAAGAACAACACCAGATGCT
Organism: Thinopyrum elongatum; assembly: GCA_011799875.1. Classification (NCBI taxonomy): domain Eukaryota; kingdom Viridiplantae; phylum Streptophyta; class Magnoliopsida; order Poales; family Poaceae; genus Thinopyrum; species Thinopyrum elongatum. The sequence goes on from CM022297.1 coordinate 474,747,649, forward strand.
CCCGAGCCTTGGTTTCTTGATAGTGCACCATCTGCATTCGCCTTGATCCATCCCGCTGCCGGTTTAGACCACTCCTGCACCTCTCGCTGCATCGGTTACCTCGACGCCGTAGTCCGTAAAGACTTCCACTCCTCTCTAAGCCTCAAAACTCTATCTCTGATAGTTTCCAGATCATCTATCCGTCCTACATCCCTCACATTATTCCGTGACATCCATAGCACATTTTCTTGGAGGGCTGGAAGACACTCATCAAATACGTTGGTGTTGCATGTAACACCGACTTGACAAGTACCTCTCTTGCCGCCTTTGACAAGCCATATCCTTTCCGCCCTGTGACTTTCCCACGTGACACTTCTCTCACATGTTTAAAAGACCCATCCTTCGACCGTCCCAATGTCGTGGGGAGACCCAAATATTTCTCATTGAGGGCCTCCGACTGCACACCTAATATATTTTTGAGTGCCTCCTTATTCTCATTGATGCACCCTTTACCAAAAAAGATGGAGGATTATTCCATGTGAACTTTCTGACCCGAAGCATTCTCATAATCCTGCAATATTTGGTGCAGCTATGTCATGTTACTACTTGAGGCCTCCAAGAACACAATACTATCATCTGCAAAAAGATGGTGTGGGACATTATGGCCGCTGTGCCCAAAAGACACCCCTTGGAGTTCTTTCTCCTGCTGAGCCCGCGTCACTTGGTGGCTTTATGCCTCTTCAGAGGCGTTTCCGGAAAAAGAAGAGAATTCAATATGATCACAATTTACATTATGTGGAATATTTACAAAAAGCACAACAACCGTATTTTGTAGGGGGTCTACAACTCAACAACAGAAGTGGTGTCCCTCAGTCGGGGAGAACTTTCGAAAATTCTCCCTAAGGCCAGTTGCAGCACTGTAATCCTCTTTGGCTTGGCCTTTTAGGCTTCCTTGTCTTGGTTTTATGCATAAACTCTCTTTCACTCTAATATATTGCACGACAGAGCTCCTGCCTTTCCTAAAGAAAAAAGGATAGTATCCTTATCCTAAAGATTTACATGACATAAGGGCATCTCCAACACTGACCTCGCACATCCGTCCGCTGAGGGGAGGGGGGGCAGTCCCGTGGACACGAATGCAGGAAACAGTAATCCAACACTATCCGCATATAATTCAAACAGGGTTTCATAAGACCGAATGAAATTCATGCAAACTTGGTGGATTTCATAAAAGTTCAGACATAATTTACATAAAAGATCGATATTTTGACTGTTTAACTAAAGACTAGAAAAAAACTACACCCTATACCGGATGACCACCTCATAAGCGTGGCCGCTCTGCCCAGCCAATACCAACGGCGCCGGCAGAGCAGTCGCTAAGCGACCACTCCTCGCCGACCGTGGCGAGCTCACTGTAAAGGTGGCGACGATGCCTGACGGCTGTCCCCGTGGTGGTGACGGAGTGGTCGACGGCCCACACTGTGGCGAGGTCTGGGTTGTTGCGGACCCATTCCAGCATTGCGTCGGACTTCGAGGACGCAGAGGGGCGGGCGGTGTTGCGCCGGTCGTACCATGCCTTCTGCCTTACCGCTTGCTCCTCGTTGGAAATGACAGCCCTCGAGCACGAGGGACCGCCGCCGCCGCCTCCGAGGTGGTGGAGGATGCGGCCGCGCGCCTTTATGATCTCGGGCGGCAGCTCCTCCTTGACTAGAGAGGGCGGTTGCGGCAGGCCGTCAATGCAGGCATGCCAGTTGTGCGCCGGTGGCGACGCAAGATCGTCCTTAACACGGCGTCCGATCTGGAAGCCGCGGTTGCGCGGGGACCAGATTGGCTCGCCAACTCGTCCTTGACGCGAAGTCCAGAGTCTAATCTGGACGCTGCCCCGGTTGCGCACGCGGGAGTGGGGGGGGGGGGGCCTCCTTCTCCCGTCAGAGTGGAGACGACGGTTCCGCTTGACGCGGTAGCACGGTGGAGATGGTAGCTCCTCCTTGACCCGCGCCGGCGACGGTGGCTCACTCCGTCATGAACTTTATCAGATTTTTTTTTGAACAGAGGAGGGATCCCGAAGGATCCCGAGACTTTATTCAACCAGATGGCACACAGTACATTTTACAAATAGGACACTGAAGAAACTGGAAAATAAAGACAAGTCCCTGGGGTTTGCAGGAAGGACCCCAGACTGAAATACTGAAAAGCAATCGGGTCCTTAGCCTCTGATTGAACTTCACCTCGCCGTCGCCGGGGACGCGACCACTTGGGGCAACGAGGCTGCCACGGCTGTGAACCATGGCCTTCAACCAGCTGCTGATCTGCCTCCCCATAGGCCTCAAGGCCGGGAGGAATAAGGGTGGCCGCCCTTCGGCCAGAAGATGCGATGGCAGTACGGCGACGGCCGGCTCACGGCTGCGATTGCAGGCGCCGTTGCTTCTCCGTAGTGACCACCGCTGATGAGCTCGAACCTGATCCGCGAGCTCCAGCCATCCACTTCTCCCTCGCTTAACATCCACCACCATGGTGGCTTCCAAATCAAGAGCCAAGCAGCTGGTCCTCCCCCACCAGAGCAGGAACGAATTGGGCTTATTGCACGAGCAGCCGTCAGATCCATCCCTTTCCCATGAGCTCCACCATGGAACAGAGGAAGGAAAGCTCAACGACAACCAACAGACGCTGCCCACAAGCGTCGAAGGCGAGCTCGAGAACGGCATAGCACTGAAAAGCAAACACAAGCCTACAACTACCACTGGCCTGACCTCTTTCCCACTCATCACCGGCCACCGTGGCCGCCGGTGACAGGAGGAGAGAGGCCGGCTGGGGAAATGGAGATTTGGTGCGTGCTACTGTAGCAAAGGAGAGAAAGAGGAAGACGGCATCCGCCAGACAAAATGTTTGTATGAACTTTATCAGATGGACGAACACTTCATCTTTGAGAGCCGAGGGGTCCGGAGTTGCTGCTTCTGGTCCGAGGAGGCGCGGCCACTGCTCCTCCTGATGTTGCTGCTTCTGGTCCTCCTCATCGGCGGAGGAGATGACGATCTCCTTCTTGCCGGAGGAGCTGGCCGCCGTGGACGCCGAGGGGTCCGGATAGCGAGGGCAGCGGCGCCAAGATCTGCCTAACGATGAACTGTCAGCGCCACCGCCTCCATCTGTCGGTGTGGAGAACCACCAATTTGGCATCGCCGCTGGAATTGGAGGGGCTCGGAGAGGATGAGGTGCGGACGTGCATCGCCGGCGCAAGGCTTAAATAGCCGCGGGCAGGCCATGCAAGGGCTGGTCAGCCCCCTTCAATGTGGCGCAGCGGCCGGAGTTGATTTTTCGAGACGCGGCGACCGCATTGAAGCAGCGAAGTCTGAGAGGTCGCGTTCCTCAGCGCTGCCTTCATGGCCGGTCGCGTCGCTTAGCATCAATGCCGGCCGCTGCATGCTCTGGGCCGGCATGAATGCGGCGAAGGCATTGTATGGAAAACGCAGGAGACGCGAGTGGGGTTTTCCGGTGAGTCAGGGCGGTCATAAACGGACATACCAGCGGTCGAACACCCGCAAAAGCCCCCCACTTTGTCTCAGTTTTACGGGAAAAATTACGTCCGGACCGGGCGGCGGATTGATACAGGCCCGAGTTGGATGGCAACACACGTCCGGACCACGTGGTCTGGATGGTTGCGGCTGTTTGAGGGTCAGCGCTGGTGATGCCCTAACTTAGGATAAACAATAATAAAATCATTTCATGGTAAATAAAATTAGGAGTTGCCCTACTCAGTTCCCTTGGGCGCGAGGAATGCGGTGGCCAAGCGAACGGTGCCGATGACGAGCGCGGACTGCATGGTGGCCTCCTGTGCTCACGCGCCGCCGACGTTGGGCGAGCCGTCGTGGGGAACGACGTGGAAGGCGGCGACACCCTGGAGTCCATGAGCCTCCGCACCGCGGAGCGGCACTTGGTGGTGGTGATCTCCACGTCGACGCCAAAGATGAAGGCGCTGACGGGGGCGCGGCCGACGGCCACCTGGACCCAGCCGCCCGGCGTCGTGCAGAGGTCGAGCACGGCGTGTACCGCCGGGGGGAACAGGAAGCAGTCGTCGAGTTGCTGCAGCTTGAAGACCGCGCGACTCCGGTAACTCCTTGGCGGTGGTAGTACTCGTCCTGCTGCTGCTTACCCTTGGCGTCGATGGGGATCGAGTTTGATTGGCTTGCGGGTCGGCGCGACAGTACTCGGTTTCGGCACGCTAATTGGAGTCCGACTCAAACTCAGGCGTGTTCGTTCGCGTTGGCGCACGTTTCGGTGCGGGACCTCCCGTCAAATTCGGAACCGATCTATCCTTATATACGTAGGGTAGTACTCGCGGTGCCCCGACTACACGCTTGACACAACACAAACCTACCCGATCCACAGCCGCTTCTATCCATGGCGACGTCGACTCTTGCGCTGTGGTCAGAACTCCCACAAGACGTACTAGACCTCGTCATCGACCGCCTCGTGTCCTCTCCTCCATGGAGAGGCTTCTTCCCCTTGACGTGGTCGCTAGTCCGACAGGTCCTTGATTTCTCCACTGACTTCGAGAAGGTGCGACGCGATCGTCATTGGGTCTCTGCCGCCGATCGAGCCCGCTTCCGTGCGGTGTGCCGTTCGTGGCATCTAGCTATGCGCCGGCACCTTTCGGCTTCACGACAGCTACCCTGGATTGTCATGTCAGACGGCTCGTTCTACACACCTTCGGACGCTGTTTGCACCTCGCCGCCCCGGCTCCCCACCTTGCCCAGCAACACAACATGCATTGGCTCCACCGACGATTGGCTCGCCCTCGACTTCACCGACGCCAAGAAGATGCATAGCTACTCCTTGCACAACCCGTTTACTAGCATCACCGTGCTGCTCCCCGAGCTGGACGCTGTCATCGGCGATGTTTCCGAGCTTTTCATGGTCCGTAAAGTGCTCCTACGGTCAACGCCTTCTGACATCATCGCTGTCATGACCAATAGCCGCAACCGCCCTCTCATCTTAATCCGGACAGGGAAGGGTGTGTGGTTGCCTAAGCCACGAGCTGCTCCCTTCATCTACATCGTTGACATTGCTTTTCTTGGAGATAAATTATATGGAATCACAGAAGCGGAGGACCTTGTCTCCCTTGGTATAGATTTTAATAGCGATGGTATACCCACCGTTACTAGCATCGAACGCCTGATTAGACACCCGCCGGGTTATTATCATTTCGGCGTGTGGAGTGATGATGATGATAATTTTGAGTGTGGAATCAATGATGTGGGCAAAAAGGACAAGGTCACGAATATTGATGAAGGCCATATCGAGGTACCGAGCAAGGAAGATTCCGAGGAGCACGCCTTAGATGAACTTTGGAAGAAAACCAACGACGACGTGATTCTTGAAGGCGCAACATGTTGGTTAGATGATGAGGTGCCATATGAACCTAAGGATCTGGTCACTCTCAATCGGCACTTGGTCAAGTCATGTGGGAAACTGCTAATGGTGAAGCGACAATTGCATTGGCCTTCTTATAGTATGAACTTCACCCGCAAGGTGGAGGTTTACGAGGCAGATGTCAATGGAGACGCGCACTGGGTGTCAATTTCAGGTGGGCTGGGCAGTCAAGCCCTTTTCATCAGCAGATTCTTATGCAAGTCCATTTCTACCCGTGAAGACGTGGACCAAGATGCTCTTCATTTTATTGACACGGGCGAGAAATACGATATGAAATCCCAAAGTATGAGCCCCACTTGGAGGGAGATTGACTACCATGGGTCAACGTGGATATTTTCTCCCGATCTAGTGGTTTAATATCTTTGTAACAATATATGATTACTTAGATTGGTGATTGAGAACATCTTTTCTCCAAATCAGTGGTTTAATAATTTACTATGTAACGGTATATGATCAATTTTTTGTTTGGGTGTAAGTTCAAATTTTAATCTCTGTGAGAAAGGTTCACAAGGCTGTTGTGTTTTTAATATGATAAGTAGTATATAAGAAAAGGGCATTCGCTACCGACCTACTGCAGAAAGGATCGATTCGCTAGCGAAGCGAAAGCCTGTTTTGAGAGAGTAAATGTTGTGTTAAGAATCAATACGGGCCACCACATTTGCATACCGTCGCTTTGGTTTGTTTGCTGGTATGGGTGTTGATCTGCTCCATGAGTGAGATAAGCATTTCTTGAGACACCTACAGACCAGAAGATGCAACGGACTATTGGCATAAGAATACGTATACAAGACTACGCAGTTTTTTTTTTCTGAAACACATAAAGGTTATGTAGAATATTAAGTGATCTAACCTCGATTTATTTTACTGCAAATAACTAAAAAACAACCATTATGATATGCATCATTTTTCGATAAAGGGTGGATTTTATTGACTCAAAATGAAGCATCAAGAGGATATAAACATAATGAGCACACACGTAGTCTCTGCATAGTTAGGATGCACACAATCAACACCAACACACACACAAAAGAAACTCGCCGACGGATAGCAAAGTCTTATAAGACCAAAGCTATGCATGGGCAATGGAAAAAAGAAAAAGAACCCCAATGCGATCAGATCCACAGGCGGAGCTCTCGGTAGGGCGAGGTTGGGCGCTCACCCTACCTTGATTTTCTTCGATCTTCTTTACCGAGGTATATTGTCTGGTCGAGCGCTAGAAAAAATAGAAGGAAAGTAGAAACCGTCTGAGAAAACTCGGTGTGTCCTGTGTCATTGGGCTGAACCCACCTTGTTGGGCAATAACTGTACGCAAGTTACGCACGAAGTAGCCCGCTCGATCCTTTCCTCCCAAGTCGCTCGTTCCAGTCGACAGGAGGTTCTTTTGTTCTTCGTCAATTATGTCCTCCACCTCGCTCTACAGCGGCATGAATGCGAGCAGCTGGCGCCGGGCGGGATGCGCTCGCGGGGGAGGGAGGGGGTTTTGGTGGGCCATGGCGGTCATAAGTGGGCTTGAGATCGGTCCGGACTCCCACAAACCTCCCCCACTTTTGTCTCCGGTTTGCAGGAGAAATCGCGTCCGGACCGCACCGCCGGCCGATACAGGTCGGCGTTGGATGGCTTCTGTGGTCTAGACAACATGGTCCGGATGGTTGCGGGAGGTTCGCGGGTCGGCGTTGGAGATGCCCTAACCAGTCATGCTTGCTGCGCCACCACACTTTGAGATGGATCAACATATTCGTGTCACATGCCCTTTCTTTTGTGCTATTTGGAACCTGATCCTTGGGCACTGCAACTTTGACATCACCGACATCTCCAGCCCAACCGACTTTCCCAACCTCGTCTCTTGGTGGCTTCATGACTCTTCAGAGGCGTTTCTGAAAAAAAAAGAATTCAACATGATCACCATTTACATTATTTGGTATATTTGGAAAAGGCACGACAACTGTATTTTGTAAGGGATTTGCAACTCAACGGCGGGAGTGGTGTCCCTCACTTAGGAAGAACTCTTGAAAATTCGCCCTTCGGCCGGTTGTAGCACTGTAGTCCTCTTTGGCTTAGCCTTTCGAAGGATCCACAGTGTGAGCATTTGCCGCCTCTATACTTGCCTCTAAATCTAGAGAGGCTGCCTCTATACACTGCACACCTTAGCCTTCAAGTAAAAAACTTTGGAGGTGCCTCTAAGCTTAGCGTCACCTCCAACACTTTGGGCTGATAAAAATATTCATGTGCCCCTACTTGTCAGCCATAGGAATAGGTGGATTGGTTGTTATAAATACATTGTATTTTATTAAATCATGGGCCTAACTTTGAAACTATACTAGAGGCAGCACACTGCAGAGTTTTCATCTAAGAGCAAGTATAATAAGGTGACATAGGCGGGCAGTAAGACTTTAAATATTATATATTTGCTGAGTTGGATTAAAGAGAAGAGGAGAGAAGAGAAGCGAGCTGTAGATTTATAGCTGGCTGTAGCATGGACTCCAAAAAGCTATGTGAGAGTGTACGGTGGGCCATGTGATAAAAAAGTAGTAATTTTTTGTAACCCACTACTATAGATGTTGGCTATTACATTGGCTATAAATGATATGACAACACATTGTAGCCATCAGTAGGCTATATTATTAACCATGCTCTAAGTTTAGAGGAAGGTCGTGAAGGAAATATGCCCTAGAGGCAATAATAAAGTTGTTATTTTATATTTCCTTATTCATGATAAAGGTTTAGTATTCATGCTAGAATTGTATTGATTGGAAACTTAAATACATGTGTGAATACATAAACAAATACCGTGTCCCTAGTAAGCCTCTACTAGACTAGCTCGTTGATCAAAGATGGTTAAGGTTTCCTAACCATAGACACGTGTTGTCATTTGATAACGGGATCACATCATTAGGAGAATGATGTGATGGATAAGACCCATCCGTTAGCTTAGCATAATGATCGTTCAGTTTATTGCTATTGCTTTCTTCATGTCAAATACATATTCCTTCGACTATGAGATTATGCAACTCCCGAATACCGGAGGAATGCCTTGTGTGCTATCAAACGTCACAACATAACCGGGTGATCATAAAGATGCTCTACAGGTATCTCCGAAGGTGTTTATTGAGCTGGCATAGATCGAGATTAGGATTTGTCACTCCGAGTATCGGAGAGGTATCTCTGGGCCCTCTCGGTAATACACATCATAAGCTTGCAAGCAAATGACTAAGGAGTTAGTTACGAGGTGATGTATTACGGAACGAGTAAAGAGACTTGCCGGTAACGAGATTGAACTAGGTATGAAGATACCGACGATCGAATCTCGGGCAAGTAACATACCGATGGACAAAGGGAATTACGTATGTTGCCATAACGGTTCGACCGATAAAGATCTTCGTAGAATATGTAGAAACCAATATGGGCATCCAGGTTCCGCTATTGGTTATTGACCGGAGAGGTGTCTCGGTCATGTCTACATAGTTCTCGAACCCGTAGGGTCCGCATGCTTAACGTTCGTTGACGATATAGTGTTATATGAGTTATATGATTTGGTGATCGAATGTTGTTCGGAGTCCCAGATGAGATCACGGACATGACGAGGAGTCTCGAAATGGTCGAGAGGTAAATATTGATATATAGGACGATGGTATTCGGACACCGAAAGTGTTTCAGAGTGTACCGGGTAGTCATCGGAGTACCGGAGGGGGTACAGGACACCCCCGGGAGGATAGTGGGCCTATTGGGCCATTAGAGGGGAGCACACCAGCCCACAAGGGGCTGGCGCACCCCCCATGGCAGCCGCCTGAGTGGAGGAAAGGAAAGGGGGGATTCGGCCTCCCCCTTCCTTCCCTTTTCCCCCTTTCCTTTCCCCCTCCCACAAATATGGTAAGGGGGAGCGCCACTTGGGAGGGACCCCAAGTAGGATTCGGCCTACTTGGGGGCGCCTCCTGGCTGCTTCTTCCTCCCCCCCCCACCTATATATATGTGGGAGGGGGCGCCTAGCACAACCACGACAATTGCTTAGCCGTGTGCGGCGCCCCCCTCCACAGTTTGCACCCCCGGTCATATTTTCGTAGTGCTTAGGTGAAGCCCTGCGGAGATAGCTTCACCATCACCGTCACCACGCCGTCGTGCTGCCAGAACTCATCCACTACCTCGCCGTCTTGCTGGATCAAGAAGGCGGAGGACATCACCGAGCTGAACGTGTGCTGAACGCGGAGGTGACGTACGTTCGGTACTGGATCGTTTGGAGCGCGAAGAAGTTCGACTACATCAACCGCGTTACTAAACGCTTCCGCTTACGGTCTACGAGGGTACGTAGACACACTCTCCCCTCTCGTTGCTATGCATCTCCTTGATAGATCTTGCGTGTGCGTAGAATTTTTTTTTGTTTTCCATGCAACGTTTCCCAACAGTGGCATCCGAGCCAGGTCTATGCGTAGATGATATGCACGAGTAGAACACAAAGAGTTGTGGGCGGTGATAGTCAGAGTGCTTACCACCAACATCTTATTTTGATTCGGCGGTATTGTGGGATGAAGCGGCCCGGACCAACCTTACATGTCCACGCACATGAGACCGATTCCACCGACAGACATGCAACTAGTTTTGCATAAAGGTGGCTGGCGGGTGTCTGTTTCTCCTACTTTAGTTGAATCGAATTTGATTGCGGCCGGTCCTTGAAGAAGGTTAAAACAGCAAACTTGATAAATCACCATTGTGGTTTTTGCCGTAGGTAAGAACGGCTCTTGCTAGAAGCCCGTCGCAGCCACGTAAAACTTGCAACAACAAAGTAGAGGACGTCTAACTTGTTTTTGCAGGGCATGTTGTGATGTGATATGGTCAAGTCGTGATGTGATGTGATATATGTTGATGTATGAGATGATCATATTTTGTAATATCGACAACCGGCAGGAGCCTTAGGGTTGTCTCTTTATTGTATGAAGTGCAAACGCCATGTAATTGCTTTACTTTATCGCTATGTGATACGTCTCCAACGTGTCTATAATTTATGAAGTATTCATGCCATGTTTACAACAATTCTATATGATTTTGGTATGATTTGATTAGAACTTACTCGGACTGACGCTGTTTTCAGCAGAACTACCGTGGTGTCATTTTTTTGTGCAGAAATAAAAGTTCTCAGAATGGGCTGAAAATTTACGGAGAATATTTTTGGAAAATATAAAAAATACTGGAACGAAAAGATATCGGAGAGGAGTCCTGAGGCAACCACAAGGGTGGAGGGCGCGCCCCCCTACCTTGTCATCGCCTCATGGGCCCCCTTGACTTGTCCCTGACGCCAACACCTCCTATAAATACCAAAACCTCCAGAAATAAACCTAGATCGGGAGTTTCGCCGCAGCAAGCCTCTGTAGCCACCAAAAACCAACCGGGACCCTATTCCGGCACCCTGCCGGAGGGGGGAATCATCACTGGTGGCCATCTTTATCATCCCGGCGGTCTCTATGACGAGGAGGGAGTAGTTCACCCTCGGGGCTGAGGGTATGTACCAGTAGCTATGTGTTTGATCTCTCTCTCTCTCTCGTGTTCTTGATTTGGCACGATCTTGATGTATCGCGAGCTTTGTTATTATAGTTGGATCATATGGTGTTTCTTCCCTCTCTATCTCTTGTTGTGATGAATTGAGTCTTGCTCTTTGAGGTTTCCTTATGTTGGATTGAGTATTGGATTTGAGAACACTTGATGTATGTCTTGCGATGGGATATCTGTGGTGACAATGGGATGTTCTATTGATTCACTTGATGTATGTTCTGGCACTCAACTCGCGGATTCCCGAGGTGACATTGGGGTAATCTATGCATAGGGGTTGATGCACGTTTTCGTCCTACGTTCTCCGATAGAAACTTTGGAGTGATTCTTTGTTGCACGTTGAGGGATTGTTATATGATCCAATTATGTTATCATTGTTGAGAGAATTTGCACTAGTGAAAGTATGAACCCTAGGCCTTGTTTTCAAGCATTGCAATACCGTTTTCGCTCACTTTTGTTACTAGTTACCTTGCTGTTTTTATATTTTCAGATTACAAAAACCTATATCTACCATCCATATTACACTTGTATCACCATCTCTTCACCGAACTAGTGCACCTATACAATTTACCATTGTATTGGGTGTGTTGGGGACACAAGAGACTCTTTGTTATTTGGTTGCAAGGTTGTTTGAGAGAGACCATCTTCATCCTACGCCTCCCACGGATTGATAAACCTTAGGTCATCCACTTGAGGGAAATTTGCTACTGTCCTACAAAACTCTGCGCTTGGAGGCCCAACACGAGTCTACAAGAAGAAGGTTGCGTAGTAGACATCACTATGCGTTAGCAATAGTTGTAGAAGCAATAGTTGGCGAGACAACCCCGACGCAACGATGGAGATCATGACGATGCTTTGGAGATGGACATCAAAAGCACAAGATGATGATGGCCATATCATGTCACATATTTTGGTTGCATGTGATGTTTATCCTTTATGCATCTTATTTTGCTTAGAACGGCGGTAGCATTATAAGATGATCCCTTCACTAAATTTCAAGATAAAAGTGTTCTCCCCGAGTATGCACCGTTACCAAAGTTCGTCGTTTTGAAGCACCTCGTGATGATCGGGTGTGATAGACTCTACGTTCACATACAACGGGTGTAAGACAGTTTTGCACATGCAGAATACTTGGGTTAAACTTGACGAGTCTAGCATGTACAGACATGGTCTCGGAACACTGGAGACCGAAAGGTCGAACGTGAGTCATATAGTAGATATGATCAACATAGAGATGTTCACCATTGAAGACTACCCCATCTCACGTGATGATCGGACATGGGTTAGTTGATTTGGATCACGTATCACTTAGATAACTTGAGGGATGTTTATTTAAGTGGGAGTTCATTAGTAATTTGATTAATTGAACTTAATTCATCATGAACTTAGTCTTATATTTTTGCATATCTATGTTGTAGATCAATGGCCCGAGCTACCGTTCCCCTGAATTTTAATGTGTTCCTAGAGAAAGCTAAGTTGAAAGATGATGGTAGCAACTACACGGACTGGGTCCGTAACTTGAGGATTATCCTCATTGCTGCACAGAAGAATTATGTCCTTGATGCACCGCTGGGTGACAGGCCTGCTGCAGGAGCTGATGCAGATGTTATGAACGTCTGGCAAGCTCGATATGATGACTACTCAATAGTTCAGTGTCCCATGCTTTACGGCTTAGAACCGGGACTTCAAAGACGTTTTGAACGTCATGGAGCATATGAGATGTTCCAGGAGTTGAAATTAATATCTCAAGAAAATGCCCGGGTTGAGAGATATGAAGTCTCCAACAAGTTCTATAGCTGCAAGATGGAGGAGAACAGTTCTGTCAGTGAACACATACTCAAAATGTCTGGGTATCATAACCACTTGACTCAGCTGGGAGTTGATCTTTCAGTTGATAGTGTTATTGACAGAGTTCTTCAATCACTGCCACCAAGCTACAAAGGCTTCGTGATGAACTATAATATGCAAGTGATGAATAAAATGATTCCTGAGCTCTTCGCAATGCTTAAGGCCGTGGAGGTAGAAATCAAGAAGAAGCATCAAGTGTTGATGGTTAACAAGACCACTATTTTTAAGAAAAAGGGCAAGGGAAAGAAAGGGAACTTCAAGAAGAATGGCAAGCAAGTTGCCACTCCCGGGAAGAAGCCCAAAGCTGGACCCAAGCCTGAAACTGAGTGCTTCTACTGCAAAGGGAATGGTCACTGGAAGCGGAACTACCCCAAATACTTGGCGGATAAGAAGGATGGCAAAGTGAACAAAGGTATATTCGATATACATGTTATTGATGTGTACCTTACTAATGCTCGTAGCAACGCCTGTGTATTTGATACTGGTTCGGTTGCTCATATTTGTAACTCGAAACATGAGCTGTGGAATAAACAAAGATTGGCTAAGGACGAGGTGACGATGCGCGTCGGGAATGGTTCCAAGGTCGATGTGATCGCTGTCGGCACGCTATCTCTACATCTACCTTCAGGATTAGTTTTAGACCTCAATAATTGTTATTTGGTGCCCGCGTTGAGCATGAACATTATATCTGGATCTTGTTTATTGTGAGACGGTTATTCATTTAAGTTAGAGAATAATGGTTGTTCTATTTATATGAATAATATCTTTTGTGGTCATGCACCCTTGAAGAGTGGTCTATTCTTGTTGAATCTTGATTCTAGTGATACACATATTCATAATATTGATGCCAAAAGATGCAAAGTTGATAATGATAGTGCAACATACTTGTGGCACTGCCGTTTAGGTCATATTGGTGTAAAGCGCATGAAGAAACTCCATGCAGATGAACTTTTGGAATCACTTGATTATGAATCATTTGATACTTGCGAACCATGCCTCATGTGCAAGATGACTAAAACTCCGTTCTCCGGAACAATGGAGCGAGATAATGACTTATTGGAAATAATACATACCGATGTATGCGGTCCGATGAGTGTTGAGGCACGCGGCGGTTATCGTTATTTTCTAACCTTCATAGATGATTTGAGTAGGTATGGGTATATCTAATTAATGAAACACAAGTCTGAAACATTTGAAAAGTTCAAAGAATTTCAGAGTGAAGTGGAGAATCATCGTAAAAAGAAAATAAAGTTTCTACGATCTGATCGCGGAGGCGAATATTTGAGTTACGAGTTTGGCCTTCATTTAAAACAATGTGGAATTGTTTCACAACTCACGCCACCTGGAACACCACAGCATAATGGTGTGTCCGAACGTCGTAACCGTACTTTACTAGATATGGTGCGTTCTATGATGTCTCTTACCGATTTACCACTATCATTTTGGGGTTATCCATTAGAGACAGCCGCATTCACGTTAAATAGGGCACCGTCTAAACCCGTTGAGACGACACCGTATGAAGTATGGTTTGGCAAGAAACCTAAGCTATCATTTCTTAAAGTTTGGGGTTGCGACACTTATGTCAAAAGGCTTCAGCCTGATAAGCTCGAACCCAAATCAGAGAAGTGCGTCTTCATAGGATACCCTAAGGAAACAATTGGGTACACCTTCTATCACAGATCCGAAGGCAAGATCTTTGTTGCTAAGAATTGATCCTTTCTAGAGAAGGAGTTTCTCTCGAAAGAAGTGAGTGGGAGGAAAGTAGAACTTGATGAGGTAATTGTACCTTCTCTCGAATTGAAAAGTAGCACATCAGAGAAATCCGTTCCCGTGATGCCTACACCAACTAGAGAGGAAGCAAATGATAATGATCATGAAACTTCAGATCAAGTTACTACTGAACCTCATAGGTCAAACAGAGCACGATCCACACCAGAGTGGTACGGTAATCCTGTCATGGAAGTCATGTTATTAGACCAAGGCGAACCTACGAACTATGAAGAAGCTATGATGAGCCTAGATTCCGACAGATGGCTTGAGGCCATGAAATCTGAGATAGGATCCATGAATGAAAACAAAGTATGGACTTTGGTGGACTTGCCCGATGATCGGCAAGCCATAGAAAATAAATGGATCTTCAAGAAGAAGACTGACGCTAATGGTAATGTTACTGTCTAGAAAGCTCGACTTGTCGCGAAAGGTTTTCGACAAGTTCAAGGGGTTGACTACGATGAGACTTTCTCACCCATAGCGATGCTTAAGTCCGTCCGAATCATGTTAGCAATTGCCGCATTTTATGATTATGAAATCTGGCAAATGGACGTCAAAATTGCATTCCTTATTGGATTTATTAAAGAAGAGTTGTATATGATGCAACCAGAAGGTTTTGTCGATCCTAAAGGTGTTGAAAAAGTGTGCAAGCTCTAGCGATCCATCTATGGACTGGTGCAAGCATCTCGGAGTTGGAATATACACTTTGATGAGGTGATCAAAGCATATGGTTTTGTATAGACTTACGGTGAAGCCTGTATTTACAAGAAAGTGAGTGGGAGCTCTGTAGCATTTTTGATATTATATGTAGATGACATATTATTGATTGGAAATGATATAGAATTTCTGGATAGCATAAAAGGATACTTGAATAAGAATTTTTCAATGAAAGACCTCGGTGAAGCTGCTTATATATTGGGCATCAAGATCTATAGGGATAGATCGAGACGCCTAATAGGACTTTCACAAAGCACATACCTTGATAAAGTTTTGAAGAGGTTCAAAATGGATCAGTCAAAGAAAGGGTTCTTGCCTATGTTACAAGGTGTGAAATTGAGTCAGACTCAAAGCCCGACCACTGCAGAAGATAGAGAGAGAATGAAAGTCATTCCCTATGCCTCAGCCATAGGTTCTATCATGTATGCTATGCTGTGTACCAGACCTGATGTGTGCCTTGCCATAAGTTTGGCAGGGAGGTACCAAAGTAATCCAGGAGTGGATCACTGGACAGCGGTCAAGAACATCCTGAAGTACCTGAAAAGGACCAAGGATATGTTTCTCGTTTATGGAGGTGACAAAGAGCTCATCGTAAATGGTTATGTCGATGCTAGCTTCGACATTGATCCGGATGACTCTAAGTCACAAACCGGATAAGTATTTATATTGAATGGTGGAGCTGTCAGTTGGTGCAGTTCCAAGTAGAGCGTCGTGGCGGGATCTACGTGTGAAGTGGAGTACATAGCTGCTTCGGAAGCAACACATGAAGGAGTCTGGACGAAGGAGTTTATATCCGATCTGGGTGTAATACCCAGTGCATCGGGTCCAATGAAAATCTTTTGTGACAACACTGGAGTAATTGGCTTGGCGAAGGAATCCAGGTTTCACAAAAGAACCAAACACATCAAGAGATGCTTCAACTCCATTCGTGAAAAGGTCAAGGATGGAGACATAGAGATTTGCAAGATACATACGGATCTGAATGTGGCAGACCCGTTGACTAAGCCTCTTCCGCGAGCAAAACATGATCAGCACCAAGACTCATGGGTGTTAGATTCATTACAATGTAATCTAGATTATTGACTCTAGTGCAAGTGGGAGACTGAAGGAAATATGCCCTAGAGGCAATAATAAAGTTGTTATTTTATATTTCCTTATTCATGATAAAGGTTTATTATTCATGATAGAATTGTATTGATCGGAAACTTAAATACATGTGTGAATACATAAACAAATACTGTGTCCCTAGTAAGCCTCTACTAGACTAGCTCGTTGATCAAAGATGGTTAAGGTTTCCTAACCATAGACATGTGTTGTCATTTGATAACGGGATCACATCATTAGGAGAATGATGTGATGGACAAGACCCATCCGTTAGCTTAGCATAATGATCCTTCAGTTTATTGCTATTGCTTTCTTCATGTCAAATACATATTCCTTCGAGTATGAGATTATGCAACTCCCGAATACCGGAGGAATGCCTTGTGTGCTATCAAACGTCACAACGTCACTGGGTGATCATAAAGATGCTCTACAGGTATCCCCGAAGGTGTTTGTTGAGTTGGCATAGATCGAGATTAGGATTTGTCACTCTGAGTATCAGAGAGGTATCTCTGGGCCCTCTCGGTAATACACATCATAAGCTTGCAAGCAAATGACTCAGGAGTTAGTTACGAGGTGATGTATTACGGAACGAGTAAAGAGACTGTAACACCCTGGTTTTCGCTCCTGTTTTTTTTCTTTCGCGGGATTTGAGTCCCGTCTTTTGTCTCGGTGTTATCGGATTGCTCTAGCTCTTGGGTATTTGAAGATGGTCACTTAGCCTTGCCTTTTCTATCCAACCGGAGTTTCTCTCCAGACCAACCTTGCCACCCAAGATATATTCTCGGGACTTTGACATCGAAACCCCACCTTCCGAGTTACCAAAAGAGAAACCCTAATCTCTTCCGTTACAAAGGAACCCCGATTTCCTCTGATCCGTTGCCTTCCAAACTTTTCCCAGTGATCATCCTCCTTCTATAAACCCTGGATATGCAAAAATATTGCCAAGTTATTTGCAATATTTCTCATTTACAATTAATTCCTTTTTCTGCCAGTTAAAGGAATTAAATCCAGGAAAATATCCATCCATCTCCAAAGTTCATGAAAACTTGTGGAGATATTCTTTGTGATCATATTGAGCTCCCATAAAAATATTGGCCATAATTAAATAGGGGAAATTGCATTTTCCTATTTAATGCCAATATTGCATTTTGGGCCCTTTCTAAAGGAACTACCATTTTGGTAGCCAGGCAGAATCCCAAATAAATTGTGGAGCATCTCCTATCCATATCTTCACCATTTCCATCAAGAACCCAAGTTCCATAGTTCAAATTTTGAGCACAGCATCCATTTGCAAATTCTGTCCAGATTTTTAGTTTGCAAAGGAAGTGCTTGAACCCTTGATCTATTTAAGCTGAATTTTTTCATGGTGGTTAACATTGATAAATCACTAATGGAAACCAAAAGAACCAGCTCAATTCTTCCACAGCAATTTTCCTAAGTTTCTGTTCAGATTGCTTGTCTGTGAAGGAAGTACCTTCACAGATGATCAAAATGATCTGAAAATTTTCCAGTATCTCCATATATTCAAATCATCACTCTCCACCAAATTTCAGCCAATTCCATTTAGCCATTTTTCCCCAGCATCATCATCTTCCTTTCTGGCTAGATTGCATGGTTACAAAGAAAGTGCCAGATAGACTGGTCCATTTATGCTGAATTTTGGCCAAGATGATCACCTTGGTAGATGATTACCCTATGCCAAGGTTCATGCCAAGATGAGCATTGGGGTGGCCACACCACATGTCGAACACCTGCTGCTTAAAACCTAGGTCGTCTCACATCAGTCAACTCTTGCCTTCACTTCCATCCAAACCCTCACAGGTCAACTCAGCGAAGTGTGTAGATAACCCCAGACATGGTTTGGCTGTGAGTGCGGCGTGGCAACGCCGTGGCCACGCGGTGACCGTGAACAGTGCACGACAAGGCAGAGCACCGCGTGCCAGAGGCTTCGGGAGCTCGCTCCCGCGGGCTCCGGCTTGTCTGTGAGCGCCGGCGAGCTGCCCACCGCACACGTGTGCCCTCTGGAGCCTTCCTTCCCTCGTCCCGTAGCCCCTGGCCGTCTCTACTGACCTCGATTCGCCGCTAGGTCACTGCCACGGCATCGCCACCTCAAAGCTCCGTCCGCCGTCGTGTAGCTCTCCCCGAGGCTATTTAAGGAGTGCCCGAGCCTCTCCCAAGTACCAGCAACCCCAACCCCTCCCTCTTAAGCTCTGGGAGCTCCCTTTCCCTTCCCATGGCCGAAGGCCGCCGCCGGACCCCCACGGCGAATCCTGCCCGTAGCCCTTCCCCCTCCCTTTCTCCACCTCCAGCAGCTCTTCCCCACCCCGGCGAACCCCTCCATCCTCTCCCTGCCTCGCCGGAGTACCCACGGGGGCGTGCCCACATTCGCCCGAAGCCATGCCCGCCGGCGTTGGAGTCACCGTCGCCTCCGTCCTCCCCAGCGTGCGTGCAGCACATGGCTGGGTGCAGCGTCTCTCCCTGAGCACGTCGGCGGTCTCGCCCTCGCTGGAGATGGCTGGAGCCGCCGGTGCCCGCCTCTGCTCATCGCCGCAGTCGTCGCCACACCCCTCCCCAGCCGCTCATGATGCTCCCCCTGGACGTGGCACTCGCTAGCGCTTCTGCCGGTGCCGGCGCCCTCGCCGGGAGTGGCCGGAGTTGGCAGGAGCCGCCGCGCCCATCGTCGGCCGGTCGACCTTGCCCTCTCCTCTGTTCTCTGTCGGGTATGAGGAGAAGAAGGAGTACGGGGAGAGAGGGGTCAACGTGGGGCCCGCCTGTCAGTGAGTCAGCCCCGGGCCCGCGCAGAGTAAGTGGAGGCGCCCGACGCAGAATGCACTTTCCCCACTGGGAAACGTATTCCACTAAAATGCGCTTTCAGCTTTAGCCCAGCCACCAAAACAGTTATGTTGTGAATGTTCACTGGTTAGTGGCTAAAATGAACAGCTTTTATTCATTTTGCCGCTTAATGAATGAACGGCCACAACTTCGCAACCGTAACTCCGATTCAGATGAAACCAAAGCCCACTTCTTCGTCTCGTCGAGCCCGTCGTGTTGGTATCATTTTCATAAGGTTTCCACACTATGAAAATGACCATTTTGCCCTTGCCCTTCAATCAGCCCCTCCGAGAGAGAACGATTTCCGGCGATCCTTTCCGAGGACTCTCCACACTTCTTCCCGGAGTATTCTTCGACCCCAGGCAAGCTGACCATCTGATGTATGCCCTAAAGCATTGCTCTCTGTTATTCCTGCATGTTTAAATTAATATGCTTGTAATTGTATGCGTACTAGTGGGCTGTATGTGACTCTGACGAACCCTTGTTTGTACTTTCTTCGATGATGGCACCACGCTTGTGTCTGAGCTGCTTTCGGCCGTCCGGGGTGGATGCCGACTTTATGTTCTCTTTTCAACAACTGGCCGTGTTCTGAGCTGTTTTGCGGCCATCTCGGACAGTTGTTGAATTTTTTTCTGTAGTAGTGACCCTATGCTCTGAGCTGTTTTTCGGCCGTCTTAGGGAACTGCTACATTCTTTTTATCAACACCGTCTCATGCTCTGAGCTGCTTTACAGCCATCTTGAGCCAGGGTTGAGTTATTCCGTAATGTCCCAGATCTGAGTTGTAAAGACCGTTCTGGTGGCTACTGGTTTCTTTGCCGGTTTTATGCAAGGGTTCCAATGGTCATAACTTACAGCTAGAACTTGTAAAGTGATAACTTGCCATTTAAATATTGTTTCACTAATGACTCATTGTGATGTTATATGGAGATAGGTTGTTATGTTTCCGCAGTTGTTACCTCATGCATAGTTACCACCTTGTTAAGTTATTCATGATGAATATCCATGCTTGTTAAGAACTTGCCAACACTAAACCTAGTCGGTTGATCCAGAGTCACATGTCTGGACTTATCCGTGCAGCCACATTTGCCGGTATGGGACGGCCTTGACTTGGTCTGATCGCGTGCTCTTTTACCGGTACCACCAAACAGAGAAGGTTATGCGCGCGTGCTGCCCTGGCCCGGTAGGCGGCGATAACCTTGTGAGCCCAGTTGAGTTATTTGCCGGCGTCCCCGTTTGGGACAGTTTAGTTGGCCACAACGGTGGTAGGTGTCACGAGGTGACACAGGGGCCACCCAGGGCTTGACTCCGGGGGAGAATGATTGCCGGTGGTACGATGGAAGAGTCACGGGTCAGGCAGGTTTCGTTGGAGCAACACTGGTCCACCCGAATGGGATCACGAGGCCAGGTGCTCCATGGTGTGGGTAAAGTGCGCAAACTCTGCAGAGTGTAAGAATCTATTTGAATAGCCACATCCACGGTATTGGACAGTTCGTCTAGGCCTCACTAGGTGGTCAACCATAGTAATGATAATAATGATGGAAGAACCCGTCTTATGCCCTGAAGTACTCAGTGGATCATGAATGTTCTGCGGGTTGTAAGGCAACCCAGAAGAGAGTAAGCTGGATCTTGTTAAGGTTTGGATTGGATCCTGAGATTATTCGGAGTATGGATTATTTACTTGATATGCTTTACTTTACTGTATTCTACTTTAGTAGTTACCTTGCTGATAAACTTGCTAAGACTTGATGATTAATATTGCTAGATAGGTATGCTATGTCATGATAATTAATATTGCTCTAATAATTAATGCATGCTTGAATGCCATGGTTTGCATTGCTTGGTGTATATGTTAGTTTGGTTTGCTTGCGAGTACATTCAAAAGTACTCAGCGGCCTTTAACGTGGTCAGGTTCACATAAGGATCCATCGTCCGTCGATGAGGAGCCGGAGCTTTCACGGGCTATGAGCGTAACCCTGTCAGATCCCTGTGGATTGGAGCCACACCAGAACCATGCTGCCTTTGATAGAGCTTTTCCGCTGCCATCACTCTTGTAATATCTCATGTAAGACTTATATATCCATTAATAGAATTGCCTGTGTTCTTGATACTTGTTGTAAACGCGCATGCCAGAGTGATTTCCTAGGCTGGTATGCGTGGCGACCGTCTGGCTACAGTGGTAATCAGGAGGGGCGCCACAACGGATGGTATCAGAGCAGCCATGCTGACTATAGGTTACCCTAGCCAGACTTCATTGTCTTGTGCTCAGTAGAAAGCCCAGATGGATTCCAGCCATCTTTGCCAAACAGGCACGGCTACTATTGATCATAAGGCAACCCCATAGGTTTTTGGCTCCATCAGACCCCAACTCTCGTGGCCTTTGCCTCCGGTGTGAAATGCTCGCACCCGGCAACAACCCGTGAGCCCTGAACCCCTAGGAAAACCAGATATCCCTACCCTGCTTGCTAGCCATGGCATTTCTCTTCTTAACTCTAGTTTCCTTTGGGAAATACCTGTAAATTCCATCTTTCCCCCCAACAACCTTAGGATCATTGACTAAGCCATTTTGGCTATGGTCGCGTGTCGAGAGTGTGATGTTCCCTAAGGAAGTAGTAGGAGCTGACACCAGTGCTACCAAGAGCATTGTGTGGTTTCGCTTCTAAATCCTTAGAGGTACATCGAGTGCGCTATACTAGTTATACTAGTGAATCTTTGGCCACGTGTGTAAGGTCCGCAAAATCTGAGCTTTATTTGCTTTTTGGTTTTCGCTGTTCTTGTTTCTTTTGTCGGTTCTGTTTCTTCGCTCTGACTGGATCCATCTGCAAGTGCCGTCAAGAAGCTCAGCATGCAACTGGGATAATACCCAATAATCCAAATTCAGCAAGAGTCATGCCAAGACAACTGCCTGATATTCAGAACATTATTACCGGACTTTTCAAGAATGAAGAATGGGTCAGAAGCAGAATCTATGTGCAACAGACAAGGCCAGAATATACCTGAGAGAGTTTGCCTCAGAACGGATCACGCCTAAGGAGCAGTCAGATGAGTTACCAAGAATGAATATCAGTAAGGACAAATTATTCCGTCCGCGACACAAGGACTATTTCAGTCAGTGAGGTGAACCGGGTCTTTTCTCAATGGACCCAAGAATCATTTATTACCCATCAAAGGCATATTTCAAGAATGTGAATGTGCCAAGTGCAGCAACAAAACTCCGGTACGTTGGTACAAATTTCAAAGCAATCTTGAAGTTCACCGGGGTATATACAAAATTTTCTGGGCACTGTGAATAAGGTTTGCAAGGAATATGGATAAGTTCGCGGTTAGCCAGAAGCAATGAGAACTTCACATGCTTGGAAGCTCAGCTGAACCAAATGGAATTAACCGTCAATTGCTTATTATCGGCAACACTTGGTTTGAATGCAAAGGGTATTCCAAATTATTTATCAACATGAAGCCTGCATCAGTTCTGCAACCTTTACAACAACAATGATCAGACCAGCAGAAGACCAGCTATGTGCGCGACCATCAGAAAATCTTCAAACAAGGTATGGCCTATCTCAAGTTTTGGCTCCGCTATGGGTAAAATTTCGGATCCTTCGAAAGGAAGCCAGAATCGGGCATAGATCCGACTGCGTGCACAAGGCTTCCGGTATAAGAAACCCAGCCTTCCTTCGCAAGCTACCAGACTGCCAATCTTCCTCGGTATGCCACTTGGTGAGAAAATCTTCCGGGGTACGACACTCCCATCTTCCACAGCGTGCTACTGCGGAAAAACTTTCGGCATAAGGCACCTGACCTTCCACAGCAGGCCCCATGAAGGAAATCTTTGGAGGTACTATCGGGGGGATGTACCCCGGGTAGCCTCATCCGCACCCCCTAACAGTTCAAGACGTCGGGGCTAGTAAAGCCCCTCATGTCGACTAGCCGCGTGGCTGTCTCCCTGGGCCGGTTAGGACCACGCGGCCGGCTTCCAGAAGACGGCGCACTCATAGAAGGCGGCTTTGGGGGCGGGCCGGCTCCCAGCAGCCGGCCCCTCCTCCTCGGAGTCTGCACTCACCCACCATGACGAGACGGGGCGTGGCTACAGTGCCGCCTGCTCCCCCGAATCCCGGAGGGGCGTGGCTACAATACACGCTGACCAAGCGGCCACCTACCAGCACGGCGCGGGACTGTAGCCATACGGCGCATGATGCGGCCCTCGTCAGCAAGGACCACGCTATAGCAAAAGGCAATCAGCATGGCCCGCAGGCGGCAGGCCCTACCTGTCGGCCGGATTCTCGGCAGCCGGCGGGGCCCTCCAGAGGCGGGCCCCAGCAGCCAGTGGAGAACCCGGTGACCTTAGACACTGACAACCGGGTCCTACACCCGGCCGTATTACCATTGTACCCCTGGGGGGTCGGCCTATAAGACCCCCCGGGCTCACCCATGCAAAGGGTTCAGCTCTCATTCCACACACACACCATAGCAGGGAGAGCTCTACCCTTCTTCCTCCTCTAGCAACAGAGCTCTAGGAGCAACTCTGTATACTCTTGATCATAGTCATCTCAGCAGGACTAGGGGTGTTATCTCTCCGGAGAGCCCCGAACCTGGGTACGTCTCGTGTGCTCCCGAGCTCGTGCTCACTCTCGCTTCCGAAACCCGACGACGTCCTCACGGCTCCACACACGATAAGCCACCCCCTGGCATCTGCAGTGAGATTACCACGACAGTTGGTGCCCGCCATGGGGCCATCCGCGGCGTCGGCCGGAGTTGTGTTCCAGACGGGAACCACCCTTTCCTCCGGCGAGCGCGTCGCGTCTGGCCTGATCAACCAGCCCGATGCGTTCGTTCACGCTTGCACCGGCGCATCACCTGACGCAGGAGCCGTTTGCCCGGCGAGCTGCCTCATCGACCTCTTCGGGAAGCTCAGCCTCTCCGATGCGGTCGCCACCGACGAGTACCCTGGCACCGTGGTGATCATCGACGACCCACTCCCTCCTGTTGCTAGCGACGCCTCTGCCGGCGCGCTCGATGCTGGCGTCTTCATGGAGGTGATGGTCACTGGCGACAGCCAGCACACTGGCGGGGCCGTCGGGGACCCATTGCGAGCAACAATGGGGGACATGGCTGCTCCCGTCGGCGCTGACGTCGACCCGGTGGCGCTAGAAGAAATCCGCGTCAAGCTCCTCGACAGCGCCACCAAGATGGTGGCCATGCGCGCTGAGGCTAACCAGCGCGAGATTGACCGCATAGCGGGCGGCATGCCGGCTGCAGGCGAGCCCAGGCGAGCCGGCGCTGTCCGGCAACGCGGCTTGGCCATCGCTAAAATGCTGGGAGTCAGATGTCCGATTTACGACACCCCAATGCAGAACCTGCGCGCCGCGCAGGCGGCGGCAGAAGAACTCGAGACCCTGGAGGGCGACGAGCGGCGTAGCCAGCTGGAGCATCTCCAGGAGCTCCTCAATGCTGAACGCGCAGCAAGACGCGTGCAACCGCGTGGTGGCGGCCGGCCTGTAGGCCGACCACCCAGAAGGAAACCTTCCACCCCGCCGCGAGAATGGAGCGACCTCTCGGTCCTCTAGTGGCAGCGGCCGCGGCCGGCGGAACCCAGAGCCGGCAGCTAGCCGCAGCCGGTGTTCTCACGAGGCGGTTGTGGACAGCCGGCAAATTCCTCCAAGGACGGAGGGCCGGCGCTAGCAGGATGAACGTCCGCCTCTCCCCCACAGGGAGAGGCCGGCTTCTTCGGCGCCGGCTGACCACCCGACTTTGGGGGGCCAGCTAGGCCCCCGTGAAGCAGTCAGCGAGAATGATGCTCGTCGCCGGATCGAGCAGCTGGCTCGGTCCCTGGCAATGGAGGATGAGGATATAGTCGGCACGGCCTGCTTCGGCCCCCGCATCCGCGACGAGCCCTTCCCCAAAGGTTTCTTGCTTCCTCGCAACATTCCCAAGTACAACGGCACCATGAAGCCAAAAGATTGGTTGACCGACTATGCCACAGCAGTCAGCATAGCGAACGGCAACAAGCGCGTTGCCGTGAGGTTTGTTCCGCTCATGTTGCTGGGCATGGCCTGTACATGGCTGAACAGCCTCAAGGCCAACAGCATCAACAGTTGGCTGGACTTCAGCGAAGTCTTCGTGCGCAACTTCAACAGCACCTACAAGCGGCGCCCCAAGCCTCGCCAGCTCTCCATGTGCATTCAGGGCCCGAACGAGTCCACTCGCGACTACCTGACGCGCTGGGCTGAGTTGCGCAACTCCTACGAGGGGGTGCACGAGGTGCAGGCCATCGAGTACTTCACCTCCGGGTGGAGAGAGGGCACCTTGCTCAAACACAAGCTTCTGTGCGACGAGCCGGCTACCTTGGACGAGCTCCTGGTTGTGGCGGACAAGTACGCCACGGTGACTCTTCCATGAAGACAGAGATCCGGATCGATGTGTCCGGGAAGGTGATCCCACCGGCTTCTCCGGCGTCGGCTAGTGACTCCAACCGGCATATGCAGCCAAACGACAACAAGTCCAAGGCCCAACAGCCGGCTTCTAACAGCCGGCAGGTGGCGACCGTCGAGGACCAATAGCCGGTAGGTCAACCCGGCCCCAAGCGTCCGCGGGGCAGCAAGGGTGCCTGGCAGCTGGCCTTCTCCTTTGAGCAGGCCCTCGACGCTCCTTGCAAGTTCCACAGCGGCGCGAAGCCATCCAACCATACAACCCGGCAATGCAGCTGGCTCACCCGAATCACTAAGGGTGAGGGCTTGCTGCCTCCTCCAGCCGGCCCGGCGACTCCGGCTCTCCAGCAGCCGTCCCGCCCTGTCGGCACGCTCCAAGATGAATTCCCCAACGAGAACGCCACTTACGTCATCTTCACAAGTAAAGCCGACGATAAGCACAGTCGGCGTCGACAGCATCACGAGGTGAATGCTGTTATTCCTGTGGTCCCCCAATTCATGCACTGGTCCGAGAGGCCCATCACCTGGAGCCGAGATGACCATCCGGCCGTGATGCCTTCACCAGGTGCTTATGCCTTGGTGCTGGACCCCACCTTCTCAACCGAGAGGCGGATGTGCCGCTTCTCCCGAGTCCTGATAGACGGCGGCAGCAGCATCAACATCCTCTACCGCGGTACCATGGAAAAGCTGGGCATCAAGGAGAAGCAACTCCAGCCCAGCCGGACTGTGTTCCATGGCATCATCCCTGGGCTTTCCTACTCTCCAATCGGCAAGATCAAGATCGATGTCCTGTTCGGCGACAAGACCCACTTCCGCCGTGAGCCTATCTGGTTCGAGGTGGTCAACTTGGACAGCCCCTACCACGGGCTCTTGGGCCGGCCAGCGATGGCCAAATTCATGATGGTTCCGCAATATGCGTACCTGAAGATGAAGATGCCGGGTCCCAAGGGCATCATCACCATTGCCGGCGACTACAAGAAGTCGCTCGAGTGCGCCGCGGCCGGCTCCCGGTTGGCCGAGTCCCTCATCATCGCTGAAGAGAAGCGCCTCCTTGACCGGGTTGTAGCCATGGCCAGCGAGCAGCCGGCCATGCCGACTAACCCCAAGGTAGCCGAAGGCGAGGGCTCCTTCCAACCGGCTAAGGAAACCAAGAAGATCATCTTGGACCCGGCGCACCCGGAGCAGTACGCTATCATGGGGTCCAACCTCGACAGCAAATAGGAAACCGAGCTCGTCGACTTCCTCCATGAGAATCGGGATATCTTTGCATGGTCCCCCAAGGACATGCCGGCTGTTCCGAGGGAGTTCGCCGAGCACAAGCTGCATGTGCGACCGGATGCTAAGCCGGTCAAGCAACCCCTCCGTCGCCTATCAGAAGAGAAGAGAAGGATCGCTGGTGAAGAGATCACCCGGCTTCTGGCAGCCGGCTTCATCATGGAAGTATTCTACTCGGACTGGCTTGCCAACCCAGTCCTCATCTTGAAGAAAAACAACAAGTGGCGCATGTGTATCGACTACACGAGCCTGAACAAGGCCTGCCCCAAGGATCCGTTTGCCTTGCCCCAGATTGATCAAGTGATCGACTCCACGGCCGGCTGCGAGCTGCTGTCCTTTTTGGACGCCTATTCCGGCTACAACCAGATCAAGCTGGACCCGACCGATCAACTGAAGACCACCTTCATCACCCCTTTCGGCGTGTTCTGCTACATCACCATGACGTTCGGCCTGAGGAATGCCGGCGCCACCTTCCAACGCTGCATGCAGAAGTGCCTCCTGCTACAACTCGGCAGGAATGCCCATGTCTACGTGGACGACATAGTGGTGAAGACGGAGAAGCGCGGCACCCTTTTGGAGGATCTCAAGGAAACCTACGCCAACTTGCGCCATTTTCAAATCAAGCTCAACCCGAAGAAGTGTGTTTTCGGAGTGCCAGCCGGCCAGCTCCTTGGCTTCCTTGTTTCTGAGCACGGGATAGAGTGCAACCCCGTGAAGATCAAGGCCATTGAGCGGATGAAGAAACCGACCAAGCTGCGGGACGTCCAGAAGTTCACTGGGTGCCTAGCGTCTCTTAGCCGGTTCATCAGCCGGCTGGGCGAGAAGGCCCTCCCTGTGTACCAACTGATGAAGAAGACCAAGTGCTTCGAGTGGACTGACCAGGCGGACGAGGTGTTTCTCCAGCTCAAGCGGATGCTGTCCACGCCGCCTATTCTGGCAGCCCGACTGCCAAAGAAACCATGCTCCTCTACATCGCTGCCTCCAACCGGGTCGTCAGTACGGTGATCGCTGTCGAACGCCCAGAAGCCGGCAGGGCGCAGCCGGTCTAGAGGCCGGTCTATTACTTGAGCGAGGTGTTGTCCGCCTCCAAGCAGAACTACCCCCACTACCAGAAGATGTGCTACAGCGTGTACTTTGCCGCCAAGAAGCTGAAGCAGTACTTCCAGGAGCACTCCATCACGGTCGTCTGCACCGCCCCTCTTGCCAAGATCATTGGCAACCGAGATGCCTTGGGCCGGGTGGCCAAGTGGGCCATCGACCTGGCTCCCCACACCATCCTCTACCAGCCCCATACCGCCATCAAGTCCCAAGCACTGGCCGACTTCCTTATCGGCTGGGCCGAGACCCAGTACCTGCCGCCAGCGCCGGATTCCACGCATTGGCGGATGCACTTCGACGGCTCCAACATGCGCACCGGTTTGGGAGCCGGCATCGTCCTCACCTCTCCCAAAGGCGACAAGCTGAAGTACATGCTGCAGATCCACTTCGCCGCCTCCAACAACGTAGCCGAGTACGAGGCACTCGTCCATGGGCTCCGGCTGGCCAAGTGTAACACCCCCTTGTAATAAGCTCTGTGACACCCTGTTAAAACTGCCAAGTCATGATCGATTGCAGTGCCAAGTCATATGGGTTAATGATCCAATTCAAATTCACCTCTGAAAATCAATTCAAATTCAAAAGTGAAATATAAAGTTGGTCAAACACTGTTGGGAAAATGTTCATTAAATGGCAAATAATCCAGGAACATTTGTAAAATCAACATCAATAAAGTTGGAGTTAGATAAGTGACTATAACTAGTTGAAACAGCACCCAAAACAGCAATATTAAATTCATTACTAAATTAAATGGCTTCCAAAACTGTCCAAACCACTTTTGGGTGAGAGCTAATATTGCATTGCAATATTTGGGCCAACTCCCACATTTTTCAAAAGTGCACAAGTGCCCTAAACATTTCGAAACAGGAAATGAAATAAAGAAATGGAGAAAAAAAACAGAAAAATAAAAATGAAGCACTGTGCACTGGGCCTTAGTGCACAGTGCCCCGAACCCCGGCCCAGCAGGCCCATGTCGTCGTCTCTCACCTGTGCGTGTCGCCGTCGCAGTGGGCGCGAGCGCGCGCGCCGACACGCTGACGCCACCGACGCGCGGAGTCGACGAGGGGATAAGGTCGACGCCCCTCCACTCCGCCCCGGCCTCTCCGTCACTCTTCCCCTTCTCCTCTCGCTCGCTCCGCCTCTCTCCCCTTCTCAGATCCGGTGGCCGAGCGCCCCTGTCGCCGCGTTTCGCCACCGCCGTGGCCACCGGCCTCCCCGCGTCGTCTGAGCGTGCTTGGGAGGAGCCCCGTGGTCGACTGCCTCCTCTGGAGCAATTGGACGGAGCGAAGGAGCACTGCTTCGCCCGCGAGCCTCATCTTCAACCTCGGGACGCCGCCGCTCTTCTTCGTCTCCAGCGCCGTCTCTGCTGCTACTAAACCTACGCCGGGCCACCTTGTGCCTACCCGGTGAGCATCTCCTCCTCCTCCCTCTCCCTGCATCGCTGATAGACGCTTGCAGCGAGCCATCGCCGTTGCCGCACTCTGGCCTCCGCTGCTAAGCTCGCCGCCGGCGATGCGGTGACCGTCATGCTCACCCGTCATGGTGAACAGTGCCCGCGATTTTGGTCGCCGGCGCAACTCCGGCGCCGGCCGCCGACGTGGCTGCCACGTGGGACACCCCTGGGTCACTGCCAGTGGGTCCCACGGGCCCAGTTGACCGCGTTGACCCGAGTCAACGTGGGCACTGTTCACCCCTGTAGCTGACATGTGGGCCCCATTTGATAATTAGACTAATTAGACGTTTAATTAAATAAAACTAGATAATTAACCTAATGTCTCACTGACAGATGGGGTCCACCCCCTAATTAACCCTGGTAATTAAATTAATACACTGGTTAGAGAAACAGAGGCTGACATGTGGGTCCCATTGGACCCACATGTCAGGTTTGACCCTGGTCAACCGCAGTTGACCTGCTGACGTCACTATGACGCAATGCTGACGTCATAATTCATTTTCTGATAAATAAAATAATTCCAAAAATTCAAATAAACTTTAAAAATTAATAACTTTTAAACCGTAGCTCGGATCGAAAAAGTTAAAACATGAAAGTTGCTCAGAACGACGAGACGAGTCTGATCGTGCCGTCTGTTTCTCCATCGGAACCCCCTACGTAGAAGAACTCGTAACTCCGGACCCGAATCGGGCAGATGAATGGTGCACACACGTCGGATATTCAATCCCAGAATAATTCTAAAAATAACTAAAATGACTTAGATGCATAATTAGGCAACCCTGCACTGCATCATAGCATCACACGCACCGTATTGCATTTGTTTGCATTATGTTTACCTGTTTCTTCCCCCTCTTCCCTCTCGGTAGACCCCGACGTTGACGTAGCTCCCGAGGCAGACGCAGCTCAGGAGTACGACTACGTCCCCTACGGTACCACTGAAGACCTTGTCCTTGCCCCAGAGCAAACAGGCAAGCACCCCCATTTTGAACATGCCTATATCGCCTATTCTCTTCTCTCTTATGCTTGCATTAGAACTGCTACTGCTACTGTTTTCCTATATCTGCTGCATAGTCTGATTATTGTACCCTGCCTTGTTACCTTTCTGGTTATCCTAGACTGCTTAGTATAGGCTGGGTAGAGACACGACAGAGACCCCCACTTGATCCCGACTGCCCTGCTGGATATCAGAAGACCCGATCATCGGGATTGAAGACCAGACCCTGTCACCGCACATCACTTCTCCCTATGTTGCTCGACACTGCTGGGTTACCATCGAGTGCCGAGGGTGATACCTCGTCAGCACTTCTAATGTTAACCTTGTAGGTTAGTTACTCGGTCGTGGTAAGCGACGGTGATTCCTCCTACACCACCCCCGATAACGACATCGTCGCGCAACTCCTCGAGTGTGGACCTCGAGGGTGATTCCTCCTTCGTTCACCTTGATGATAACATCGAGCGGGAATTCCGTCGAGGGTGATTCCTTAGGGTTCCCTTCGGTGTCAGACACACAGTTACTGTTGATGAGTGGACTTGCACTAAACCATGATACTAAAGACGGGTCGGCCCTGAGGGGTACCCGCGCGAGCTTAACGCGAAGTGATGTGGAGTCGGGTTGACCTGGATGGTGCCCGCGAGACGACTACGAGGCGTGGCCGGGCATTCTTGGCCCTTGCCGCAAGTCCTCGAGACGGGGCGACGGGGTCACATCGATCATGAGTCTCTGCTTGTTTCCGCGCGCTCCTAATCCACTACGGTTTGGATATTTGATCCGAGGGGCCTCTGGCCCGATAGCACTAACCATCACGTGGGCATAGTATGGGCGTTCTGCGTCGTATACTTCAGCCGGAGCTTAATGGACGTCAGCGACTGAGCGGCGCGCGTTGAATTGGACTGGGAACGCAATCGTGCTTGTATAAGGGGTTGCTAGGTCTGCTTTCAGCCGCGTACGCAATGTGCAGGAGTTCCCGGGGCGAAGGCCCAAGACCCCTGGGCGCATAGGTTTAGTCCGGCGTGCTGACCTCTCTGTTAGGTATTCGGTCGGGTTGCGGCGTGTTGCTTAGCCGAGGCCGGGCATGGCCCAGAAAAGTGTGTCCGGCCGGAGTTAAGCGAGCGTGGTGGGTAAGTTGGTGCACCCCTGCAGGGAAGAAACTTCTATCGATAGCCTGTCCTACGGTAACGGACACTCGGAGTTGTATCCCGATCGGTACAACTAGAACATGTGATGAAAACTGGATAGTACGGCTCTGGGATTGCTTTCTCGCAGGGAGTCGAGAAAGGATCTCAGGTCGAGGTTGATGATACTACTACTACTACTTTACATATTGTTGATCTGCTCTCTTCTATTGTTGCAAGACTGTCGAAGATTTTTGAAGATGCTAGTCTTCGATAGGACTAGACTTTCCCCCTCTATTCTGGCATTTCTGCAGCCCAGTCCACATATACAGCCATTCCTTTGACAATGATGCATATGTAGTGTAGATCCTTGCTTGCTGAGTACTTCGGATGAGTACTCACGTTTGCTTTATTTTCTTTTTCTCCCATTTTTCCATTTGATGCCACCAGACAACGGAGCCCCTGAGCCAGACGCCCCAGCCGACGACCAGTACTACTACCCGCCTGGCGAGTACTACTACTACGAGGAGCCGTTCGACGACCAGGAGTAGGATCGGAGGGTCCAGGGCAGGAGGCCTACGCCTTTCGATCGTAGTATTTTATTTTACCCCGCCTCTGTGAAGGCCTATTTCTCTCTCTGTAATATATCTGTACTCAGATATCTGATGCTTCCGCTGACGCTTGTATGCCATCGAGCTATGTATTCGAGCCCTCGAGGCCCTGGCTTGTAATATTAAGCTTGTATGACTTTATTTATGTTTTAGAGTTGTGTTGTGATATCTTCAAGTGAGTCCTTAGGCTTGATCGTGCGCATTTGCGTGTATGATTAGTGCACGATTAAGCCGGGGTCGTCACAGGTTGGTATCAGAGCTGACTGCCTCTAGGAATCCCCCTATCCAATTCCTTGGCCGAAGTTGAGTCTAGAAACCGAAAACTGTTTTACTAACTTGGCTGTGTGGCTTACGGGCCCACGTCGCCAACTGGGTGGTATTAGGATCTTTTATTCCTCGTCTTTACTCTGGGACTCTGATTTCTCATCTATTCGGGTTTAATAAAATTTACTAACACCGACATTTAGGTTCTCGTTAATTCTATCCACCCGGAGAGCTGGATTCAGTGCGATTTCCCTGACGTTGATCTGATTAGTCTGATAATCATTTTCCTTTCCATTGTTTTGTTTAACCTTTCCTTCTCGGATCGGTTATACTTCTCATTGTCTTATGACAACCCTGAACTTCTCTGTTTCAGATGGATCGACTGTTTCCACCGCGGCCTACGACCCAGCTTGTGCGTCGCACTTGGGCTCGTGACGCCCCTGGATTTCCAGCTGTTCTGGTCGCCCTCCTGAGTAGACTGGGTTACCGCTGGTATCCCGAGTACATGGTCTATGAGGTTTACCGCGAGTTCAATCAGGAACAATACTATGCTGAAGTTCGGATTTATGATCAGCAGAACAACTCAGACACCGAGCTACACCTTTTTCATGGATTAGGCGTGACGATTGAGATGGCAGTACATGATGCCGCCTACTCTGCTGTCGCACGTCTCCGAGGAGAGCACAATGCTAACTTGGATGATACTGTGTTTCGGTACATTCCGTATGCACCTGTTGGAGATGCTACTGGATTTTACACAGCTATCTGTGCCCCGTACGAGTCTCGACGCTACGACCCGCAGGTTCTGATTCAGTGCACTCAGGCTCTGGATCGCACTGTTCGGGCTCTTGCCGTCGAGTTGTTCGCCACTCGAGCACGCTACTACGAGGCAATGACACAGTTTCTACCAGCTGTTCGTGCAGGGATACATCCGGAGTATATTCTTTACCCACGCAGGACCGAGATGCCGCCAGGTATTGATTGGCCTGCAGTGGGAGGTCACACGCCTGCACGTGGACCTCTTCTTACAGTTCGAGACCGGGTTCTGCATCAGAGTGCACATGGAGCACAGGATCCTGCCGTGACGAACATTCGTCGTCCGCACTTGCAGTTACCCCGTTTCCGTGGTTTTCTCCGACGCTGATGTAGCCTTTGCTATGTCACGTTGTGTACTTCCTTACCGCGTGCCTGCGTGCCGCCTAGTGTGTCTCTAGTTTTTCAATTTGCGCCGTTATGCTGCCCGATTTTAACCGACTGTGTATGGATCTGTATGTCTTAATGACTACTTTAAGCATCTATTGCACTTTTTCAATAATGTCGAGTTACCTCATGATTATTGTTAAACACTTGCATAAGCTATCGCTGAAATACCCCTGTTGGAATAGCAGGATGGCCGACGACAACCCGCCAGCGCCGCCACCACCTGATTACATGGCAGCGATGATGCAACAGTTTGAACTCAACCGCCAGTTTATGACGGGGATTATGCAGCAATTCTCTCGTCCTGATGCTAATCAGCAGCCACCTTCCATCACCTTGCCAGAGTTCATGAGGCTCAGTCCATCATTTTTCCGCAACACAGTCAACCCACTGGATGCAGATGACTGGCTGCGTGACATCTCTCATGAGATGGAGTCTGCTGGTGTCGCCGAAGTTAACTATGTCACTTTTGTGACATATCTTCTTAAGGGTCCCGCAGCCCAATGGTGGGCCACTCACCGACAGACTCTGCCGCCTGGTACTGTCGTCACTTGGGCAGAGTTCAAGATTGCTTTCCGTGCCCGCTACATTCCTGTAGCTGTCATAGCTAGGAAGAAGGCTGAGTTCCGTAGCCTTGTCCAAGGAAACAAGACTGTGGAAGTCTATCAGCGCGAGTTTCTAGACTTATCTCGTTACGCTGAAGAGGACATTCCTACTGATGAACGCAGACAGGAGAAGTTTCGTGAAGGACTGCACCATGACATTCAGTTAGCCCTTCTTGTTCAAGATTACCCTGATTTCGCCACCTTGGTGAATAAGGCCATCATGGTTGAAACTGGACTTAAGAAGCACAAGGAAGCGTCCAGACGCACCCGTGAATCGGGCTCATCTTCGGGCTCGTCATCCCAGAAGCGACGCATCTGGTTTCCCCAAGGCATGTTCCGTTCAGCGGCCCCTGCAAACAGGCCCTCTTATGCTGCACCACGCCTGCCACCTCCACCACCGAGACAGCCTCTGCCAACTCCAGCACCTCGAGCTCCAGCACCTCGTCCTGACAGCGGACTATGCTTCAAGTGTGGCAAGCCAGGTCACCGTGCTAGAGATTGTTCTCAGAATCAGAATCAACTGGCTCTTCCTTCTGCTGGCCGTGGTATTGGCCGTGGTATTCCTCAACAACGCAACTATAATGCCAGACCTTCTTATGGTCGTGGGCAGAGCTACCACGTCAACATGTCTGAAGCTCCAGATCAACCAGATACTGTGATGGGTACACTTCTCGTTAATTCAGTACCAGCATCTGTTTTATTTGATTCAGGAGCATCGCATTCATTCATGACAGAACATTTTGCGCTCATGCATGACATTAAATGTGAAACGATGCACCAACCGTTAGCAGTAAACACTCCTGCGGGCCAGTGCCAAGCCACCCTATTCAGCCCCGAAGTCACAATTGAGATCGAGCGGTTGAAATTTCAGGCATTTCCCATAATCCTGAGATCTTCCAAGATTGATCTTATTTTGGGAATGGACTGGTTGAAGGCTCATTATGCCTCAATCAACTGTGCCACTAAAGTTGTACACCTCTTGCACCCATCGAACGAAATAGTGAATTATCAAGCTCACATTACCCAGAACGCTGAGGCTCAAATTTATGCCTTGAACGCGTTGAATGCTTCTCCGCTTGATGGGATCGAGAATATTCCAGTTGTCTGTGACTTCCCGGATGTCTTTCCAGAAGAGCTTCTAGGAATACCCCCTGCTAGAGCTGTCGAGTTCGTCATCGACTTGAAGCCTGGCACCACTCCTATTGTGAAGCGTCCCTACAAGATGCCTCTGCACCACCTCATCGAGCTTAAGGAGGAAATTGATAAATCCTTGAGGAAGGGTTTCATTCGCCCCAGTTCCTCTGCATGGGGAGCACCGTCTCTTTTCGTCAAGAAGAAAGATGGAACAAATAGGTTGGTCCAAGATTATCGTCCAATCAACCAGGCAACCATTCAGAATAAATATCCACTTCCCCGGATCAACGATTTATATGACCAACTCGCAGGATCTTCGGTGTTTTCTAAACTCGACTTGAGGTTGGGTTATCACCAGATCCGTGTCCGCGAAGAGGATATTCCGAAGACTGCATTCGTTACTCGTTATGGCTCTTACGAGTACACAGTCATGTCGTTTGGCTTAACAAACGCTCCAGCTACATTCTCCCGCCTAATGAATTACATATTCATGGATTACCTCGACAAATTTGTCGTGGTATATCTGGATGATATTTTGGTTTATTCGAAGAACAAAGAAGAACATGCTGAGCACCTTCGCCTTGTTCTCGAGAGACTTCGAGAGCACCAATTATATGCCAAGTATTCTAAGTGCGAATTCTGGCTTTCTGAGGTAACCTACCTTGGACATGTCATCTCCAAGGATGGTATCGCAGTTAACCCGGAGCGAGTTCAGGCTATTCTTGACTGGACCCCTCCGAAGAATGTCAAGCAAGTCAGAAGTTTTCTCGGGCTTGCAAGTTATTGTCGCCGTTTCATTGAGAATTTCTCCAAGATTGCCAAGCCCCTGACTAATCTGCTTCACAAAGGCGTTAAGTTTGAGTGGACAGACAAATGTCAGGAAAGCTTCCAGACCCTCAAGGACAAGCTGACTTCTGCTCCAGTCCTTGCTCCTCCAGACTCTCGCAAAGATTTTGTGATCTTCTGCGACGCCTCTCGCCAAGGACTAGGTTGCGTCCTAATGCAAGAGCGAAGAGTTATTGCTTATGCTTCCTGACAACTGCGTCCACATGAAGAGAATTACCCAGTGCACGACCTCGAACTTGCTGCTGTCATTTATGCTTTGAAGCAGTGGCGTCATTACCTCCTTGGTAATCGGTGTGAGATTTACACCGATCATCAGAGCTTGAAGTACTTATTCACTCAACCGAAACTTAATCTTCGTCAACAGCGTTGGTTGGAAACAATCACCGATTATGACTGTGGAATTTCATACACTCCTGGCAAAGCTAATGTGATGGCTGATGCCTTGAGCCGCAAGTCATACTGTAGTAACCTCATGGTTAAACAAGCTCAACCCCAGCTATATGAAGAATTGCGCAAGCTGAATCTCTGCATCATTCCGCAAGGTTCTCTTAATAACCTTGTGATACAGCCAGACCTTGAGAAAGCTGTCAAGATTGCGCAAGCTAAAGATGCCGAAATTGGTCTAATGAAGAAAGAGCTTCACCTTCAAAAGTACAGGGATTTCTCGATTGCTGAAGATGGAACCTTGTACTTCCGAGACCGCATTGTAGTACCTCGCTTCGAGCTGATGACTGACAAAGTCATGAAGGAGGCCCATGATACACCGCTATCTATCCATCCGGGTAGTACCAAGATGTATCGAGATCTTCGTCAAAGGTACTGGTGGTCTAGAATGAAGCAAGATATTGCTCGTTATGTTGCCGAGTGTGATGTTTGTCGTCGCGTGAAGGCAGAACATCAAAAACCTGCTGGAATTCTGCAACCGCTCCCTATTCCTCTATGGAAGTGGGATAAAGTGCAAATGGACTTCATCACTGGTCTTCCCAAGTCTCAGAAGGGTCACGATGCTATTCTTGTCGTCGTTGACCAACTTTCCAAGGTTGCACACTTTCTGCCAGTTAAGGAGACTATTACTGCTAGTCAGTTAGCAGAGCTATATATCTCCAGAATTTTTTCACTCCATGGTATTCCCAAGGAAATTAGTTCAGACCGTGGCAGCATTTTCACTGGCCATTTCTGGGAAAGTTTCCAGAAAGCAATGGGAACTCATATTACCTGGAGTTCAGCTTATCATCCCCAATCCCAAGGCCAAGTTGAGCGTGTTAATCAAGTGCTTGAAGACATGCTTCGAGCCTATGTTATATCTTTCGGTAAGAAATGGGAGGAATCTCTTCCGTATGCCGAGTTCTCCTATAACAACAGCTATCAAGCCAGCTTAAAAATGGCCCCCTTTGAGGTTCTTTATGGACGTAAATGTCGAACCCCTCTGAATTGGTCAGAAACTGGGGAACGACCTCTTGTTGGACCGGACATTATTCAACATGCCGAAGAACAAGTCCGAATTGTCCGGGAGAATCTCAAAGCAGCTCAAGACCGCCAGAAGAGCAATTATGATCGCAAGCGATGGGGTGTGATCTATCAACCTGGTGATCAAGCGTATCTTCGTGTCACTCCAATGAAGGGCACCCGTCGATTCGGAATTAAGGGCAAGCTAGCTCCTCGCTATATTGGTCATTTCCGCATCGTGGCTAGACGTGGACAGGTGGCATATCAATTGGAGTTACCACCGCAATTCTCCCATATTCATGATGTCTTCAACGTGTCGCAACTCCGAAAGTGCTTCAAGGAATCCCCGCACCGTGCAGTGGATCATGAGATGCTCGAGCTACAAGATGATCTTTCCTATAAGGAGCATCCGATCCGCATCCTCAATGAAGCTGAACGTCGGACTCGTCAGAAGACGACCAAGTTCCTAAAAGTGCAGTGGTCGAATCACACTGAAGATGAAGCCACTTGGGAACGCGAGGATCATCTTCGGGAAGAATATCCCGGACTCTTTCCTTCTACCTCATAAATTCTCGGGACGAGAATTTCTTTTAGAGGAGGAGAACTTGTAACACCCCCTTGTAATAAGCTCTGTGACACCCTGTTAAAACTGCCAAGTCATGATCGTTTGCAGTGCCAAGTCATATGGGTTAATGATCCAATTCAAATTCACCTCTGAAAATCAATTCAAATTCAAAAGTGAAATATAAAGTTGGTCAAACACTGTTGGGAAAATGTTCATTAAATGGCAAATAATCCAGGAACATTTGTAAAATCAACATCAATAAAGTTGGAGTTAGATAAGTGACTCTAACTAGATGAAACAGCACCCAAAACAGCAATATTAAATTCATTACTAAATTAAATGGCTTCCAAAACTGTCCAAACCACTTTTGGGTGAGAGCTAATATTGCATTGCAATATTTGGGCCAACTCCCACATTTTTCAAAAGTGCACAAGTGCCCTAAACATTTCGAAACAGGAAATGAAATAAAGAAACGGAGAAAACAAAACAGAAAAATAAAAACGAGGCACTGTGCACTGGGCCTTAGTGCACAGTGCCCCGAACCCCGGCCCAGCAGGCCCATGTCGTCGTCTCTCACCTGTGCGTGTCGCCGTCGCAGTGGGCGCGAGCGCGCGCGCCGGTCGCACGCCGACACGCCGACGCCACCGACGCCCGGAGTCGACGAGGGGATAAGGTCGACGCCCCTCCACTCCGCCCCGGCCTCTCCGTCATTCTTCCCCTTCTCCTCTCGCTCGCTCCGCCTCTCTCCCCTTCTCAGATCCGGTGGCCGAGCGCCCCTGTCACCGCGTTTCGCCACCGCCGTGGCCACCGGCCTCCCCGTGTCGTCTGAGCGTGCTTGGGAGAAGCCCCGTGGTCGACTGCCTCCTCTGGAGCAATTGGACGGAGCGGAGGAGCACTGCTTCGCCCGCGAGCCTCGTCTTCAACCTCGGGACGCCGCCGCTCTTCTTTGTCTCCGGCGCCGTCTCTGCTGCTACTAAACCTACGCCGGGCCACCTTGTGCCTACCCGGTGAGCATCTCCTCCTCCTCCCTCTCCCTGCATCGCTGATAGACGCTCGCAGCGAGCCATCGCCGTTGCCGCACTCTGGCCTCCGCTGCTAAGCTCGCCGCCGGCGATGCGGTGACCGTCATGCTCACCCAAGCCCACCACCATGCTCAGGGCACTCGTGTGGTGCGGCTAGCGCCCTCCGTATGCTCGCTAAGCCGTCGTAGGCTCGTTTCCCTCGACCTCCCGAATACGCCGCCGTTTTTGCTCGTCGCCGGCACCGTTTCCGTCCAAGTCCGGCTGCGCCACCGCCACGAATGGACGCGGCGTTGAACGCCCGTTCGAAAGAACCTACCCACGGCCCGAACCGCGCTCTGTAGCGCAAATCCGGCGACGCGCCGCCGCGATTTTGGTCGCCGGCGCAACTCCGGCGCCGGCCGCCGACGTGGTTGCCACGTGGGACACCCCTGGGTCACTGCCAGTGGGTCCCACGGGCCCAGTTGACCGCGGTGACCCGAGTCAACGCGGGCACTGTTCACCCCTGTAGCTGACATGTGGGCCCCGTTCGATAATTAGACTAATTAGACGTTTAATTAAATAAAACTAGATAATTAACCTAATGTCTCACTGACAGATGGGGTCCACCCCCTAATTAACCCTGGTAATTAAATTAATACACTGGTTAGAGAAACAGAGGCTGACATGTGGGTCCCACTGGACCCACATGTCAGGTTTGACCCTGGTCAACCGCAGTTGACCTGCTGACGTCACTATGACGCAATGCTGACGTCATAATTCATTTTCTGATAAATAAAATAATTCCAGAAATTCAAATAAACTTTAAAAATTAATAACTTTTAAACCGTAGCTCGGATCGAAAAAGTTAAAACATGAAAGTTGCTCAGAACGACGAGACGAGTTTGATCGTGCCGTCTGTTTCTCCATCGGAACCCCCTACGTAGAAGAACTCATAACTCCGGACCCGAATCCGGCAGATGAATAGTGCACACACATCGGATATTCAATCCCAGAATAATTCTAGAAATAACTAAAATGACTTAGATGCATAATTAGGCAACCCTGCACTGCATCATAGCATCACACGCACCGTATTGCATTTGTTTGCATTATGTTTACCTGTTTCTTCCCCCTCTTCCCTCTCGGTAGACCCCGACGTTGACGTAGCTCCCGAGGCAGACGCAGCTCAGGAGTACGACTACGTCCCCGA
The DNA here is from genome assembly GCA_011799875.1 of Thinopyrum elongatum. NCBI lineage: Eukaryota > Viridiplantae > Streptophyta > Magnoliopsida > Poales > Poaceae > Thinopyrum > Thinopyrum elongatum. Next base: position 474,788,101 of record CM022297.1, read on the forward strand.
CGGTACCACTGAAGACCTTGTCCTTGCCCCAGAGCAAACAGGCAAGCGCCCCCATTTTGAACATGCCTATATCGCCTATTCTCTTCTCTCTTATGCTTGCATTAGAACTGCTACTGCTACTGTTTTCCTATATCTGCTGCATAGCCTGATTATTGTACCCTGCCTTGTTACCTTTCTGGTTATCCTGGACTGCTTAGTATAGGCTGGGTAGAGACACGACAGAGACCCCCACTTGATCCCGACTGCCCTGCTGGATATCAGAAGACCCGATCATCGGGATTGAAGACCAGACCCTGTCACCGCACATCACTTCTCCCTATGTTGCTCGACACTGCTGGGTTACCATCGAGTGCCGAGGGTGATACCTCGTCAGCACTTCTGATGTTAACCTTGTAGGTTAGTTACTCGGTCGTGCTAAGCGAGGGCGATTCCTCCTACACCACCCCCGATAACGACATCGTCGCGCAACTCCTCGAGTGTGGACCTCGAGGGTGATTCCTCCTTCGTTCACCTTGATGATAACATCGAGCGGGAATTCCATCGAGGGTGATTCCTCAGGGTTCCCTTCGGTGTCAGACACACAGTTACTGTTGATGAGTGGACTTGCACTAAACCATGATACTAAAGACGGGTCGGCCCTGAGGGGTACCCGCGCGAGCTTAACGCGAAGTGATGTGGATTCGGGTTGACCTGGATGGTGTCCGCGAGACGGCTACGAGGCGTGGCCGGGCATTCTTGGCCCTTGCCGCAAGTCCTCGAGACGGGGCGACGGGGTCACATCGATCATGAGTCTCTGCTCGTTTCCGCGCGCTCCTAATCCACTACGGTTTGGATATTTGATCCGAGGGGCCTCTGGCCCGATAGCACTAACCATCACGTGGGCATAGTATGGGCGTTCTGCGTCGTATACTTCAGCCGGAGCTCAATGGACGTCAGCGACTGAGCGGCGCGCGCTGAATTGGACTGGGAACGCAATCGCGCTTGTATAAGGGGTTGCTAGGTCTGCTTTCAACCGCGTATGCAACGTGCAGGAGTTCCCGGGGCGAAGGCCCAAGACCCCTGGGCGCATAGGTTTAGTCCGGCGTGCTGACCTCTCTGTTAAGTATTCGGTCGGGTTGCGGCGTGTTGCTTAGCCGAGGCCGGGCATGGCCCAGAAAAGTGTGTCCGGCCGGAGTTAAGCGAGCGTGGTGGGTAAGTTGGTGCACCCCTGCAGGGAAGAAACTTCTATCGATAGCCTGTCCTACGGTAACGGACACTCGGAGTTGTATCCCAATCGGTACAACTAGAACATGTGATGAAAACTGGATAGTACGGCTCTGGGATTGCTTTCTCGCAGGGAGTCGAGAAAGGATCTCAGGTCGAGGTTGATGATACTACTACTACTACTTTACATATTGTTGATCTGCTCTCTTCTATTGCTGCAAGACTGTCGAAGATTTTTGAAGATGCTAGTCTTCGATAGGACTAGACTTTCCCCCTCTATTCTGGCATTTCTGCAGCCCAGTCCACATATACAGCCATTCCTTTGACAATGATGCATATGTAGTGTAGATCCTTGCTTGCTGAGTACTTCGGATGAGTACTCACGTTTGCTTTATTTTCTTTTTCTCCCATTTTTCCATTTGATGCCACCAGACGACGGAGCCCCTGAGCCAGACGCCCCAGCCGACGACCAGTACTACTACCCGCCTGGCGAGTACTACTACTACGAGGAGCCGTTCGATGACCAGGAGTAGGATCGGAGGGTCCAGGGCAGGAGGCCTACGCCTTTCGATCGTAGTCTTTTATTTTACCCCGCCTCTGTGAAGGCCTATTTCTCTCTCTGTAATATATCTATACTCAGATATCTGATGCTTCCGCTGACGCTTGTATGCCATCGAGCTATGTATTCGAGCCCTCGAGGCCCTGGCTTGTAATATTAAGCTTGTATGACTTTATTTATGTTTTAGAGTTGTGTTGTGATATCTTCAAGTGAGTCCTTAGGCTTGATCGTGCGCATTTGCGTGTATGATTAGTGCACGATTAAGCTGGGGTCGTCACACCAAGGAGATTGGCATCCGCCGCATCTTGTGCTACGGTGACTCAGACCTTGTGGTCCAACAATCCTCTGGTGACTGGGACGCCAAGGATGCCAACATGGCCAGCTACCGCTTCCTCGTCCAGCAGATCAGCGGGTATTTTGATGGGTGCGAGTTCATCCATGTGCCACGGGCCGACAACGAAGCAGCCGACGCCCTGGCACGGATTGGCTCTACCCGGCAGGCCATTCCAGCCAGCGTCTCCCTCGAGTGCTTGCACAAGCCGTCTATCCAACCCTCGCCGGAATCAGAATCCATCTTCGTGCTGGCTGACCCTAGAGCAGTCGGATCCGGCTCGGGGACTTCAGTAGCCGGCCCGGGGACTTCTGCAGGCGGCACGGGGGCTGCAGCACCTAAACCCGGCCCGGGGACTCCAGGTCCCGGCCCGGGGACTGTTGTAGCCGGCCCGGGGACTTCCGCGACACAATAAGGAGCGGCCGGCTCCAACCCGCCGCCTCCCGACCCGGCCACCCTAACGCCGGCTGCTGTCATGATGGTGGTGGAAGCCCAGTCTTGGGCGCAGCCCATCCTCAACTTTCTGGTGAGCGGTGAGCTCCCAGCCGACGAGGTGTCGGCCCGGCAGGTGCAACGCCGGGTGGCTGCATACACGATCATCAACAGAGAGCTCGTCAAGCGCAGTGCGACCGGTGTCTTCCAGCGCTACGTCGAGCCCGAGAAGGGCATTGCCATCCTCAAGGACATCCATCAAGGTGAATGTGGCCACCATGCCGCCTCCAGAGCTCTCGTTGCCAAAGCTTTTCACCATGGTTTCTTCTGGCCGACTGCTCTGGAGGACACCAAGGAGTTGGTCTAGAAGTGCAACGGGTGCCAGCGTTTTAGCGCCAAGCAGCACCAGCCGGCCTCAGCCCTCAAGACCATTCCCATCACCCGGCCGTTTGCCGTATGGGGATTGGACATGGTGGGCCCATTCAAGACAGCACGTGATGGCATGACCCATCTGCTGGTCGCCGTGGACAAGTTCACGTAGTGGATAGAGGCGAAGCCGATTAAGAAGCTGGGGCCGTCACATTCGTCAAGGATATCACCGTTCGATACGGCATCCCGCACAGCATCATCACCGACAACGGCACGAACTTCGCCAAAGGCGCCTTGGCTCGTTTCTGCGCGGCACTGGGCATCCGACTGGACCTCGCATCGGTTGCTCACCCGCAGTCAAACGGCCAGGTGGAGCGGGTAAATGGCCTCATTCTATCCGGCATCAAGCCACAGCTAGTTGAGCCACTGGAGCGCTCGGCCGGCTGGTGGATCGAGGAGCTGCCGGTCGTCCTTTGGAGTCTCCGGACCATGCCAAACCGAGCAACCGGCTTCACACCTTTCTTCCTTGTGTACGGGGTCGAGGCCATCATCCCAATGGATATCGAGTTTGACTCGCCTCACGTCACCCTATACACGGAGGCGGAAGCAAAGGAGGCACGCGAAGACGGCGTCGATCTACTCGAAGAGGCCCGGCTGCTAGCACTCAGTCGGTCTGCCATCTACCAGCAGAGCCTGCGCCGCTACCACAGCAAGAAGATCAAGCCGCTTGCTTTCCGCAAGGGCAACCTCGTGCTCCGACTGATCTAGCGATCAGCCGGCCAGCACAAGCTCTCTTCTCCTTGGGAGGGGCCCTTCATCGTCAGCAAGGCCCTGGGCAACGACTCCTACTACCTAATCGACGCACAGAAGCCCAGGGCACGCAAGAAAGACACAGCCGGTGAAGAGTCGGAGCGCCCATGGAACGTGAACCCTCTCTGCCTGTTTTAAAGTTGATGCAGTGTATGTACCACGCTATCTTTTGTACTAAGTAAAGACAACAGGTACCCCGAGGCGCACTCGGGGGCTACCTTTTTATCTCTATGATAAACTTCTCCTATGTATGAGTATTTGCTCTTTCGCCCTACCCGGGTCCGGTCAACCGGCCCGGGGGCTCGCCGACTTGGCCCAAGTCGGCATCGTCCGAAGTCGGCTCAGTAATGTGCCGACGCCAAAGCCCTCTCTTCGCCCCAGCCACAGCTCGCAACGCGACTGTCCGGCTGGCAAGAGCTAAAGGCCAGAAACGTTGTCCACATGAAAAACAACTAAGGAAGAACACCGATTCGAGCCAAGCCGGCCTTTCGCCTCCCCCGTCCGGCTGCTCAGTAGCCGGCCGGCCGGCTTCTTGCTTGACTAGCATACGCTTTAAGCGGCCAAAGTAATTTGCCTATTCTGGCGGCCAAGTCCCTGACCCAGCCACAGACCACAGCGTGGCTGTCCGCCAGGCAGGGCAGCGGCCAAAGGAACACGGCAAAGGAAAAAGCCAAAGAAAGCAAAGGCAAAATTGAGTTAGAACCTGGCAAAGTGCACAAGCATGTGGGAAAAGTAAATCCATTTACATTCCAAAAGGCCCGCGGCCGGCATTCATCAAAGTTTAAAGTACACCCCCAGTGGGTGGAACTACGCATAACTAACTTTGTTCTTGAGCACAAGGTAGAAAAAATTTAAACAGATAAGGGCCGCCTAGGCCGGAGGTGCTATGGGCTGCTCGGACGAGTCGGCGGTGGATGTAGCGCTGGCTGGCGGGGCCTCCGACTGGTTGGCTCCAGTCTGGTCGGTGGCGGCGTACGACGTGGTCACCCCCTGCTCGCTGGCTGAGGCCGGATCGGGCCGGTTCTGGCTGGTCACTCCGTCATCCAGCGCGACGCCTTCGCCTCCCTCGTCCTCGTCCTCCTCCGCGGCCTCGTCCCTGGAGGCGATCTCCTCCGCCGGGTTCTCCACCTCGTTCGGGTTCAGCCCGAACCAGGACGGTGGCACCTCGGTGCCATCTTCTGCCCGCTCTGGGATGAAGACGTCGCCGTTGGTGTACTCGACGAGGGCCGATGCATGAACGGCGATACCTTCGTGCTCCAGCTCCAACTCCGGCATCACCTCCTGGCGGAAGGTGGCCAGCTATGCCATGCTCATGTCCGGATACCACGCCTTCATGAACTCCAGCGCCACCTTGCCGCCGGCCCGTGCCGCGGCGCCCTTCCAGGCGTCGAGCCGCTCCCACGCCACCTCCAGCCAGTCAGCAGTCCGGCTGGGAGTCCGGGGGATCTGCACGCCCGGCCAGAGCCCTTCCAAGACCTGCGCCCCGGCACGCTGAAACCGGCGGAGCAGCTGGCGCACCGGCACAAGGCGCAGCTGAACGGCCCGAAACTGTTCGCCCAAGTTCTGGGGCCGGTCCGGCGCAATCTCCACACCCTTCTGCCTCCGCTGCTCGTGCTGCGCCTCGATCGCCTAGCTGATGGCGCCGGTGTGGTCCGGGAAGTACTCTGCTTAAAAGAAAACAAGAGAATAAGAAGCCGGCTTCCCGCAATAGCCGGCAACCAATCAATCAAGAAAGAAAGAAGCTTTACCTTCGAGCAGGTCCTCAATCACCTCATAGCCCTCCGTCAGGTACTTCTCCCTGTCGGACCAGCCCGAGCACTGGGACTCGAACTCGGCCTTGAGGTGCTCCTCCTTGTTCTTCAGCCGCTGGACCTCCTCCGTATGCCGGGTCGCCTGGTCGGCCAGCTCCTTCTTAAGCCGGTCACACTCCGCGGCCGCCTAGCTGCGCTCCAGCTCCTTGGCCTGAAGCTGGCCCTCGAGCTCCTGCATGCGGCCCTGCAGCTGGGAAGCGACCTCTACGAAAACAAAGAAGAATCGTCAACAACGGTGTCAACAAAGACAAGAAGCTGCTGGGAAGATCCGGCCCGACTGCTCAGTAGTCGGCCCGAATCTCGGGGGCTACACCCAGTGGGTGTGCTTGCACGCCCCCACTGAAAGCCGGCCTGTGTACCTCGGCTCCTCCGCAACTCGGCGGTCCGGTTGGCGAGCGCCTGGTTCTGGGAGTTGTAGGCGGCCGCACGCAGGTTGTGGTAGTCCTGCATCAAGAACGACATCCCGACATTCAGGAACATGCCTTAAAGTTCCAACCCGCCTGCTCAGTAGCCGGCTTGGAACTCGGGGGCTACACCCAGTGGGTGCGCTGGCGCGCCGCCACTGAAGATCGCAAAAGATAAAGAAGCAAATCAAGGGCGTACCCGGATGGACGTCTGCATCTCCACCATCTCACCCCTCGCCTTCCTGAGGGTGGCATCGTGGGTGGCGAACTTGTCCAGGACGTCCTGCACTGCGAGGTTTAGGGCGGCCGTGCCAGCCGCTGATGTCCAGCCCGGCGGGGCCGAACTCATGGCCCCGACGTCGGCCCCCTGCGAGCTCGCAGCCCCGGTTTCCGCCGGCCTCGGCTCGGAGGATGCTCACGCCTGGCGCGTGCGCAAGGGGATGCGCGCCATCATGGCCTAGCTCATATCCATCCCGGCGCTCGCCAGCGGCATCTCCGGCCTTCTGGGATGGCCGTCACCCCGCTCGCCGGCACCCGGCGCGCGCCGGGTCACCTTCGCCTCCGAGGCTGCCGAGTCGGCAACCACCTGCTCCGGCGCCGCCTGGTCAGCTCCGGCTGCTCCAGTCGGCGCCTGGGTCTCCACTACCGGCGGCTTCGACTGCTCAAGATTGGCGGCCTCCAAAATCCCGCCACCAGTCGGGTCCTCTGCGGCCTTGGCATCGGCCTCCGCCTGCTCCTTGGTCGCCGCCTCCGCCTGCGCCGACTCCGCAGCTTGGGCCTCCGCCTGCGCTGACGCGGCGGCCTGGGCATCGGCCTTCGCCCGCGCTGCGGCCTCCTCCCGCGCCTCCCGCGCGTTCTTCTCCGTCGCCTCCTGGAGGACGGCGGCCGGGTCCACACGCCGAGCCTCCTCGGAGCCGCCTGCTGATTCGATCAGCGAGGCGGATGGATCCCGAGACGTGGGGATGGCGGCCCTGCACAGCAAAACAAACAAGGATGAGAAATTCGCAAAGGGGAAAAAAACAACTAAGACAGTGCAACAAATGCACTTACCCGGACACCATTGGGCGCTCCTTCGGGGCCCTCCGGGTTGGCCCCTTGTTGGCGGCCGTCTGCTTGGCCTTCTTGGGCGGCCTGCTGCCAAACAACCCCTCGGCGCGACGCTTAGTCATGCCGGGTGCGTCAGTCGGCACTCTGCTGGACGGCCGTGCCGTCGAAGAGCCGGCGCCCGTCCTCTCGGCACCTTCGGGGCGGCGTTGCCCCTCGCCGTCTTCATCGTCATCCGGCCAGGACCGGACGTCGCCGTCTCCTCCTGTGCCGCCTCCTGCGGCGCCGCCTCCTCCAGCGCCGCCTCCCCAGGCGGCGTCGTCCTCGACTCCATCTTCCAACGCGGCCGCCCCCAGCTCGGGGTCGCCCACGTCGCTCTCCTCGTGGTCCAGCATCCATTGATGGCCTGAAGCCGGCGCGTTGGCTAGCACCTGACCAGGAAAGCGCTACCCCGTGTCCGGGTGTTCAGGTTGGATAAGAAGTACTGCATGAGCGAAGAATGGAGACCAGATACTGACCGGCGATGGCGGGTTGGCACGACTGTACGGCAGCTTGCCGAATTTCCAGTCAGTCTCGCTGAGTTTGCTGTCAGAGAAGAAATTGACGTGGCGGGTCACCTCAATCATCGGTAGCTCCTTGGTCGACATCCGGCATGGATCCCGGCAGCCGCTCATGTCGTAGATCCGGTGCGGCCGGGCCTGGAGAGGGGAAACCCGGCGGTAGACGAAGGCAGCCAGCTGGTCTGCCGGCTTGAGGCCCTCCGCGTCCGTCATCTCCTGGAGCCGGTTCAGGATGTTCGTGATGGAGGCCGGCATCGGTTTCGGTTGCTGCCCCCAGTTATCACGCGGCTCGGCCGGCGGTCCGATTGTGAAGTCCGGCAAGTTGATGTAGTCATGAGTCAGATGGAGGTTGCAGATGTAGAAGTATGACTTCTGCCATAGCTTCGCCGACTCCAGCAAGGCAATGAACAGGAACCGAGTCCCGGAGCCACTGCGCTGCACGGCGACGTAGGATCCGCACTGGGCCGGTTCGCCCTTAGCTCGGGTCCCCAGCTTCAAATAGAAGAACCTGCCCCACAGCTCGAGGTTGGGCAGGATGCCCAGGTAGCCTTCGCAGAAGGTTACAAAGGCGGAGAGGAGAACGACGGTGTTGGGGGTGAGATGATGCGGCTAGAGGCGGTAGAAGTCGAGAAAGCTGCGGAGGAAACCACTTGCGGGTAGGCCAAACCCGCTGAGGAAGTGGCTTCAGAAAACTACGAACTCACCGGCCCTCGGCGCTGGCGAGATCTCCCTCGCGTCGGGGATGCGCGTCCCTAGGACCGCCTCGACTGGAATCGTCCGCGTCGCGCGGAGGAACTCGATGTGGCCGCCATGGACGTTGGATCCGTCCCAGTCGCCTCGCGCCATAGCTCGTGGTGGTCCAGCAGCGGCTCGGCAAGGTCGGGCGGTGACGAGGTCGCGGTGGCGCTCCGGCGGGGCGGCGGCGACAAGGAGGTACTAAGGCGAAGGGGCAGAGGAGAAAGAGAGAGTGGGAGGGGGCGCGCATGTGTTTGGCCTCCCCCACCCCTCTATTTATACGGTGACGGCGGGGTCGAGGTGACTCTTCGGGGGGCATGGGATTAACTGCTTCCACGTCCCACGCGCCCCCGCAATATTCGCTCATTTATGGCGTGCAATCAATGTGCCCCGGAAGGGCAACGGATTGCCTCGGCCGCAGCGGATCCGCGCGCGTGTCAAGGCCGTGTAATGGCGGGCCCGGGCCTGTGGCGGCGTCCCATCGCACGCGTGGGCCGGCAGGTCGGGCCGGCTTGCTGGCGACGCGTGGCATGCGAGCAATGGGCAGCTGGCGTGCTACCCGGTGGCGTACCCCCAACGCCGGCCATGACGATTTAAATTCACCAGTCGGCCGGCTTCGCCTCGGCCGGCTCCTGGCACGCGGCTTCTTCAAGCCGGACAAAACAAAGACATAGGATCTCCCGAAGGAGGAAACTGCTGAGGCACTCCGGCTTTGAGCCGTGGCGCCTCACCAGCTTCGGTGACTACTGTCGGGGGGATGTACCCCGGGTAGCCTCATCCGCACCCCCTAACATTTCAAGACGTCGGGGCTAGCAAAGCCCCTCATGCCGACTAGTCGCGTGGCCGGCTCCCTGGGCCGGTTAGGACCACGCGGCCGGCTTCCAGAAGACGGCGCACTCATAGAAGGCGGCTTTGGGGGTGGGCCGGCTCCAGCAGCCGGCCCCTCCTCCTCGGAGTCTGCACTCACCCACCATGACGAGACGGGGCGTGGCTACAGTGCCGCCTGCTCCCCCGAATCCCAGAGGGGCGTGGCTACAGTACGCGCTGACCAAGCGGCCACCTACCCGCACGACGCGGGACTGTAGCCATACGGTGCATGACGCGGCCCTCGTCAGCAAGGACCATGCTACAGCCAAAGGCAATCAGCATGGCCCGCAGGCGGCGGGCCCTATCTGTCGGCCGGATTCTCGGCAGCCGGGGGGCCCTCCAGAGGCGGGCCCCAGCAGCCGACGGAGAACCCGGCGACCTTAGACACTAACAACCGGGTCCTACACCCGGCCGTATTACCATTGTACCCCTGGGGTCGGCCTATAAGACCCCCCCGGGCTCACCCATGCAAAGGGTTCAGCTCTCATTCCACACACACACACCATAGCAGGGAGAAGAGGGAGAGCTCTACCCTTCTTCCTCCTCTAGCAACACAGCTCTAGGAGCAACTCTGTATACTCTTGATCATAGTCATCTCAGCAGGACTAGGGGTGTTATCTCTCCGGAGAGCCCCGAACCTGGGTACGTCTCATGTGCTCCCGAGCTCGTGCTCACTCTCGCTTTCGGAACCCGACGACGTCCTCATGGCTCCACCCACGATAAGCAACCCCCTGGCATCTGACGTGAGATTACCACAACAGGTACGATACCCGGCCTTCTTCAGCACACTACCCTGACAGAAGCTCTGAGCATAAGGAATTCAACCTTCTTCAACACACCATTGTGCCCACAACAAGCTTGTCAGGAGCACGAACTAGTCTGGACACACATCCGCCTCAGAACTTAGTGTTTATGAAATGATTTATGCTACCCCTGCATATGTTGTGAGCATGCAGTCCAGTGGATCAGTTCATGCGAGCCACTCGTATACGGGAATGACTGTGTTCAAAGAAGCATTGGCCCCATAGTTCATAAAAAGGATATGAGCACAGCAATCTCTACGAGCTATGCAAGAGTAAGTTGTGAGAACAAGCCCGACAAGCCGGGAAAACAATCAAGAAGCCATGTTGGCAGGTCATTACAAGTCCATCAAAGGAATCCTCAAGAATAAAGAAGTTCCGGACAAACAACCTCCGTGACGGTCAACAAGATACAGTTTCACAAACAATGTATTATTACCAATACTCGTCAGACTCTTGCATATACGGCCACAACAATGCAGCCAACATGTCCTACTCATCCTAAATACGGGCAATCAACCAAGATAAGAGGCTATATTCCGAAAGATACACCGGATGATAGCCATACTATGTTTAGTTCAGTGGTCGTAGCAAGGACTACAGAGGCTATATATGACAGAATCCTCTCCACAAGCGACAGAGTTTGAAACAAGACATTTAGATAGAATGGCTTAAAGTACGTCAGCACCAACAGCTCGTAGACATCATGACATCATTGGAATAAGAGATTACTGTCTACGATTACTTTGTGATCATGCCTGACATCTCAGTTGGGGATATAGCAGCAATAGCTCGGTCATGTTGTTCCTTGAATTGTGGATCATCTAAAGACAAAGTCAGAATGCCTAAGACAGAAGGAAACATCAGTATGGAACCCACAGCCAGACTGAGCATTCTGACACTGCAAAAAGAAAGCCACTCCCACCCACTCGAGGTCATACAAGCATGTGAGCCCTGGTACTAGGAAAGGATGTCTTGCCCATGACAGTTAGAGTACGCGGTATCGCAATAAAACTCGAAGCAGTCACTCCCAGGCCATGGAAACTGAGCTGTCTGTTGGAACTACCTGCTACCCCACCACTACCAGGACGGAAGGTACACCTGACAGGAAAGAGAAGGATTCAAGAAAGCTGTGTGCAGAGACAACACCTGGGCCATCAGTAGAGGCAGTAAAAGGTCAGTGAACCAACGAAGACAAGACCGCTGATGGATCCAAGTCGCGCACAGGTAAGTTCCCCTTCACCGGGTGGTAAGCCCGGAAATCTCGAGGACGAGATTTTCTTAAGGGGGGTAGGTTTGTAACACCCTGGTTTTCGCTCCTGTTTTTTTTTCTTTCGCGGGATTTGACTCCCGTCTTTTTTCTCGGTGTTATCGGATTTCTCTAGCTCTTGGGTATTTGAAGATGGTCACTTAGCCTTGCCTTTTCTATCCAACCGGAGTTTCTCTCCAGACCAACCTTGCCACCCAAGATATATTCTCGGGACTTTGACATCGAAACCCCACCTTCCGAGTTACCGGAAGGGAAACCCTAATCTCTTCCGTTACAAAGGAACCCCGATTTCCTTTGATCCGTTGCCTTCCAAACTTTTCCCAGTGATCATCCTCCATCTATAAACCTTGGATATGCAAAAATATTGCCAAGTTATTTGCAATATTTTTCATTTATAATTAATTCCATTTTCTGCCAGTTAAAGGAATTAAATCCAGGAAAATATCTATCCATTTCCAAAGTTCATGAAAACTTATGGAGATATTCTTTGTGATCATATTGAGCTCCCATAAAAATATTGGCCATAATTAAATAGGGGAAATTGCATTTTCCTATTTAATGCCAATATTGCATTTTCCTATTTAATGCCAATATCTAAAGGAACTACCATTTTGGTAGCCAGGCAGAATCCCAAATAAATTGTGGAGCTTCTCCTATCCATATCTTCACCATTTAAATCAATAACCCAAGTTCCATAGTTCAAAGTTTGAGCACAGCATCCATTTGCAAATTATGTCCAGATTTTCAGTTTGCAAAGGAAGTGCTTGAACCCTTGATCTATTTGAGTTGAAATTTTTCAAGGTGGTTAACATTGATAAATCACTCATGGAAACCAAAAGAACCAGCTCAATTCATCCATCAATTCTTTCACAGCAATTTTCCTAAGTTTCTGTTTAGATTGCTTGTCTGTGAAGGAAGTACCTTCACAGATGATCAAAATGATCTGAAACTTTTCCAGTATCTCCATATATTCAAATCATCAATCTCCACCAAATTTCAGCCAAATCCATTTAGCCATATTTCCCCAGCATCATCATCTTCCTTTCTGGCTAGATTGCATGGTTACAAAGAAAGTGCCAAATAGACTGGTCCATTTGTGCTGAATTTTGGCCAAGATGATCACCTTGGTAGATGATTACCCTATGCCAAGGATCAGACCAAGATGAGCACTGGGGTGGCCACACCACATGTCGAACATCTGCTGCTTAAAACCTAGGTCATCTCACATCAGTCTGCTCTTGCCCTCACTTCCCTCCAAACCCTCACAGGTCAACTCAGCGAAGTGTGTAGATAACCCCAGACATGGTTTGGCTGCGAGTGCGGTGTGACAACGCCATGGCCACGTGGTGACCGCGTGCAGTGCACGCCAAGGCAGGGCACCGCGTGCCAGAGGCTTCGGGAGCTCGCTCCCGCGGGCTCCGACTTGTCCGCGAGCGCCGACGAGCTGCCCACCGCACACGTGTGCCCTCTGGAGCCTTCTTCCCCTCGTCCCGTAGCCCCTGGCCGTCTCTACTGACCTCGATTTGCCGCTAGGTCGCCACCACGGCATCGCCATCTCGAAGCTCCGTCCGCCGTTGTGTAGCTCTCCCCGAGGCTATTTAAGGAGTGCCCGAGCCTCTCCCGAGCAGCAGCAACCAGTACCCGTTAGCGCGTGCTCACGTTCGCCCGAAGCCATGCCAGTCGGCGTTGGAGTCACCGTCGCCACGGTCCTTCCCGACATGCGTGCAGCACATGGGTGGGTGTGGCGTCTCTCCCTGAGCGCGCCGGTGGTCTCGCCCTCGCCGGAGATGGCCGGAGCCGCCGGAACCATTCGTCGGCGCCCGCCTCTGCTCATCGCCGCAGTCATCGCCACACCCCTCCCCAGCCACTCCTGATGCTCCCCCTGGACACGGCACTCGCTAGCGCTTCCGCCGGTGCCTGCGCCCTCGCCGGGAGTGGCCGGAGTTGGCCAGAGCCGCCGCGCCCGTCGCCGGCCGGTCGACCCCGCCCTCTCCTCTGTTCTCTGTCGGGCACAAGGAGAAGGAGTAGGGGGGAGAGAGAGGGGTCAACGCGGGGCCCGCCCGTCAGTGAGTCAGCCTCGGGCCCGCGCAGAGTAAGTGGAGGCGCCCGGCGCAGAATGCGCTTTCCCCACTGGGAAACGTATTCCACTAAAATGCGCTTTCATCTTTAGCCCAGCTGCCAAAACAGTTATGTTGTGAATGTTCACTGGTTAGTGGCTAAAATGAACAGCTTTTATTCATTTTGCCGCTTAACGAATGAACGGCCACAACTTCGCTACCGTAACTCCGATTCAGGTGAAACCAAAGCCCACTTCTTTGTCTCGTCGAGCCTGTCGTGTTGGTATCATTTTCATAAGGTTTCCACACTATGAAAATGACCATTTTGCCCTTGCCCTTCAATCAGCCCCTCCGAGAGAGAACGGTTTCCGGCGATCCTTTCCGAGGGCTCTCCACACTTCTTCCCGGAGTATTCTTCGACCCCAGGCAAGCCGACCATCTGATATATGCCCTAAAGCATTGCTCTGTGTTATTCCTGCATGTTTAAATTAATATGCTTGTAATTGTATGCTTAGTAGTGGGCTGTATGTGACTCTGACGAACCCTTGTTTGTACTTTCTTGGATGACGGCACCACGCCTGTGTCTGAGCTGCTTTCGGCCGTCCGGGGTGGATGCCGACTTTATGTTCTCTTTTCAACAACTGGCCGTGTTCTGAGCTGTTTTGCGGCCGTCTCGGACAGTTGTTGAATTTCTTTCTGTAATAGTGACCCTATGCTTTGAGCTGTTTTTCGGCCGTCTTAGGGAACTGCTATATTCTTTTTATCAACACCGTCTCATGCTCTGAGCTGCTTTACAGCCGTCTTGAGTCGGGGTTGAGTTATTCCGGTAACATCCCAGATCTGAGTTGTAAAGACCGTTCTGGTGGCTACTGGTTTCTTTGCCGGTTTTATGCAAGGATTCCGATTATCGTAACTTACAGCTAGATCTTGTAAAGTGATAACTTGCCATTTAAATATTGTTTCACTAATGACTCATTGTGATGTTATATGGAGATAGGTTGTTATGTTTCCGCAGTTGTTACCTCATACATAGTTACCACCATGTTAAGTTATTCATGATGAATATCCATGCTTGTTAAGAACTTGCCAACACTAAACCTAGTCGGTTGATCCAGAGTCACCTGTCCGGACTTATCCATGTAGCCACATTTGACAGTATGGGACGGCCTTGACTTGGTCTGATCGCGTGCTCTTTTATCGGTACCACCAAACAGGGAAGATTATGCGCGCATGCTGCCCTGGCCCGGTAGGCGGCGATAACCTTGTGAGCCCAGTTGAGTTATTTGTCGGCATCCCCGTTTGGGACAGTTTAGTTGGCCACGACGGTGGTAGGTGTCATGAGGTGACACAGGGGCCACCCAGGGCTTGACTCCGGGGGAGAATGATTGCCGGTGGTACGATGGAAGAGTCACGGGTCAAGCAGGTTTCGTTGGAGCAACACTGGTCCACCCGAATGGGATCACAAGGCCAGGTGCTCCATGGTGTGGGTAAAGTGCGCAACCTCTGCAGAGTGTAAGAATCTATTCGAATAGCCGCGTCCACGGTATTGGACAATTCGTCCAGGCCTCACTAGGTGGTCAACCGTAGTAATGATAATAACGATGGAAGAACTCGTCTTATGCCCTGAAGTACTCAGTGGATCATGAATGTTCTGCGGGTTGTAAGGCAACCCAGAAGAGAGTAAGCTGGATCTGGTTAAGGTTTGGATTGGATCCTAAGATTATTCGGAGTATGGATTATTTACTTGATATGCTTTACTTTACTGTATTCTACTTTAGTAGTTACCTTGCTGATAAACTTGCTAAGACTTGATGATTAATATTGCTAGATAGGTATGCTATGTCATGATAATTAATATTGCTCTAATAATTAATGCATGCTTGAATGCCATGGATTGCATTGCTTGGTGTATATGTTAGTTTGGTTTGCTTGCGAGTACATTCAAAAGTACTCAGCGGCCTTTAACGTGGCCAAGTTCACATATGGATCCGTCATCCGTCGACGAGGAGCCGGAGCTTTCGCGGGCTAGGAGCGTAACCCAGTTAGATCCCTGTGGATTGGAGCCGCACCAGGACCATGCTGCCTTAGATAGAGCTTTTCCGCTGCCATCACTCTTGTAATATCTCATGTAAGACCTATATACCCATTAATAGAAATGCCTGTGTTCTTGATACTTGTTGTAAACGCGCATGCCAGAGTGATTTCCTGGGCTGGTATGCGTGGCGACCGTCTGGCTATAGTGGTAATCAGGCGGGGCGCCACAGAGACTTGCCGGTAATGAGATTGAACTAGGTATGAAGATACCGACGATCGAATCTCGGGCAAGTAACATACCGATGGACAAAGGGAATTATGTATGTTGTCATAACGGTTCGACCGATAAAGATCTTCGTAGAATATGTAGGAACCAATATGGGCATCCAGGTTCCGCTATTGGTTATTGACCGGAGAGGTGTCTCGGTCATGTCTACATAGTTCTCGAACCCGTAGGGTCCGCACGCTTAACGTTCGTTGATGATATAGTGTTATATGAGTTATATGATTTGGTGACCGAATGGTGTTTGGAGTCCCGGATGAGATCACGGACATGACGAGGAGTCTCGAAATGGTCGAGAGGTAAAGATTGATATATAGGACGATGGTATTCGGACACCGGAAGTGTTTCGGAGTGTACCGGGTAGTCATCAGAGTACCGGAGGGGGTACCGGATACCCCCGGGAGGATAGTGGGCCTATTGGGCCATTAGAGGGGAGCACACCAGCCCACAAGGGGCTGGCGCACCCCCCATGGCAGCCGCCCAAGCGGAGGAAAGGAAAGGGGGGATTCGGCCTCCCCCTTCCTTCCCTCTTCACCCTTTCCTTTCCCCCTCCGACAAATATGGTAAGGGGGGCGCCACTTGGGAGGGACCCCAAGTAGGATTCGGCCTACTTGGGGGCGCCTCTTGGCTGCTCCCTCCTCCCCCCCACCTATATATATGTGGGGGGGGGCGCCTAGCACAACAACGACAATTGCTTAGCCGTGTGCGACGCCCTCCTCCACCGTTTACACCCCCGGTCATATTTTCGTAGTGCTTTGGCGAAGCCCTGCGGAGATAGCTTCACCATCACCGTCACCACGCCGCCGTGCTGCCGGAACTCATCCACTACCTTGCCGTCTTGCTAGATCAAGAAGGCGGAGGACGTCACCGAGCTGAACGTGTGCTGAACACGGAGGTGTCGTACATTCGGTACATGATCGGTTGGAGCGCGAAGAAGTTCGACTACATCAACCGCGTTACTAAACGCTTCTGCTTATGGTCTACGAGGTACGTAGACACACTCTCCCCTCTCGTTGCTATGCATCTCCTTGATAGATCTTGCGTGTGCATAGAAAATCTTTTGTTTTCCATGCAACGTTTCCCAACAGGTCGATGCCTCTAAACACTGTGGATGCTCTTAAGCTTCCTTTGTCTCGGCTTTATGCGTGCGGGTGAAGTCGGGAAAAAAAATCTTGAACTCATATAGCTCGTCAAAATCAAACACTGACTTTCAAATCCCTGAAATTGCACCCTATACTTTCTAATCCCGGTCAACAGTAACCCTGGACACGTTTGGCACACCCAGAAAAGATTGATCCCAGCCGGGATCACAGGCTACTCTCACTGATATACCAACCCCACATGTCATATTCTTCTTTATCATCTTGTGTCCCCATTTTTTTTCCCGTGCCAATCTACTTCATTTCCCTTGTTAAGCTTCATGCACTAGCCAGTGCTAGTACAATCCACATATACTGTAACACCCCCTCTCACGTGTGACGGGGAAGACAAGTCAACACGTGCAACCGGAAGAGAGTGCCGGCGCGCGAAACTCACGTATGACTCAAGAGGCCTATATGTGGACACAAAGGGGGGCAACAGCAATTTTTAGATAAATTGCGCAAACCAGGACTTGAACTCAAAACCTTAGCTCCGATACCATGTTAAGCTTCATGCACTAGCCAACGCAACCAAAAGCCTGAACTGATGAAAAGGGCTAGTGCAATCCAGAGGCCTCTACGTGGACACGAAGGGGGGCAACAACAATTTTTAGATAAATTGCGAAAGGCAGGACTTGAACTCAAGACCTTAGCTCCAATACCATGTTAAGCTTCATGCACTAGCCAACACAATCAAAAGTCCGACTCATGAAAAGTGTTAGTACAATCCACATATACTGTAACATCCCTGATCAATCAAGCCAAGCTCACGTGCTAGTGCGTGATTGTACATGAATCGATCAAGTCGTCACTGTACATTCGTCTCTCCCGATGGAATACTACTAGTGTGACCGGCAGGAAAGTAGACGGCCGAGCTAACTTACGTACACTCTCGTGTGAAAGAACTCTACTACACCAGCGGAGCTCCACGAGGAGTCCCGAGTCCATGGTGACTAGATCGGCAACGCACCTTGGCGCGAGGGTGCCGGACCCAACGATATTGTCAAGCTGTGGAAGATCAAACGGCATGATGCATTAGTATGAAGGCAAGTTTAACACATGTAACAGAGCAACCGATTATAGTGTTCAAGGGTAAGAAGAAACATCCACTCTGTCCCAGAAGAATAACATCATTGAGTTCAATAGGTTCATGAGAATATAAAAGCTGGAAGCAAGGCAGCATCCAATTCAGCACATGAGATTATGAAATGTTAATCTCCAAATTCCAGAACCATTCGTTATCGACAACATAATAGAATTAAAATAGGAAAACTTTACATATAGACCATTTTATTATTTATAAGAGATACACAGAATAAGTAGTCCCATATCAAAACATTCAGTAGCGTGTAAAATAAAAGGAGATGCATGTACATATCAGAATTGAGATTCTCCAAATCCCAAATCTCGTGTCATGAAATATATTCCTTATCAGAATTTGAAGTACCACGATGGGCTAATAATCACTGTCAATGTAAGGTACTGCATGCTTTTCTTTCGCTTCATATGAAATGAATTTCTCTATTAAATAATCATAGTTGATATCAATGTCCAGCCTTGAAAGTGAAAGGTTTCAGTTCTCATCGAAACCACTACATTAGTAACTCGATGCATTCGTTCTGTCTTCACTTTGTCGTAGTAGACACATTTATTGCCCCATTCTGATTTTAAAACTCTGCTGCACAAGTTAATATCATGACAATATAAGTGCCAAAGATAATGAAAATGTTTGCTTCTATAAGCTTATAAACATAGGAGTGACAACCTAAACATGTGGTGCCCCATCTTGAGTGTATTCTATCAGTAGGCTTGCAAAGATAAGATGACTTGCATGAGAACATCAATGCCAAAATCGTTTGTAGCTCACAAAAATGACAGGTTATAGCAAAAGTAAAGTGTCCTAGTGCAAAGCCATATACATTCATGCATTTTTTTTCTTATAATTATAGGCAGATTATTAACAAAAGTACATAGAAAGGTGTAGCGGGCAAGTAGGCAACTTCCCATGCAGAGTATATGTCCAGGAAAGAAGAGAAAAGGAGGTGCAGCACCACAATACATAATTTTTTTTAACAGAGAGAATATATTAAAGTCAGCAGCATTTTACAGAAAGAAGCGTGAAAGGACTCACGCAAAGATCAGAGAGGATATCTCTGCCTGGACAAAGACCAATATCCTGACATAGGCATCTAATAGCTAGAGATGTAGAGTTAATCCTTGTGGCTAATCTAGCTAAATGATGAGCTTTAACATTCAAACTTCTAGAGATATGGCTGATCATGTTTGCTTGAAAAGAAGAGGATGCCTGAATGGTCGCCAACTGCGGTCTGATCTCCCAATGGGCTGGCGCAGATAAGATGCATCTGGTAGAAGCTGCCTGAGCCAAGACATGGCTATCTGTGAAGAATTGGGGCTCTTGTACCTGGATAACATCAGCCAATTTCGTAGCGAGAACAAGAGCAAGAGCTTCAGCCTGAAGAGCAGATGTAGCAGGTGGGGATACAGCTGCAATATGCAGCTGCTTGAAATGCCGGTTATTATCCACCTGAATATAAATCCCAATTCCAGCAGGAGCTTGTTGGGCATTCCTGTCAATCTTCCATGGCGCGTCGCAAAAAATGGTACAACCTGCAACTAAAGAGGGGACATGTGATGCCGCGATGATAGGTTGAAGCTGCTGCAGTTGATCCTCACACGGCTGAGAGTGGTCAGCATTAGGCATCATTCCTTCTAAATTACTTCCCTGCAAAATGGCGCCGAAGACAACAAACACTTGTGCAGGATTTTGAATTTTTCTACCAAAAAGAGTATCATTTCTGGCTTTCCAAAGGCACCACAAGAAAGTATACAGATTTGTAGCATTTATGCGTGGGTGGTCCGAGGAAAGCAAAGCATTGATCATGTCAGAAATGGAGTGGTGAATAGTAGCAAGCAACTCTGTTTTAATGAGCCAAGGATTGCAAAACCACAATACATAATTTATTAGACTAAAGAGCACTACAATATCACAATAATTTGAAGGAGCAATTGTATGCCTAATCATGATCTAAACAGATGTGACTTTGGTACATGTATTTCTTTGATCATTTTTCATCTGAATAATCACGATCTTAAAATTATGACAGTCCAGTTTGATTATAATCAAATAAATCAACCAGCTATGCAAACATGATAGTTATTAACAGAGAGCCACATCACGCCAGTTCTAAATTTCATGATAGGTGCTTACTATATTTTCTAAGATTGACTGCATCTTATTAGAATCAAGAAATACATGTATACTCCAGCAGCTAGTGCTCCCAGGGAACTGAATTATGCTTATGCAGTGCCATGAATATCTAAATATACATTATACTGAATATATATGATGGATTTACTTTGGTTTTTCAGCTGTCGTGGTCAAAAGTTCTAAACCTGATTTATATTCTACAAAAATATTTACCTGGCATGATCCATTGTGTTGTTGCAAATATAAATATACATTTTTAATCAATCGTTTGTACATCTCTAACCTCTACGATCTAGCCATGATTACTATGTAATTACGAAGTTCTTAACTTTCTCTTCATTTATAATTAGAACATGACACACTACTTTGATATATCCCCTTCTTGACACAGAGATCCTAAAAACCATCAGGCACATAAGCCTAAAAAACAGTGGTGATTACCTTGGGAAAAGCTCACTTTAACCCTTGTCTTTCTACATCAATCAATGAACCAAATTCTACTCTATATGGCCCCAGATTGCCCATCCATAATTTTAATAAGGTGTGTTGACCGGGTAACCGACTTTTAGTTCTATTAGGTACTAAGCATTGGTCGATGCAACATCGATGAGCAAAAATGGTTCCTTAAATAGAGAAGTTTATTGGAAAAATTTGCATGGAGAAAGCAAGGAATCTAACCATGCTGCCGAGGTGAAGCATCTAATAACCCAAAAGGTACAACATAATAATCATGAAGGAGGAATGCCAAATGATACCATAGAAAAAGGAATGCAGAAAGAGAAACCAATCAACTTAAGGAACTTGATCGCTGTCGTACCTTCATGTTGCCTTTGACTTAATCAAATGCCTGCAATTAAGCAACAAAGAACCACATTAGTGGCTACACAAGCTAGTAGAATGATAGTACTGACAAATATAGCCAATGACCTATGTCTAAAGATATCACAATTCATTCTGGAGGTTACATGATTAGCCCGAACATGTGGGAAGAAGGTGGCAGCTCACCTACGGAATGGAGCATAAAAAATAATAGGAGCTCTTCCTTTCCCGTAGTATGAACATGCTGCCGCTGCCTTGCACCTTGATGCGATGCCGCTGCCTTGCACCTTGATACGCCGCCGCTGCCACCAGCCAATTAATAGGATGTATCTATTTGTATCCGCAACAACACATGTTGTTTAGGCAGCTTCAATAATATCTGAAAGAAAGACCATTATGCTGAAAACAACAGCAGCAAAGAGTAGTGTTTTCAATCAGACAAAGAATCACTTGTTTACTATACCTACGCCATAAATATGAACAATTTCAGAATTGAACAAGTCCACTAATGCTCTAGTTATCTATGTATAGAAATCTTATATGTGTGCAGTAAATTTATAATTGTCCCCTGAATCAGTGTTATACAGAAGCATATATGATCCAAGCAGGATAAAGCATCAACAAAAAGAGATGGAATTACCTACAGGATTACGCATAGCAATCAAGGTGCATATTTGTCCGTAACTAAAAAATGGGCAATCTTGAATAGACTTGAGGGATTAGAAACCAAACTCAACTCATTCTTGCAAGGAAGTAATTAACAAATTTACTGGGCAGGTCCACTTGTGGCATCACTCTTGCTAGCTAATAACCATGATAGATAACACAAGACGATCCTTCCCAATTGCTGCAACAAACCAAGAGGAAAATAGCTCAAATAGCCAATTCGCTCACCAAAAAGAAGAAACAAGAAATAAAAATCCAAAAACATGAATTTACACTGCAATGGGTGAATGGATAAAAAACACAAATGTGTAGCCGCACAATACGCCTCTGAAGTACAGAAGGCGGCTCAATGGTGACCTTAATGAACCATTACAAATGCAGGCCCCATAAAAACATAACCATCTTCTGATAATTAAATGTGTGCCTTGGCGTGCCCTAGTTAGGCCAGTGGATGGTTGGGACAATAAAAATGCACTTATGAAGAAACAATAAATGCTGAAGATGACAAAAACAGGAAAAGCTAGAACAAACAGAGAATGCATTTTTCTTATCTACTACCCCTGTAAAAGAAAGAGATGGGGCAAATCCAAGCAATTATACCCATCCATATATAAAACTAGATCGGGATCGCGCCCTGGCGCGAGGGTGCCGGTCCAAGCGTTTTGCCGAAGCATGTAACACTATGTCAGTAGGAACCCAGGTATAGCATTTGCACTTATACAGGGTAATAATAAAATAAAGAAACATTCAATTGTGATAAAAGTAAAACATAATGGAGCACAAGATCAACATCACTTTATAAGGCAGGATCAAGCTCGGCCCGTTCATACGACCACAAAAGATAGCCATTCGACATGAAGTTCGATAACAAAAGCGAGAACACATAAGAGGAGGTAATAAGAACAGGAACATAATAAAAAGAGCCAACTACGGAGCCATAATCACTAAGCATACTAATAAGTGGCGTAATCCATCTGCCTTGTCGATGTACGTCATAGGGACCGCCTCACACGAAGCTGGTACAAACAAACTGTAAGATATATGGAATGCAATGATTTCTGTACTCAAGCATCAACCCTAGTATCTTGAATTTTAACAATAGGCCAATCAGAATCAAAATGGTTCAAGTAAGCAATGGCCCTTATCTAATACAGGGAATCCAGAACGTAGAAAGCATCACAGGAGAGGTAAGGTGGTATACAGAGGAATGCATATTCTTGTCAGCCGAGCAACTAAATCAAAGGAAACTTATCTTTGCATTCATTATTTCATCAACCATGAATAAAACAAGAGCCTAATGAAGAGTCACTCAGAAGCAAAGTTTGTTTTCATGCACAAATTGAGAAGCCACCAAACAATATATGAACATAAAAGTATATTTCACTATTGGTTTAGTAGCAAATAACCTAAGCATAGTGCATATAACAGCATGCAGCAACTTAAGAAAGTGATCAAATTATCTCTCTGAACCAAAAAGGCCAGATTACACCTCACTGTTTTATCACAGTATTATACATAAGATTAACCAATGAAATGAGGCTGGGACCTAGCGGGACGGACGTTGGGGCTAAACACTGGTCACTGGGGGTGGTGAACGGAACAGGCAGGGGATTTCATCCATTAATAAAGCTACTCCAACCTTCTTAATCATGACAACATATAAAGGCAGGAGGCTCACATTTTGTTGTAGGTTGGCGATGAGGCAATAGCTACAAGATCGGAGGAGGAGGCCGTTAGGGGGCAGAGGAGGAGGCCGAAGCGAGCTCGTGCCAGTCGGTGGCAGCCGGATTTATCAGGAAGGCAGCACCTGTGTGCCTAACACGGCGTATCAAAGGCTGCTCACCTCAGGCTATCCAGGCCATCCTAGGAAGAGCAAAACTGCATTGGCATTAGTATCTGTACATATGCTTGTTTAGAGATTTGGATCAAAATATAATTGCACCTGCCGCAACAACTGGACATGAATACACATATGTGCATTTGTGTGTCTCACATATTTGTTTAGAGCAGAACTTGACACACACACACACACAAATTTGGTATTTTATATTAGGGGTGCACTCCAAACAATGGTTCATAACAACGCATCTATACAACAGAAGGCACCACAAGCAAGCCAAATCAGGTATGAAAACAGTAGATAGCAAAGCAAAATGAGAATAGTAGTCTTCTTTGCTCACCAAGTATAGCGATCAGTAGCCGATAGTCTAGGTCTGGGACGACCGTTTCTCTGGTGGTCTTCTTTGCGGTCTTTCTCCCAAACTGTAAAGAAGGGGGGACAAAATAGGTTAACAGATTAATGCAGATACAAGATTGAAAGTAGAGTATACTCCTGAGGTAGTACTTCACAAAGATGTTTGTGAGCTAACCAGAGATACTACTGGTGTGCTTCGCTGTTGCTTCCGGCCATGTCTCCTCATACCAGCAAAATACCGCTTGCATGGTAGATTTGCAGTGCTCCATGATGGACCAGATGAAACCACATGTCTAGTTGTAGATGTATAGAAAGAAAAAAGGTCATGCCACTGGATGTGCTTTACATTGGACTGCCTTCATTCATTCAGGAAACACATATGCAAGACATTAATTAATGGTTTTTCTACAACAAACTTAACAAGCATTTCAACTCAATTCCAATTTACTGTGAGTTCGTTCAGATGAGTAGCATGCGCCCAAGAAACATGCCTACCCAAACCCAAACCCTATCCAGCCTAACGAAACAGAAGCTACCGCTTTGAGCTCAGAGTCACTACGTTGGCAGAGGTGCTATGCCGGATGGCAAGAACTTCAGTGAGAGGGGAGTTATCAGAGGTGGGTTGGTACTTCTAGGCGGAGCGGCGAGGAAGAGGGGAGAAGATAACGAGAGAGTGGTCGCCATGGCTGCTGCTCCTCTCCTCTCTGCCACTCGCTCCTCCTTTCTTCTCGTCTGGTGGCGCCCCTGAATCGTCACGTACGAGACGGTTGAGTTCGGCCATGGCCGCCGCCGTGCTCAGAGCTCGGCCACAACCGCCACCACGCTCACCAACGCGCCCAGGCTCGAGCTCGGCCCTGGCCGCCACCGCTCCCGGATCCGAATCCGGAGCGCCATTCGACCCCTCGGCGCTCAGCAAAAGGAGCACTGCTCGCCACCGGGCCTCACGTGAATGATCGCCGCCCCGTCGAGATAGCGAGAATTAGCTCTCCTGTATAGCTAGCAGTGATTTAAATTTGTACTTGCTGAAATAACAGTTTTGACATCTAAAATAAAGAAATGAGCCAGTAAGATAGGAGATCAAGAAGCAACGTTCATTTAACCTGATCTGATGGCTACTCCATTTAAGATAAAAAATAAACTATCTGATCAGATCACCTGGCAAGAAATTAACCCTCTGTAGGATGAGAATCAGAGAAAAGAGTAGCATATTATACATGCATGTTCATTTAACCTGATCTGATGGCAGTATTGAGGCCCGTGGAGATCATACCATCATATCCATTCATGTTAACCTGACAATGATAAAAAAAGAAATCATGACACATATAAACTCTTTTATATTGACACGAAGTCAATGAAGCTTTTTAGTGCCACTTAAGAACGTCAGGAGATTAACATGGTGCATGAAAACATCGTAAAGTGCAGGACTGGCTCCATCGGATGTGGTGACGTCGCTCAAACACACTCTGAGGTACTCCGAGAAGATCGTGGGGTGGTAGTGTGCATATTCAAGAGGGTACAAAATTATAGACAAACATCTTTTGCATCGACCAAATATTAACATGTAAATAACTCTGGATGACATATGGCCTGAACTTGCTAGAGAAAGATTAACAGTAGTACTCCCTAGTTTCCTAATTCATAATAATTGAGCATATACCTTTGTCTAAGCGAGAGTTATTGCCAAACATGATGTCTTCACCTCTTAATTGATCGCAATGGATGATATATAGGGAACACTGATGACCTAGTTATAAAAGTGAGACATGATTTATCAGAAAGAGCAAGCCTTGCTTTGACTCTAAAATCTTTTGCACAAATATATTAAAACATGATATTATAAGAAAGGGCTGATGAGAGATACATAGAGTGAGAGACATGATATCCTCACAGTAGCACCACCATGTTCAGAGACTTGCAGCTCCGGCTTGCCGCTCAGCCGGCGGACACGACACCGAGCTCTCATTGCAACAACGACTCTGTTGTATGTTGTATGGAGCAGCAGAAAAAAGGAGATCAGAACTGTGTATATATGGACATCTATGAGAGAGTGGAACCTGGGATGCAGTACCTGAGCGCACGCGCAACGCGAGTACAACGACCGCACACGATGGTGATCCCAACGGAGCAGCGGCCTGAGCCGCGACTTGCGCTCCTACCGTCAACGGCGATGGCGCCCATCAGCGCGGGCATGCTCGACTTCACGCACACGAATGAGAAAGGGTTATATCATGTATGTGCTCCTGCTGGACGGCGCCGCCAGTTCTGCCGCCTCATGCGCTGACTGGCGCGTGGTGGTGAAGAGGTGGCTGGGCGTGGAGGTATCTTCCCAGTGGAGAGCTCCCAATCGAAAACACATCAAGCAAAGAATCAGAGAAAAAACAAACAAAATAATTAACAGTAAAACATCAATTCCTCATATAATAAGAAACTGGAAATTGGGAGCCGACAGGATAACCAAATTGATCTAGCAACCAAGAATAACATTTTGATTCGAAGAACTGCAACCACAATAAGCATAGACCCTCAACGCTCTTTTCTAATCAACCATGTGACCTATCTGGCATGTGATTATATGGCTAAGCAAGGACCATAATAAGCAGAATTGGGAGCCGACTGGATAACATTTTGATTCGAAGAACTGCAACCACAATAAGCAGAAGGGTAAGGCGCACTCCGCTGCGCCGGTTATAGTTGCATTCCGCATCAACTATGCATGCTAAGCTCAACCCCAAAACCCTGTCTTCCAGGCTGTAGCTCAGAGTTTGTAGCTTTAAATAAACTGCAGGACAAAGCTCCAATTGTTATGCTAGTTCTCTTCTGGATTTATGGTGAAGAATTGGTAGCCAACATGTATGAATGTTCGGGCAAATATGTAACGTGCATAACAATGTGTCTTGGTGTGTTTGCATAATAGTTCTCTCTCCTACTTTGAAATATAATACGATGGACAATTTTGTAACTTGCGGACTGTAGGAAATGAAAGCTTTCACTCTATATCTAAGGTTACTTACATTATCTATATCCAATTTGTAGCTGTCAAACTAACTAAAGGCATAAGAACTAAAAATAGTTACCTCACCATTTGACAGAAACAAAATTGATCTCATCGTCATCATCACAAACGAATAGGTACATTCTGTACAAAAATATTTCAATAATTGACTGAAATCTGTAGAAACAAATCAGAGAAATGATCTCAGGAAGATATAGTCAGAACTTGAGCTATAAATTGGTCTCAGGAATAAAACTGACAGCATGATTGATTTTAAGTGTCGCAGAACCCAGAGAGATAGTCAGGCATTAGCTCTACAAATTGAGCTCAGAAGCAAGTATAAACTAAAACCGATATTGGCTTAAATTTGTACAAAATAAAACAGATAAATTATAACACGGTTGAAATAAATTATACATGTCTCGAACACAGCAGAACAAATTTATGTGCCAAAAAATACTCATATATTATATTAGCTTAGCAGGCAAGTCACGAGATTGAGAGGCCTGATATTGCATCATCAGATAGTAAAGTGTCTACTGATTTGAACTTTAACAAGCAACAAACAATGCCCAAAAAGCTTAGGTAAAATTCAAGACGAACACTGTCGCAGAAAAATATGCCTAAAAAGTCCAAAATATGAACATGGTCCTAATATACTGGCCTACCTTTAATTCTCAAAGAAGGCACCACAGGCAAGCCAAATCAAGTACGAAAATAGTAGATAGCAAAGCAACATGAGAATAGTAGTCGAGTATACTGGTACCTTTAATTCTCAAAGAGTTGATTGGTTCATGACAATGGTTCCAGGAGAAGGCTGCGATGGAAAAAATAAGATATTCTTACAAAGAACGCCCAAAGGTTTGAGCAGGATATGGTAACAAATATACATGATATGTAAACTCAAAACTATATAACAAATGAGCATATTATGGAGAGCTAAATGCAGATTTGGAAGCAACATATTCCTAGATAGGCAGAGTCTAATTGTAGCCGCATATCCTTGTGAAACAGATGCACCTTCTGAACTTCTCTCTAGCCTACACATGTGGTTCGGGAGGGTAACACATTCATCAAATGCAAGCTCGATAGCACAATTTGCCCTCGTGACATAGAGATTTTCCCAAGTGCATCGTCTACCCTAATTTGCAATGTTCTAAAGGCAAGAATATAATGTATGCTATATTATCATCAATACTGGTGATATAGAGAAACATGAGAGCGAGGAGAAAGCTACAACAAAAAGTAAAGATATTATTAAAAAGAATGTTCAAAGGTTTGGGCACTCAGAAAATAAAGATATTATTAAAAAGATTTGCTCCGCCCCAGCCGCTCAAAATCTTTAAGAGGGTGTGATACCTCGTTCATCTGAGGTCCTAAGCGCCCTAATTCCCGTGACCTACGTACAATCAGCAAATGGAAGGCCGTCCATCTCATAAGATAATACATGTAAACCTCCTGCGGGCACACATATATATAGAATCAAGAAAACTCATACATACATAGATGGCATCCCTGTATGATAAATACCATTGTCTTCATAAGTAATGAGCAATCAAATGTTATAAACTTAATTAATGTGCTCTGATCCATGGACAGTGGACACAACACCAAATGTTTAACAAGCCAGATAATTTTTTTTGCTTGTTATAATTTTCCGTTCCATTATCTGGAGCATTTGGTTTCCGAAACTCCGGCGAGATGGTACACAAGGCTGGATTCATTTAGTGTCCATTGGGCACTCGAGCTCGCAGAAAATGTATGAAACTTCAGAATGATTAGTGTATGGATGGAATTTCCAGCAGATGCATGACAAAGCAAACAAACAACGCATGCAACGATCCATTTCAAAACTACACACAGACGTAGCCATGACAGAGGCACTGTAAATTTGAAAGGAAACGGCCAAAATCTACACCCAACAACTATCATCAGAGGTCCAAAACATGTCAATGTCCTAGGAACAACACCCAAACACAGAGCAGTTTGGAACATGTTGAAGAAAAGGGGCCCAAACTCACCTGACGGGTGACGAGGTCTTTGACTAACAGGTCCTGGCTGACACATCGGCGGCGAAGGCTGCGCCCCACATCCGGCGAAGGTTGCGCCCCACATCAGATCTGTCCGCCACAGAACCAGAACAGGGGCGCATGCCCTGGGCTCTCCACCTCCCACCCCCTCTCCCTCTCCCTCTAGCACGTGGTGGTGGAGATGTGGATGCGTGTGGATGCATCTGGCGGCTCGCGGTGCATCTCCTTGTCCACCACTGCCTGCTGCCCCTCCATGACTCGAGCACAAGGGAGGGTCGATTGCAATCCCATGGGGAGGAGGTCGGAGACGCATAGGAGGGCGGCGGCTCGGGTCGGAGAGAGGGAGAGGAGAGCAGCGACGGTGTCGTGAGAGCGGCGGCGGCTGCAGGACGCGATGGGTAGAGGTGGCTAGGTTTCGAGGGAGGGGCGGGGAGGAGAGGAGAGCGAGCGAGCGGGAGGGGGACGGGAACGACCCGGTGCTCGCTGTCCACGGGCTCACCTCAGCGCTATTGGGCATTTCTCCAACCAGGTGAAATACCTAAAATGCCCTCGGCGGCCGCCCAGTTTTACAGGCGGTGGCACGGCTGTTCGACACTATTCATTGTTAGAGCGTTTGTGTTTGATCCGGCGGCCGGTGTCATCCTGAGGCGAGATCCGACGGCCCAGATCCAATCAAGCAAAAGATCCAACGACCGGGAATCCAAATCGCTGAGGAGGCTGGAGGTTCCCCGTCGATCTTATTTCTCGATCTGATGGTCAATAATCCTTCCGTGGGTAACCCAACAAGCCACGCAATTAAAACACTAATCCATCGACCACTTCCTGTCATCAAACTGCCCGCACGACATCGTAAAAAAAACTGCCTGTACGACGCACGTCGCACGACGCCTTCTGCCCACCGCACCTTTTCTGCTGCCCCATGGGCGCGAGCGTAGGGCCGCTGCCCCCGCCCGCCGGTCCTCTCCTGCCCCGCGGACGCGAGCGCGGATCGCCGTCGCGCCCGCCGCTCTCCTCTGCTGCCACACGGGCGCGAGCGCGGGGTCGCCGTCGCCGCGCGCCGCTCTCCTCTGGTTCCCCATTTACGCGAGGGCAGGGACATCATCACCGACCGCCGGTCCTCCTCTGCTGCCCCCCGGACCCGAGCGCGGATCACCGTCACGCCCGCCGCTCTCCTCCGATGCCACACGGACGCGAGCGCGGGGTCGTCGTTCCGCCTGCAACTCCTCCTCCGCTGCCACACGGACGCGAGATCGGGTCGGCTGCTACCCCACTGGTGCGAGAGCAGACCGCTGCCGCCACCGCTCCTCCACTCCGCCGCCGCCGCCAGTTGAGGCCCTCGCCACCAGGCCGGCAAACTTTCATCAGGTAAGTGCTCTGAATTTCTACAACCTAAATTCAGTACATGCTTCTGAATGTTGGCCTGCCAATTGTTATTGGATTCTTATATGTTCTCTGGATATATTAGTTGTTCTAGCTCTTCCTACACCCATCGGTAACCCTAGAAGAGATATTAGAAAGCAGACTTTAGTTCATCCATGAGATGCATCTGTTGAGACATGAATGTGGGCATGCTTACAGGGAAGAGCACATTTGTAATGTCCTATAAAATTATGATTTGAAAAAAGGTGCATTAAGTTTTGCACGTGGAGAGTGTTGCCATCTAGAATGCCTTAGAAGTCTGAGCTCTAGCGAGGTAATCTTATTAGTGTGTCACAAGCGGAGAAGCCTACTATTCCTAATTATACAAATTATGTAGTTATTATTTGCGTTTTACATAATGCAAAGATTTTTCAGAACATAAAGAAGTGATTCTGTAACCTGATTTTGCTTATTCTTTTGTTCCAGTTGACTTTGTAAATCCCAATCAATTTCTATGTACCGTTGATGGGTTTCAAATTGTCAAATTAGACTGATCTTTCTCTGTGGATAGCTTGCTATTTGTCATGTTGTGATTTTCCTTTTTGGTAAACCACTGCAAGGAGCTTCATATTTAGTTTTTTGTTAGCTTCTTGCCTGCTTGAAGTGTGTACATATTGCATGGAGCACGTTTCTTCAAGTTTCCACAGACTACAGGATGTAACTTTCTTACAAAAGTAGTCAAACCTAGATATCAATTTATTGGAACTATTAGATTTCTTATTACAAGTAGTCAACATATTTCTACAGGGCTAGAGCGAAGCAAAGAAACTCGTGTATATCAGCATATCATGTTGGTCCATATTTATAATTCAAAGGCAACTTCCTTGTAGTTATATATGCAGATAGCTTTGGGTTTGCTACCAAGGTTCAGTTTGCAGTTGCCCTGCACCCATTGCCAGTGTGCGTGCCAACGCATCTATGCTGGTGGAGGCATTATGGCCGGCAACAAGCGCACGCAAGCAAACGACGACACAAGCGCAACCTCTCAGATAAGACTACGAGTTCTTACATAGTATTACTATTTGATCTCAATGCAAATTATTGGTTCAGGATTCTTTTTTGTTTTTTCCCGTTCTTTGTTTTGACACAACGCCTCCATGGAGTTCATCGCCCACTACTTGCTGCCTACACTCACACACATATATATGATCTACCCCCTCCTCGGTGTACTTCCCCGGTTCCCCCTACTGTGGCAATAGCACCTTCAGTAGTTGTAGTTCTCTGCTAGGTTGCCTTTCTATCTTCATCTTTCCCATTGATTTGCGGCCCGACAGTCCTGGTTCCTCCCAGTGATTTTATTTTGTTAAGTATTCTTATAATAGATGTTCCTTTTTTATCTCAAAATTTTCAGGTACTAGCGGTCCAAGTGTTCGTCCTGATTCTGTCCATTTCTTCAGGGAATTCTAGGAGGCCGTGGACCTGTGGTTATCGTATATTGGTTCGGAGATTCTTCACTTGACAATTTGCAATGACTAATGGGCCAGGTTAGTTTCTACAATAGCCCATCTCTTAGTTCTGTAATTTCTTGGATTTGATAGCCCTAAATTATGTCTATTAGGATTGAAGGTGCATGAGGCATCCCTGGAGAATGGAGATGAATGAGGAAGTACTAAGATAGTGAGAGATGAGATTCCAACCTGGTAAGGCAGCACAGATCATTATCTATTTTGTTCATAAAATTGTATATTATATCCATTTCTGATCTTTTTTGGTTCTGATTGTTTGGAAAAGGGTCCTGGTCCAAGAAAGATGTTACGAAGTGGTATGTCAAAACAAAAGCTAATGTTTCCATTCAGATTATGCAGTTTAGAAGGTATTACAAATTAAGTACAAACTATTGACTTCAGACTATCCCTTTTTAGCCTTGAATTATCGAGTTTGTCTTCTTTTAATTATTGTATCCCTTTACATCCATGGTTCCATTACCAAAATCAGGAGGAACTTGGTGGTGCTGGAGTTAAGGAGGAGTACAGCTGGTGGTGGGTTAGGACAGTGTCGGTCGTTGTTTTGACGCGCTCTGCCTTCAGGTCCTCTCACGATGTATTGCACCACCAGGAACCAATCCCTTTTGTTACTTTCTCCCAGTTAGGTTGATCCCCAATTCTCTATTCCGGTTTATCCCTCCTTATTCTTGGGCAACTGTTAAGTTAGTGGTTGTGCTTTGCTCTATGTTCTTTTAAGGTTACAGAATGTAGGTTCATTTAGTCGGCGAGGTAGATTCAGGAAACAAGTATCTAATCTATTCATTTATAACATTGCTTAGAAAATTGTCTTAGATAACCTGAATTTCCACCAAACATTTAGATATTGCAGTGCTGTCTCCTGAGGTACATCATCAATGCATAGTTCCTTTCCTTAATTTCTCTGTGGTTCATTACTCCATTTTCCTACTGAAAGATCTTGTAATCATGGTCATATTATGCTTTTCGCATCCACCAAAACTGGAAAGAATGGCACGAAATTTTTGTGACATCGAGTGCTTCCTGCCATGGCATGGAATCTTATCGTTGTATTTTCTATAAAACTCTCTCCCATTGGATTTGAGAAATAGACTGTCGGCACCCTCTCCACTGCAATCCAGCCATGACAATCAGTTCGCATCCTCCATGGTGCTGCACTAGGAGAGTCCAAAAGATAAACAAGAGGAGAAGCGACTCGGCATCCCTACAGATTTTGTAACCGGCTTAGAAAAGAAAAATTGAAAGCGTATTGTGATTTTTAGGAGGCTTTCTCATCGGTTATTGATTTATTGTTTTCATGTGTTGTTTGTTTTCTCTCATAAGTAAAATAGTTTATTGGTGTTATTTTTTGTAGTATGAAGTGGGTACGACAGAGTAGCCAAGTAGTTAATCATTTATCTTGTCTTGGAAGAAATATATGTACTATGTTAATGGTTTATATGATTGACCCAGTCCCAAACTTTTATTTGAATTTAACATGGTTTGTTAGATAGTACTATATTTTCTGAAATGATGCCAGACTAGCTTGAAGAATACGAGAGACAAAGAATTGGCTTTATTTTGTTAAGCTAGCTCTGTTACATGTGTAATGTTTATGTCATCTCATGCCATCACAGCCACTGTTTGTTAAATGAGGTGATACTGTTGGCCAAAACGGCGCGACATCCATCATCATGGGTCAGTGTGTCATTTAGTTTGCCAAAGTGCAGGGAGTTCGCACCTTAAACATCATGTGGCACATCTACAAATGCAACTTGAAATCGATAATACTACCAGAGTCTTAGGTTCCTGCATGACCATGATCGTATTCTTAGTATGCTGTGCCTGGGCTCGGTTCCACCCTCATCGATCTGAAAGTGGATATCCTTCGGGTCAGTTTGTTCGATGCCCCGCAAAAGTTCAACATATTGCTTCTGAGAGGCAAGGCTGTCATTTGTCTTACAGGGATGGGATGGGAGAAACAGAGGACAGGTGATTTCTACGGGAGCAGCAGGAGACCTTGCACTTGGACACCCTCCCCTTCTCCCAAGCAACACGATTAAATCCCATGGGCAACAAAAAATTGGTCTTTTTCTTGGAAACTCATCTAAAGTTTGGTCACACATGGGAGTTTTTGTTCCAATCAGATCCCGTATCTGCTAGAACCGGAGGTGATCGTGCTAACATGCCGCTGAATGAGGGTAGTGTGTGGGATTTCCAGTAGAATAGTAGCTTCAGAGATGAAAGTGCCCTTCTCAGCTCGAGTGAATAGTAAAATCCGAAAAAAGTGAAACAAATTCAAAAAATTCTGAATTTTTTTGGTGGCAACATTTGACAAATGTTTTCAGTGTTTGCAACGTTTCATCACTAAATAGCATTCGTGGAGGTCGTGAAATAAAAAACAAAATCAACAGTACAAAAATAGCTTTTTTTTTAGCATCGATTTTTTTTCCATGACTTACACGGAATTTTGCAAGCACTTAAGAAATTTGTCAAATGTTGGCACAAAAAAAATTCAGAAATTTTTTTTTTCGAAACGGAGGCAAAGATTGCCTCATCTATTAATTAAGCAGAAGAGAATTGCCCAGTTAATTACGGAAAACCGGGCAAAAACCGGAACAACAAGGGCCAAGCCCACTCCCATAGACTGAAACACCCAGGGCAAAGCCCACCCTAATCGACGACAAGTCGACCTGCAGCCAGACAACGCAGCTCCGACTCTGGCGGAGAACTCAGAAGAACAAAACCAGGCACGGCTGGCGCCACGGACGATCGCCGAACGGGCCACCTGTAGCCAGTCATCGTACACCACAGGGCCCCGCCGCCGCAGCTTCGACTCCACAGCAACAAGCAAACCGAGGCAAAACCGTGGACACGCCGGAGAAGAGCCGACTACCGCAACCATTGCCGCGTCGCCGACATCGCTCCCACCATCATCGTTGCCACAGAAGTCTGGTCGCCACAGTGATTCTCTCGGGGCCGCCGCCCCGACATCCACCGCTCCGTCGCGCCCAGCGCAATCAACCGGCACCGCCTTCCGAGGCCGCCGCCCCGACATACCACCGCTCCGCTCGAGCAGCAACGCCGCACAACCCAGCTGCCCGCAGCCCACGCTGCTCAGGGCAACCGCTCGCAGACCACGAACGTCGCACCACATCCGGGGCCGCCACCCCGACGTAAAGTCAGACCGCCCCCTCTGGGGCGCATCGACCGAGCCGACACCCCTACCGCCCAAGCGGGACAAGGATGCCACCCAACCAATGCCGAGATAGAGCCCCACCTTATAGAGCTGCACTCACATTGTTCCCGAGATCGCCATCTCGGCGCACAATCAGAAACCACCCGGAGCCGCCGCCCCGACGTCCACTGTCCCCGACGACGAAGAGATCCGTGCAACCTGCAACATGCTGACTCTCCAAGGCGATGCCTCAAAGAAGGAAACGACGTAGCCGCCGTCATCGCCCGCTTCGACCATCCGAAGCTAGGGATTTCTCCCGGAGAGTCGTGTAATGGAGCTCCACGGCAACACCTTCAAGAAGGGAACGACACCATGGCCATGGCGCTGCTGTTGCCGGCACCGACCCAAGGTCAGTGCTGGACTTTCGCCCGGAGCTCCTCCACACCCCCGAATCCGAGCAGATCCGAAGCACTGCGCAGCACACAATCCCCATGGTCAACGTCCACCGGCTCCACCTTCCCGCTGCGCCAATCTACCTCCGCCGTCGACCACCGCCTCCCCGGGCCTCCGAGCCGCGCCCAAGCGCCAGATCCGGACTGCCCAGAGCCCATCCTCCGCGCCCACGACGCACCCAGTGCGCGCTGCGCGGCCTTGCCTGCCGCCTCGCGCTTGCACAACCACGACCGAGCTGCAGCTGCAGCTCACCCCCGCCGCGCGCCAGAACCACGCCGGCCTCGCCAGATCCCGCGCCCCCTCGGACCGCCGGAGCAGCGTCAGCCCGCGCCGGAGCAAGACCACCGCCGCGCCGCCCCTCTTCTCGTACCGCCGGAGCCTCGCCAGCCCGCGCCGGAGCCGCGCCCGCCCAAGCCCGCCGCACCTTCGCGCCAGATGCGCCCCTGCGCGTCGCAGAAAGATGCCCCGCCGCCACCCTCCTTGGAGCCAGTCCGGGCTTCGCTGGCGGCCTCCTCAGGCGGTGGCGAGGTGAGGGGGTGGAGGGGGTGGGACGGGGGCGGCGCCGGAGGGGATCCCCCCATGTCGCCAGAGAGAGGCGACGCGGGGGTGGGAGAGCAGTATGTCCCAACGTGCGTGTGCGGGTATTCGAGCACCTAACTATCAGTAGTGCGTTCTCTCACTCACCTGTGAAAATAAAATTCAGAATTTTGCAAGCACTCAGTTTATCCATGTCCCTTCAGAGATAGTTCTTGGTGCCGCTATCTCTTGTGTGGACGTCCTTGCCGTGCCCATGTCAGTGCAAGACGCAATGCATGAGACTAATGTTATCGGGTACACCACATTGACTGGTTATTAACTGCTATATCTTTTTGTCTATTCCTAAATGGATGGAGTATTAGCAAGTGTGCTGTCTAAATTTGGCTCATGCCATACAAAAGAGTATTTAGAATGTTTTCTTGACAAAAGAGAGTATTCAAATTGGTTAGGTGGAAACATATTATTAAATTTATCTGGTTTGTTTTTGTCTCTTTCAGGTTTCAATCTTGAAACAAATTGTTGAAAGAAGGATTCACATTGTGACCAATCTTCAAACAAATAGTATTAGTCGAGATGTGCGTTGCACGTACACGCTTACTAGTTTCCTAAAACAACCAATCTAAATGAAATATTAGCATATCTCTGGAATGAAATTTAGAACCAAGATCCTGATATAACAGAAGGTCAAACATAGGCCTTTATGAAATAATAGCTAGCAGGCAAATACCAAACAAACAATATATGATTACCCTCCTCTATATCTTAAGAAGAAAGAGCAGATTGTACGTTTAAGTTGAAATTGAAATTGTATGCTCAATATTTATGAAATTGGACACTCAATATGTGCCTAATCATATCTATCACAGGCCTTTGTCACAGAAAAGGGTAAGTAATCAAACAGAATAGGAAAAAGACAAGGTTTCACGATGATACTACTACATAAAGTAACTTTCGGTACGCTAATTCCACTTTCGTAGCAGCGTGGACCAAAACAGAAGAGCGCCCTCTCCCTCCTCGACACCTCCTGTTTTCTTGCTCCCCTCCGACATACTCATGAGTTGGGCTTTGTAGCAGCTACAGATCTGGTAGAGGCATCCACGGGAAAGGAGATCAGCAACATAAAAAATAATAGGTAGGCATCACGAAGTGGGCTTACCTTTGACGGAGCATGGTGTTGGTGGTTGGCCCTAGTGGATGATCTTGCCCTCATAATGTAGTATTGAAACTGAAAATAATATGCAGCTATTAGGCGTTGTTTCAGGACAAAGGATAATTATTTAGTTAGGCCTCACATATCACCTATGTCTAAAGAAAGCAGACAAATGCTGAATTAATCAACAAAACCTTCACATCTGACACAAGTATATCATGTAATAAACAGCTATAACCTACCGAGTAGCAATACCACATCACCATGGGTAAGCAGTCCTATTGATTTTCATAATAAATACACCATCACCAAGGAACATACTCAGTTTTGAAGCAATGTGCATATCCTATTATAATGTTTGGCAACTGATCATAAACAGTAAGGAGCAAAGCAAGTGTGCACCTGTCCTTTTTAGTACACAAAATATCATGGTAGCATTAGAGCCTGAGCTCTGATTTTCACATGCCTAAAACTTTTTGCAGTTTATATATAAACCCAAAACAATATAATGATACATTTATAAAACTAATAATTGGAAAGAACCATATATTCTGCCTATAACATATCAGTGTTTAATTGGTTGGGCCATATACAAACCTTTTATCACGGGATGTTCATTTATTCTGCTTCAAGATATACAAACCTTTTACCATGCGATTCTGATGTACCATCACCAGATCTCCATTCATCGTGTTTCTACTTGTAAGGTTGACCCTAACAGCTTAGCATGCCCCTTACATATGTCAATTGCATGAATAGGCTCACGGTAAACCGTTTGTTTTTATGGGTAAAGTCTTGACTATTGTGTTTTTGTTCCTTCCAGCAACTACTTAACCACACTATAGTTCTCGAGTGACCAAACTAAATTGAGATGTTTGAAACAACAAAACGGCCAAGATGGTGAGCAACACACCTGAAGTACATCACGACATGTGATCGGTCATCTGCTAATTCTCATCCTTTTGCTTGTCGAAGAGCTGTGGTATCATGTTGCTGGAGATCCGACAACAGTATCATCACTCTGTTGGCTGAGACATGCAGCAGTATCCAACACGCCTATCGGGCTTTGCAGCACAGAGAACATTGATGATCCAACTGATTTTAT
Organism: Thinopyrum elongatum; assembly: GCA_011799875.1. Taxonomy (NCBI): domain Eukaryota; kingdom Viridiplantae; phylum Streptophyta; class Magnoliopsida; order Poales; family Poaceae; genus Thinopyrum; species Thinopyrum elongatum. The sequence goes on from CM022297.1 coordinate 474,826,023, forward strand.
GACATGGGTTATTGCTATCTTGTCCTGAATCAATTCGTAGCATCTTAACACTCGCTCCTACAATACATCATTACATTTACAGGTTAGGTAATGGTGGGCAAATGGTTTAGTTAACGATAACACTGAGACGATCACTACCTTGTTTATATACATGCAATTAGTTGTAGCCCTTTCGACCACTGAAGTATTGCACTCCCCAAACACAACAAGTGCAACCGGTGCAGCTACCCAAATACAGCAAGTGCAACAGGTGCAGCAAACTCTGAAGGTCTGAACCCAAAAAATCAGCTCCTGCAATCCAAATTCTCAAACTTTAATAATTGGCCGCTGCCAAATTCTTCGCATTGATCGATGTATACTAAAAGTGAGATTTGATTTAACACATTGATCTATGAATACTAAAAAAAGGGATCTCATTTAACTTTCATACCTTTAGCTGTGCTCGGGATGGGGTCGGTCGCGCGGGTGAATGCGAGCATGGAGGTGCGTCATGATGATTGAAGTTGCGAAGGAAGTAGTCAATAAATGAGCAAGCAGTAACCGCTCCATCCTTTTTATGGTCATTGCCTCAAACGCAGACCTTGCCTCAATCACCTGTCAAGCAAAAAACGTCGACTAATTGAGATGAAACTGAAAGACAGAACCTTTCAATATGTGGAGGTCTATCATGAGATGAGATGCATCACTCACTGACCTGCAGGTCCACGGGGAGTAGCACATATATAGGTCTCCTCCATCTTTGAAGCAAGACAAAAGCAAGCCATTGCCAAGAGGCATGTCACCCACGCTTTGCCTTCGTGCCATTAAAAATCAATTCCTCAATGATTCCAACAACATTATGGGATTTTAGCAGGGTTGCTTCAGTTGCTACTGAGATGATAGACTTACAGGAAGGGGACAGACAGAGAGGAACCTATCAAGGTAGTTAACAGACAACGCCGCAGTCAACGGCAAAGAATTTGCAGATTTAATCAGCTATCACGGTACCATAGATCTGGACGGTATCATCGAGCAGCAATCCAATGAGAAAATCGCCACTAAAAATGGATAAAAAAGGCATATTGCAAATCCGGCCCATCACATATCAGTACCACGCTAGAAAGGAACGATTTGAATCAAATCAAGATGCGGGGGCTCACCTTCCAAATCCCATCTCTGGCGTACTCCCTAACGGCGGCCAAATCCAGCCCCCCGAGCCGCGGCCACAGCATCTGGGGTACCTGTCGGCGGGCATATGCTTCTTCTCCGTCTCGGCAAGCGCAAGCACAGGTTGGTCCACCAGGAACCATCCGCCGGGCGCTGACCAGGAAGGCGGCTTCCGGGCGGCGAGGTTGACGTCCTTCCGCGCAACGTGGGGATCTCCTTGGGATACGAGCCGCCGCGCCCCTCGACCCTGAGTTTGGTCGATCAGGACGGTCTGAGGACCGTCAACGGGTGGCGGCTCGGCCTCCTCGTCGGTTTCTAGGCCTGGGGGGAGGGGAATGGTAGGAGGGGGGAGGAATGGTGGCGGCAGCACGCGCCTGACGACGGGAATGGGATGCGGCGGCGGCGGCGGCGAGCGAGCTCGGCAGGGAGAGCAGCAGCGGTGAGGTAGGCGGCATGAGAGGAACGGCGACGGGGAGTGGATGCTAGGGTTCTCGCCCAATCGGCGCCCTGCTTGACCTCATCCAGCCACGAGCCAACCATTAGACGACACGCACAGACCCACCACAGGAAATACCGAATATACCCTCGGCGGGGCATGATATTTTCGGCGGTGGCACAAGATATGTGGCCACCGGAGGGCGCCTATGGGTCGCACAGTCAACGTGCCCGGCCACAGAAACTGACAGGCGCGGTCCACCAGCGCGGGACCCCACACGTCAGCGAGATCTGCTCGAAACCACGGAGTAAGCGAAAACGCAGGGAAATGGTTACTATTCATTGCTACAGGAGGGGGCCTCGATCCGACGGCCCAGGTTGTTCAGCGGCTTGATCCGACGCCCAGAATCGCATCAAGCAAACGAATCCGACGGTCGAGAATCGCTAAGCTCTATGAGCGCTTGTAGCTTGCTTAGAGCATCTTCAGCCGCGCCCCCAACATGCCCCCCAAGGCCTTTTTTTCGTCGCCGCCGCAGAAATTTCGGCCCAGTCGCGCGCCCAAAAGCCCAGTTTTTGCCGGTTAGGGCCGATTTCGGCGTCGGCGGACCCAGGCTGAACCCGGCGCGCTGGGGGGCGCCCGGGGGCGCCAGGGAAACGTTTTTGGCGCGAAAAGGAGTGGGTCCGCCGAGTCAGCGACTCGTCGCCTTCGTCATCCTCATCGCCTTGGTTCCCGCGGGAATCAATGCCAAGGCTGCCGCGCTGCCTCGCCGGCCAGCCTTCCACTGATGCCTCACGAGCGGCGCAGTGAAGGCACGGCGACGCGCGTCCCGCCCGCTCCCGCCACGCGGCGCCAGGCGGCAGCTCTCCCACCGCCCATCCGCGGCTATAAAAGCCGCCCTCCCTCGCCAGTGAACGCACAAGCTCTCGCCACCGACGCCCTTCTCTCTACTTCTCGCCGCCGACGCCTCTCTCCTCCTCTCTCCCCGCCGACGGCAATGGCCGAGCGCTTCCCAGGCGACGACGCAGCGGCTAACAACTTCGGCCGCCGCCATCTCCGCGAGGATGAGGCACGCGTCCTCTACGAGGCCGACTACCCGGCGCCCCCGGACATGCGGGTGCCGGGTACCTGGAGGCTCAGCGCCGGCGGGGTCCCGGTGCCACCCGCGCCCACCGGAGCGGCCCGGCGTGCCGAAATCGCACGCATCCGGTTTTCCATGCCGGATCCGCAGCGGAACCAGCCAAGGTTTGCCCTCGACAACAACCCCCTGTGGACGGCCTACTTCGAGCGGCGGCATGAGGAGCAGGTCGCCGCCACCAACGGCGTCGAGCCCCGTGGCCGCCACAACTCCGACGGACGGCACCTATGGTGGGGTGTCCCAAGCCGCACCCTCGAAGCCATCCTCGAGCATATCGAGGCCGGCAACACGCCGCGCCTGGAGTACCCTGCGCCCCCCTCCTTCTCTCGCCGCCGCGGCGAATGGAGACGACAACGTCGTCGTCGTCGGGCTCCGACTCTATGTCCTCCGGCTCGCCGGCTATATGTCCTCCGGCTCGTCAGCGCTTCGCCCCATCAAGCCGGAGCCGTAGGAGACGCCCCTTGGGCGCTGCGCCCGCAGCGGCGCCCTCGTCATCAACGAGGGCGGCCGCCCGTCTCCTCGTTCCTTCCGCCTCGTCCGGCCGAAGCCCGAGCCGGGTTTGCTCCCCATGAAGAAGGAGCACCAGGCCATGGCCGCCGACGACGAGACCACCCTCAGGTGAGGGAAGGAGGACTACGTCCGTGAGCAGATGGAGCGACAGCGCCGGGCCTTCGAGGAAATCGCCGCTCGGCGCCGCAGACGCGAGGAGGGCGGCGTGGTCGTCCTCGACAGCGACGACGAGGATGCGCCAGGGCCGTCCAGCCGCCCGCGCATCGGCGATGCCGGTGATGGGTGCAGCAGGGACGGCGGCGGAACCTAACACGATGACGACGGTGGCGACTACACCCGGTTCTACAGGCTCCTCGGCATGTAGAAGGCGGGCGGCGGCGGTGGCTAGGCGTCGTTTTAGTCTCTCTTTTTTGTGTGTTTTCAAGTTTTTGTAAAATATCAATGAAATCGCCTCGTTTGGACGTGTTTTGGCCGATTTTATGTTTCAAAAAACGGCGACTGGGGGCGACCTGGGGCCGGTGGCTGGGAACCCGACCAGCCCCACGTCGAGATTATCGCCGGTTCGCTTGGGGGGGGGGGGGGGGGGAGGGGGGGCGAACGGCTGGAGATGCTCTTAGGTTCTTGTTTCTGGATGCGCAGCATCATGCCCGCCAGCTCGACCAGTGCATGGCACACATTCACGCCGGCAACAGGGCCACGAGAGGTCACCACATGCTGGAGCCCGACCAGCAGGACGAGACGGCTGGGGATGGGTCACCGCAGGGCCGGGGCTCGTTGGCCATGCGCGGGCACGAGCGCAGGTGCCGCGTGATGAGTAGGGAGAGCGGGCAACTGGGAGCTCCGGCGCCGGGGCTTGTCGGTCATGCGCGGGCGCGGCGTGCGATTAGGGAAGCGATGGGGTGGAGTCGGTGCAGCGGAGCAGCAGCAGGTGATGTGTCACGGATGATGGGTCTGTGGCTGCCATGTTGTCCCACCAACAGAGGCTGCATCACCTTTCTCCCGCTGACATGCCGTCGCCTAGGAGAGACATAAAATGAATAGATTGAGGAGGTAATGGAGAGACTAAGGAAAGAGATGCATATGATAGGTGGCCCCACGTAGTAAGTGAGAGTAGAAATTATTTCAGCCTGGGATTACCCCTTTCCTATTACACCAAACAAGATTTTACTGATATAGGGTTGGGATTGACTGGGATAAATACAGGGTGCCGATTTCAGGAATTAAAAGTTCAAGTTTCAATTCCGACTACGCGTATAAATTCAAGGTTTAAAATAGACTCTAGTCCATGCATAAACTCTCCTTCCCTTTGATATATTGCACGATAGAGCTCTTGCCTTTCCTGGAAGAATAAAAAGGCAGTATCCTACCAAGCACCATCCGTCCGTGTTTATTGGCTTCCCTGGTTGAGAGTAAGTCAACTCAGTGTCTCCTAAAGCTTCACATGACATAACTTAGGATAAATGATGATAGAATCATCTCATACTAAATAAAAATAGGAGTTGTGCTACTCAACTAAAAAAAGAATGATAGTAAAACCATTTGAATATGGTGGCCAAAAGGACCATGCTAATATGCATCTTGTGGGTTTTCCTAATTAGAGAGTTCATCATTTGGCCAATCAATAAACCCCGAACAATAACTTACCGCAGCACAATGTCCCATTAGCTCTTGCACTCCCCTCTGATGGCCTTCGAACTCTGAGTCATGGTTAGCCTAGCAACAATAACGAATCTTCTTTTGATCACAGGGTATCAACAATATTTTTAGGAAACCTCGTCACGAGGGAGGGTGCTCCTACGATTTCATAAAGAATAGGGTTAGCCCAATTTATAAGAAAAACTAGGCCAATAATTAGACAAACATGATTTATTAAGAGACAATCATGCAAAAACCCCCAACAAAGAGAGGAAAAGGAAACTCGAACAACGGTGCCGACATTGGCGAAACATGACCTCCACTGCCAACATGCCCTCAACCTGAAGAGAAGCATGTGGGTTCTTCGGAGATGCCATCAAGAAGGAAACGACGCTCGTGGGCACCATTGCCCGCCGACATCGTCCCTTGTCAAAGTCTTAAGCATTTTTGCCTGGAGCCACCCAAAATCTCCACCCCTCGCCCAACCTTGAGAAAAGGCCATCCATGATATCGGCCACCACGACAAGCCTAAGAACCGACAAACCTTGTTCTAGTGGAGCGGACGAACCCTTTAGCAACTGCTCCAAAAGAGGAGGGCACCAACATGTCATCATCGCTAGTATCCATAGAGCCCATTCAAAACAAGGTTTTTGCTTAGGGCCCTACGCCCCTCTACCTGCTCGAGTCCCGGGAAAGGGGACTAGCCGTTGCCCGCGCCGCCCGTGCAGTAGCAGACCGCCCACGCCGCACACATCGCCTCTCGAGGCGCCGAATGGTCCACCAGTTGGTACCGCGGGATTCCCTCACCGCCAGAGGCTAGGCAAGAGGAGCAAGTCCCGTTGTCGTCAGCTCCGCCCGGGTTTCACCCAATTGAGTGACGGCGAGAGAAGAGGTGAGGTAGAGGGGCCGGGAGGGCAGAGCCGCCGCCACCCGTGCAGCCTAGGGAAGGGAGCGATGCCGGAAGAGATCCAACTATCCAAGGTATCAAATACTAACAAATACACATTTCCCAAAAAAAATCACATAAGCAATCCCCAAAAACACAATCACATAACGCACGCACGCCGCTCCCACTCTCGGAATCCCCCACTTTCACCTGTTCCTCCCACAGCCAGCTCCATCCCTTTCCTCCCACACGAGCGAGACGAGAGACATGGCTAGGGTTTTCGTCAGCGCTGCCGCCCTCGCCGTCGCCGCCTGCCGCGCCGTCGCCCGCACGGCCTCTCGAGCGGGCAACGGGCCTCTTCTCATGGGCGGCGGCATCATCACTGCCTACGTGTACCGCGAGCACCTCCGCTGCCTGGCCCGCCGTCTCTTCGCTTCTCCTCGCGGGCCACATCGAGCTTGGAGGCGAGTCATTCTCCTTCGATTTCTTTCCTTCTGGTTCGGTTGCGATAGCTTCTGCTGACACGGATCTACAGGACCAAGGCGAGCCGCGCGGACAACAAGGGGGCGCGGAAGGTCCAGCAGGCGGCGCACCGCTTGTACACAAAGAAGATCGGGCCGGCTCCCCGCTGAATATCAGGTTCGATTTGTTTCCCGATCGCGTGTTCCGGGTTGGTGCGGCTTGGGGTCTAGACGCGATCAATTGATTGATGGAGTGGGTATGGATGTGAGGTGATTTGCACGTGCGTGTGGTTTAGATTCGAGACAGCAACGTTTTAGGACTTTTGCCAAATTCGGCTGTAGTCAAACCAATAAGGAATGAATTCTGGTCGGCCTGCCCACTCGCCCCTGCAATAGGCAACAACAGCTTACCAACCTTCCTATATATCAATCTCACACCTTTTTTTTTAACCCAAAATGTTTTCCACTGTTTTAGAAGATTTTGTGAAATGGGTAGTCAAGTATGCAATTCAATCAACCTGTACATTAGATTTTAGATTTTCGTGATTTGGTCGTATAGTGTATAAAGCCTAGACAAGAGATGGTGTATTGCTCTGCATCTCTGCTTGCTTTCACTTGAAACTGCAGGATTTTGTGTTGGCAGGATGGTGTTGTTCTGTGTACTGTTGCCGAGAGCGGTCGTGCATAATTGATCTCATGGAGGATGAGACATGTCTTGCTTTAAGATGTTCCGGGGGAGTGTAAAACCTGCCCCCCATGTACAACTTAATTTGTTACCTTTTCTTGAGTACAAGCTCTACAATTATTTTACATAAATAATACACCTTATATTTAGGAACGGAGGGAGTATGAATAAATGTTTTCACAATCTTCTCAAACTTGGGTATGGATTTTTTTTTTTTTGAGTTTCAGTTATGGGCTATATTTGATAATGAGATCAGATTTTGGCATTTTGCATACTTGTTTGTCGCGACAGCAGCATAAAGTATTGAGATCTCAACTGTATAATAGTGACAAGAAGTTATGGGTTTGCGAATCTATTGCTGTCGAATCTTCTTGTTTGAGATGGCTTGTAGTCAAATCCTGCTTTTGAGCTAGGGTGTAATCAGATGCAGTGTAATTGGGTAGCAGACAGGTGTTGCTTGGTTTGCATGTGCTGGACGTGACGATCCTGGCCTGGAGCATCCTTTGGTCTGCAATATCTTCTCTGTTCCTTTTCCTAGACCAGCAAATGCATCTTATCACCGATTGCCTCACTAACCTCGCTGCCATCATTTAACTCTGCCCGATGAACAACCGATCACAACTCCCCGTCATGCTCAAACTACTACTGTGATTGGTCATGTTCATGTAATAGGTTCAGTTCCTAGTACGTATGTATATGGTGTCATATAATCACGCATGTCTTAGACACCGACCTGTGAGCTATTAAATATTTCTCTGTTCCTTTTCCTAGACCAGCAAATGCATCTTATCACCATTTGCCTCACTAACCTCGCCGCCGTCATTTAACTCTGCCCGATGAACAACCGATCACAACTCCCCGTCATGCTCTAACTACTACTGTGATTGGTCATGTTCATGTAATAGGTTCAGTTCCTAGTACGTATGTATATGGTGTCATATAATCACGCATGTCTTAGACATCGACCTGTGAGCTACTAAATATTTCCAGTTAGTCTCGCTCATGTTTATTTCTATGACAGTTGACTGGTTGAATTTGTAGGAATATCCAACCATTGAGGCCCATCAAAATCAGTACGACAGTAAATTTTAGAACTGTAAAGGCTGCACCAGCAAATGAGATCAAGTCTTCAGACCGTGAATGCTATGTTGGTCGGCCTGCCTGTAAATACACTACACCTGAAAGATTTAGTTGGTAAATCTATGAGATCAGGTTAAGTTGTCATTACATAGAACATGAACATGTAAATACAACACATATGAAAATTTGAAATCAGTCTCGCCGACATGGAAACAACTTTAATAATTAACTAACCTGTGAATCCATCCATTGGTCTCTCTGAAATCTGAAGCACTAGCCTTCATGGTTGCAATCAGTTGAAGGGCTCCTCCCTTTCGTTTGCTGTATCTTGTTGCATCATACAATTTGATACTTTTTTTTAATTTCTGAACATACTTTGTGATATTTGGTGAAAAGGCAGCTACATGTGATATTTGGTGAAAAGGCAAGCCAGTGATGAATCAACCTAATCTATATTTGTACCAAATTTTAAATTGATGTGAATCTACTTCTTCTGTATGAATAAACATACAGTGTGACCACGTCATTCTTTTATTTGCCAGCCGACGCATTATTTTTAATTCTGTACATTCTCGATGCTCGCCCCGTCCCTCCCGTATAAATCCAATTCAATGTTGCGTGGAAAACTCGCATCATCTGAATGGATTCATTGACGCGTTAGAACATTTAATGCCAGGGAACAGGTATGCACTGTGTCCGTGTACGCTTCAGCAATGTATTCACATATAACAAATCGTTCGAGCTGAATATGCACTGGTCCCTAGGTAGCTGTGCAGTGGTGGTGGTTCAGGTGGGGGGCGCACCCGAGTGCTCCTCGTCCGCATCCCCTCCTTTGGTTCATAGGATAGGAATATCAAGAATAGGAAAACCATAGGAAGTGAGATGACATGTATCTCAATTCCTATAGGGAAAGAGATGCCCCTTGATTCATAGGATAGGAACTTAGGTCTAGGCTAATGTTTTTTTCCTTTGAAATGTGATGGAAGGATTGGATCCTACATAGGAATAGGAATTCATTAGGACAAGCCAATAGCTCCGAAGGATTTTTTCCTACAAAATTCCTCTAAACCCAAGGAGGCCCAAATGTTTTCACAATATTCTCAAACTTGGGTATGGATTTTTTTGTGTAGTTTCAGTTATGTGCTGCTCCCTCCGTCCCATAATATAAGATCGTTTTTCAAGTTAGCTTGACTTGAAAAACAATCTTATATATGGGACAGAGGGAGTGTTTTTGATCATAAATCAGATTTGCATTCTTCTCTGTTGTGACGGCCTTAACATCTGTGTAGTATATTTGCTGAGGTGGAGAAAAAAAAGAAGAGAGAATGCTTCTCGATGTGTGACACAGAATGTAATGTACTTGCCGCATACGTTTCTGATTTGCATACGTTGCAGATGAACATGATCTCATTTCCTGATTTGCATTACGTTGCAGATGAACATGATCTCAGTTCCTAAACATTTGCATATGTTTCTGATTTGTGCAATGTACAATACAAAGTTACTGAACAACTTGACGTTGTAAATTTTTTGCTATGTTTTTCTCCTCCGCATTGTCCAAAGTTACTGAACAACTTGTTCTTATAAATTCTTTGCAGGCTACCGGAGAAGGGCATACGCAAATGGACATAGTAGTGGGCAAATGGGTGGTTACAAGTTGCGATAAATTTTGGGTTAAAAAACTTGTAGGTTTACTCGAACTCCTGCTGTCATCTGATTATCACTGAATCTGAGACTTACGCCGTCGACTATTGCTGTTGAATCAGTGGACAAAGGTGGTGATATTGACGACGTTGGGATGGAAATTTTTGCAATAGTAATTGAATTATGCCGTCATCTATTGCTGTCGAATTATGCTGTCAAAAGTTGTTTGGGTGTCATTTGTTTCACGTTGACCTCTTTTTTTGAGCTAGGGTGTGATCAGATGCAGCGTGATTGAGCAGCGGGCTAGTGGCCTGGTGCTATTTGGTTTGCGTTTGCTGGGCGTGACAGCTCCTGGCCTAGAGCCTCGTGATGCATCCAGGACCGTGTTTGGTTACCATCCAGTGGTAGCCCGGCCAGACCTGTCACGGCAAGTGATTGGCTTGGAGGCGCGGCAGCTGCGCTAGGTCCTAATTCGGCTTAGGATAACAGGGATAGCTAGCAGCGAAATCACAATTGGCGTACTTGCTTGTTGAGCAGCTATGTCACCCTTGTTTGATGGAGATCTTCCCCGATGGATATAGTAACCGTCGGAGAGCAAGAGAAGACAACGCCGGTCAAAATTAACACCAGACCATAGATTTGATCCGCATCAAACTGAGAAACATAGACCATAGATTTCATCCAGTGGTAGTTCAAAAAGAGTGAGAAAACCGGCGCACCACTAGGTGAGGGGAGGGCTGGGAAACGAGACTGGTGCGAAAGCACCGCCGGTCGCAGGCGGCAGAGGCAGGCGGTTCGGCAGGTGGTCATGGGCGGTTTTGCGAAAGACGATGAATAGTGGGAGCGGGAGGTGGAAGAAAGCCAACCGGGCCGTCCGCATTTGATCAAACAGTCTAGAAAAAAAATCAACTGACCAATTTTGTTTTAGCTTGCTGACCCCTAGGTAGGCCCTTAGAGTAACTCTAATAGAGTCGCCATATAGTCTGGATCACCATAATAACCGCCAATATGACGATGTTGGGCGAACAACCGAGTCGACGTATGGCTCCTGATCGCCATAATTTATGGAGGGCACTCGATAAACGACCGTGTAACCTTCAAATATTGAGGCTGGGAGGGCCAACGTGACACTTACTCCAAACCAAACCGCCAGAGAGGTGAATTTGAACTTCTTTCTCCTGGCGCCGCGCACGGGATTTGAAGTAGCCCAACCTTCCACGCACCACCGGCAACGGACACCCAACCATTATAATGCCACTCCATCGGATTCCCGTGGCCGACCTGTTGCATGGCCACCACGCGCAACATCATCTCATGGCTTGCGTATGAGCTGGTTGAGAGGAGTCGTGTGAGCAACCGCGATAGTCTGAACAGTCAAGAGGCACACGAGCAGCCCACGACAGCATTTCTCACTGGGAGACGTGCTCTTTGACCGTTCGTCGTCTCCCGCCTGTCGCCTCCCCAACTGCCTCCTTAATGACACTCATAGTGGCGTAAGGACACCGCCCTCTCCTCTCTCACTATAGTTCTCTCTCTGGCGCCTCCCATTCTCATCTCGTCTGCTTCCAACCCCCGACCATCGTCTTCGATGACACACTCGGAGAGCCCCCCTCATCTTCAATTTTGGGGATGAGGACGAGGAGGATCAGGAGGGCAGCACGTGGACCCTCTATCCCCTCCCCCCTTTGGGAGCAGATGGTCCTGGCCTGGAGGAGGTTCAGCAAATGGACGCGCAAATGGAGCAGTAGATTTGGGCCCGTGCCTGCCACCGCGGACGAAAGGCTCGCCTGGGCCGCCACCGCCGAGGTGCATTTCTAAGCCATCAAGGTCAACATTGCCGCATTCTACGCAGGTGGTGAGGGTGGCGGTCATGGCCATGGAGGTGGTCATGGCCACAACTAGGCGGTCGGCGTGGCCGTGGCTATTGTGGTGCATTATAGAGTGGAAAAAGTGAAGTATATCAATTTAAGAGTGGCACAAAATGAATGGTCAGAATGTAGATTTTCCATAGTATAAAAAGGAAGACCGGGTATGAAATGGAAATCAAACAAAAAAGATAGCTCCATGGAGCATGTCAACTCTGTGTTAGCCATATAGCACGATATTTAGAGTTGAACACTTTCAAATGCATGGCTAGGTGAGAGCAGATCTCGACAGAGCTGGAGTCACTTCTATGACTAAAAGGAATACAAATAATTGAACTAGCAAATAACCAGGTGGAAAATTGTACCGTGTGATAATAGCATGCATACCTTTTTGTTGACACTTTTCCATGTACAAATTGACACTGGGCTACTCGGCAAGAGTTTTCATCTTTATATATCCATCATAAATATTGGGTGACCGACGTGCCGATGAGGAGCTTGACCGCTGCACAAAAGCTCAACATGCCGACGAATGGAAGCGAAGCTACACTCCATCGTTTATTTACCTTCAAAGGGACAACAAATAAGGACAAAGAGCGAGAACAAAACTAAATGAAGTAGAATTCTGTTAATCGGTTCCCTTAATCGCTAGTTAGATACGTTCCTAATTTGATAAGGCTGTCGTGACAGTATAGTGGACCAACCTTCGAAATAAAAGGGATGGAGGAAAGACGAAAGGATAACATGACAAGGCACACATAATACATTTTCAGGTTAATAACTCATCGACAGAGATAAAGCAACAATGCTTATCGGCTGAGGTCATATAAACTCGCTGTGGCTCCACCGATGATTTCATTCATACCTACAAACCGATAAATCGCGTGTGTACATGCAGCCACGCGAGGTCGTTATCAACACCGATCGTTCCCACGTGATTCGTGCAACTTAAATACATCGAGCGCGTATAACCTTATCCAAGGCACCGTAGAGAAGCTGGTATAGCTCGCGTATTACCTCTGTCCATGTCCAGCAGATGGCCCACAAGGCAGGCTCGTGCATTTAAACGAGACCTCTGTGTGCACCCGACGGATCTCTGCACCAGGCGGAAACCAGCGAGGGAATAGGTCACGCCGCTCTCCTCGCTCCTCTCTCTCTCTCTCTCTCCTGCGACATCGGATCTCGCAGCCCCGTCGCCACTATCGACATCGCCGGCGGGCATCCTCGCTGTTGCGGAGGTAGAACTCTCCTCCCCTTCCTCTCCTATCTGTCCCCATCCCTCTCTCCTCCCTCCCATCCCCAGCTCTCTGCCACTCGCGCTGCGCTGGTCGTGCTTGTTCTCCGATGCGGATGGGTGAAGCGGCAGCCTCCTCTGGTCACGCAGGGGAAAGAGGGACTCGTCTCCAGCTGGGCGTGGCTAGCACCGATGCATCCTTTTGCCATCATCTCCCCTTTCCCTTTTGTTTGTATGTAGGTTCAGATCTGTCACTAACCTCCCTTTCCCCTATGGATTAGAGATGGTTGGGTTGTTTTTATATTACGCTAGCTTATGGAAATGAAGGAATCAGTACGTAGACAAAATAGTTATGCAAATGGTGCAAATAGTATGAATAATTTGTGCATATATTTTTTCGCCGTTCTCCTTCTGTATTCCTCTCATCGTTGCCGCAGCCGACAAGCATGTGTTCATCCATGTCCCTAGCTCCCAGCGCAGTTCCACACCACCTGCATCACACCACACCGCCAACCAGTTTCCCCCTCTCCCTCTCATACGTCGCCCTGAATGCAACGCGGGCTATGGCATGGAGTACGTTTCTGAAGTTCCTTTCCATCCATGTTCTTCATTCCCAACTAATTAATCTCTTTTTTTTCCGTTGCAGCATGGAGGATGCAGTTTCTGGAAGTGGGAGAACAAGTACATACAATACTTTCAGCGTGCGTTCGGGACATCTGATTTCGCATGCATCGGTCCATCACCACGTATCTCTTCTCTAACAGAATCAAGCATTGCTGAAGAACATTTTTATCATGGGGCTCCTGAACCTGCGAGCCATGGCCATGATGTTCATGCACAAACTCTGAAGCTTAGCTGCTCTGCGAAGGCACTGCAGTAGTTTTCATATGTACTCTCTCCGTTTCAAAATGTAGTGCGTATAGAATTTTTGAAAAGTCAAACTTTACAAATTTTGATCAAGTTTATAGAGAGAACTACTTATATCTACAATATCAAATATATAAAATATGAAACTATGTCTTATGATGAATCTAATGATATATGTTTGGCTTTCTAGATGTAAATGTTTTTCTCTACAAACTTGGTCAAAGTTGATGAGGTTTGACTTTTTAAAAAATCTATAGGCACTACATTACGAAACAGAGGGAGTATTTATTTTTCTTTGTATGCTCCGTAATGCATGTATCAGCTAGTGCGCATTGCTTTTTCATGCGGGCAGACGGCTGGCCTATAAATAATACATCTCCAAACGTTTGTGTGCATGCAACAGCATCATGGCAAAGTTGTAATCGAGATACGTAATTTGTCGAACCCTAAACACGAGACACACTGCAAAACAAATCCTAATACACCAAACAGCAGGGACGTCATTAATATCACCATTTACGTGTGCACCACCACCACAGCCACTGACAGTCCATAAATCACGAGTGGACAAGCGTTTAATGAGATCCACCTATTCTACGCCCATCAATTCTCCCAGCTCTCCTGTACTCTGCACAGCCCATCATAACACCCAGCTCGCAGGCTTGTAACGACATAAACAAAAAACGCCGGAATCAACGATTTTTTGTATTGACTAACCTGTTGAGCTCCGTTTGTGCAGAAGCCATGTCCTCTCTCCTAACTCTGTTTCATTTCCGCCCTCTGTTTTACTACAGGCCGGGACAAGAGAGGGTGGTGTTAAATGATGACTGCCCCACGTCAACAGAAGTTATGCCATCTCCAGAACCGTGACGCGCAGCGCTGGCAGACTTTGCATGTATTCCTACGAATCATAAATGCGGTACGGCCCGCTCCTGTGATGTATATCGCGATGTATTCGAAGGATAAACGATTAACGCGACGCGTATTGCTAATGGGGCTATATTAAGTAAGAATCGCGATGCGCACGCGGACGCCCAGGATAGCGGCATCGCGTGGCCGCATGTCCCAAAAATTCACGTCCCCTACAAACCCACTACAATACATTAATAGTTAGAGTAGATTTCCATCTCCTAAGTATCCTGAATGACAGAAATTGCCCGTTTAAGACAATTGATCACATTGTGCCCGGTTTGGCACTCTTTTTTTTTCAGGAATATGTAAAGCTTCCGTATCATTTCATTGATTATTTTTTGTGGGTATATCATTCCATTGATATGGGAACAAGTTCAGCAGTTTACATGGTGTAACTCAACTTTCTAATTTTTACCCACCTGCGCGGTCCTCGCAAATGGTGCTCGCATGCATGTCAGATCTGGTTCGTGGTTAGGTGCCACGGTGCAAAGGTACCTTGTTCGGTGATTCCTACGTGACATGTGACCTGGAGCGACACAGCTTCGTTTGCCCGAACAAGCTAGCAACCGAGCCACCAATGAGCCGCCGTGATTTCTCCCGCAATTGCCACTGGCCTTGCTGCTCTAGTCCACACAGGAAGGGTCCAATAAGAATACCATTTCTCAGTGGCGCATAACCGCCGGTGCTGCAAGTGGACCACACCGGGCTACCGATGCTACGGCCAGTGATGTGAGATGCTGCAAGTCAGAGTTGCCAGCACTGCAAGTGAACCACGTCGTCCATTGATGCTGCGATGGCGATGCTGCACACTACAAGGGCCAGGCACCACTACTGCACCGATGCTAAGCTTCTAGAGCATGACGAGAGCTGCTGCGAGACGATGGTTGGTGCTGCTGCAAGGGACGGCATCGCTGTGAGCCAAGCTAGCGGGGGTGTGCAGATGTTGCGAGCGGGAGAAGCAGTCCTGCTAGTGTGGTGAGAGAGGACGACACAGAGCAGGAGGTGCGTGTGAGGAAGACACACCGGTCAGCGTCTCCCAGAAAAAACATAGCTGATGTTTTTGTCTCGAAAAACAACTATTATTATAACTATTTTTGTGTACACACCATGAATCAGGGTACGAATTTACAACTATGACTGTATGGTGCACATCCCCGTTTTGAATAAAAACATGTTCCTGAAACAGCTCACAGTTACAATATGTATTTATCACTGCACCAAAGTTAATATCTAAATTATACTTATAATTATATATACGTAGATTAGAAAAATGCAAGTATAACGTTGGCAGCGAAAATGAGTGGAATGAATAACACAACAAAAAATAAGAACTATTCACAGCTAGGTTTGCTTTTATTTATCTGATTAAATATGCGATTAAACTTTTATAAATTTACAGGTTTATGTTGTGTCGAAGTCAACGAATTTTGTCCAGTTTTTTAAAACTTGTATTGTATTGGTGCACCAAAGTTGGGTGGCTTGGAACCGACGCGGGCAAACATGTAGAGATAACCTATAAACACCATAGCGCCAGATTAAAATCGAACAAACAAGCATGCCAAATCTACAATCGGACAAGAAAACAGCCAGGGAACTCATGAACAAGCCGTGTTTATGCGTGACTATGAAATAGAGAGTAGCCTGTTCATGAGAAACAGAGAGGAGGAAATCTCTGAGAATCGCCATATAAAAGAAGAGGCAGAAATAACAAACCTTTATGGACTAACAGGGCACGGATAATGATCCTCCAGCAATTGCTGCGCCCCCGCCGGGGCAGAGAGAGATCTGCAGGATTGGAAGATGAATTAGGAACAGAAAAACGTGCAGGATTAGCACGTCATAACCATGCAAGCACTTCCGGAGAGAAGTGGATCTGCCCAAGAGAAGGTTACAGGATATCACGGCGGATTCATCACGGCGGGGTCGTGGCTCCTACCTGCCGGAGAAGATCAGGCACGCAGAAATTGACTAGGGTTCTTTCGTTCATGAGATCCGCATCGGGCCTGGATGGAGCGATGCAGACGATAAGGGAAGGGGGAAGAGAAACCAGGCATTATAGAACTGCCTGTACGCGAGCCGGACGCGGCTCTAGCGGAAAACTGCGGCTGCATATGGGTCCGATGCCTTCGCGGGCCCACGTTATCAGTGGCTATGTTGGTACGTTGGTTGGTTCGTCTCGAAACTTCGTTCCGACCAAGGAGCGATCTGGATCTGACCTCCAATACCCGAACGGAAAGAAACCAGCGCCGAAGACGCGCGGCGCACGCCGCGCCCGTGCATCGGCCCGTGATTCTGCCCATAATTAGAACCCTTGTTATTTGTGATTTGTATGGCGTCGTAGTGCGCTCATGGATGCAGTAATTACAGTGTAAGTCATGTGTATATATTTTCAAGAATGTTCTATAGAACCACATTCGAGATTACCAAAAAATACTTATGCATTTAGGTGATATCTACGTTCTAAGAGAGATGATTGCTTGGTTATTTTTTAGTTTTTTGTTCTCTGAAGGCATAACATTAGTAAGTTTAGGAATTAGGAAGTCACAAAATCCGGTAGCGTGTGTAAGCCACCGGAAGTCTTGCATAGCTGCTGGGCAACTTCCCGAAAACCTCAAAGTTGGCTATAGTCTGAAATTTTGGCAATGGCTGGCTACAATCTAAAAAATTGGTAACAGTGTCAAGTGAGTTTTTCAGAATGGAATGAACTTTTATTGAGATGTGGGTATTAGACACTTACTCACCATAAGATTGGTACATCAGTTTTGCAGTGAACAGGTCATATTAACTTGAGTATATCTCGCAAAAACTTTAATAGGTACTGCTAGAGGGAATCAACATTGTAACTGAATTTGTCAGACACGTCCATCAGAAGCTTCGCCCTTGGCTCATGCTTTTCCTGAACGAAAAATTAAGGAAGACATCACAAGTGAAAAGAAGTACAAAATACCGATTTCACAACTAAGAGTACTTTCAATCTTTAAAATTTTGTTGGCACTGAAACTCCTTGGAGAAAGAGTATATTTTGTATGACCTACAATAGCAACAACAAACCAAAAGTAAAGATACATCCAGAACTCCATAACAATGAATAGCTTGCAAAGAGTAACAATGGAAGGTCATTACAGGGGGAAATCAAAAATTGCAAGGTTATTCCAAGATTAACAACGGATCTCTGGATTGCAATATGTACGCAAACAGAAAATACAGTAGATGATAGTATACCCTTCATGATCTACAAAGCGAATCATCATCATCATCTGAACTACACAAAGCGCTACCATTATGATCTCCTTCACATGCACTTTCTCTACATGAACATTACAGCAAAGACGACGCTGTCGTGGCTGCGACACCAGAGGCCACAAGTACTTAGAAGCTACACCAAGCGGACCGCGCTGTGGTGAAGAAGACAACCCCGAGCCCAATATGGAGGAGAGCCTGTTGAGACAATGGAACCGACGACGCCGTCATCGCCGGTCAATGTAGTAGTATACATGACTATCCTTGTTGCCACCAGAAAGAGAAGATGCTAGCCAATTTCCATCCTGCCATGTTAGGTAGAAGGATTCTATGAATGCCATGTGTATGCAAGGGGAAAGCCTAGAGTAATCATGTATATAGGTAAGACCATTTTTTTCTAATGAGAACAGAACATAACACAATAGTTCAGTATTGATAAACATGAATATTAGAGAACAACTTTCCATCAAAGGGAAACACAATTGCAGCATTTTGCAATTGATGGTAACTAATGGATTCATCTGTTACATTTGACTCTTGTTTTGGGGACATGTAGTTGGGATCACAATTTTACACGACGGAAACTTGCCTGCATCCCTTCCTTCCACTACTCAATGGAACCTTTGGGCAAAAGTTCCAATAGCTTTATCATTCTCTATTATGCGGATCAGCTCCAGAATCATACACTTTAGCTCCACCTGCCTACAAAGTCATGGACGTCAATCTTATTTGGTGAATGCTAATTTCCTTACCAACTTCAGTTTGGCATATGATTAAATTATTGCTCGTGAAAAACTTCTAGTGGACTAAATAAGAATTTGGATGTCAAAGCGTTCAAGAGGTCGGTAATAACGGGAATCATTAACTTCTCAATCTTGAGGAGCTAAAATGCAACAGTAAAGCAGAGAAGAAGAAGATGAGTATAAGTTGAAAAAAAGGTGTGCATCAGCATCATTGTCTTAGAACCAATTATTAAAGACATAAATGCACCTGACTTAAAAAAGTAAGCTTTCTTCTTTTTGGAAATTCACTAAAATTGAATAGGAACACCTGTGTGGTCAAAGTGTCTAACAGTGCCTGTGGCTTCCTGTATTTGTTGTATTTTTTCTGATGTAGACAAATATTATGGCATGCCAATGCTAGTACTGAATTATTGTGAGTTCTTGGTATTACTAAAAGAGTTGAAAAAGAGAACTTACAGAGATGCTTCTTGGATTCCCGCAACATAGCCTCTGTGTTTTAAACTGAAGGTATGACTGCATGAGTAAAAATGATATAAGAAGAACATAGCACAGAAGCATTCAACAGGAAATAAGACAATCTGAGCATTAAGACTAAAACATACTATCATCAACCTACAGACTATTTCTTTTGATAGTTGTTAAATTTCATAGCATATAACAAAAGGCATTTTTTTTTACTCCTTGCAGCAAATGAGAACATGTATGATCTAAAATGCGCTATAACAATTAGACTCTCCATTTTACAAATGACGTAATAATGCTAAAAAGAAATAACGGAAAGAACACCAGCAACCAATTGGAAGGAAAGCAACGATGTACGTAGCTAAAGCATGGCGGCCATGAGAGTTAATGAGTAAATGCATGCGAATGGGTACATGTCCATGGTAGATTTTAATCCAGGGAAAAAAATAGTTTCAGTTAAGATGGGGCAAATTGAAATTGCTGATCAATTTATTAACTTATTACTGCACTCTGAACATGTCCTTGCATTGTTTAGTATAGGCATCTACAATTTAAGGCCCCTTAAACATCAAGGATGAACATCAAGTGGATCAGTCATCCGTCACATATAACTTGATTGTAAACATAATAGAGGAGATACACGCAATTCTAGCTCAAGCAGAGAAGGCAAGCATAGTGCAAACAAGGGAGATGATTCTGCACTTCCCTTTGAATAGGTAGCAGTTGCGGTAGTTGTAGCAGCAGGTGACAACCAGGATTCAAGAGGAATGCTATCATACATTTAGAGCAGTACCAACATGTACATCAAATATGTTAGACCAATGATCTAGAAATTGCAAAAAAAAAATTGTAATGAATAAAGCAGAGGTCCACAAACCATACATAACCTGATTAATCCCTCCTAAGGATATATTCGGTGCCTATATGAATACAACCATCTACCTTTTATCTGAATCTGAGGGAAAACACCAAAGTTAGTTTACATTGAAAAGCAACATCAAATGGCAAAAGTAATCACAATAGTTTTAATAGTGGCATTTGGAAGCATAGAACCAAGATCAAATTACCATTAGAAAAATAAAATCTACAAAAAGAGGAAGATTAGATATAGAAGCTTGTTCTGAACAATTTAAGATATGTGCATCATAATAAGGGACTAACAAACTACCGCACTTGAAAGATAAATGTATCATGTGAACCGAAACAGAAGGAGCATGGAAAATTTGTACACCAAACTAAAAAATATGTTTGTTTGCACACCGGCTAATTGTTCCACCTAAAATTCAATGAAAATTTGGTGAAAAATAGAGCATATTATCTTCATCACTTCATCTATTACCCCACAAAATGCCAGCAGAATGTCTTACCCATAATTTTTTTCTAAACTTCTCAAGCAATGGGTAAATAAGAACCGCAGATACTGCCAGCTGACTCCACCAGAAAGGATTCTATTGTTCTTGTTCAAAAATACGTTGGCTTGGATACCTGCGCACCAACCCTGGAAATGTGATGAATACCGAAGGTATATACTGGTAGGAGGTTGTATATGCATACCAAGGAGCCTTGGCAGCCTTACGGCATGCTATATTGCTGAACAAATTGAATCCAATACCACTGTCAATACCTGGAGAGAAAAACATAGATATAAGCGCAAGAGAGAAAGTTTGAATAATTTACCTTGGAGAATAAATTACCATCCATCTTAGCATAACCAAAATGAAAATATATCCCCTTTAAGAGTACAAATCGCATCCTGAGCCCGTCATGTCCGTGGGAATCACTTTTCTGGCGCAATGAACTAAACATGATGATAGGCTTCTGAATGTACATATTTGTACATGCAACAGTTGCATGACCTTCCTGCATCATCAGATATAGTTCATTTTACTAATTAGTGCTGGAAAGTCCAACACTAATAAACCACACTTCTTACTAACTTGCCTACAGAGTACAGATATATTTCAATGAAGGCTCTAACTCCGTTGAAGTAAAGAAGGCTAAGCAAGAAAGTGTACTGAAATTTTCCAATCAAAGTTAGTCTATTATGACATGGGTATTAAACTCGAGACTAATCTTTTCAGATTGAACATTAAAGGACAAATAAAATCATTTGACAACGCATGCCTTGAAAAGATAATGTTAGTATAATGTTAGTTCACTGGCTATACTGTTAGCCTCCTTCTGCGAGGAGTGCGTGGAGCAGCCGAGTCCAAACCTCGAGGAGCCGTTCCGGAGCTCGCGGCGGCCGAGCTAGTTCCGCGCGTGTCCAGCACGCCGCAAGAAGTGAGGCCACGCACTGGTGCACGGGTTGCAGCGAGCAAAATAATCACATGGGGTCGTACAGGAGAAAGAGGTTACCGGAGTTGAGGCCGGAGACGCGGCCGTCGCGACGTCGGGGCCGAGGGCGCCATGCTGCTGCGCCGCCGTTGTTGATGCGCCGCCGCCGCTGCTGTTGCGCTGTCCATCCCGAAAAATCAACACCGGCGGGCCGCTGGCTCCTATGGCCAGCCAGAGGAGGCCATGATCACCAAGTTTTGAAAAGAGGGATCTTTTATAGAAGAAAATTAGCATTCTTCCATGAAAACAAATCAATAGTTTCTTAAAAGAAGGTAGATAAACACATTACAGAGTAATTACTGTAATTAAATAAAAAGATAAGGAGGAGAAAGTCCAACCTCTCATGGAATGGGGGCGGCGGCTGGATGGAGGCGAGGTGAATTTAGGCGTGGAGCGGCAGTAGGGCCTGGACCGTGTCCGCGATGGAGATGCAGGAAGCAGAGGTGTCCAGCGACGGCGGGAATGGGGGCAAAGTGCAGCGGCGCCGCCGGCGTGCTGAGGAGGCGCACTGGTGCTGGATGCAGGCCTGGTGGTTCGCTGGCTCCCGTGGCCGGTAGGGGAGAATCCCTGAGGGGAGAGCACGCCATGCTAGTGGAACAGATCAGGGGAGAGACCGGGGGAGCAGCCGCTAGTGGAAGAGATCAGCAAAAGAGAAAGAGGTGGAAACGCCTCGAAGCATCTCAAAGGCTGAAGGCCCAGCCACTTAACTCGTTTGACAGGCCACGTCACAGCCAAATAAAAAAAAACATTACAAAAAAAAAGACGTGGCAAGCAGAAAGAATAGACGTGTAGCTCCACCCAGGCCCACCACTACGGAAGACCGACCACGCTACCCAAGGCCGGCCATGGCAAAAACTGAATCGCTGCAGTCACAGCCGCGTAACACAACCACGTAAATGAACAGGAAGCAGTAAGAAAAAAGTCAAAAAAAAGAAAAAGCGGATCGCTCCCGCTTTAGTATTGTTACTTATTACGAGAGCCTGACGCAACCGAGTGCTACTTGTGGAGGGGATCGGCGGTGGCAGGTCCCATCGGCCGGTGGACATTTTCTCGTACCAGTGCGAGACAGAGATATTTTTTGAAAGTGTTATAAATAGCTCTGCAGTGCACAAACTTGCAACACATGCTTGATTTTTTTTTTAAAAAAAAACTTGCAACGCATGCTGTGCGCTTCAAAGTGCTATGCTCCGATTATAAACTTGAAACGTCGTGTGGCAAAAAGGTCACACGCCAATCACAGCGTGTCCTTGACAGCACGTCGGACCTATTTGTTGAGCTGGCGACGCAGTTAACTCGTTGCAATCTTGGTGATACCTCTTCTCGCAACCAAGTCTTTCGTGCGTGTGCGAACTCTCATCACCAAAAGCTTAGCAAAAAGCTTGGACACGCTGTGCGTAAGCTAATGGGACAAAAATCCCACATTATCTGCGTTCGCTTTCCCCTCACTTGATAAATCACGCAATGATTAATTGGTCAGGAAGATCAAGAACTACATGCTGCAGAGGGAGTTTAAACCTGTGAAGATTCTGAGATCACAGAACATGGTTTCACATTGTCTTGCTAATTATGCATGAACGGCTCGTAGCACCGCTTGTTGGTTGCAACGGCCACCCCCTTCATTCATAATCTTGTATTAGCGGACTGTAAGCCTGTTACTTTGGAATAAAACTTCCTTTAAACCCGAAAATAAGAAAGCACGGTCAAGGCGCGAAAAACAAACCCTCTTCTGTCACCCACAAAGATCTTTAACAAAACTGCCAGAACATCTTACATTCCCTCTATCTCAAAATGTAAGACGTTTTTTGACATTGACATTTTAAGACATGGAGTATTTGCCACTGCGCCACTAGAAGACTGTATATGTACTGGGGCGTCAGAGGTCTTTGGTCTTAAAGAAAAGTCCCTTTGACACTTTAATAGCCCAAAGACCGAGTGCGACTCGTTCTGGCCATGGATGTTCACACGAGTGAGTGACCACCCCGGGCGGCAGTACATATGTGCTCGTTGCTCACAGCCTTAACACACGGTTTTAGTACTGATCTACAGGAGGACCGTAGCTCCCATGGAGAGATCATCGTTTCATTCGAAGGTTCTCCTATCCTTCCTCCTGCAGTCCCTCCTGCTCTCTCAACTTCTAGAAGCACGAATACTAGGTGAGTGCTGAGAGCACTGCACACGAATTTTTTTGTGCACAAGCATATACACGATTCATAGATATATTTTTCTTGGTTTGTTGATTTTCTGTTTGGTAACGGAACATTTTCTGTTACCCTTACGTTTGCCCACTTC
Organism: Thinopyrum elongatum; assembly: GCA_011799875.1. Taxonomy (NCBI): domain Eukaryota; kingdom Viridiplantae; phylum Streptophyta; class Magnoliopsida; order Poales; family Poaceae; genus Thinopyrum; species Thinopyrum elongatum. Next base: position 474,849,590 of record CM022297.1, read on the forward strand.
AGGCGATGCATACAACTACAAGCGCCTGGCCGCGTCTGATGGCGATGATGACGCAGTGCTGTCTTCATCGCACCTGAACCTGCCCCGTGATGCAGTGGACAGGCACTCCAAGCACGCGCCACCGTCGCCGAAGCACGGCCCGTCGCCGCAACCGATCCTTGGTTCCCGGCCGCCGCAAAGGAGCGACGGAGATAGCGTGGAGGAGCAGCAGAGGTGGCTGCCGGCGTCAACAGTAGAACCTGAGCCTCCGCGTGATTACAGTCGCCAACAAGCTGGAGCTGCAGGACACCCGCGCGCCGGCCCGTCCGGGGGAAATGATGGACGCTTTTCTCCGAGCAATAAGATATGCGAGGCAGATATACAAGTTACAGCTCGGACCAGTGCATGCATGATTTACCTAATGCTGACAAACAAGCCTATAGGAATTTAATTTAGTCATCAATTTCGTGCCCGAATTAGAGTGAGCTACTTGTGCTAATTCTACGTTCCCAGTTTCTGTAATTGCAGAAACAGTGGTGATATGTACGAGTAGATGATACAAATTAACTCGCCTCCAATGCAGAGAACTTTCTACATCACAGTAGATCAGATTTTAATATCGAAATTGGCCTAAACCTACTATTTGAAGCAAAGCACTCTCGATCCATATTAACTGTCGCTGATTTAGCATAAAATTATACACTCATCGGCGACAATTAATATGGATTAGAGGGAGTAGGTTTCCTTATAAAAGTGGATTGCATTATATACTAGGATGCCGTGGCCCGTGTTAGGAATCGATACAAGCCACCACGTTGCATATGGTCTGTTTAGTTTTTTTTTATGTAGAATACACTGAATCTTATTTGGCGCCATCAGCGCCACTTACACGCGTTTTCACTAACTGGTGCACCCACCCCCGTCCATATTGGGTTCAGCCCATTTACTTTTTCTCACAGCAGCACGCGCGTGACGTTTGCTAAGTCGCCGGTGAAGTCTGTTTTTTTTATTCTGTTTTTTTGATTTGGTTTTCCTTTCGGGGTTTTTCTTACACTTTTTTGTTTTTTGTTTCTCAAAATTCATGAACTTTTTAACCCGTAAACTTTTTCCAAATCCGTGAATTTTTTTCAAGAGCATGAACTTTTCGCTCTCAACATATTTTCAAATTGGCGAATATTTTTTTCAAACTTTGTAAACTTTTTTCCATTTCATGAAATTTTTCAAATTCATGAACATTTTCCAAACTTCATAAACTTTTAGCTCTGATTTGTTTCCAATTCATGATTTTTTTTCAAAATTTCATGAGCTTTTTCAAATCCATGATTTTTTTGAACTCATGAACTTTTCTCAAATTTGTGAATTTTCCAATTTCACAAACTTTTTCAAAATATGCACAAAAAATCCGTGTACTTTTTCCAAACTCGCAATCTTTTTCCAAGTTCACGATTTTTCTCAAATGAGTGAACTTTTTTTAATTCATAATTTTTTTTGAGTACATGAACTATTTCTGAATTCGTTAACTTTTTTGGATGGACAACCTTTTTTTTTGCATGTTCGTGAACTTTTTTTTTGAAATCCATGAACTTCCAGAAAAATCACTTTAAAAAAAACTTTTCCAAAACTTTTTCAAATATTTCAAAAATCTAAGTGACACAGTAAACGGTACAATATACTGTGCAATAAATGGCGCGTCTACATCTGTTCCTATATTATTTGCGCTGCAATCAGTCACTAGCACCCAGTAGCTCTAGTGGTTAGCAAGACATACATGAGTGTAATAGCACGAGTTCAATTCCTCGAGGAGAGCCCTGGGGGGGGGGGGGGGGTAGTGAGTGTCAGTTGCCTTATGCGGCGGCGGCGGCGGTAAAGGCGCGGAATAGGAGGTCTACGGTCGGTTTAGTTTGCTCCATAGTGGCGAACCAAGCCCAAAATGTTAGGGTGGGCCAAAAGTGAGTTAAGCTTGAATTTATTTTTTCTTGTTTCTTTTTCTTCACGGTTATATGGGTTGGGCCTAAATCTTAGGGTGTGGCCCACCCCACCCTACATCCTACTGGATCCGTCCCAACCAAAAGTGAGATAAGCCTTTCTTCGGGCACCTATAAATCAGAAAATGCAAAGGCGTTACAAGTTAAACTGAAACTATAGTCCCAAAAAGAGGAATGTGCCACGTATTTATTACTCCCTCCGCTCACTATTAAAAGATGGTCTAACTTTTTCTAATTCATATGTATATAGATGCATGTTTGTGTGTTTATTCACTCATTTCAGTCTGTATGTAGAGGGAGTACCTTTTCCGATATTCCACTAGTTTGTGAAGCTCTCAGCAGAACATCCTCCATTCGTCTTACTTTATCAAGATTTGACCAAATCTATAAGGAAGACTGACAAGAACACATATATTTTAAACTACATTTTCCCCTTCAATTCCACCACTTTACAGAGAATAGGTAATTTCCAGTGCGTTGCAAAGGGGACATAATCTGTACATTACCGGCGCTAAAATTTTAGTGACTCTTTTACGCAGTCAATGTGATTTATGTGTCATTTTACTGTTAAAGTGACTATGTACCAAAAAATGGACTTTAGTTAATAATCAAACCAATACCTATTGTTCTTTGCGAAAAAAAAAATCAATACCTATTGGCTAACCAAAGAAAACATGATTTTATTTAGTATAAGAAAATAAGACATGGGGCATTTGATGCGATTTTAATGGAAACCCGGTGGAGAAATAGAGATCAGAGGGGGGGAACGGATGTAGTGTTGGGAAACGTAGTAAAAAACGGCCTACAATCAAGATCCTAGGAACACTATGAAGATGCATACAAGGTTAGATCGGATTGTTACCAACTTCGAGTTGCAGCGGAACGAGGGTTGGTGTAGATCGTTCTTTAAGTCTCTCGAACCATCTCACGAACGATCCCTCAAACAAAGATCGAAAGCACGATCTCTCTGCAGATTACACGCGTACAACCATCATGATCCGGTAGCGCTTCGTCGTCCAGAGTTTTGCGTGACCGGAGAACTAGAGGAGGGAAAAGAGAACCGCACGGGGCTTCTATATCATGTTGACAAGAGAAAACTAGAACTAGATCTAGTCTAGAACAAGTCTAGACAAGAACTAGAGCAAGAGAGAACTAGAGAGGGGGCACCCCTCATGTGTACAGAGAGAGAGAGAGAGAGAGATATATTCACTGTCCCGGCATCCCTTTTCTCGTTACCTTTTCTCATTCTCTTGTCCCGGCATCCCCGTGATCAATTCACTGTTTGTTTGGCCAGACGATGATGAATGTTGTCACATAGAGAGGGCCCTAAGAATATCTCTCCATTGTCGGAGGAGAAAATCTCATTCTTGAGCTATCTAGTCCCTCGTCATACATTTCTGATGAACCTGTAAGTTGTAGTTATGATCACCCTGTTACGGATGCCGTTGGGACAACCCCAAAGTGCAACGTCCGGTGTGGAGTGACTCGATACTCTTATGGCCTAAGGAAACATACATATGTTAACTCTCGTGTAATGAATTATAGACTTTAGACGATATAATCTCAAAGTATAACAAACAACTTGGCTCAACTCAACACGAGTGTTCTACCAACATCGTGCTCTCAAATGTTACTATTATTAAATTTATGCCCATGATGAAGAAAATGGAATCATCAAATTAACAACTGAGCTAGTCCTAGAGGCAAAAACTAGGAATCTGGTTTTACCGTTTATATATATTCAAGAACCATAGTAGTTATAGCATAGAATATAAAGATTAACTGTAAACTTTGAAATAAATTGTCTCTAGGGCGTATTTCCAACATGTAGGGACGTTGGACAAAGAAAGGGCAAAAGAGCGGACATTGTTCCTTTTAAGTAGGGAGCGAAAGAGGGGGAGATTGTTCTTTTTTCAAGTAGGAGGGGCGATATACTTACGATTAGTGTCATATTTATTTCAATAATGTACTACCAACAAGGAAACTACTTGCATAACCGCGCATTTGTTTTTCTTTCTGAAACACATGAAGGTTTCCAAATTGTTTAGTGATGGGTTGTTAAGTGACCTAACCCGTTAAGAAAAGCATGAACTTTGACGCAGTTTATTTCACTGTAAATAATTTAAACCATTATTAGAAATGTCAGTAACATCACAGATAACCACTTTCCCCAACCTACGACCCTCCCACTCTCTCCACATTTTCCCCTCGCGATAACTTCCCTTCTTACCCTTAGGGAGTTCTTTTCCCTCCTCCAATGTCTAGGGTTTTCACAGTCGCCACCATTCTGGTCCACCTCGTCGGCCAACCGCCAACCTCATCGATGTCACAGAGAAGGTGACACCTGTGCGGAATAGTCTAGCACTACTCAGTGATAGCATTATCGTCGCTGGTGTCGTCCGTTCTCACCTCCGCTGCTATGTCGTCCACCTCTTTGCGATTTTCACTCTACTCGGCCCACTCCACCGTGATCGACATGGTGATTGAAGCTGATATGTCCAGGGTAAAAGCCACACATGCTGCCAATAAGGGTACAACAAAAAAGTAGGCGTAGGCCCACCTCCAGCATGCAAAGAACCTAAGTCTGGCCCCTGTATCCAAGAAGAGGGAGAATCATTATTACAGTGCAACAGGACCATGTTTTTTGGGCCAAACAAAATAAAACATTTCAATTATTTGTACCAAACTTTTTTACATTTTCAATACTCATCTTATCGCAAATGTATATTTATTATTTATATACATAGTTCTATATATTATCGTCAATATGTTTTAGATATAACTATCAGAATCAATGTTACAAACAAGTTCATATATATTAGGATGTGTATTTGCCATAGTGTTTTCATATTTGTACATTTTATAATGCTACACAAAAACTCTTATCATTGCAATTGTTATTTCTTGAGTAAACGATGTTTATGAAACTCGCCTTTTATAGTAGATTCACTGTAAATCTAAGCAACCTAATGTTACCACATTAAACATTTGTATGTAGCCATTTTTATTGTTTTCTTGAATATCTATAAAAAATAATGGTAGTCTATTTAAGAGTGTATCAATCTACCTAACCACTTGGAGAGGTTTCTAGTATCAAGCTTAGGTGAAACTTAATACATAATTCTATATTGCATGAAGTGTCAACTAGTAATTTGTCCTCGTATCACGTGTTCCGCTCTCATTTCATGTGTGGGTGGGTGGGGGCCAATAGTAAACCATAGGCACATGCATACTGCTTTCTATCAAAACACAAATTTTGCATATGCATGAGTATCTACAATTTGGCACTTTTAAATTTGTAGTATTGTTCACACGTTGCTTACATCAATTATCCTCAAAAAATGTTACATGTCTTAACTATGCAACCATTCTGGAGATACCATCGACTTGGCTTATGCATCTAGCTCAAGACCAATCCAGACATCGCTTTTGCTATTTTTCTCAGCTTGATGAAGATCTCAGACAACTGGAAATACTCTAGTCAGCTGAAAATTATACAAAGTTGAGTTCATGCAAGACATATGTTAGGAGTTCGTAGATATGGTCTAGAAGGAGGGTTTATAGACCTATTACAAGAATCTACACAAATTTTATGTTTGTTATGTTTTAGCACAAGGTGCTATTTAATCCTTATACAATACACCAAGCATAGAGCAGCTCTAATGAGATAATTTGCATGAATTCAAAGGAGTGGACTGATAAAGCAAACATAGATGGACACGATGATGTTTTCCCTATGGTTCAGATAGTTGGCACTCTCCTATGTTCATGTTGATATAGGCTTCAAAGCAAGGTTCTAGGATCACAAGGATCACGATTGTGTTTCCCACCAGGCGTCCCACCGAGCATAGCGAACTTATTTCATCATGGCTTTCACTAAGAAGCCCCACGAACGATACATCTTCACTAACTAGGTGAGCTCCCAAGTGACTCTTGAGTCGTTCACACATAGAACTTGATAGGTTGTCAAGTAACTCCTTACCGTCTAGGATGCGCACACCATCCAAGAGTAACAAGCAAAGTCACTTGACAAGAACTCCTTGAATGATCTTTGGCCAAAGCTCCTTCATGAATCCAAGAGAACATTTCTCACAAGAATAGGATTGTGGTGAAAAAAGTGGACTTGGGGTGCAGGTATTTAAGAAAGGGTGTTCTGGCCTTCAAAGAATCAAAGAAGTGGACATATCACCCAACACTTCTTTTCTCATAATCTTGGCTTAGATCTCTCTTCTTCTATGTGCTAGATGCATGGAATGGAATGGAGTGAGGTAAAGGGGGTGGCAGTGAATGGATAGGATGGTTATGATGGTTGCAGCAACAAAAGGGTTTGAGGGGATATTTATGGAGAGGATCGCAATTCTAACCATTACAACAAAATCTACTAGATCAAAAGTGCCACAAAAAACTCCGAGAAGCATCCAAGATAATTTAAACAAATTTGAATTACCAGGCAACGTTAAAGAACCAGACAGAAACAAAATACTAAGAAGTTCCGGTTGAAAGATGAATGGTGGTTCAAAAAAAAATTGTGTCTCTTCTTCTATGAAGATATAATAACTCGAAATTACTAGGTAAAACCAATTTCTTGGAAGTACCATAGTAAACAGAGCATTTTCTAGAATGGAAATATGCATAAGAACACCAGAGCAAGTCGGAGGTTCCGATGGAAAAAGAGCGGAGGTGCGTACCTAATGATACGTGGCAAACTGCATGGGTGGCCTGGTCTTCGTGGCTTGGAGGTGGATTTGGGGAAGAACACAAGGGAAATCACAAGTAAATGAATGTAAAACCAAAGATAAACACATGGATAACTAGTGACGCCAAGGCAACACCCTCTTGTAATCATACATCCACACCACATGGTTCATGTGGCTTCTTACAAATCTGAGGAAGAGCAAGAACAAAGTAGGAGGTTCTTCCCCAAGTCCTGAACACAACAAGGAGGGCCTTTGGCAAACCCTAGATCTAAGATGGGGAGGGGTATATATAGTACATCCCTCAAAGGGGTAAGTGGGAAGGGGATTCATGGTCCTTTGGCCTAAAACTGCATGCATGAGTAGTAGAAACGAATAGTCCGATTGTAATGGACCGGACAATCCATTAGTGGAGTCCTCAGGTGCATGGATGCAAGACTGGACAGTGCATACCGTGGACTGGATAGTCCGGGCCATAGACCGGACGCTTCGGTGGTGATCACTCAGAAGTACAGTCGCATGAACTTGGTGGTCTCGCTCCAATGGCCAGACAGTCCAGACTCCTGGACCAAATAATCTGGTACTGCACTTTCTGCAGCAGTTCATACTTGTTCGTAGTGCCCTTCTTCCTCCAGTTTCATGCTTCCCTCGCGGCTGGTATGGCTGCTCTTTTGTGTATTAACTCCTCCATGGCGTGTGTGATGCTCGGCTCAAACCTATAGGTGCACCCGGTAGGAGTATCAAGTAGTAAGCCATCCTTGGGAGAACCAAGTAGACACACGTAAAGGATAGAATTTACCTTTGTATAAGTCATGTGTGTGTCCCTTGGCAATGAAGTGATACGTCTCCAACGTATCTATAATTTTTGATTGTTCCATGTCGATCTTGGATGTTTTATATACATTTACAAGCAACTTTATATCATTTTTTTGGGACTAACCTACTAACTTAGAGACCAGTGCTAGTTGCTGTTTTTTGCTTGTTTTTTACTTTGCAGAATATCAGTACCAAAGAAGGTCCAAATGTCACGAAATTTTTTGGAGATTTTTTTTCTGGTGATAAGAGACCCTGGAAGCTTGTGGAGGCCACGAGAAGGTGGAGTGGCCCACTAGGCACCAGGGCGCGCCAGGGGCCTCTAGCGCGCCCTGGTGGGTAGTGGGGCCCATAGCCCTCCATTTGACCTACCTCCGGCTCTATAAATACTCTAAAATCCCAAAACCCTCAGGGGAGTCTACGAAATACTTTTTCCGCCACCGCAAGTTCCAGAACCACGAGATCCAATCTAGAGGCCTTTTCCGGCACTCTGCCGGAGGGGGAAACTATCACGGAGGGGTTCTTCATCATCCTTGCTACCCCTCCGATGATGCGTGGGTAGTTTACCACAGACCTACGGGTCCGTAGTTAGTAGCTAGATGGCTTCTTCTCTCTTTTTGATCTTCAATAAAATGTTCTCCTCGGTGTTCTTGGAGATCTATTTGATGTAATGACTTTTTGCGGTGTGTTTGTTGGGATCCGATGAATTGTGAGTTTATGATCAGATCTATCCATGAATATTATTTGGGTTTTCTCTGAACTCTTTTATGCATGATTGTTATAGCCTCGTATTTCTTCTACGATTTATTGGTTTGGTTTGGCCAATTAGATTGATTTATCTTGCCATGGGAAGAGGTGCTTTGTGATGGGTTCGATATTGCGGTGCTCAATCTCAGTGACAGAAAGAGACATGACACGCATGTATCATTGCTATTAAGGGTAAAAATATGGGGTTTATTCATACCTGAGTTTATCTTGTCTACATCATGTCATCTTTCTTAAAGCATTACTCCATTTTTTCATGAACTTAATACACTAGATGCATGCTGGATAGTGGTCGATGTGTGGAGTAATAGTAGTAGATGCAGGCAAGAGTCGGTCTACTAATCTTGAACGTGATGCATATATACATGATCATTGCCTTGGATATCGTCATAATTATTTGCTTTTCTGTCAATTGCCCAACAGTAATTTGTTTACCCACTGTATGCTATTTTCTCGAGAGAAGCATCTAGTGAAAACTATGGCCTTCGGGTCTATTTTCTATCATATATTAAAACCAAAAATACCTTGATGCAATTTTCTTTTCTTTTCTTTTGTATTTTGTTAGATCTTTTTATCAAAACCTATACAATTTAATCTTTCTCAATACCGTTGAGGGATTGACAAATCCTCTACACGCTGGGTTGCAAGTATTTGTTGTTTGTGTGCAGGTGCTGTTTACATAGTGTTGCTTGGTTCTCCTACTGGATTGATAACCTTGGTTTCATACACTACAAAAAAACACTTCCGTGATGATACGTGTTTGTCACAGTAGGTCACGTTTTCTGTCATGCATGTACATCCATAACGATTTTATGACAGAATCAAGATAGTCATACCTATGCTGTCGTAGAAGTGTTCAATGACAATAACAAAATTATCATCACGGAAGTGTCCACTTCCCTGACGATAAATGGTGCGTCATGGAAGTGCTTTCGTCAAGGGTAACCGACACGTGGCATCCACCATAACGGGTCGCCGTTAAGCTATCGGGTTCCGGTTTGGATCCGATAACCCGTTAACAGCCCGGACCAATGGGGATTTTCCACGTGTAAAATTCTCAATGGCCAGAGGAACCACGTGTCGGCTCAGCGTTGGGACAGATGTCATCCACTCATTGGACGGGAGGCGCCTATGATACATCGACACGTGACACGACCCAACAGTGGCCCATTCAGGTGAAAAGGCCGGCCCGTTTGACTTGGTCAAAAGGTAGCCGACCGGCCCATGGAAAGCTTGTTCACGGCCTGTTCGCATATAGCCCATTTACAGCCCGCTAACTCACGGCCCATTATGGCCTATCCAAATTAGGCCCAGTAGCGTCATCTGGGCCATCCAATTGATTCCAGCCCGTTGTAACTTCTGGCCCATGTACGGCCCATGATGTCTTTCGGCCCATATGAGGCCCTTTGTAACTCTTGGCCCATTAACGGCCCGTGGTGACACTGGCCCATAATGAACAGCGTATCGCTTTATACCCATTAACGACCCATTATTCCATTGGGCCCTTTCCAGCCCGTGTGATCTTTCGGCCTTCTAAGGGCCCATTTATTCTTGGGCTCATTTCCACTATCCGATTACTTCCAGTCCGTTACTGGCCTGTTCCACTTGCGGGCCAAATTCAGCCTGTGGTTATAGTCGGCCCGTTTGTGGCCCGTTAATCCATTGGGCTGTTTTCTTAGCGTCATCAAATACGGCCCGTTTAAGCCCGTTATACATATCGGCTATTAACGGCCCATTATGATCGGGCCATAAACAGACGATTTCTACTCTAGCCCGTTTACGGCCCATATTGCGGTCCTTTATTGGTCCATGAATAGTATGGCCCGTAGAAGGCCCATTGATTCTAACGCCCGTAGAAGGCCCATTGATCCTACGCCCCGTAGGAGGCCCATAGATCCTACGACCCATAGGAGGCCCATGGTCACTACATAGCAGGACCATGGTTACAACGGTCCGTGGTTATTATGGCCTAGTTTAAAAAAATATTTTATTGTTGCCACTAGCAAACCTCGGAAAAAGAACTGCAGTGACTACAACCAAACAAATAAACAAGACAATAAGGAAATAAATAAGCAAGCAACTTACGCTAGGCTATTATGGCTATTACACATATTATCTCCACTGGGCATCAAAGTTCGCCACCAGTGCAAATATAGGGAACAAAGCAGCATATTACATACACTGGGCGTCTAAATTGGCCACTAGTGCAAATAAACGAGCGGCAGCTAAACAAGTCCATAACTGAAACAACTTCACAAGCGCTCAAGAAATGTTATCCTGGGTATCCACCATGCTAGCAATAAGCTTAGCAAGCTTATTAGCTTTCTCCTGTTTGGCGCTAAAATCCTCCAACACTTGCTATTGCACCAGAAAGTATGCATCTGAATTCTCCAGGGACTTCCTCAGTCCTTTGGCTTCTTGTCGCAGCACAGCTGATCGATGTCTTTCAGCTTGTAGTTGAGACTCAAGAAACCGAACTGATTCAGACAGTGAGTTCGAAGAGCTTGTGCCAGTGGTAGTGGCCAGTAACTCGAACACTACATCAAGACAGGACTTTGGGGTTGTCTCGTTGTCTTCAAGATAGTTTTCCTTAGCTGTTTTATCAGCTTTGTTGGAGACCAACAAGGTTGTCTCACTATCCTGAACCTTATCTGCATTACTTCCTTTACCATTGCTTAATAAGGTACTCTTCCCAAATATTCTGTCAGCATTCTAAAAGAAGAAACAAGCAGACACATAATAGGTTTAGCATGTAGTATATGAAACTCATTTCGGTGAATCAGTTCAGTAGTAAGGTGGACAGGATTAAACTACGAAGTCTTCTATTGCCAAGTAGTAAGTACATAATAAAAGAATCAAATAAACATATATCTATGTCCTATGGTCACTGCATTGTCTTGCCAAATCAAAATAGAGACACGGTTCAAATCATATCAGTTCAAGACAAAGCAGCATTGAAAGAATACAAGTGTGGGAAACTACACGGCACAACAAGATTTCAGATGGGTAACATGGGTATACATGTACAACAACACTATTGGCTCTTTTGTGATGCTAGTAATGTGCATGATATGAGAAGTCAGCTGTATACACAATTGAAATTGAAATCAACAGAGCAATTGAGAAGAGCAAACTTGTTAAAGAAACATGTTTAAACATACCTGTTGTGCCATTGGAGTTTCGATTGGATCCTTCAATTTAAAAATAAGTTTGTATGAGTAAATACCATGATACAAGAGCAAATCAGTATGCACCATAGCAATGGAATCTTAAATGAGAACAGTTCTTCTTTAGGTTTAAGCACTTGTTCTACACGAATAGAGTACAGTAAGACACAGACATATAGTACTTCAAAATAAAAAATGAGCTCATAGACCTTACCACATTCTTGGTTCGGGACCAGAACAGAACAAGGCATTCCCAGTCATCGTGCCATAAATATGTCTCAGGAGAAAGTAAGGGAATTTGATGAGTTTCTTTGCCAATGAAGTACGTTTTCTTCAGGTAATTCCGATACTGCCACCAAGCATTCTTGAAGATAGCAGAGGTATTAGCACATGTTACCTCATCCTGAGTTTCCAAATCGGTCCTTCTGTATAGAGAAAAATGGGAACATTTGCTGTATTATAACCAGCATGGAGGTAGAATGTATGGGAAAAAGCAAAGTATTTACCATGAATAACATTACTTACACATAACTCCTGGACGAACACCTGCAACTGGCTTTTTCCTTCATCTTCAGTATAATATTTCCATGATGGGAAGATACGCACATAGGATTTAACAACATCAAATGTGATAGATGCTAAACTACGAATGGCTGGTTGTGCTTCGTCCACAGGAATAGGCGTACTAACTGGTGGAGTTGGGGTTCGCCGTGGTAGTACTGGCGCTTTGGGAACTGGAGCTGCCATATTAACTGCTCTTGTTTGGGAGCTCTGTGCTGGAGATGGTGCTATGTCAACTAGAACTGGGTTACTATCTGCTGTGGTTGGGGTTAGATTGGGTGAAGCTAGTTCTTTGTCCATCGGAGTAGGGGTACAATCTGCGAGAGTCTGGGTTATGTGTGGTAGGGCTGGTTCTCGTGCATGTACAACCGGGGTGCTATCTCCACCAAGAGGTAGCACTGTTTTATTTGAAGACCGTGTTATTACTCAGCTAGATACTGCCATCATCCCCTCCAATTCAAATGGCTGATAAACAAGAAAAGTAGTTGAATGTACAGACCTTGTATGAGAGACAGATGTAATAGATAGTGTGGAAAAAAGAGGGCATGAAATAGTTCACATGTATATTGTTTAACTAAAAAGGATAGCATGACATAATTTCACATATATAATGTCTATCTAAACTGGATAGCATAGCATGACATAATTGAAAGATATGATGACTATCTAAATAGGATGGCGTGAGATAATTATATGATGTCTTTAGTAAACAGGTTCGCATGACATAATTCACATACATGTTATCTAAGTAATCATGATTGCATGATATAATTCACACTTGTGATTTACATACTAAGCAGAGGGCATTCGCATATATGATGTCTGAACTAAGAAAATGGTGTTGAATATTGGGTATATGATGTCTAAACTATGCAATGCAACACATCATATGCATGATATGAGCAGTATAACCATGCCAAGTTAGAGCATACACCTCGGTGGGGGAATAGGACTGGTTATCTGTCTCTGAATCCATCTCTGAGGAGCTATCGGGACCCAAAAAGAGATCTGCTTCGACAGGTAGCACTATCTGCTCTGAAGACCTTGTTTTCACTCCAGATTTTTCCATCACCCACTCAAATGGCTGATTCACAGGAAGAGTAGTTGAATGTACAAACATTGTCGACAAATGGAAATGTAATGAAGAAAAGGATTGGCAAGATATAATTCAAATATATGATGCCTGGTTAAACAGGATGGCATTGCATATTTCACATATATTATGGCTGGCTAAAAGAGATGAGATTGCATAATTCACATATGTGATATGGAAACTAAACAGGTGGCATTACAGAACATGTCTAAACTAAGCAGATGACATATATGATGTCGAAAGTAGGCACTGCAAGGCAACATATGCATGATATGACCAACATCATCATGCCAAGTTAGAGCAAACACCTCGGGCGGTAAATAGGAGTGGTCAGCTTCGTCTGAATCCGCCTCAGAACAGATATCTTCCTCTGGATTACAATCTGGAGGGGGGGGAGGGTTTGCCATTGCACCCACCATGGAGCGATGTATGTATGACATTGTATTGCCGCGCAAAACTCTTCTCTTTTTCTCTACATGTTCAGCATGACTGTGTACAATATCTGACATGCATACGGAAAAAATATAGTGAGATTATGTAAGGAGAGCATGCAGAAATCTAGAGTGATGGTAACAACCAGTGGATAGATCCAAAAATAATGATAGCAAGCTGATGATAGCTTTACTTTAATAAAAAGACAGATGATGATTGCTTTACTGTTTGTTTCCCACCCAAGATGAGCAACATAGACATACCCTAGGTGAACCAGATAATAGACAGAGATACTATTCATTGCTGCCTCGATATGTGCCCCATAAGCATTTTAAAACTCAAGTTTGAACATTAATTCGGACCTGACTTGGAGTCTAAGAGTTGAACAGGACGATAAAGTAGCAGGTAATATTAAGCAATGCATAACATAAGCAGACACAAAAGAGTGCGACCTCTCTTGTGGACCCGTGTACTCCTCAGGTTCATCTGCTGAGTCGATGATGGTGATGCAGTTGCGGTGGGTGCCGGTGGCAGGGAAGGAGATCTGAGGCGGCGAAAGATGGTCGAGAGTTGTGATGTCTGGTATGGTGGATGCTTCTGTCGATGGAGCAGCTCAGGTGAGGTGGACGACATCGCGGCAGGAGCAGGACGAACCAGACAAAGTTTTCTTCGACACCTATCTGTAACTGAAGTAATTCTGCAAGGGCTCCTTTGGCTTGCAGGATTCTAAAAACGCAGGGATAGGAGAAACACCGGAATAGGATGGAAATGCATGTGGGAAACTGAGCATTTGTAAACACAGGATTTCTGTCAACTTGGGTGTTTGGTTCACAGGAATTGGAAGAGCAGAGGAATGCAAAGAAACATGGCCAAATTAAAGTGAAATCATATGAAAGTGTGTACAGTTAGAATGTTATTCTGCCACTAATGCACTTAGTCTTGTTTTCATGCATAGGAAAAGTAGGTCCAGGTGGATGTTTTGCTCCATTCCTTTCAACCAAACGCATGAATAATTGAATTGTAGAGTAGCATAGGAAAATTTCCTATTGCTATGTTTTTCCTTCACTTTTTCCTTTGAACCAAAATATCCCTAATGGATCGACATGAATGTAGAGTAATAAGTGATGCGACAAGTGTACAACCTCTTTGGCGTAGCCGGGTCGACCTCAGCATCATTGGGTTGGTCGCTGAAGAAGTTGCGGCAGAGGTGGCTGTCGGAGGTGTGGTGGAAGATCTGAGGCATCTGTAGACGGCTTCCAGGGTACTGCTCTATTGTGATGGATGGTTCCATCGTTGGAGCAGCTCCGGCAAGCCATAAGACGTCGAGGCTGAAGCAGCACAAGACAAACATCGTTAATCTCAAGTGGGATTCTAATAGCATCTCCAATAGATGATGTAAAATACAATACCAAAAAGTGGTAGATGTAAAATGTACATCACCAAAAAACACCTGACTACAACAGATGAGGTAAAAACTGTTGACTCTGAACTTAACTGTCAAAACTGAGATTTACTGTGGAATCTGAATGTTACTGTCGAAACTGAACGCACTGGTAGCAGAGATGCACTTCACATGTAGTTTAGGACGCTCGAGCACTAGTAGTAGAGAAACATTGATCTAAATCAGTAGGCAATTAACAGGGAACACAGTAGCAGATAGTGATGACCCACAAGTATAGGGGATCAATCGTAGTCCTTTCGATAAGTAAGAGTGTCGAACCCAACGAGGAGCAGAAGGAAATGACAAGTGGTTCTCAGCTAGGTATTTTCTGCAAGCACTGAAATAGTCGGTAACAGATAGTTTGATAGCAAGATAATTTGTAACGAGCAAGTAACGGTAACAGTAAATAATGTGCAGCAAGGTAGCCCAATCCTTTTGTGGCAAAGAACAGGCCAAAATAGTCTCTTATGATAAGCAAAGCGTTCTTGAGGGGACACGGGAATTTCATCATATCACTTTCATCACGTTGATTTGATTCGTGTTCGCTACTTTGATAATTTGATATGTGGGTGGACCGGTGCTTAGGTGATGTTCTTACTTGAACAAACCTCCTACTTATGATTAACCCCCTCGCAAGCATCCGCAACTACGAGAAAAGTATTAAGATAAAATCTAACCATAGCATTAAACTTTTGGATCCAAATCAGTCCCTTACGAAGTAGCGCATAAACTAGGGTTTAAGCTTCTGTCACTCTAGCAACCCATCATCTAATAACTACCCCACAATGCATTCCCTTAGGCCCAAATATGGTGAAGTGCCATGTAGTCGACGTTCACATGACACCACTAAGGGAATCACAACATACATATCATCAAAATATCGAACACATATCAAGTTCACATGACTACTTGCAACATGACTTCTCCCGTGACCTCAAGAACAAAAGTAACTACTCAGAAATAATAATCATGCTCAAGATCAGAGGGGTATTAAATAGCATAATGGATCTGAACATATAATCTTCCACCAAATAAACCATATAGTAATCAACTACAAGATGTAATCAACACTACTAGTCACCCACAAGTACCAATCTAAGGTTCCGATACAAAGATTGAACACAAGAGATGAACTAGGGTTTGAGAGGAGATGGTGATGTTGAAGATGTTGATGGAGATGGCCCTCTCAAAGATGGGAGAGTTGTCGGTGATGACGATGACGATGATTTCCTCCTCCAGGAGGGAAGTTCCCCCGGCGGAATTGCTCCGCCGGAGGGCAAAAGTGCTCCTGCCCAAGTTCCGCCTCGAGACGGCGGCGCTTCGTCCCAAAAGTCCTCTTCTTATTTTTTCTTGGTCAAAATGACTTATATACCAGAAGAGGGGCACCGGAGGTGGGCCGAGGAGGGCACAACCCACCAGGGCACGACTGGGCTCCCTGGCGTGCCCAGGTGGGTTGTGCCCACCTGGTGGGCCCCCTCTAGCAGTTATTTGCTCCAATATTCTTCATATATTCCAAAACATTTCCCCGTAAATTTTCAGCTCATTTGGAGATGTGCAGAATAGGTAACTCTGACGTAGCTTTTCCAGGTCTAGAATTCCAGCTGTCGGTATTCTCCCTCTTTGTGTAAACCTTGCATAATATGAGAGAAGAGGCACTAGAAATACTCCAAAAAGAATTATTACACATAAAAACATTATAAATAACAGTAGGAAAGCATGATGCAAAATGGACGTATCAACTCCCCCAAGCTTAGACCTCGCTTGTCCTCAAGCGAAAACCAAAATCGAAAAACATGCCCACGTGCTTAGAGAGAGAGAGGTGTCCATAAAAACAAAATACGGACATAGAAATAAACTGAAACATTTTTTAGACCCTTTTTTTTACAAATTCTCACTTAAAAATGTATACAGATAAGTATATTTCTAAAGTGGTCTCAAATACCATGCCATATTTTTCAGTTTGGAGTGTGCCGTCTCAAAGCTCGCTCCCACAACGTTTCTATCTTTTTTTCCTTAATAATTCTTTTAATGTTCATGCTACGTCATCTTGCTTTGTCTAATTTTTTTTGTTAATTTGTCCTTTACCTATTTTGTAATTGCAGCACCACAACATAGAAATCGCAATTTAATACCATTTAATGGGATGCCCTATTAAAATTTCTCAAGAGTCAGTAAAAAATCATTTTGTATTATGCATTTCTTTCCTGCGTACATTCGAGGGAAGAGTAATATTTTACCTACCCAATGCAAAATTTATCTTGCTTAGTGAGCATATTCTATGGATAAAAATAGAGCAAAACTTGATTATCTATATATTATGTTTCTAGACAATTGGCGTGATCAAAATAATGTATTGTAGATCTTCTTCCGACATTAATTATATTTTACTTCCAGTTGACAAGTCAATAATCTTATTATAACTTAATTGGTGAAAAGCCTTACCACCTGAACTTTTATTTATTCGATCAGAAATACCTTAGTAAGAGTTAAATGTCTACAAGAAAAAATGTTTCCTACTAAATGGGGTTCATTTCCATGGCTTTCTAAGAGAACAATGGATCAAAACATAAGATAGTAAAGCTGATACATAATATAAATAGAAACAAAGAGTCACTACAATTTTGCTCAAAAATTCAATGGAATATAGCCGAATATAGATGAAAGATCCAACACACAACGTATCATTGCCATTCGGTAATCCAAAGTGTGAAGCTCTTAAACATTATCTTCGGGATCAACTATTGAATGAGCCCTCTTAATAGTTTACGAAAAATAAACCGTTTCTTGCTTCTTTTCATCATGCATATTATTATAACAGCAAAGAACTTTAACATAAAGCTTTGTCAAATAACTTTTATCATATAACTTCTCATGAACAAGTAACAATTCATCACAACATTGAAGTATAAAGCATAAACCTTATTGACAACCAACAAACTATGCTCTCAGTCAACTTTGCAACTACAATTCTTCATATTTTCAGGAAGGGTCCCGTATCGGAGCCTTTAGGCAAGCCCACATACTCAACCATCATTTAATCTTCTATGATTGCTAACACTCACAGCGTACCCGTGAACAAAAAGTTTCAACCGGACACATAGAAAGATAGGGGCTTATAGTTTTGCCTCTCAACGTATTCACCTCAAGGGTGATGTCGACAATAATAACTCATGCCTACTCATATCCAATTGGATATATGTGCCTAGATCTTTCCTCACCGCATGATGCTTGCAAAAATAGAAAATAAAAAGGAATAGGAAGAAAACTTTGACTCTTCATAAAAGTAAATGCATAAAAGTAAAAGATAGGCCCTTCGTAGAGGGAAGCAGAGGTTGTCATGCGCTTATTTGTTTGTATGCCAAATCCCTTAATGCAAAAGAATGTCACGTTATATTGCCCCTTATGATAGCAACCTTTATTATGCAGCCCGTCGCTTTAATTACTTTGCCATCACAAGTTCATACAACGCTCAATTTTCTCTTACACTAAATGATCCAACACATTTAGAAGCAATTTTTATTGCCTTATTGCAGCGATGACAACTTACTTGAAGGATCTTACTCAATCCATAGGTAGGTATGGTGGACTCTCAAAATAAGATTTGGGTTTAACGGTTTTTGGATGCACAAGTAGTATCTCTACTTAGTGCGGAATTTTTGGCTAGAAAAGATATTGAGCAAGCACCACATGTTAAAGGATCTATGACAATATAACTTCTATGTGAATATGAACAAACATAAATCATTACGTTGTCTTCCTTGTCCAAGTCAACTATTTTGACACAAAATATTTAATGGGGGCTCACAATTATAAAAGATGTCCAAGATAGTGTATTTGCATGTGAATCTTCTCTTCCCTTATTAATTCTTTCATGAGTTGCATCATTGACCAATGCTATGTTTGTCAATCTCCAACAAATTTTACCACTTATACTTTTCCTTATATGATGTCATTACTTACCATAAGATTAGCATATGATCTTTTTCATTTATTTCTCTTTCTTTTTATTGAGACATAAAAGTAAAGAAACAAAACTCAAACTACTCTTTATTATATATCTCGCACACGATTACATCGATAGATAGATCGCTAAGCAAACACTCAAAAAGAAATGATCAAATTAAAAAAATTATTCAACTAAATCATAGGAAAACTAAAGATCGAACTAAAATAGATATAGGCAAAGATAGTGGTGGTGATACGATACCGGAACTTGATCTCCCGCGACTTCCTTGACCTTGTCACCCTTGATGGTCTTCTCTGGTTCCTCTCTTTTTAGCTCTATCTTCATTAACCAAGCATCTCCTTCTACTTTGTCAGGGGAGGGAGAAGACATGATGTCTGGCTTGACAGATCTGACAGAAAATAGCAAGAAAGAAGAACAGAAGATTTCTCTGCGATACGGTGGTCAATACGTTCGGGGGGTATATAAAGATTTTTTATCTTGGGAAACAAGCAAACAGGAGGAAAACGGAGTCGGGAAGGTTCCCGAGGTGGGCACAGCCCACCTGGGCGCGCTAGGGGGCCCTGGCGCACCCTGGTGTCTTGTGCCCTCCTCGGGTGCCTTCCTGGTTGTTTCTTATTTTCCTAATTTTTAAAATATTCCAAAACTGACAGAAAATATTTTTGCGGATTTTTTGGAGTCCGTTTACTTACCGTATCACGCACCTCCTCTTTTTTAATTATTCTGGAGTGTTCCGGAAGGTCTCTTTTATGTGTTCCTCAGGTGTCATAGTTTGAATAATATTGCTTTCAACATTAATAGACGTACCTGAAATATAATGTTTAATTCTTTGCCCATTGGCCACCTTCGGGTTAGTACCTTCGGCATTATTTATTTTGATAGCTCCAGAGTGGTAAACCTCTTCGATGATATATGGTCCTTCCCATTTAGAGAGAAGTTTTCCTGCAAAGAATCAGAAACGAGAGTTGTACAATAGAACATATTCTCCAACTTTGAATTCTCATTTTTGCATTCTCTTGTCATGCCATCTTTTAACTTTTTCTTTAAATAATTTGGCATTTTCATAGGCTTGGGTTCTCCATTCATCTAATGAGCTAATATCAAATAACCTCTTTTCACCGGCAAGTTTGAAATCATAGTTGAGTTCTTTAATTGCCCAATATGCTTTGTGTTCTAACTCTAGAGGCAAATGACAAGCTTTTCCATAAACCATTTTATAGGGAGACATACCCATAGGATTTTTATATGCTGTTTGGTAGGCCCAAAGTGCATCATCCAATTTCTTAGACCAATTCTTTCGGGACCTATTAACAGTTTTCTGTAATATTAATTTTATTTCTCTATTGCTAAGTTCAACTTGACCACTAGATTGAGGATGATAGGGTGATGTAATTCTATGGTTAACTTCATATTTACCAAGCATTTTACGGAAAGCACCATGAATAAAGTATGAACCACCATGAGTCATTAAATATCTAGGGACTCCAAACCTTGGGAAAATAACTTCTTTAAGCATTTTAATGGAAGTGTTATGATCAACACTACTAGTTGGAATAGCTTCTACCCACTTAGTAACGTTGCAACCAAAATATATGTATACCCATTAGAGGAAGGAAAAGGTTCGATATAATCAAAACCGCAAACATCAAATGGTTCAACAGCAAGAGAATAATTCATAGGCATTTCTTGACACTTACCAATATTACCAATTCGTTGACACTCATCACAAGATAAGACAAACTTACGGGCATCCTTGAAGAGAGTGGGCCAATAAAAACCAGATTGCAGTACCTTGTGAGCAGTTCTATCTCCCGCATGATGCCCTCCATAAGTGTCGGAGTGACATTTCCGTAGGATTTGTTACTGTTCATGCTCAGGTACACAACGTCTAATAATATCATCTACTCCTTCTTTATAAAGATGTGGGTCATCCCAGAAGTAATGTCTTAAATCATAGAAGATTTTTTTCTTTTGTTGGTAGGTGAAACTAGGTGGTATGTATTTAGCAACAATATAATTAGCATAGTCAGCATATCAAGGAGTGTTATGAGAAACATTTATTCAGTTAGTTGTTCATCAGGAAAACTATCATCAATTGGTAGTGGGTCATCAAGGATATTTTCCAACCTAGATAAGTTATCAGCTACGGGGTTCTCAGCTCCTTTTCTATCAGTGATATGTAAATCAAATTCTTGTAGCAAGAGAACCCACCTAATGAGTCTAGGTTTAGAATCTTTCTTTTCCATAAGATATTTAATAGCAGCATGATCGGTGTGAACAATTACTTTAGAATCAACAATGTAAGATCTGAATTTATCACAAGCAAACACAACCGCTAAAAATTCTTTTTCAGTAGTAGCATAATTTCTTTGGGCACTGTTAAGAGTTTTGCTAGCATAATAAATAACATTCAATTTCTTATCAACTCTTTGTCCTAAAACAACACCAACAGCATTATCACTAGCATCACATATAATTTCAAAAGGTAAATTCCAATCAGGCGGTTGAACAATAGGTGCAGAAGTTAAGGCTTTCTTAAGTGTTTCAAAGGCTTCTACACAATCATCATCAAAAACAAATGGAACATCCTTTTGTAAAAGATTTGTAAGAGGCCTAGAAATTTTAGAGAAGTCTTTAATAAACCTCCTATAGAAACCTGCATGACCGAGAAAACTACGAATACCTTTAATATCTTTAGGACATGGCATTTTCTCAATTGCATCAACTTTAGCTTTATCCACCTCAATACCTCGTTCAGAAATTTTATGCCCCAAAACAATACCTTCATTAACCATAAAGTGGCACTTCTCCCAATTCAAGACAAGATTAGTTTGCTCACATCTCTGCAAAACTCGATCAAGGTTGCTCAAGCAATCATCAAAAGAAGTTCCATAAACAGAAAAATCATCCATGAAAACCTCAACAATCTTTTCACAAAAATCAGAGAATATAGCAGCCATACATCTTTGAAAGGTAGCAGGTGCATTGCATAAACCAAAAGGCATACGTCTATAAGCATAAGTTCCAAAAGGGCAAGTAAAGGTGGTTTTCTCTTCATCAGGTTGTGAAACAGGTATTTGAGAAAAACCAGAATATCCATCAAGGAAGCAAAAGTGTGTGTGCTTTGATAATCTTTCTAACATTTGATCAATAAAAGGCAAAGGGTAATGATCTTTTCACGTAGCTTTATTTAATTTTCTAAAATCAATTACCATTCTATAGCGAGTAACAATTCTTTGTGGAATGAGTTCATTTTTATCACTAGGAATAACTGTAATACCTCCCTTCTTAGGGACACAATGAACGGGACTTACCCATCTACTATCAGCTATGGGATAGATTATACCTACTTCTAGAAGCTTTAATATTTTAGTTCTTACCACTTCTTTCATCTTAGGATTCAAATGTCATTGATGATCAACAACGGGCTTAGCATCAGGTTCCATATTAATCTTGTGCTGACAGAGAGTGGGACTAATGCCCTTAAGATCATCCAGAGTATATCCAATAGCAGCACGATGCTTCTTCAGAATTTTCAATAATCTTTCT
This sequence comes from Thinopyrum elongatum, assembly GCA_011799875.1. Lineage (NCBI taxonomy): Eukaryota > Viridiplantae > Streptophyta > Magnoliopsida > Poales > Poaceae > Thinopyrum > Thinopyrum elongatum. Next base: position 474,872,033 of record CM022297.1, read on the forward strand.
TCTTCATGTTCTGAAAGGTTAGCACTGATAATAACAGGATATATCTTTTTCTCATCAAGATAAGCATATTTCAAAGTGTCAGGCAATTGTTTCAATTCAAACACAGGATCGCCTTTAGGTGGAGGAGGACCTCCTAGAGTTTCAATAGGCAAATTATGTTTGAGCAGAGGCCGTTGTTCAAAGAAAATTTTATCTATCTCATTTCATTCATGCATATGCATATCATTTTCATGGTCTAGGAAATATTGTTCTAGTGGATCAGTGGGGGGCACGGCAATAGAAGCAAGATCAATTATTTCATCCTTACTAGGTAATTCTTTCTTATGAGGTTGTCTATTAAACTTGGAAAAATTAAACTCATGACACTCATCACCAAAGCTAACACTGACAATTTGTTTTTCACAATCTATTTTAGCATTGATAGTGTTCAAGAAGGGTCTACCAAACATAATGGGACAGAAGTCATCTTGTGGGGAACCAGGAACTAGAAAATCAGTAGGGTATTTTATTTTCCAACACAAGACTTCAACATCTCTAACAATCCCAAGTGGTGTGATGGTGTCTCTATTAGCAAGCTTAATAATAACATCTATGTCTTCTATTTCAGCGGGTGCTATGTCATTCATAATTTCTTGGAATAAAGTAAAGGGAATAGCACTCACGCTAGCACCCAAATCACATAAACCATGATAACAATGATCTCCTATTTTAACTGAGACAACACGCATGCCAACAACAGGTATATGTTTATCTTTTTCATCGGGTTTGGCAATTCTAGCAGCTTCATCACAGAAGTAAAATAACATGCCCATCAATATTTTCTACCAGGAGATCTTTAACCATAGCAATACTAGGTTCTACTTTAATTTGTTCAGCAAGTTTAGGTGCTCTAATATTACTTTTGCGAACCACAGTTGAAACCTTAGCATGTTCCTTTATCCTAACAGGGAAAAGTGGTTTTTCAATATAAGCAGTAGGAACAACTGGGTCAACATTATAAATAATAGTTTCATCCTTAGCTATGTCGAGTTCTTTAATTTCTTCTTTGATAGGTGGGTGATATTTAAACCACTTCTCCTTAGGGAGATCAACATGAGAAGCAAATGATTCACAAAAGGAGGCTACTATCTCAGAGTCAAGTCCATATTTAGTGCTAAACTTGTGAAAAGTATCAGTATTCATAAAAGATTTAAAACAATCAAATTCAAGCTTAATACCTGACTCTTTACCTTCGTTCAGTTCCCAATCTTTAGAGTTGCATTTAATTCTTTCTAAAAGATCCCACCTGAATTCAATAGTCTTCTTCATAAAAGAACCAGTACAAGAAGTATCGAGCATGGATCGATCATCATGAGAAAGCCGAGCATAAAAATTCTGAATAATAATTTCTCTTGAGAGCTCATGATTGGGGCATGAATATAACATTGACTTTAGCCTCCCCCAAGCTAGAGCGATACTTTCTCCTTCACGAGGCCAAAAATTATATATATAATTCTGATCACAATGAACTAGATGCATAGGATAATTTTTTTGGTGAAACCCCAATTTCAATCGATTCCAGTTCCAAGATCCAATATCATCGCATAGCCTATACCATGCCAATGCTTTTCCCTTCAAAGATAAAGGGAAAACCTTCTTCTTAGCTTCATCTCTGGGCAAACCTGCAAGCTTAAATACTCCACAAATTTCATCCACATATATCAAGTGTATATCAGGATGTTCAGTTCCATCTCCTGCATAAGGATTAGCTAGCAGTTGTTCTATCATACCCGAAGGAATTTCATAACCAATACTTTTAGTAGGTGCAGTAGGTTGAGGGGTAGCTAATTGTGGTTCCGGTCGAGGTGAAGATACCCCGAGCAAACCCCTCAAAGGATGATTCTCCATAGTAACAGGTGACAATAAATTTCAGCACTTAGTAATAATTTTCCCTTACCAATTTCCACTCACCAAGAGCGCTTCACTCCCCGGCAATGGCACCAGAAAAGAGCCTTGATGACCCACAAGTATAGGGGATAAATCGTAGTCCTTTCGATAAGTAAGAGTGTCAAACCCAACGAGGAGCAGAAGGAAATGACAAGTGGTTCTCAGCAAGGTATTTTCTGCAAGCACTGAAATAGTCGGTAACAGATAGTTTGACAGCAAGATAATTTGTAACAAGCAAGTAACAGTAATGGTAAATAATGTGCAGCAAGGTAGCCCAATCCTTTTGTGGCAAAGAACAGGCCAAAACAGTCTCTTATGATAAGCAAAGCATTCTTGAGGGGACACGGGAATTTCATCATATCACTTTCATCATGTTGATTTGATTCGTGTTCGCTACTTTGATAATTTGATATGTGGGTGGACCGGTGCTTAGGTGATGTTATTACTTGAACAAACCTCCTACTTATGATTAACCCCCTCGCAAGCATCCGCAACTACGAGAAAAGTATTAAGATAAAATCTAACCATAGCATTAAACTTTTGGATCCAAATCAGTCCCTTACGAAGTAGCGCATAAACTAGGGTTTAAGCTTCTGTCACTCTCGCAACCCATCATCTAATAACTACTCCACAATGCATTCCCTTAGGCCCAAATATGGTGAAGTGCCATGTAGTCGACGTTCACATGACACCACTAAGGGAATCACAACATACATATCATCAAAATATCGAACACATATCAAGTTCACATGAATACTTGCAACATGACTTCTCCCGTGACCTCAAGAACAAAAGTAACTACTCACAAATAATAATCATGCTCAAGATCAGAGGGGTATTAAATAGCATAATGGATCTGAACATATAATCTTCCACCAAATAAACCATATAGTAATCAACTACAAGATGTAATCAACACTACTAGTCACCCACAAGCACCAATCTAAGGTTCCGGTACAAAGATTGAACACAAGAGATAAACTAGGGTTTGACAGGAGATGGCGATGTTGAAGATGGAGATGGAGATGGCCCTCCCAAAGATGGGAGAGTTGTTGGTGATGATGATGACGATGATTTCCCCCTCCGGGAGGGAAGTTCCCCCGGTGGAATCGCTCCGCTGGAGGGCAAAAGTGCTCCTGCCGAAGTTCCACCTCGAGACGGCGGCGCTTCATCCCGAAAGTCCTCTTCTTATTTTTTTCTAGGTCAAAATGACTTATATACCAGAAGAGGGGCACCGGAGGTGGGCCGAGGAGGGCACAACCCACCAGGGCGCGCCTGGGCTCCCTTGCGCGCCCAGGTGGGTTGTGCCCACCTGGTGGGCCCCCTCTGGTAGTTATTTGCTCCAATATTCTTCATATATTCCAAAACAATTCTGCGTAAATTTTCAGCTCATTTGGAGATGTGCAGAATAGGTGGCCTGACGTAGCTTCTTCAGGTCAAGAATTTCAGCTGCCAGTATTCTCCCTCTTTGTGTAAACCTTGCATAATATGAGAGAAAAGGTATTAGAAATACTCCAAAAAGCATTATTATGCATAAAAACATTATAAATAACAGTATGAAAGCATGATGCAAAATGGACGTATCAGATAGCAGCCGGAGCAGCAACGCCTGGAGCAGCAGCGCGAACTAGAGCGAGAGCAACAAATCATGTAGCTGCAGCAGCCCGTGTAGCAGCATCAGCAGTAGCAGCAAGAGCAAGAGCAGAGCAGCAGCACGAGTGTGACGCCCCCGATTTGATCGTACACTAATCATGCACGCAAATGTGTACGATCAAGATCAGGGACTCACGGGAAGATATCACAACACAACTCTAGACACAAATAAAATAATACAAGCTTCATATTACAAGCCAGGGGCCTCGAGGGCTCGAATACAAAAGCTTGAAACACAAGCATCAGCAGAAGCAACAATATCTGAGTACAGACATAAGTTAAACAAGACTTCCTTAAGAAGGCAAACACAAAATCAACAACGATCGAAGAGGCAAGGCCTCCTGCCTGGGACCTCCTAACTACTCCTGGTCGTTGGCGGTCTCCACGTAGTAGTAGGCACCCTCCAGGTAGTAGTAGTAGTAGTCGGCGGGGGTGGCATCTGGCTCCTGGGATCCACCATCTGGTTGCAACAACCAGAAAGAAGAAAGAAGGGGGAAAAGGGGTAGCAAAGCAACCGTGAGTACTCATCCAAAGTACTCGCAAGCATCAGATCTATACTAAGTATGCATTAGTATCAAGGAAGGGATGTATTTGTGGATTGGACTGCAGAATGCCAGAATAGAGGGGAAGGTCTAGCCTATCGAAGACTAGCATCTTCAAGCAGCTCCAAGCATCTTGTAGCATGTAGAAGAGTAAAGAATAGCATATTGTAATTAACAATCATGTTAATATTAACGCCCAGAGATCCTTCCTTGACTCCCTGAGAGAAAGGAATCCCGGAGCCAACATATCCATCTCATATCTCAAGTATCCATTTCTAGTTGTAAATAGATCAGGATATAAGTCTGAATGTCCGTTACCGTGGACACGACTATTAATAGATAATCTTCCCTGCAGGGGTGCACCACATTACCCAACACGCTTGATTACTCTGTGTCGGCGTGCGACACCTATGGGACCCTCAAGGAATCCCTTTACGATTCGGCAGGGGGAGAGGTATGCGCAAAGAGCAGAACCAACGATCGATGCGGGGCGATTTTACCCAGGTTCGGGCCGCTCATCAGCGTAAAACCCTACTCCTGCCTTGTTTTATTATGAATGTTCTTGAGCCCAGGCTTCAGGAGCGCTTGCAATGAACAATACGTTCAAAGAGCAGCTACGCATGCAGAATGGGCCAGAAGATCCTCTCCCCTGTAGCAGTTGCCTTGGGCCTCCTTTTATATGCTCTAAGGGGTCACCACAGTGGCAAAATGTATATACATTGAGGTGTAAAGTGGCTACAGGGTTATCATACCTAACCACTAACGGATTAGGACGAACGCATTTAATGCACCGTGAGGTGTCCGTTTAGGTGTCCTCACTTTCTTGGGGATGGAAAAAGGGGCCATCCCATCAGCACCGCTTAAGCTCTCCTCCACTGGTGCGTCGCCACGCATCCAAAGAAGGACCCAGAATGTCGGGCTTGTTGCTGTGCCAGAGCGGTGGCACAGCAACAGAATCTTGCCGGGCGCCGAACCTTGCTGGGTGCCGAATCTTGCCGGGTGCCGAATCTTGCCGGGCTTCGCAGACCACCCCGGCAAGATCTTGTCGGGGAAGCTGGCTTTCGGATTCTAGCTCTTCTTATCTGCTGATCCTCAGATCTCTGACTTGAGAATTTCTTTGGCAGCCTGAGTCAACCTCGAACTGTTCCCCGACAAGCCTTGCCGCGAGTATGGCTACAACTGCCCGTGCACAAGTACGGGGTACTAATGGCCCAATACTTAGTACACCGACAGGAGCCCCCAGGCCTAGGCCACACACGAGTGTGAGGCGTTGTTGGGCTAGGCCCAAACAGTGCACGGGCACACGAGGTAGGGAATTAACTGCTTGTAAATATCCCGTTTACTGTGCCCCCCACTACGCGCACTGAACGCGCGACGTGGGAAGCATGCGTCAAAGGCTGCAACTGCAATGTGCCTGCAGAGGCGCATTCACATTGGGGAGTAAAAGAGGCGACCTCGCACCTTCCCCATAAAAAGGGAAACTGCAAAAGGCACAGCCTATTTACCTCCCTCTTCTTCTCAATCTGGCTGCCGCCATTGTCTTCCTTCTCTCGAGCTCAGAGCAAAGCCTTCCCTCATCCGCCCGTCGCCTCCACGCCCGCTCCATCCCAGGCTTCCGCCCCTACATCCGTCATGCCGCCCAAGGCCAGCAAAGGCAAGGGCAAGGAGATGAAAGCCAATGTCCCGGAGAGCGAGTTGGCGAAGATGCGGAAGAAGCACGTCGTCTTCGCCCCGTCGCTTGATGCGAAAGCTCTGAAGGGGCGGTACCAGTGTATGTGGGCGAGGGATACACAGGCTCACCCCGCCACTCGCGTGATTCCAGGTTCTTGCTCCAAGAGCGGGCCAGACAGATATCCCTTCTTTGCTGCTTATTTCTATTGCGGGCTCTGTCCCCCATTTTCTGACTTCTTCAACGACATTATGTACACATACGGCTTCCATCTTCTTGATTTCACGCCGAATGCGGTATTGTGCATGTCCATCTTTGCTCATCTTTGTGAAAATTTTGCCGGAGTGGTTCCCAATACTGCCCTTTTCCGCCACTACTTTTTCCCTCGTATCCAAAAAGGGGAGGGCCTCTCTGGTTCTATTGCCTGGATTCCAAGGGCTTGGAATAAGGAAATATACCCAGAAGGGGTTTACCGTGAGAAGTGGGACGAATGGCGGGCTGAGTGGTGCTGGATCAAGGAAGCAGATCCCCATCTGTTCTGTCTGCCTTGACAGCATAAAGCGGTCCGCGGCAGTGGCTGGAGCGATCTCGCTGCTGAAGATGAAAAAACTCACAATCGCCACCACTAGGATCCTTCGCCTGAAAGCTGTCGGGCTAACAATGGAGATGACTGGCTTCGATTTCCTCCGCCGCCGCATTGCCCCCTTGCAGAATAAAGGGAGACCAGCTTGGGAATACCGAAACGCAGCGGACATCATGAGACTGCGCCCTGGATTGAACAACAATTTGACTGCCATGCAACTTGGCGCTCTCCGTCAAAGGCTATTCCAGCGCGACAACAAGCATCGGTTGCCGGCAAGAATTGTCCCTCTGTGCAACAACTCTGCCCTGGGGTCGATTATCGCCACCATGCCACTGTTCAACGCCCACAGTCTCGACGCGACATGGGTTGAGCCATCCGAGGAAGAGGCACAGAAGTTCTTTGATAACTTGACGGAGAGGGCCATCCGGGAAGAAGCAGACCTCATCCGAGCTACCACCGACGAAGAGGTGGCATATATCGCCACTAGGGCGGAGGAGGCGAATCTTGCCGCGGAGGCTGGCAGCGCCGGCTTCACAGAATGGGAAACCAGTGACGCAGAGGTAGTGGTGGAAGAAAATCCTGCCGGGAAGGACAAGGCTGCCGGGGGACAGAGCAGCACAGCCGCTGAGAGCTCGTCTGACGAAGACGCGGCCGAAGAAGAACCGCAAGAAGAGCTTCCAGCCCCGAAGAAGACAAAGCGTGTTCTTCGAAAGGCTGCATCTGGCATCCCGGCAAGCCATCCTTCCTCGAGCAGTGAGGCTCCCAGCAAGGAAGCGGCTGGCAAGACTGCACCGCGGCAAGGAGTTCGATAGCAACCTGCGCGGCGTGCGAGACCCACACCAGCGGCAACTGCTGAGGCGGCAGGGGTGTCTCGCACTACCGCACCGGAGGCTGAGGTGGCGGAAACACACCAACCCCCCGTGCCTGCTATAGCCAAGCGACCTAGGACCCCTCCTCCGCCTCCCCACACAGACACTGCAACAGAGGTCGATTTCGACATCTCCGGCTTCAGTCCGGAGCGAGAAGAGGAAGAGTGAGTATCTTGCCACAGCCTTTATCTTCCAAATTCTGGATCAATCTTATTGACTTGCTTGTATTGTCTCTGCAGTGATGCAGAAACCTTGACGGAGATGATGGCGAAGAGGGCAAAGACTTCCACGGGCGATGAGCACCCGGCAGGCTTCACGAGCGCGCCGAAAACTACTACCATCAGCCCGGATCTTAGTCATCGACGCAGCCCCCAGCGTAAGTTCATTACTCTTTTTCCGTTGGGGAATGCTGGGGTTCCTATCCTTGCCGCTGATATCTTTGGGCTTGCAGGAGAAGGACGGCAACAAAGGGAGTTATTAGGAGATACCCTCGTTGCGCCACCCCTGTCAACCACATCGCCCTCAAGCGCATCCCTGGCAAGAGATCACACCGACGAGCTTGTCTTGGTTGAGGAGGAGCCGACAACCATGGATACTGGCATCCTACCCCCGGCAACAAGAGGTTGCCGGGAGGGGCGAGGCCACCTCTCGACAGCCCGATGCAGGTAACCAATTGCCTCAGTGCGCTTGCTATTCTTTCCTTTATCTCTCTTTCTTTTGTCTTCTTGAACTTCAATCTTGATCTCATTCTGTTTCTCTCCCTTGTCCTTTAGAATTCCCTGAGATGGAACACATGGACATCGACGCTGTCATCGAGGAGACCGCCAGGGATGTTGCCGCCGAAGCCGACAAAATCGCTACCAGCGAGGCCGCCATGGATGCCACTGTATAGGCCGGCGGTGCTTTTGCCGATGAGGCCGCCAAGTCTGCACATGAGGAACCCGCCAAGGAGTCTACTGAAGAGGGCGGCAAGGAGGCTGGTGACCGTGCTGACGGCATTCCTGCCGCAGGAGCGCCAGGCACTGCGCTGGCCACGGAGCCGCCTGCTACTGGTGAGGCGGTTGCTGAGGATCAACCGTCAACATCCGAAGTCCCCTTATCCAGCAAATATCTCAAAGTTGGCGAGAACCTGTTTGTCAACTTGCCGGGGACGGCAAGCGTTGGGGCACCGACCGAAGGGGAAGTCTTTGATGAAGAAATCATCGCCGCTGCTGGGCTCGAGATTGTTGATGACCCAAGCGCCAGCAGTGGCAAATCTGAAGAGGATCAGCTCCTTCAGGCCATAGGCGAAAATTTCCGCAAGCTCCAGGCACTTCACCGTGCTCGGAAAGAGAAAGCAGATTCCAGAATGGCAGTTGTCGAGGCGGCCGAAGCAGATTTTTAGAGGCGCGTCGAACAAATGCATGTCTGGTACGCCGAGGCCCTCCAAGAGTTGACTGCCAGCTGGGAACAAGTGTGCCAAAACTGGACAGAGATCCTCTTGAAACAATCTGACATGGAGAAGGTGCAAGAGGAAGCTACACAAAGAATTGCTGCTGAAGATGCTCTCCTGACGGCGTGTCACATTGCGCTTGATGCTCACGAGGAAGACCTTGCCGCATGTGAGCAGGCGCTCGCCGCCAAGCTTCGCAGCAAAGATGAAGACATCGAGAAGCTTGTCGCGCGGCGGACCCAGGAGCTGGAGCAGAAGCACAAGGAGGCGCTCGAAGCTCTAACTGTAGATCACGCCGGCAAGCTCAAGGAGGCCGTCGATGCTGCCGAGGCTGCAGAGGCCGCCAAGAATGAGTTGAGCGATAAAGTCAAGAAACTGGAAGTGGATCTTGAAGAACACGGCAAGGAGCTCTCGACGCTCAAAGGTGACAGGGAAAAAACCCTCCACACCCTGGCGGAGATGCAAGTTGCCATGTCTAACAAGACCAAGCAGCTCCCCTCAGCAAATGATGCTATTGCTGATCTGAGGCTGAAGTTGACCACGTTGGAGAAGTCTCTCAAGGACGGCAGGGCCCGCGAGAAGGCCCTGTGCAAAGATCTCCAGGAAGAGAGGAACCTGCTCAAGAGCGCTGCCGCCGCCCAAGTTGATTACGAAAAGGGGGTGAAAATCTGGACTGGACGCCTCATCGATGCTGCGGAGAAACTCACGGCACAAGTATCATCCATGGGCCTGTCAAACTTCAGGTATTCCTCCGAAGAAAGAATATCCTCGAGCGCCAGGTTGACTATGTTCTTTGAAAGCATCATTGATGCTCTGAAGCTGCTTCAGTCTAACCGGGCGACCCAATTGGCCAACGAGTCCCGCTAGCTTTGCCGGGCCGTCCTCCGCAAGGTACTTATCAAGGTGGTGCATAATAATCCTGGCATCGACCTCTCCAACATGCTCGGCGGCCTGCCAAAGGACGCAAATCTCGAGGCACTTGAGGAGCTTGTCACGCCTATCCTTCAGAAGGTGGATTCAATTAAAAGGGTCGAAGGCCAGCGTAGAGATTAACTGCTCCACCTCTTCTTGCCGTCGCCATTCCATGCCAAAGACAATTAAGTCTTAAGTTAGAACTATGGCAACGTATTAGTGTAATATAACTTGCTTATGTTTGGGTACATGTATGCTATCTCCCCTGTCTGATTCCTTTATGTATGGAGTTCACCCTACGCTTACTGAAAAACTTGCCGGCGCGCAACCTGCCGCGAGCGCTGGGTGCGGGACTTCAGCAGCCTGCTGGAGGTGCAGCGGCCGGCAAGACTCCTTGGCGTTCTCAGTGCAGCCACTTAAATCATTGAGCGGACTCGAAACAAAATAAGGGCGCAACCGATTACAACAAGGGTTCCTTCGCGTGCAGGTTTTCCATACAAAAGTCGAAATCGTCCAAGGAAAATAACTTTGCAATAAAGGAAACTTGCCCTAAGTTTTAGAACTTAGCTTTCTGTCGTTGTCCTTCCTCCGGTGAGCGTCAATTCTGAATGTCGCCAACTGGTACCCATATCCTCCTCCCCCCCCGGCAAACGTGCACGCGAGGAACCCTTCTGTCTTTTGAGAAAAAGAAAGAAGAGAAAATAAAGATATGAAACCTTGGCGGTTCGTTAGAACTTACCGGGAGCAAGTGTCATACAACTTCTTAGACAAACATGCTGAAGTGCACAACACTTAAACATGAAAATCAATAAGGAACTGCACAACACTTAAACTTAGTCATCTGGGCTCAGGGTCTGCGCCTGGCTTTGTACAAAGGATTACATGCCTTGCCGGCAAGACTCGTACAAAAAAGGGGGTTGCCGGGGGCCCCCGGCAACCGCGCCTTATGGGTAGAACTTGTGAAGATGTTCGATATTCCAGGAATTGCTCACTGGAATGCCATCTTCGGTCTCCAAGCGGACAGCGCCGGGCCTGGTGACTCGTACTACCCGATAAGGGCCTTCCCACTTTGGCGTCAACTTGTTTGAATTCTTGGCGGACTGAATCCGCCGAAGAACAAGGTCGCCTTCCTCAAGGCTTCGAGCATGAACTTTACGGCTATGGTAGCGGCGCAAAGCTTGCTGGTAGCATGCAGATCTCACAGCAGCCTGAAGACGATTCTCCTCAAGGAGCACAGCGTCATCTTGCCGCAGTTGCTCCTGCTCAAGCTCATCATAAGTGAGCACTTGAGGTGATCTGTACGTGAGTTCCGTGGGGAGAACTGCTTCCGCTTCGTAGACCAGAGCGAAGGGTGTCTGACCGGTGGCTCGATTTGGTGTCGTTCTGATTGACCAAAGAACCGCCGGCAATTCATCAATCCAGCGTCTTCCGCACTTTCTCAGCCTGTCAAAGGTTCTGGTCCTGAGACCGCACAGCACTTCAGCATTGGCCCTCTCCGCTTGACCGTTGCTTCTCGGGTGAGCAACAGAGGCAAAACAAATTTTGCCACCAAGGTCTTGGACGTACTGCATGAAGTTGTGACTTGTGAATTGCGTGCCGTTGTCGGTGATGATCCTGTTGGGCACACCGAAACGGCAAACTATCCCTTTAAAGAACTTGACGGCTGATTGTGCTGTCACCTTCCTCACTGCTTCCACCTCCGGCCACTTTGTGAACTTGTCAATAGCAACGTACAAGTACTCAAAGCCCCCGGTAGCACAGGGGAAAGGGCCCAGTATGTCGAGCCCCCAGACCGAAAATGGCCAGGAGAGAGGGATCGTCTGAAGAGCTTGAGCTGGCTGATGCGATTTCTTCGAATGAAACTGGCACGCTTCACACTTGGTTACTAGTGCAGTTGCATCCTGGAGAGCGGTGGGCCAAAAGAAACCTTGCCAGAATGCTTTCCCGACAAGTGCTCTTGATCCTATGTGAGAGCCACATATGCCTCCATGTATTTCCGCCAACAGCTCTAGTCCATCCTCCCGAGGAATGCACTTCAATTTCACACCGTTCGGTCTCTTTCTATACAGGACGTCATCGACGAACTTGTACATACCAGACCGACGGGCTAATTTTTCTGCTTCTTCCTGTTCCTCTGGGAGTTCTCCTGTCTGAAGGAAATGGACAATGTGCTGCGCCCATGCTGGAGCCTGGGGCTCGACAGCTAGGACTAAATGTTGGGGAATGTAGTAGTAAATCAAAAAAATTTCCTACGCATCACCAAGATCAATCTATGGAGAGACTAGCAATGAGAGAGAGAGGAGTGCATCTTCATACCCTTGAAGATCACGATGCGGAAGCGTTGCAAGAACGCGGTTGGAGGAGTCGTACACGCAGCGATTCAGATCGCGGTCGATTCCGATCTAAGCACCGAACAACGGTGCCTCCGCGTTCAACACACGTGCAGCCCGGTGATGTCTCCCGCGCCTTGATCCAGCAAGGAGGAGGGAGAGGTTGAGGAAGACAGCTCCAGCAGCACGACGGCGTGGTGGTGGAACTTTGCAGTTCTCCGGCAGGGCTTCGCCAAGCTCAACGGAGGAGGAGAAGGTGTTGGAGAGGGGGGAGGGCTGCGCCAGGGATCAGGTTGTGGCCTCCCTCCCACCCCTCCACTATTTATAGGCTGGGGGGGTGAGGGGGCCGGCCCCCTTAGATCCCATCTAGGGTTGGGGCGGCGGCCAAGGGGGGGAGGAGTGCCTCCCAAGTCAAGTGGAGGCCCTCCCCCTTTAGGGTTTCCCCTCTCCCATGCGCATGGGCCTTAGGGGGGCTGGTGCCCCTAGCCCATTAAGGCTAGGGCACCCCCTTACAGCCCATGCTACTCTATTGGACGTGGTGGAACCCTTTCCGGACTTCCGGACCCCTCCGGAATCCTCCGGAACCTTTCGAAAGCTTCCCGGTACAATACCGAAAAAACCGAACTTTTTCCGGAACCCCAATAACAACTTCCCATATATGAATCTTTACCTCCGGACCATTCCGGAACTCCTCGTGACGTCCGGGCTCTCATCCGGGACTCCGAACAACATTCGGTAACCACATACTATTTCCCATAACAACCCTAGCGTCACCGAACCTTAAGTGTGTAGACCCTACGGGTTCGGGAACCATGCAGACATGACTGAGACATATCTCCGGCCAATAACCAACAGCGGGATCTGAATACCCATGCTGGCTCCCACATGTTCCACGATGATCTCATCGGATGAACCACAATGTCGAGGATTCAATCAATCCCGTATACAATTCCCTTTGTCTACCGGTATGATACTTGCCCGAGATTCGATCGTCGGTATCCCTATACCTTGTTCAATCTCGTTACCGGCAAGTCTCTTTACTTGTTCCGTAATGCATGATCCCATGGCTAACTCTTTAGTCACATTGAGCTCATTATGATGATGCATTATCGAGTGGGCCCAGGGATACCTCTCCGTCACACGGAGTGACAAATCCCAGTCTCGATTCGTGCCAACCCAACAGACACTTTCGGAGATACCTGTAGTGCACCTTTATGGTCACCCAGTTACGTTGTGACGTTTGATACACCCAAAGCATTCCTACGGTATCCGGGAGTTGCACAATCTCATGGTCTAAGGAAATGATACTTGACATTAGAAAAGCTTTTAGCAGACGAACTACATGATCTAGTGCTATGCTTAGGATTGGGTCTTGTCCATCACATCATTCTCCTAATGATGTGATCCCATTATCAACGACATCTAATGTCCATGGTCAGGAAACCGTAACCATCTATTGATCAACGAGCTAGTCAACTAGAGGCTCACTAGGGACATGTTGTGGTCTATGTATTCACACATGCATTACAATTTCCGGATAACACAATTATAGCATGAACAATAGACAATTATCATGAACAAGGAAATATAATAATAACCACTTTATTATTGCCTCTAGGGCATATTTCCAACAGTCTCCCACTTGCACTAGAGTCAATAATCTAGTTACATTGTGATGAATCGAACACCCATAGAGTTCTTGTGTTGATCATGTTTTGCTCGTGGAAGAGGTTTAGTCAACGGATCTGCGACATTCAGATCCGTATGCACTTTACAAATATCTATGTCTCCATCTTGAACATGTTCACAAATGGAGTTGAAGCGACGCTTGATATGCCTGGTCTTCTTGTGAAACCTGGGCTCCTTGGCAAGGGCAATAGCTCCAGTGTTGTCACAGAAGAGAGTCATTGGGCCCGACGCATTGGGAATAACTCCTAGGTCGGTAATGAACTCCTTCATCCAGACTGCTTCCTGTGCTGCCTCCGAGGCTGCTATGTATTCCACTTCACATATAGATCCCGCCACGACGCTTTGCTTGCAACTGCACCAGCTGACTGCCCCTCCATTCAAAATATATACGTATCCGGTTTGTGACTTAGAGTCATCTAGATCTGTGTCGAAGCTAGCATCGACGTAACCCTTTACGATGAGCTCTTCGTCACCTCCATAAACGAGAAACATATCCTTAGTCCTTTTCAGGTACTTCAGGATGTTCTTGACCGCTGTCCAGTGTTCCATGCCGGGATTACTTTGGTACCTTCCTACCAAACTTACGGTGAGGTTCACTTCAGGTCTGGTACACAGCATGGCATACATAATAGACCCTATGGCTGAGGCATAGGGGATGACGCTCATCTTTTCTCTATCTTCTGCCGAGGTCGGGCATTGAGCCGTGCTCAATCTCACACCTTGTAATACAGGCAAGAACCCCTTCTTGGACTGATCCATATTGAACTTCTTCAATATCTTGTCAAGGCATGTGCTTTGCAAAAGACCAATGAGGCGTCTCGATCTATCTCTATAGATCTTGATGCCTAATATGTAAGCAGCTTCTCCAAGGTCCTTCATTCAAAAACACTTATTCAAGTAGGCCTTTATGCTTTCCAAGAATTCTATATCATTTCCCATTAATAGTATGTCATCCACATATAATATGAGAAATGCTACAGAGCTCCCACTCACTTTCTTGTAAACACAGGCTTCTCCATAAGTCTGTGTAAACCCAAACGCTTTGATCATCTCATCAAAGCAAATGTTCCAACTCCGAGATGCTTGCACCAGCCCATAGATTGAGCGCTGGAGCTTGCATACCTTGTCAGCATTATTAGGATCGACAAAACCTTCCGGCTGCATCATATACAACTCTTCCTTAAGGAAACCATTAAGGAATGCCGTTTTGACGTCCATTTGCCATATCTCATAATCATAGTATGCGGCAATTGCTAACATGATTCTGACGGACTTCAGCTTCGCTACGGGTGAGAAGGTCTCATCGTAGTCAACCCCTTGAACTTGTCGATAACCCTTAGCAACAAGTCGAGCCTTATAGATGGTCACATTACCATCCGCGTCTGTCTTCTTCTTAAAGATCCATTTGTTCTCTATGGCTTGCCGATCATCGGGCAAGTCTGTCAAAGTCCATACTTCGTTTTCATACATGGATCCTATCTCGGATTTCATGGCTTCTAGCCATTTGTTGGAATCCGGGCCCGCCATCGCTTCTTCATAGTTCGAAGGTTCACCGTTGTCTAACAACATGACTTCCAAGACAGGGTTGCCGTACCACTCTGGTGCGGAACGTGTCCTCGTGGACCTACGAAGTTCAGTAGCAACTTGATCCGAAGTTTCATGATCATCATCATTAACTTCCTCTCTAGTCGGTGCAGGCACCACAGAAACATCTTCCTGAGCTGCGCTACTCTCCGGTTCAAGAGGGGGTACCTCATCAAGTTCTACTTTCCTTCCACTTACTTCTTTCGAGAGAAACTCTTTCTCCAGAAAGGATCCATTCTTGGCAACAAAGATCTTGCCTTCGGATCTAAGGTAGAAGGTATACCCAATAGTTTCTTTAGGGTATCCTATGAAGACGCATTTTTTCGATTTGGGTTCGAGATTTTCAGGTTGAAGTTTCTTGACATAAGCATCGCATCCCCAAACTTTCAGAAACGACAGCTTAGGTTTCTTCCCAAACCATAATTCATACGGTGTCATCTCAACAGATTTCGACGGAGCCCTATTTAAAGTGAATGCGGAAGTCTCTAAAGCATAACCCCAAAATGATAGCGGTAGATCGGTAAGAGACATCATAGATCGCACCATATCCAATAGAGTGCGATTACGACGTTCGGACACACCATTACCCTGAGGTGTTCCAGGTGGCGTGAGTTGTGAAACAATTCCACATTTCCTTAAGTGCGTGCCAAACTCGTGACTCAAATATTCCCCTCCACGATCTGATCGTAAGAACTTTATTTTCCTGTCACGTTGATTCTCAACCTCACTCTGAAATTCCTTGAACTTTTCAAAGGTCTCAGACTTTTGTTTCATTAAGTAGACATACCCATATCTACTTAAGTCATCAGTGAGGGTGAGAACATAACGATAACCACCGCGAGCCTCAACGCTCATTGGACCGCACACATCAGTATGTATGATTTCCAATAAGTTGGTTGCTCGCTCCATTGTCCCGGAGAACGGAGTCTTGGTCATTTTGCCCATGAGGCATGGTTCGCACGTGTCAAATGATTCATAATCAAGAGACTCCAAAAGTCCATCTGCATGGAGTTTCTTCATGCGTTTGACACCAATGTGACCAAGGCGGCAGTGCCACAAGTATGTGGGACTATCATTATCAACCTTACATCTTTTGGCATTCACACTATGAATATGTGTAACATCACGTTCGAGATTCAATAAAAATAAACCATTGACCAGCGGGGCATGATCATAAAACATATCTCTCATATAAATAGAACAA
This sequence comes from Thinopyrum elongatum, assembly GCA_011799875.1. Lineage (NCBI taxonomy): Eukaryota > Viridiplantae > Streptophyta > Magnoliopsida > Poales > Poaceae > Thinopyrum > Thinopyrum elongatum. The sequence continues at coordinate 474,888,426 of CM022297.1, forward strand.
CCATTATTCTCGGATTTAAATGAGTAGCCATCTCGCATCAAACGAGATCCTGATACAATGTTCATGCTCAAAGCTGGTACTAAATAACAATTATTGAGGTTTAAAACTAATCCCGTAGGCAGATGAAGAGGTAGCGTGCCGACGGCGATCACATCGACCTTGGAACCATTCTCGACGCGCATCGTCACCTCGTCCTTCGCCAGTCTCCGCTTATTCCGCAGCTCCTGTTTTGAGTTACAAATATGAGCAACCGCACCGGTATCAAATACCCAGGAGCTACTACGAGCGCTGGTAAGGTACACATCAATAACATGTATATCACATATACCTTTGGTATTGCCGGCCTTCTTATCCGCTAAGTACTTGGGGCAGTTCCACTTCCAGTGACCGTTTCCCTTACAATAAAAGCATTCAGTTTCAGGCTTGGGTCCATTCTTTGGCTTCTTCCCGGTAGCTTGCTTACCGGGCGCGGCAACTCCCTTGCCGTCCTTCTTGAAGTTCTTTTTACCCTTGCCTTTCTTGAACTTAGTGGTTTTATTCACCATCAACACTTGATGTTCCTTTTTGATCTCCACCTCCGCTGATTTCAGCATTGAATATATCTCAGGAATGGTTTTCTCCATCCCCTGCATATTGAAGTTCATCACAAAGCTCTTGTAGCTAGGTGGAAGCGACTGAAGGATTCTGTCAACGACCGCGTCATCCGGGAGATTAACTCCCAGCTGAGACAAGCGGTTGTGCAACCCAGACATTTTGAGTATATGCTCGCTGACAGAACTATTCTCCTCCATATTACAACTATAGAACTTGTCGGAGACTTCATATCTCTCGACCCGGGCATGAGCTTGGAAAACCATTTTCAGCTCTTGGAACATCTCATATGCTCCGTGTTGCTCAAAACGCTTTTGGAGCCCCGGTTCTAAGCTGTAAAGCATGCCGCACTGAACCAGGGAGTAATCATCACTACGCGACTGCCAGGCGTTCATAACGTCTTGAGTTGCTGGGAAAACAGGTGCGTCACCTAGCGGTGCTTCAAGGACATATGCTTTCTTGGCAGCTATGAGGATAATCCTCAGGTTACGGACCCAGTCCGTGTATATGCTACCATCGTCTTTCAGCTTGGTTTTCTCTAGGAACGCGTTGAAGTTGAGGGCAACATTAGCGTGGGCCATTTGATCTACAAGACATATTGTAAAGATTTTAGACTAAGTTCATGATAATTAAGTTCATCTAATCAAATTATTCAATGAACTCCCACTCAGATAGACATCCCTCTAGTCATCTAAGTGTTACATGATCCGAATCGACTAGGCCGTGTCCGATCATCACGTGAGACGGACTAGTCATCAACGGTGAACATCTCTATGTTGATCGTATCTTCTATACGACTCATGTTCGACCTTTCGGTCTTCCGTGTTCCGAGGCCATGTCTGTACATGCTAGGCTCGTCAAGTCAACCTAAGTGTTTTGCATGTGTAAATCTGGCTTACACCTGTTGTATTCGAATGTTAGAATCTATCACACCCGATCATCACGTGGTGCTTCGAAACAACGAACCTTCGCAACGGTGCATAGTTAGGGGAAACACTTTCTTGAAATTTTAGCGAGGGATCATCTTATTTATGCTACCGTCGTTCTAAGCAAATAAGATGTAAACAGATGATAAACATCACATGCAATCAAATAGTGACATGATATGGCCAATATCATTTTGCTCCTTTTGATCTCCATCTTCGGGGCACCATGATCATCATCGTCACCGGCATGACACCATGATCTCCATCATCATGATCTCCATCATCGTGTCTTCATGAAGTTGCCTCGCCAACTATTACTTCTACTACTATGGCTAACGGTTAGCAATAAAGTAAAGTAATTACATGGCGTTTTTCATTGGCACGCAGGTCATACAATAAATTAAGACAACTCCTATGGCTCCTGCCGGCTGTCATACTCATCGACATGCAAGTCGTGATTCCTATTACAAGAACATGATCAATCTCATACATCACATATATCATTCATCACATCCTTTTGGCCATATCACATCACACGGCATATGCTGCAAGAACAAGTTAGACGTCCTCTAATTGTTGTTGCAAAATTTTTTACGTGGCTGCTATAGGTTTCTAGCAAGAACGTTTCTTACCTACGCCACAACCACAACGTGATATGCCAATTTCTATTTACCCTTCATAAGGACCCTTTTCATCAAATCTGATCCGACTAAAGTGGGAGAGACAGACACCCGCTAGCCACCTTATGCAACTAGTGCATGTCAGTCGGTGGAACCTGTCTCACGTAAGCGTACGTGTAAGGTCGGTCCGGGCCGCTTCATCCCACGATGCCGCCGAATCAAGATAAGACTAGTAACAGCAAGAAAATTGACAAAATCGACGCCCACAACAACTTGTGTTCTACTCGTGCAAGAAACTACGCATAGACCTAGCTCATGATGCCACTGTTGGGGAACGTAGTAGTAAATCAAAAGAAATTTCCTATGCATCACCAAGATCAATCTATGGAGAGACTAGCAATGAGAGAGAGAGGAGTGCATCTTCATACCCTTGAAGATCGTGATGCGGAAGCGTTGCAAGAACGCGGTTGGAGGAGTCGTACACGCAGCGATTCAGATCGCGGTCGATTCCGATCTAAGCACCGAACAACGGTGCCTCCGCGTTCAACACACGTGCAGCCCGGTGACGTCTCCCATGCCTTGATCCAGCAAGGAGGAGGGAGAGGTTGAGGAAGACAGCTCCAGCAGCATGACGGCATGGTGGTGGAACTTTGCAGTTCTCCGGCAGGGCTTCGCCAAGCTCAACGGAGGAGGAGGAGGTGTTGGAGAGGGGGGAGGGCTGCGCCAGGGATCAGGTTGTGGCCTCCCTCCCACCCCTCCACTATTTATAGGCTGGGGGGAGAGGGGGCCGGCCCCCTTAGATCCCATCTAGGGTTGGGGCGGCGGCCAAGGGGGGAGGAGTGCCTCCCAAGTCAAGTGGAGGCCCTCCCCCTTTAGGGTTTCCCCTCTCCCATGCGCATGGGCCTTAGGGGGGCTGGTGCCCCTAGCCCATTAAGGCTAGGGCGCCCCCTTACAGCCCATGCTGCTGTATTGGACGTGGTGGAACCCTTTCCGGACTTCCGGACCCCTCCGGAATCCTCCGGAACCTTTCGAAAGCTTCCCGGTACAATACCGAAAAAACCGAATTTTTCCGGAACCCCAATAACAACTTCCCATATATAAATCTTTACCTCTAGACCATTACGGAACTCCTCGTGACGTCCGAGATCTCATCCGGGACTCCGAACAACATTCGGTAACCACATACTATTTCCCATAACAACCCTAGCGTCACCGAACCTTAAGTGTGTAGACCCTACGGGTTCGGGAACCATGCAGACATGACTGAGACATATCTCCGGCCAATAACCAACAGCGGGATCTGGATACCCATGTTGGCTCCCACATGTTCCACGATGATCTCATCGGATGAACCACGATGTCGAGGATTCAATCAATCCCGTATACAATTCCCTTTGTCTACCGGTATGATACTTGCCCGAGATTCGATCGTCGGTATCCCTATACCTTGTTCAATCTCGTTACCGGCAAGTCTCTTTACTCGTTCCGTAATGCATGATCCTGTGGCTAACTCTTTAGTCACATTGAGCTCATTATGATGATGCATTACCGAGTGGGCCCAGGGATACCTCTCCGTCACACGGAGTGACAAATCCCAGTCTCGATTCGTGCCAACCCAACAGACACTTTCGGAGATACCTGTAGTGCACCTTTATGGTCACCCAGTTATGTTGTGACATTTGATACACCCAAAGCATTCCTACGGTATTCGGGAGTTGCAAAATCTCATGGTCTAAGGAAATGATACTTGACATTAGAAAAGCTTTTAGCAGACGAACTACACGATCTAGTGCTATGCTTAGGATTGGGTCTTGTCCATCACATCATTCTCCTAATGATGTGATCCCGTTATCAATGACATCTAATGTCCATGGTCAGGAAACCGTAACCATCTATTGATCAACGAGCTAGTCAACTAGAGGCTCACTAGGGACATGTTGTGGTCTATGTATTCACACATGCATTACGATTTCCGGATAACACAATTATAGCATGAACAATAGACAATTATCATGAACAAGGAAATATAATAATAACCACTTTATTATTGCCTCTAGGGCATATTTCCAACACTAAAGGCATCTCCTCTGCTGGGGGAACATTTGTCTTGACAGCGAAAGCGTGAGGTTCCGCCGGAGCCTGTCGTTCCCTGGCAGATTTGTCGTTGATCCCGGCAGGTTCCTTGCCGGCGGCTCTGGGGAGCTCTGCCAGAAAGTACTGTCCAGAATTCAAATTTCTTCTCTTTTCTTGCCGCGTTGATGGCGCCACGGATGGTTGAGTCAAATGGAGCACAAAAGTTCCTGGTTCCACAGGCAACTTGAGGGCGGCGGGCTTTGACAGGTCGTCAGTAATACTGTTCTCGGCACGAGGGATGTGCTTCATTTGCAGACCGTCAAAGTGCTCTTCCATTTTTCTCACTTCATCCACGTAGGCTTGCATCAATGGACTCTGATAACTCTTGTTAACTTGCCTGACGACAAGCTACGAATCGCCCCTGATGACGAGCTTCTTGATACCAAGGTCTGCCGTGATCCTGAGACCGGCAAGCAGGCCCTCGTACTCCGCAGTGTTGTTCATCGAATTCTCCCGGGGAAAATGCATTTGGATTACGTACTTGAGGTGCTCTCCAGTGGGTGCGACAAGCAGCACGCCAGCACCGGCGCCTTGTAGCGAAAAAGCCCCGTCAAAGTACATAACCCATTGCTGATCAATTTCCTTGCCGGGGAGAATTGTTTCTTGAACCTCTTCGTCTGGCGTTGGGGTCCATTCCGCGACGAACTCTGCCAAGGCCCTACTCTGAATTGTCGAAGTGCTTTCAAACTTGAGGCCAAAGCTCGACAACTCCAACGCCCACTCCACAATCCTGCCGGTTGCTTCTGGATTTCGCAAAATCCGTTGCAACGGGAAGCGAGTGACGACGGTGATTTCATGTGCTTGAAAATAATGGCGCAGCTTCCTCAAGGCCATAAGGAGGCCGAAAAGCAACTTCTGCACGCCAGAATATCTTGACCTAGGTCCTTGCAAAAGAGAGCTAACAAAATAAACTGGGCGCTGCACCACCTTTTTCTTCTGCACTGGTTCTTCTGACTGTGCAGATCCTGTCTTGCCGGGATCAACCCTTGCCGGGGAAGATCCTGCCGCGTCACCTGACGGTCCTGCCACTGGTGTTGCTTCCTCATCAGCTTCTCTCTGCGCCACTAACGCAACACTAACCACTTGATTTGTCGCTGCCAGATACAGCAGCAACGGCTCTTCTGGTTTAGGCGCGACTAGTGTCGGCGAAGAAGAAAGGTATTTCTTCAAATCTTGCAGCGCAGCCTCCGCCTCCAGAGTCCATTTCATCGGACCTGCCTTCTTCAAAATTTTGAAAAAGGGTAGGGCGCGCTCAGCAGATTTGGAAATAAACCTGCTCAGAGCAGCAACATAGCCGGCAAGACGACGGACATCCTTGACGCGTCTTGGTGCTTCAATCTGCTCAATAGCTTTGATCTTGTCGGGGTTCGCTTCGATTCCCCGTTGAGATACAAAGAATCCGAGAAGCTTGCCGGAAGGAACACCAAACACGCACTTCTCAGGATTGAGCTTTAAGTTGATCTTGCGCAGATTTGCAAATGTTTCTTCTAGATCTTGTATGAGCGTCGCTTTGTCCTTGGTTTTTACCACTATATCATCCATATATGCCTCTATATTTCTATGGAGCTGAGGCTCAAAACCAATTTGGACCGCTCTGGCAAATGTAGAACCAGCACATTTCAACCCGAAAGGCATTCGTATAAAACAATACGTACCACATGGGGTGATAAATGCGGTCTTTTCTTCATCTTCTTTTGCCATGAAGATCTGATGATACCCTGAATAGGCATCAAGGAAGGACAGTAGATCACAACCAGCGGTGGAGTCCACAATCTAGTCGATGCGTGGCAAGGGAAAGGGATTTTTTGGACAGGCTTTATTGATATCTGTATAATCGAGACACAGCCTCCATTTCCCATTCGCCTTGCGAACTACAACCGGATTGGCCAACCAGGTTGGATGAAGTACTCCTCTGACCAATCCTGCCGCCTCCAGCTTCCTGATTTCTTCGGCAATGAATTCTTGCCGCTCCAAGGCTTGCTTCCTGACCCTCTGCTTGACGGGCCGCGCGTGAGGACAGACAGCAAGGTGGTGCTCAATTACCTCCCTGGGAACGCCAGGGATGTCAGATGGTTGCCATGCAAACACATCGACATTCGCCCGCAGGAAGGCAATGAGCGCGCTTTCCTATTTGTCATCAAGGGTGGAACTTATGGTGAAAGTTCCTCCCGTTCCGTCCTCTTTGACGGGCACCTTCTTGGTCTCTGGTGGAGCGGCCTTGGATCTCTTGTTCTTGCTGGTGGAACTCTCTGGTGCGTCCTCAACAGAAGCGCAGCACTCCGAGGAGGTGCGCTTGCCGGAGTTCGCGCCAAGATTCTTGCCGGTCTCCTTCTTCCCCCTGGGAGTTCCAGTGGCAGGAGCAGATGCCTTGACGGCAGGTGCTGCAACTGCTTCCCGGTAGAGTTGGTCGGCACAGATGAGCGCATCCTTCTTATCGGAATGGATAGTAATGACACTTAACGGCCCGGGCATCTTCAAAACATTATACGCGTAGTGTGATGCCGCCATGAACTTAGCCAGCGCTGGCCGACCAAGGATCCCATTGTATGACATAGGGATCTTGGCGACATCAAACACTACCTTCTCGGTCCTGTAGTTGAACTCGCTACCAAATGTCACCGGTAGCGTAATCTTGCCCTTTGGCTGGGTTCTTCCTGGATTGACCCCTTGAAACGTGCCCGTTTCTTCGAGATCTTCATCAGGAATTTGGAGCCTCTTGAGCACATCCGGTGAGATTAGGTTCAGCCCGGCCCCACCATCAACTAGCATTTTCGTCACCTTGAGGTTGCGGATTGTTGGTGAGACCAACAATGGCAAGCACCCAACCGCGGTTGTGCGATCACGGTGATCCTCGGCGTAAAAAATGATAGGCGTGTTGGACCACTTCAGGGGCTTACATGCATCCAGCGATGGCTCTGTTGCATTGACTTCTCGCACCCACTGTTTGAGCCGACGGTGGGAAGAATGCAACAAGGCGCCCCCGTCGATACACATGGCCTCTGTAGCTTTCTGGAATTCTTGCTCACTGGACTCATCATCTTCTTCATCATCATCTTCTTCTTTGTCTCGGCCTTGAGCGGGCCTCTCCCTCTGTTGCTTGGCCTTGCCGCGGCGACCCCCTCGGCCACCGCACTTCTTGCCGGACCCCTCAGCACCGTCATGGGCCTTCTCCTTATCTCGCCTTTCATACTCAGCCCTCTACTTGTCGACAAGCTGTTCAACTTGCCGGCAGTTTTGGAGATCGTGAACCTTGGTGCGATGGATCTTGCAGTACTGCTTGCCGGAGTTTTCCGACTTGTCGGCAGCCGCCAAGGCCTGGCATGAGGAGCACCCGGCAAGTTCCTTGCTGGGGTCGTCAACCTTGGCCATCTTGGCGGCGCTGGGGTTGCCGAATTCCTCGACAGCAAGCACGGCCTTGCCTTTGCGCTTCTTGTTCCACCGCCGGCCTTTCCTTGACGGGGTTGCAGCGTCTTCGTCTTCTGATTCGCTCCCCGTGCCAACAGCCTCGCCAGGGAGTTTCCTCCCCTCTTCAGCTCGGGCGCACTTGTCGGCCAAAGCGTAAAGCTCGGCAATACTCCTGACTTTGTTCATTGCCAGCTCTTCCCACATTCTGCGGTTACGCACGTTCTAGTGAAACAGGCTAACAACAGCGGCAGGGTGAACGTCAAGAATATTGTACTGCACCCGGCTAAATCTCTGCATAAACTTGCGCAGGGGTTTGCCCTCCTTCTGAGGGATGATATGCAAATCACTCTCTTGGCCAGGAGCTTGTTGGCCCCCGACAAAGGTGCCAACAAACTGATGGCACAGATCTGACCAAGAAGAAATAGAATTCTCCGGCAGATGCATCAACCACGACCTGACGTTGGGTTTGAGCACCAACGGGAAGTAGTTGGCAAGTATCTTGTCATCTCGGCCCCCGGCAGCCTGCACCGCAATGGTGTAGATGCTCAGGAACTCCGAGGGATGAGTCTTGCCGTCATATTTCTCCGAGACCTCTGGCTTGAAGGTTCGGGAATTGGGCCACTGGACTTGCCGCAGCTCACGGGTAAACGCTGGAGTCCCTACCTTGTAAGGCAAGTCACCTGCATCCCCTGGCGCAGGCTCGTCGACAGCCGGCCCTGCGTGCTTATCAGATTGATAGCGTGCTTCCCGTCGCTGCTCGATGGTGGTTCGAGCGTCCTCTTTGCCTCGTTCCTGGAGAACTTGACGCTGGTCACGGTGCATCCGTGGATCGGACGACGCCGTGGAATCATCATCACGGCGATCGACCCGCTGGGTTGTCGACCGCCGCTGGTGTCGCGGAGGGGAGTGCACCGTGGTTGCACCACCTCTGGTTTTCTCCACATCGGCTCGCGCCGGATCAATGGGCCGCCGCTGTGAGGGCCCTGCCTCCTGTGGCCCATCTTTGTTGGCGAAGCCAATGAGGCTCTGGATAGTAGCTCGCCACTCCTCCATCTTCTCCGGAGCAGGAGGGAAATCGAGGAGAAGCTGCGCACGTGCCAAGGCTTCCGCTGGCATAGGCGGCGGCGACAGGTGCGAGGTACGTGAGGTGCTTTGACTCCTAGCCATGTTAGAAGGAGCACTGTCACGGTCACGCGACCGTGCGCCACCTCCGCCGGCAGCTCGATGTGCATGCTAGGCCCGCGCACCTTGGGATCGATGCGCAGAAATCTTTTCATGGGGACGCCCTGAACCACCAGTGCCATGACGTTGCTCATCGTGCAAGGCCTGGGAAGGTCGTGACGCTGGTGCTGGCGCGGGAGCCCCAGAAAGCATCCTCCGATCTTTGGAATTCGTTGTGCCACCCGTAGGCAACACAGCTCCATCACTGGATCCAGTGGCGTGTGGGTTGCCGCTGCCGCTGCGAACGACACCGCTCGCCTGGCTTGGATCACCGGAACGCCGTGGAGGCTCTAATCCTCTTCCTTCTACACCCACGCCATCGCCCGTATGCGAGGGCACAGGTAAAACGGACGTGGATGGTTGCGCCGTTGCGGCGCTCTTCTTCTTGGGTGGCATCATGATGAAGATGATGAAGAAACTAAGGCGCCAATCACTGGATCAGGTTCACACAACCTACGACCCCCTACCTGGCGCGCCAAAGATGTCGGTGTGCGACACCTATGGGACCCTCAAGGAATCCCTTTACGATTCGGCAGGGGGAGAGGTATGCGCAAAGAGCAGAACCAACGATCGACGCGGGGCAATTTTACCCAGGTTCGGGCCGCTCATCAGCGTAAAACCCTACTCCTGCCTTGTTTTATTATGAATGTTCTTGAGCCCAGGCTTCAGGAGCGCTTGCAATGAACAATACGTTCAAAGAGCAGCTACGCATGCAGAATGGGCCAGAAGATCCTCTCCCCTGTAGTAGTTGCCTTGGGCCTCCTTTTATATGCTCTAAGGGGTCACCACAGTGGCAAAATGTATATACATTGAGGTGTAAAGTGGCTATAGGGTTATCATACCTAACCACTGACGGATTAGGACGAACGCATTTAATGCACCATGAGGTGTCCGTTTAGGTGTCCTCACTTTCTTGGGGATGGAAAAAGGGGCCATCCCATCAGCACCGCTTAAGCTCTCCTCCACTGGTGCGTCGCCACGCATCCAAAGAAGGACCCAGAATGTTGGGCTTGTTGCTGTGCCAGAGCGGTGGCACAGCAACAGAATCTTGCCGGGCGCCGAACCTTGCCGGGTGCCGAGTCTTGCCGGGTGCCGAATCTTGCCGGGCTTCGCAGACCACCCCGGCAAGATCTTGTCGGGGAAGCTGGCTTTCGGATTCTAGCTCTTCTTATCTGCTAATCCTCAGATCTCTGACTTGAGAATTTCTTTGGTAGCCTGAGTCAACCTCGAACTGTTCCCCGACAAGCCTTGCCGCGAGTATGGCTACAACTGCCCGTGCACAAGTACGGGGTACTAATGGCCCAATACTTAGTACACCGGCACTCTGGCCGGACACACTTTTCTGAGTCAATGCCCGACCTCAAAAGATCAACACGTCGCAGCCCTACCTAGGCTCAGCAGAGAGGTCCCCGCCGATCTACATCCTAAGCACTCCGGGGTCTTGGGCCCATTGCCCATTGCACTCCGGGTCGTTGTGAGCAGGGCGGGTCCAGGCTCCACCTCTACATGGATGGTGCTGGCCCAGCCATGCCGCAATGCTGAACTGGACGTCTGACAAAGCTTCGGTTGATACTACGACGCCGAGTGCCCATAACTATTCCCGCGTGGTGGTTAGTGCGTATAGGCCAGTGGCCAACTCAGAACAAATACCCAAACCTATTAGTGCATTATTAAAATGAAGTGATGGTTGTCGGGACAAGTTCGGAGCTACCCCCCCCCCTCCTGGGTGATACCGCTAAACAGCCAGCCGCCACCGTAACATCTCTCGGGTGCTCTCCGGGCCCGCCCGACTTTCACAAAGGTCTCAAGTATAGTCAAGGTAACCGTGTGTCCAAACATCAAGGGGGAAACCCAGAGGAATCACCCTTGGTGGATTCCACTTGATGTAATAATCAAGGTGAACGTAGGAGGAATTACCCTCGAGGTTCACACTTGAGGTGTTGCACGACAGAGTCGTATCGGGAGTGGTGAAGGAGGAATCACCCTCGATGACCACGACCGAATAGCTACACTACAGAGTTTTCATCAGGAGTGCGTTACGAGGTATCACCCTCGGCACTCGATAGTAGCTCTGTAGAATCGAGCAACAAAAGGGGCGTGATGTGATGTGAGGTGTCGGCCTCTGGTCGTCGATCACGTTGATCGAGTCGTCGATGATGAAGCAAGGGCAACAAGGACAAGGTGGGGGTCACTAATGGATCACTAACCAACCTATACTAAGCAGTTTAGGATAAGTAGGTAAGGTACAATGAGCAGGTTACAAAAGTAGGCTATGCATTAGAATAGGAGCAATCAATTACAGTAGCAAAATCTAATGCAAGCATGAGAGAGAATGGAATGGGCGATATCGGAGTGATCAAGGGGGGTTTGCCTAGAAGCTCTGCTGAAATGGAAGGAGGGTCGTCGTCGATGACGTCGATCACAGGGGCATCAGCAGCGGTCTCGGGGTCTACCGGAGAGAAGAGGGGGAAGAAACAGTAAATATAAGGCACACAAATGTAACACAGATGCACGACATGACAACACGTAGTGCTAGGGTGTTCTAACACGGTGTTACAAGATACCGGCGAAGGGGGATAACATCCGGAAATGTTTTCCCGAAGTTTGGCATTTTTGGACAGACGAACCGAAAGGGGACGGTTCCATGTTCGCTATGTTAGGGGCACGTGACAGATGAACAGAGCGTGTATTTGGATTCGTCATAGTTTTATGAGCAACTTTCATGTATAAAACTTTTTCATCCGAGTTACGATTTATTTTCTATGAATTTTCAAAGTTTTAGCAATATTCTAAAATTATTATTAATTCGAAAATAAATTAATATTTAATTGCTAAGTGTACACAGCAGTGGCTTTAGTGGCTGACAGGTGGGGTCCAGTTGACTGCCTAGTCAGCAGTCAACTGAGACCGTTGACTAGTCAAAGGGCTGAGGGGACCCGCATGTCATTGACTGGGTTATCCCAGTCAGCAGTTTGACTGATCAATGGGATCAGTGGGACCCAGGTGTCATTCACACATATTTTAGCATTTTCTTTTTAAGTGGATATTTAGAAGAGGGAGGGTCCACCTGCCATAGGCTAGTAGCTAATCTAACTAGTAACTAACGCTAAACTACTTTGCACATGGCCGGCTAGAGGCACAGCCAGCCTCACGGCTTCTGTGCACACATGCACAGCACATGGCCGCATCGGCCATGGCCAGGCAGCAGCAGGTAGCAATAAGCGGCAGCAGCGGCGCTATATGCGGCAGCAGTAGCAGGCGAGCAGCAGAAGCAGAGTACCAGCAGCTAGTAGTCGCTAGGAGCAGCAGCAACGCAATTAGCAGCGACAGCAGGTAGTAGCAGTGCCGCAACAGGCAGTAGGCAGGGCCTCGAGCGGCTACGGGGGCACGCTTTGGACACGGCCAGGGCGAGCAGCGGCCAGCGCCGGGCGCGGCGGGCGCGCGCGCAGAAGGCCGTGGGGCGGCGGCGAGTGTGGCCGGGGGCGAGGTGCGCAGGGCTGGGCGCGGGTAAAGGCGGCTATGGGCAGTAGCTTGCGGCGAGCGGGGCAGCAGCAGCGCAAGGAGCAATGCAAGAGCAGTAGCAACATGAAGCAACAGCAGCAGCAGCGGGCGCACAGGAGCTCGGGTACGGCCATGACAAGCTTCGGCCATGGCGGCCCCGTTGGCTACCGGCGACTACGGCGACGGATCGAGACGGGGACAAGGGGGATTCGAAGGAGGAGCTCACGAGGAATCTGTAGGGGAGGGCAGCGGGCTCGGGGGAGGCTCGTAGGCGGCGGATCGAGCGGAGAGGCGGCGACGACCGTGGCGGAGAAGACGGTTGGTGGCGACGGTTCGAGGGCGTCCCGGCTCGATCTGGTCCCCGGGACGGACGAAGCCAGCCACCGCGGACCTCCTGGATGTCCTCCCGCGCGAAGGCGACGACGGTGGCCGCGACGATGATGATGGCGCGGCGACAGTAGCTTCGGGTGTGTACGGGGAAGCGAGCAAGTGTGAGGGAGGAAGAAGTGGCGGCTAGGGTTTGACCGGGGGAGAGAGGAGGGGCTTGGGGTGCCCTTATAGCCATCGGGGAGGCAGGGGATGGCCGCCATGCACGGCATGGCCAGCGGATGGGCGCCACGATCCCCTGTCTCCCTGTAGCATGTGGAAGGAGAGGGGAGGTGGGCTGGGCCGGCCATTTGGCTAGTTAGGCGAAAGTGCCCAGTAGAACAGGCCCTTCTCTTTTTCCCTTTTTTTCTGTTTTCTTTTAGTCTTTTTGTTTTGCATTTATTTTTAATAGCAATTGACTTATGTAAAATATGAAACTTGGCCCATTAATTCCATTGCAATATTTGGCACTGCCACATGGAGTTTGAGAGTTATTTAAATAGTTTGCATTTTAATAAATAGAAAAGCAATTAAAATGCTTATTAGCACTGTTTAAATTGCTTGAGCCCAAATGAGCAAAGGGGTGATCTTGTTTTCCTCAACCATTATGTGTTTTGGAATATTTGCTAAAAGGTGAACTATTTTCCAACCATGTTTGTGAATTTAAATTCTCACTTAAAAATTGAATTGAAGTTAGAGGTGGAAATCGAAATGAGATTTGGATCCAAGTGATTAAGCACTGCAAATAAAAATGACTTAGCATAATCATGAGGATTACTGTAGCTTAATTATCCAGGCGTTACAATTCTCCTCCACTACAAGAAATCTCGTCCCGAGTTTTAGGAGGTAGAAGGGAACAAAAACGAGGTATTCATCAGGAAGACGATCCTCGCGTTCCCAAGTGGCTTCATCTCCAAAAGGATTTGACCACTGAACTTTCTAGAAATTTGATAGCCCTCTGACGGTGCGACGTCAACTTGATCGAGAGCGCGGACCAGACAGATACTTCAGACTTTGAAGTAGTGTTTTTTACGCATTCAAGGAATAAATCCGTGCTTCGGCATTCCGAACAAGATGAGCATGGTAGCTCACTATCTCATTTAATGGATGTAGTAGATGGACGGTTTTAGTGGTGCAAATGATAGAAGCGGTATGTGTTTTCAATCATTCCATTCCGAGAATGAGGTCGATATTGGACGACTTCAAAACAATGGGGGAAACATGGAATTCCAACCCCTCAATTCCAACGGGGACGTTGTGACTAACCAAGGTGGTTTGACATTGGCCCGCGGAATGCAGCTTGGAGTTCCGGCCAAGTGATGGCGGTTCCAACAGGTAAGGAACGCCTGTGGCTGTCCCACCATTGAGCAGCGGGACCTTTCAGGTAGTAAGCCGCGAAGGTGACATAGTTGGTAGGGGCTACATCACCAGACTCCAACTCGAAAGTGATGTTACGAAGCCAATCATCAGCATCAAGGGGCTGAGTTGAGTTGCGGTAGATGACGGGGTTGAGACGCGCAAAGTCTTGCAGAATTACTAGGGCCGGTTGCTGATTCATATTGAGACATGGAAACTGAGCCATGACATTTCGATAAACTGCCGATTCAACTCAACTGATGTATCATTCCGGCCATGTATTCGGGCGGTGGTGGATTGTAGCCACCATGGCCACGATTAGCGGGTCTAACCATCCTGCTTAAATGCAATAGGGGGTAGTTTAGCAAGGGGTGGAGCAGGTGTATGGAGTCATTCATGAGGTAAACTGAACAGTGAGCAAAGGCGCAGTATGTACAAAGCAGTAGTCATTAAAGACATACTCATACATATATAGATCCAATTACACGCTGTTCATATGAGTTCGAACAAGAGAACCATCCTAGACATACTAGACGGCACGCATGCATGCGATGGAGGACTAGAACAGCAGGACATAGCAAAGGCTACATCAGCGTCAGAGAAAACTACTAGAGTGAGGGATTTGCAAGTGACGACGCAGGGTGCCCTCCATGAGAGGATCATGCGGTCAGTGAATAACGTGAAGCAGAACTTGGCCGTCAATTCAAGAAAGGTGTAGTACCAACCTCCAGGTGGATGTGATCATGAGATCCTAATGTTAGATTTAGAAAAATCATTTAACCCGAATAGAAGAGAGATCAGAGTCCCAGAGTAAAGATGAGGAATAAAAGATCCTAATACCACCCAATGGCGACGTGGGCCCGTAAGCTAGACAACCATGTTAGTAAAATAGTTTTCATAGACTAGACTCAACTTTGGCCAAGGAATTTGGAAGGGGGATTCCTACAGGCAGTCGGCTCTGATACCAACTTGTGACACCCCCGATTCGACCGTACACTAATCATGCATGCAAATGTGTACGATCAAGATCGGGGACTCACGGGAAGATATCACAACACAACTCTAGACACAAATAAAATAATACAAGCTTCATATTACAAGCCAGGGGCCTCGAGGGCTCGAATACAGAAGCTCAAAACACAAGCGTCAGCGGAAGCAACAATATCTGAGTACAGACATAAGTTAAACAAGACTGCCTTAAGAAGGCAAACACAAAAGCAACAACGATCGAAGAGGCAAGGCCTCCTGCCTGGGACCTCCTAACTACTCCTGGTCGTCGGTGGTCTCCACATAGTAGTAGGCACCCTCCGGGTAGTAGTAGTAGTAGTAGTCGGTGGGGGTAGCATCTGGCTCCTGGGATCCACCATCTGGTTGCAACAACCGAAAAGAAGAAAGAAGGGGGAAAAGGGGTAGCAAAGCAACCATGAGTACTCATCCAAAGTACTCGCAAGCATCAGATCTATACTAAGTATGCATTGGTATCAAGGAAGGGATGTATCTGTGGACTGAACTGCAGAATGCCAGAATAGAGGGGAAGGTCTAGCCTATCGAAGACTAGCATCTTCAAGCAGCTCCAAGCATCTTGCAGCATGTAGAAGAGTAAAGAATAGCATATTGTAATTAACAATCATGTTAATATTAACGCCCAGAGATCCTTCCTCGACTCCCTACGAGAAAGCAATCCCGGAGCCAACATATCCATCTCATATCTCAAGTATCCATTTCTAGTTGTAAATAGATCAGCATATAAGTCTGAACGTCCGTTACCATGGACACGGCTATTAATAGATAATCTTCCCTCCAGGGGTGCACCACATTACCCAACACGCTTGATTACTCTGGCCGGACGCACTTTTCTGAGTCAATGCCCGGCCTCGGAAGATCAACACGTCGCAGCCCTACCTAGGCTCAGCAGAGAGGTTCCCGCCGGTCTACATCCTAAGCACTCTGGGGTCTTGGGCCCGTCGCCCGTTGCACTCCGGGTCGTTGCGAGCAGGGCGGGTCCAGGCCCCACCTCTACATGGATGGTGCCGGCCCAGCCATGCCACAATGCTGAACTGGACGTCTAACAAAGCTTCGGCTGATACTATGACGCCGAGTGCCCATAACTATTCCCGCGTGGTGGTTAGTGCATATAGGCCAGTGGCCAACTCAGAACAAATACCCAAACCTGTTAGTTCATTATTAAAATGAAGTGACGGCTGTCGTGACAAGTTCGGAGCTACCACCCCCTCCTGGGTGATACCGCTAAACAGCCAGCCGCCACCGTAACATCTCCCGGGTGTTCTCCGGGCCCGCCCGACTTTCACAAAGGTCTCAAGTATAGTCAAGGTAACCGTGTGTCCAAACATCAAGGGGGAAACCCCGAGGAATCACCCTCGGTGGATTCCACTTGATGTAATCATCAAGGTGAACGTAGGAGGAATCGCCCTCGAGGTTCACACTTGAGGTGTTGCACGACAGAGTCGTATCGGGAGTGGTGAAGGAGGAATCACCCTCGATGACCATGACCGAATAGCTACACTATAGAGTTATCATCAGGAATGCGTTACGAGGTATCACCCTCAGCACTCGATAGTAGCTCTGCAGAATCGAGCAACAAAAGGGGCGTGATGTGATGTGAGGTGTCAGGCTCTGGTCGTCGATCACGTTGATCGAGTCATCGATGATGAAGTAAGGGCAACAAGGACAAGGTGGGGGTCATTGATGGATCACTAACCAACCTATACTAAGCAGTTTAGGATAAGTAGGTAAGGTACAATGAGCAGGTTACAAAAGCAGGCTATGCATCAGAATAGGAGCAATCAATTACAGTAGCAAAATCTAATGCAAGCATGAGAGAGAATGGAATGGGTGATATTGGAGTGATCAGGGGGGGCTTACCTGGAAGCTCTGCTGAAATGGAAGGAGGGTCTTCGTCGACGTCGTCGATCACAGGGGCATCAGCAGCGGTCTCGGGGTCTACCGGAGAAGAAGAGGGAGAAGAAACAGTAAATATAAGGCACACAAATGTAACACAGATGCACGACATGACAACACGCAGTGCTAGGGTGTTCTAACGCGGTGTTACAAGATACCGGCGAAGGGGGATAACATTCGGAATTGTTTTCCTGAAGTTTAGCATTTTCGGACAGACGAACCGAAGGGGGACGATTCCATGTTCGCTATGTTAGGGGCACGTGACAGATGAACGGAGCGTGTATTCGGATTCGTCATATTTTTCTGAGCAACTTTCATGTATAAAACTTTTTCATCCGAGTTACGATTTATTTTCTACGAATTTTCAAAGTTTTAGCAATATTCTGAAATTATTATTAATTCAAAAATAAATTAATATTTAATTGCTAAGTGTACACAGCAGTGGCTTTAGTGGCTGACAGGTGGGGTCCAGTAGACTGCCTAGTCAGCAGTCAACTGAGACAGTTGACTAGTCAAAGGGCCCAGGGGACCCGCATGTCATTGACTGGGTTATCCCAGTCAGCAGTTTGACTGATCAATGGGATTAGTGGGACCCAGGTGTCATTCACACATATTTTAGCATTTTCTTTTTAAGTGAATATTTAGAAGAGGGGGTCCACCTGCCATAGGCTAGTAGCTAATCTAACTAGCAATTAACGCTAAACTACTTTGCACATGGCCGGCTAGAGGCACAGCCAGCCTCACGGCTTGTGCGCACACATGCACAGCACATGGCCGCATCGGCCATGGCCAGGCAGCAGCAGGTAGCAATAAGCGACAGCAGTAGGTAGCAATAAGCGGGAGCAGCAGCGGCGCTATAGGCGGCAGCAGTAGCAGGGGAGCAGCAGAAGCAGAGTACCAGCAGCTAGTAGTCGCTAGGAGCAGCAGCAGCAACGCAATTAGCAGCGACAGCAGGTAGTAGCAGCACCGCAGCAGGAAGTAGGCAGGGCCGCGAGTGGCTGCGGGGGCACGCCCTGGACGTTGCCAGGGCGAGCGGCGGGCGCGCGCGCAGAAGGCCGTGCGGCAGCGGCGAGTGTGGCGGGGGGCTAGGTGCGCAGGGCTGGGCGCGTGTAAGGGCGGCTATGGGCGGCAGCTTGCGGCGAGCGGGGCAGCAGCAGCGCAAGGAGCAACACAAGAGCAGTAGCAACATGAAGCAACAGCAACAGCAGCAGCAGCGGGCGCACAGGAGCTCGGGTACGGCCATGACAAGCTTCGGCCATGGCGGCCCCGTTGGCTACCGGCGACTACGGTGACGGATCGAGACGGGGACAAGGGGGATTCGAAGGAGGAGCTCACGAGGAATCTGTAGGGGAGGGCAGCGGGCTCGGGGGAGGCTCGTAGGCGGCGGATCGAGCGGAGAGGCGGCGACGACCATGGCGGAGAAGACTGTTGGTGGCGACGGTTCGAGGGCGTCCCGGCTCGATCTGGTCCCCGGGACGGACGAAGCCAGCCACCGCGGACCTCCTGGACGTCCTCCCGCATGAAGGCGACGACGGTGGCCGCGACGATGACGATGGCGCGGCGACAGTAGCTTCGGGTGTGTGTGGGGAAGCGAGCAAGTGTGAGGGAGGAAGAAGTGGCGGCTAGGGTTCGACCGGGGGAGAGAGGAGGGGCTTGGGGTGCCCTTATAGCCATCGGGGAGGCGGGGGATGGCCGCCACGCACGGCATGGCCGGTGGATGGGCGCCACAATCCCCTGTCTCCCTGTAGCAGGTGGAAGGAGAGGGGGGGTGGGCTGGGCCGGCCATTTGGCTAGTTAGGCGAAAGTACCCAGTAGAACAAGCCCTTCTCTTTTCCCCTTTTTTCTGTTTTCTTTTAGTCTTTTTGTTTTGCATTTATTTTTAATAGCAATTGACTTAGGTAAAATATGAAACTTGTCCCATTAGTTCCATTGCAATATTTGGCACTGCCACAAGGAGTTTGAGAGATATTTAAAATAGTTTGCATTTTAATAAATAGAAAAGCAATTAAAAAATGCTTATTTAGCACTGTTTAAATTGCTTGAGCCCAAATGAGCAAAGGGGTGATGTTGTTTTCCTCAACCATTATGTGTTTTGGAATATTTGCTAAAAGGTGAACTATTTTCCAACCATGTTTGTGAATTTAAATTCTCACTTAAAATTGAATTGAAGTTAGAGGTGGAAATCGAAATGAGATTTGGATCCAAGTGATTAAGCACTGCAAATAAAAATGACTTAGCATAATCATGAGGATTACTGTAGCTTAATTATCCGGGTGTTACAATGAGTGAGGGGAAGGGCAGAGCAGCAGCGTGAGCAGGAGCAGCACTAGCAGCAGCGCGAGCGAGCGAAAGCCGGAGCAGCAGCAGCAGCTCCGGCTGGTATGGACGCCGCCGCCAAGGGAGCCTCACACTGGGGGAGAGCCGCCGAAGAGATGTCACCGGCGGCGCCGACTACGAGGTAGCCGGGCCATGGGGGAGCGAGATCGAGCACCGGCGGCGCCGGGAGGTCAAGTTAAGGAGAAGGTACGATGCGATGAGTGTACAACCTCTTTGGTGGCGCCGAGTAGGCCTCGGCTTCGTCCGAGGAGTCGGTGAGGATGCTGCGGTTCCGGTGGAGCAGGTTAAGGCGGCGCTGTGGGGATGGAGCAGCCGCGATAGACGCGGCGGTAGTCGGAGCAGCTCCTTGGAGGTGGAGGACGGGGCGGCTGAATCAGCGGAACGACGAGATCGACGACAGATCCTCATCCAGGGCGGTGGATGAGGGACATCGAGCTGTTGCGGTGGACGACGTCATTGGGGAAGAGGCTCCAGCTGGGCGGCGATGGGGTGGCGGACGGCGGAGGGTGGGGCTTCGCGGCTGTAGCAGCGAGGTTATGGCGGCCCGGGTTTCCGAATGGCGAAAAGGAGGTGATGGGAGGGTGATGACCCACAAGTATAGGGGATCAATCATAGTCCTTTCGATAAGTAAGAGTGTCGAACCCAACGAGGAGCAGAAGGAAATGACAAGTAGTTTTCAGCAAGGTATTCTCTGCAAGCACTGAAATTATAAGTAACGAGTAGTTTGATAGCAAGATAATTTGTAACGAGCAAGTAACGGTAATGGTAACAAGAGTGCAGCAAGGTAGCCCAATCCTTTGGAGGCAAAGGACAGGCCAAAACGGTCTCTTATGATAAGCAAAGCGTTCTTGAGGGTACACGGGAATTTCATCTAGTCACTTTCATCATGTTGGTTTGATTTGTGTTCGCTACTTTGATAATTTGATATGTGGGTGGACCGGTGCTTAGGTGTTGTTCTTACTTGAACAAACCTCCTACTTATGATTAACCCCCTCGCAAGCATCCGCAACTACGAGAAAGGTATTAAGATAAAATCTAACCACATTAAGCTTTTGGATCCAAATTAGCCCCTTACGAAGTAGCGCATAAACTAGGGTTTAAGCTTCTGTCACTCTCGCAACCCATCATCTAATAACTACTCCACAATGCATTTCCTTAGCCCCAAATATGGTGAAGTGCCATGTAGTCGACGTTCACATGACACCACTAAGGGAATCACAACTTACATACCATCAAAATATCGAACACATATCAGGTTCACATGATTACTTGCAACAAGATTTCTCCCGTGACCTCAAGAATAAAAGTAACTACTCACAAATGATAATCATGCTCAAGATCAGAGGGGTATTAAATAGCATAATGGATCTGAACATATAATCTTCCACCAAATAAACCATATAGTAATCAACTACAAGATGTAATCAACACTACTAGTCACCCACAAGCACCAATCTAAGGTTCCGGTACAAAGATTGAACACAAGAGATGAACTAGGGTTTGAGAGGAGATGGTGCTATTGAAGATGTTGATGGAGATTACCCTCCCCAAGATGGGAGAGTTGTTGGTGATGATGATGACGATGATTTCCCCCTCCGGGAGGGAAGTTCCCCCGGCGGAATCGCTCCGCCGGAGGGCAAAAGTGCTCCTACCCAAGTTCCGCCTCGAGACGGCGGCGCTTCGTCCCGAAAGTCCTCTCCTTATTTTTTTCCTAGGTCAAAATGACTTATATACCAGAAGAGGGGCACCAGAGGTGGGCCGAGGAGGGCACAACCCACCAGGGCGCGCCTGGGCTCCCTGGCGCGCCCAGGTGGGTTGTGCCCACCTGGTGGGCCCCCTCTGGTAGTTATTTGCTCCAATAATTCTTATAGATTCCATAAAAATTCTCCGTGAAGTTTAAGCTCATTTGGAGTTGTGTAGAATAGGTGGCCTGACGTAGCTTCTTCAGGTACAGAATTCCAGCTGCCGGTATTCTCCCTCCTTGTGTGAACCTTGCATATTATGAGAGAAAAGGCATTAGAATTACTCCAAAAAACATTATTATGCATCAAAACAATATAAATAACAGTAGGAAAACATGATGCAAAATGGACGTATCAACTCCCCCAAGCTTAGACTTTGCTTGTCCTCAAGCGAAAACCGAAATAAAAAAACATGTCCACATGCTTAGAGAGAGAGAGGTGTCGATAAAAACAAAATACGGACATAGAAGCATCATGTATATTATTATAACAGCAACAAACCTTAACATAAAACTTTATCATAGAACTATTATCATATAACTTTTATCATAAACTTCTTATGAACAAGTAACAATTCATCACAACATCGAAGTATAAAGCATAAACTCTATTGAAAATCAACAAACTATGTTCTCAGTCAAGTTTGCAACTACAATTCATCATCTTTTTAGGAAGGGTCACGTATCGGAGCCTTATGGCAAGTCCACATACTCAACCATCTTATAGTCTTCTATGATTGCTAACACTCACCGCATACACATGAGCAAAAAGTTTCAACCGGACACATAGAAAGATATGGGCTTATAGTTTCGCCTCCCAACGTATTCACCTCAAGGGTGATGTCAACAATAATAACTCATGCCCACTCATATTCAACTGGATATATGTGCCTAGATCTTTCCTCACCACATGGTGCTTGCCAAAAGAGAAAATAAAAAGGAATAAAGAGGTTGCCATGCGCTTTTTGGTTGTATGCTCAATCTCTTAGTGCAAAAGAACGTCATGTTATATTGCCCCTTATGATAGCAACCTTTATTATGTAGTCTGTCGCTTTTATTCTTTGCCATCACAAGTTCATACAACGCTCAGTTTTCTCTTACACTAAATGATCCAACACTTTTAGAAGCAATTTTTATTGCCTTATTGCACCGATGACAACTTACTTGAAGGATCTTACTCAATCCATAGGTAGGTATGGTGGACTCTCAAAACAAGATTTGGGTTTAAGGGTTTTTGGATGCACAAGTAGTATCTCTACTTAGTGCGGAATTTTTGTCTAGCAAAGATGGGGGACAAGCACCACATGTTAAAGGATCTATGACAATATAACTTCTATGTGAATATGGACAAACATAAATCATTACGTTGTCTTCCTTGTCCAACGTCAACAATTTTGGCATATAATATTTTGATGGGGGCTCACAATCACAAAAGATGTCCAAGATAGTGTATTTGCATGTGAATCTTCTCTTCCCTTATTAATTCTTTCATGGATTGCATCATTGACCAATGCTATGTGTGTAAATCTCCAATAAAATTTTCTAGTTATACTCTTCCTTATGTGACGTCATTACTTACCATAAGATTAGCATATGATCTTTTTCATTTATTTCCTTTCTTTTTATTGAACATGAAAGTAAAGAAAACAAAACTCAAACTAAACTTTATTATATATCTCGCACATGATTACAAGAATAGATCACTAAGCAAACACTCGAAAAGAAAGGATCGAACTAAACTTTTATTCAACTAAAGCGAAAGATAACTAAAGATCGAACTAAGATAAGTAAAGGCAAAAGGTAATGGAGGTGATACGATACCGGGGCACCTCCCCCAAGCTTGGCACAAGCCAAGGGGAGTGCGCATACCCGATACTCAAGTTTCTTTGGTGATGAAGAAGGTGGTCGTGGTGGTGAGGTAGTCGCGATCTTATCCTCAGGTTTCCATGGCAAGGGCTCACCATCATAAGAGGAGGAGTGAGTCTCGCGGGTCCTACAACTGGCAGCCAAACTCATACCTTTAAACCTTGCCTCATATTCAAAGACTTGGTTTTGGAGATCGTAGATCTGGCTTTGGAGAAAGTTGATTTGCTCGTTGAAGGTGAAGATGATGTCCTTCATGAACTTGCCATCCACCTTGAGATCACGGGTGTAGTCCATGATCATGAGGTGATTGGCATTGAGTCCCCGTTCTACCATCCCCTTGCACCTGAAGACCTCCTGCTCCATAGCTTCAAGCCTGGCCTCCACGGTTCCCGTCCCTTTGGGACCTTGCACATCGCGGATGTGGAGCACCCCCTCACGCATCTCGATAGCTTGAGGGTGCTGCATCACCTCCCGCAAATATGGGTTGATGACGTTCTCGAAGAACTTGTCCTTGGAGGAGCTCGAAGCGGCCATGGTGAATTAGATCTGTTAGGAAAACAGCGAGAAAAGAAGAACAGAAGATTTCTCCGCGATACGGTGGTCAATAGGTTCGGGGGGTATATAAAGATTTTTTATCTTGGGAAACAAGCAAACAGAAGAAAAACGGAGTCCGAAAGGTACCCGAGGTGGGCACAACCCACCTGGGCGCGCCTGGCAAGCCAGGCGCGCCCTGGTGTCTTGTGCCCACCAGGGTTACCTTCCTGGCTGTTTCTTACTTTTCTAATTTTTAATATATTCCAAAACTGACAGAAAATATTTTTGCAGATTTTTCGGAGTCCGTTTACTTACCGTATCATGTACCTCCTCCTTTTTTACGATTCTGGAGTGTTCCAGAAGGTTTCTTTTATGTGTTCTTCCGGTGTCATAGTTTGGATAATATTGCTTTCAACATTAATGGGCATACCTGAGATATAATGTTTTATTCTTTGCCCGTTGACAACCTTCGGGTTAGTACCTTCGGCATTATTTATTTTGATGGCTCCAGATCGATAAACCTCCGCGATAACATAGGGTCCTTCCCATTTGGAGAGGAGTTTTCCTGCAAAGAATCAGAAATGAGAGTTGTACAAAAGAACATATTCTCCAACTTTGAACTCACGCTTTTGGATTCTTTTATCATGCCATCTTTTAACTTTTTCTTTAAATAACTTGGCATTTTCATAAGCTTGGGTTGTCCATTCATCTAGTGAGCTAATATCAAATAACCTCTTTTCACATGCAAGTTTGAAATCATAGTTGAGTTCTTTAATTGCCCAATATGCTTTATGTTCTAACTCAAGAGGCAAATGACAAGCTTTTCCATAAACCATTTTATAAGGAGACATACCCATAGGATTTTTATAGGCTGTTCTGTAAGCCCAAAGTGCATCGTCTAATTTCTTAGACCAATTCTTTCGGGACCTATTGACAGTTTTTTGTAAAATTAATTTTATTTCTCTATTGCTAAGTTCAACTTGACCACTAGACTAAGGATGATAGGGGGATGCAATTCTATGGTTAACATCATACTTAGCAAGCATTTTACGGAAAGCACCATGAATAAAGTGTGAACCACCATCAGTCATTAAATATCTAGGGACTCCAAACCTTGGGAAAATAACTTCCTTAAGCATTTTAATAGAGGTGTTGTGATCAGCCCTACTAGTTGGAATAGCTTCTACCCACTTAGTAACATAATCAACAGCAACCAAACTATGTGTATACTCATTAGAGGAAGGAAAAGGTCCCGTGTAATCAAAACCCCAAACATCAAATGGTTCAACAGCAAGTGAATAATTCATAGGCATTTCTTGACGCTTACCAATATTACCAATTCTTTGACATTCATCACAAGATAAAACAAATTTACATGCATCCTTGAAGAGAGTAGGCCAATAAAAACCAGATTGCAATACCTTGTGAGCAGTTCTATCTCCCGCATGGTGCCCTCCGTAAGCTTCGGAATGACATTTTCGTAGGATTTGTCCCTGTTCATGCTCAGGTACACAATGTCTAATGATACCATCTAGTTCTTCTTTATAAAGATGTGGGTCATCCCAAAAGTAATGTCTTAAATCATAAAAGAATTTTTTCTTTTGTTGATAAGTAAAGCTGGGTGGTATATATTTAGCAACAATATAATTAGCATAGTCAGCATACCAGGGAGTGTTATGAGAAACATTTATTGCAGCTAATTGTTCATCAGGAAAACTATCATTAATAGGTTGTGGGTCATCAAGAATATTTTCTAACCTAGACAAGTTATCAGCTACGGGGTTCTCAGCTCCTTTTCTATCAGTGATTGTAAGTAAAATTCGTATAGCAAGAGAACCCACCTAATGAGTCTAGGTTTAGCATCTTTGTTTTCCATAAGATATTTTATAGCAGCATGATCAGTGTGAACAATCACTTTAGAATCAACAATGTAAGATCTGAATTTATCACAAGCAAACACAACTGCTAAGAATTCTTTTTCAGTAGTAGCATAATTGCGTTGGGCATTGTCTAGAGTTTTACTAGCATAATGAATAACATTTAATTTCTTATCAACTCTTTGTCCTAGAACAGCACCAACAGCATAATCACTAGCATCACACATAATTTCAAAAGGCAAGTTCCAATCAGGTGGTTGAACAATAGGTGCAGAAATTAAGGCTTTCTTAAGTGTTTCAAAGGCTTCTACACAATCATCATAAAAAACAAATGGAACATCCTTTTGTAAAAGAGTTGTAAGAGGCCTAGAAATTTTAGAGAAGTCTTTAATAAACCTCCTATAGAAACCAGCATGACCGAGGAAACTACGAATACCTTTGATATCTTTAGGACATGAGATTTTCTCAATTGCATCAACTTTAGCTTTATCCACCTCAATACCTCGTTCAAAAATTTTATGTCCCAAGACAATACCTTCATTAACCATAAAGTGGCACTTCTCCCAATTCAAGACAAGATTAGTTTGCTCGCATCTCTGCAAAACTCGATCA
Organism: Thinopyrum elongatum; assembly: GCA_011799875.1. Lineage (NCBI taxonomy): Eukaryota > Viridiplantae > Streptophyta > Magnoliopsida > Poales > Poaceae > Thinopyrum > Thinopyrum elongatum. Next base: position 474,914,431 of record CM022297.1, read on the forward strand.
AGGTTGCTTAAGCAATCATCAAAAGAAGTTCCGTAAATGGAAAAATCATCCATGAAAACCTCAACAATCTTTTCAAAAAAGTCAGAGAATATAGCAGTCATACATCTTTGAAAGGTAGCAGGTGCATTACATAAACCAAAAGGCATATGTCTATAAGCATAAGTTCCAAAAGGACAAGTAAAGGTGGTTTTCTCTTGATCAGGTTGTGAAACAGGTATTTGAGAAAAACCAGAATATCCATCGAGAAAACAAAAGTGTGTGTGTGCTTAGATAGCCTTTCTAGCATTTGATCAATAAAAGGTAGAGGGTAATGATCTTTTCTAGTTGCTTTATTTAATTTCCTAAAATCAATTACCATTCTATAACCAGTGATAATTCTTTGTGGAATAAGTTCATTTTTATCATTAGGAACAACAGTAATACCTCCCTTCTTAGGGACACAATGAACAGGACTTACCCATCTACTATCAGCTATAGGGTAGATTATACCTACTTCCAGAAGCTTCAGTATTTCAGTTCTTACCACTTCTTTCATTTTGGGATTTACATGTCGTTGGTGATCAACAACGAGTTTAGCATCAGGTTCCATATTAATCTTGTGCTAACAGAGAGAGGGACTAATGCCCTTAAGATCATCAAGAGTATATCCAATAGCAGCTCGGTGCTTCTTCAGAATTTCAATAATCTTTCTTCTTCATGTTCTAAAATGTTAGCACTAATAATAATAGGATATATCTTTTTCTCGTCAAGATAAGCATATTTCAAAGTGTCTGGCAATTGTTTTAATTCAAACACAGGATCACCTTTAGGTGGAGGAGGACCTCCTAGAGTTTCAATAGGCAAATTGTATTTAAGCAGAGGTCGTTGTTCAAAGAAAATTTTATCTATCTCATTTCTTTCATGCATATGCATATCATTTTCATGGTCTAGCAAATATTGTTCTAGTGGATCAGTTGGAGGCACAGCAATAGAAGCAAGACCAATTATTTCGTCCTTACTAGGTAATTCTTTCTTACGATGCTTTCTACTAAACTTAAAAAAATTAAACTCATGAGACTCATCACCAAAACTAACACCGACGATTTGTTTCTCACAATCTATTTTAGCATTAGCGGTTTTTAAGAAAGGTCTACCGAAGATAATGGGACAAAAGTCATCTTGTGGGGAACCAAGAACAAGAAAATTAGTAGGATATTTTACTTTCCCACACAAGACTTCAACATCTCTAACAATCCCAAGTGGTGTGATGGTGTCTCTATTAGCAAGTTTAATAGTAACATCTATGTCTTCTATTTCAGCGGGTGCTATATCATTCATAATTTTTTGATATAAGGTAAAAGGAATAGCACTCACGCTAGCACCTAGGTCACATAAACCATGATAACAGTGATCTCCTATTTTGACTGAGACAACAGGCATGCCAACAACAGGTCTATGTTTATCTTTTTCATCGGGTTTGGCAATTCTAGCAGCTTCATCACAGAAGTAAATAACATGCCCATCTATATTTTCTACTAGGAGATCTTTATCCATAGCAACACTAGGTTCTACTTTGATTTGTTCAGTAGGTTTGGGTGCTCTAATATAACTTTTATTGACCACAGTTGAAACTTTAGCATGTTCCTTTATCCTAATAGGGAAAGGCAGTTTTCCAATATAAGCAGTAGGAACAACTGGATCAACATTATAAATAATAGTTTCATCTTTAGTTATTACTCCCTCCGTCTGGGTTTATTGGGCCCGTGGTAGGAGGGAGCGCGTCTGCTCTTATTAGGCCCCTCCGTTGGTTCGGCTGCCAAAAGCAAATATGCTACATTGCTTTCTCGATCTCCCCGGCTTCGATTCGTCTTTCAGAGCGTAATGAATTACCAGCCGTTGGCACGCAGAAGCTGATGTACATTGAGCATACTAGTATTCCTCCTAGTCTCCCAGCCAGCCAGTGCATGCGCTTCTAACCATCCTTTCATTGGGCATGCATGCGCCATCCAGCGGCCGAGTGCGCGCGAGCTGGCGCCTGGTTCCAAAGCGTCTAGGAAATTAACTGAGCATAGGTTGCATGTGCATGAAGCGGTTTTCTTTGGGCAGTAATCACGCATGGAAACCCGAAGAAACAACACTTATTCCAGGAATTGATCATTTGTCTTGGTACCTGTGTTTTGCTCGGGGGGCCTAATAAACCCGGACGGAGGGAGTACCGGTTCTTTAATTTCTTCTTTAATAGGTGGGTGATATTTAAACCACTTCTCCTTAGGGAGATCAACATGAGTAGCAAATGATTCACAAAAGGAGGCTACTATCTCAGAGTCAAGTCCATATTTAGTGCTAAACTTTTGAAAAGCATCGGTATTCATAAAAGATTTAACAAAATCATACTTAAGCTTAATACCTGACTCTTTACCTTCATCGAGTTCCCAATCTTCAGAGTTGCGTTTACTTCTTTCTAAAAGATCCCACCTGAATTCAATAGTCTGCTTCATAAAGGAACCAGTACAAGAAGTATCGAGCATGGATTGAGCATTGCGAGAAAGCCGAGCATAAAAATTCTGAATAATAATTTCTCTTGAGAGCTCATGATTGGGGCATGAATATAACATTGACTTAAGCCTCCCCAAGCTAGAGCGATACTTTCTCCTTCACGAGGCCAAAAATTATATATGTAATTCCGATCACGATGAACTAGATGCATAGGATAAAATTTTTGGTGAAATTCCAATTTCAAACGATTCCAATTCCAAGATCCAATATCATCGCATATCCTATACCATGCCAATGCTTTTCCCTTCCAAGATAAAGGGAAAACCTTATTCTTAGCTTCATCTCTGGGTAAACCTGCAAGCTTAAACAATCCACAAATTTCATCCACATATATCAAGTGCATAATAGGATGTTCGGTTCCATCTCCTGCATAAGGATTAGCTAGCAGTTGTTCTATAATACCCGAATGAATTTCATAACCAATATTTTCAGTAGGTGCAGTAGGTGGAGGGGCAACTAATTGTGGTTCCGGTCGAGGTGAAGATACCGCGAACAAACCCCTCAAAGGATTGTTCTCCATAGTAACAAGTGACAATAAATTTCAGCACGTAGTAATAATTTTTCCTTACCGATTTCCACTTACCAAGAGCGCTTCACTCCCCAGCAACGGTGCCAGAAAAGAGCCTTGATGACCCACAAGTATAGGGGATCAATCGTAGTCCTTTTGATAAGTAAGAGTGTTGAACCCAACGAGGAGCAGAAGGAAATGACAAGTAGTTTTCAGCAAGGTATTCTCTGCAAGCACTGAAATTATAAGTAACGAGTAGTTTGATAGCAAGATAATTTGTAACAAGCAAGTAACGGTAATGGTAACAAAAGCGAAGCAAGGTAGCCCAATCCTTTTGAGGCAAAGGACAGGCCAAAATGGTCTCTTATGATAAGCAAAGCGTTCTTGAGGGTACACGGAAATTTCATCTAGTCACTTTCATCATGTTGGTTTCATTTGTGTTCGCTACTTTGATAATTTGATATGTGGGTGGACTGGTGCTTAGGTGCTGTTCTTACTTGAACAAACCTCCTACTTATGATTAACCCCCTCGCAAGCATCCGCAACTACGAGAAAAGTATTAAGATAAAATCTAACCATAGCATTAAACTTTTGGATCCAAATCAGTCCCTTACGAAGTAGCGCATAAACTAGGGTTTAAGCTTCTGTCACTCTCGCAACCCATCATCTAATAACTACTCCACAATGCATTCCCTTAGGCCCAAATATGGTGAAGTGTCATGTAGTCGGCGTTCACATGACACCACTAAGGGAATCACAACATACATACCATCAAAATATCGAACACATATCAAGTTCACATGATTACTTGCAACAAGATTTCTCCCGTGACCTCAAGAACAAAAGTAACTACTCACAAATGATAATCATGCTCAAGATCAGAGGGGTATTAAATATCATAATGGATCTGAACATATAATCTTCCACCAAATAAACCATATAGTAATCAACTACAAGATGTAATCAACACTACTAGTCACCCACAAGCACCAATCTAAGGTTCCGGTACAAAGATTGAACACAAGAGATGAACTAGGGTTTGAGAGGAGATGGTGCTGTTGAAGATGTTGATGGAGATTGCCCTCCCCAAGATGGGAGAGTTGTTGGTGATGATGATGATGATGATTTCGCCCTCCGGGAGGGAAGTTCCCCCGGCGGAATCGCTCCGCCGGAGGGCAAAAGTGCTCCTGCCCTAGTTCTGCCTTGAGACGGCGGCGCTTCATCCCGAAAGTCCTCTCCTTATTTTTTCTAGGTCAAAATGACTTATATACCAGAAGAGGGGCACCGGAGGTGGGCCGAGGAGGGCACAACCCACCAGGGCGCGCCTGGGCTCCCTGGCGCACCCAGGTGGGTTGTGCCCACCTGGTGGGCCCCCTCTGGTAGTTATTTGCTCCAATAATTCTTATATATTCCATAAAAATTCTCCGTGAAGTTTTAGCTCATTTGAAGTTGTGCAGAATAGGTGGCCTGACGTAGCTTCTTCAGGTCCAGAATTCCAGCTGCCGGTATTCTCCCTCCTTGTGTGAACCTTGCATATTATGAGAGAAAAGGCATTAGAATTACTCCAAAAAACATTATTATGCATAAAAACAATATAAATAACAGTAGGAAAACATGATGCAAAATGGACGTATCAGAGGGGGGGGGAACCATGACTTAGGGACGCGCTTGTCCAAAATGTAAGGTGTGTTACAAAAGTACCCCCACCGATTTGAACTAGCGGCCATTTCGGCTCAGGGTTAGAAGGGGAATTTCACGTGTCGGGATTTGGCAGCTGGAGGGAGTTTTCGCGCGCGTTGTAATTTTGGGATAGCAAGGCGTGGGTTGTGAAGGTGCAAGTTTTCGGACCACAAACAGACAAAGCGATATCTGAATTTTCGAGATAACAAGGCGCGGGTTGAAATTTCGGGACAAGCCTAACGTGTAATAATGTACATACCAAATCAATTCGCACTATCCTAAAAAAATCAATTCGCACTTCCCTCGACAAAAAAACAAAAACAAAAACTATTCGCACCACACAAAGGGGGAGTCTTGTCCCGTTTTACTGTATAAATGCTATTCAAAATTATGAATCCATGTTATGTCCAATTAAATTTTTTCGCTACCTCTATAATGCATGTAACCTACTCATACGAACATTTTAGTGCATTCCAAATGTGTATACTACCACTGTAATTCGAACTATATTTGAATTTGTTTCTCTATTTGAATAAGAATCTACAATCATAATTGTTGCCAAGTTAAACCATCATTTGTATATTATCTTAACAACACACCACATAATTACTATAGTGTTAGATATGAACTATGTGTACTATATATATGAACTCGAATTCAAAATTTTGAATACACTTGATGTTGATTCCAAATAATAGTACATTTGATGTACTAGCTATATCTTCATAATCTAAACCATGTGTCATATGTACACTTTGTTTATCACACAAAGTATAGTGCCCCGCCCCCTACATTATGACAAGTATTTAGCCCTGAGCTGCAAAAGCCACACATTATCACAAATTCAAAAAAATGTTATATATATTATATGTAGTATAACATGTTCATAACCACACCATGCGTATCACCATTATATTCATACATGCGTCAGTTTAAAACACTATGATCTCTTGTTCAAATATCCGAATCCACTTTTATAATGTATTATGATCTCTGTTCGTCTTTAACACCCACACAATCCTCTTCTCTTTGTAGCTAGTGCTAACTTTCTCTCGTGCATGCACACGCCCGCCTCCCTCTCACCCTCCCTCTGCATTCTTCCCATCGCGCACATTCGTTATATCGCTTTAGGTCGTTCACCCATGGTGTGTGTAGGCCCCGCAGCTCCTTCTTTCCTGCACACACCGATTGATATACCTCTCTAGCCAGGTGTACATACCACAAACACATGCTTTCCCTCTTCTCTTCTCACCGTCCATGTCCCCCTCTGTCTAATATGGTTCGACGCACGTGCACACTCCCGCACCTCTTTTCATCAATCTCATACTTACACTGTTACACACTCCTCCCCCCTCGATATAGTAGGCCTCTCGCACCACCTCCTAGCCGCACCCCTCTCTCTCTATCTGTCTCTCCGGGCCTTATTTGCTTCTAACACATGCATGCATGCATGCATACCTACCGATCTCCCTACACGTAGCTAGGTCGACTATAACTCTTTTTCCCAACGCATGATCGACTTACCTCACTAGTTATGTCTCTCCCTTTCTCTGACACGCGACGATTGATCTTCCTATGTCGTTATGTCTGCTTACCACAGACATATCATCCCCCCTCATCATCCATGCATACCTCCCGGCCCGTCTCTCACACGCACGTGCACAGGCAGGCAGGCATCCCCTCTCGTATTGATATTGCAGTCGAACCCGCTGTTTGTCTAGCAGGCCTTTCCCACCATTTGCGCGAAGCAACTCCACCACCAACCCTCCAACACTCTAGCTCTGTCTCTCTCCCAACCTTATTCCTCTCCTACACATATGCATGGATGCCAATCGATCTCCCTCAATACATAGCTGGGTCTCTCTCCTTCTCCACACATATACCAGTCGATCTACCTCTCTATATAATTAGGTCTCTGCCCCCCCCCCACATACAAACCTATTGTCGAACACTATAGGTAGGTATCCATGGCACAGAGACAAACTGCACCTCTCCCCTCTCACGTTCCAGTAGGCCAGCCGCCCTATATCTTTGACATGGGCACACACAAATTCGATGGCACTCTGTATCGATCGCACACCCACACACTTCATGCCTCTCTTCGATTCTATCGATATCTCACGCCGATGATCCCTCCACTCTCTTCTCGTGGATTGCCCCCTCAGTATATGATACATCCAGGCCTCTCTTTCACACACATTGCATATGCTACATTTTTTGTTTGAGATATCATCGACACATTGCCTCTGCTTCGCACAAACCATCTCTCTCACACACACCCATGTACGTACCTACACATAGAGAAGAGGTGCATGCACGACGCACGTACTCATGTCTCGTTCCCTGCCACACCCGCGCGGGGACACGGTGGAGCTCATTTCTGTACGAAAAGGCAGCCCATGTGATAATTTGACGCGTGTAGCGGTTGTTTGCTTGAAGGAGGGTCGTGTACCATGCGTACACTGAACAAAGTTTGACTTGACATGTTAGTTTTAAATAAAGTTATATTCCTCATGGCACGTACAGAATATAAAATGATTGTTATCGAGAAAAAAGAAATCCGCTCCACTATATACAATGGAGCCTGCCTGCCGGGGTTTGTCTCTCGTCACACTATCTCACACAAGGCGGCGGTGGCCTCTCTCTCTCACTGTTGGTCACTGATCCGGCCGCATCCCATCCGCCGGTGGAAAGGGAGGATGTGCATCATTTCTTCGTTCGACGGCATCGAGGCAGCACGTCCCGATCTGTGGTACCCACCGTTCTCTCTGACCAAGCTCCGGCATGGTAGGGCCTTCGCCACTTGCTTGCTGCTACAGTATGGGCTGATCCCGCCCGTCGCCGCCCTCCTAGTTACATCCCGACGACCCCCAGGTACAGCTTCCTCCCCTCCGGCCTTGCTCCACTACCCATCTTCCCACGTCGCTGCATGTGTAAAATCTTGCATGTGGATCTTCCCTAGTTCTTTGCCCAAAACGTAGCTCGTCCGGCGTACTTTCCATATTGCAATCTCGTCCTCACACCGTTTTAGATAAACAACCATGTTGTTATCTTCCCTTAGGACAAGGAATATGCTTCTTTTTTGTCGTTGTATGTGTCATCAACTATTATTGGCCAGTAATTGTTTCCTTTCTACCACTTTTTTGCAAACAGGGCTATCCATTTCACCTCGTTGCTATTGCGACCTTTTGGTGAACTGCACAAATCACTTTTTCTTAAGAGTGTTTTGTGCAGTTTTGCTGAAATATCTCACGGGCAACGTTTCTACATTTCAGTGGGACTGCACAAAGGGAGATTGGTTTTGCTCTATCCTCCTCATCCAACTCCGAGGCTAATCTTCTCCAACTATTTGCTTAATCTTCTCCAACTAGTTAGTCTTAAGAGAGACCGCAAAGGTGACCGGCTTCTATTTGTGTGTTTATTGTTTCATCAACAGTCCTCTATTATTGTAGTCACACTTACTCAATATCTTTGGAACAGGGACGCTCGGCTCTATTTTAGTGGAACTGCACAAAATGATCGGAATGTTGCATGCTCCTGACAGCTACTTTTTTTCCAACATGCCTTGTTGATTTAGACAGAGCTGGAGGGAAGTTGCTGCCAATGAAAGCATGGATCAATTTTAATTTAACACCTTCTCACAAGTTTGTCTTCAGTTGTGATGTAAATATTAGCTCTGGTCTGCTAACCATTGAGATGCATTAGCAAGGAAGTTAGTTTTTTTATTTTTTCTGAAAGAGCATGAATGTTAGTTTCCTTTCTAGTTTGATTGATGTTGTAACGAGACAACCTTCCATCAGGCAAGACACACGAAACAAAAGCTGAAAGCTTCAGAGCATTGTACAATTTCATATAGCTGGAAAATTATGTGTATACGTCAATTATGTAAAAAAATGCTGGAAGCTTGATAGCATTGCCAGAAGCCATTCAGCATCTGGGTCCATGTGCCATGCACCAAATTAGAGCGCACAACCGCATGGGAGACTCAGCCCGGTCGTTGTGCTGCACTAATAGTGAGTAATGAGCAGTCAAATCATAAGCCCCACCTTTCCCACTGTAAGTTGCTCGAAAGAAGCAACCATCAATACACTCTTCTTTGAATCCGCTCATACTAGTACATGAAGGTGCAAAACCAAGTCCGCGTATGGCCTGTCGGTCAACGCGCTTCCTCTTGGCATATCACTGACATGTGGGACCGGGAGTGTGAGCAAACCGATCTCAATTGACGGCAAAATGGCCAACCCGCCGCTAGGTGTCGTCACGGAGGCCAAGATATATTCGAGCATGGTTGATTGATGTCATCATTACATGTTCAAAGTTTTTTAATACTCGTACTATTGGGCGGCCGTTTTCCGCACTTCTCCCGAATAAATGTGTACTTTATCAGAGATTAAAATAAAATAAGAGTACAGACGCTCCACCATGCGGTTCCTAGTACATGTATACTAGTAGTACTGTACTACTCGTACTACTAAACCTTGCGCTTGGCTCTTCGCCTCTTCGGGAAGTCGAACAATGATGGTACTACAGTGTATGCCTCTGGCAATCTGACACCGAATGAACTGTTGCACATCCACCGCCTGGGCGAGGGTAGGTTGCATTAGTCAAAAGCTTCTCCTTGTCCTGCGAGCCACCGCGCTTGAGGTAGACAGAGAGGGTGTAAGCAACTTCACCTTGTCCTGCAAACTTCTCCTCATTCTGCGAGTTGACGGGACACACCAAAGTAGTGCTAGTCCATACTGCCTCCTTTCCGGTTAATATGGCTTAATTTTTTTTGCGGGTAAATGAGAGAGCTTTATTCATATATAAGCATTCTTAGGACAATCAGCCAAGAGACTGGTCACTAAGAAGCAAGGTACCCTGCAAAAAAAGGAAGCGAGGTGTTTCATCAAGCCAGCTCTCGGTCATATTCAAAGCGCAGCAAGCACGGTTCACACAAAGATGCGCTGCAAGGTTTGCTGACCTGTTTACATGTTGAATAAAAAAAAGATAAAATATTACTGAGCGCTCCTATTTCTAACAGGATCGGAGCCAGAATTAAGTGAGAATTATGGCGAGTGTTCCATGTAATCAACTTCCATTATCACATGCGAGAACCCTCGAAGAGAAGCAAATGCGTTGAAGATTGCTTTATCACAGATTAAAATAAAATAAGAGTGCAGACGCTCCACCATGCGGTTCCTAGTAGTACCTGTATAGTAAGTTGTACTAGTAGTACGTAATACTACTCGGAGTACTACTATAGTAAACTTTGCGCTTGGCTCTTCGCCTCCTCGGGAAGTCGAACAATGATGGTTCTAGTACAGTGTATGCTTTTGGCAATCTGACACCGAATTAACTGTTGCACGTCCACCGCCTGAGCGAGTGAGATCTTGCATTAGTCAAAAGTTTCTCCTTGTCCTGCGAGCCACCGCGCGCAAGCTTCTCCTCGTTCTGCAAGTTGACGGGACACAACAAAGTAATGCTAGTCCATACTGCCTCCTTTCCGGTTAATATGGCTTAATTTGAAACAAGATAAATACACTCGTTGTCACTGTATATTTGTAAAAATACGGTCAGTGGACTTCATAATATGCTCATTGCGGGCAATATATACATTTTCCGGTTTTATACGGTCACTAGCTCACCCTGGCCGAGTATGTGTGTGCATGCAAGTGTAGGTTGAGCACTTGAGCGTGACCGTGTGTGTTCCGTCGTGTGCTCGGACATGCATGCATTAGGGCGTCGCACGCGTTTTTGTGTGCATGTGTACGTGTGACTGTTGCATGCATGCACGAGGTTGTAGTCCCTCACATTCACATGTTCATATGTCAATGCTTTGTCAAAACATTGCATGCAAGGTTTAATCATTCGTTGTTCACGCATGCATTCCCGATATTAATACGTTGGTAAAGATAATTTCTTGAGGAAAACGAGCCCATGAATTGAGTACAAAGGGGACCAATAAATCAGGATGGAGGGAGTACTAGTAGTGAACCGGAAGGAGGGAGTAGGTACGTAAAAACATGCAGTAACAAAATTTCTCTATGCGCATCCTGTCTACGTGTCATGCAAGAAAATAGAGATAAGTACAAGTGAGACTTAGGAATGGTCATACACGTAGGGGGAGTACGTGCAGGGGCCACTCAGGAGCAGTCAAATCACACAGTAAGTTAGTCCGACGAAGCAACCATCATTTCACTCTTCAATGACACGTACGCAATATAAAAAGGTTGATATGGAGAGAAAAAGAAAACCGCTCCACTATACATAAACTAGCAGGAGCCTAAGCTACAAGCCTGCTTGCTTGGGTTGCTCTCTTCACAAGCATAGAACGACGGTGGCCACACCGCTGGTCACAGATCTGACCTGATCCCGCCGCCAGGGAAAGCGGACAATGTTTTGCGTAGACGCGGTCGACTGCGGCGAGGAAGAAAACCCACTGTCAGTGCGTGCCGATCGGGGGTCCCCGCGGTATGGGCTGATGCTGCCTCCCACCGCCCTTCTAGCTACACCCCAACGTCCCAGGTACAACTTCCTTTTGGAGCCGGCTTGCTCCACTGCCGCAGCTCCCCACGTAGCTCCATCTCCATGTGGATCTTTCTCTACTTCTACTGGCTTCTATTTATGATGAGTTTATGTCTCATGAACTAGTGCCACTACTATTATTCTAACCACACTTCTTCAATATCTTTGCCAACAAGGATGCTCAGCTCGATTTTAGTGGAACTGCACAAAAGCATCGTATGATCCGAGGGTTTCAGGCTTCTTTCCTTCGACGGGTTCTACCTACCCAGGAAATTAAATCCTGTTTAGGGTTTAGGATTTAAGGCGTAGAGACCCCATCAGTAGTTTTTTTTGTACACACTCTCACAACTTTTGTCTTTAGTTGTGAAGTAAATATTGGCTATGATCTGTGAATCATTGAGATGCATCAGCATGCGTGTTAGTTTTCCTTTGTATTTGATGGAATGTTGTAACGGGGCAACCTTGGAGTCAGGATACATACATGAAACAAAATCTGAAAGCTTCGTACTCCCTCCGGTCCTTTTTTGTATGCGTATAAGGCTACTCATAGTGGGGAGTATCATGCATAAATTACATAGGGGACTAATAAACCAGGACGGAGGTAGTATGTGAGAGTGTATGGTGGGTCATGTGGTAAAATGTAGTACTTTCTTGTAGCCCATTACTATACATGTTGACTATTACATTGGCCACTACAAAAAATACATTTTGCATCTATACAAGGCCACTAACAGTAGTCGAGGCAATAGTACTTTCTTGTATAAGGGAATGGAGGGAGTAGTACTTTCTTATAGCCCATTACTATACATGTTGACTATTACATTGGCTATAGATGACATGGCAACATGTTAGCCATCAACCGGCTATATTATTAGCCATGCTTAAGACATGCTTGCATAGAGAGAGAGAGAGAGTCGCGCCGCATGCATGCAAAACCGGATAGAGAGAGCTGCATGCAGATAGATATAGTGAGCCTACATCCAGAGAGATGGAGAGAGGAGTAATTGTTCATGAGAATTGTGTACTTTGCATGCGCATAACTACCCAGCATTTCCTCAAAAGCAAATCCGGTGGCAAAATAGTCTATACACTCTGGTGTATAGTAATTTTTTGTTGGCATGCGGGTTGTCCTAGGAATATGGTGATAGTGGGAGGTGGGCCATGTAGTCACTGGGCTGCCGTGTTTCGTACTCCTCCGGTGTAAGAGTGAAGAAAGTTAGTTTTATCACCGAATAAATAAATAAGAGTGCAGACGCTCTACGACGCTCTACCGCCATAGTAATAGTGACAAATGAGCCATCAAATCACATAGACCCGGTAGTTAGTTGGACGGAAGAAGCAAACCATCACTCTTCGTTGAATCCGCTTCTCCCTCATGCAGTACATTATTCTTTTGGAAACCAATGTTTCATTTCGTTGGATCATGCCATCGAACAAAACCAATGTTTAAATCACGTTTGTCACGTTCGTGTCTCACCCTCCTCCACCCCACACGGTCGCTCGGCATGCCACTCACCGCAAACTGAGTATACGCAAACTTTCTCGCCTGCTTGTCGATGGATCGCACCATGGAGTACTAGCACTACTGGAAGAGATATACGAGGAGGGGGAGGACAGCTAGCTGTAGCACGGACTCCGAAGAACTTTTTTACATGCATGTTGCGGCCGGCCGTGGTGACGTTTGAACGCGGAGCAGTCACGTGCACCGGGAAGCGTGCGGGCGGCGCTCTCTCGGCGGGTGCGCCGCTTTAGTGCTAGCGCCAGTGAGAGGTCATGTCCGCTCTGGCCGGGCATGAATGCGGCACTGACCGTTTTGGGCGGGAAGCGCGCGCGGGTGATGAAGAGGGTTCGGGTTGGCCAGGGTGTTCACGAGAGGGCGTGGTAGCGGTCCGGACGCCCGCAAACGAGAGATGTTGAACGTACGTAAATATTGCTGCGTAATTAATAACGTAAATAATGTGCCAGTTGGACAAATATGATTGAAGATGGAGATGTAGATGAAAGTAAGAATTTTACGTAAACACGGATATGCATGTCTATGTGTGTGTGCGCGCACACACACATAGTGACGACTCTCGCGACTACTCGTACACATCATCGATTTCTTGTTCTCCCTACACACACACAAACTTAGTACCGCCTCATTTTGCTCTCTGACCCTCTCCATATCTAAACAAGATGACAATGTCCACTCTATCTCTCTCCTCACCGGTGGTCACAGATCCGGCCGGATCCCGTCCGCTGCGGTAGGTGAGGAGGTCCAGCGTTGACGTTGTCGCCGTCAGCGATGGAGGAAGCCGATGCGCACCGTCCTCTCTGAGCCGGCACTGGCGCGGATGAAGGTCCTCCACGCCCTTGTTCGCTGCCGTCGTGTGGGCAGATCCCGCCCGCCCGCCTAAGCCACATCTCGCCCACCTGAGGTATTACTTCTTTTGGATTTCATGCTTCATTGTACCCTGCATGCGGGTTTTCTTCTATACCGCTACTCCCCAGCTCCCCATGTACAGTAGCTAGGGTTCGTCGGCTGGTCCAACATCACCTATTTTTTTTACTATTATAGAGGAAAGGCCACTCCAAAAGTTGTCAGGTTTATCATTTATGCATCGGTGGAGGTATACATGTTTTTTTTGGACAAAAAGTACATGGTGGTTGTGCGGTCATTGTCCATATGCTCCTATTGCTGCTGCTAATCTAAAACTATCACTGGTAAAATGAAGCAATGCCCATGTAGAGGTGTTGATAAATGCTTCTGTCCTGCTTTAGTTTGTTTTGGTATCCTGCTTTAATTCCCATCAAGATAGTCATGGTGCTTCTATTTTTTGGTGTACGTTTCATTAATTCTTATTGACAATTAAGATGCCGCTGTTAATCTTGTTCCACTGCTAAAACAAAGTAACGACACTACTTAAATATATATATTTTTTGCAAACAGGGATGCGTATCTCCATACTCGGGCATGTCTTCCTCAATTTTAGTGGAACTGCACAAAATTGGAGGGCCACTGTTGCTCAGCCTCACTGTCCTCTGCCAAGTGGTTCTTCCTTTTTCGAGCTTGATTACCGAGAAGAAACAAATGACAGTGAGGATTATCCAACTTCATTGGTGCCTGACCCAAACTTGATGCCAAAATCGATGATGCATCACCACGATGACCTATCGATGCTCATGGTTGCGTATCATGGTTGCATCGACTGGTGAAGCTGGTCAATGTTCAATGAAGAATGAGCTGTCTTCCATCAGTGCTCTTTGCTTGTTACCACAAAGACAATATCCTTCATTAGTTCATCTTGGAGCAGTCATTTACGTTGGTGCAATTTTATCACACAATTGGATATGAACCAAATGTTTCCTCGAAGAAGCATCGACGTTGGTACTAAGAGCAAAAGTTTTGTATTGATTTCTAAGCCTTCTCACAACTTTGTCTTTAGCTACCCTGTAATTTTATTTGTCCAGCTTTTAACTAAATATGTGGTCAGACTTTGATTAAAAATATGGTGTGGACTAAAAACCCGGATGGAGGTAGTCCCCCTCTGTTTTTATGTACTCTGCATATTAGATTTGACTGAAGTCAAACTTTGTAAAGTTTGACCAAGTTTAGGCCGAACACAACAAACCATAATTATTGAGAGAGGGCAAATTGTACATACAAAATAATTGAAATTAAATTTCTTTATTTGTACACACTCTCACACCTTTCCGATAATTTGGCGCGTGTGTGATTGTTCACTTAACGGAGGGTAGTGTACCGCGCGTGAACGATAGGAAGTGCGACCAGGACGCGTGGATCGTAGTTTTCTTCACTGGTACGTTAAATAAAGAGTTTCATTTCGTACACAATTTAAACTGATTGTTATGAAGAGAAAATAAAACCACTCCACTATATTAGTACTATATACGAGTACTATATAAGCTGGAGCCTCAGCGCTTGTTCTCTAGGGTTTGCACTCTTCACACTCTCGCTGCACTACATATACACACACACACACACACACACACACACACACACACACGCTAGAGGCTCAGTGTTCCTTTGCTAGGGTTTGCTCTATTCACAATCTCTCACCCTCTTCATCAGATCTAAACAAGACTGTGTTGGCCTCTCCCCCCCCCCCCCCTCACAACTGGTGAAGGAGCCATCCGGATCCCGTCGCACCGGGAAGGGGAGGAGGTGCAGCGTTCACTCTGTCGCCTTCGGTGAGGGAGGCAATCCACTGCCGGCTGTGTTGTTCTCTTTCACCCAGCGCCTGTGCGGGAGGGCCTCCGACCCCTTCTTCCTCACTGCCGTACGTAGTGTAGGCAGATCCGGCCTCCCGTCGCACGCCTAGTCACATCTCGACGACCCTAAGGTACAACTTTCTTTGAAACCGTCATTGCTCTAGCTGCATGCGGATCTTTTTTGATTATGTAGTCAAATCTAGGTCTTGGTTCAAAGAGGAAAGAAGGGGGGTGGGGTGGAGCATGAATCTAGGACATGGTTCAATGAGGAAAGGAGGGAGGAAAAGTAGTATAGACTGGCTATCCAGCCGCTCTATTGGTCGAAAAGGGAAAAGGGGGGTAACCCAGTACACACATCTGTAAGGAACCGATCTCTTTGTTGAAAAAGGAAAGAACTGGGGGGTCGGGTAGTTTGTGCAGGACTAGATTTGCTACCCTCACATAGGAAAAATATTCAAAGAGAACAAATATGGGACCAACATAGATATGCTGCTTGGCAACATACTCTGCATCACCCATTTACACGTGTGGACGCACATGGTGCTGGCATGTCCCATGTCCCATACAACTATTTTGCTGTTGTTAATTTAAGAATGCCGCTGGAAAATTGAAGCAATGCCACTGTTAAAAGTAAATTACATTTTTAATGAATGTTATTTTAAGAGAATGTCTCTATTAATATGAATCAATGCAATCGTTTTAGAAATACTACTATCCTACTTTGTTTTCCATCAAGATAAGGTAGATGCTTCTTTTTGTGGCCATATGATTCATCCTCCTTTATCGGCTAGTAATTATTTCTTTTTTTTACCTCTGAAAATAGGGATATCTATTCAACTCGTTGCTATTGTGACCTTTTGCTTCACTACGCAAAACACTTTTGTTTTAAGAGTGTTTTGTGTAGTTCAACTTAAATGTCACACCGGCAACTTTGCTTGATTTAGTTGAATAACACAAAATGAGATTGGATTTCCTATTCGTGTTGGCAGATTCGTATTTGATCTTGTCTGCCTCATGAAAGGTCAGTACCGGCCTTCATCCACATGATTGTGCAGTGTGCTTTGAGATGCTGTGCTACTTGTAGTGGTACTATTTTAAATAATGTTGAATTGAAGCTATTGTATTGCTGTCTTTTCCCATTAAGTGAACAAAAATGGGACCAACCCAGACATGATGCTTGTTGCTTTGTTACAACAAACTCTGCATCACCCCCTTTATAAGTAGATGGAAGCACATGGTGCTATTGCGCCCACTCTCCCCTGGAACTGTTTATGCTTTTTGTTAATCTAATGCCACTGGTAAAATTAAGCAATGCCACTCTTAGAATTAACTACTGAATCTTGGTTCAAAACTGTAACACTTGTTAGGGATCGGCAGGAGTACCATTTCTGTTAGGGATTGGCGGGAGTACATGTTTAAGAAATGTATTATTGAGATAATGTCTCTGTTATTATATATCAGTTACAGTGTTTTACAAATGGTACTATCCTGCTTTGTAGTTCTTTCTACATGTTTAACCAAGGTATTGTTAAGATAATGTCTCTGTTAATATGAATCAGTTGCACTGTTTTAGGAATGGCACTTTTCTGCTTTGTCGTTCTTTATACATGTTGAAACAAGGTATTGTTAAGATAATGTCTCAGTTAATATGAATGAATCACACTGTTTGAGAATTGCTACTGTCCTGCTTTGTTTCCCATTAAAATAAGGTAGATGTTTTTTCTTCTGGGAGTATAAGTCATCAACCGTTATTTCTCAGTAATTGTTTCCTTTATACCTATTTGTGCATACAGGGATATCAAAACTTCTGCTCGGTTCTATTTTGACTTTGATTTTAGTTGAGCTGCACAAAAGGAGCCAATGTGTTTAAGGCAAGCTGTTGCATTATTGGGCCCAGTTGGTCTTTCCACTTTGCAGAAAGAAGCAGTCACTGTTTGCGCTACATTACAGAAGGAATGATCGAGAAGCTTTAGAGTATTAGTAGACGCTGGTGACATGACTAGTCTGCAGATCAAGGGAAATTACCCTCAATAGCATGTGGGGTGCAAAATTCACTCCACAAGGAAAGGTATGACCAAGTCAGTGGCCGACGCAGCTGTAACAAACAAGGTCAGTATCGGCCTTCATTGTTGCGCCCCCGGCTCAATCGTACACTAATCATACACGCAAACGTGTACGATCAAGCACAGGGACTCACGGGAAGATATCACAACACAACTCTAACACAATTTAAACGGAGGTCCACAATATTACAGACCAGGGATCCGAAGATCCGAATACATAAGTCAGTCATACAAATATTATCTGAGTACAGTCATAGTTAGACAAGTTTTGCCTTAAGAAGGCTAGCACAAACAACGACACTAGATCGAAAGGCGTTGGCCTCCTGCCTGGGAGCCTCCGATCCTACTCCTGGTCATCTGGCTCGACCAGTAGTAAGTACCCTCTGGACCCTCCTGGTAGTAAGCTCCGGTGGTGGCATCTGGCTCCTGGACTCCATCGTTTGATGTACCATCAATGTGGGGTATATGGGGAAAAGAGAAAGTAAAGCAACCGTGAGTACTCATCCGAAGTACTCAGCAAGCAAGGATCTATACTACATATGCAACATTATCAATGGAGAAAGGCTGTATAAGTGGACTGGGCTGCAGAAATGCCAGAATAGAGAGAAGGCCTAGTCCTATCGAAGACTAGCATCTTCAAACATCTTCACAGGGCCATCATCTTGCAGCAGTAGAAGAGAGTAGAATAGCATTTTATTTAGCAAACATGTTGAAGTACAGCTTAAAGATCCTTCCTCGACTCCCAAGCGAGAAAGCGATCCCGAAGCTTTAGTTAAGTAACAAGTATCCAGTTTAAGTAGTAGATCGGGATACACAAACTGAGCGTCCTTTACCATAGGACCGGCTATCGATAGAAGATTCATCCCTGCAGGGGTGCACTACTGTTACCCAACACGCTCGATCAACTCTGGTCGGACACACTTGCTGGGTAATGCCCGTCCTCGGAAGATCAACACAAAGCAGCGCTCTACCTAGGCTCGGCAGAGAGGTCAGCACGCCGGACTAACCTATGCACCCAGAGGTCTCGGGCCATCGCCCTGGGCACCCTGCGCGTTGCGAGACTGGCCGGGGTGCAGGCGCGACACTGAACTCGTCAGTGAAGTATCCAGCCCAATCCCGACAATCAGCCCGCACGGTGAATCGTGACGTCAGACGAGCTTTCGGAGAAACATACTTTGCAGAGGGTCCCATAACCATTATCCCGCGTGGTGGTAGTGCGTATAGGGCACGTCGACCCACTCAGATCACACACCCAAATCCAATAGGCTCAATTAGTATCAAGCAGAGACAATCAGAGTCTCTGATGCTCCGCCACAATGTCACACTCGAGTGCCCTTCCGGCACACCCGAAAATCATAGATCCCCAGCGGGTACCCACCAGGGTGGACCCGCCTGTAATAGAGGTCAAGTAATCGTGTGGTCATAACATCAAGGGGGAAACCCGAGGAATCACCCTCGGCGGATTCCACTCGACGAAATCATCAGGGTGAACGTATGAGGTATCACCCTCGAGGTTCACACTGAGGGTTGCACGACAGAGTCGTATCGGAAGTGGAGAAGGAGGAATCACCCTCGATGACCACGACCGAACAGCTACACTACAGAGTATTCATCGGGAGTGCGTTACGAGGTATCACCCTCGGCACCCGATAGTAACTATGCAGAGTCGTACAACTAAGGGGGTGTGAAGTGAGGTGTCGGTCTCTGGTCGACGATCACGTTGATCGGGTCGTCGATGATCAAGCAGGGGCAACAAAGGAAAGGTGGTGGGGTCACTGATGGTTCATCACCAACCTATACTAAACAGTTTATCATAGGCAGGTAAGGTAGCAATGAACAGGTTACAACAGCAGGCTATGCATTAGAATAGGAGCATACATTAACAGTAGCAAAATCTAATGCAAGCAAGAGAATAGAATGGGCGATATCTGGAATGCTCAAGGGGGGGGGCTTGCCTGGTTGCTCTGGCAAGAGGGGAAGGTCGTCAACGGGCTGCTCGTCGGTAGAGTAGTCGTATCCAGGTGCAGCGCCGTCGGTCTCAGCGTCTATCGAGAGAGAGAAGGAGGGGGAGAGAAACAATAAATTCACGGCAATAATGCAAACAATATGCATGAGATGCCTAAATGATATGCCGGGGTGTTCTACTGCCTAACTAAATGATTTAGTTAATTTAGGAATTTATTCGAATTTATTTAATTAAAGTTGGGCACTATTCATTTACTGAAAACGGTCTAAAAGTTCAATGTTCTTATATCTGCGGACGTCTGACGGGAATACGGAGGACGTATTCGGGTTCGTATCGTCGTTCTGAGCAAGTTTCATGTATAAAATATTTCCATCGGAGTTACGGTTTATTTCATATGATTTTCTAAAGTTTTTATTAATTTCTGGAATTTAATTAATTATTTAATTCAACATTATCCGAAACAGTGCTATGATGACATCAGCATGACCTCATGCTGATGTCAGCAAGGTTAATTAAGTTAATTACTAATTACTGTTTAATCAACACTAATTAGTTAATTAGATTAACCTAATCAGGATTAATTAACTAATTAATTAATTAATTATTTTAATTATTATTATTATTTTATTTCTTTTTCTCTAAAAGTTTTTCGGGCAGGGCCCGTTTGTCAGCGTCTCAGGGGGAGTTCGGCCCCACGGTCAGTGGCACAGAGGCCGACCGGGGCGGCGCGTGCGCGCGGCGACGGGCAGGGGCGAGCGCGGGCAGCGGCAAACGGGCGCGCGCGCGGGTGCGGGGCTGCCCAAGCCGGCGGGAGGAGTGGCCGGGGCGCGGAGCGCGAGCAGCGGGCGGAGCGGCCGAGCGGCGCGAGCGGGCGGTGCGGGGCGCGGTGGTGCAGGGTAGCAGCAGCAGCTTCACAGCGGCAGAAGCAGCAGCGGGGTACGGCCAGGGAGAACGCGAGGTGGCGGCGGGCTCGACGCGGCGCGGGCGTGTGGGCGCGTGCACGGTGCGCGACCGGGGATACACGGGCGAGGCAAAGCAGGGCGACGGCCCGGGCGAGCGAAGGCCAGCGCGGACGCGGCCGGAGCGCGGCGAGCGAGGCGAGAGAGGGGAGAGGGGGGGGCGACGGGCGCAGCGGTGCTCACCGCGAGCCGTAGGGGAGGGGCAGCGGGCACGAGGAGGAGTGACGGGGACGACGAGGCGAACGGCGAGGCGGTCGGGGAGGCGAACGCCGGCGACGGCGGGGATGGTGACGGCGGGGTCCGGCGGTGGCGCGGGCGCAGGGCGTCGGGGGCGAGCGGCGGTAGGCGACGGGCGGAGACGGGGGCGCGGGGCTCGGCGAGGGGCGGTCGGGCTCGATCCCGATCAGGGAGGGATCGGGGGAGGAGGGGGGGTGCGAGGGGGAGGGGGAGTGGACTAGGGTTTCTGGGGGTCTCCCAGGGGATAAGGGAGGCGGGGTGGGCCGATGGCCCAGTTGGGCCGTGGGGGGGGAGGGGGGGTTTCCTTTTTCTTCTTTTTCTGTTTCGTTTTTCTTTTATCTTTTTCTTTATTCTCTTTTCTCAGTTTAGTAAATAGTCAGGCCTCCTAATGGTTTTTGTAAAACATAACAATTGCTCCAACAAATACTAGGTATTACCTAGCACTACCAAAAATTAGTTTGGAGTCAATAGGAGCTCACACAATTTTTAAAATAATTAATATGCATTAATCCTTGCTGTTTTAATTATGTTAGAGCCACCTAATTATTATTTTTTGTTAGTTTCAATTTTATACTAGCCTCTGCAATATTTGTTATTTATCGAACATTTTAGTTTTATGTTGGACAACTTTTATATTTCACTTTCATTTAAATTTGAATTTGACTTAGGAGTTGAAATGCAATATGATGCTAATGATGATTATGCACTGTTAATCTCGCTAACATGTCATTATCAAAAGTGATTACTGTAGCTAATCACCGGGGGTGTTACAATTCTCCTCATCTATTAAGAATTCTCATCCCAAGAATTAAGAGGAAGACTGAAAGAAAGAGGGGTATTCTTCACGAAGACGATCCTCGCGTTCCCAAGTGGCCTCATCTTCAGAATGATTTTACCACTGAACCTTGAGGAATTTGATTGACTTTTGACGAGTCCGACGTTCAGCTTGATCAAGAACACGGATGGGATATTCTGGATAAGACAGATCTTCCCGTAATTCAAGCACTTCGTGATCCACAGCTCTAATAGGATCCTTGAAGCAGCGACGGAGTTGGGATACATGAAAGACATCATGTACTTGAGAAAGATTTGGCGGCAACTGCAATTGATATGCCACTTCTCCTCGACGAGCAAGAATACGGAACGGGCCAATGTAGCGAGGAGCTAACTTGCCTTTGATTCCGAACCTATGAGTGCCTTTCAACGGAGTGACGCGGAGGTAAGCTTGCTCGCCAGGTTGATAGACTATTTCCTGGTGCTTTCGGTCATAGTTGCTTTTCTGACGAGACTGAGCAGTTTTCAAATGTTCACGGACAATGCGGACTTGATCTTCTGCTTGCTGAATAATGTCTGGTCCGACGAGTGAGCGTTCCCCAGTTTCTGACCAATTCAGAGGGGTTTGACACTTACGACCGTAAAGAACTTCAAACGGTGCCATCTTCAGACTAGCCTGATAGCTATTGTTGTAAGAGAATTCGGCATACGAGAGAGATTCCTCCCATTTCTTACCGAAGGAGATGACGCAAGCTCGAAGCATATCTTCGAGCACTTGATTAACTCGTTCAACTTGACCCTGTGACTGAGGGTGAAAAGCGGTACTGAACGACAGATGTGTTCCCATAGCTTCTTGGAAACTATTCCAGAATCTGGAGGTGAAGAGGCTGCCACGATCAGAACTGATCTCCAACGGAACACCGTGGAGTGACACAATTCGGGAAACATACAAGTCTGCTAACTGGCTAGCAGTGATTGTCTCCTTAACTGGTAGAAAGTGAGCAACCTTAGAGAATCGGTCAATGACGACAAATATAGCATCATTACCCTTCTGGGATTTGGGAAAACAAGTAATGAAATCCATTTGGACCTTGTCCCATTTCCATTCAGGAATTGCAAGGGGTTGCAGAGTTCCTGCGGGCCTTTGATGTTGAGCTTTAACGCGGCGGTAAACGTCACACTCAGAAACATAACGAGCAATATCTCGCTTCATATTAGGCCACCAGTATCTCTGACAAATGTCATGGTACATCTTTGTGCTACCAGGATGAATTGACAGAGGAGTGTCATGAGCTTCCATCATAACGTGTTCTCTCTCATCTTTGAACTTAGGTACGAAGAGACGGTGTTGGAAAAATAGGATCCCATCATTATCAAGATGGAACTCCGACGGTTTTCCTTTTTCAAGGTACCGCTTGATCCTTTCAACTTCAGAGTCATACCGTTGCATAGTTTTGATGCTGTGTTCTAAATCTGGTTCGACAACCAGGGTATTGAGATAACCCTGTGGAACAATGTGGAGGTTCAATTTATGAAACTCTTCATAAAGAAGAGGTTGTGATTCCTGAACCATATGGTTGCTGCAATAAGCCTTGCGGCTCAAAGCATCGGCCATTACATTTGCCTTGCCAGGGGTGTATGAGATATTCATATCATAATCAGCTATTGTCTCGAGCCATCTTTGTTGACGAAGGTTCAGATCCGGTTGAGTATACAAATACTTCAAACTTTGATGATCCGTATATATCTCGCAACGGTTACCGAGAAGGTAATGTCGCCATAGCTTGAGGGCATAAATAACCGCAGAAAGTTCAAGATCGTGCACTGGGTAATTTTCTTCGTGAGGACGCAATTGTCGGGAGGCATAAGCAATCACTTTGCGTTCTTGCATTAGGACACAGCCTAATCCTTGACAGGAGGCATCGCAGTATATCACGAAATCCTTTTGGGAATCCGGGGGTGCTAATACTGGGGCAGATGTCAATTTATCTTTTAGTGTCTGAAAGCTTTCTTGACATTTTTCTGTCCACTCAAATTTAACACCTTTGTCAAGCAGATTTGTCAATGGTTTTGCAATCTTGGAAAAGTTCTCAACGAATCGACGGCAAAAACTTGCAAGTCCGAGAAAACTTCTAACTTGCTTGACATTCTTCGGGGGAGTCCAGTCAAGAATAGCCTGAACTCGTTCGGGGTTAACAGCAATTCCATCCTTGGAAATCACATGTCCAAGGTAAGTTACTTCAGAAAGCCAAAATTCACACTTCGAATACTTGGCATACAACTAGTGTTCTCGAAGCCTTTCTAGTACCAAACGGAGGTGTTCAGCATGTTCTTCTTTATTCTTAGAATAAACCAGAATATCATCCAAATATACCACGACGAATTTGTCGAGGTAATCCATGAATATATAATTCATCAAACGGGAGAAAGTTGCTGGAGCATTCGTTAGGCCAAATGACATGACGGTGTATTCATAGGAGCCATAACGAGTGACGAATGCAGTCTTGGGAATATCCTCTTCACGGACACGGATCTGGTGATAACCCAACCTCAGGTCGAGTTTAGAGAACACCGATGATCTAGCGAGTTGATCATAAAGATCATTGATCCGAGGCAGTGGGTATTTATTCTGGATTGTGGCTTGGTTAATGGGCCGATAATCCTGAACCAAACGGTTAGTTCCATCCTTCTTCTTAACGAAGAGTGAAGGTGCTCCCCAAGCAGAGGAACTGGGGCGGATGAAACCACTCTTAAGTGACTTGTCGATTTCTTCCTTAAGCTCGAGTAGATGATGCAGAGGCATCTTATAAGTTTGCTTGGCAATAGGGACGGTGCCAGGCTTCAAGTCGATGACAAACTCGACAGCTCTAGCCGGGGGTATTCCTGGAAGTTCTTCTGGAAAGTCGTCTGGAAAATCTCGAACGACAGGAACGTTCTCGATTCCTTCCAGAGGTGAGGCGTTCAAAGCATTCAGAGCATATATCTGAGCTTCGGCGTCCCGAGTAATGCGGGCGGTATAGTTCACTAACTCATCGGTGGGGTGAAGAAGTTGGACGACTCTAGTGGCACAATTGATCGAAGCAATGTGAGCTTTCAACCAATCCATTCCAAGTATAAGGTCTATGGTGGAAGACTTCAGGACGATGGGCGATGCAAGGAATTCCAACCCTTTAATTTGGACGGTAACGTCAGGTGCTATTACGTCAGCATGACAGTGACCTCCGGGAGTTTTAATGACTAACGGAGTATGCATTTTCTCATATCGAATGCCATGCATCAATGCAAATTTTCCAGAGATGAATGAATGTGATGCTCCTGAATCAAATAAAACAGAAGCAGGTACTGAGTTAACAAGAAGGGTACCCATCACAGTAGTAGGTTGATCCTGGACTTCTTCAATGTCAATGTTGTAGGCGTGTCCACGACCATGTGCAGCTGACCCAGTATTATAGTTGCGGGTCTGGTTGTTGCCACGACCATTGCCACGGCCAGCACGGGGAAAGGCTAACTGATTTTGATTCTGGCGGCAGTCTTTAGCCTGGTGACCTGGTTTGCGGCACTTGAAGCATAGACCATCTTCAGGACGAAGAGGAGCATTGTTTTGAATGGCTTGAGTTTTTGGCTGCCTCGGTGGTGGAGGAGGCAGACGTGGTGCAGCATAATTGTTCTTTGGCGCAGAGGTATTGGAACGGAATGCATTGTTGGGAATCCAAACTCGACGCTTCGATGCTGAGCCCGAAGATGAGCCAACATCACGATAGCGCTTCTGCGAGTCCTTGTATTCCATCTGAGCGGTCTCAACAAGAATAGCCGTGTTCGTCAGAGTTGAAAAGTCATTGAAGTCTTGAGCAGCTAGTGCAAGCTTGAGGTCGGGGTGTAGTCCACTACGGAACTTCTCTTGTCTGCGTGCATCTGTAGCGATGTCTTCTTCAGCATAGCGGGAGAGGTCTAGAAATTCCCGCTGATAAGCTTAGACGGTCTTGTTGCCCTGAGTGAGGTTACGGAACTGGGTCTTCATGCATTCCATAATTGCTTGAGGGATGTAACATGTACGGAAAGCAGCCTGGAACTCATACCAGGTGATGACTGTTCCAACAGGCAGAGTACGCTTGTGTGTGTCCCACCATTGAGCAGCGGGGCCCTTTAAGAAAAAGGCCGCGAAGTTGACGTAGTTGGCAGGGGCGACATTAGCAGACTCCATCTCGTGAGTGATGTCGCGGAGCCAGTCATCGGCATCCAGGGGCTTGTCTGAGTTGCGGAACTGCGTTGGGTTGAGTCGTGTAAACTCTGTCAAAGTTATTGAAGCTGGGTTCTGGTTCTGGTTGTTCTGATGCGGAAACTGAGCCATGATTCCAACCATGAACTGGCGGTTAAGCTCAAACTGTTGCATCATAGCCGCCATATAGTCTGGCAGTGGTGGGCGTTCAGGGGCACGACCACGACCACGACCACCTGGTCTAACCATCCTGCTAAGTATCAACAGGGGGTAGTTTAGTAAAAGCAATTGCAAGCGTTTAGTGACAAACATGATGTAACTTGACAACAATTTAAGTAGTGTAACAGATACATAACAGTAGTCGATTAAGACATACAGATCCATACACGGTCAGTTAAAATCGGGCAGCATAACGGCGCAAATTGAAAAACTAGAGACACACTAGGCGGCACGCAGGCACGCGGTAAGGAAGTACACAACGTGACATAGCAAAGGCTACATCAGCGTCGGAGAAAACCACTGAAACGGGGTAACTGCAAGTGCGGACGACGAATGTTCGTCGCGGCAGGATCCTGTGCTCCATGTGCACTCTGATGCAGAACCCGGTCTCGAACTATAAGAAGAGGTCCACGTGCAGGCGTGTGACCTCCCACTGCAGGCCAATCAATACCTGGCGGCATCTCGGTCCTGCGTGGGTAAAGAATATACTCCGGATGTATCCCTGCACGAACAGCTGGTAGCAACTGTGTCATAGCCTCGTAGAGACGTGCTCGAGTGGCTACCAACTCAACGGCAAGAGCCCGAACAGTGCGATCCAGAGCCTGAGTGCACTGAATCAGAACCTGCGGGTCGTAGCGTCGAGACTCGTACGGGGCACAGATAGCTGTGTAGTATCCAGTAGCATCTCCAACAGGTGCATACGGAATGTACTGAAACACTGTATCATCCAAGTTAGCATTGTGCTCTCCTCGGAGACGTACGACAGCAGAGTAGGCGGCATCATGGACTGCCATCTCAATCATCACGCCTAATCCGTGAAAAAGGTGTAGCTCGGTGTCTGAGTTGTTCTGCTGATCATAAATCCGAACTTCAGCATAGTACTGTTCCTGGTTGAACTCGCGGTAAACCTCATAGACCATGTACTCGGGATACCAACGGTAGCCAAGTCTGGTCATGAGAGCGATCAGGACAGCTGGAAACCCAGGGGTATTACGAGCCCAAGTGCGAAGCACAAGCTGTGTCGTAGGACACGGTGGAAACAAACGGTCCATCTGAAACAGAGGAAATTCAGATTTGTCAAATGACAATCAGAAGTTTAACACAACTCGGAGAGAAAGGTTAAACAAAACAATGGAAAGGAAAATGATTATCAGACTAATCAGATCAATGACAGGGAAATCGCACAGATATCCAGCTCTCCGGATAGACGGGATTTACGAGATCCTAAGTGTCGGCTTTAGTAAAATTTATTTAACCCGAGTAGAAGAGAGATCAGAGTCCCAGAGTATAGACGAGGAATAAAAGATCCTAATACCACCCAGTTGGCGACGTGGGCCCGTAAGCCACACAGCCAAGTTAGTAAATTAGTTTTTCGATGTCTAGACTCAACTTCAGCCAAGGAATTGGAAGGGTGCTTACTACAGGCAGTCGGCTCTGATACCAACTTGTTGCGCCCCCGGCTCAATCGTACACTAATCATACACGCAAACGTGTACGATCAAGCACAGGGACTCACGGGAAGATATCACAACACAACTCTAACACAATTTAAACGGAGGTCCACAATATTACAGACCAGGGATCCGAAGATCCGAATACATAAGTCAGTCATACAAATATTATCTGAGTACAGACATAGTTAGACAAGTTTTGCCTTAAGAAGGCTAGCACAAACAACGACACTAGATCGAAAGGCGTTGGCCTCCTGCCTGGGAGCCTCCGATCCTACTCCTGGTCATCTGGCTCGATCCAGTAGTAAGTACCCTCTGGACCCTCCTGGTAGTAAGCTCCGGTGGTGGCATCTGGCTCCTGGACTCCATCGTCTGATGTACCATCAATGTGGGGTATATAGGGAAAAGAGAAAGTAAAGCAACCGTGAGTACTCATCCGAAGTACTCAGCAAGCAAGGATCTATACTACATATGCAACATTATCAATGGAGAAAGGCTGTATAAGTGGACTGGGCTGCAGAAATGCTAGAATAGAGAGAAGGCCTAGTCCTATCGAAGACTAGCATCTTCAAACATCTTCACAGGGCCATCATCTTGCAGCAGTAGAAGAGAGTAGAATAGCATTTTATTTAGCAAACATGTTGAAGTACAGCTTAAAGATCCTTCCTCGACTCCCAAGCGAAAAAGCGATCCCGAAGCTTCAGTTAAGTAACAAGTATCCAGTTTAAGTAGTAGATCGGGATACACAAACTGAGCGTCCTTTACCGTAGGACCGGCTATCGATAGAAGATTCATCCCTGCAGGGGTGCACTACTGTTACCCAACACGCTCGATCAACTCTGGCCGGACACACTTGCTGGGTAATGCCCGTCCTCGGAAGATCAACACAAAGCAGCGCTCTACCTAGGCTCGGCAGAGAGGTCAGCACGCCGGACTAACCTATGCACCAAGAGGTCTCGGGCCATCGCCCTGGGCACCCTGCGCGTTGCGAGACTGGCCGGGGTGCAGGCGCGACACTGAACTCGTCAGTGAAGTATCCAGCCCAATCCCGACAATCAGCCCGCACGGTGAATCGTGACATCAGACGAGCTTTCGGAGAAACGTACTTTGCAGAGGGTCCCATAACCATTATCCCGCGTGGTGGTAGTGCGTATAGGGCACGTCGACCCACTCAGATCACACACCCAAATCCAATAGGCTCAATTAGTATCAAGCGGAGACAATCAGAGTCTCTGATGCTCCGCCACAATGTCACACTCGAGTGCCCTTCCGGCACACCCGAAAATCATAGATCCCCAGCGGGTACCCACCAGGGTGGACCCGCCTGTAACAGAGGTCAAGTAATCGTGTGGTCATAACATCAAGGGGGAAACCCGAGGAATCACCCTCGGCGGATTCCACTCGACGAAATCATCAGGGTGAACGTATGAGGTATCACCCTCGAGGTTCACACTGAGGGTTGCACGACAGAGTTGTATCGGAAGTGGAGAAGGAGGAATCACCCTCGATGACCACGACCGAACAGCTACACTGCAGAGTATTCATCGGGAGTGCGTTACGAGGTATCACCCTTGGCACTCGATAGTAACTATGCATAGTTGTACAACTAAGGGGGTGTGAAGTGAGGTGTCGGTCTCTGGTCGACGATCACGTTGATATGGTCGTCGATGATCAAGCAGGGGCAACAAAGGAAAGGTGGTGGGGTCACTGATGGTTCATCACCAACCTATACTAAACAGTTTATCATAGGCAGGTAAGGTAGCAATGAACAGGTTACAACAGCAGGCTATGCATCAGAATAGGAGCATACATTAACAGTAGCAAAATCTAATGCAAGCAAGAGAATAGAATGGGCGATATCTGGAATGCTCAATGGGGGGGGGGGCTTGCCTGGTTGCCCTGGCAAGAGGGGAAGGTCGTCAACGGGCTGCTCGTCGGTAGAGTAGTCGTATCCAGGTGCAGCGCCGTCGGTCTCAGCGTCTATCGAGAGAGAGAAGGAGGGGGAGAGAAACAATAAATTCACGGCAATAATGCAAACAATATGCATGAGATGCCTAAATGATATGCCGGGGTGTTCTACTGCCTAACTAAATGATTTAGTTAATTTAGGAATTTATTCGGATTTATTTAATTAAAGTTGGGCACTATTCATTTACTGAAAACGGTCTAAAAGTTCAATGTTCTTATATCTGCGGACGTCTGACGGGAATACGGAGGACGTATTCGGGTTCGTATCGTCGTTCTGAGCAAGTTTCATGAATAAAATATTTCCATCGGAGTTACGGTTTATTTCATATGATTTTCTAAAGTTTTTATTAATTTCTGGAATTTAATTAATTATTTAATTCAACATTATCCGAAACAGTGCTGCGATGACATCAGCATGACCTCATGCTGATGTCAGCGAGGTTAATTAAGTTAATTACTAATTACTGTTTAATCAACACTAATTAGTTAATTAGATTAACCTAATCAGGATTAATTAACTAATTAATTAATTAATTAATTTAATTATTTTTATTTTTATTTATATTTCTTTTATTTCTTTTTCTCTAAACGTTTTTCGGGCGGGGCCCGTTTGTCAGCGTCTCAGGTGGGGGTTCGGCCCCACGGTCATTGGCACAGAGGCCGACCGGGGAGGCGCGTGCGCGCGGGGGGGCGGCGACGCGGCGCGTGCGCGCGGCGACGGGCAGGGGCGAGCGCGGGCAGCGGCAGGCGGGCGCGCGCGCGGGTGCGGGGCTGCGCAAGCCGGCGGGAGGAGTGGCCGGGGCGCGGAGCGCGAGCAGCGGGCGGAGCGGCCGAGCGGCGCTAGCGGGCGGTGCGGGGCGCGGTGGTGCAGGGTAGCAGCAGCAGCTTCACAGCGGCAGAAGTAGCAGCGGGGTACAGCCAGGGTGAACGCGAGGCGGAGGTGGGCTCGACGCGGCGCGGGCGTGTGGGCGCGCGCACGGTGCGCGACCGGGGATACACGGGCGAGGCAAAGCAGGGCGACGGCCCGGGCGAGCGAAGGCCGGCGCGGACGCGGCCGGAGCGCGGCGAGCGAGGCGAGAGAGGGGAGAGGGGGGGGCGACGGGCGCAGCGGTGCTCACCGCGAGCCGTAGGGGAGGTGCAGCGGGCGCGAGGAGGAGCGACGGGGACGACGAGGCGAACGGCGAGGCGGTCGGGGAGGCGAACGCCGGCGACGGCGGGGTCCGGCGGTGGCGCGGGCGCAGGGCGTCGGCGACGTGGCGGAGACGGGGGGCGCGGGGCTCGGCGAGGGGCGGTCGGGCTCGATCCCGATCCAGGAGGGGATCGGGGGAGGAGGGGGGTGCGAGGGGAGTGGGTAGTGGCTAGGGTTTCTGGGGGTCTCCCAGGGGATAAGGGAGGCGGGGTGGGCCGATGGCCCAGTTGGGCCGTGGGGGGGAGGGGGGTTTCCTTTTTCTTCTTTTTCTGTTTCGTTTTTCTTTTATCTTTTTCTTTATTCTCTTTTCTCAGTTTAGTAAATAGTCAGGCCTCCTAATGGTTTTTGTAAAACATAACAATTGCTCCAACAAATACTAGGTATTACCTAGCACTACCAAAAATTAGTTTGGAGTCAATAGGAGCTCACACAATTTTTATAATAATTAATATGCATTAATCCTTGCTGTTTTAATTATGTCAGAGCTACCTAATTATTTTATTTTTTGTTAGTTTCAATTTTAGACTAGCCTCTGCAATATTTGTTATTTATCGAACATTTTAGTTTTTATGTTGGACAACTTTTATATTTCACTTTCATTTAAATTTGAATTTGACTTAGGAGTTGAAATGCAATATGATGCTAATGATGATTATGCACTGTTAATCTCGCTGACATGTCATTATCAAAAGTGATTACTGTAGCTAATCACCGGGGGTGTTACATTCATCCACATGATCGTGCTTTGTTATGTTGTGCTAATTATATTGTTGTATTGTTTTGAATAAATGTTTAATTGAAGCTATTGTATTGTATTGCTATCTTTCCCTGTTAAGATAATGAAGATGATTATAGTTGTGAGCGTATGTTTAATCAACTAGTACCACTATTATATTCATCACACTTTTTCTGTATTGATGCAGACAGGGATGCTCACCTTGATTTCAGTGGAACTGCACAAAATGTTCATATGGTTCGTGTCCTCCATAATACTTCATCATGCATAATACATCGAATGGTTCTCTAATCATTCATCGTCACCTTGTGTTCACACACGAACATGTCACCGTGTACCTCCAACGCGGAGGGTGATGCATCGCAGCTCATGTCGAAGGAGACCCGTCTGGAAGCGCGGTACACAAGCAATTTCGGTATTTCAAACACAACTTCAGCCTTTGAGATGAGATCGGATGGCGATGGCCCAAACTTAAAAGATGTTCATGTCGACAATACGGAACTTTTTCATGTAGATCACTTCTCCATTTGAGGCCATCTTAGTTAAGTTCTTGACCGTGCCAAAATCTGGTGTCAACACATGCCCCCCTGTTTTTCGGCAAAACTTGTGTGCCGAAAAATAACTTGTAGGGAGTTTGTTCTAAGGACGATGTCAACACTCCATCGGTCATCTGTATGTGCTTAGGGCGATAAGTATATATCAGCCATCTATATGCTTAGCGCGATAATTATATATCGGTCATTTCCCATTGCTTACTTGAACTTTGTTGATGCGAACTTGGGGGGAATTTCCTCAACTCATTGCTTAGTTTTCAAATACTCGAAAATAATACCATCAATAGTCTGGCAATAAAATTTCATATACCAATGTGCATCACAAAGTCTTTCGCCGAACCACCTTGTCCACCCCGTCGCTAGGATCTTACAGATAATCAATAATGAGCTTTCTTTCACCTGTATAAAAATTGCATTAGTGGCTGAAGAGATGAGCTCCAATTCGGCCTTACCTACGTTGGTGAGAATAATCATCGGCTATTGATAGATATATGCAATACATCATGATCAACATAGTAGTCGGATGCTTACTGTGCCAACTCATTTTCTCTTCAATTGTCATGTCCAGATATATGAGCAGTATTAAAGCAACCCAAGGTAAATTTTACATCTAGACATACCTCAAAATAAATTATATGTGATTCGTCAAAACATTGATAACCCTTGGATATTTGTTGCACTTCTCATAACGAATCGCCGAACGCCTCAATATGTGTAGCACCTATGGCAACCAAAGGCTTGTCTCGCTTTCCAATCGAACTAAGGACGATGTTCGGATATTACACCGGCCATGTTTTGACATACTCTTAGGACGATAGATAAATATCGGCCATTAATATAAGGTCCATGTAAACTTCATCCAGCAAAGCAAGTATAGCCAAAATAAACAAATGAAATGACAAATCAAATATTTCGGCCCTTTGGATGAGTAGTAAACTTGTAGCTAATCAAATATATAGTGATTTGGTAATATCCTTTCATGATATAAGAAATTATATTGCATCCATGGATCTAGATAAGCCCATGGAGGGTCATACATGGGGATGAATTCCATGGCAAAGACATCAATGGCATGTTTGGCGAATATGGATGATGTGCTAACCGAAGATTTTGATGGGGTGATGCAAAACTTCGGCTTAATTGTTTTTGGCTTCCATCCTTCTCTTTCTTCACTTTTGTAACACTTGTTGCAATAGAAGGTTGCACGTCATTTTTATTTTGACTGCTCCTCTTGGGAACCCATGCCATGTTCTTCTTTTTCAGCTCTTGTGCACTAAGCTTTTGTAATTCTTTCTTTTGCCAATACGATAAGCCGAGTGGGCACCTGGGCTGTGATTTTGTTTCAACCAATGGAAACTCTTTTTTGGCCTTATGCACCCTTAACTTCTTTTCTTCAGATTTGGCACTTTGACTCTCAACTATTGATTGCTTCATCTCATTGCCTTTAGTAGCCAATGTCAACACTTTCATTGGCTCTTTTTCACTTGAGATCAAATCTAAAGTAGCACTCCTATGACCATCTCTTTTAACAGGGTAAACTTGTTTGACCACCTCTTTCTTCTTCCTTGAGCTTCGGACCGATTCCTTATGATTGAAACGATCTTTAACATGTGATTGTTTATTGAACGTGGGCCTTTTTGGAGCTGCATGATCTTTGTGAGACGGTCTAAAATATGATGGAAAATGTGCACTTGAATCATACCTTTCCCATGGTGAATATGGATAAAAATTAGCATAGGGAGGTATCCATGGCACTGGCATTGCCGGCCCAAAATAAGGATATGAATATATTGCATTGCCATTTTCCCTTTGCCAATACCGGCCATCAGATTTGCACCTAGGGGGTGATCTTGACGCTTTTGAATTACTTGGCCGATAAGCAATTTTCTCCTCACTTATCTTCTGATATTTTTCCAATAGTTGCGCGAAAGTGACTTTTGGCTTCTTACCTTTGTGCTTACCTCGGCCTTTGCTTGCATCGATCTTTGGATTTTCTTGTTGCCCCCCAGTACTTGGCATCTTCATTGCAACTTTGATGGAATTTTTTCCTCAAGAATATTATCATTATGCTCTTGAACTACTTCCTTACTTGAAGGCTTGATCCCAATATCTGTAGTTTTTACCTTCTCATGTTTAAATGGATCAGCTTGAAGCAGCCGATACAAAAACCATTTGCCATCAGGACCAATCGGAATAGACTGGTCATCTCTTGGTGTCTCAACAAATTTCAATTGTCCTTTATCAATGGCTGATTTAACTATTTGACGAAACATGTTGCAATCCTCAAAATTATGCTTGGACGAATCATGGAACTTACAATACATTCATCCCTGGATAGATGGCTCAACATGGTGATCAAGAATTCTAATATAATTATTTCTCCACAACAAATCAAAGATTTGATCACACATGTTTGAATTGAAGGTAATTTTTTTATTTTCTAGCCGATCTTGCTGTGAGAACGGCTTTGGAGTTAAGGAAATGAAAGGTTCAGATTTTGTATCACCCCTGAATTTTATTTTGCATTCTTTTACCGATGTCTTTGGATAAGATATTATACTAGCATCGGTTTTCTGAAAAGAATCTAACCTTGGCTTTAAGTTTCTAAAACAAAAACAGTTAGAACATACATGTCTCAATTGAGACCAAGTGCAAGCCAAGTACGAAATAAGCAAAGCTACCCAATTCGATATGAACTTTAGATAAAGCAACAAGGATAGCTTTGGCTGCAATAATAAGTCATTATCGGTGTTTATAAATGGTGCAATGGGTTGACCGACTATAACGATTTTATTGCTAACAAGTAAATTACCCTTCTTCATTGGTCTTTCAAAATTACTTATGAGGATTTTTCTAATAGATGCATCAACAATAAAGTTCTGACCAAATCTGAAAATAGGTAAATTACTTGCTAAACATACCTCTTCAAATATGTTGGGAGAGCATGATGGTGCTGTGACTTGAACAATATCTTGCTCCGCCTTTGGATGGCTCCCCAACGCCTCTTCATCATCTTTTTCTTGATTCCGTGCATCATTACATTGAAGATTTTTGTCGGCCAGAACTTTGTTCGGCTACTTGTTCTTGTCCTTGAAGTTCATCAATTTCTATGGCGCGAAACTCATAGGGCAGGAAGTAGGTTCCATTAACTTTAGAAAAATCAAGTATGGTCGCTTTGCTATGCTTGCCATGCCCTTTCTCAATAATGGTTGCCTCTTTGGATTTGATGGATTCAGAATATATATACTTCTTGATTCGGCTTTTTCAACCAAAGCACTTTCATGTTCTGAATCATCTTTCTTTACATTGATTCTACCAATTGGCAATGCTTCTTTTACTTGAGCTAATTATGTTTCTTTTTGTTTCTAGCGGCGAGCAGCAAAATTGGCTTTAATCATTTTCTCAATTTCAGCCCACTCCGGATACGATTGCCCCCCCCCCCCCCCCCAATGCTTTTAGATTCTTTCGGCAATGGCACATGGGTGTTGCCGAAACTTTGCAACTGTGTAAGGGGTGTATAATATGATGTAGTAAGAGGCGAATGCATATGCATTGTTGTAAAACCATATTTTTGCTCGCCAATTTT
Source organism: Thinopyrum elongatum (assembly GCA_011799875.1). Lineage (NCBI taxonomy): Eukaryota > Viridiplantae > Streptophyta > Magnoliopsida > Poales > Poaceae > Thinopyrum > Thinopyrum elongatum. The sequence continues at coordinate 474,949,794 of CM022297.1, forward strand.
ACAAATTGGCAAAGATTCATCTTCTTGCAAAACTCTAGCTTTTATTGCATTATAATTAGGAACTAACCCCTTATCATGTTCTTCACGGCAAAGAGCACTAATCTTATTATTTAGGGCTATATCCCTTTTTAATTTAGTCACTTCCCATTCTGTAAGGGATTGCTCCACAATACTTTTAGATTCTTTCGGCAATGAGGTGTTGCCGAAATTATGCAATTGCGTAGAGGATGCATTATATGGTACAATATTAGATGATGGCATGTGCACTCCTAGAAATTTTTCACTTATTCGGCTATGACCATGAAGGTGCGGAGCCGAATTATGAGCATCTACAGTTGTATATGGTGCCAAAAAATTAATAACATGAGGTGTAGCATATGACGTTGAGAGTAACTGGCCGAATAGCCAGTAGTAGCATGACCAATTCTCTCATTCATCGGCATGGTTGAACTAGTATAATGCAAATTAGTTGTCGATGAATAAAAAGGTGAAACACTTCCTTGTATGCTATTGGAAATTTTAACATGAGGTGTTTCAAATTGACTAACCAAACCCATCATGTTGTTCATCGGCATATGTATTTGTGGGGTTGCCGATGCATGAGAGTTGGAGTACATATGGTGCATGTTACTAGTATCATAAGAAGTTGCACTAGTGGAGAAAAGCCTAGCTATGGCGTGCGAAAAACAGCCTTATTGGCGTAGACACACGACGCCACTAATATGGCGCCATTGGTAAAATGTAGTGGTGGTATTGGAGGACATGTCAGCAGTATCCTACATTGTGCTGGCGTATCACCAGTCCAGCGCCAGCACTAAATTCATCATAACTCTGGCGTGCCTGCTCGTCCAACGCAAGCAAATGGTTTTTTTGGTAATAAAAAAAATTACTCATCAACACTAGCTACTTACTTAATAGATACTACTGAACACAATATACTCATCAACACTAGGTACTTACTTAATAGATAATCATTACATAAAGAGGCTCATGAACTCAACAAGTTGATATTAAACTTCACAAAAGTTCACTCAAGTACTCTAGTTACTCGATAATCATGAACTAATAAGATGAGCTAGCTAGCTACTTCAAAAACTAATCCTCAGCAAGGAGTATGCCCAGCTAGATCAGCTTCTTTCTATCCACCTCTCCTTCTCTTCTGAAATGATCTATGTCCATCTCACGTCAATCCTCTCACCCCTGAGGTGTCTCCTATCCTTCTTCAGTTTATCCCGATCCTCGACGAGCTTATCCCTCTCGTCCCTAAGCTGATTAGTCTCCTGAACGAGCCGAAGAGCATCCTTGTGTAGCTCTTTAATCTCCCCCTTTAGATCGTCATTTGCCCCTTGCACGCTCTTGATGACATACTCAAAAGTGTTTAAGGATTCATTGTTGGCCATGTCCACATCTCACACCGACTCGTTGTTGCCTCCAGAATTGGCCATGACCTACAAACACATCGCGTATATATACGATCAAGATAATATGCAATGTAAAATAGTTCATGTGTTGGAAAGATATGATTTGTAAAGTTTCATTATCAAATACTTGGTGTGAGTTGTATCAAAACAAAATCAGATACTTTTATAGTGAATAGTGCATGTGTTGGAAAGACATGATTTTGTTAATTAAGTAGAATAGATAAAATTATGAATCTATTTTGATAAATAAGATATAGCAAACTGACTTCTATACATACACATACTATCATATATAAGAATAACTTCTGTATGCAAAGCTATTTGATTTACATATACCAGTCAACCTATACAGAAATGTGTAAAGAAAACTAAAATGATAAATTTGAAGAATATACATAACACATTCTATAAATTTCTACTAAACTAGCTCAGATCCGCCAACGGAGAGGAGACACAATAGCAATCGGACGATTATCACTACAATTTCCGGCCGTTTGGCGTGTCCGCGAACGGAGGAGTGGATCTAACCTTGGTGCCGGTGAGGGGCGGCGACGGGGGCGGCGGCGGCGACTTTGGTCCAGGGGGAGTTGTGTCTACGACCGGGCCGGGTGGGGTATGAAATGAGAGCGAGCGGTGGACTTAGGTATTTTCTAAGTTGACTTAGATAGGTTATTGCTGGCGTTGGATAAAATGGCAACGCCATAGCTAATCACAAGCCAAATAAAAAAAGACTAAAATTAATGAAAGACTTGACAAAATAAAACACTCAAAATTTGAACTGGTGGTAAAAAATAAAATTCCTAAAATGGTAAAAACTGTAAATAATATAATTATATACTTAAAACACTTGATCAAATGGGAAAAGTGTTTCTGGCGTGCAAAGAAAAAGAACGCCAGCACTAATAAAAATAACTATGGCGTGCAAAGAAAACCAACGTCACCAGTGGTTTGCAAACGGTGAGTGTATATGGGCCAATAGATTTGTGGTGTTCATAAAACAAGCAACGCCAGCATTATGCTTGTAAAGCTGGCATGCGGATTTGGCCTACGCCAGCACTATTTGAAAAAAAAAATACTGGCGCGGATGTAAAATGCCGCGCCACAAACGAAAGTTGTGACTAGCACTTTTTCCACTAGTGTTGAAGCATGTAAGTTACTTTGAATCGGCCTTTGCACGTAATTAGATGCATGATTGAAAAAATTAGGGCTGGCCGATAGAGTATACTCATTGAATGATCTAGTAACACCAAATGAATTATTTGCATCTACAGTAGGGAATTGGGTATTCATATTACCTTTGTAGATTGCAAACCCTAGATGACGATCCCTTCGTAGCAAGAACAGGCCGGAGACCGTTCAAAGCTTCGTCCCCAGCGGAGTCGCCAAAAAGTGTGTTCACACACGAACACGTCACCGTGTACCTCCAACGCCGAGGGTGATGCACCGCAGCTCACGTCGAAGGAGACCCGTCCGGAAGCGCGGTACGCAAGCAATCCGGCGGGCGCTTTTGATGACCCGAAACCCCACATGCCCGGGAGGGACCCCGTCAGGGTGCGCGGCGGCTATGGGCTGCCCTAGGTCGACCTGATCGCCCCTAGGACCTCGTGGTTCGCCGCCCTGCAACAACAAGAACGAACGAAGAACGGGGAAGAAGAAGAACAAAGGGAGAAGATAAAAGTAAAGGTAAAAGTGGTAGATGATTTTGTTCGATTGTGTGTTGTTCAATCGGCCGTCACCTCTTGTCAATATAAGAGGAGGATGGACTTTCCATACAAGAAAAGGACTCCAAATCACGTCAAATCACGTCCAAATCTTTCCAAAATTAACCGAACTCGGATTTAGGTAAGTCTGGGACATTAGTTCGGTTTTTGACTCTCACAGACCACAAACAACCTCGGATGAAGATGTGCCCAAAAGAAAATTTAACCGTTTCCACGAGATGAACAACTTTCATGTTGAAAGTTTTTTGATTCGAGGCCATCTTCAGGGCCGAATCGCTCACGCAAGACAGCCTATTACTCGCGCTACCCATCACACATCATGTCTGATTGGGCGGGCGACTTTTTGCCTGGTGGCAGGGCTGCACTCGAATGGCTCTAACTTTTACATATGATTTCAGATTGAGACAATTTTTATATGAAAATCGACCGTTTCGGCAAGACGAAGATAATTCATGTAGAAAGTTTTCTCATTTGATGCCGTCCTTGTGGCGTAATCGTCTGAACAGTGCTCTGGATACAAAATTTCAGTATTTCAAACACAACTTCAGCCTTTGAGATGAGATCGGATGGCGATGGCCCAAACTTAAAAGATGTTCATGTCGACAATACAGAACTTTTTCATGTAGATCACTTCTCCATTTGAGACCATCTTAATTAAGTTTTTGATAGTGCCAAAATTTGGTGTCAACACCTTGAGCCACCGGATTATCTACTTGAATGGAGCTGCCAACGTCTTCAAGACCTTGCAACATATAAATACGAAATCCACCGTGCTACGCAAGACATTGTTTGATTTCAGTGGAACTGCACAAAAAGATACGCTGGTTAATCCGGCTCCATATGCCATTTCAATGTGCAAACTGATGACAAACTCTGCCCGTTCCACAATCATAGGCATTACATATTTTGAATGGGAAAAGCTTGTCAAAGTTTAATCATTGATGTTAGCAAGAAGACATTCATTTAATATTTTAGAATTGAAAAACCTTGTCAAATTTTGCTCATTGATGTTAGCCAGAAGACATGCATTTGATATTTTGGAATGGGACACCCTTTGCTGTGAGCAACGTCGATCGTTTTTTCCTGTTCGTGTGTTCAGTTCAGAAGTAAATATTTACTCTGATAAGATGCGTAGTCATGAATATTGACTTATGTAAGGTATTTTAAGAGTTCGTTCTGAATGTTGTCTATGAAATGCCAGGCCTTGTGAGTTTGATTGCAAAGTTGAGCTTGGAATGCTGTGGCATGCGGCATCACGAGCTGTTCACCGTGCCTCCTGAGAATAATGCTTCGTATTGTTTTGCATGTTGATCTAATGCCAGTGATTTGCATGTTAAGAAGATCATCCTCTTCTGTTGTTTCTGTGCTTAAGAAGTTCATCGTCTTATGTTTCATTCATAGCCTATACGACAACTCGGGTAGGTTAGAGGTGAAACCATATGATCTTCCGACCAACTCATCATCTTAGGCCGTGATTGGATCATCGTTTTCCAACAAAAACCGCTTGTAAAACTGACGCTTGTAAATAAAAGCAGATGGTCTTGGGCGAAGCGCTTGGTTGGTCATTTTTGACTGGTAAATATACACTGGTTTCTCAAATTACACGCGTAACTCGCCGGTTTCATTACAGACCTCGGGCCGTCGGTTTCATTACGCCTGTATTTTACGCGTTGTTTCCGGTGACAAGTAAATTACACTTGTATCCTTAATACAGGTGTGAAACAATCCAGAGCTCCCAAGCGCGGCCTTATCATTTCATGCCGGCTCAGTCTCTCGAAGGTACTCATAGGGGTCCAATGATCCTGGCTTCCTGAACGACCAGCGGGCGCCGTATCAGACCATCCGTAGGGCCCGCGAGGTCCTCTCCGTCGTCCTTCGAGTTGGTGCGCTCGCCGTGGCGCCACCGTCTCGCATCTTCAACATGGTCAACGAACATGAGGAATCAGGAGATGACTTTACTTGGAGAGGATGACAGTAGGGACCCACCAGGGCCATAGCCATATGTACGCAAATGCCTCCTTATTATATATATACAACTATATTTTTTTTTTCGCTTCCTCCTGGTTTCCTGACATCACGGTCCCGCACCATTGTCAACCTATATAGTCAATAAACGAGAGAATTGCACAAAGAGCGGCCGACAGCTAGGATCCAGCAGCTCGAGCAGTATTTATTTTTTGAGGTGTCAGCAGAGTTTTTTTTAGCGATGTTTTTGTTGTTGTTCAGAGGAGCAGGGTATCAACTGGGCGGGCTGTGACCCGTCAAGCCAGACTATTATTTTATGTCGACCAAATATCCAACTTAGATATTAATTTTTCAAGGGGAAAATGGCTAGCCCAACTATACTTTTTTTGCGGAATACCCAACCCAGGTCAACTTGCTATTCTCCGCCCCGCTGGGCTGCAAATCTTTCCTAGGAGGGATGCATTAGGCCTAACAAGAAAATGGGCTTTAAGAAATAATAAATGAGATATAATTATAAAAACTGGGCTGTAAATATAAAAAAAAGCACCAAACAGGTAATTGGTTTCAAAAATATTATTTTTGGATTTTGAAAATTTTAATTTCATTACTTGTTGCGTGCACAATATTTCGTTAGATTTTTACCTAATACAAATTTATTTCAAAATTATATTTAATCTGACTCAAAATTTCAGGATAAAAATATTTCGGCTCCCATCAAAATGTGGGATTTTTTGTTGAATTCTGTTTTGAGCGGTTGGTTGAAATTATTAATCGTTGTCCTGGCTAGAAAATGGTCTGTAATTTTAACAAACTGTAAATGGGCTGTAGTAAATTTCATTAGAATTCAAAAATGGATTGTACATTATTACAAATCGCAAATGGGCTATATGTTCTCTGCCACAGATGTGATGCTCACTTGTGGGCCTACTAAGTTGACGCGTACGGAAGGCTTTGTCAACTTATAGTCAACACACGATTCTAGCAGCAGTGGCCATTGGATGTCCATCCAACGGCTATAGTGCTTCTTCAATCTCGGATATTCTTGCTTCAGTCGCCCAAACCACCGCCGGCGGTACCGCCTGCTACCGCCTCCCGTGGCCGGCTGTGCTGCCGTGCAGGCTTCACCGGCCCACCCTACTCCCATCGCCGTCCAGGCCATTTCTCTACTCACCAACACCTCCTGTTATTCTCCGGTTACGGCAGTCTCACACCGCAGCCGAACCAATGAACCCTCGTACTCCCCTCCGCGTGGGCATCCACTGTTGTGTCTTCGCCGGCTCCGGGTCGTTCCCTTCCTTGGACTCGCCATCGTTCACCGCGTTGGTTCTCTCGGTGCGGCGTGGTCAACTTTGTCAACAAATGACAGCCATCGGAAGAGGCATGTACGTGGAGTGGCTGACAGTAGGGACCCACATGGCCCATGGTCGCACGCAGCAAGTGCCCCCTTATTATGCGAAAACAAATGATTTCTCCCCCTGACAGGTTTGACCCACCAGCTACATCTTCGCATGCAAGGAAGTGCTTCCTTTATTACGCGGAAATAAAAAGTTTCCTCTCCTTGACAGCTGGGACCCACCAGCTTTATTATGATCCATTTTGTGAAAATATAGATTATACCAAAGATGCTAAATTGTTTTCTTTTTATTCTAACTCAAAAAAGAAGAAATTAAAAAAACCAGAAAACATCTTCGCACGCAAGGAAATGCCACCTTATTACGCGCAAAAAAAAGATTCCCCCTGCTAGCTAGGACCCACCAGATTTGGAGGCTGACTTGTGGGCCTACTAAGTTGACGCATACGCAAGGCTTTGTCAACTTAGTCAATAAACGCTTCTAGCTGCAGTGACCGTTGGATGTTAATCCAACGGCCGAGCTGCGTCTTCAACCTCTAGTCTTCTTACTCTAGCCGCCAAACATGCGCCCGCCGTATCGCCTGCTCCAGCCTCCCGTGGTTGGTTGTGCTGCCGCGCAGGCCTCACCGCCCGACCATACTACCATTGGCCAGGCCTTCCCTCTACTCACCCACACCCCCTGTTATTCTCCGGTGACGGCAGCCTTACACCGCAGCTGAACCAGTGAACCCTCGTACTCCCCTCCGCGTGGGCATCCACCTGCCTCGTCTTCCCTGGCTCAGTGTCGTTCCCTTCCTAGGCCTCGCCGTCGTCCACCGCATGGGTATTGTCCGCGCGGCGTGGTCAATGAATGACAGCCATCGGAAGAGTAGTGTACGCGGTGAGGCTGACAGATGGACCCACTAGCTACATCTTCGCACGCAAGGAAGTGCCTCCTTATTACGTGCAAAAAAATGAATCCTCCCCCTGACAGCTCGGACCCACCATCTATATCTTCGCACGGAAGGAAGTGCGTCCTTATCCTCCCTGACAGCTGGGACCCACCCGGTCAAAGCGTACGTAGCGTTGTCTGTCTGGTCGCGGACGTGTACGTACATACTGGTCGATCGGTCTCTCTGCAACGATGAACCGTGGCCGAGCAAGCAGCGGCACGTGTAGTAGTAGAGCCCCCGATGTAGCAGTTCAGGCAGTCCAGTCTAAACTGTGTACACGTATGTACAGCCACATGCCAAAAAATATGGCCACGTATGTATATACGTGCGGGGTCTCGAACGCCTACTCGCGCATACGTACGGTCAGGGCTTGTGTACACGAAGAGGCAGCGGACGGCAGCAACGGCATCCTGTTCATCGGCAGCCAACTGGCTGGGTCAGAACGGAGAAACTGTGTCGTGTTCATCGGGAGGCAACGAACGCGCCGTGTTCATCGGGAGCTAACCGGCTTGGATGGAATAGCCGAAACGGGGCCGGGCGTACCGCAGAACGGAGGAAACAACCTTCTGTTCGACCGCGTACGGTCGAAACGGGGTCCTGTTGATCGGGAGGGGTGTGGCGTACCGCAAAACGGAGGAAACGGACTTGTATTGGAGCGCCTACGGTCGAAACGGGGTCCTGTTCATCGAGAGGGGTGTGGCGTACCGCAAAACGGGACTCCACAGGCTACTGTTCATCCACCGTCTACTGCCTCGCTCCAGCCTCCACGGGACTACTGTTCATCCACCGTCGACTTCCTCCAGCCTCCACCTGCTACTGTTCATACATCGTCGGCTTCCTCCAGCCTCTACCAGACACTGTTCATCCACGGGGTACTGTTCATCCAGCCTCCACCGGCTACTGTTCAACCAGCCCTCCACGGGGTCATGTTCATCCACCCCCAACCAGCTCGGGTGTGTGGCGGCCTCCTCGATCGGGGTCATGTTCATCCAGCGGCAATGGCCTCTACTACCACGGGTTCCTGTTCATCCAACCCCCACCGGGAACTGTTCATCCAACCCCCAACAATGGCCACTTTTCATCAAGAGGCAGCTAGTTCGATCGGCTTCAGTTAACAGCAGTAGAGAAGGAATCGCTCAGGTTCAGTTAACAGCCTAGGGATCGATCGCTGGGTTCAGTAACATAGCTAGTGCAATCGCTCGGGTTCAGTAAGCGAACGCCTCGCTCGGGCTCAGTTAGAGCCCAACGCCTCGCACACACGCGCGTACGTGTATGAGAGAAACGCGCAAACCTCCGCGCATCGCTCGGCCCCGACCACCCACCGTAACCGGGAACTCCCCGATATTTTCCTCGCCCTCGCTTCTACCATGATTTTTTCCGTCATGGACGGTCCAAAGAATTTCATGCAGGTGCGTCCACGGCCCGCCCAGGACGAAAAGCCCATTTTCTGTCATGATTTTTTGTCATAGAAGTAGGAGCCCACCACATCTATGATGATACGTGGTTTTGTCACAATTATCATCATAGAAGTGTCATAAGCATGACAGAAAAAAAATTCGTTCGGGCCAAAATGTCAAGGATGTGTCTTTTTTTGTAGTGATAACTGAGGGAAATACTTATCTACTGTACTGCATCATCCTCTACTCTTCGGGGAAATTCCAACGCAGCTCACAAGTAGCATGGAGCCATAACGGTGATGACCTTAGGCTGCCTCGTATCACCTAGCCAATACTGTGACCAACAAAGAAGCAGACCAAGATGTCTCGAAAGTACCGATGGAAAATGTTATGCCAAAAGGAGCTGGAGTAAATGAAGAATATGTCAACCGCGATTGGCTCGGCAGTTTCGAAACAAAAGGCATTTGCTCTAATATGAAACATAAACAAAGATAGGGGTAACCTTTCGAAAAAGAATTTTAAATTCTAAAAATTAAAGAAAAACTACCCACGACATTGTTCGAATTCCAAATAAAATGATTTGAAATAATTAAATAAAGGGTGTATTTTACCTTGAATCGGAAACAATGGTTCAAAACTATTGAAACTGAGTTTGTTCTGTGAGAAAGAATAAGATTAAGTGGCCTGGTAGTCTGAGAAGATAAAACCCTCGGAGATAATGATGCTTAGAAAAACCCTAGGATAGGATGTCTAGGGAGTGTATTTTAAGGACCCTAGTGTAGGATGTGTTGTTAGAGTTCAAACCAAAGTACTTTGTGTCCCTCTTCATAGTACGGTTATCATGCACTTAATGTGAATCTTGGATTCACAAAAACCCTAGAAAATGCATACTACAAGCTTGAGGAAGACAACAACTTGAAAAGTTGTAGGTAATGGTCACCATTGAGTTACACTTATAGCCAAACTCGATACACAATTAGTTCACATGTTGTACTTGAAATAAAGTCATTGAAACATTAGTCCTCTAAATGATTTTGTTATAAATCATCACCACTAGGAATATTTTAAGAGATGCACTCTCAACATATCGTGTTATGCTTAATCTTGATTAACAAAAAGAGCAACATTTCAAGTCCACTACAAGCACTTGCAGATATTGGCACGTAGAAACAAGTGTGATGTAGATGATGCAATTCAACATGCCTATCGACTAAAGAGGCATGCACTGCAACCCAACAACTACAGAGGTGGGCATCACATTGCATGCATATGAGAAGAAGAATAACCCGCCGCCGACGAATGATCACCAAATTGGCTAAATGAACCACAAAATCTGAGAAGTATCTCGAGAGTACGGGAGTGGATTTAACACACCCAAATGTTTATTGTTATCAATGGAAACCCTAAATTGTATTATGTTCATCTACAACCCAAGATCCATCAAATAGTTTGTCAAGTTTTCATAGTTGTAGGATCAAGCTAATGCCGTGTCACCCGTTCGCTCCAGTGCCAGCTCGGTATACTCACATAGCAAGCTTTCCCATCCAGCTTTGTCATCATCGCCAAAGATGCTCCCACACCTCACAAATTGTTATGCAGATTGGAGGCAGCACGAAAGTAACTCAATCTAGATTTTTAATCGGTCCACTTTGCTAAGTTTTGTGCATTAAATCATGGCTCTAGCCTCCAACCTCATGTTTTACAAATTTTAAAGCTTTTTTTTACACCTGAAACAGTAGGAGAGGCTCCTACTGCAATTTAATTAAAAGGAATGGTAATGTACATGAGAATATTTACAAGTCATTTCCTTTGGGGATGAGGGTTAGAAGAGGATTTTTACAGAGAGCTAATAAAGGAAACTAGGAAGGGTTTATGTTTCTCTCCCACTCTATAAGTAAGGAGGGATAAGTCTTCTTTGAGTCCTGTACGCCAGGAGTCTTGAGATGGGAGCACTCCTCGAAAGTGTTTATTATTTCGTTCCTTCCAGATGCTCCAAGCTGCTAGGAGAAAGATTTCCATGAACAGTGGTTTGTTCCAAGAGTTTTTAGCTGCTACCACCCAGTCCAGACGTGTGCTCGGTGTATGTCCCATAATATGAAGCTCATTCCAGCAATCAAGGCTAAAAGTGCATTCAAAAAATAGGTGTTCCACCGTCTCATCTTGGCAAGTTGTATAGAGAAGGCATCCGAAGTCAGTGCCAATGTTATAATGTCTTCTTTTCAGCATGTTTCGAGTGTTGAGTCTATCAGAAAGAAGTAACCATCCAAACACTTTAATTTTCATTGTTGCTTTGGATTTCCAGATCCATGTATATGCTTGGTGTGCTTGGATGTCCTTGAAATAGAAGGTGTAATACCTGTTGGCTGAGTAATATGCTGATCCCCATACACACTTCCATTCGTCATTATTCGAGGGGTCCATGAGCTCTATCTGCATGGTTTTTAGGTCACGTGTTTCATCATGTGCTTGAGTTGAGAGAGGCAGATGAAACGTTTCACTCAGAGACGTGCTCCGCAAGAAATCCCTCACAGAGATATCCTCATGCTGTGTGAATGAAAAGGCACGAGGGTGCGTGTCGGCCAGGACATCTCCAATCCATACATCTTTCCAGAATAGAGCAGTAGATCCACTGTGAGCAGTCACGTTGGTGATTCCACGATATATTGGCATGAGTTTCGAGACATCCCGCCACCAGAAGGAACCACACGGGTCGGTTGCATGTGGAATTTTTGTAGTGTAATACGTGTCCCAGATTAGCTCCACCCAAGGTAAGTCCCAATGATTATAAAATTTATGTAGAAATTTGAGAAGCAATGCATCACTTTGCACTTTTAGGTTGAGATCTCCTAGTCCTCCACAATCTTTTGGTTTGCATATCATGTCCCATGATGCCAGTGAGTTGCACGTGTCACCTTGATCAGTCTTCTTTGTCCATAGACATTTCCTGCGTATCTTGTCTAGAAGTTCAATGATGCCAGCCGGTAGTTTGAGAGTGCAGAGAGCGAAAATTATGAGGGATGTTATAATTGAGTTCAGTAATGTGAGCTTCCCTCCATAGGATATCAAATTTTAAAGCTTCAATGCTCATGTGCATAGTATCAGAGACAAGAGCAGCCTCTCATAATAATTGGCCGACCAGGGGTCCGAAGGGCGTGGTAATGGACTTTTTTGTCCGATTGTTGCCAACGATAATTTATTAAGCATGAGTTTGTATATGTTTCCGGTCATAATTAAATAGATAAATTTGAATATGTTTGCTCCGGGATCAATAGGTACTACATTGGCTAGAAAACGGGGCTCAAGCACAAAAAATTGCAACTGGCCATCTGAAACTTTGGTCAACCTAAATGTATGAACATGTAATAACATTACTACGTTTACAAAAATAAAATACAAGTGTGATGTTCTTGATGCTAAAATAAATGTCAGGTGTATGCAACAAATTTGGAAAACATATTTGACTAGATTATCACATAAAACATACATGTCTAACATAAAAAAAAGGGATCTGAAGACATCTATGGAGGCACATGCATCTCAAGACATCTCAATGCTATCAAATTTAGAAGTTACAAACTAATGTTGCATACAATGCTTAACATATTTTTCAACTACTTTCAATTTGATATATAGCACGTATAACATATACCAACATACTTTGGATCCAGTAATTGCGCGAGAAATTGTCTAGTTGCTACAGCCTTCCAGATGATATATTATTAATTTTATCCAATCAAAATACAAAGTGTTTTAGGATATTAATACAATCTTCAACATTGTATACTATATTAATTAATCTGTCTGCAAACATGTTGCCTCGCATAATAGTTATTATTTTGATGTTCTCAATGGTACCATATTTTCATTGCAGATGATTAACTTAGAAATGTTTGACCTTCACAAGAAAACAAATTGGAAATGTTTGACTCGCACAAATTGCTAAAGGGGGCCTATATTTTCAAGCCGATATAATAGAAGCCGATATAATATTTCAGTTATTTATTTCGAGGTCAGCTGAACAGTAATCGTCTTTTTTTTTGACACGACAGTAATCATCTGAAAGTGGGTAGTGTTGCTTCAGCCTAGAAAAGTTCGGATTGCGAGTCGCTGAAAGTCGAGAGTGTGAGACACTTTCTTTTTTACGAGAGCTCCAGTGGTTTCGGAAAAGGGAAAAACAGTTCCACCGTTGGTGGCGATAAGTATGCCAATTAGAAGAAGCTTCACAATGCATCAGGTTATTTCTGAAGTTGCAACCCATGCGACCAATTGGCGTCAAAAACAAAAGGAAAGGAAAAGGAGTGAGAACGATGGCTTACATGCATGCATGAAGCTACAATCATTGCTCCCATCATGCAGAATACAAAACTCTAACGTAGGTGTAGTAAGTACACCATACTGTATTTTACGGTTGCACACCCCGAACGACAGAAAAGGGTGAGCACATGCATTGCAACAGCAAACAGGGCAGGTTTAGCTTCTATTCTTTTTCTTTTGATGGAAATAGGGCAGGTATAGCTCAAAACGTCCACTGGGACAAGTGGGCAACATGCTGATACTACTAGAAAACTGTTTGTACCCTTGGTCTTTGGTTTTAAAAGAGAAGTCCATTTGACACTTTGACAGCAAGGGATCGGGTGAGAGACTCATACGTTGACTAGAGAGTTAGGCACATGGATGTCCACACGGGTGTGAGCACCCAGGCCGAGACCGGCTGTACATATATGCTTGTTGCTCACAGCCTCAACCCACAGTTCTAGTACTGATCCACAGGAGGACCTTAGCTACTCTTAAGCCTTAACCCATGGAGAGATCATCGTCCCCTTCAAAGGTTCTCCTCGTCTTCCTCCTGCAGTTCCTCCTGCTCTCTGAACCTCTGGAAGCAAGGATACTAGGTGAGTAGTAGTACATGAGTGCATACGAATTTGTCCATTTTGTGCACATGCATGCATGCACGATTTATGGGTAAAGTTTCTGTTCACAAGCATACACGATTCATGGATATATTTTCTTGGTTTGTTGATTTTCCGTTTGGTACAGGACAATTTCTCTTACTCTTGCCTTTTCCCCTCACTTCAGGTGATGCATGCGACTACAAGCGCCCGCTCGCGTCGGGTGTCGATGGAGATGCCGCGGTGCTGCCCGCATCACACCTGAACCTCGCCGATGTTGCAGGGGACAGGCGTCCCAAGTATAATACGCCTCCTCCGGTGCGACCTCCGTCGCCGCACCATCTCCACGGAGATGGCGCGCATGAGCAGCAAAGGTCTCCGCCGGCGCCGTCCTCCACTGAACCTGCACCACCGCGTGATTACAGTCGCCAACAGGCTGAAGCTGCAGGACACCCACCGATGATGGATGTATCTCGCGCGTTTCTCCAAGCGATCATGGGATATGTGACGAAAATGTAACAAACCACGCCCGCATATGGCCTTTTTTTTGTGAATCTCGTTGAAATTGTATCGTTTTGTGTAAATTTTTCGCATTTTAAAATAGAGCATACAACCTTTCAACTCAAACCCACCCTACTGTACTCATCGCTTTCTGTGCCGCTACTTTTTGTAAATCCCAGTGAACTCCCTCCAGTCCTTTTTACTTCGCCAAGATTTGTGTCAAGTCAAACTTTATAAAATTTAACCAAATATATATTAAAAAATATCAAAATCTACAATATCAAATATATATTTCATGAAACTATATTTCATAATGAATCTAACAATTTATTTTTTTAAAGATGCTAGCATTTCATTGATAATAGCAGGAAGCAGCAGAAAACGACAAGGTGGTGAAGGTCCTAGGACCAGATCCAAAGATCAAAGAAAGAGAAAAGGAAAAACTATAGCCCTAATAGCTGCAACACAACACTCCATACAATCCATACTAGGCAGCGTAGCTCCGACTCCGACGGCGAACTACTAAGGAAGCTAGGCAGGGGTGGCGTCACGGAGGATCACCGAACGAGCCATCTGTCACGCGTCATCATATACCACCGGCCCCCACCGTGGCTTCGACTTCACAGCAACAGGCAGTCGAGGCATACCCACGGACACGCCGGAGAAGAAGAGCCGACTACCACGACCAAGGCCACGCCACCGACATTGCTCAATGTTGATACTTTTTTCTATAAGTTTGATCAAAATTGAGATACTTTGACTTCGGATAAAACTTATATGCAAATTAAAAAGGACCGGAGGGAATAAATCATAACCCGCAAAAAACTATAAATTAGTGGAAAGTCGTAGTCAATCGAGGATTAACAAAAGCTGAATTCACGCGTACTAAACGACAAAGAGCTATGGCTGGAGTTGCTGAGTAAAAAACACGTCCATCCCAAAACACTATGTAAGCGCATTTTCAACGGCATACTCAAACATGACCACAAGACCTAAAAACTAAATTTTTTAGTCCTTTGGCCCCCAAAACGGCCCAGACAGCACACCTAAAACTTTATGGGGATAAAAAAATAACCATCTAAAGTTTGCTATTGTCTAAAAAAAACCTAAATTTTGCTACCCATGAACAATATTTGGGTCCTCCCTACCACACTATCAAAAAAATAAAAACGGTGGTGTCAAGCATAATCACCACCCCGTGAAACTTCCCCGCCGTTGTGCCGCCCCACCCTGCCTCCGCGCTAGCTAATTCCGGACGCCGGCCACCCCGAGCCGGGCCACCATCCCACCACCCAATCTCATTGCAACCCCTCCCCCCAGCTAGCCCCATTGTCGCTCGTCAAGTTCAAATAGGAGTCATGCGATGCATGATGACCCATAAATATAGGGGATTAATCGTAGTCCTTTAGATAAGTAAGAGTGTCGAACCCAACGAGGAGCAGAATGAAATGACAAGCGATTTTCAGCAAGGTATTTTCTGCAAGTACTGAAAGTAGCAGTGATAGATAGTTTTGTAGCCAAATCCTTTTTGTAGCAAAGGACAGGCCGGAACGTTATCTTATAGTAAGCAAAGTGTTCTTGAGAACACATGGGAAAATTTCATCTAGTCACTTTCATTACGTTTATTTGATTCGCGTTCGCTACTTTGATAATTTGATATGTGGGTGGACCGGTGCTTGGGTGTTGTTCTTACTTGAACAAGCCTCTCACATATGATTAACCCCTGTCGTAAGCATCCGCAACTACAAAGAAGAATTAAGATAAATCTAATCATAGCATGAAATATATGGATCCAAAACAGCCTTTTATGAAATACCGCATAAACTATGCTTTAAGCTTCTGTCACTCTAGCAACCATCATCTACTTATTACTCCATGATACCTTCCCTTAGGCCCAAGTATAGTGAAGTGTCAATGTAGTCGACGTTCACATGACACCACTAAAGGAAGCAACAACATACATATCATCAAAATATCGAACGAATACCAAATTCACATGATAACTTATAACAATACTTCTCTCATGTCCTCAAGAGCAGAAGTAACTACTCACAAATCATCTTCATGTTCAAGATCAGAGGGGTATTGAATAGCATCATGGATCTGAACATATAATCTTCCACCGAATAAACCAACTAGCACCAACTATAAGATGTAATCAACACTACTAGTAACCCACAGGTACCAATCTGAGGTTTTGAGGAAAAGATTGAATACAAGAGATGAACTAGGGTTTGAGATGAGATGGTGCTGATGAAGATGTTGATGAAGATTGGTCCTCCTATGATGAGAGGATCGTTGATGATGACGATGGCTTCGATTTCCCCCTCCCGAAGGGAAGTGTCCCCGGAGGAATTGCTCCACTGGAGAGCAAAAGTGCCCCTACCCAGGTTCCGCCTCGAGACGGCGGCGCTTCGTCTCGAAAGTTCTCTCCTTATTTTTTTCTAGGTCAAAACCCTTCGTATAGTAGAAGATGGGAGCCGGAGGCCTGCCAGGTGATGGTGTCCTAGACTAGGGGGTACTCACCAGGTCATCTCCTGACCGGGTGGATCGGGCCGAGGACCCCCATGGCAGTTCACTCATGGGCCACTTCGGGCAGACCATGACGCATACAAGGAGGATTCCACAAGACATGGTGATCAAGACAAGGACTCCTCTCCACCGACGTATTCGACTAGGACTCTTGTTATCCTAGGCCTCCGGTACATTATATAAGTCAGGCCAGGCTAGTCGATAGATTATTATGACATCCATCATACCATTAGGGTTTAGACCACAACTTACGATCTCGAGTTAGATCAACTTTGTACTTGATACTCCATCAATATAAACAAGAGCAGGATGTAGGGTTTTACCTCCATCAAGAGGTCCTGAACCTGGGTAAAACATTGTCTCCTTCGTTCATGTTACCATTGATACGAGAATCCACAGCTCGGGACCCCTTACCACGAGGTCTGCCGGTTTTGACACCAACACCAGGGGCCCCACAAGGCACTAGGGCGCGCCCGGGGGGGTGGTCGCGCCCTACTGCCTTGTGGGCAGCTGGTGGCTCCCCTCTTGTACTTCTTTGCTCCAGTATTTTTCATATATTCCATAAAAATTCTCCATGAAATTTCAGCTCATTTGGAGTACTGCAGAATAGGTATCTTTGATGTAGTTTTTCCAGGTCCAGAATTCCAGTTGCCGGCAATCTCCCTCTTCAAGTAAATCTTGCAAATTAAGAGAGGAAAGGCATTAGAATTGAATTATAAAGTGTTATAATGATCAAAAACATATCAGTAGGAAAACATGATGCAAAATGGACGTATCAATGCGGGCGAGGCCGACAACGATCCGTGCACCGCCACGGCCCAGGCCAAGCTCTCGGTGTGCAGGCGAGGTCCTGTCGCCGGAATTGGCAATCGCCCCAGGGCCCTTGGCCTCCAGCCACCCTCTGGTTGCCATCCCTCGCCGTACGACGTCCCTCCCATCGCCGTTGAATTCCATTGGGCGGAAGTGACCCCGACACCCCAACGTGTTCGGAGAAATGCCGCAAAGGAAAAATAATTTTTATTATTGAATATGATGTAGTAGTGGTGTGTAGTGAATATAATAGTTAAAATGGATAGTTGAACATTGAGTTATAATTTTCCATGAATACGAGCCAAAATTGACATATTCTTTCATTTACAAGTAGCTAGTTTTGGGTCTGTGGTAAAGCAGGATTTTTTTTGCTGTAAACCGGTTGCGTCATGTAGGCCAGCCATGGGGCACCCTCAGTGACGTATGGGGCAAGAGAAGCGCCCAACATGGGATCCCAACGCATCGTAGTCGCCTTGCGCCATCTCCGTGTCTGACTTTGGTTGTGCACCCACACCCAGGATAGGCTTGTTAGAGTTTTTTTGGGGGAAACTGTCGACCTATTCGCCTCCAATTATAGCAGTACAACTAACACCAGAAATAATGAAAATTACATCTAAATTCATAGACCACCTAGCGACGACTACAAGCACTATAGCAAGCCGAAGGCGCGCCACCGTCATCGCCCTTCCCTCGTCGGAGCCGGGCAGAACTTGTTGTAATAAACAGTCGGGAAGTCGTCGTGCTAAGGCCCCGTAGGACCAACGCACCAGAACAGCAACTGCCACCGATGAAGAGTGTCAAAACCGAAGAGGTAGTTCGGGATCTCAAGATGATCGATCGCTGAAAACGGAGAGTACATACCTGAATGCTTTGCGGAGGAGTGGTCTAGCGTGGGGCGAAGTGGAAGAGGCGCATGCGGACGATACCAGTGGTCTACAACATATCAGTTCCATAGCACATCATTTTGTTTTTGTTTTTTGCTTATTGAAATGCCATAATTTTTTTTATGGTTATGAAAAGAATGGGACACAACCAAAGGAAGAAGCGAATAGCCTTTCACCCTGAGTATGAACCATATGATGCAGAGGTGGCCCTTGTTAAAGAGATTGTTAGAGATATGGAGGGCAACAATCATGCAAACTCTTCATATAAGGTCAAAATATGTTTACATACTCTTACTAGCAACGTTAGTTTAAATTATAGTTGATAATATAATGTCTTCAACTACATTGTAAGAGGCAGTTTATCATTTTAAAATGAAAAAACAGACAAAGGGTATAGAAATGGTTCATCAAAAGTTGGAACGCGTCATGTATATTATTTCAAATGTACTACCGAGCTCAAGCACATCGAAGAAGAATCGGATTGAAGGGGTGAATCGATACTTTTTCCCTTGAATACTTCTTTAAATTGTTAGTCTATCTTTGTTTAAACTAGCACTGTATATTCGGGTAAATGCATCTCTATTTTACAATTCTGCCATACCTAAATGTTGAATCAACTGCTCTATATGTTGAAATCTGGATATATGATTTTTCTAAAGAAAGTTTGAATTCTCAAATGTTGACTTGAATACAAGACTAGCAACCCTGAAAGAAGAAATTGAACATCTCAAGAAGTAGCAGGAAGAACTTGAAGCTATAAATAAGGCTCTGGAGAGCAACAAGAAGAACTTGAAGCTGTTAACAAGGCCTTGGCAGAGCAAGATAAAGACTTGAAGTTGTCAACAAGGCCCTCGAAGAGCAACCTGAAGAAGTTGAATCTGTCAAGAAGGATCAACAAAAGCAAAGCATGGCCTCCAAAAATGAAAGAAGAATGGAATGCAATGCTTAGTTTCCTCATGACGGCGTCCCAAGCATCCAAGGACAACCTCTATAAAACACCCCATTTATGTTGGCGCATTGTTTGAAATAGTGTCACCTGTCTTTTTTTCGTGTGTGATACTCTGACCCACTGTTGATTACTGTAATATTTGACATAGTTAAGAGAGAACTGTTAAGTCTGGGTGTTAATAAAAGTTGTGACATCTATTGTTCACGAAATCGGTAACTGGTAGCTGCTCGGTCGGCTTGGGAGTAGTGATTAATTGGTGAATCAGCCTATTAACTGGATTAATCGGTCGACCATTAATCGGTAGATTATATAGGAATTGCTAACATATATCTAGTTTTTTATGTATTATACCATACTCTTATACTCTCAACTATGTTATATACCAAAATATGCTACTTTTGGTCGAAACCTCACTCTTGAGGAGCGAGAGGGGAATGGGAGGAGTTACGGGGCAAAATTTTGGGGTTTGTTTGCCCACAAGTAAATGGGTCAACAACGATTATTCGGCCGAACAACCAATTAATCGGTCTAATCGGCCAATTAATCGGTCTAACCGGCCAATTAATCGGCGTGACAAGTTAACACGATGAATAGGTGTTATTCGATTCGGTCACCCTATGAGTAGCGATTAACTGGCCCGTTAACTGATTAATCAGACGAATTCTTGAACATTTAGATGAATTCAAATTTAGATGAATTCAAATTCAAAATTTGCATAAATTCACTTTCAATTTTTACAGTATGAATTATATTAAAATTTGGTTGAAAATTGCAAATAAAACAATTTGACGGTATCTTGATGAAAATTCTGACTAAAATGTATGTCATCACCCGCACCTAAGCCCACATGTAAGATCTAACATCATCCACGTCCGGGCCCACTTGTAAGCGGCCATGTTAGCATTTTCTGACCCACATGTTAGCGTTGTTGACCAGTCAAACCTGAGGAACCTAATTGTTAGTGGCGCCTTGCCATCACCAAAAAATCTATGTATAGGCCGACATGTAAGCAGTCACATCATCATCTTATGGGCCATATGTCAGCATCATTGCATTGTCAAGCCCGATGAACCTAGTTGTCAATGATGCCCACCATCACCAAAAAAACTATGGCTGGACCCACATGTAAGCAGTCACGTCAGCAGTTTCTAGGCCCGTATGTTTGAATCATTGACTAGTTAAACCTGACACATCGATTGTTGCTGATGGTTTTCCATTATTGAAAACAATATTAGGTGAAAATCTACCAACCAAACAGTAACAGTCATGGTTGTCACTAAAAATGGACTTGAGTGACAAAAAAAGAACTGTCACCTAGAGATGATCGTTAGGTGATGGGGAAAAGCGGTACCATCAAATTTTTTTTTCTCTAACAGTGTTTCAATGATGGACCATGTGACAATGAAAAAAACGCGAGGAGCCCATTTTTGCCAACAGAATTGGTTTTGCGTGACTCAAGTGGCTCGTCACAAGAAATCACTGATTTTGTGGTGAGAGTTGTCTAATTAGCAGATCTTGAGGTTCTAGGTCAATAATGCCCAAACCTCCCTTATCATTGGCTTGATCAATGTCACAGTTTTCTTTGTTCCAAAGACAATGGCACCTCGCTCTGTCCATAGACGAATCACCCCTTTCTGAATCTTAAGTGAGCCCGTGTAAAAAGTAGGAAGCGTTGACAAAACTGAATTCACATAAAATAATCGACCTCTACATGACAAGAAATAGGAGTAGTCGTTTAATCTTATTTCAACACAGTCCGTTGGGGATGAGAACTCTTGAACTATAGGTCGTGTTGTACCAAGTGGCAAAAGCCCAAGTAGCTAAAAGGCAACTGGACAACCTTGCATCCCAGCAGATTAGAGAGATCCTGCATTTGTTGTTCAAAACAATTAACAGGTACCATACATCATTTTACAAAATTTATAGATAAACATGTAGCAAGTGAGAACTTTTTGAGGATTCTTTAGGACAATAATCTGATTGGATGAGGCCTCCATCACTACTAGAGTTTCATCGGCATAGTGTATGATTGGGAAGTCGTGGTCAAGGATGTGAATATGAGCTCTCAAACGACCATGGTGAACGTGAACATTATACATGGTTTTGAAGGAGATTGACTCTGATCACAAAAATTAATGGCAACAACATGTGCCTCTCACGTACACCCTTCTTACAAACATTTTTCCCCGGGGACACCGTCCAGCAAAATGGAAGAAGTGCCTGAACAAAAGATATATTTCATCCAATTAGGTATGATCAAAACCTTTCAACATCATAATGTCAAGAATAGCATCATGCTCTCGCATATCAAATGCTTTAGTAAAAGAGAGAGGTTAATATTTAAATCTCAATTTGTCACAATTGTTTGAAAACAAACCTAAACTTTAATACCGGCTAAGAGGATCTCTAGCCAAAACCTCAAAAGTGCTTAACTCCTCAAAACATTCCTCTTTGAGGAGTTAAGCCACACCTATCCGAACCCTCAACCGGTTTTGCTCTTCCAAAAAATTAGGCGGCTTGTAGCCGAACCCTAAAATTTGAACGGCCAAGCTTATGAGAGTTACTTCAACCCCAATTCAACCTACGAGGAGAAGCATTTTCGCCGACGATTTCGGATGCATCGGAGATTCTTCCTCACCATTGCAGAACCTATGGAGAAGCAAGATCCATGGTTGTGCATCAGGAGAGGTAAGTGCAATCCCATTGAGGAAGCGTGTCATGTCTATTTGAGTGCTTGCCTATGGATGTTCGACCGACGCCATTGATGACTTAACTCCTCAAAAGATCATTGAGATCTATGGACCGGAGTACTTGATGGCACCCAATGAGGAAGACAACGAAAGACTTTTGGATTTGGGTGAAGAACGAGGATGGCCAAGGATGCTTGGATCAATTGTTTGCATGCACTGAACATGGAAGAATTGTCCTGTGGGATGGAAAGGCCAGTACGGAGAGCACTCCAGAGATCCAACCATCATTCTTAAGGCCTTGAAGGATCTATGGATTGGTATTTTTTGCATTTATTGGTTCTCATAATGACCTGAATGTGCTTTCTAGATTGCCACTGTTCGCAAGGCTTGTTACCAAAGATGCTCCTCCTTGAAACTATGTTGTCAATGGCCGTTGGTACACAAATGTGCTACTACCTTGCAGATGGCATATATCCTCCACGGTCCATATTTGTAAAGACAATCCACCATCCTTCAAGATTCCACAAGAAAGGATGTCGAGAGAGCTTTCAGTGTGCTTCAAAAGTATTTTGCCATTATCTGTGGCCATACCAAGTATTGGAAGCCACATGTAGTCAGGTGGAAAATAATGACATGTTGTGTCATCTTGCACAACATGATCAATGAGGATGAGAGAGGCATCCCAAAGAACTTTTGGCACATCTCCAACGGGGATCCCGTTGAGCTGGATGAAGTTGTAGAAAACCACCAGATCCTTTGGTAGGGATCCGAGGGCAGCTGGAAGTCACAAATCAGAGGTCGCACAGGGGTTTTGCCCAGGTTCGGGCCTCCGGTGAGTAATACTTTGTTCTTGTTATTCATGGTGGAGGGATACCTCGTGCGAGGGGTTACAATGGTGTACTAGATTGGTATCGAGAGTTTGTCTATCTGAGAATAGATGGGGATGAGAGCCCCTATCCCCCCTTATACAAACGGTGGAGGCTAGGGTTTTATAGGAGGGGATGCAATCTAGGTCGCCGCCGCCCTTTTGGTTGGGAGGCAAGATGGTCAGCAGGCGGCGATCTTCTTCTTAAGGCTCCCTCCTGTCGTTGGGCCTCATGGTCCCCTTGACAGGCCTTCTACCAGGCTCCCCTCGATGAGCCACCCCTAGTGTATGGCACCGTCAGTAGCCCTTGAGCGTGGCGGAGGTCGCAGGAGTGGTCTTCGTGACCTCCGACGGGCTCCTTCTTCTAAAGTGCATGTCTTCATGACCCTTCTTCAGGGAGCCAAGTTTGAAGGCCTCCGTGAATGACAGCCCTATATTAAAACTGCGCTTGCATTCCATCTAGCTTTTGATAGCTATTGACGCAGTTCACCCGGTTGGATCGGGGTCTTCTAGGAAATCGTTTAGGCGGAACCCGCTAATTATACTTTGTGATGATTATGGCCCTGGAATCTGCGTGTCCATGCCTCGTGAATTGGGAAACCACAAGAGACGCAAGGCACGTGTCATGTGAAGAGGTCCGGTGCTTCAGTTTTGAGCCGGCTATAAGGAGGGAAAAGTGGAGGGTTTTCTTCTTCGTCTGCTCTTGCCCATTTCCACCTCTCCGTCTCTAGTCCTCAAACATGCGCTGCCGTCGCAACTCGCCCGCTCGTCTGCTCAATTCCCGTCAGCTTCATCTTCAGCATCAACATGGCCAAGAACAGGAGTGAGAAGACCTCTCGGGCTTCCAGATAGGACCCACCCACCGACGACGTGGACAAGAAGTGGAAGAGGGCCGCTTCCAAAGCCGGCGAGAAACAAGCGCGGGAGACCCCCCCAAGACCACCGGGAAGTGGTTCCCCTTCGCGGCCACACATGAGGAGCTTCAAGTCTTCATAGACCAGAAGCTAAGACTACAAAAAAGAGACACATCCGTGACATTTTGGCCTGAACGAAAAAAAAATATGTCATGCTTATGACACTTCTATGACAATAATTGTGACAAAACCCGGTATCATCATAGATGTGGTGGGCTCCTACTTCTATGACAAAAAATCATGACAAAAAATGGGCTTTTCGTCCTGGGCAGGCCGGAGACGCACCTACATGAAATTCTTTGGGCCGTCCATGATGAAAAAAATCATGGTAGAAGCAAGGGCGAGGAAAATATCGGGGAGTTTCCGGTTATGATGGGTGGTCGGGGTCGAGCGATGCACGGAGGTTTGCATGTTTCTCTCGTATACGTACGCGCGTGTGTGCGAGGCATTGGGCTCTAACTGAACCCGAGCGAGGCGTTCGCTTACTGAACCCGAGCGAGGCGTTCGCTTACTGAACCCGAGCGATTGCACTAGCTACGTTACTGAACTCGAGCGATCGATCCCTTGGCTGTTAACTGAACCCGAGCAATTCCTTCGCTACTGTTGCTAACTGAACCCGAGCGATCGATCGCTGCTGCTGCTACTTACTAAAACCGATCGAACCTGCTGCCTCTTGATGAACAGTGAATGTGGGGGTTGGTTGAACGAGTCGAGACGTACGTGGTTGGGGTTGGATGAACAGTTCCCAGTGGGGGTTGGATGAACAGGACCCTGTGGTAGTAGGTCATTGCCGCTGGATGAACAGGACCCCAAGAGGAGGCCGCCACAGCCGAGCTGGTTGGGTGTGGATGAACAGGACCCCATGGAGGGCTGGTTGAACAGTAGCCGATGGAGGGCTGGATGAACAGTAGCCCGTGGATGAACAGTAGCTGGTGGAGGCAAGGAGGAAGACACGGTGGATGAACAGTGCAGGTGGAGGCTGAAGGAAGTCGACGGTGGGTGAACAGTAGCCCGTGGAGTCCCGTTTTGCGGTACGCCACACCCCTCCCGATTAAAAGGACCCCTGTTTCGACCGTAGCGCTCCAACACAAGTCCGTTTCCTCCGTTTTGCGGTACGCCAGACCCCTCCCGATGTACAGGATGCCGTTTCAACCGTAGTCGGTCGAACAAAAGGTCGTTTCCTCTGTATTGCGGTACGCCAGACCCCGTTTCAGCTGTTCCGTCCAAGCTGGTTGACTCCCGTTGAACAGGACGCATTCCGACCCAGTCTGTTGCCTCCCAATGAACAGGACGTTGTTTCTCCATTCCGACCCAGCCGGTTGGCTGCCCGATGAACAGGACACCATTGTTGCCGTCTGTTGCCTATCCATGTACACAAGTCCTGGCCGTACGTATGCGCGAGTAGGCGTTCGAGACCCTGTCCATATGTACGTACGTGGCCGTATTTTTTGGCATGTGGTTGTACATACGTGTACACAGTTTAGAAGGGACTGCCTGAACTGCTACGTCGGGGGCTCTACTACTACACGTGCCGCTACTTGCTCGGCCACGGTTCATCGTTGCAGAGAGACCGATCGACTAGTATGTACATACACGTTCACGACCAGAATGACAATGCTACATACGCTTCGACCAGGTGGGTCCCGGCTGTCAGGGAGGATAAGGAGGCACTTCCTTGTGTGCGAAGTTATTGATGGTGGGGGAGGCACTTCCTTGCGTCCGAAGATACAGCTGATGGGTCCCAGCTGTCAGGGAGGAAACATTTTTTTGCAAAATACAGCTAAGCCAAAATACATAGGCCCTTCCGGTAGGTCCCCGCTGTCAGGTGGAGGAATCATTATTTTGCGCGTAATAAGGAGGCACTTCCTTGCTGCGGCCGTGGACCCAGCTGTCAGCCTCTCCATGTACAGTCCTCTTCTGATGTAAGTCGTTCCTTGACCACGTTGACCACGCCGCGCCGAGAGCACCAAGGCGATGGACGACGGCGAGGCCTAGGAAGGGAATGACCCGGAGCCGGGGAAGACTCGGCAGTGTTTCCCACGCAGAGGGGAGTACGAGGGTTTACTGGTTGGGCTGCAGTGTGAGGCTGCCATCGCCGAAGAATAACAGGAGGTCTGGGTGAGTACAGGGATGGCCAGGCCAGCGATGGGAGTAGGGTGGGGCAGTGAGGCCTGCGCGGCAGCAGAGCCGGCCATAGGAGGCAGGAGCAGGCAGCACGACCGACGCTGGTTTGGGCGGCTGGAGCAAGAAGACCAGAGGTTGAAGAAGCACTACGGCCGTTGGATGGACATCGTACAGTCACTGGAGCTAGAATCGTTCATATTGACTAAGTTGACAAAGCCCTCCGTCCGCGTCAACTTAGTAGGCCCACAACTCAGCCTCCAACTATGGTGGGTCCCAGCTAGCAGGGGGAGTATTCATTAATAAGGAGGCACTTCCTTGCGTGCGAAGATATAGCTGGTGGGTCCGAGCTGTCAGCGGGAGGAACATTTTTTTCACGAAATACAAAGGCCCTTCCGGTGGGATCCCGCTGTCAGGTGGAGGAATCATTATTTTGCGCGTAATAAGGAGGCACTTCCTTGCGTGCGGCCGTGGACCCAGCTGTCATCCTCTCCACGTACAGTCCTCTTCCGATGGATGTCGTTCATTGACCACGTTGACCATGCCGCGCCAAGAGCACCAGGGCGGTGGACGACGGCGAGGCCTAGGAAGGGAACGGCACGGAGCCAGGGAAGACTCGGCAGTTATTTCCCACGCGGAGGGGAGTACGAGGGTTTACTGGTTCGTCTGCCATCGCCAGAGAATAACAGCAGGTGTGGGTGAGTAGAGGGATGGCCAGGCCAGCGATGGGACTAGGGTGGGGCAGTGAGGCCTGCGCGGCAGCACAGCCGGCCACGGGAGGAGGGAGCAGGCAGTCCCGCCGGCGCTGGTTTGAGCGGCTGGAGCAGGAAGAGCAGAGATTGAAGAAGCATGACGGCCATTGGATGGACATCCAACAGTAACTGCTCTCATGTGTTGACTAAGTTGACAAGGCCTTGCTTGTGCATCAATCTTTTTTTAGGAAAGCGTACGCGCCAACCTAGTAGGCCCACAAGTCAGCCTCAAATATGTGGAAAACATCATACAACCCATCTGCCATTATTGCTAATAAATGTATAGCTCATTGGCTAATTCTTAAGGATTTTTTTGAAGCCCATATTCTTTTTGTTACCATTACAGCCCATATTTTGGCAACAGTTAAAAATTCAACCAAATTTTCATATTTCGGTGCGGTCCTAACTGTTTTTAATCCCGAAATTTCGAATCACGTTCAAACTAATTTAAAAATAATAAATTTATATCAATATAAAATCCAACATAATTTTTCCCACAAAAAACAATTAAATTCGAGATGTCGAAATCTTTAAAAAATGATATTTGAAACTAATTGTCGGTTTGCTGTGTTTTTTAAATTTACATCTCATTTCTTGGTACTTCATTTTCTGGGCAAGCGAATACATCGCTCTCGTCTTGAAAGATTTGCAGCTCAGCAGGACTGAGAAAGCAAGTAGGCCTCCGTTGGGTATTTCTTTAAAAAAAGTAGAACTGGGCTAGCCATTTTCAGCAAGAAAAAAACACAACTGGGCTCATCATGTGGTAAACATAAAATAAAATCCAGGCTAGATGGGCCACAACCCCTGCACAGCCTCGTTGTTACCCTGATCCGTCTCTAAAACTAGTAAATAACAACTGCTTGTTCCTCAAAAAAAGTAAATAACAACTGTGCGCCCTGCTGGGTCCCTGGTGTCAGTCGCTCGTTGTGTAATTCTCTCGTTTATTGACTATGTTGACAATGGCATGGGACCCAGATGTCCAACCATTAGGAGGAACCATTTTTTGGGCTTGTAATAACGAGGCCCTTGCTTGCGTATTGCCATGATCCTGGTGGGTCCCTACTGTCATCCTCGCCACGTACAGTCATCTCCTTATTCCTCTCGGTTGTTGACAACGCCAGACGGCGGCGCACCATGCATGGCGAGCGAACCAAGGTGGAGGACTACGGCGAGGCTTCGTACGGAACGAACAGGAGCCGTGGAAGATGCGCCAGTCTAGTCGCAGGCGGAGGGGAGTACGAGGGTTGACTAGTTCGGGTGCGGGTGCATGTTGGGGCTGACATCGCCGGAAAATAACAGGACGTGTGGGGGAATAGAGGGATGGACTAGCCAACATTTGAGGGTACGGTAGGGTGGCGGAGGTGCAGCCAGCCGTGGGAGGCGGGAGCAGGCGGAACCAACGGGGTGGTTAAGTTTGGGCGGCTGGAGGAAGAAGACAAGAGATAGAAGATACACGACAGATGTTGGATGTCAATCCAACGGCCGGTAGGCAGAATCGTTTGTTGACTAGTAAGTCGACAGCACCTTGGATAGGCTTTTTCCTCGTGGGTCCCAAATGTCAGAATCCAAATCTGTCACGGCCATGCAACCTTTCTTATGAAAATTTACAACCCATTTGGTGTGCTAGTTCAAAATAAGTTTGTGGGTGCTGGTGGGGGCTAATCACTTGGGTTCTGTAATGCACAGTGAGCTCAAGCAGCCGGCGAGAGTGATGTTGGCATATGATGACAAGTTGTTGTAAATAGAAGCCGAGCACGTTCAGAAGCCCATTTGTCAACCTGAAACTTCTTTTTTTGTTGTTCAACATATCCATCCGTGAGAAATTTCTTGTTGAAAAACTTAAGCCTCATGGACAATAGTAACCTCGCATTCAACAGGAAGAATGTGATGAATTTTCTGTTTGCCTGATTGGATGCATAACCTTCCATCGTTATTGTCCTCAAACGAATGTCATGAGAACTAAGAAAATCCCGGTGCTTATTACACCACCGATTGGTTATATGTTTTTCTCCATGTGTTACTGCCTACGTAGACATGAAGATTGAAAATAGTTAAGGTCTAAAAAAAGAGTATGTCGATAGAGCGACAGTCGAACGATAATTCTAGTACAATACATATGGGCTTTCAATGTGCATGAAATAATCACCTCTATATACAAATTCTCCAGACATGGAAAGCATTGCAGCAAGCCAATAATTTTGTTCAGATCAATACTAAACATTCTAATATATAAGATCTTCACAGAATCCAACACCATTGATAGGCTATCGATGGACGAACTCTTCATTGAGCATATAACATAATATTAGTATCCAAAGTGTACTCCAAGATGATATAAAACTTATGCGCACAAATGAAAAATGCAGCTTGTGATTACAAAAGTGTAGATGATAATATACAATAGCTGAATAAGTGTGGAGCCAAACACCATGTCGTGATGTACAAACAGATCACGAATTACACCCAAGGCCTCAAGTTTAGGCACAGAGACGACAGTTATTTGCAAAGGTTTATAACAATAATCAAGGAGCAACCTTTGAAGTGAAGGGGCATCTTCGATGATGAGCTGTTGTCCTTCAAAATAAACTCCAATGCTTTTAAGGTGAGGTGACTTTATTTGGAGATAATGGATACGGATTTCTAATCCGAAAACAAGCAGCAAGCGCTCCAGGGCAAGGCAACCGGATTGGATGATGCTGTGTAGTGAGGCCTCCGATAGATCAACCACCACAAGCGAAAGTCTTTTTAGCAGTGGGAGTCGAATCATTAGTACCAGATTGTCTGGTAGATGGCACCGGGCTATGGTGAGGGTGTGGAGAGACGAGGAAAACCACGAGATGGATAACAGTGGTGTGGGCACAAATACATGGAGTGGGGATCGCGGCATATATTTTTTGTAGTAATGGTAGAACTCAAGCTGCTGGAGTTTTTCAAGTTCAGTGGATGTCAGCCAGGCGTCCACCATGCAGGGTATGGACAGCAGGTAGCGTGTCGGGATGCAGAGGCGTTGAACGAGGCCCTGGTGGGAGGAGACGATGGCTCTGAGGAGTTCAAATTCAGGAAGGACAGATATCTGACGACAGTCGAGATTAAGAGGTGCGGTGCGCCAGAGAGTGCGCCACCGAGATGTGAGGACTTGTGTGCGGCAGCCATCCTTGGTGGGGAGAAGGGAGATGATCTCCCCAAGGATGTCGTCCGGGAAATCGCTGATGCGGCCACCGGAAATTCTACGGGTTCCTCAGATCTGGGTGGGGAGGGCTCGCCGCTTCTCCTCACGCTGCCGGGTGCAGGATCTACAATCGGCGTCGCCGCTGGCGGGAGGCTCATCTTCTTGGCGCTGGGGCCAGCCGACTCCATTTGCCTTGCGGGCGTCGCGCCGAGCTCACGGGTTTGAGCAGAGTAGTGAGAGACGAGCCTAGTGGCATTGCGAGTGGGGAAGAAGGATGGCTGGGGTTTTCTGTAGGAGCAAGGAAGAAGAGGAGCAGGCATTTTCTGTACGAGTGAGGAAGAAGGTGAGCGGGGGTTTTCTATACGAGTGAGGAAGATGGGGGGCGGGGGGAATTGGGGGGAGACGAAAGCGGGAGAGTCCAGCGAGCTGCAGTAAGTGGAGGTGAGGAGGAAGGAGGGTTTTTCTGGGATCGCCCTGTTGGGAAACGTTGCATGAAAAAAAAATCTACGCACACGCAAGATATATCCATGGAGATGCATATCTACAAGAGGGGGAGATCATCTACATACCCTTGTAGATCGCTAAGCGAAAGCATTTATCACGCGGTTGATGTAGTCGTACTCTTCACGATCTGATCACGATCCAACCGATCTAGTGCCGAACGGACGACACCTCCGAGTTTAGCACATGTGCGGCTCGATGATGTCTCCTCCTTATTGATCTAGCAAGCAGGAGAGGAGAAGTAGATGGGATCACAACCAACACGACGGCGTGGTGGTGATGGTGGTGGTGGAGCACCGACAGCGCTTCGCTAAGCGTCGCCGGGACGAGGCGGTGGAACTACGGAGTAACGGGAGAGAGAGGAGCACCAAGGACTTGGTGTGTCCTCTTGGGGCACCCCCTCCCCTCTATATATAGGTGGAGGGGCGTGGGAAACAGCCCCTCCAAGCCCTAGGGCGCAGCTAAGGGGGAGAGGATTTGGACTTCAAGTCCAATCCTATTCCTACTAGGACTCCTTCCTTTTTTGCCTTCCCTAGCCACATGGGCTTTTGAGGACTTGGTGCGCCTAGCCCAATAAGGCCAAGGCACCTCCCCGCAGCCCATGCTAGCCCTTGGATCATGGTGGACCCACTTGTGGACTTCCGGACCCCTCCGGAATCCTCCGGAACCTTCTGGAAGCTTCCCGGTACAATACCGAAAAAACTGCATCTTTTTCCGGAACCCAAAATATGACTTTCCATATATAAATCTTTACCTCTTGACCATTCCGAGACTCCTCGTGACGTCCGGGATCTCATCCGGTACTCCGAACAACATTTGGTTACCACTCATCAAATATCCCAATACTACTCTAGCGTCAACGAACGTTAAGCGTGCGACCCTGCGGGTTCGGGAATTATGTAGTCATGACAGAGACACCTCTCCGGTCAATAACCAATAGCGGGACCTGGATGCCCATATTGATTCCTACATATTCCACGAAGATCTTTTATCGGTTGAACCTTTATGACAACATACGTAATTCCCTTTGTCTGTCGGTATGTTACTTGCCCGAGATTCGATCGTCGGTATCTCTATACTAGTTCAATCTCGTTACCGGCAAGTCTCTTTACTCATTCCGTAATACATCATCTTGCAACTAACTCCTTAGTCACTTTGCTTGCAAGCTTCTTGTGATGTGTATTACCGAGAGGACCCAGAGATACCTCTCCAATGCACGGAGTGACAAATCCCAATCTCGATTCATGCCAACTCAACAGACACCTTCGGAGATACCTTTAGAGCATCTTTATGATCACCCAGTTACGTTGTGGCGTTTTATAGCACACAAGGTATTCCTCCGGTATCCGGGAGTTGCATGATCTCATGGTCGAAGGAACGTGTATTTGACATTAAGAAAGTAGTAGCAATAAACTGAACGATCATATGCTAAGCTAACGGATGGG
Source organism: Thinopyrum elongatum (assembly GCA_011799875.1). Lineage (NCBI taxonomy): Eukaryota > Viridiplantae > Streptophyta > Magnoliopsida > Poales > Poaceae > Thinopyrum > Thinopyrum elongatum. Next base: position 474,981,603 of record CM022297.1, read on the forward strand.
TCTTGTCCATCACATCATTCTCCTAGTGATGTGATCCTGTTATCAAATGACAACTCATGTCTATGGTTAGGAAACCTTAACCATCTTTGATCAACGAGCTAGTCTAGTAGAGGCTCACTAGGGACATGATATTTGTTTATGTATCCACACATGTATTTAAGTTTCCGGTCAATACAATTCTAGCATGAATAATAAACCTTTATCATGATTAAGGAAATATAATAATAACCATTTTATTATTGCCTCTAGGGCATATTTCCATCATGCCCCTCTTCAAGAAATATGGGCTTTTCCTCGCAAAAAACAAAAACAAATGGGCTTTAAGATGGATAGGCTTTTGTATCGACCTAGTTGGCTGCCCGTGTTTCGTACTGGACGGCCTTGTACTAGAGGTAGCCCATTAGAGACACTCTCCAGCTCTCCAGCTTATTGCCCATTCGAAAGAAAAAAAGAGATGCCTCCAGCTTATGGCTACTCATCGGTAACCTTTTTCAACTTGGAAAAAGGTTATAGCTCCTTCTCTAACCGGCTTGGCATCCACCAAATTAGAGGATGCGGTACTGCATGCAGACACTCACACTGGTCGTAGCGCGGCAAAATGAGGTGTCAAATAACAGGCCTACAATATACTTACTAGATTGTAAAGGTTCACAGGCTAGTCAGCATTCACATTAAACTAAGCTTCAGAAGATACGGTATGCATACTAACATTCACAAACACAAAAGTTCTGCATGTTTATGCATCTTAATGATTCATCATACTATAACCAATACAAAGCTGTGAGAAGGTGTAGAAATAAAGAAAAACGATTAATGCTTCTCCTAGCAAAGGGCCTCCCTGCGCACGCATTAATTTCCTGGGCATGCTTGTTTCTTCTCAATGTTGCGAGCACTTTGAACATGTTGGCAACTCCACAGCTAGCTGGCTGCCCATCTTGCAATTGATGCTGACACATTTGCAGCAAACACAGGAGGCAATAGAGATGACTCAACATCAGACCATATTGTGCAGTTCCCCTGAAATCATCTTCATTGTCCTGAATCTGAAAAGATAGGAAAACAATAACTATACTTAAACGGTGTTGCAAAACAGTGGCACATATCAATAGCTCAGCATGACAAAACACGATCATCTGGATGAAAGGGATACTGACCTGCCTGAGGAAGATTATATATAATTTCATAAGTCGTTAGTTGATTTCCACCTTCGGGTCTCATCGCATGCCATGGAGGAATTTCTATCCAATCGATCATTGCAATTCCTTCCGTGTGGCTGTAGAAAATTTGTGACACACCCCAATATCTTTTTTGTGCAGTTCCACTAAAATGATGCACCGCTGTTTGCACGACCCCTACTCGCCGGCCAGGCCGTATATGACTCGGGACTCTTTTATCTTGCGTTGACGTTGCGGCTGCACTGCTTGTTTGCTCCTCCACACATGACAGGATCGTTCCGCACTACAATCAGCAAGTCAACGTACGAATAAGATTATTTCATCTTGCGGTGGTCATTGTACCTAGTTACGAATGTAGGAATACCTGGAGCACCATGAGGTTAGCTGACAGCAGGTAGATGCAGCCATATAATTTTGTGCGATGCTACCAAAATTGAGGTTTGTGTCCCTTCCCCTTCTTCTGAGAGTTCTTCTTGAAGTTTGTAGAATGTGATGGCTTGTTCTTTGCATCAAACTTGCCTTTCCCCTGAGATTTGTTCGTGTTGTTTTGGGGCTTGTTGGGCTGGAAGTTCTTCTCGTGTACCATGCGGGCACTAGAAGCTCTCTCAGCGACTCGAGCACATGTGTCTTTTGCTCTCACCTTCTCTTCAAAATCAAGAGTGCTAATGAGATCCAAAACGGAAAACTCATGTCTCTTGTTTTTCAGAGAAGTAGCAAAATTGTTCCATGAAGGTGGAAGCTTGGCAATGATGGTCCCAGCAACAAATTTGTCCCGCAACACACACTTAAAGTACTCAAGTTCCTTAGCGAGTGACTGTATCTCATGAGCCTGCTGAACAACAGAGCGCTCATCAGTCATCTTGTAGTCACAGAATTGCTCCATGATGTACAACTTGCTGCCAGTGCCCGAGGCCCCAAACGTGGCCTTGAGCGCAGCCCACATGTCTTTGCCGCTGTCAAACAACATATATGAATCCACAATGGAATCGTCAAGAACACTCAGAAGGGCGGCTTTGAAGAGGGTATCCATCTTCTCAAAAGCTTCCTGCTGTGCAGGATTAAGATCGCCCTCAGGCTTGCCCTTAGTGGCGTCATAGCAATACATGATCTGAAACCAGTATACTGCTCTCGTGCACCACCTTTTATATTGCACCCCCTTAAAGGTAGGTGGCTTCAAAAGCGCAGCAAAACCACTCAGAGTAAATTGCCTATAATCAGGTTTTTGGATTGGATTGTTGAATATATATGAGCAATTTACTATGAGATTTAATCCGAATCAATAGTAAATAGATCATGACGACAATTGCAAAGATCAAAGTAATGTTGCGGACTAAACCAGGAGGACAGAATCACATACTGTGCAGCGGTAGCAGAACCGCTGTGGTTGATGTTGTCACTCATGTCGTTGATGAAGAGGTTACCGAGGTCGGGGAAGAAGGTTGTCGTTAAGGAAGTCGTCGCTGGTAGCAGTCGCACGAGTGTGCTCCCCAAAAACCTGATCGCCCCTCTCCCGTACAGGATCACAAAAGGCGGGGTTCCGGAGGACTGTTGTCCCTTCTCGCGGTGCACGCCGGAAGGAGGGATGGAGAAGACTTGCGTGGCGGCGCTATGATCTGGAACAGTGTGAAACCATATGATACAGTGGCGACTAGGGTAGAGCCTGTCAGGTCGGTTGTGCGAGTAAGAGCAAGTATAATAGTAGGCCTTTGGCCCAAACCCCACGTCCAAGTCAATAATAGCCCCACTATCCAAAAGAATCAGAAATGGCTGAGTAATTAAGGTGTCTGTTAATTATTAATTAATGACTTAATAAATTTTCTGACCAACAAAAATATAGACCACGTGCATAGCTTTTGTCCTTGGACAGGCTCATTCCCGAAGAGCGCGCGTGTAGGTTTCCTATTATCATGCTCATGCAAATGCTAGAATAGATCACATTATAAAGTGGTGCAACTGGCACTCACCTAGCAGTATGGGACTAAACTTTAGTCCCACTCACACCACACCATGCTCTAAGAGCATGGTTAATAGTATAGCCAACATCCGGCTATATGAAGTTGACACATCATCTAGAGCCAACCTAATAGCCTGCTAGTACAATAGAATAGTCCCTTTAGTATACTATATCATTAATACATAGCCCCACCTTTTGTCTCACAAAGTATGTTGGAGCTCGTGCTACAACCGGCTACAAGTTTACAGCCCGCTTCTCTTCTCTCTCCTCTTCTCTCTCCTTCAACTAAGCACAAATACTATATTTAAATCCTTATAGCCTGCTTATGTCACCTTATTGCACTTGCTCTAAAGTTACTCTCCATTGTGAGTAGTCTAAAATGCCGGGCGTGCAGCGGGCGGCGCCCTCGGCCGGCGCACCGCTTCAACGGCGGACGCAGTGAGAGGTCGCGTCGCCCTGACTTGCCATCAATGTGGAGCGGCGGGCTCAGCTGGCGCCGGGCGGGAAGCACGCGCGGGAGGGGGGAGGGGTTTTTGGTGGGCCAGGAAGGTGAGAAGCCAGCTTGGGATCGGTTTGGACGGGGAAATATCAGGTGCTCCCATACTCCAGCTGATAGTACAATAAGTGTGGGCTATGTAGAGGGCGTAGTAAGCAAGCTTCTCATCGTTCTGCGAGTTGACAAAACACATTAAAGTAGTAGTTTTTTTTAAACATACATCAAAGTACTAGTGTAGTAGTCTCCAAAAAGGGCCGACCATGTCCATGGCTACCATACCATCCCGTGCTCCGTCATTGAGTACGTGCATGATTCACGTGCCATTGAAGAAAAAAACTGCGTACGTGCCATTGAAGAAAAAAAATAAAAACAAACACGCCACCGCGTCATGGTCGAACTTTGATTTGTTCACGCGTGGTTCCCGACCCTCCACTAAGTGAACAACTACTACACGTGTCAAATTATCACGTGAGCTGCCTCTTCATCCAGAAATGAGCTCCACCGTGTACCCGCGTGTGTGTGTTAGGGAATGAGGCACATAGTACGTGCGTCCGTGCGTGCGATTCTTCTCTTTGTGCACGTACTCCTTTTTTTTGCGAGTGATTCGTGCACGTACTCGGCCTATGTTGGTGACCGTTGGTGAGTCTCACTTATCTCTACATCTGCATCTACGTCTACACTAGATCTACATCTACATCTACCTCTACTATAGTACAGCAAGTTTTAAACATGAGACCATCCATTTTCTTGCATGACACGACCAGCCCGTATCGCTTCTTGCTCCTCGTCTCTCTCAAAGTGCGTCCGGCAGGCGATTTTGCCGTCGATTGAGGTCGGTTCGCTCACACTCGGTCCCACATGTTATAAATCTAAAAAGAATAGTGATATGACAATAGGAAGCACTCTGACCGGCGGACCAAACACGACAGGCGTGTCGTGAGTGGGTCCAGTTTCTCGTAAGGTGACTTATGCACCTCGACGGAGGAAGCACCTTGCTCAAATTTGGCATTTTTTTGTGCATTCTCTAGACATTTATTAGCCCAGATACTCCCTCCGTTTTTATTTACTCTGCATATTAGATTTGACCGAAGTCAAACTTTATAAAGTTTGACCAAATTTATAGAAAAAAATGTGAACATTTACAATAGCATATCTATATGATGGGAAAGTGTATTCAATAATGAATCTAATGGTATTCATTTGTTATTGTATATGTTAATATATATTTTTCTACAAAAATTTTGTCAAAGTTTACAAAGTTTGACTTTGACCAAAGCTAATATGCAGAGTAAATAAATATAGAGGGAGTACATCAAAAACCCAGCTACAGCTACACGGGTGTGATGAGAAGGACGTGGATTGCCGTTCGATCGTGGTGCATCCTATGGTGCACACGCGCGATCCGCGTGCCTGGGGTTCCGGCCAATCACAACGCAACCCCGATCGGGTGAGCGCACACAGTTTCCAGAGGCGACGGAAATGAAGCATGTGCGATAGTAAATGACTAACATTGTAGGGGAATCCGAATTTCCTGCGTCGTTTGTCCTTGAGCTCTAAAAAACCACCGCGTACGGTTGTCCTTCCTCTCTCACAAAATGCCGCCCGCTTCTCTTCTCCCCCCCCCCCTTTCCGGTTTACAATCCTACGAATCAAACAACGCACATAGGAAAAATTCCTAAGGATTAGAATCCTCCAAAATTCCTTTGAGAATCCTTTGAATCAAAAAAGCCCTTATACATGGCTCAATTAACAAATCTCACCAACCATTTGCACCGTGTACTTATGGTTGCTTCGTCTGAGCAACTTACTCTTGGAATATTGGAGTACGAGCCCATTCAACAAAGAGTGAAATGATGGTTGCTTCGCCCGAGCAACTTTTACTAGTACTGCGGGAAAGGTGGGGCTCTGTGATTTGACCGCTCATTAGTCATTATTACTGCGGTGCAATGAGCGGGGTGAATCTCGCCAGCGGTTGTGCACTCAATATTGGTGCATGGCACGTGGACCCGGATTCTTGTTGTCCCACATGTGGGCGAAAGGAAGTTTGAATGATTTGTGGCATTGCTATCAAGCTTCCGGGATATGTTTATATGTACACATAATTTTCCAGCATAATGAAATTGTGTTGTAATGCTATGAAGCTTTCAACTTTGGTTTCATGTGTCCTCTTGCCTCCAAAGTTGTCTCGTTACAACATTCCGTCAAATACAAAGGAAACTAACATGCATGCTAATGCATCTCAATGATTTACAGATCAGCGTCAATATTTACATCACAATTGAATATGAAGTTGTGAGAATGTGTACAAATAAAGAAAAAAAATTGAAGGATGATGTCCGCAGACATGGTTCCATTTCCTGGCGTTCATTTGTTGGCAGCTAGTTTCACGCAGCTCTGTGGAACTGAACAAGACATGTTAGCCAAGAAACGATTCTATGGTGGACATGGACCATCCGATCATTTTGTGCAAGTCCACTAAAATCGAGCTGAGCATCCCTGTTTGCAAAGATATTGAACAAGTGTGATTACATTAATAGTAGCACCAGTAGTAGTTGATGAAACATACACACACAAGTAGAAGCCGGTCACCTTTGCAATCTCTCATAAAACTAGCCACTTGTTGGAGAAGATTAGGCTCGGAGTTGGATGAGGAGGATAGCAAAACCAATCTCCCTTTGTGCAGTCGCACTGAAATGTAGAGACGTTGTCCGTGTGACATTTTAGTAGAACTGCACAAGACACTCTTAAGAAAAAAGTGATTTGTGCAGTTCACCAAAAGGTCGCAATAGCAACGAGGTGAAATGGATAGCCATGTTTACAAAAAAGAGGTAGAAAGGAAACAATTACTGGCCAATAACAGTTGATGACACATATGCCGACAAAAAAATAAGCACATTCCTTGTCCTAAGGGAAGATAGCAGCACGGTTGTTTATGTAAAACAGTGTGCGGACGAGATTGCAACATGGAAAGTACGCCAGCCGAGCTACGTTTTGGGCAAAGAACTAGGGAAGATCCACATGCAGGATTTTCCACATGCAGCAACGTGGGAAGATGGGCAGTGGAGCAAGGCCAGAGGAAGCTGTACCTGAGGTTCGTCAGGATGTAACTAGGAGGGCGGCGACGGGCGGATCTGCCCATACTGCGGCAGCGAGCAAGTGGTGAAGGCCCTACCGCGCCGGAGCTTGGTTAGAGAGAACAGCGGGTACCGCAGATCGGGACGTGCTGCCTCGACGCCGTCGAACGGAGAAACGATGCACATCTTCCCTTTCCACCGGTGGACGGGATGCGGCCGGATCAGTGACCAACGGTGAGAGAGAGGGGCCACCGCCGCCTTGTGTGAGATAGTGTGACGAGAGACAAACCCCGGCAGGTAGGCTCCATTGTATATAGTGGAGCAGATTTCTTTTTTCTCGATAACAATCGTTTTATATTCTGTTTGTGCCATTGAGGAATATAACTTTCTTTAAAACTAATGCGTCAAGTCGAACTTTGTTCTGTGTATGCGTGGTACACGACCCTCCTTCAAGTAAATAACCGCTACACGCGTCAAATTATCACGTGGGCTACCTTTTCGTACAGAAATGAGCTCCACCGTGTACCTGCGCAGGTGTGGCCGGGAATGAGATGTGAGTACGTGCGTCGTGCGTGCACCTTTCTCTACGTGCAGGTACCCCACGTACGTGGGTGTGTGTGAGAGAGATGGGTTTTTTTACTCAAAAAAAAAGATGGTTTGTGCGAAACAGAGGCAATGTGTCGATGATATCTCAAACAAAAAAATGTAGCATATGCAATGTGTGTGAAACAGAGGCCTGGATATATCATATATAGAGGGAGCGATCCACGAGAAGAGAGTGGAGGGATCATCGGTGTGAGATATCGATAGAATCAAAGAGAGGGGTGAAGTGTGTGGTTGTGCGATCGATAAAGAGGGCCATCGAATTTGTGTTTGCCCACGTCAAAGATATAGAGCAGCTGGCCTACTGGAATGTGAGAGGGGAGAGGTGCATTTTGTCTCTGTGGCATGGATACCTACCTACGGCGTTTGATTATCGGTGTGTGGGGGGGGGGGGGGGCGCAGAGACCTAACTATAGAGAGGTAGATCGACTGGTATATGTATGGAGAAGGAGAGAGACCTAGCTATGTATTGAGGAAGATCGATCGGCATCCATGCATATGTGTAGCAGAGGAATAAGGTTCGAAGAGAGACAAAGCTAGAGTGTCGGAGGGTTGGTGGTGGAGTTGCTTCTCACAAATGGCGGGAGAGGCCTGCTAGATAAATAGAGGGTACGACTGCAATATCAATAAGAGAGGGGATGCGTGCCTGTCTGTGCACGTGCGTGTGAGAGACGGGTCGGGAGGCATGCAAGGATGATGAGGGGGGACGATATGGCTAGGGGCCGATATGGTTGTGGTAAGCAGACGTAACTATATAGGAAGATCAATCATCATGTGTCGGAGAAAGGGAGAGACATAACTAGTGATCAGGTACGTCGATCGGTGCGTGGGGAAAAAGAGTTATAGTCGACCTAGCTATATGTAGGGAGATCGGTAGGTATACATGCATGCATGTGTTAGAAGCAAGTAAGGCCCGGAGAGATGGATAGAGTGAGAGGGATGCGGCTAGGAGGTGGTGCAAGAGGCCGACTATATCGAGGGGGGAAGAGTGTGCGAGTATGAGATCGATGAAAAGAGGGGTGGGAGTGTGCACGTGCGTGGAACTGTATTAGACAGAGGAGGGCATGGACGGTGAGAAGACAAGAGGGAAAGCGTGTGTTTTTGGTAGGTTCACCTGGCTAGAGAGGTATATTGATCGGTGTGTGCTGAAAAGAAGGAGCTGGAGGGCCTACACACACCGTGGGTGAACGACCTAAAGAGAAATAACGAATGTGCGTGATGGAGAGAATGCCGAGGGAGGGTGAGAGGGAGGTGGGCGTGTGCATGCACGAGCGAAAGTTAGCGCTAGCTACAAAGAGAAGAGGATTGTGTGGGTGTAAAAGACGATCAAATATCATAATTCATTATAAAAGTGAATTCAGATATTTGAACAAGAGATCATAGTGTTTTAAACCGATGCATATGCATGAATATAATGGTTATACGCATGATGTGGTCATGAACATGTTATACTACATATAATATATAATTTTTTTTTGAATTTGTGATAATGTGTGGCTTTTGCAACTCAGGGCTAAATACTTGTCATAATGTAGGGGGCGGGGCACTATACTTTGTGTGATAAATACAGTGTACATATGAAATATGGTTTAGATTATGAAGATCTAGCTAGTACTTCAAATGTACAATTATTTGGAATCAACATCAAGTGTATTCAAAATTTTGAGTTCGAGTTCATATATATAGTACACATAGTTCATATATCTAACTCTATAGTAATCATGTGGTGTGTTGTTGAGATAATATACAAATGATGGTTTAACTTGGCAACAATCATGATTGTAGATTCTTATTCAAATAGAGAAAATAATTCAAATATAGTTCGAAATGCAGCGGTAGTATATAAATTTGGAATGCACTAAAATGTCCGTATGAGTAGGTTACATACATTATAGAGGTAGCGAAAAAATTTAATTGGACATAACATGGATTCATAGTCTTGAATACAGTAAAACGGGACAAGACTCTCCCTTTGTGTGGTGCGAATAGTTTTTGTTTTTGTTTTTTCGTCGAGGGAAGTGCGAATTGATTTTTTTTAGGATAGTGTGAAATTATTTGGTACGTACATTATTACACGTTAGGCTTGTCCCAAAATTTCAACCCGCGCCTTGTTATCCCGAAAATTCAGATATCGCTTTGTCTCTTTGTGCTCCAAAAACTCGCGCCTTCACAACCCGTGCCTTTCTATCCCGAAATTAAAACGCGCGCGAAAACTCCCTCCAGCTGCCAAATCCCGACACGTGAAATCCCCCTTCTAACCCTGAGCCGAAACGGCCGCTAGTTCAAATCGGTGGGGGTACTTTCGTAACACACACTACATTTTGGACAAGCGCGTCCCTAAGTCATGGCCCCCCCTCCCATCACCTCCTTTTCGCCATTCAAAAACCCAGGCTGCCATAATCTCTTTGCTCCAGCCGTGAAACCCCACCCTCCGTCGTCCGCCACCCCACCGCGGCCCAGCCGGAGTCTCTTCCCCGACGATGTCGTCCACCGCAACAGCTCGACGTCCCTCATCCACTGCCCCGGATGAGGATCCGTCGTCGATCTCGTCGTCCCGCTAGTTCAGCCGCCCCGTCCTCCACCTCCAAGGAGCTGCTCCGACGAACGCCTCGTCTATTACGGCTGCTCCATCCCCACAGCGCCTCCTTAACCTGCTCCAACGGAACCGCAACATCCTCACCGACTCCTCGGACGAAGCCGAGGCCTACTCGGCACCATCAAAGAGGTTGTACACTCATTGCATCACACCTTCTCCTTAACTTGACCTCCCGGTGCGCCGGCGCTCGATCCCTCTCCCCCATGGCGCGGCTACCTCGTAGTCGGCGCCGCCGGCGACATTTCCATGGTGGCTCCCCCCAGTGCGAGGCTCCCTCGGCGGCGGTGTCCATACCAGCCAGAGTTGCTGCTGCTGCTGCTTCATCTCTCGCTCACCCGCGTTGTTGCTCTGCTCTTCCCCTCGCTCGTGTTGCTGCTCTGCTCTTGCTCTTGCTCTCGCTCGCGCTGCTGATGTTGCTACATGGGCTACTGCAGCTACACGAGTTGCTGCTCTAGCTCTAGTTCGTGCTGCTGCTCCGGCTGCTATCTGCTACTGTGTTCCCTGTCGGTCACCTACTGATTTAGATCACTGTTTCTCTATTACTAGTGCTCGAGCGGCCTAAACTACATGTGAAGTGCATCTCTGCTACCAGTGCGTTCAGTTTCGACAGTAACATTCAGATTCCACAGTAAATTTTAGTTTCGGCAGTTAAGTTCAGAGTCAACAGTTTTTATCTCATCTCATCTGTTGTAGTCAGGTGTTTTTTGGTGATGTACATTTTACATCTACCACTTTTTGGTAATGTATTTTACATCATCTATTGGAGATGCTATTAGAATCCCACTTGAGATTAACGATGTCTGTCTTGTGCTGCTTCAGCCTCGACGTCTTACGGCTCGCTGGAGCTGCTCCAACGATGGAACCATCCATCACAACAGAGCAGTACCCTGGACGCCGTCTACAGACGCCTCAGATCTTCCACCACACCTCCGACAGCCACCTCTGCCGCAACTTCTTCAGCGACCAACCCAATGATGTTGAGGTCGACACGGCTACGCCGAAGAGGTTGTACACTTGTTGCATCACTTATTACTCTACATTCATGTCGATCCGTTAGGGCTATTTTGGTTCAAAGGAAAAAGTGAAGGAAAAACATAGCAATAGGAAATTTTCCTATGGTACTCTACTATTCAATTATTCATGCATTTGGTTGAAAGAAATGGAGCAAAACATCCACCTGGAGCTACTTTTCCTATGCATGAAAACAAGACTAAGTGCATTAGTGGCAGAATAACATTCTAACTGTACACACTTTCATATTGTTTCACTTTAATTTGGCCATGTTTCTTTGCATTCCTCTGCTCTTCCAATTCCTGTGAACCAAACACCCAAGTTGACAGAAATCCTGTGTTTACAAATGCTCTGTTTCCCACGTGCATTCCTATCCTATTCCAGTGTTTTTCCTATCCCTGTGTTTTTAGAATCCTGCAAGCCAAAGGAGCCCTTACAGAATTACTTCAGTTATAGATAGGTGTCGAAGAAGACTTTGTGTGGTTTGTCCTGCTCCTGCCGCGACGTCGTCCACCTCACATGAGCTGCTCCATCGACAGAAGCATCCACCATACCAGATATCACGACTCCCGACTGTCTTTCGCCGCCTCAGATCTCCTTCCCTGCCACCGGCACCCACCGCAACTGCATCACCATCATCGGCTCAGCAGATGAACCTGAGGAGTACATGGGTCCACAAGAGAGGTCGCACTCTTTTGTTTCTGCTTATGTTATGCATTGCTTAATATTACCTGCTACTTTATCGTCCTGTTCACCTCTTCGACTCCAAGTCGGGTCCGAATTAATGTTCAAACTTGAGTTTTAAAATGCTTGTGGGGCACATATCGAGGCAGCAATGAATAGTATCTTTGTCTATTATCTGGTTCACCTAGGGTATGTCTATGTTGTTCATCTTGGGTGGGAAACAAATAGTAAGGCAATCATCATCTGTCTTTTTATTAAAGTAAAGCTATCATCAGCCTGCTATCATTATTTTTGGATCTATCCACTGGTTGTTACCATCACTCTAGATTTCTGCATGCTCTCCTTACATAGTCTCATTATATTTTTTTCGTATGCATGTCAGATATTGTACACAGTCATGCTGAACATGTAGAGAAAAAGAGAAGAGTTTTGCGCGGCAATACAATGTCATGCAGACATCGCTCCATGGTGGGTACAATGGCAAACCCTCCCCCCCTCCAGATTGTAATCCAGAGGAAGATATCTGTTCTGAGGCGGATTCAGATGGAGCCGACCACTCCTATTTATCCCCCGAGGTGTTTGCTCTAACTTGACACGATGATGTTGGTCATATCATGCATATGTTGCCTTGCAGTGCCTACTTTCGACATCATATATGTCGTTTGCTTAGTTTAGACATGTTCTATAATGCCACCTGTTTAGTTTCTATATCATATATGTGAATTATGCAATCTCATATCTTTTAGTCAGCCATAATATATGTGTAATATGCAATGCCATCCTGTTTAACCAGGCATCATATATTTGAAATATATCTTGCCAATCCTTTTCTTCATTACATTTCCATTTGTCGACAATGTTTGTACATTCAACTACTCTTCCTGTGAATCAGCCATTTGAGTGGGTGATAGAAAAATCTGGAGTGAAAACAAGGTCTTCAGAGCAGACAGTGCTACCTGTCAAAGCAGACCTCTTGCTGGGTCCCGATAGCTCCTCAGAGATGAATTCAGAGATAGTGACCAGTCCTATTCCCCCACCAAGGTGTATGCTCTAACTTGGCACGGTTATACTGCTCATATCATGCATATGGTGTGTTGCATTGCATAGTTCAGACATCATATACACAATATTCAACACCATGTTCTTAGTTCAGACATCATATATGCGAATGCCCTCTGCTTAGTATATAAATCACATGTGTGAATTATATCATGCGATCCTGATTACTTAGATAACATGTATGTGAATTATGCCATGCAAACCTATTTAGTTAGTCATCATATCTTTGAATTATGTCATGCTATGCCATCCAGTTTAGATAGACATCATATATATGAAATTATGTCATGCTATCCTTTTTAGTTAAACAATATACATGTGAACTATTGCATGCCCTCTTTTTTCCACACTATCTATTGCATATGTCTCTCATACAAGGTCTGTACATTCAACTACTTTTCTTGTTTATCAGCCATTTGAATTGGAGGGGGTGATGGCAGTATCTAGTGGAGTAAAAACACGGTCTTCAAATAAAATAGTGCTACCTCTTGGTGGAGATAGCACCCCGGTTGTACATGCACGAGAACCAGCCCTACCACACATAACCCAGACTCTCGCAGATTGTACCCCTACTCCGATGGACAGAGAACCAGCTTCACCCAATCTAACCCCAACCACAGCAGATAGTAACCCAGTTCCAGTTGACACAACATCATCTCCAGCACAGAGCTCCCAAACAAGAGCAGTTAGTATGGTAGCTTCAGTGCCCAAAGCGCCAGTACTACCACGGCGAACCCCAACTCCACCAGTTAGTACACCTATTCCCGTGGACGAAGCACAACCAACCATTCGTAGTTTAGCATCTATCGCATTTGATGTTGTTAAATCCTATGTGCGTATCTTCCCATCATGGAAATATTATACTGAAGATGAAGGAAAAAGCCAGTTGCAGGTGTTCGTCCAGGAGTTATGTGTAAGTAATGTTATTCATGGCAAATACTTTGCTTTGTCCCATACATTATCCCTCCATGCTGGTTATAATATAGCAAATGTTCCCATTTTTCTCTATAGAGAAGGACCGATTTGAAACTCAGGATGAGGTAACCTATGCTAATACCTCTGCTATCTTCAAGAATGCTTGGTGGCAGCATCAGAATTACCTGAAGAAAACGTACTTCACTAGCAAAGAAACTCATCAAATTCCCTTACTTTCTCCTGAGACACATTTACGGCACGATGACTGGGAACGCCTTGTTCTGTACTGGTCCCGAACCAAGAATGTGGTAAGGTCTATGAGCTCACTTTTTATTTTGAAGTACTATATGCTTGCATCTTACTGTACTCTGTTCGTGTAGAACAAGTGCTTAAACCTGAAGAAGAACTGTTCTCATTTAAGATTCCATTGCTATGGTGCATACTGCTTTGCTCTTGTATCACTGTATTTACTCATACAAACTTATTTTTAAATTGAAGGATCCAATCGAAACTCCAATGGCACAACAGGTATGTTTAAACATGTTTCTTTAACATGTTTGCTCTTCTAAATTGCTCTGTTGATTTCAATTTCAATTGTGTATACAGTTGACTTCTGATACCATGCATATTACTAGTATCACAATAGAGCCAATAGTGTTGTTGTACATGTATAACCGTGTTACCCATCTGAAATCTTGTTGTGCCGTGTAGTTTCCCACACTTGTATTCTTTCAATGCTGCTTTGTCTTGAGCTGATATGATTTGAACTGTATCTCTATTTTGATTTGGCAAGGCAATGCGGTGACCATAGGACATAGATATATGTTTGTTTGATGCTTTTATTATGTACTTACTACTTGGCAATAGAATACTTGGTAGTTTAATCCTGTCCACCTTACTACTGAACTGGTTCACCAAAATGAGTTTCATATACTACATGCTAAACCTGTTATGTGTCTGCTTGTTTCTTCTTTTAGAATACTGACAGAATATTTGGGAAGAGTACCTTATTAAGCAATGGTAAAGGAAGTAATGCAGATAAGGTTCAGGATAGTGAGACATCCTTGTTGGTCTCCAACAAAGCTGATAAAACAGCTAAGGAAAACTATCTTGAAGACAATGAGACAACCCCAAATTCCTGTCTTGATGTAGTGTTCGAGTTACTGGCCACTACCGCTGGCACAAGCTCTTCGAACTCACCGTCTGAATCCGTTCGGTTTTTTGAGTCTCAACTACAAGCTGAAAGACATCGATCAGGTGTGCTGCGACAAGAAGCCGAAGGACTGAGGAAGTCCCTGGAGAATTCAGATGCATACTTTCTGGTGCAACAACAAGCGTTGGAGGATTTTAGCGCCAAATAGGAGAAAGCCAATAAGCTTGCTAAGCTTATTGCCAGCATGGTGGATACCCAGGATAACGTTTCTTGAGCTCTTGTGAAGTTGTTTTAGTTATAGACTTGTTTTACTGTCGCTCGTTTATTTGCACTGATGGCCAATTAAGACGCCCAGTGTATGTAATATGCTGCTTTGTTCCCTATATTTGCACTGGTGGCGAACTTTGATGCCCAGTGGATGTAATATGTGTAATAGCCGTAATAGCCTAGCGTAAGTTGCTTGCTTATTTATTTCCTTATTGTCTTGTTTATTTGTTTGGTTATGGTCACTGCAGTTCTTTTTCCGCGGTTTGCTAGTGGCAACAATAAAATATTTTTTAAAACTAGGCCGTAATAACCATGGACCGTTATGTAGTAACCATGGGCCTCCTACGGGCCGTAGGATCTATGGCCCTCCTACGGGCCGTAGGATCAATGGCCCTTGTGCGGGCGTTAGAATCCATGGGCCTTCTACGGGCCGTACTATTCATAGACCAATAAAGGACCGCAATATGGGCCGTAAACAGGCTAGAGTGGAAATTATCTATTTATGGCCCGATCATAACGGGCCGTTAATAGCCGATATGTATAACGGGCTTAAACGGGCCATATTTGATGACGCTAAGAAAACAGCCCAACAGATTAACAGGCCACAAATGGGCCGACTGTAACCACGGGCTGAATTTGGCTCGCAAGCGGAACAGGCCAGTAACGGACCGGAAGTAATCGAATGCTGGAAATGAGCCCAACAATAAATGGGCCCTTAGAAGGCCGAAAGATCACACGGACTGGAAAGGGCCCAATGGAATAATGGGTCGTTAATGGGTATAAAGCGATACACTGTTCATTATGGGCCAGTGTCACCACGGGTCGTTAATGGGCCAAGAGTTACATAGGGCCTCATATGGGCCGAAAGACGTCATGGGTCATACATGAGCCGGAAGTTACAACGGGCTGGAATCATATTGGACGGCCCAGATGCCGGTACTAGGCCTAATTCGGATAGACCATAACGGGTCGTGAGTTAGCGGGCTGTAAATGGGCTATATGCGAAGATGCCGTTAACAGGCTTTCCGTGGGCTGGCCCGCTACCTTTCGATCAAGTCAAACGGGCCGGCCTTTTCACCTGAATGGGCCACTGTTGGGTCATGCCACGTGTCGACGTATCTTGATTCTGTCATAAAATCGTCATGGATGTACATGCATGACAGAAAAACGTGACCTACTATGATAAACACGTATCATCACGGAAGTGTTTTTTTTGTAGTGTAATGCCGACGGATCTAGCCCTCCGCATCCTGGAGGGCGAGGCCCCTCCGACGCCCCGTGATGGCGAGCACGTCCTCTACTTGGAATACTTCGGGAGGGTGCTCGGATTGCCCCTCCATGGCTTTGTGCGCGGGATGCTCCATTTCTTCGGTTGCTAGCTGCATCACATCCCTAGGTTCTCCACATCACAACCTTAATCACCTTCTGTGAGTGTTTCCTCGAGACAGCTCCTCATTCCGAGTTGTTTCGGTACTATTTCCGGGTCTACGTCCAAATGAATGGCGGCGCCATTTGTGAGCTCGGGGTAGCCATCTTACAGTTCAGTCCCAACTCCAAGTTTTTCACCACCGATCTCCTAAAATTTGTCCAGGAGTGCCATAAATCTTGGTTTTACGTGTGCGGGCTTGGTGATGACCTACCCGCCTTCTGAACGAGCCCCTGCAAAAATTGTGGTCATGGGATCCGCTGACCAAGCTGTTGCCGGAGGCCAAGGTGCTAGCAAACACCACCGCCAGCCTAAAGAAAAGCGGACTAACGTGCGGCCACATCGCAGAGCCAAGGAGCTCACGCCGCCATTGGGAGCTGCTGACAAGGTCTTGCAGCGCCTCTGACTCACTCTGTGGGAGGTGGGACTCTTGGTGGAGCCTGGTTTTAAGGTAAGCTTTATGCCCCTTGAGTGGTAGTAGCCCCCGGGACCGAGTATGGCTGCACTGGTGGAGCCGTACTTGGTCCTTGTAAGTTTTACAGTTCTTCAGATAGTTGTGTGAATGCTTGTCGCTTCCTGCAGGTTCTTGTGGAGACGAACCGTGACCTCACGACCAAGGTTGCTAGCTTGCAGAAGTACCTGGATTCTTAGCATCAAGGTGCTGACGGCCTGCATAGTTTGCATGACGGTGCCATATGTGAGTGCCACCCCGCTTCTTTGCCTTTTTTAGCTTGGCATATACCCCTTGAAGCTTTTTGGTCTTGAACCTATTTGCCCTTTGCAGCCCCTGAGGAGGCCAATGCAATCTCCCGTGATCTTAGCGAGGCCACTAAGGCTCGCACAGAGGCTGAGGAGGCCATGTGGAGTGCAAGGGGTGAACTAGACAGAGTGTTGTGGATGAAGCATGACTTGGAGGCCTCCCTTTGGAAGGAGCAGGAAGCTTGCCTGCGCAAAATACTTCCTTGGCCCGAAGAGAAGGTCATGTGCCTCTAGAAGGAGCAGAAGCATTGCCAGGACCTGGTGGCCACGGCTAAAGGTTTGTGGTTGTCTTTTCGATCTTTGTTCTTCATGTCAGGTGAATCCCGTCTCATGTGTTTTGGTGCCCGCGTGTTGTAGCTCCGCTCACTGACATTCAAGACGGCGATGTGGAGGCCCGACTTCGAGAGGTCGCAGCGACGACAGAGAGGATGCGTGGTGCACTTGGGATTGCCGTTGGCATGCTCTTTCGTGGTGACCTCCAGTTCTGCTCTGACCTCGAGACAGTGTTATCCTCGCTTGGGCAGTTCATGGAGCAGATGTAGGATTGGTTCTACTCTGCGGTGTTCGAAGGAGCCCGCCATGTTTTTGCCGGCGTGCGGGCACACCATCCCCACATGAATCTTGGCGGCTCGTGCGCACCATGCCTGGAAGATGTGACACTAAACCGATGATGCCGGCAAAAATCAAAGTCATACAAGACCAAAGCCATGCCTAGGTGGAGAACCAAAGCAATGAAGACAACAATTGAAGATATACAACAGCGATCATCGGCGCCAACCATCTCTTGACAACGAAAGGACTATGGGAAGGGTTCTCCCAAAGCGACATCTCTAGGATGGGAACGGCGTACAAGCCTCGCCGGATCCAACCACCAAAAGTCGAATCAAGGTTTTCACCATGAAAATCAAATCCGAGCAATGCCATCATCACAGTAATGACGCAAAGAATGCCACCATTGCCAGGTATTACCAACTAGGGTCAGACCAAGGTTTTCACCCCGAAGCTCAAGACTGGTACTCGAGTAGTACCACCCAGTCGAAGTCAACTTATGTCGTCTCCTTGACTTGCCTCAATCCTAATAGTTGCATATGGGCACGGTCCTTATGGTGTGCGATGGCCATTGACGTGGTCTTGTACCGGGGGTGGCTAATGATAACCCACAAGTATAGGGGATCGCAACAGTTTTTGAGGGTAGTATTTCACCCAAATTTATTGATTCGACACAAGGGGAGTCAAAGAATATTTGTAAGTATTAGTAGTTGAGTTATCAATTCAATCACAACTGGAGTAGCGTAGGCATTGCATCAGTGATGGATAATTATGTTGGATGATATTCATCATGTAACAATCACAACCTAGAGCGATACACAATAACTCAAATTCATCAATGTGATGTAGGCATGTATTCCGTATATAGTCATGCGTGCTTATGATAAGAACTTGCATGACATCTTTTGTCCTACACTCACGTGGCAGCGGGGTACATAAGGAAATCTATGGGATATTAAGGTCTCCTTTTAATAGACAACCGGAATAAAGCATTAGCACATAGTGGATACATGAACTCCTCAAACTACGGGAATCACCTGAAAGAATCCCAATTACTGTCACCTTGGGGTATGCAGATCATAACACGTAATAAGTGCATACAACTTGCAAGATAGGATAAAAAATCAAATATATTCATGAAAACATAAAGGGTTCAGATCTGAAATCATGGCACTCGGGCCCTAGTGACAGGCATTAAGCATAGCAAAGTCATAGCAACATCAATCTCAAAACATAGTGGATACTAGGGATCAAGCCTAACAAAACTGACTCGATTACATGACAAATCTCATCCAACCCATCACCGTCCAGCAACCCTAAGAAGGAATTACTCACTCCCGGTGGTGAGCATCATGGAATTGTTGATGGAGGATGGTTGATGATGACGACAACGTCGAATCCCCCTCTCCGAAGCCCCGAACGGATTCCAGACCAGCCCTCCCGATGAAGAACAGGAGGTGGCGGCGGCTCCGTATCGTAAAATGCGATGATTCCTTCTCTTTGATTTTTTCTCCACGAATAGGTATATATAGAGTTGGAGTTAGGGTTGCCGAAGCTTCTAACGGCCCACAAGCCTGGTAGGCGCGCCCCTGGGCTTATGGCGCCTGGGTGGCCCCCCTCTGGCAGTTCTCTTTGCCAGCATTTTTATATATTCTCTGTAAATTTTCAGCTCAATCTGAGAACTTTTATTTCTGCACAAAAATAACACCATGGCAATTCTGCTGAAAATAGCGTCAGTCCGGGTTAGTTCCATTCAAATCATGCAAATTAGAGTCCAAAACAAGGGCAAAAGTGTTTGGAAAAGTAGATACATTTGGGACGTATCAGCTAACGCCAAGGAGCCCGACCTTGTCAATCATAAGGGGGCCCAACGGGCCCAAGACGTGGCACGAACCCTAGGAGGCCAGACGGGCTTCTTGACGCCCAAGACTAGAGGGTGGCAGCGCCCCAGATCGCATGTGACATGTAAACCCTAGGCCTTTCCTGTCTATATAAAGGAGGTCTAGGGTTCCTCTCGATCATCTATCCTCAGATAAGAGAACTCTCGGTAGCAATCTCATACATCGTTGTAACCCCTCGCATGAGGTATCCTCCATTATGAATCATCGAAACCAGCAGGACGTGGGGTATTACTCTTCGGAGGCCCGAATCTAGATAAACCCCTCGAGTGACCTTCGATCCATGACTTCCAGCTGCGCTTGGACCCCTACTGAGGGATCCGACGGGAATTTGCTCCGTCAACCATCTCCACACAGGTAGGCCGATGAGACTCGACAAGAGCCACTTGCCACCATTGTAAGAAGTCCTTGACAGGGAGAAAGGAAGCGACACCACCAAATCCCGAGTTTGGGACACTCCGGAGACCATACACCATCCTCACAAGTGCCAACCGAGGCTGTTCTGCTAGGATGACAACACCACTCACAGCCACTATCTCCGTCGTCCTCGCTTATGAACATGGATTATAGAGATTCCCATTCCAGGTGACCCCTATTTGGCTGATGACCGCCCAGCAACATGCTGTCCAGATTCACGTCGCCACCCAATCTTGTGCCCGAGCCCAGGAGGAAGATCACCATGACCGCTCCTCCTCGCTGGAGATGCGGGCGTCGGCCGTGATAACTACGCTTGGCCACCGCCACAACCTGCCACACCCCGACCCAAAGAGCCATCCCAAGGGCAACGACCATGTCATGAGTGCACTCCCAGGTTGGATCTCCACACCCCATTCATGCGCCCACTGGGCTGCCCCGGATGGAGGATTCCACCTGAGGCGGCCATTCGGACGAGTGCGGGCATGTCTTCACTCCATGGCGGGGAAGAGAAGAGCGGTTCATGTGCTCCTCCCGAGGAATTGACGGCGCCGCATGTGGCTGCTTTCGTTGGTGACCATGGCATTCATGAGTGACGGCGGGCAACACATTGGTGCCAATCTAGCCACCCAATAACCACACGATTGCCGGATTGAGCCCCGGGTGTAGCGCTGCCGCTGCCGCCGTCGCTGTAACTTCCACCTTGACAACATCCAAGCTGCCGTGTGCACCTCGCTAAGCGCCGTCCAAATCGCCACGAGAATGGAACCCTGCTGGCGCCGTCAGCCACGTGGGTGAGCTCGACGGCGGCAAGGGAAGGCGCACGGGGAACTGTACAAAAAAGGGATCCGATCGAGTCGCTGCCCAAGTTGATCACGCGGACGACGCGGGGCCTTTCGTTTCGGAGCTGCCTCTCTTTTGTGGTCAGCTTACTGTTCTCAATCCTTCCAAAATTGTATTAATATCTACAATATATCCTGCAAATGAAAAACATACAATATAAATACCGACATTAATAAGTTCTTTACAATGAACGAGTAGGCGATATTTTTCCTATCATAAACAAGGCAGTATCACGCTTGGCCTCTGCATCGACTCCAGGCCAAGATGTACAAGCACACATGGCGGCTGCCCTACGAGATAGTGATCAAGTTTGTGTCACTCGCAGCTGACCCAAGTTTGTCTCAAAGAAAAAAAACTACTCCATAGGACCCAAGTGCAGTACCCGGAGGAACACAGAATTCCCGCCAGCCACGGAGAATTTCCAGTTGCCCACCATTTCGCCCACGTCATCGATCCGCGCCGAAGCGCATCCGGCCCGTCCATCCCGAGCAGCATCGAACGGTCGACATCACTTCACCGTATCGATCCGTGGCACCGGCCTCTCCACCAATCAGCGCGCACCTCCTACCCACCATATAATCTCGCCGCCCCCCCCCCCACCCCCCCTCACGTTCACATCTGCAATTCCCCACCTCCGAGCCAAACACCTCTCCCTCACTCCCACCTCCGAAGCTCCAGCAGCAGCCATGGCCCCCAAGGCAGACAAGAAGCCGGCGGCCGAGAACAAGGTGGAGAAGGCGGCGGAGAAGACCCCCGCGGGCAAGAAGCCCAAGGCCGAGAAGCGGCTGCCGGCGGGCAAGACGGCGTCCAAGGAGGCCGGCGGCGAGGGGAAGACCCGGGGCAGGAAGAAGGGCAGCAAGGCCAAGAAGGGCGTGGAGACGTACAAGATCTACATCTTCAAGGTGCTGAAGCAGGTGCACCCCGACATCGGCATCTCCTCCAAGGCCATGTCCATCATGAACTCCTTCATCAACGACATCTTCGAGAAGCTCGCCGGCGAGTCGGCCAAGCTCGCCCGCTACAACAAGAAGCCCACCATCACCTCCCGGGAGATCCAGACCTCCGTCCGCCTCGTCCTCCCTGGCGAGCTCGCCAAGCACGCCGTCTCCGAGGGCACCAAGGCCGTCACCAAGTTCACCTCCTCCTAGACTGACGCTGCGTCGCTTGTTGTGACAGATGTAGTTGGCTGCTGTTGTCTCCTGTTAGTGGTCGCTGACTCTGCTTATGTATCTGCAAGTAGTGGTAGGAGTGGTCGTCTGTGTGCTGGATGATTGCCAACGCTTCGTTGGCTAGTTTGGTTGTGAGAACTGAAGTTGCTAATCTATCTGAATGTTATTGTTTCAAGTAGTACTTTTGCTGAATTTCATGGGAATCACTGTATGCTTGCTCTTGCCTCGTTGGTAGTAAGAGCTGAATTCTGTGGTGCAAACAGTGATTCAGAAATAGTGATGCCTGTCTGTATTGGTGATTTCGATTTTTACTATGTGCTTAAACTAATCTCTGCCATGTTTGTGCTTTCATTTCGTAGCAATGCAAGTTAAGTTTGCAAATTCCTGGTTCTCCGTCCTCAGGTTCCGTTTCTCGATTAGGTGCAGAGCCTAGTCTTGTTCAGTTTCCCGGGCTTAGTGTACTCTTGTTCAATCCTCCATCATTAACTTCGCATATCAGCAACAGTTTGGTGTTATACATAAGCGTGTTACTCTGAAAATAGCAAATGTGAGTTATTTTCTAGAAAAATGAAATGCAAGTTGCCGTTCATTTCTTGTTCTGAACAAGATGAGGCTCTAGAGCGATGCTTCTTTGTTTTATTTCCTCGCTGCCCACTGAAGAAACCTTACATGCCTTCTGTCCACATTTGTGGTTGAAATAGCAGCGTCAGACTTGGCTGCGGTACAAAATGTTCTGCATTGCCAAACCTACCCGTTTGTTTTGTTAAGCTTGGATTGCTTACTTTTCTTAATCTTCAAAGTCCAATACATGTGCAGCTGCGTGATGGAGACAGTGTGAAGGCGCAGCGGTGGTTTCCGCCAGCGTCAGTCTCCTGCAGAATCTTCGCCACAGCGTGATTATAGTCGCCAACAAGCTGAAGCTGCAGGACATCCACCGAGCCATCCAGGGAAACCGATGGATGTAAAACAGAGCATACAAGTGTGTTTGCTTCAGTGTCAAGACCACACTAGGAGGCATTAATTTGGTCATCTTTTGCCTGCCCATGAATTGCTTTAGAACGCAGAAAGAGACATCACCTTTGCCAATTTTCAGCTGCCAGTTTTGTAAATCTCAGTCAACCAAGAATTACCAAAACCTGAGTTGCTAGATGTGGCCTCTCCATTTTCTTAATCTTGGATTACTTCATATCTGTTCCTTAAGCTTTGATTAAGAAGTCCAAATACAAGCGAGTGATGCAGATGAAGGAACTGGACAGACAGGGTGTAGTAGGGAGAATCATGTAAACCACCGAGTGGCAGACATCACAAGAAGAAATCGTACATATTAATACAATTATCTGATGACAGGATTTGATAAATCGACCACAACAATTGGAAGGTGCTGCGGAGAGTTTCAGGGGTAGAAGCGACACATGAACTCTTATCAATAAACCCCCCGAATAATATCTAGATCATATACAGCCCAAGACCAATCAAATAGTTTGTCAGGTTTTGATGATTTTTGAAACAAGCAATTCGCTCGTTCATCAAGCTTACCAACTAGTCATCGTCTTCAAGGACGCTGCGACACCTCTGAATCTGTTAAACATACTAGACTTAGCATGAAAGAGAAGGGGGGATAAAGCTGACTGCACTTTTGTAGGATATTTTTCAGATGCCTAGCTATCTGTTGCACTGTAAGAATCACAAATGCAGAGAACTTTGCACCTCAGATCATACCGGGTTTTAATGAAGCTAGCCTAAACCCACTACTGGAAGCAAAGTAAATTTCCTTATACGCAGTGACTCTACCGCCACTTTGGTTTGTTTGCTTGTGTGGGTGTTGATTTGCTTCAGAAGTGCGATAAGCCTTTCTTCAGACAGCTACAGACCAGCAAATGCAATGTTGTTACAAGTAAGTTCTACCGAATATTTGACATACGAGAGAGGAATGTGTCACGTATCTATGATGGTATTACCTTTTCAGATATTCCACGAGTTTTCGCAGCTCTCAGCAGAGCATCCTTCACTCGTCTTGCTTTATCAGGCTTGACCAAAGCTATGCCGGAGACTGCCAATTTTGCAGGGTACAGATGTAGTATCAATTTGCATTTTCTGCGTAAATTATGCCACTTTAAAAGGAGACTCATGGTTATTTCATAGCCTGGCATCATCTTTAATTAGAACGTTTACTCCGAGAGTGGATTTTTTGCTCTCGGGTTCCAGGGAGCCCTTTATTTTCAAACATTAAAAAATCAACTTTTTAAGTCTCAAAAAGATCTGAAATAAATACACAAGTACTTATAGATGTATACTTTATGTGTGTGCAATTTCTCACGAAATACGTTTTTATGTGGCCTGTACAAAACATAATAATCATTGATTTTATAGTGGATAGTACATGTGCTAGAAACATGTGATTTTGTCATTTTTGTGTAGCTCGCATAAAAAGGTATTTCATCGCGAACTTCGCAGACAACTAGTACACATCCATATGTATATGTGTATTTTTTTTGAAACTTTAAAAATTGATTTTTGAAGTTTTCAAATAGAGGGCTCCATTAAGCTCGAGCTCCATTACGCGTTTCTGGTTTACTCCCTAAAAGTAAACTACTTGCAGAACCGCCTGAACTTTTTTTGGAACACCTGAAGGTTTCCATATTGTTTAGTGGTATACTGTTAAGTGATCTAACTTGTCACTTGTTAAGAAAAGCAAGTACCCTGGCTTAAATTATTTGGCTTCACAATTTTAGTTCTTCAATTGAGTTTTTCTCTTCGGGGTACAATGTATGAAGTGTGTGACAATGGCGAGTTTACTATTTACTCACCTTTCATAGTCAAGCCAAGTGTTCATCTTTGGAGGTTATGTATGTCATTGTTCATCTCATCAAACCCCATCAAAATAGTTTATGTAGTACTACTACTCAAAGTGTTTTGTGAAGTTTGATGAGGTGACTGAAAATATTTGCTTGGGTATTTGTTTCAAGCAAATATGTTAATCTCGTTTGAGAAGACATTTATATACACCCATTCTTGAAACAATCTTTCACAACCTTTATAAATAATGCAAATCACCACGTCCAAACATCAAGACCAAATATAGAAGGGTATCACAGACAAACATCGGAGGTTCATGTCCCTTACCGCATCTCGCTCCTGCGCAAACGCTTGACTTCACTTACGCTGCTGCCCTTTTGGTTTTTGCAGGGTCCTTTTATCAAAGTAGAGAATTGTGTGTTATACATCTGATCTTATCAAGATTGTAAAACCATTTCCCTCTACTTGGATATGAATGTTCCTGGCTTTGATTTAATCATATATTTTTTAAATGGGACATCATATTTTTTTCATAATGCATCTTGAATTTCTTCTTCGACATCCTCATCTAGCCCGCAGGTGACGTGATGGCAGAAAAGCGGTTGCTCCCTAAGGTAGAAATAGAACACTCAATTTCTAGCTGGTCAATATGTGCATTATCTCACTTTTGGAGTGCTTACCCATTAGCTGGTCGGTACTGCTCGTGGATGCGAACGGCCGGGTGGTGGACTCTCGTCAAAACCTGCATCATTAGCCTCTTATATACAGAACTATTGCTTCAGTGTCAAGACCACACTAGGAGGCATTAATTTGGTCATCTTTTGCTTGCCCATGAATTGCTTTAGAACGGAGAAACAGACATCACCTTTGCCAATTTCCAGCTGCCAGTTCTGTAAATCTCAGTCAACCAAGAATTACGAAAATCTGAGTTGCTAGATGTAGCCTCTCCATTTTCTTAATCTTGGATTACTTCATATCTATTCCTAAGCTTTGATTAAGAAGTCCAAATACAAGCGAGTGATGCAGATGAAGGAACTGGACAGACAGGGTGTAGTAGGGAGAATCATGTAAACCACCGAGTGACAGACATCACAAGAACTCGTACAGATTAATAAAATTATCTGATGACAGGATTTGATAAATCGACCACAACAACTCGAATGTGTGGCAGAGAGTTTCAGGGCCATATACAACCCCAAATCCATCAAATAGTTTGTCAGGTTTGGACGGTTGTTGAATCAAGCAAACACGCTACTCCCATTAGCTCCATCGCACAGTCTACACCAAGCTGACCAACTAACTAGTCATCGTCGTCAAGGACGCTGCGACGCCTCTGAATCTGTTAAACATACTAGAGTTAGCATGAAAGGCAAAGGGGGATAGAGCTGACTGCATTTTTGCTGGACATTTTTCAGATGCCTAGCATATCTGTTGCACTGCGGGGATCGCAAATGCAGAGAACTTTGCACCTCAGATCATATCGGATTTTAATGAAGCTAGCCTAAACCCACTGCTGGAAGCAAAGTAGATTTCCTTAAATGTGTTAAGAATCGATACAAACTATCACATGGACTGATGTAAATACCGTCACTTTGGTTTTTCTGCTTGTGTGGGTGTTGATTTGCTCCAGAAGTGAGATAAGCCTTTCTTCACACACCTACATACTAGAAAATGCAACGGGGTACAAGCAAATTCTACCATTTTGTGCAGCTCTCAGCAGAACATCCTCCACTCCTCTTGCTTTATCAAGCTTGACCAAAGCTATGCGGGAGACTGCCAATTTTACAGGGTACAGATGTATTAAATAGCATTTTCCGCTTAAAATTATGCCACTTTAAAGAGGAGACTCATGGTTATCTCCCGGCCTGGCATCATCTTTAATTAGAATGTTTACCCCCTAAAAGAAAACTACTTGCAGAACTACAGGAACTTTTCTGAAACACTTAAAGGCTACCATATTGTTTAGTGCTAGACCTTTAAGTGATTGAACTTGTCACTTGTTAAGAAAAGCAAGTACCCTGGCTCAAATTATTTGGCTTCACAATTTTAGTTTTTCAATTGAGTTTTTCTCTTCGAGGTACATTGTATGGAGCGTTTGACAACGGTGAGTTTACTATTTATTCACCTCTCATAGTCAAGTAAATTGTTCATCTCTGGAGGTCATTTATGTCATTGTTCATCTCATCATACCTCATCAAAATAGCTGTCGTAATACTACTGGAAGTTCTTTATGAAGTTTGATGAGGTGTCTAAAAATATTTGCTCGGGTATTGATTTCAAGCATATAGGCTCATCTCACTGGGGAAGACATTTATATACACCTATTCACGAAATAGGCTTTCCCCTGCTTTATATATAAAGCAAATCACCACGTTCAAACATCAATTCAAAGTGTAGGAAGAAAAATAATAAGTCTGCTGACTCAACAACACAAACATGCTGAAAATAAAAATAAAAGGTGATACAAGGCTCCATGGAGCCGACAATCAGTGGCTAGGAGGCGATGCGAGCCGGCGGCATGCCACAATCAGCCCATCAACCATGCCACTTAGTCGATCCTTGTCCCGCTGCCTAGAAAGTGGGTGCCAATGCTGCAAGAAGGCCAAAATTTTAACGACAGAGCTAGAGGCCCGCTGCAAAAGACCTGCTCGGTAATCATCTTGTTACGGTTGTCCACAGGGCCCAGGTCATCTCCGCAAACACTAACCAGAAGAGGCGTCTCCTCCTGCCGGTATGGTTGGCCTGAGCTTCCAGGAACTTGCCTAGGTCCAGGGCCTGCCACACAGCCCCCAGAGCCTCGTGGACAAAGCTCCATAGGAAGAGTGCAGTGGAACAAGTGAAGATAATGTGGGTCCTGGACTCGAGGACACTACAAAGGGGCCACATACCATCACCAGGCCCATGCCGCCTTGTCACCTTCGTCCCCGAGGTGAGGCGATCCCACAACAACCACAACACAAAAATCTTGATCTTCAACGGAAGTGGCGCTTTCCAGAAAGGAGTGATCCACGCAAGAGTCAATACATGACATAGGCCATGATATGCCGAACCTACAGGGAAAAGCCTCGACTGGGCCAGATGCCAAGACACAATGTCCGGAGAGTGTGATAGCATCATCGGGAGGCCCGCTCGCAAGTTGGCACAAGCGAAGGTCTCCTCAATACCAAATGTTCGTCGGAATGAGATGTCCCAATTCCCATGTTGGCGGCCGAGGAAACCAAGAGCATTGGGTCCGAGCAGATCTCAAATCGCCCTGGGTATTCGACAGGTAATGGGAACCTAACAAGCCATGGGTCCGGCCAAAAGAGGGTCCCATCTCCATTGCCTCTGGAGACTCTGGTACCCACACGAATATCATGCTTTATCGGTTGAAGAGACTTCTAGAACTGGGAGCCCTCCCTTCGATCGCAAGCCAGTAGCGGGCGCCCTTTAGATACTTAGCATTTTATAATCTTGAAAGGACCAATATGTCGTGAGTAGGCATTTTTAAAACTTTTACGAATACTTTTGTAAACTAGGCAGATACTTTTCAAGCACAATACTAAATATAATAGGCTCAACTAAGTGCACTAACCACTTATTCTAAACAAGATAAGTACCCAAGGAAACAAAGAACCACAAGTGAGCAATACAAGCTTACACAAGTTATATCACAAGAAATATAAATGAATGATAGAAACAAGCACAAGTAAACAATACAAGCTTACACAAGTTATACCACAATATTATGGAAAAGAATAATGCAAGCTAGAAATTCGCACTAGGCAAAAGATATATCAATAGTAGCAAGCATGAATTGTGGAAAATAAATGGACAACAAACAACCGATATGTCTCCAAAGTTCAAGTATCCACCAATACTCTAGTCTCCGTTGGAGAGGTGGGTGTTAATAATAACCCAGAAGTATAGGGGATCGCAACAGTTTTCGAGGGTAGAGTATTCAATCCAAATTTATTGATTCGACACAAGGGGAGACAAAGAATATTTGCAAGTATTAGCAGTTGAGTTGTCAATTCAGCCACACCTGGAGAACTAAGTATCTATAGCAGAGTGATTAGTAGCATGGTAATATGATAATTTGATAGCAGTAGTAGCAGTAACGGTAACAACAGTAAATGGTAGCAATTGTAACAGTAGCAGCAACAGTAGTAACTTAGCAAAGATCAATATATGAAAAGCTCGTAGGCATTGGATCGGTGATGGATAATTATGTTGGATGACATTCATCATATAACAGTTATAACCTAGGGCGACACAGAACTAGCTCCAATTCATCAATATAATGTAGGCATGTATTCCGTATATAGTCATACATGCTTATGAAAAAGAACTTGCATGACATCTTTTGTCCTACCCTCCCGTGGCAGCGGGGTCCATAAGGAAACTAAGGGATATTAAGACCTCCTTTTAATAGAGAACCGGAATAAAGCATTAACACATAGTGAATACATGAACTCCTCAAATTATGGTAGTCACCGGAAAGAATCCCAATTATTGTCACTTTGGGGTATGCGGATCATAACACGCAATAGGTGCATATAACTTGCATGGTAGGATCAAGAACACAAATATATTTGCGAAAACATAAACGGTTCAGATCTGAAATCATGGCACTCAGGCCCTAGTGACAAGCATTAAGCGTAGCAAAGTCATAGCAACATCAATCTCAGAACATAATGGATACTATGGATCAAGCCCTAACAAAACTAACTCGATTACATGATAAATCTCATCCAACCATAACCGTCCAGCAAGCCTACGAAGAGATTACTCACTCCTGGTACTAAGCATCATGAAATTGGTGATGGAGGATGATTGATGATGACGATGGCGGCGAATCCCCCTCTCCGGAGCCCAGAACGGACTCCAGATCTGGCCTCCCGATGAAGAACAGGAGGTGGCGGCGACTCCGTATCGTGAAATGCGATGAAACTTTCTCTCCTATTTTTTTCTTGGGAAATAGGAATTTATAGTATCCAAATTAGGGTCAGCGGGGCCTCGTGGGCCCCACTACCCACCATGGCGCGCCATAGGGGGGGTGGCGCGCCCTGGTTCCTAGTGGGCAGCAGCCCCCCTCCAGTGGGTCTTTGCTCCAGTATTTTTCTTTTATTCCAAAATAATTATCCAAAAAGTTTCGTCCAATTCCGATAACTTTTATTTGTGCACAAAAACAACACCATGGCAATTCTACTGAAAACATCGTCAGTTCGGGTTAGTTTCATTCAAATCATGCAAATTAGAGTCCAAAACAAGAGCAAAAGTGTTTGGAAAAGTAGATACGACGGATACGTATCAACTCCCCCAAGCTTAACTCATTGCTTGTCCTCAAGCAATTCAGTTGACAAACTGAAAGTGATAAAGAAAAACTTTTACGAACTCTTTTGTTCTTGTGTCCATATATATGCTTAAATAATACCCAGGTTTTTAGCAAAGATCATGACTAACCATGCAAATGATAACTCTCCGAAATTATATTCACTCATATCAATGGCATAATCAACTAGCGAGCAATAATAAAATATCTCAAATTCTAACACTTCGTCAAAACAATCATGATGTAATATGACAATAATGGTATCTCGCTAGCCCTTTCTGAAACCGCAAAACATAAATACAGAGCACCTCCAAAGTTCAAGCAGCGACTAGACATTGTAATTCATGGTATAATAGATCCAGTCATGATGCACACAACATTAACTATACACAATGCATGAGAATGACAATAGTGCTCTCAGGACTGGTGCTTGTTTGAGAAGGTGACGACTCAACAATAAAAGTAAAATAACATAAAAGTAAATAGATAGACCCTTCGCAGAGGGAAGCAGGGATTCACAGAGGTGCCAGAGCTCATAGCTTAAATCAGAGATAAATAAAATTTTGGGAGGTGTACCTTTCCTGTCAACGTTACGACCAAGAGTTTACAATATCTTCCATGCTAAACACATTAGCGCCGGTTCCCAAGCGGTAAACGTAAAGTTTACTCCCCCTCCTCCAACAAACACAAGCCATGGCTAGCCGAATCCTCGGGTGCCCTCCATACCAACAACTTTCCAGGGGAGTTTTGTTTAATTATTTGCAATTTTAATCATGGGACTGGGCATCCCGATTACCGGCCCCTCTCCTGCAAGTACAAGTGAATAAACACTCATCATGAGAATAAACCGCTTAGCATGGAAGATACTGACCACCCGCTGTCGCTCCATGAGCGGTACGAGCACACAAAACATATGTTCATTTGAATTTTTAGAGGTGGCACATGCAAATTTACTTGGAACGGCAGAGTAATACCGCATATAGGTGGATATAGTGGACTCATCTGGAACAACTTGGGTTTAAGGATTTGGATGCACAAACAGTATTCCCGTTTAGTACAGGCGAAGGCTAGCAATTAGATTGAGAAGCGACCAACTAGAGAGCAAAAACGGTCATAATCATGCATCATGAATAATTAACATTGAATACTAGCATGAGTAGGATATAAAGGCCATGAACATAAATATAGTGGAGTCTATGTTGGTTTTGAATCAACTACATGCATGAACATGTGCCAAGTCAAGCCACTTGAAATATTCAGAGGAGGATACCATATCATCATACTACTCCCTCCGTTCCGATTTACTCATCGTGGATTTAGTTCAAATTTGAACTAAAACCACGACGAGTAAATCGGAACGGAGGGAGTACATCACAACCATTTTAATGCATGTTGACACCCAAGATAAATCATTATCCACTCCTAGCTACTTAAGCATGGCATGAGCAACTATAATCTCTAATTGCCATCATAAACATGTTTAATGATAATATGCTGAATCATGGATACCGAGTTAAACATATTTACAAAAACAAAAACAAGTTGAGTTCATACCCGCCTTTCTTTGCCACAGTCACTTCATCAAATATTGTCATTATTGCCTTTCACTTGCACGACCAAATGATATGAAAATAATAATAGTGCAAAAGTGCCGTGGACTAAGCTAGAATTTGCAAACATTTTATTCAAAGGAGAAGACAACATAATGTGGGCTCTTTGTCAGATCAACAATTATGCATATGAGAGCCACTCGACATTTTCATCGTGGTCTTCTCCTTAGTACTACTCAACAAAAGGAAAAGAATTTCAGAGAAACACACTGAAATATTTTGGAGTTTTTAGTTTTTCTTGAAGGATGAAAATTAGTAAGGAAAAACAAAAATGAGAAAAACTATTTACACGGGAAAGCTCCCAACAAGCAAAAGAAGAAATGAGAAATCTTTTTGGGTTTTCTTTTAATACTACAACTAATTTAAACTAGAAAGAAAAACCGAAAAGAAGTGATTATCTTTGGGGTTTTTTCAAATTTTTTCAAATACAAGAAGAAAGCGAGAAAATAAATCTAACATGGATTATACCATGAAGGAGGATGAACACCGACAACCGGAATGAAGTGTGTGAACATGAATGTAATGTTGGTGGGAAATACGTACTCCCCAAGCTTAGGCTTTTGCCTAGATTGGTAATCACCATCCTTGGCCTGGGTAATAATCAAAGTGATAGCTCGTGGAGGCTCTAGGGGCAGCCTCCACAGCCAGACGGGAAGCCTCCACTGCTGCGTTGTACTCACACGCTTCTCTCTCATAAATGTAATATCTTCCTTTACTTTGGAAATCAAAGAGAGCAGGTGCAGACAAAATAACAGGTACAATAGGTTTTTTTATCGAACGTCAAGTTATAATTGTAATTCGTAGCTCCATACTTAAGAAACTTATGACGCTGCATTGCATAAAAGTCTAAAAATCTATCAGGTAAAATAGGATCATTGGGCAAAGGTGAGACTCTTAGCCTTGCAGCTACGCGGGAGGCATAAATTCCTCCATATAAATGACCACTATCAGCATTGCGTTGCAGCCTTCGTGCAACAATTGTTCTAAGGTCATATCATTTAATGCCTGTTAAAGCAGTATGTATGAGGCTCAAGTCTGGGGCACAGAGTGTACTGCAATCTTGTTTGCCCACAACGCATTTTCCATTAAAGAGTGCAAAGTAACGGATAGAAGGAAATTGTATACTTTTTATTCTAGCTTGTGTAACTCCTCTATCCTCACCGCAGTAGAGACTACTCAAGAACATCTCATAATCAGATTTTGGCGGTTCATCCAACGAACCCCAATATGGAATTTTGCATGCATCACAGAATTCTTCTAACGGCATACTATGAGTTCTATCATAAAGGCAAAATGAGGCTCTAGAATCACGAGAATGATACTTAAACTTTTTGGTGAACGAGTCGGTAAGATTGTAATGGTTTATACACTTATCTGTGATGAAGGGGGCGAGCTCAGTGTTGTGAACATACTGATCAAATTCTTCTTTAATACCTGCACCTATCATGAACACGTCACACGGCCATAGGCATGATCTGGTGTCAGTATCCCGCACCGAGCTTGCCCTTGGCTCAACATAGGATTGTCGTATCGAGCTCTCACTCGATGATGCCTCCGAGGACCTCCGCCTCGAAGAACTCCTCCTAAAGAGGTTCATTTTATTTGTGAACAATTTCTGAAAATTTTTGGGCCACAAAATGATATCAATAAAAGTTCACAAAACTGATAGCAACTACTCATATGGATGTCTAGAGGCTATATTAAGCATTCAAACTACTTGGAACTCGAAGAATCCAACATGCAAGCTCATTTTCAGTAGCACCAAGAGTAGCTAATTACTCAAAATATAAACCACTAAAGCAAAAACTAATTGCAGTAATGGAGGAGTTACACACCAAGTAGCAATCCCCCAAAACAGTTTCGGAAACGGAGCTCCGAGCAAAGAAATCGAAAATCTCAGGTTTGGGAGCGAGAACACGAGAGAGAGAGAGAGAGCTACAGGGATTTTTTCTGGAGGTGGGTGACGAAGTGAGCTGAGAGAGTTAGTGAGGGGGTCCTCGTGGGGCCCACTACCCACCAAGGCGCGCCCTGGGGGTGTGGCACGCCCTGGTGCCTAGTGGGCACCTGGGGCACCCCCCCCTGTGGTGTTTTCAGTACCAGAAATTCTTAAATATTCAGAAAAAAATCGTGTTAAAATTTCATGTCATTCTGAGCACTTTTATTTTTGGGCTATTTTTTATTGCATGGATAAATCAGAAAATAGGGTAAACATGGCATTTTATTGCATTTAACTAAAAATAACATAAACAAAAGGTAGGGATAGAAGGTTGTGCTTACTAAATTCATCGACCACATGCCTCTAAAAAAGAATCCATTAATAAGGTTGATCAAGTCTTATTAACAAACTATTTTCGATTAACATGAAACCGAAGAATCTTCTATAACACTAGGTTACCTCAACGGGAATATGCATATCCCCTATAATAAGTATTTCATATTTCTTTTTGGCAGTAGGAAGAGGGAGTTGAAAACTTCCAATAGTAATTGTCGAAGTATTTTCAATAACATTAATACCATTCACTTAAAATTGTTTCTTCGAAAAGTGCACCGTATGCTCATTACCATTGATATGAAAAGTGACCTTGCTTTTGTTGCGATCAATAGCAGCCCCTGTAGTATTCAAAAAGGGTCTACCAAGGATAATCGACATGTTGTCGTCCTCGGGCATATCAAGTATAACAAAGTCTATTAAGATAGTAACATTTGCAACTACAACGGGCACATCCTCACAAACACCGATAGGTATGGCAGTTGATTTGTCAGCCATTTGCAATGATATTTCAGTAGGTGTGAGTTTATTCAAATCATGTCTTTTATATAAAGAAAAAGGCATAACACTAACACCGGCTCCCAAATCACACAAGGCAGTTCTAACATAATTTGTTTTAATGGAGCATGGTATAGTTGGTATTCCTGGATCTCCTAGTTTCTTAGGTACTCCATCCTTAAAAGAATAGTTTGCAAGCATGGTGGAGATTTCGGCTTCAGTATTTTTCTTTTATTAGTGATAATATCCTTCATATATTTTGCATAAGGGGCCATCTTCAAAATATCAGTCAAACGAGTACGCAAAAAGATTGGCCTAAGCATTTCAGCAAAGCGTTCAAATTCTTTCTCATGCTTATTATTAGATGTTTTAGGTGGAAAGGGCATGGGTTTCTGAACCCATGGTTCTCTTTCTTTACCATGTTTTCTAGCAACAAAATCTCTTTTATCATAACGTTTATTTTTAGGATGTGGGTTATCAAGATCAACAACAGGTTCTATTTCAACATCATTATCTGGTTCTTTCTCATTATATGGTTGAGCATCTACATGAACATCATCATTTACATTTTCATTATCACTAGGTGAATGTTCATTGCTAGATTGTGTTTCAGCATCAGAAATAGAGACATCATTATTATTACCAGAAGGGTTTTCTATCTCAGGTTCACTAGAGGTATGCAAAGTCCTATCATTTTTCTTTTCCTTTTTTCTTTCTAGATGTACTAGGTGCATCAGTATTAATCCTTTGAGAGTCTTGTTCAACTCTTTTAGGGTGACCCTCAGGATAAAGTGGCTCCTGAGTCATTACCCTAACAACATGATCATTCATATTATTTTGCATCTCATTGAGCAATTCACTTTGATATTTAGCAACTTGTTCTAACTGGGTTTGAACCATAGAGGCATGTTTTCCTACACCTTTAACAATTTTTAATTCTAAACAACAAGTCACTCAAGCGATCAATCATATCGGCATTACGTTTCAGTTGTTTCATAACATAAGCATTGAAATGATCTTGCTTCATAATGTAATTGTCAAACTCATACATGCATTGACTAGGGTGTTTATTGTAAGGAATGTCACCTTCATCAAACTTTAAAACAGAATTTACCTCTACCACCTTTGGTGGTGTGTCAAGACCATGTATTTCTTCAATAGGTGGTAAATTCTTAACATCTTCAACTTTAATACCTTTTTCCTTGATACATTTCTTTGCCTCTTGCATATCTTCAGGACTGAGAAATAAGATACCCCTCTTCTTCGGAGTGGGTTTAGACGGTGCTTCAGGAAGTGTCCAATCATTATCATTCTTCAATATATTATTCAATAATTCCTCCGCTTGTTCAATAGTTCGTTCCCTGAAAACACAACCAGCACAATTATCTAGGTAGTCCCTAGAAGCATCGGTTAGTCCATTATAGAAGATATCAAGTATTTCATTTTTCTTAAGAGGATGATCAGGAAAAGCATTAAGTAATTGGAGAAGCCTCCCCCAAGCTTGTGGGAGACTCTCTTCTTCAGTTTGCACAAAGTTAAATATTTCCTGTAAGACAATTTGTTTCTTATGAGCAGGAAAATATTTTTCAGAGAAGTAATAAATCATATCCTAGGGACTACGCACACAACCAGGAGCAATAGTATTATACCATATCTTAGCATCACCCTTTAACAAGAAAGGAAATAATTTAAGAATATAGTAATAGCGATTTTTTCCTCATGAGCAAATAGGGTGGCTATATCATTTACTTTAGTAAGATGTGCCACAACGGTTTCAGTTTCATAGCCATGGAAATGATCAGATTCAACCAAAGTAATTAACTTAGGATCGACAAATAATTCATAATCCTTATCAGTAATAAAGATATGCGAAGTAGCAAATTCAGGATCATATTTCATTCTAGCATTCAAAGATTTTTCTTTCAACTTGCATAGCAATTTCTTAAGATCATATCTATCCTTACAAGCAAGAAAATTCCTAGCTACTTCTCCATCCATAACGTATCCTTCAGGTATCTCATGCAATTCATATCTAGGAGCGCTAGCCCCAATAGGTGAATCATAATCTTCAGTTTCAATAGTTTCATCAGTTTCAGTAATTTCATTGGTTCCAGCATTCTTAATTTCTTTAGCTTTAGCAATTTGTTCATCAAGAAATTTACCTAGTGGCACAGTATTATCAAGCAAAGTACTAGCATCATCAATAGAATTATTCCTAGCATCATGCATAGTAGAAGTGCCATCATCAATTACTTGCGACATATCAGAAATAATAGCAGGATGTGGTGTTGCAAGCTTACTTAAAACAGAAGGTGAATCAAGTGCAGAGCTAGATGGCAGTTCCTTACCTCCCCTCGTCTTAGAGGGGACGATCTTGGTTCTATCATGCTTAAGATTCTTCATAGTGATCAACAGATATAAATTCCAAGTGACTCGACAAATATAGCTATGCTTCCCGGCAACGGTGCTAGAAAAAGCTCTTGATAACCCACAATTATAGGGGATCGCAACAGTTTTCGAGGGTAGAATATTTGCTACTTGTGAGCTGCGTTAGGATTTCCTCAAAGAGGAGGGGATGATGCAGTACAGTAGAGATAAGTATTTCCCTCAGTTATGAAACCAACGTTATCAATCCAGTAGGAGAACCAAGCAACACTATGTGAACAGCACCTGCACACAGATAACAAATACTTGCAATCCAACGCGTAGAGGGGTTGTCAATCCCTCAACGGTATTGAGATAGATTAAATTGTATAGGATTTGATAAATAGATCTAACTAAAACACAAAATAAAATAAAGAAAAGAAAATTGCAGCAAGGTATTTTTGGTTTTAATATATGATAGAAAATAGACCCAGAGTCCATAGTTTTCACTAGAGGCTTCTCTTGAGAAAATAGCATACGGTGGGTAAACAAATTATTGTTGGGCAATTGATAGAAAAGCAAATAATTATGACGATATCCAAGGCTATGATCATGTATATAGGCATCACGTCCAAGATTAGTAGATC
The DNA here is from genome assembly GCA_011799875.1 of Thinopyrum elongatum. Taxonomy (NCBI): domain Eukaryota; kingdom Viridiplantae; phylum Streptophyta; class Magnoliopsida; order Poales; family Poaceae; genus Thinopyrum; species Thinopyrum elongatum. The sequence goes on from CM022297.1 coordinate 475,019,146, forward strand.
GAAACTATTCTGCATCTACTACTATTACTCCACACATCGACCACTATCCAACATGCATCTAGTGTATTAAGTTCATGGCAAAACGGAGTAATGCTTTAAGCAAGATGACATGATGTAGACAAGATAAACTCACGTATGAAATAAATCCCATCTTGTTACCCTTAATAGCAACGATACATGCGTGTCATGTCTCTTTCTGCCACTGAGACTGAGCACCGCAAGATCGAACCCATCACAAAGCACCTCTTCCCATGGCAAGATAAATCAATCTAGTTGGCCAAACCAAACCAATAAATCGGAGAAGAAATATGAGGCTATAACAATCATGCATAAAAGAGTTCAGAGAAAACTCAAATAATATTCATGGATAGATCAAATCATAAACTCACAATTTATCGGATCCCAACAAACACACCGAAAAAGTCATTACATCAAATAGATCTCCTAGAACATCAAGGAGAACATTGTATTGAAGATCAAAAAGAGAGAAGAAGCCATCTAGCTCATAACTACGGCCCCGTAGGTCTGTGGTAAACTACTCACGCATCATCCGAGGGGCATCAAGGATGATGAAGAACCCCTCCGTGATCGTTGCCCCCTCCGACAGAGTGCCGGAAAAGGCCTCTAGATTGGATCTCGTGGTTCTGGAAATTGCGGTGGCAGAAAAAGTATTTCGTCGACTCCCATGAGGGTTTTGGGAATTTAGAGTATTTATAGAGGCGGAGGTAGGTCAAACGAAGCCACATGGGCCCCACTACCCACCATGGCGTGACAGAGGCCCCTGGCGCGCCCTGGTGCCTAGTGGCCCACTGGCCCATCTTCTCGTGGCCTCCAGAAGCTTCCAAGGTCTCTTCTTGCCAGAAAAAAATCTTCAAAAAGTTTCATGGCATTTGGACTTCGTTTGGTATTGATATTCTACAAAGTAAAAAACAAGCAAAAAAATAGCAACTGGCACTGGGCACTAAGTTAATAGCTTAGTCCCAAAAAATGATATAAAGTTGCTAGTAAATGTATATAAAACATCAAGGATTGATAATATAATAGCATGGAACAATAAAAAATTATAGATACGTTGGAGACGTATCAAGCATCCCCAAGCTTAATTCCTGCTCGTCCTCGAGTAGGTAAATGATAAAAATAGAATTTTTGATGTGGAATGCTACCTATCATGTTCATCACATATTCTTTTCTTTTGTAGCATGGACATTTAGACTTTAAGTGATTCAAAGCAATAGTTTATAATTTGACATAAAGACATCAATACTCAAGCATATCAACAAGCAACCATGTCTTTCAAAATATCAATGCTAAAGCAAGTTATCCCTAGCCCATTATGCTCAATCATTGATCCATTCATGTACCACACTCAAATATTAGCTACATCCAATGCACAAGTATGACAATAGTGTTCCCTAGTTAGTGCTTTATAAGAGAAGATGGAGACTCAAAATAAAAATAAAAATTGCATAAAAGTAAATAGAAGGGCCCTTCGCAGAGGGAAGTAGAGATTTGTAGAGGTGCCAGAGCTCAAAGCTTAAATTGAGAGATAAAATATTTTGAGAGGCATGCTTTTCCTGTCAATGAAAACGACCGAGAATTCCCAATATCTTCCATGCTAGATAAATCATAAGCAGTTCCCAAACAGAAAATAAAGTTTATTTCATTTCCACCATTCTTACACAATCCATGGCTAGCCGTATCCACGGGTGCCTTCCATACCAACACTTTCCAAGAATTTATTATGAACAACATATATAAAGTTTTTTTTTATTTCGGGACTGGGCATCCCTATTACCTTCCACACTCTCATGCAATGACAAGTGAATAAACACTCATCTTGAGAATAACATAACTAGCATGGAAAATATTGCCTACCCCCTGCCGCTTCATGAGCGGTATGGGCACACAAAAAGGAAATTTATTTTGAACATTAGAGTTGGCACATACAAATTTACTTGGAACAATATGGAAACATATAGGTAGGTATGGTGGACTCAATTGGCACAACTTTGGTTTAGGATTTGGATGCACAAGCATCATTCCCGCTTAGTACAAATGAAGGCTAGCAAATAGGTTGAGAAGTGACCAACCAAAAAATGAAAACGGTCATAAACGAGCATTGAACATAATTAACACTGGATAATGCACCACAAGTAGGATGTAATTTCGTTGCATAACTATTGACTTTCGTGCTTGCATAGGGAATCACAAACCTTAACACCAATATTCTTACTAAAGCATAATTACTCACCAACATGACTCACATATCACTATCTCCATATCGCAAAACTATTGCAAGGAATCAAGTTTTAATATCCAATGATCTTCAAGAAAGTTTTTATTATATCCCTCTTGAATATCTATCACTTCGGGACCAAATTCATATCTCGTGCAAATTACGATTACTATTCTTAACTCTCAAAAAGATCTTAGTGAAGCATGAGAGCATAAATATTTCTTTAAAATTTATCATATCAACTCTCAAAATAATTTAAGCGAAGCATGAGAGTGCATTTCTTTAAAAAAATATCTAACTCTCAAATTAATATAAGTGAAGCATGAGAGCATGCATATTTCTTTAAGATTTACTAACTCTCAAAATGATATAAGTGAATCATGAGAGCATATTTATTTAAAATATAACCACCGCTGTGCTCAAAAAGATATAAGTGAAGTACTAGAGCAATTCCCTAGCTCAAAAAATTTAGGTGAAGCACATAGAGCAATTCTAACAAATCAAGATATCATTATGGCTCTCTCTCAAACAAGTGTGTTCAGCAAGGATGATTGTGACAAACTAAAATGCAAAACAAGCAAAGACTCATATAATACAAGACGCTCCAAGCAAAACTCATGATATGTGATGAATAAAAATATAGCTCCAAGTAAAATTACCGATGGTCGTTAGAAGAAAGAAGGGGATACCTTCCGGGGCATCCCCAAGCTTAGTTGCTTGGGAGTCCTTGAATATTACCTTGGGGTGCCTTAGGCATCCCCAAGCTTAGGCTCTTGCCACTCCTTATTCCTCCATCCATCGTGATCTCACCCAAAACTTGAAAACTTCAATCACATAAAACTTAACAAAACCTTCGTGAGATCCGTTAGTATAATAAAACAAATCACCACATTAAGTACTGTTGTAAACCCATTCATATTTTGTTATTGCATTATACATATTGTATTATAACTTTACCATGGCTTATACCCCCCGATACAATCCATAGATTCATCAAATAAGCAAACAATGCAACGAAAACAGAATCTGTCAAAAACAGAACAGTCCGTAGCAATCTGAATATTACTGATACTTCTGTAACTCTAAAAATTCTGAAAAATTAGGACGACGTGGGAATTTTTTATATCAATTCTGTGTAAAACATTCAGAGCAAAAACACATTTATGTGAATTTAAAAAATTCCAGATCTGGGCGCAAAAGTTTCTGTTTTTCAACAGGATCAAATCAACTATCATCCAACATAATCCTAAAGACTTCACTTGGCACAAACACTAATTAAAACATGAAAACACAATAATAACAGTAGCATAATTGCATATTTATTGAAAAAAAGAAAGGAAAACAAAAATTTAAAAGATAACTATTTGGTTGCCTCCCAACAAGCGCTATTATTTTATGCCCCTAGCTAGGCATAATGCATAGTTTCAAGTATTGTCCTCTTTAGTTCTAACTCATCAATCACACACCCATAATTCCTAAGATATCTAGCATGCATATTCTTAATTATCACACTCCTAGGGATAAAGTTAAATAATTCATTCTTGCAAGTAGGTTTCTTTATCAACTCAACAAAATTGGGGTAAACACTAATCATTTTTAGATCTTCGTTATTGCTACTAGAAGTGGCACCCTTGTTCTTAGGAACATAAATAAATTTGTAATTCTTACTAGGGGGAGTCTTTTCAATTGTTTTAACAGAAGAAAAAGCGGACCCCAAATTATTAATAATTTCCTCCAACTTATCAATCCTAGCAGGACTTTCTTCTACCCTTTCATCAACTACGAGTTCTTTCTCCTTCAGAATTTTAAGGGTATTCCCTATCTTTCATACAAATTAGGTGACATAATTATGGATCTTTTTATCAAGATATTCAATATGTTCTATGGTAGGCATTTTCTTTTCTATAGCATCTAATCTTTGCATGACATGTTCCAAAGTTAAGACTGTTTCATTAATAGTGATAAGCGGTGATCCCACAAAATTTCCCATAGCATTGAGAGCATCCATAGTGGGACAACTCAAGAAATTCCCTTCGGTAATAGTATCAAGAACAAATCTATACCAAGTAGTAATGCCTACGTAAAAATTGCGAAGGAAGTCTGTAGTGGATTACTTGCGAGTTGATCTATTATGAGCATCACAAATCCTATACCAAGCATCTTTTAAAGTTTCTCTGCCCCTTTGCTTAAAATTATGAACTTCATTTTCAGGGGTACACGAAACAAGAGAGGAGCTAGCCATAGCGATAAAGCGAACAAAAAGGCAAACGAAAAATATTTTTGTATTTTTTTGTAAAACTTTTTAGAAGTGGGGGAGAAAATGTGAGGCAAATGGCAAATAAAGTAAATTGTAAGGAGATGAAAATTTATGCGTAGGTACTTGATAGATGTTGATGATGTCTCCCCGGCAACGGTGCAAAAATTCTTCCTGCTACTTGTAAGCTACGTTGGGATTTCCCCGAAGAGGAGGGGATGATGCAGTACAGTAGAGATAAATATTTACCTCAGTTATGAAACCAAGGTTATCAATCCAGTAGGAGAACCAAGCAACACTATATAAACAACACCTGCACATAAATAACAAATACTTGCAACCCAACACATAGAGGGGTTGTCAATCCCTCAACGGTATTGAGATAGATTAAACTGTATAGGATTTGATAAATAGATCTAACTATAAAAGAAAATTGCAGCAAGGTATTTTTGGTTTTAATATATGATAGAGAATAGACCTGGGACCCATAGTTTTCAATAGAGGCTTCTCTCGAGAAAATAGCATACGGTGGGTAAAGAAATTACTGTTGGGCAATTGATAGAAAAGCAAATAATTATGACAATATCCAAGGCAATGATCATGTATATAGGCACCACGTCCAAGATTACTAGACCGAAATGATTCTGCATCTACTACTATTACTCCACACATCGACCGCTATCCAACATGCATCTAGTGTATTAAGTTCATGGAAAAATGGAGTAATGCTTTAAGCAAGATGACATGATGTAGACAAGATAAACTCACGTATGAAATAAATCCCATCTTATTACCCTTAATAGCAATGATACATGCGTGTCATTTCTCTTTCTGTCACTGAGATTGAGCACCGCAAGATCGAACCCATCACAAAGCACCTCTTCCCATGGCAATATAAATCAATCTAGTTGGACAAACCAAACCAAACCAATAAATCGGAGAAGAAATACGAGGATATAAAAATCATGCATAAAAGAGTTCAGAGAAAACTCAAATAATATCATGGATAGATCAAATCATAAACTCACAATTCATCGGATCCCAACAAACACACCGCAAAAAGTCATTACATCAAATAGATCTCCAAGAACATCAAGGAGAACATTGTATTGAAGATCAAAAAGAGAGAAGAAGCCATCTAGCTACTAAGTACGGCCCCATGGGTCTGTGGTAAACTACTCACGCATCATCGGAGGGGCAGCAAGGATGATGAAGAACCCCTCCGTGATCGTTGCCCCCTCCGGGAGAGTGCCGGAAAAGGCCTCTAGATTGGATCTCGTGGTTCTGGAACTTGCGGCGGAGGAAAAAGTATTTTGTTGACTCCCGTGAGGGTTTTGAGAATTTAGAGAATTTATAGAGTCGGAGGTAGGTCAAACAGAGCCACGTGGGCCCCACTACCCACCAGGGCGCGATAGAGGCCCCTGGCGCGCCCTGGTGCCTAGTGGCCCACTGGCCCATCTTCTCGTGGCCTCTAGAAGCTTCCAAGGTCTCTTCTTGCCAGAAAAAAAATCTCCAAAAAGTTTCATGGCATTTGGACTTCGTTTGGTATTGATATTCTGGAAAGTAAAAACAAGCAAAAAAACAGCAACTGGCATTGGGCACTAAGTTAATAGGTTAGTCCCAAAAATGATATAAAGTTGCTAGTAAATGTATATAAAACATCCAAGATTGATAATATAATAGCATGGAACAATAAAAAATTGTAGATACATTGGAGACGTATCAGTATTCAACCCAAATTTATTGATTCAACACAAGGGGAGCCAAAGAATATTTGCAAGTATTAGCAGTTGAGTTGTCAATTCAACCACACTTGGAGAACTAAGTATCGGTAGCAGAGTGATTAGTAGCACGGTAATATGATAATTTGATAGCAGTAGTAGCAATAGTAATAGTAGCAGTAACGGCAACAGTAGTAAATTGGTAGCAATTGTAATAGTAGCAGCAACAATAGTAACTTAGCAAAGGTCAATATATGAAAAGCTCATAGGCATTGGATCAGTGATGGATAATTATGTTGGATGACATTCATCATGTAACAGTTATAACTTAGGGCGACTCAGAACTAGCTCCAATTCATCAATGTAATGTAGGCATGTATTCCGTATATAGTCATACATGCTTATGGAAAAGAACTTGCATGACATCTTTTGTCCTACCCTCCCGTGGTAGTGGGGTCCATAAGGAAACTAAGGGATATTAAGGCCTCCTTTTAATAGAGAACCGAAACAAAGCATTAACACATAGTGAATACATGAACTCCTCAAATTACGCTAGTCACCGGAAAGAATCCCAATTACATTCAACTTGGGGTATGCGGATCATAACATGTAATAGGTGCATACAAATTTCATGGTAGGATCAAGAACACAAATATATTCGCGAAAACATAAACAGTTCAGATCTGAAATCATGGCACTCAGGCCCTAGTGACAAGCATTAAGCATAGCAAAGTCATAGCAACATAAATCTCAGAACATAATGGATACTAGGGATCAAGCCCTAACAAAACTAACTCGATTACATGATACATCTCATCCAACCATCACCGTCTAGCAAGCCTACGAAGAGATTACTCACTCCCAGCGCTGAGCATCATGAAATTGGCGATGGAGGATGGTTGATAATGATGATGGCGGCGAATCCCCCTCTCCGGAGCCCAGAACGGACTCCAGATCTGGCCTCCCGATGAAGAACATGAGGTGGCGGCGGCTCCGTATCTTGAAACGCGATGAAACTTTCACTCCTATTTTTTTCTCAGAAAATAGGAATTTATAGTATCTAGATTAGGGTCAGCGGAGCCTCGTGGGTCCCACTACCCACCAGGGTCCGCTATAGGGGGGTGGCGCGCCCTGGTGCCTAGTGGGCAGCAGAGCCCCCCCTCCAGTGGGTCTTTGCTCCAGTATTTTTCTTTTATTCCAAAATAATTCTCGAAAAAGTTTCGTCCAATTCTGAGAACTTTTATTTCTGCACAAAAACAACACCATGGCAATTCTGCTGAAAACTTCGTCAGTCCGGGTTAGTTTCATTCAAACCATGCAAATTAGAGTCCAAAACAAGGGCAAAAGTGTTTGGAAAAGTAGATACGTCGGAGACGTATCAGTTACCACGAAGGCTCACCCTCTTCTCTTTGAGATATCACCAAAAAGGTGATTCTCGATCACTTGTGGCTAGCTTGTTCCTCCACTTTAGAGATGGCAAGCTCCGTGACCACTTTTGTTAGTATAAATAGTTGGATAAAAACCCCGCTGCAATTTTTATTAATGATTAAAGAGTAAACAAAACAGAGTAGTACAATAGGCTTGAGTTAAGCCCCTCAAAATATAAGAAGAAGAAGAAGAAGAACTACTAAAGCTAAGAAGAAATCTAAAAAAGAGGAAGCGGATGAAGAAAAAGAAGAAGAAAAAGCCTATAGAGCTAGAAAAGAAAGGAAAAGGCAAGAAGAATAAGAAGAAAGGGAGAGAGGTTACAACTGGTCATTAAGCCACGCAATGAACTGAGTAGCATATTTCCTTTTTATCCTGTGCTTAAGCGAGTTGAGCTTCACGAAGTAAGTCTCTTTCCACCTATGAAAAGATGGCTGGATATTTTGGAAGATGAAATTATTCCCTGTAATGCAAATCACCCATGCAGCTAAGATGATAATTTACATGAAAAGGGCACATTCAGTTTCTACTTGAGATCTCCAAAAGCCTCCATAACAAAGAGAGAAGAAGACCTGATTGGGCAGACATACTCCCAGCAAGTGGCAGCAAAAGGGCAGCTCTAGAACAAATGTTGCAGGGTTTCCTCAACCTAATTGTGAAGTGTAGCACAATTATATGATTCCAGGAAAAAGGTCTTTGTTCTAAGAAGATTTCTAGTGTTGAGCCTATCATGTAAGAGCTTCCAAAAGAAAACCTTGCATTTTTGTTGGCAAGAGCTATTCCAAACCCACTAGAAACAAGGTGGTACAATTTTCACTCCTATCATCACTTTATATGCTTTTGAAGATGAAAAGGCAGCATAGCCCCATATATAGGTCCAAGTGTTAGAACATTCGATGTACTCAGATCCTCTTAGTGTGTCACAAATAGATTCCATATATTTGAACTCTTGGAATGCTTGAATGTATAATGGGAGATGGAATAAGTCTTCCATAAACTCCAATTGCATTACCTGGGCCACAGAAATGTGTTGGTCTTTTGTGAAGGAGAGCAAACATGGGAAGCAGTTGTGGAAGCATTCAGAGTGCCATAGGTTAGTCCAGAAGAGAATACTTTTTCCATCACCCACATGATACCTAGCCATGGATTTATAGAGCTCAATGAGATTTAGGTTTCCTTTCCACCAAAATGATCCTTCAAAGATTTCTCCACAGAGTTTTCCATTGTCATAGTAAGTTTCCTAGACCAGGTTAACCCATGGAATGTTTACTCTGTTCTAGAATTTGTGAATAATTATGAAAAGAAGAGCTTTATTCTGGACACTAATATCCAAGATCCCTAAGCCCCTTGATTCTTTGGCCTACAGACTATGGATCAGGCAACCATTGCTGGCCTATGGTCCTCCATATCTGGTCCTCTCCATAGACAATGTCTTAGATATGTTGCCACTTGCTTTTTGATGGTTACAGGAATGTATAGACAGTGAGTGTAACAAGCACAGGTTTTTACCAAGAAGAGCCTACCAGCCATAGTCATGAATGTAGCAATACCAGCCAGTTTTCTTGCAACTCTATTCACCAAGGGCAAACATTGCTCAATAGAAGGCTTTGACGGGCCCAAAGGAAGATCAAGGTATGTTAGGGGGAAATCTTCTCTTCTGCAATTAAAAGTTTTAATGAGAGTGATCACTTTCTCCTCAACAATATTGATGGAGATAAGGTTTGACTTGCTATAATTCACCCTGAGACCAGTGGCAGAAGCAAAGGAATTTAGCAAGGCTTTAAGGAAAAAGAGTTGTTTGGAGTCAGCCTTCATTATCACAAGTGTGTCATCAGCATACTGAGTAATTGGAAAGTCGGGGCATGAAGTGACTTGGAGGGGTGAGTGAGAAGGCCCAAGTGAATAGATTTGTTCGATATAGATTGGAGAAGATCAACAGCCATCACAAACAAGAAAGTAGGTCACCTTTCCTCACCCCCCCTTCTATAGTAAATTGTTTTCCCAGGAACACCATTTAGCATAACAACAGAAGAAGCAGATTTGAATATCATTTGCATCCAGACAATCCATCTGTACTGAAAGCCTTTTGCTTTGAGGGTATCAATCATAGCTTGGTGTTCAATAGTGTCAAAGGCTTTTTCGAAATCCAATTTGAGAACTACCACTTTCTCTTTTGATTTATGACATTGGTACAGATACTCAAAAGACAAACCAAGAGGTGCCACGAGGGGCCCACAAGCCTGGGGGCGCCCTCTAGGGCGCGCCTCCCGAGCTTGTTGCTCCCTCGTAGCTCGTCAGGTCTTCTCCCAAACCTTCTAGTGTCCCATCTGGTCCAGGAAAAATTAATCCAAAGTTTTTTCTCTGTTTGGACACTGTTTGATATTGATCTCCTGTAAAGCCAAAAACAAGCAAAAAAACTGGCACTGGGCACTAGGTTAATAGGTTAGTCCCCAAAAATGATATATAATTACATAATAAACATCCAAAATTGATACTACAATAGCATGGAACAATCAAAAATTATAGATACGTTGGAGACGTATCAGTCATGTTCCGCATCGTCTTCGGGTGGGGCAAACTGCCCCACGTTGTTTGTCTCTGATGTTTCTTTGTCGTCCTGCCAGACTACGGATGGCTTAAAGAGTCGTTCGAGGAAGGTGTTATCGGGGACCTTATCCCGCTTGGCGCCCATTCGGGCGAGGATATCTGCGGCCTGGTTGCTATCTCGATGTATATGATGAATTTCGAGCCCCTCGAACCTGGCCGAGATCCTTAAGACGGCTTTCCAGTAAGTTGTAATCCTCGGGTCCTTTGCATTGAATTCGCCATTGACTTGTGCGATGGCGAGGTTGGATTCTCCTCGGACCCCGAGGCATTCGACGCCCATTGAAACTGCTATCCAGAGTCCGTGTAAAAGGGCTATGTATTCGGTCGCATTATTGGAGTCGGTGTACATAATTTGTAACACGTATCAAATGTTGTCGCCCGTAGGCGACATAAGCACTACTCCAGCCCCTAGACGAGCAAGAATTTTGGAACCATTAAAATACATGGTCCATTGTGAATATGTGTTGTACTCTCGAGGGAGTTCAGCCTCCATCCATTCGGCTACAAAGTCGGCTAGTGAGACGTCCATTTTGCATCATGCTTTTATATTGATATTTATTGCATTATGGGCTGTTATTACACATTATGGTACAATACTTATGCTTTTTCTCTCTTATTTTACAATATTTATATGAAGAGGGAGAATGCCGGTAGCTGGAATTCTGGACCGGAAAGGAGCAAATCTGAGAAACCTATTCTTCACAACTCCAAAAGTCCTGAAAATTTACGAAGAATTATTTTGGAAAATATAAAAAATATTGGGTGAAGAAATACCAGAGGGGGACCCACCAGGTGGCCACAGGCTTGGGGGCGTGCCCTACCCCCCTGGGCGCGCCCCTAGGGCTTGTGGGCCCCCTGGCAGGTCTCCGGTGTCCATCTTCTACTATATGAAGGATTTTTACCTGGAAAAAATCATAAGAAAGCTTTTGGGACGAAGCGCCACCGTCTCGAGGCAGAACCTGGGCAGAAGCAATCTAGGGCTCCGGCGGAGCTGTTCTGCCGGGGAAACTTCCCTCCGGGAGGGGGAAATCGAAGCCATCTTCATCACCAACGATCCTCTCATCGATAGAGGGTCAATCTCCATCAACATCTTCACCAGCACCATATCCTCTCAAACCCTAGTTCATCTCTTGTATTCAATCTTTGTCTCAAAACCTCAGATTGGTACCTATGGGTTGCTAGTAGTGTTGATTACTCCTTGTAGTTGATGCTAGTTGGTTTATTCGGTGGAAGATCATATGTTTCGATCCTTAATGATATTCAATACCCCTCTGATTATGAACATGAATATGCTTTGTGAGTAGTTACGTTTGTTCCTGAGGACATGGGAGAAGTCTTGTTATAAGTAATCATGTGAATTTGGTATTCGTTCGATATTTTGATGAGATGTATGTTGTCTTTCCTCTAGTGGTGTTATGTGAACGTCGACTACATGACACTTCACCATGATTTGGGCCTAGGGTAAGGCATTGGTAAGTAATAAGTAGATGATGGGTTGCTAGAGTGATAGAAGCTTAAACCCTAGTTTATGCGTTGCTTCGTAAGGGGCTAATTTGGATCCACATGTTTCATGCAATGGTTAGATTTATCTTAATTCTTCTTTCATAGTTGCGGATGCTTGCGAGAGTGGTTAATTATAAGTGGGAGGCTTGTCCAAGTAAGCACATCACCCAAGCACCGGTCCACCCACATATCAAATTATCAAAGTAACGAATATGAATCATATGAGCATGATGAAAACTAACTTGACAACAATTCCCATGTGTCCTCGGGAGCGCTTTGCTTTATATAAGAGTTCGTCCAGGCTTATCCTTTGCTACAAAAAGGATTGGATCACTGTAACACCCCCAGTGGTTAACTACAGTAATCCCATTTTGATTATGCCACGTCAGCATGATTAACAGTGTCTGATCATCATTTGCATCATAATGCATTTCAGCTTCTAACTCAAAATCCAAATTTAAATGAAAGTGGAAAATAAAAGTTGTTCAAACTGGAAAACTAAAATGTGCCTCATGTTGCAAATATTCTCATAGCATTTATAAAAATGATTGCAACATTTGTTGGAATTGTAAAAGGACTCGAACAACAAGGAACAGCAGCAACATAGCACTATTCAATCCTTTTTCAATTTAAATAAAATCCAAACAAAAAGATATGGACCCCAAACCAATTTCTAGCAGTGACAGATAATGCACTGTAAATAATGGAGCAAGTCTCGTATTTTACAAAAGTCCTTTGGAATAAAAATAAAAGAGAAAACAGAAAAGGAAAAAAAAAAAAGGAAATATCCCCCCCCTCGGACCAACTGGGCCGTGGCCCAGCTGGCCACCAGGCCACACCCGGCCGGCCATCCCCCCTGGCCGGCCCACCCCCACTCTCCCTTAACCCCCTCCCCACCAAACCCTAATCCCCCCCTCGCTCCTCTCCCCCCCCGATCCCCGTACCCAGAAATTCTGGATCGGGATCGAACCCCGTCCCCGCCCGCCTCGCGCCCTCGCCGCCGCCTTCTCCCCGCCATCGCCGGCCTGCCTGCCCCGCCCCGACCGCCTCCTCCCTTCCACGCTCGCAGCCCCGCGCTCACCCCCCCTCGGCGCCCGCGCCACCTCACCCTCCACCGCCCGAAGCCTGTCCCCCAACTCGCCCCTCCCACCTCTCCGCCGTCCCCACCCCTCCTCCCCGCGCCGATCTGCCTCGCCTGTCGCCTCTCCTACCCTCCTCCTCCACTCGACCCCCTCCCCTGATCGGACCGGGAAGGCGCCCGCCCATCCCTCCCCGTCGCCCGTCGCCGCGCTCCCCCCTCGCCTGCTCGCCTCCTCCGCCTCGCCGCCCGCCCGCTGCTTACCTCCCTACCCCTGCCCTCCCCGTCTCCTCCCGAATCGCTCACAGCGTCTCCACCTCTCCTCCTGCCCGACGCCGTCGCCGACTCGGCCGCATCGTCGCCGTCTCTTCCTCGCCTCGCCATCATCCCCGTCCGGCCCCCTGTGAGCCGCCCCTCTCCCCTCCTCTCCTCCTCCTGACGCCGCGCCCACATCCCTCCGTCGCGCTCCGCCCTCTCCCTGCCTCACCGCGTGCGCTCTCGCCCGCCCTGCTCTCCATTCACAGGTCTCCCCCCGCTGCCCCGGCTCCACCCCTCGCCTCCTCTCTCCTTCCACTTCCACCCTCCCTTCCGCTCCCCTTCCCCTGCCCCTCCCCTCCTCTGCCTCCCCCCCGCGCTTCCCCGCTCACGCTCCGCTCCTCCCCTCCTCACCCGCCTGGCCGCACCCGTGCGCCCTTATGCGCACCTACATTCCGGTGGCCCAAACGGCACAACCCGGACATGTCCGGCCGTGCCACTGACCGGTGGGCCCAGCCCCCCCTGAGCAATGACAGATGGGGCCCAGCCCCTAAAACGAATTAAAAGAAAGTTAATAAAAAAATAATATTTAAAATAAATAAAAATAATTAATTAGTTAATTAATTAAGTTAATTAATCCTGATTAGGTTAATCTAATTAAGTAGTTAGTGTTAATTAAACAGTAAATTAATTAGTTAATCACTAATTAACCTAACAGCCTATGACAGGTGGGACCCACTGGTCCTGACGTCATGCTGACGTCATGCTGACTTCAGCAAGACACTGTTTCGGATAATGTTATTTAAATAATTAATTAATTCCAGAAATTAATAAAACTTTAGAAATCATATAAATAATCCTAGCTCATGAAAATACTTTGTACATGAAAGTTGCTCAACGACGAGACGAATCTGAATACTCGTTCCGTTCGTCCTTCACGCGTCCCTAACTATCCGAACTTGCAACCGTTCCCCTCTTATCCTCTGTCCGATAATTCCAAAGACCCGGAATCGTCTATTCTCCCTCTCCGTCTGTTACGTGTGATGCTGCTTAGACTACCCCTAGCACCGTGTATCGTATTTGTCATGCTCATGTTTGCTATATATTTATACTGTTTCCTCCCCCTCTTCTCTCCTCTCTCTCTCGATAGCCCCCGACCCCGACGTCGCCGCGTCGCCCCGAACCGCGCAGCTCCGGATCCCGAAGACCCATGACGAGACCTTGCCCTTGCCGCCGAGCAACCAGGCAGCCCCCCTCCTTGAGCATACCATCCCCATTCTAATTTCTCATGCTTGCATTAGATTACTTCTGCTGCTGCTTTACCTATTTCGGATGCATAGCCTGTTCATTGTAACCTGCTGTTGATAATTACCTACTATCCTAAACTGTTTAGTCTAGGCTGGGTAGAGACCTATCAGTGACCCCACTTATCCCGACTGCCGCCGCGCTGGATCGTCAGAAGACCCGATCAACGGGATTGAAGACCTGGACCGGACCGACACCGCACATCACCCCCCCCTTATTTGTAACGAACACTGCACAGCGTTACTATCGAGTGCCGAGGGTGAAACCTCTTGTAGCACTTCTGATGTTAACTCTGTAAGTAGCTATTGGTCGTGTGTCATCGAGGGTGATTTCCTCCTTCACCGCTTCCGATAACGACGCTGTCGTACAACACCTCAAGTGTGGACCCAGTGAGGTGATTCCTCCTAGTTCACCCTTGACGGATACATCGAGTGGGAATTCAATGAGGTATACCTCGGATTCCCTGATGTTTGGACACACGGATACTGGACCTTACAATGTTACTTGGAAAGGCGGGTCGACCCTGAGGGGTACCCGCGTGTGATGTGAAGGCGGGTTGCCATGTGTGGTGCCCGAGTGGTGAATACGAGGCGCGGCCGGGCATTCTTGGCCCTTGCCGCAAGTCCTCGAGACGGGGCGACGGGGTCAATCTTTTCGTGATTCTCTGCTCGTTACCGCAAGCCCCTAGTCCTAGCGATTTGGATTTTTGATCCGAGCAGACCTCTGGTCTGATAAATGTTGCAGGGTTTCCTCAACCTAATTTGTGAAGTGTGCACATTATATGATTCCAGGAAAAAGGTCTTTGTTCTAAGAAATTTCTAGTGTTGAGCCTATCATGTAAGAGCTTCCAAAAGAAAACCTTGCATTTTGTTCAAGATCTATTCCAAACCCACTAGAAACAAGTGGTGTACAATTTCCACTCCTATCATCACTTTATATGCTTTTGAAGAATAAAGGCAGCATAGCCCCATATAGGTCCCAAGTGTTAGAACATTCGATGTACTAGATCCTCTTAGTGTGTCACAAATAGATTCCATATATTTGAACTCTTGGAATGCTTGAATGTATAATGGGAATGGAATAAGTCTTCCATAAACTCCAATTGCATTACCTGGGCCACAGAAATGTGTTGGTCTTTTTGTGAAGGAGAGCAAACATGGGAAGCAGTTGTGGAAGCATTCAGAGTGCCATAGGTTAGTCCAAAGAAATACTTTTTCCATCACCACATGATACCTAGCCATGGATTTATAGAGCTCAATGAGATTTAGGTTTCCTTTCCACCCAATGATCCTCAAAGATTTCTCCACAGAGTTTTCCATTGTCATAGTAAGTTTCCTAGACCAGGTTAACCCATGGAATGTTTACTCTGTTCTAGAATTTTTGAATATTATGAAAAGAAGAGCTTTATTCTGGACACTAATATCCAAGATCCTAAGCCCTCTGATTCTTTGGCCTACAGACTATGGATCAGCAACCATTGCTGGCCTATGGTCCTCCATATCTGGTCCTCTCCATAGACAATGTCTTAGATTGTTGCCACTTGCTTTTTGATGGTTACAAGGAATGTATAGACAGTGAGTGTAACAACAGCACGGTTTTTACCAAGAAGAGCCCCAGCCATAGTCATGAATGTAGCAATACCAGCCAGTTTTCTTGTGCAACTCTCTTCACCAAGGGCAAACATTGCCATAAGAAGGCTTTGACGGCCCAAAGGAAGATCAGGGTATGTTTAGGGGGAATCTTCTCTTCTGCATTAAAAGTTTTATGAGATTGATCACTTTCTCCTCACAATATTGATGGAATAAGGTTTGACTTGCTATAATTCACCCTGAGACCAGTGGCAGAAGCAAAGGAATTTATCAAGGCTTTAAGGAAAAGAGTTGTTTTGAGTCAGCCTTCATTATCACAAGTGTGTCATCAGCATACTGAGTAATTGGAAAGTCGGGGCAATGAAGTGACTGGAGGGTGAGTGAGAGGCCCAAGTGAATAGATTTGTTCGTATAGATTGGAGAAGATCACCAGCCATCACAAACAAGAAAGTAGGTCACCTTTCCTCCACCCCCCCTTCTATAGTAAATGTTTTCCCAGAACACCATATAGCATAACAACAGAAGAACAATTTGAATTCATTTGCATCCCAGACAATCCATCTGTACTGAAAGCCTTTTGCTTTGAGGGTATCAATCATAGCTTGGTGTTCAATAGTGTCAAGGCTTTTTCGAAATCCAATTTGAGAACTACCACTTTCTCTTTTGATTTATGACATTGGTACAGATCTCAAAGACAAACCAAGAGTGCCACGAGGGGCCCACAAGCCTGGGGGCGCCCTCTAGGGCGCGCTCCCGAGCTTGTTGCTCCCTCGTAGCTCGTCAGGTCTTCTCCCAAACCTTCTAGTGTCCCATCTGGTCCAGGAAAAATTAATCCAAAGTTTTTTCTCTGTTTGCGCCTGTTTGATATTGATCTCCTGTAAAGCCAAAACGCAAAAAAACTGGCACTGGGCACTTAGTTAATAGGTTAGTCCCAAAAATGATATATAATTACAAATAAACATCCAAAATTGATACTACAATAGCATGGAACAATCAAAAATTATAGATACGTTGGAGACGTATCAGTCATGTTCCGCTCGTCTTCGGGTGGGGCAAACTGCCCCCCGTTGTTTGTCTCTCTGTTTCTTTGTCGTCCTGCCAGACTACGGATGGCTAAAGAGTCGTTCGAGGAAGGTGTTTATCGGGGACCTTATCCCCCTTGGCGCCCTTCGGGCGAGGATATCTGCGGCCTGTTGCTATCTCGATGTATATTTGAATTTCGAGCCCTCGAACCTGGCCGAGATCCTTAAGACGGCTTTCCAGTAAGTTGTAATCCTCGGGTCTTTTGCATTGAATTCGCCATTGACTTGTGCGATGGCGAGGTGTGATTTCTCTCGACCCCGAGGGCTTCGACGCCATTGAAACTGCTATCCAGAGTCCGTGTAAAAGGGCTATGTATTCGGTCGCATTATTGGAGTCGGTGTACATAATTTGTAACACGTATCAAATGTTTGTCGCCCGTAGGCTACATAAGCACTACTCCACCCCTAGACAGCAAGTTTTTGGAACCATTAAAATACTGGTCCATTGTGATATGTGTTGTACTCTCGGGGAGTTCAGCCTCCATCCATTCGGCTACAAAGTCGGCTAGTGAGACGTCCATTTGCATCATGCGTTTATATTGATATTTATTGCATTATGGGCTGTTATTACACATTATGGTACAATACTTATGCTTTTTCTCTCTTATTTTACAATATTTATATAAGAGGGAGAATGCGGTAGCTGGAATTCTGGACCGGAAAGGAGCAAATCTGAGAAACCTATTCTTCACAACTCCAAAAGTCCTGAAATTTACGAAGAATTATTTTGGAAAATATAAAAAATATTGGTTGAAGAAATACCAGAGGGGACCCCCAGGTGGCCACAGCTTGGGGGCGTGCCCTACCCCCCCTGGGCCGCCCCTAGGCTTGTGCCCCCTGGCAGGTCTCCGGTGTTCCATCTTCTACTATATGAAGGATTTTTACTTGGAAAAAATCATAAGAAAGCTTTTGGGACGAAGCGCCACCGTCTCGAGGCAGAACCGTGGGCAAGCAATCTAGGGCTCCGTCGGAGCTGTTCTGCCGGGGAAACTTCCCTCGCGGTAAGGGGAAATCGAAGCCATCTTCATCACCAACGATCCTCTCATCGATAGAGGGTCAATCTCCTCAACATCTTCACCAGCACCATATCCTCTCAAACCCTAGTTCATCTCTTGTATTCATCTTTGTCTCAAAACCTCAGATTGGTACCTATGGTTTGCTATGTAGTGTTGATTCACTCTTGTAGTTGATGCTAGTTGTTTATTCGGTGGAAGTCATATTTTTCGATCCTTAATGATATTCATAACCCCTCTGATTATGAACATGAATAATGCTTTGTGAGTAGTTACGTTGTGTTCCTGAGGACATGGAGATTTGTTAAAAGGGATAAATAATCATGTGAATTTGGTATTCGTTCGATATTTTGATGATATGTATGTTGTCCTTTCCTCTAGTGGTGTTATGTGAACGTCGACTACATGACACTTCACAATGATTTGGGCCTAGGGTAAGGCATTGGTAAGTAATAATGATGAGGGGTTGCTAGAGTGATAGAACTTAAACCTAGTTTATGCTTGCTTCGTAAGGGCTTTTGGATCCACATGTTTCCATGCAATGGTTAGATTTATCTTAATTCTTCTTCATAGTTGCGGATGCTTGCGAGAGTGGTTAATTATAGTGGTCGGCTTCCAAGTAGCACATCACACCAAGCACCGGTCCACCCACATATCAAATTTCAAAGTAACTGATATGAATCATATGAGCATGATGAAAACTAACTTGACAACAATTCCCATGTGTCCTCGGGAGCGCTTTTGCTTTATATAGAGTTCGCCAGCTTATCCTTTGCTACAAAAGATTGTATCACGTAACACCCCCTGGTTAACTACAGTAATCCCATTTTGTTATGCCACGTCAGCATGATTAACAGTGTCTGATCATCATTTGCATCATAATGCATTTCAGCTTCTAACTCAAAATCCAAATTTAAATGAAAGTGGAAAATAAAAGTTGTTCAAACTGGAAAACTAAATGTGCCTCATGTTGCAAATATTCTCATAGCATTTATAAAATGATTGCAAACATTTGTTGGAATTTGTAAAAGGACTCGAACAACAGGACCAGCAGCAACATGAGCACTATTCAATCCTTTTTCAATTTAAATAAAATCCAAACAAAAAGATATGGACCCCAAACCAATTTCTAGCAGTTACAGATAATGCACTGAAATAATGGAGCAAGTCTCGTATTTTACAAAAGTCCTTTGGACTAAATAAAAGAGAAAACAGAAAGGAAAAAAAAAAAAGGATAATCCCCCCCCCTCGGACCAACTGGGCCGTGGCCCAGCTGGCCACCAGGCCACCACCCATGTCTGGCCCATCCCCCCTGGGCCGGCCCACCCCCACTCTCCCTTAACCCCTCCCCACCGAAACCCTAATCCCCCCCTCTGCTCCTGCTCCCCCTCCGGGAGAGTGCCGGAAAAGGCCTCTAGATTGGATCTCGTGTTCTGGCACTTGGCGCGGAGGAAAAGTATTTTGTTGACTCCCGTGAGGGTTTGGAGAATTTAGAGAATTTATAGAGTCGGGGTGGTCAAACAGAGCCACGTGGGCCCACTACCCACCAGGGCGCGATAGAGGCCCCTGGCGCGCCCTGGTGCCTATGTGGCCCACTGGCCCATCTTCTCGTGGCCTTCTAGAAGCTTCCAAGGTCTCTTCTTGCCAGAAAAAAATCTCCAAAAAGTTTCATGGCATTTGGACTTCGTTGGGTATTGATATTCTGGAAAGTAAAAACAAGCAAAAAAACAGCACTGGCATTGGGCACTAAGTTAATAGGTTAGTCCCCAAAAATGATATAAAGTTGCTAGTTAAATGTATTAAAACATCCAAGATTGATAATATAATAGCATGGAACAATAAATTGTAGATACATTGGAGACGTATCAGTATTCAACCCAATTTTTGATTCAACACAAGGGGAGCCAAAAATATTGCAAGTATTAGCAGTTGAGTTGTCAATTCAAACCACACTTGGAGAACTAAGTATCGGTACAGGAGTGATTAGTAGCACGGTAATATGATAATTTGATAGCAGTATGTAGCAATAGTAATAGTAGCAGTAACGGCAACAGTATTAAATTGGTAGCAATTGTAATAGTAGCAGCAACAATAGTAACTTAGCAAAGGTCATATATGAAAAGCTCATAGGCATTGGATCATGTGGATATTATGTTGGATGACATATCATGTCACGTTATAACTTAGGGCGACTCAGACTAGCTCCAATTCATCAATGTAATGTAGGCCATGTATTCCGTATTATTCATACATGCTTATGGAAAGAACTTGCATGACATCTTTTGTCCTACCCTCCCGTGGTTGTGGGGTCCATAAGGAAACTAAGGGATATTAAGGCCTCCTTTTAATAGAGAACCGAAACAAGCATTAACCATAGTGAATACATGACTCTCCTCAAATTACGCTAGTCACCGGAAAGAATCCCAATTACATTCAACTTGGGGTATGCGGATCATAACATGTAATGGTGCATCCAAATTTCTGGTAGGATCAAGAACACAAATATATTCGCGAAACACTAAACATTCAGATCTGAAATCATGGCATCAGGCCCTAGTGACAAGCATTAAGCAGATAGCAAAGTCATAGCAACATAATCTCAGAACATAATGGATACTAGGGATCAAGCCCTAACAAAACTAACTCGATTACAGATACATCTCATCCAACCATCACCGTCTAGCAAGCCTACGAAGAGATTACTCACTCCCAGCGCTGAGCATCATGAAATTGGCGATGGAGGATGGTTGATAATGATGATGGCGGCGAATCCCCCTCTCCGTCCCGGAGCCCAAACGGACTCCAGATCTGGCCTCCCCGATGAAGAACATGAGTGTGGCGGCGGCTCCGTATCTTGAAACGCGATGAAACTTTCACTCCTATTTTTTTCTCAGAAAAAGGAATTTATAGTATCTAGATTAGGGTCAGCGGAGCCTCTCGTGGGTCCCACTACCCACCAGGGTCCGCTATAGGGGGTGTGCGCGCCCTGGTGCTATGGGCAGCAGAGCCCCCCCTCAGTGGGTTTTGCTCCAGATTTTTCTTTTATTTCCAAAATAATTCTCGAAAAGTTTCGTCCATTCTGAGAACTTTTATTTCTGCACAAAAACAACACCATGGCAATTCTGCTGAAACTTCGTCAGTCCGGGTTAGTTTCTTCAAACCATGCAAATTAGAGTCCAAAACAAGGGCAAAAAGTGTTTGGAAAGTAGATACGTCGGAGACGTATTCAGTTACCACGAAGGCTCACCCTCTTCTCTTGAGATATCACCAAAAGGGTTGATTCTCGATCACTTGTGGCTAGCTTGTTCCTCCACTTTAGAGATGGCAAGCTCCGTGCCACTTTTGTTAGTATAAATAGTTGGATCAAAACCCCGCTGCAATTTTTATTAATGATTAAAAGGTAAACAAAACGAGTAGTACAATAGGCTTGAGTTAAGCCCCTCAAATATAAGAAGAAGAAAAGAAGAACTACAAAGCAAGAAGAATCTAAAAAGAGGAAGCGGATGAAGAAAAAGAAGAAAAAAGCCTATAGAGCTAGAAAGAAAGGAAAGGCAAGAAGAAGAAGAAGAAGGAGAGAGGTTACAACTGGTCATTAAGCCACCAATGACTGATAGCATATTTCCTTTTATCCTGTGCTAAAGCGATTTGAGCCTTCAACGAATGTAAGTCTCTTTCCACCTATGAAAAGGGCTGGATATTTTGGAAGATGAAATTATTCCCTGTAATGCAAATCACCCATGCAGCTAAGATGATAATTTACATGAAAAGGGCACATTCGTTTCTACTTAAAAGGACTCTCCAAAGCCTCCATAACAAAGAGAGAAGAAGACCTGATTGGGCAGACATACTCCCAGCAGTGGCAGCAAAAGGGCCGCTCTTAGAACAAATGTTGCAGGTTTCCTCAACCTAATTGTGAAGTGAGCACAATTTATATGATTCCAGGAAAAAGGTCTTTGTTCTAAGAAGATTTCTAGTGTTGAGCCTATCATGTAAGAGCTCCAAAGAAAACCTTGCATTTTGTTGGCAGAGTCTATTCCAAACCCACTAGAAACAAGGTTGTACAATTTCACACTCCTCATCAACTTATATGCTTTTGAAGATAAAGGCAGCATAGCCCCATATATAGGTCCAAGTGTTAGAACATTCGATGTACTCAGATCCTCTTAGTGTGTCACAAATAGATTCCATAATTTGAACTCTTGGAATGCTTGAATGTATATGGGAGATGGAATAAGTCTTCATAAACTCAATTGCATTCCTGGGCCACAGAAATGTTTGGTCTTTTGTGAAGGAGAGCAAACATGGGAAGCAGTTGTGGAAAGCATTCAGAGTGCCATAGGTTAGTCCAGAAGAGAATACTTTTTCCATCACCCACATGATACCTAGCCATGGATTATAAGAGCTCAATGAGATTTAGGTTTCCTTTCCACCAAAATGATCCTTCAAAGATTTCTCCACAGAGTTTTTCCATTGTCATAGTAAGTTTCCTAGACCAGGTTAACCCATGGAATGTTTACTCTGTCTAGAATTTGTGAATATTATGAAAAGAAGAGCTTTATTCTGGACACTAATATCCAAGATCCCTAAGCCCCTTGATTCTTTGGCCTACAGACTATGGATCAGGCAACCATTGCTGGCCTATGGTCCTCCATATCTGGTCCTCTCCATAGACAATGTCTTAGATATGTTGCCACTTGCTTTTTGATGGTTACAGGAATGTATAGACAGTGAGTGTAACAAGCACAGGTTTTTACCAAGAAGAGCCTACCAGCCATAGTCATGATGTAGCAATACCAGCCAGTTTTCTTGGCAACTCTCTATTCACCAAGGGCAAACATTGCTCAATAGAAGGCTTTGACGGGCCCAAGGAAGATCAGGTATGTTAGGGGAAATCTTCTCTTCTCTTCAATTAAATTTTAATGAGAGTGATCACTTTCTCTCCTCAACAATATTGATGGAGATAAGGTTTGACTTGCTATAATTCACCCTGAGACCAGTGGCAGAAGCAAGGAATTTAGCAAGGCTTTAAGGAAAAAGAGTTTGTGGAGTCAGCCTTCATTATCACAAGTGTGTCATCAGCAACTGAGTAATTGGAAGTCGGGGCATGAAGTGACTTGGAGGGTGAGTGAGAAGGCCCAAGTGAATAGATTTGTTCATATAGATTGGAGAAGATCAATACAGCCATCACAAACAGAAAGTAGGTCACCTTTCCTCACCCCCCTTCTATAGTAAATTGTTTTCCCAGGAACACCATTTAGCATAACAACAGAAGAACAGATTTGAATATCATTTGCATCCAGACAATCCATCTGTACTGAAAGCCTTTTGCTTTGAGGGAATCAATCATAGCTTGGTGTTGTTCAATAGTGTCAAAGGCTTTTTCGAAATCCAATTTGAGAACTACCACTTTCTCTTTTGATTTATGAACATTGGTACAGATCCTCAAAAGACAAACCAAGAGGTGCCACGAGGGCCCACAGCCTGGGGGCGCCCTCTAGGGCGCGCCTCCCGAGCTTTTTGCTCCCTCGTAGCTCGTCAGTTCTTCTCCCAAACCTTCTAGTGTCCCATCTGGTCAAGGAAATTAATCCAAAGTTTTTCTCTGTTTGGACCTGTTTTGATATTGATCTCCTGTAAAGCCAAAACAGCAAAAAAACTGGCACTGGCACTAGGTTAATAGGTTGATCCCCAAAAATGTATATAATTACATAATAAACATCCAAAATTGATACTACAATAGCATGGAACAATCAAAAATTATAGATACGTTGGAGACGTATCATCATGTTCCGCATCGTCTTCGGGTGGGGCAAACTGCCCCCGTTGTTTGTCTCTGATGTTTCTTGGTCGTCCTGCCAGACTCCGGATGGCTTAAAGAGTCGTTCGAGGAAGGTGTTATCGGGGACCTTATCCCCGCTTGGCGCCCATCGGGCGAGGATATCTGCGCCCTGGTTGCTATCCTCGATGTATATGATGAATTTCGACCCCTCGAACCTGGCCGAGATCCTTAAGACGGCTTTCATCAGTAAGTTGTAATCCTCGGGTCCTTGCATTGAATTCGCCATTGACTTGTGCGATGGCGAGTTTGGATTCTCCTCGGACCCCGAGGCATTCGACGCCCATTGAAACTGCTATCCAGAGTCCCGTGTAAAGGGCTATGTATTCGTCGCATTTGGAGTCGGTGTACATAATTTGTACACGTATCAAGTTGGTCGCCCGTAGCGACTAAGCACTACTCCAGCCCCTAGACGAGCAAGAATTTTGGAACCATTAAAATACATGGGTCCATTGTGAATATGTGTTGTACTCTCGAGGGAGTTCAGCCTCCCTCCATTCGGCTACAAAGTCGGCTAGTGAGACGTCCTTTTTGCATCACATCTTTTATATTGATATTTATTGCATTATGGGCTGTTATACCATTATGGTACAATACTTATGCTTTTTCTCTCTTATTTACAAATTTATATGAAGAGGGAGAATGCCGGTAGCTGGAATTCTGGACCGAAAGGAGCAAATCGAGAAACCTATTCTTCACAACTCCAAAAGTCCTGAAAATTTACGAAGAATTATTTTGGAAAATATAAAAATATTGGTGAAGAATACCCAGAGGGGACCCACCAGGTGGCCACAGGCTTGGGGGCGTGCCCTACCCCCCCTGGGCGCCCCCTAGGGTCTTTGGGCCCGGGCAGTCTCCGTGTCCATCTTCTACTATATGAAGGATTTTTTACCTGGAAAAAATCATAAGAAAGCTTTTGGGACGAAGCGCCACCGTCTCGAGGCAGAACCTGGGAAGCAATCTAGGGCTCCGGCGGAGCTGTTCTGCCGGGAAACTTCCCTCCGGAGAGGGGAAATCGAAGCCATCTTCATCACCAACGATCCTCCCTCGATAGAGGTCATCTCCATCAACATCTTCACCAGCACAATATCCTCTCAACCCTAGTTCATCTCTTGTATTATCATCTTTGTCTCAAAACCTCAGATTGGTACCTATGGTTGCTAGTAGTGTTGATTACCTCTTGTAGTTGATGCTAGTTGGTTTTTCGGTGGAAGATCATATGTTTTCGATCCTTAATGATATTCAATACCCCTCTGATTATGAACATGATATTGCTTTGTGAGTAGTTACGTTTGTTCCTGAGGACATGGGAGAAGTCTTGTTATAAGTAATCATGTGAATTTGGTATTCGTTCGATATTTTGATGAGATGTATGTTGTCCTTTCCTCTAGTGGTGTTATGTGAACGTCGACTACATGACACTTCACATGATTTGGCCTAGGGTAAGGCATTGGTAATAATAAGTAGATGATGGGTTGCTAGAGTGATAGAAGCTTAAACCCTAGTTTTGCGTTGCTTCGTAAGGGGCTATTTGGACATCACATGTTTCATGCAATGGTTAGTTTATCTTAATTCTTCTTTCATATTGCGGATGCTTGCGAGAGTGGTTAATTATAAGTGGAGGCTTGTCCAAGTAAGCACATCACCCAAGCACCGTCCACCCCACTATCAAATTATCAAAGTAACGAATATGAATCATGAGCATGATGAAAACTAACTTGACACAATTCCCATGTGTCCTCGGGAGCGCTTTGCTTTATATAAGAGTTCGTCCAGGCTTACCTTTGCTACAAAAAGGATTGGATCACTGTAACACCACCCCGTGGTTAACTACGTAATCCCATTTTGATTATGCCACGTCAGCATGATTACAGTGTCTGATCATCATTTGCACATAATGCATTTCAGCTTCTAACTCAAAATCCAAATTTAAATGAAAGTGGAAATAAAAGTTGTTCAAACTGGAAAACTAAAATGTGCCTCATGTTGCAAATATTCCATAGCATTTATAAAATGATTGCAACATTTGTTGATTGTAAAAGACTCGAACAACAAGGAACAGCAGCAACATAGCACTATTCAATCCTTTTTCAATTTAAATAAATCCAAACAAAAGATATGGACCCCAAACCAATTTCTAGCAGTGACAGATAATGCACTGTAAATAATGGAGCAAGTCTCGTTTTTACAAAAGTCCTTTGGAATAAAAATAAAAGGAAAACAGAAAAGGAAAAAAAAAAAGGAAAATCCCCCCCCTCGGACCAACTGGGCCGTGGCCCAGCTGGCCACCAGGCCACCACCCAGGCGGCCATCCCCCCTGGCCCGCCCCCCCACTCTCCCTTAACCCCTCCCCACCGAAACCCTAATCCCCCCCTCGCTCCTCTCCCCCCCCCATCCCCGATCAAAATTCTGGATCGGTCGAACCCCGTCGCCCGCGCCCCTCGGCGCCCCCGCCGCCGGCTCTCCGACCCATCGCCGGCCTGCCTGCCCCGCCGCCGACCGCCCTCCTCCTCCTTGCCACGCTCCAGCCCCGCGCCTCACCGCGCCCTCGGCGTCCCGGCGCACCTCACCGTCGCCCGAAGCCGTCCCCGACGTCGCCCCTCCACCTCGCGCCGCGTCCCCGACCGCCTCCCCGCGCCGATCTGCCGCTCGCCTGCGCCTCTTCCTACCCCCCGCCTCCTCCACTCGACCCCCTCCCCTGGATCGACCGGGGCAGAGGCGCCCCGATCCCGTCGCCCGTCCCCCAGCGCTCCCGCCCGCCGCTGCTCGCGCTCGCTTCCTCTCCGCCTCGCCGCCCGCCTCGACTCCGTCGCGGACCTCGCCTCCCCTCTCCTCCCCGAATCGCTCAGCGAGCGCTCGCACCCGTCGCCGCTGCCCGACTCCGTCGCCGACTCGGCGCATCGTCGCCGTCCTTCCTCCCTCGCCATCATCCCCGTCCGGCCCCCTGTGAGCCGCGCCCCTCTCCTCTCCTCTCTCCCTGACGCCGCGCCCACATCGCCCTCGTCGCGCTCCGCCCGTCCCTGCCTCACCGCGCGTGCTCCCGCCCGCGCCTCTCGCGCATGCACAGTGCGCCCTCGCTGCCCGCTCCACCGCGCCGCCTCTCGCCGTCCGACTCCCCGTCCCCACCCCGCCTCCCCCTGGCCGCTCCCCCGCTCGTCCTCCCCCCGCCCTCCCTCTCACTCCTCGCCCGTCTCCTCTCCTCCTCACCCGCTGGCCGCACCCGTGCGCCCGTATGCGCACCGGACATTCCGTGCCCAAACGGGCACAACCCGGACATTCCGGCCGTGCCACTGACCGGTGGGCCCTGCCCCCCCTGAGGCAATGACAGATGGGGCCCAGCCCCTAAAAACGAATTAAAAAAATGTAATAAAAAAATAATATTTAAAATAAATAAAAATAATTAATTAGTTAATTAATTAAGTTAATTAATCCTGATTAGGTTAATCTAATTAAGTAGTTAGTGTAATTAAACAGTAAATTAATTAGTTAATCACTAATAACCTAACAGCCTATAGACAGGTGGGACCCCCTGGTCCTGACGTCATGCTGACGTCATGCTGACGTCAGCAAGACACTGTTTCGGATAGTTAATTTAAATAATTAATTAAATTCCAGAAATTAATAAAACTTTAGAAATCATATAAAATAATCCGTAGCTCAGATGAAAATACTTTGTACATGAAAGTTGCTCAGAACGACGAGACGAATCTGAATACGCGGTCCGTTCGTCCGTCACGCGTCCCTAACTATCCGAACTTCAACCGTTCCCCTCTTATCCTCTGTCCGATAATTCCAAGACCCGGGGATATCGTCAATATTCTCCCGCTCCGTCTGTTACGTGTGATGCTGCGTTAGACTACCCTACACCGTGTATCGTATTTGTCATGCTCATGTTTGCTATATATTTATACTGTTTCCTCCCCCCTCTTCTCTCTCGATAGCCCCCGACCCGACGTCGTCCCGAGACCGACGCAGCTCCGATCCCGAAGACACCATGACGACCTTGCCCTTGCCGCCGAGCAACCGGCAAGCCCCTCCCTTGAGCATACCGATACGCCCATTCTAATTTCTCATGCTTGCATTAGAATTACTTCTGCTGCTGCTTTACCTATTCTGATGCATCACCTGTTCATTGTAACCTGCTGTTGATTTACCTACATATCCTAAACTTTTTAGTCTAGGCTGGGTAGAGACCTATCAGTGACCCCACTTATCCCGACTCGCCGCGCTGGATCGTCGAAGACCCGATCAACGGATTGAAGACCTGGACCCGACACCGCATCACCCCCCCCTTAGTTGTAACGACACGGCACGTTACTTCGGAGTGCGAGGGTGAAACCTCTTGTAGCACTTCTGATGTTAACTCTGTAGAGTAGCTATTCGGTCGTGTGTCATCGAGGGGTGATTCCTCTCCTTCACCGCTTCCGATAACGAGCTGTCGTACAACACCTCAAGTGTGGACCCAGTGAGGGTGATTCCTCCTAGTTCACACCTTGACGGATACATCGAGTGGGAATTCAATGAGGGTAACCTCGGATTCCCTGATGTTATGGACACACGGATACTTGGACCTTACAATGTTACTTGGAAAGGCGGGTCGACCCGTGAGGGGTACCCGCGTGTGATGTGAGGCGGGTTGCCAGTGTGTTGCCCGGTGTTGAATACGAGGCGCGGCCGGGCATTCTTGGCCCTTTGCCGCAAGTCCTCGAGACGGGGCGACGGGGTCTCTTTCGTGAGTCTCTGCTCGTTACGCAAGCCCCTAGTCCTAGCGATTTGGATATTTGATCCGAGCAGACCTCTGGTCTGATGCACTAACCATCACGTGGGCATAGCATGGGCGTTCTGCATCGTAGCATCAGCCGAAAGCTCTGTCAGACGTCCAGTTCAGCATGGCGGCACGGACGGACCGGCGCCTCCCTGGTGCCAGCTTCTCCTGCGCGCAACGACTCGGAGTGCACAGGGCGATGGCCCAAGACCTCTGAGCGCTTAGATGTAGACCGACGGGGACCTCTCTGCTGAGCTATAGGTAGGGTTGCGATGTGTCGTTGGCCGAGGCGGGCATGACCGGAAGTGTGTCCGGCCGGAGTTAATCGAGCGTGTTGGTAAGTTGGTGCACCCCTGCCTGCAGGGAAGAACATTTCTATCGATAGCCGGTCCTACGGTAAAGGACACTCGGAGTTGTATCCTGATTGATACAATTTAGAACTGGATACCTGTGATGAGACCTGTATATATGGCTCTGGGATTGCTTCTCGCAGGGAGTCGAGAAGGGATCTCAGGACGAGGTTGATGAATGTATGGCTCTGGGATTGCTTTCTCGCAGGGAGTCGAGAAAGGATCTCTGGGTGAGGTTGATATTATTACTGCTACATTATATTGTATTGTTCTACTCTCTTCTACTGCTGCAAGATCGCTGAAGATGCTAGTCTTCGATAGGACTAGGCCTTCTCTCTATTCTGGCATTTCTGCAGCCCAGTCCACATATACAGCCTCCCCTTGATAATGTTGCATATGTAGTGTAGATCCTTGCTTGCTGAGTACTTCAGAGTACTCACGGTTGCTTTGTTTTCCTTTTTCTCCCCATATCAGTTGATGTGACCAGAGGACGGAGCCCCCTGAGACAGATGCCCCGACGATCGTTACTACTACTACCCAGAGGATGGATACTACTACGAGTTGACTGACGACCAGGAGTAGGATCGGAGGGTCCCAGGCAGGAGGCCTTCGCCTTTCGATCGTAGTGTTTTATTTTGCCCCGCCTTTCTAAAGGCCTTTCTGTACTTTCTTTTATATCTGTACTCAGATATCTGATGCTTCCGCTGACGCTTGTTCGCAAGCTTATGTATTCGAGCCCTCGAGGCCCCTGGCTTGTAATATAAAGCTTGTATGACTTTATTTATGTTTTAGAGTTGTGTTGTGATATCTTCCCGTGAGTCCTTAGGCTTGATCGTGTGCATTTGCGTGTATGAATAGTGCACGATCGGGCTGGGGGCGTCACAATCACCTTGCTGCACCTTTGTTACACTTGTTACTTGTTACCCGTTATGAATTATCTTATCACAAAACTATCTGTTACCGATAATTTCAGTGCTTGCAGAAAATACCTTGCTGAAAACCGCTTGTCATTTCCTTCTGCTCCTCGTTGGGTTCGATACTCTTACTTATCGAAAGGACTACGATAGATCCCCTATACTTGTGGATCATCAAGACTCTTTTCTGGCGCCATTGCCGGGCAGTGAAGCACCTTTGGTAAGTGGAATTTGGTAAGGAAACATTTATATTACGTGCTGAAATTTACTGTCACTTGTCACTATGGAAAATCATCCTTTGAGGGGTTTGTTCAGGGTATCTTCACCCCGACCGAAAGAGCAAAGAGTTGCCCCTCAACCTACTGCACCTACTAAAAATATTTATTATGAAATTCCTTCGGGTATGACAGAGAAACTGCTAGCTAATCTTTATGCAGGAGATGGAACATTACATCCCGATATGCATCTAATCTATGTGGATGAAGTTTGTGGATTATTTAAGCTTGCAGGTTTGCCCGAGGATGAAGTCAAGAAGAAGGTCTTCCCTTTATCTTTGAAGGAGAAGACATTGACATGGTATAGGCTATGTGATGATATTGAGACTTGGAATTACAACCGATTGAAATTGGAATTTCATCAGAAGTTTTATCCTATGCATCTGGTTCATCGTGATCGGAATTATATATATATATATATATATATAATTTTTGGCCTCGTGAAGGATAAAGTATTGCTCAAGATTGGTGGAGGCTTAAGTCAATGTTATATTCATGCCCCAATCATGAGCTCTCAAGAGAAATTATTATTCAGAATTTTTATGCTCGGCTTTCTCGTAATGATAAATCCCTGCTCGATACTTCTTGTACTGGTTCCTTTATGAATAAGACTATTGAATTCAAATGGGATCTTTTGGAAAGAATTAAACGCAACTCTAAAGATTGGGAACTCGACGAAGGTAAGGAGTCAGGTATAAACCTTAAGTTTGATTGTGTTAAATCTTTTATGGATACCGATGCTTTTCGTGAATTTAGCACTAAATATGGACTTGACTCTGAGATAGTAGCTTCTTTCTGTGAATCATTTGCTACTCATGTCGATCTCCCTAAGGAGAAGTGGTTTAAATATCATCCTCCCATTGAAGTAAAAATAGTAGAACCCATTAAAGCTGAAGAGGAAACTATTACTTATAATGTTGATCCTGTTATTCCTACTGCATATATTGAGAAACCACCTTTTCCTGTTAGGATAAAAGAACATGCTAAAGCTTCAGCTGTGGTTCGTAAGAGTTATACTAGAACACCTACACCCCCTGAACAAATTAAAGTTGAACCTAGTATTGCTATGGTTAAAGATCTCTTGGTCGATAATACTGATGGGCATGTTATTTACTTCTGTGATGAAGCTGCTAGAATTGTTAGACCCGATAATAAAGATAAACATAGACCTATTGTTGGCATGCTTGTTGTTTCTGTTAAAATAGGAGATCATTGTTATCATGGCTTATGTGATTTGGGTGCTAGTGTGAGTGCAATTCCCTTTACTTTATATCAAGAAATTATGAATGATATTGCACCTGCTGAAATAGAAGATATCGATGTCACTATCAAGCTTGCCAATAGAGATACTATCTCACCAATTGGGACTGTTAGAGATGTTGAAGTCTTGTGTGGGAAAATAAAATACCCTACTGATTTCCTAGTTCTTGGGTCCCCACAAGATGATTTTTGTCCCATTATATTTGGTAGACCTTTCTTGAACACTGTTAATGCTAAAATAGATTGTGAGAAAGAAACTGTTAGTGTAAGTTTTGGGGATGTGTCTCATGAGTTTAATTTCTCCAAATTTTGTAGACGACCCCATGATAAAGAATTGCCTAGTAAAGATGAAATTATTGGTCTTGCTTCTATTGCCGTGCCTCCTACTGATCCTTTAGAGCAATATTTGCTAGACCATGAAAATGATATGTTCATTTATGAAAAAAAGGAATTAGATGAGATTTTCTTTAAACAAATGCCTGTTTTGAAACACAATTTGCCTGTTGAGACTCTTGGAGATCCTCTACCACCCAAGAGTGATCCTATGTTCGATCTTAAACAATTACCTGATACTTTGAAATATGCTTATCTCGATGAGAAAAAGATATATCCTATTATTATTAGTTCTAACCTTTCAGAGCATGAGGAAAAGAAATTATTGAAAACTCTGAAGAAGCACCGTGCAGCTATTGGATATACTCTGGATGATCTTAAGGGCATTAGTCCCACTCTATGTCAGCACAAAATTAATATGGAGCCTGATGCTAAACCTGTTGTTGATCACCAGCGACGGTTGAATCCAAAAAATGAAAGAAGTGGTAAGAAATGAAATACTAAAGCTTCTGGAAGCATGTATAATTTATCCTATTGCTGATAGTAGATGGGTAAGTCCTGTTCATTGTGTCCCTAAGAAGGGAGGTATTACCGTTGTTCCTAATGATAAAAATGAATTGATTCCGCAAAGAATTGTCACGGGTTATGGAATGGTTATTGATTTTAGAAAGTTAAATAAAGCTACTAGGAAAGATCATTATCCTCTACCTTTTATTGATCAAATGCTAGAAAGACTATCAAAACATACGCACTTCTGCTTTCTAGATGGTTATTCTGGTTTTTCTCAAATACCAGTGTCACAAGAGGATCAAGAAAAAACTACCTTTACTTGCCCTTTCGGTACCTTTGCTTATAGACGTATGCCTTTTGGTTTATGTAATGCACCTGCTACCTTTCAAAGATGTATGACTGCTATATTCTTTGACATTTGTGAAAAGATTGTTGAGGTTTTCATGGATGATTTCTCTGTTTATGGAACTTCCTTTGATGATTGCTTAAGCAACCTTGATCGAGTTTTGCAGAGATGTGAAGAAACTAATCTTGTCTTGAATTGGGAAAAGTGCCACTTTATGGTTAATGAAGGTATTGTCTTGGGGCATAAAATCTCCGAAAGAGGTATTGAAGTTGATAAAGCTAAAGTTGATGCTATTGAAAAAATGCCTTGTCCTAAAGATATCAAAGGTATAAGAAGTTTCCTTGGCCAGGCTGGTATCTATAGGAGGTTTATTAAATACTTCTCTAAAATTTCTAGGCCTCTTACTAATCTCTTGCAAATGGATGTTCCATTTGTTTTTTATGATGATTGTGTAGAACCATTTGAAATACTTAAGAAAGCCTTAATTTCTGCACCTATTGTTCAACCACCTGATTGGAACCTACCCTTTGAAATTATGTGTGATGCTAGTGATTATGCCGTTGGTGCTGTTCTAGGACAAAGAGTTGATAAGAAATTATATCCATTATGCTAGTAAAACTCTAGACAGTGCTCAAAGAAATTATGCTACTACTGAAAAAGAATTTTTGGCAGTTGTATTTGCCTGTGACAAGTTCAGATCTTATATTGTTGATTCCAAAGTAACAGTTCACACTGATCATGATGCTATTAAATATCTTTTGGAAAAGAAAGATGCTAAACATAGACTTATTAGATGGGTTCCCTTGCTACAAGAATTTGATTTGCATATTATTGATAGAAAGGGAGCTGCCCGTAGCAGACAACTTGTCGAGGCTAGAAAATATTCTTGATGACCCACTGCCTATTGATGATAGCTTTCCTAATGAACAATTAGCTGTCATAAATGCTTCTCGTAGTACTCCTTGGTATGCTGATTATGCCAATTATATTGTTGCTAAATTTATACCACCTAGTTTCACATACCAACAAAAGAAAAAGTTTTTCTATGATTTAAGACATTACTTCTGGGATGACCCACACCTTTATAAAGGAGTAGATGGTGTTATTAGACGTTATGTACCTGAGCATGAACAAGAATAGATCCTACGCAAGTGTCACTCCGAGGCCTACAGAGGACACCATGCTGGAGATAGAACTGCACACAAGGTATTACAATATGGTTTTTATTGGCCTACTCTATTTAAGGATGCTCGTAAGTTTGTCTTGTCTTGTGATGAATGTCAAAGAATTGGTAATATTAGTAGACGTCAGGAAATGCCTATGAATTATTCACTTGTTATTGAACCATTTGATGTTTGGGGATTTGATTATATGGGACATTTTCCTTTCTCTAATGGGTATACACATATTTTGGTTGCTGTTGATTATGTTACTAAGTGGGTAGAAGCTATTCCAACTAGTAGTGCTGATCATAACACCTCCATTAAAATGCTTAAAGAAGTTATTTTCCCGAGGTTTGGAGTCCCTAGATATTTAATGACTGATGGTGGTTCACACTTTATTCATGGTGCTTTCCGTAAATTGCTTGCTAAGTATGATGTTAACCATAGAATTGCATCTCTATATCACCCTCAATCTAGTGGTCAAGTAGAATTTAGTAACCGAGAAATAAAGTTGATTTTGCAAAAGTCTGTTAATAGATCCAGAAAGAATTGGTCTAAGAAACTCGATGATGCACTATGGGCTTATAGAACTGCTTATAAAAACCCTATGGGTATGTCTCCATATAAAATGGTTTATGGAAAAGCATGTCACTTACCTCTCGAACTAGAACATAAAGCTTATTTGGAAATTAAAGAGCTCAACTATGATTTCAAACTTGCCGGTGAGAAGAGGCTATTTGACATTATCTCACTTGATGAATGGAGAACCCAAGCATATGAAAATGCCAAATTGTTTAAAGAAAAAGTTAAAAGATGGCATGATAAAAGGATGCAAAAGCGTGAATTTAATGTAGGTGACCATGTCTTGCTAAACAATTCTTGTTTAAGATTTTTTACAGGAAAGCTTCTCTCTAAATGGGAAGGGCCTTACATTATCGAGGAAGTTTATCGTTCTGGTGCCATCAAGATCAACAACGCCGAAGGCAATAACTCGAAGGTGGTAAA
Source organism: Thinopyrum elongatum (assembly GCA_011799875.1). Lineage (NCBI taxonomy): Eukaryota > Viridiplantae > Streptophyta > Magnoliopsida > Poales > Poaceae > Thinopyrum > Thinopyrum elongatum. The sequence goes on from CM022297.1 coordinate 475,053,968, forward strand.
CGGGCAAAGAATCAAACATTATATCTCAGGTACTCCCATAAATGTTGAAACCAATATTATTAATACCATAACACCGGAGGAGTACATAAGGGATATCTACCATAACGCTCCAGACTCCGAAAAGGAATAGGTATGTGATACGGTAAGTAAACCGACTCCAAAACTTTTCCAAAAGCAATTTTACTCCGTTTTGGAATATTTAAAAAATTAGGAAAATAAAAAGTAGTCTGAAAAGTGCACGAGGAGGCGATAAGCCCTGGGGGCGTGCCCTACCCCGCTGGGCGCGCCTCCCAGGCTTGTGGCCACCTCGTGTGCCCTCCGGACTCCGTTTTCTTGTAGTACCCTCCTTTTGGTCAGTAAAAATTCATTATATAATCTCCCGAAGGTTTTGACCACCATATCACGGCAATATCCTCTGTTCTTGTTTCTAGCTAATTCTGCAGCAGATTTAGGGCAAGATGTCTTTGCAAGAGTCGGTCGGGGAGAGTCGTGTCTCTCACCCGATACCGGACCCAAGAGCATACAGCGAAGCTGACCACTTTGGGTGGTCAACGGAGGAAGAGATGGAGGCTGACCTGAAAAGAGTGGATGCCATGGAGGATGATCAAGAAGTCACCTCTCACCCTCAACCTGGAGCCATGCTTGAGGAACTTCAGATCTCAGCAATACCGGATTCGGTCATACCTCCCAATGCTAAATTTCTCTCTTACAATAACATGAAAAAGAGTGTTGCTTTTTCCCCCATAGCCAGAATGCACCCATGGGTGATCGGAGCTCTAACCGTCACAGGCAAACTCCGCAAGGAAATAATGGATCTCTAACAGTAAGTCAATAGGCTCGAGGAGGAAAATCGCATCCTGAAGGGCATTATTGCCAAGAATATTGCATCACCACCTCCGAAGAAAGAGACCTAAGTACATGGGTATGGGCACTCCCCTTGACTACTGCCAAGCTTGGGGGAGGTGCCCCGGTATCGTATCACCATCACATCTTTACCTTTATCATTTTTCTTAGTTTGATCCTTTTGGTTATATCTCAGTTTAGTAGCATAAAGTTTTAGTATGATCTAGCTTTGGGTTTTGCTTTGTGTTCCCTCTATGTAATCGAGTCCGAGAGTTATATAATAAAGATTAGTTTTGAGTTGAGGGATTTGCTTTCTTGCTATGATCTTGAGTAAAAGAAATAAGGAATAAAAGAAATAAAGAGATTATATAATGATCTTATGGGGAGTGATGACTTCACATATAAGAAGCATGTCGCATGAAATTTGTTTGGAGTTGACAAACATAGTTTTGGTCATTGTTGCAATTAATAGGAAGTAATAAAGAAAGAGAGGACTCTCATGTAAATACACTATCTTGGACATCTTTTGTGATTGTGAGCACTCATTAAAATATTATATGCTAAAAGGTTGATGTTGGACAAGGAAGACAACGTAATGGGTTATGTTTCTTTATATCCGAATAGAAGTTATATTGTCATGGATCCTCCAACATATTGAGCTTGCTTCTCATCTTATGCTAGCCAAATCTTTTGCACCAAGTAGAGACACTACTTGTGCATCCAAAATCCCTTAACCCAGTTTTGCCATGAGAGTCCACCATACCTACCTATGGATTGAGTAAGATCCTTCAAGTAAGTTGTCATCGGTGCAAGCAATAAAAATTGTTCTCTAAATATGTATGATCTTTTACTGTGAGGAAAATAAGCTTTATACGAACTTGTGATATGGAAGAAATAAAAGCAACGGACTGCATAGTAAAGTTCTTTATCACAAGCGGCAATATAAAGTGACGTTCTTTTGCATTAATATTTTGTGCATCCAACCATAAAAGCGCATGACAAGCTCTGGTTCCCTCGGCGAAGGGCCTATCTTTTATTTAACTTCTACCTTTATACAAGAGTCATGGTGATCATCACCTCTTCTTTGTATACTTTTTCTTTTTGGCAAGCACTATATGTTGGGGGAAGATCCATATATATATATATATATATATATATCCACTCGGATGTAGATATTCAGAAACTATTATTGTTGACGTTACCCTTGAGGTAAATGGTTGGGAGGCGAAGTTATAAGCCCCTATCTTTCTCTGTGTCCGATTGAAACTTTGATCTCATAAGCATCGCGTGAGTGTTAGCAATTATGAAAGACTAAAAGATGGCTGAGTATGTTAAACTTGCTAAACAAAAGCTCTTACATTGACTCTTTTCGATGTTATGATAAATTGCTATTGTTTCAATGACCAAGATCATAGTTTGTTGGTTTTCAATAAAGTTCTTGATTCATACTTTACCTTGTGAACGAATTGTTACTTTAGCATAAGAAATTATATGACAATATATGTTGCTGCTCTAAAGATGATCATGATGCCTTCATGTCCGTATTTTATTTTATCAACACCTCTATCTCTAAACATGTGGACATGATTATCGATTTCGGTTTTCGCTTCAGGACAAGCGAGATCTAAGCTTGGGGGAGTTGATACGTCCATTTTGCATCATGCTTTTATATTCATATTTATTGCATTATGGGTTGTTATTACACATTATGGTACAATACTTATGCCTTTTCTCTCTTATTTTTCAAGATTTATATGAAGAGGGAGAATGCCGACAGCTGGAATTCTGGACCGGGAAGGAGCAAATCTGAGAGACCTATTCTGCACAACTCCAAAAGTCCAGAAAATTTACGGAGAATTATATTGGAATATATAAAAAAATATTGGGCGGAGAAATACCAGAGGGGGACCCACCAGGTGGCCATAAGCCTGGGGGCACGCCCTACCCCCCTGGGCGCGCCCCTAGGGCTTGTGGGCCCCCTGGCAGGGGATGACCCACAAGTATAGGGGATCAATCGTAGTCCTTTTGATAAGTAAGGAAATGACAAGTGGTTTCAGCAAGGTATTTTCTGCAAGCACTAAAATAGTAGGTAACAGATAGTTTGATAGCAAGATAATTTGTAATGAGCAAGTAACGGTAATGGTAAATAATATGCAGCAAGGTAGCCCAATCCTGTTGAGGCAAAGGACAGGCCAAAATGGTCTCTTATGATAAGCAAAGCGTTCTTGAGGGTACACGGGAATTTCATCATATCGCTTTCATCATGTTGGTTTGATTCGTGTTCGCTACTTTGATAATTTGATATGTGGGTGGACTGGTGCTTAGGTGTTGTTCTTACTTGAACAAAGCTCCTACTTATGATTAACCCCCTCGCAAGCATCCACAACTATGAGAAAAGTATTAAGATAAAATCTAACCATAGCATTAGACTTTTGGATCCAAATCGGTCCCTTACGAAGTAGCGCATAAACTAGGGTTTAAGCCTCTGTCACTTTAGCAACCCATCATCTAATAACTACTCCACAATGCATTCCCTTAGGCCCAAATATGATGAAGTGCCATGTAGTCGATGTTCACACATGACACCACTAAGGGAATCACAACATACATATCATCAAAATATCGAACACATATCAAGTTCACATGATTACTTGCAACATGACTTCTCCCGTGACCTCAAGAACAAAAGTAACTACTCACAAATAATAATCATGCTCAAGATCAGAGGGGTATTAAATAGCATAATGGATCTGAACATATAATCTTCCACCAAATAAACCATATAGTAATCAACTACAAGATGTAATCAACACTACTAGTCACCCACAAGTACCAATCTAAGGTTTCGGTACAAAGATTGAACACAAGAGATGAACTAGGGCTTGAGAGGAGATGGTGTTGTTGAAGATGTTGATGGAGATGGCCCTCCCAAAGATGGGAGAGTTGTTGGTGATGACGATGGTGATGATTTCCCCCTCCGGGAGGGAAGTTCCCCCGGTGGAACAGCTCCGCCGGAGGGCAAAAGTGCTCCTACCCAAGTTCCGCCTCGAGACGGCGGTGCTTCGTCCCGAAAGTCCTCTCCTTATTTTTTCTAGGTCAAAATGACTTATATACCAGAAGAGGGGCACTGGAGGTGCGCCGAGGAGGGCACAACCCACCAGGGCGCGCCAGGCACGCCCAGGTGGGTTGTGCCCACCTGGTGGGCCCCCTCTGGTAGTTATTTGCTCCAATATTCTTCATATATTGCAAAACAATTCTCCGTAAATTTTCAGCTCATTTGGAGATGTGCAGAATAGGTAACTCTGATGTAGCTTTTTCAGGTCCAGAATTACAGCTGCCGGTATTCTCCCTCTTTGTGTAAATGTTGCATATTATGAGAGCAAAGGCATTAGAAATACTCCCAAAAGCATTATTATGCATAAAAACATTATAAATAATAGTAGGAAAACATGATGCAAAATGGACGTATCAACTCCCCCAAGCTTAGACCTCGCTTGTCCTCAAGCAAAAAACCGAAATCGAAAAACATGTCCACATGCTTTGAGAGAGAGGTGTCGATAAAAACAAAATACGGACATAGAAGCATCATTCATATTATTATAATAGCAAGGAACTTTAACATAAAACTTTATCAAATAACTTCTATCATATAACTTCTCATGAACAAGTAACAATTCATCACAACATTGAAGTATAAAGCATAAACCTTATTGAAAACCAACAAACTATGTTCTCAGTCAACTTTGCAACTACAATTCATCATATTTTCAGGAAGGATCACGTATCGGAGCCTTTAGGCAAGTCCACATACTCAACCATCATTTAATCTTCTATGATTGCTAACACTCACAGCGTACCCATGAACAAAAAGTTTCAACCGGACACATAGAAAGATAGGGGCTTATAGTTTCGCCTCCCAACGTATTCACCTCAAGGGTGATGTCAACAAGAATAACTCATGCCCACCCATATCCAACTGGATATATGTGCCTAGATCTTTCCTCACCACATGATGCTTGCAAAAAGAGAAAATAAAAAGGAATAGGGAAGAAAACTTTGACTCTACATAAAAGTAAATGCATAAAAGTAAAAGATAGGCCCTTCGCAGAGGGAAGCAGAGGTTGTCATGCGCTTATTTGTTTGTATGCCAAATCCCTTAATGCAAAAGAACGTCATGTTATATTGCCCCTTATGATAGCAACCTTTATTATGTAGTCCGTCGCTTTTATTACTTTGCCATCACAAGTTCGTACAACGCTCAATTTTCTCTTACACTAAATGATCCAACACATTTAGAAGCAATTTTTATTGCCTTATTGCAGCGATGACAACTTACTTGAAGGATCTTACTCAATCCATAGGTAGGTATGGTGGACTCTCAAAATAAGATTTGGGTTTAGGGTTTTTGTAAGCATAAGTAGTATCTCTACTTAGTGCGGAATTTTTGGCTAGAAAAGATATTGAGCAAGCATCACATGTTAAAGGATCTATGACAATATAACTTCTATGTGAATATGAACAAACATAAATCATTGCATTGTCTTCCTTGTCCAACGCCAACTATTTTGACACAAAATATTTAATGGGGGCTCACAATCATAAAAGATGTCCAAGATAGTGTAATTGCATGTGCATCTTCTATTCCCTTATTAATTCTTTCATGAATTGCATCATTGACCAATGCTATGTTTGTCAATCTCCAACAAATTTTACCACTTATACTTTTCCTTATGTGATGTCATTACTTACCATAAGATTAGCATATGATCTTTTTAATTTATTTTCCTTTCTTTTTATTGGAACAAAAGAGTAGAGAAACAAAACTCAAACTACTCTTTATTATATATCTCGCACACGATTACATAGATAGATCACTAAGCAAGCACTCAAAAAGAAAGGATCGAACTAAACTTTTATTCAACTAAATCATAAGATAACTAAAGATGGAACTAAAATAGATAAAGGCAAAGATAGTGGTGGTGATACGATACCGGGGCACCTCCCCCAAGCTTGGCACAAGCCAAGGGGAGTGCCCATACCATGAACTCAAGTTTCTTTTGTTGGGGAAGATGATGAAGGTGGTAGTGATGAGGTATGAGTGTTCTTCTTCCTCAGCTTACGCTTGAGGATGGAGTTTTCCTCCCTCAAGTCATCGGTCTCCTGCTCAAGCCTTAGTACCTTTTTGCATAATTCCTACTTGTTTTCCTGCAAGAGACGAAAAGGGATAAACTGGATCTTAGGTTTCTTTGCTTTGTTAGGGAGACTTGACTTCTTGAATTCCACGTGCATGTCCCCAGGTTGAGGCAATGGAACTTTATCTTCATCTGAGCTTGTCTTTTCTTTCCCTTTTGGATCATAGTCTTCTACCTCTGTGGTCCAACCATAATGTTCCACATCTCCATAAACCTTAGGGTTTGCAATATAATCAGTGACATAGCTCTCTCCCTCTGAATCTTGAGACGACATATTTTCAGATCTGCCAGAAAAACAGCAAGAAAGAAGAACAGAAGATTTCTCCGCGATACGGTGGTCAATACGTTTGGGGGGTATATAAAGATTTTTTATCTTGGGAAATAAGCAAACGGGAGGAAAACGGAGTCGGGAAGGTTCCCGAGGTGGGCACAACCCACCTGGGCGCACCAGGGGGCCCCTGGCGCGCCCTGGTGTCTTGTGCCCCCCTCGTGTGCCTTCCTGGTTGTTTCTTATTTTCCTAATTTTTAAAATATTCCAAAACTGACAGAAATAATTTTGCGGATTTTTCGGAGTCTGTTTACTTACTGTATCACGTACCTCCTCCTTTTAGGGATTCTGGAGTGTTCCAGAAGGTTTCCTTTATGTGTTCCTCCAGTGTCATGGTTTGAATAATATTGCTTTCAACATTGATAGGCGTACCTAAGATATAGTGTTTAATTCTTTGCCCATTGACCACCTTCGGGTTAGTACCTTTGACATTATTTATTTTGATAGCCCCAGAGCAATAAACCTCCTCAATGATATATGGTCCTTCCCATTTAGAGAGGAGTTTTCCTGCAAAGAATCTGAAACGAGATTTGTACAAAAGAACATATTCTCCAACTTTAAATTCCTGCTTTTGGATTCTTTTGTCATGACATCTTTTAACTTTTTCTTTAAACAACTTGGCATTTTCATAGGCTTGGGTTCTCCATTCATCTAGTGAACTAATATCAAATAACCTCTTTTCACCGACAAGTTTGAAATCATAGTTGAGTTCTTTAATTGCCCAATATGCTTTATGTTCTAACTCAAGAGGCAAATGATAAGCTTTTCCATAAACCATTTTATAGGGAGACATACCCATAGGATTTTTATATGCTGTTCTATAAGCCCAAAGTGCATCATCTGATTTCTTAGACCAATTAATTTGGGACCTATTAACAAAATTTTGTAATATAAGTTTTATTTCTCTATTGCTAAGTTCAACTTGACCACTAGATTAAGGATGATAGGGTGATGCAATTCCATGGTTAACATCATATTTAGCAAGCATTTTACAAAAAGCACCATGAATAAAGTGTGAACCACCATCAGTCATTAAATATCTAGGGACTCCAAACCTCAGAAAAATAACTACTTTAAGCATTTTAATGGAAGTGTTATGATCAACACTACTAGTTGGAATAGCTTCTACCCACTTAGTAATATAATCAACGGCAACCAAAATATGTGTATACCCATTAGAGGAAGGAAAATGTCCCATATAATCAAAACCCCAAACATCAAATGGTTCAACAGCAAGTGAATAATTCATAGGACCGATATTACCAATTCGTTGACATTCATCACAAGATAAAACAAACTTATGGGCATCCTTGAAGAGAGTAGGCTAATAAAAACCAGATTGTAATACCTTGTGAGCAGTTCTATCTCCCGCATGGTTTCCTCCGTAAGCTTCGGAATGACATTTCCATAGGATTTGTTCCTGTTCATGCCCAGGTACACAACGTCTAATAATACCATCTACTCCTTCTTTATAAAGATGTGGGTCATCCCAAAAGTAATGTCTTAGATCATAGAAGAATTTTTTTCTTTTGCTGGTATGTGAAACTAGGTGGTATATATTTAGCAACAATATAATTAGCATAGTCAGCATACCAAGGAGTGTTATGAGAAACATTTATTGCAGCTAGTTGTTCATCAGGAAAGCTATCATCAATAGGTAGTGGGTCATCAAGAATATTTTCTAACCTAGACAAGTTATCAGCCACGGGGTTCTCAGCTCCTTTTCTATCAGTTATATGTAAATCAAATTATTGTAGCAAGAGAACCCACCTAATGAGTCTAGGTTTAGCATCTTTCTTTTCCATAAGATATTTAATAGCAGCATGATCGGTGTGAACAATGTAAGATCTGAATTTATCACAAGCAAACACAACTGCTAAAAATTCTTTTTCAGTAGTAGCATAATTTCTTTGGGCACTGTCTAGAGTTTTGCTAGCATAATGGATAACATTTAATTTCTTACCAACTCTTTGTCCTAGAACAGCACCAACAACATAATCACTAGCATCACACATAATTTCAAAAGGCAAGTTCCAATCAGGTTGTTGAACAATAGGTGTAGAAGTTAAGGCTTTCTTAAATGTTTCAAAGGCTTCTACACAATCATCATAGAAAACAAATGGAACATCCTTCTGTAAAAGATTTGTAATAGGCCTAGAAATTTTAGAGAAGTCTTTAATAAACCTCCTATAGAAACCAGCATGACCGAGAAAACTACGAATACCTTTAATATCTTTAGGACATGGCATTTTCTCAATTGCATCAAATTTAGCTTGGTCCACCTCAATACCTCGTTCAGAAATTTTATGCCCCAAAATAATACCTTCATTAACCATAAAGTGGCACTTCTCCCAATTCAAGACAAGATTAGTTTTCTCACATCTCTACAAAACTCGATCAAGGTTGCTCATGCAATCACCAAAAGAAGTTCCATAAACAGAAAAATCATCCATGAAAACCTCAACAATCTTTTCACAAAAATCAGAGAATATAGCAGTCATACATCTTTGAAAAGTAGCAGGTGAATTGCATAAACTGAAAGGCATACGTCTATAAGCATAAGTTCCAAAAGGGCAAGTAAAGGTGGTTTTCTCTTGATCGGGTTGTGAAACAGGTATTTGAGAAAAACCAGAATATCCATCAAGAAAACAAAAGTGTGTGTGCTTTGATAATCTTTCTAGCATTTGATCAATAAAAGGCAAAGGGTAATGATCTTTCCTAGTTGCTTTATTTAATTTTCTAAAATCAATTACCATTCTATAGCCAGTAACAATTCTTTGTGGAATGAGTTCATTTTTATCATTAGGAACAATGGTAATACCTCCCTTCTTAGGGACACAATGAATAGGACTTACCCATCTACTATTAGCTATGGGATAGATTATACCTGCTTCCAGAAGCTTTAATATTCCAGTTCTTACCACTTCTTTCATCTTAGGATTCAAACGTCATTAATGATCAACAACGGGTTTAGCATCAGGTTCCATTTTAATCTTGTGCTGACAGAGAGTGGGACTAATGCCCTTAAGATCATCAAGAGTATATCCAATGGCAGCTCGGTGCTTCTTCAAATTTTCAATAATCCTTCTTCTTCATGTTCTGAAAGGTTAGCACTCATAATAACAGAATATATCTTTTTCTCATCAAGATAAGCATATTTCAAAGTGTCAGGCAATTGTTTTAATTCAAACACTGGGTCACCTTTAGGTGGAGGAGGACCTCTGATGTCTACTACACAACTTGTTCTTGTAGACTCGTGTTGGGCCTCCAAGCGCAGAGTTTTGTTGGACAGTAGCAAATTTCCCTCAAGTGGATAACCTAAGGTTTACCAATCCGTGGGAGGCGTAGGATGAAGATGGTCTCTCTCAAACAACCCTGCAACCAAATAATAAAAAGTCTCTTATATCCCCAACACACCCAATACAATGGCAAATTGTATAGGTGCACTAGTTCGGCGAAGAGATGGTGATAAAAGTGTAATATGGATGGTAGAAATATATTTTTGTAATCTGAAAATAAAAAACAGCAAGGTAGCAATTTGTAAAACGGAGCACAAACGGTATTGCAATGCTTGAAAATGAGGCCTAGGGTCCGTACTTTTGCTAGTGCAATCTCTCAACAATGCTAATCTAATTGGATCATATAACCATCCCTCAACGTGTGATGAAGAATCACGCCAAAGTTCCTATCTAGCGGAGAACATAAGAAGAAATTGTTTGTAGCTATTCTTTCCGATCGATCTATCAAGAGTTTGTACTAAAATAAAACCAAACCAAATTGAGATTCATAAAACTCAATCCAACACAAAGAACCTCAAAGAGTGCCCCAAGATTTCTACCGGAGAAACAAAAGACGAGAACGTGCATCAACCCCTATGCATAGATTACCCCAATGTCACCTCGGGAATCCGCGAGTTGAGTGCCAAAACATATATCAAGTGAATCAATATAATACCCCATTGTCCCCACGGGTGTTCATATGCAATACATATATCAAGTGCTCTCAAATCCATAAAAATATTCAATCCGATAAGAACGAAATCTTAAAGGGAAAACTCAATTCATCACAACAAGACAGAGAGGGGAAAACACCATATGATCCAACTATATTGTGGCACCCCGGCTCAGAGGAAACCGGAACGCCCCGTATTCCAGCCCAGAGACAAGTCTTCTGGAATACGGCACTGTTGGCATAGAACAAATTAGCTCTTTATTACTATGAATAAGGTTACAAGGGTACATGGATTACATCGGCACGGCGATACTACGCCTGCCCAGGGTAGCTCTATGCTAACAGCGAAACAACCTGAGGAAACGGAGTATCCTTGGCAGCGGAACAACGACGGCGGTGGTGAACTCCACTCCGCGGGGACTCTGGCTGGAACGCGTATCCTAGCTCGCAAAACTCGGAATCCTCGACAAGCAAGCAATCATGGCATGACCTGCAAACTGGCATGACACGCCAGGTGAGTACTTTGAATGTACTCGCAAGCTCATAGCAACCAAAGCAATCAAGACAAGCAACAACATGGCATTTACAGGTTAAGCAGGTGTAAACATGATGATGCTAAAACAATATAACATGGCATGGCATATACTACATGCAACAGGTTGCAACTTACTCTGTCGTGAGGTTACCCCGTAACCATCACCTGTAAGACTTACCATCGAGTGTGCCACATGATAACCTCGGGATCAACCAAACTTGGTATTACAATACCGTAGTGATAACAGGATCACCAGGAGCTTGGTCTTTACCGAGATCACCACATAACACCATCAACCAAATCCGGTATCCATGATACCACGGTGATCCTCTCATGATCACGATTAACCAACGTCGGTATCCTCGATACCACGGTGATCCTCTCGCGATCACATAAAGATCAACCAACTTCTTTCTCATCGAACCGGGTTGTTATTAAGCAGGATTATCATACAGTTGACCCATAATGTGTCCTACTACGAACTATGCCCATATCCAAGGACGCGGCTATCGATAGATTATATACACTCTGCAGAGGTTAGTACACTGTATCCACACCACGGAACTCATGGCCTCGTGCTCCCATTCGGGTGGACCAACGACGTTCCGACAAAACCCAATCTATTGCATAGCACTCTCCCGGCCATTCCGACAAACTCCCCTTGGGTTGTGTCATGGGTGACCCCTGTGTCCTTCCGACACCTGCCACCGTTGTGGCCAAACAAACTGTCCCAAACGGGGACCTGGTACCAAATAACTCAACTGGGTTCACAAGGTTATAGCCGCCTACCTGATCAGGGTAGCACGCACTCATAACCTTCCCTAGTTGGAAGTACCGGCGAGAGGCATAACAATAGACCGAATTAGGGCTGCCCCATCCCAGCAAGTGTGGTTGCACTGGTGAGCTCAGTTCAGTCCGCACAATGACTCAGCCAACAGGTGTTCAAGTTCGATTAACATCCGGTTAAATATGAATGGTGATGTGCTGAGCCATGATAAAAGGATGAATCATAACAACTGATAATGAAACATGCAGACATGCCATCATCTTAGCATGAACTACTGCCAGTATTAACCATGAGCATAATGCTAGCAACGACTACTTGATAACTAGCAAGATGCACATGGACAGAATGTAAGGATGAGCATATATAGTTATTTCAGACAGAAGAACATGCACACATTAAATAACTATTCAAGTAGGAAACCATAGCTACTGCAAATCCATCATGTAAGTGGCTGTCGTGGCTTGCCTGGATATGAGGGATCCACCGGAAAGAAGTGCGAGAAGCTTGCAGAATGAATCGCCGGAAACAGTTCTCCTTCGGAGGGGCTGTTTACGGACAAGGGCAAAATGGTCATTTCCACTATGTGAACACATGATGAAAATGGTGCCAACAGAACGGGCTCGACGAGACGAAGAAGTGGGCTTTGGAATCACCTCGATCGGAGTTACGAGCAAAAAGATATGATGATTTTTCTGCCAGGGACCTATCTGTAGTGAAAATATTTACAACGGGGTCCCTACCAGCTCGGCGGGTCGCGCACTACAGCAGAAGGCGTTTTCGAGAGGGGAAGACGTATTCCGAAGAATACGCCTCCACTTAAGTCAGCGGGCCCGGTGTTTGACTTTCTTATTAAGCTGACCGGCGGGTCCCACCTCTCTCTCTCTCTTTCCTCTCCTCCTTCCTCCTCCTCTTCTTCTCTCCCCCGACCGAGACCAGCAGGAGCGGCGGCTTCGCCGGCGCTGGTGGCAGGAGGCCACGGCGGGCTGGGGCGTCACCGGAGATGGACGCACCGCTCCATCCCGCGCCCGAGGGTGGCCGCGCTGGCCACGGGGGGTGCCGGAGTGGGCCGCGGCAGCGGTGGCCGAGAGCGGCGGCTCCACAGCGAGGGAGGGGCTCCGGTGGCTTCCGTGGTAGGGGAAAGGGGTAGGGGTGGTCTCCGTCGACAGGGAAGGCCAATAGAGGGCTCGGCGGAGGCGGGGAACGCCGGAGATGGGCGAATTTAAGAGGGAGGTGGCGACGGCCATGTCAGCGGTGGTGGCTGGAGAGAGCTTCTCCAGCTCGGGGAAGTGGCTGGGCGGGACCAGAGGAAGATGGGGAGGTGGCTGGTGAGCTCAGGAGGGGTCTCGGGAGGCTATATATAGCCGGACGGCGCGGGTGGCCAAGCACGGCCGTGGCGACGCGTGCGCCGCGCGCCGGAGCTTCGGGAACACGCGGTGAAGCGGGGAGAGTCGTCCAAAGGATTCACGGAGGGGCGGAGAGGGTTCAGGCGGGGTCGAGAAGGCTCGGGGAAGAAAACGATGACGGCGGTCACGGGCGCACAGTTCGCTGGAGCTGCCGTGGCGTGGGGAGGAAGAAATCGGAGGGGGAAAGCTCTGGAGAGGGGGTACGTGGGTGCTACGGAGCCAATTGACAAGCTTGGACAAGCCAGAGATGGCCAGAGTTGACCTCACGACGGGTACAGTGCGCGGAGCGCGTGTTCTGCACGCTGTCCACGTGGTCACCACGCCAAAATGTCAACTGGTGCAAGCCCTGACCCAACACCTTGTCTTTTGCGTGACTCGGAGGTCAGTGAGTTGACATGAGAGAGTTTGGCTGGAAGTGGATGCAAGAGGTGACTGATTTGACCTGAGAAGGCAGGGCATAGCAAGGTGTTTGGAGAGGGGTGGGGGAGATTCATCTGGTGTTTGACCCTGATCTTTGGCTGAGAGTGATCACATGCTAAGTTGATCATTGTTGCCAAGTTTGAGATCAAACGGAGGAGTTAAACTAGCACTTGCTGTTCAAATGGCTCCACTGTCCAGAATTACAAATCTTGAAGTGGCACTCATATACTGGCTTGGATTGAGCTGAAACTTGGAGGAGATGAGGAATTTGATGATATGAAGACACTGTATAAATTTCATACCATTTGGATAAACCAAAATGGTACTTCCTTCACATAGCATCCTACTGGACAGAAACTAAGAAAAATAACTGAGAATAAATGGCTAGATGAAATGAGCCCAAATTTGTTGGAGAGGTGTTATATGGGTGGGAGAATGATCTAGTAAATTTTCAGCAATTATGAAGCAATATAAAATATAGTTGCTTCACACCAGAAAAATATGACCAGAAGCAAAGATTTGATGCTGTGATCACATAGATAATGTAATGATGCTCAAATTTGGTGGACAGTGTTAATTTGAGCATATGAAGATGCTTGCAAAATTTCAACTCATTTGGATATGCCTAGCTTGCACTTCCTTCACTAGGCCTCTGTTTGAACAGAAACTTCGAAAAATTGATCAGGAATATTCACTAGGCAAATGAAGTTGAAATTTGGCATGTGGCAATGATATGGATAGGGAGTGCACAAAAAGTTTGAGAGCAATCAAGCAAAGATAAAGGGTACTTGCTTCACAAACTGCCAGCTAGGGCAGAATCAGAAAAGGAATATTGGTGAAATATTTTTGAACATGGCAAGGATAGGTTTTGACATATCTGAGGAAGATATGACCCAAAGAATTTATGAGAATTATTTGGGAATCTTCGGAATGCTGGAAATGTGGGTTGCTTCACAACCCAGGACAGACAGGGTTATTCCTTTAATAGAAAAAGGAATATTCCCAAAGAAAAGAATATTGGATTGGTCCAAGATGGAAATGATATGGTCTTGGGATGGTTTTGAGATTGACAAGCTATTGGGGAGAGGAATCAAAGGTGATCTCTCCAAGTTTCAAGACCACTAAGCCACTGAAAAGCAAATCCAGACCAAAATCAAAAGAAAAAGAAAATGGGCAAAATCCAGGGTGTTACATATATTAACAAAGCCTGCGATACATCAAGATCGTGCCATCTCAAGAACATGATAGAGAGAGATTAAACACATAGCTACTGGTACAAACCCTCAGCCCCGAGGGTGGACTACTCCCTCCTCATCATGGTGGCCGCCAGGATGATGAAGATGGCCACCGGTGATGATTTCCCCCTCCAGCAGAGTGCTGGAATGGGGTCTAGATTGGTTTTTTGTGGCTACAGAGGCTTGCGGCAGCGGAACTTCTGATCTAGGGTTATTTCTGATGGTTTCTCTATTTATAGGATTTTTCAGCGTTGGAATCACGCGAAGATGGGCCTCGAGGTGGGCACAACCCACTAGGGCGCGCCTAGGCCCCCTGGCGCGCCCCGATGTCTTGTGCTCACCTCCTTCACCTTCTGGTCCTCCCACGAAGCTTCTAGTGCCTCTTTTGTTCCAAAAAAAATTGTCAAAAAGTTTCGTTGCATTTGGAGAACTTTTATTTCTGCACAAAAAACAACACCACGGTAGTTCTGCTGAAAACAGCATCAGTCCGGGTTAGTTCCATCCAAATCATTCCAAAACCATATAAAATTGTTGTAAACATGGCATGAATACTTAATAAATTATAGATACGTTGGAGACGTATCACCATCCCCAAGCTTAATTCCTACTCGTCCTCGAGTAGGTAAATGATAAAAGAAATAATTTATGAAGTGTGAATGCTAGCAAAGTGCATAAGTTTGATCAATGATAATTTCAATCACTTTTCCTAGCATCATAACAGCAACTCTTTCTCACAAAACTCACCATGATAGAGTAGCAATTGAAAACAAATTTTTTGATGTGGAATGCTACCTATCATATTCATCATATACTCTTTTCTTTTGTAGCATGGACATTTGGACTTGAATGATTCAAAGCAATAGTCTATAATTTGACATTAGGACATCAATACTCAAGCATATCAACAAGCAACCATGTCTTTCAAAATATCAACACTAAAGAAAGCTGGCCCTAGCCCATCATGCTCAATCATTGATCCATTCATGAAACACACTCGTATATTAGCTACATCCAATGCTCAAGTACGATCATAGTGCCCCTTAGTTGGTGCTTTATAAGAGAAGATGGAGACTCAAATAAAAATAAAAATTGCATAAAGTAAACAGATAGGCCCTTTGCAGAGGGAAGTAGGGATTTGTAGAGGTGCCAGAGCTCAAAGCTTAAATTGAGAGATAAAAGATTTTGGGAGGCATACTTTTCCCGTCAACAAAAACGACCGAGTAATTCCCAACACTTTCCATGCTAGATATATCATATGCGGTTCCCAAACAGAAAATAAAGTTTATTCCTTTTTCCACCATTCTTTCACAATCCATGGCTAGCCGTATCCACGGGTGCCCTCCATACCAACACTTTCCAAGGAATTTATTATTTGATAACACAAAGTAAATTTCTTTTTCATTTTGGGACTGGGCATCCCTAATACCTTTGTCGTACTCTCATGCAATGACAAGTGAATAAACACTCATCTTGAGAATAACACATCTAGCATGGAAAATATTGGCCACCCCCTGCCGCTTCATGAGCGATACGAGCACACAAAAAGGAAATTTATTTTGAAAATTAGAGATGGCACATACATTTTTGCTTAGAACGGCACGGGAATACCGCATATAGGTAGGTATGTGGACTCATGTGGCAAAACTGGGTTTAGGGATTTTGGATGCACAAGTAGTATTCCCACTTAGTACAAATGGAGGGTAGCAAATAGATTGAGAAGCAACCAACCAAGAAATGAAAATTTACATAAACGAGCATTGAGCATAACTAACACCGAATAATGCACCACAAGTAGGATGTAATTTCATTTCATAACTATTGACTTTCGTGCTTGCATAGGGAATCACAAACCTTAACACCAATATTCTTACTAAAGCATAATTACTCACCAACATGACTCACATATTATTATCTCCGTATCGCAAAACTATTGCAAGGAATCAAACTTATCATATCCAATGATCTACATGAAAGTTTTTATTATATCCCTCTTGAATATCTATCACTTTGGGACTAAATTTATATATTACCATTGCTACTAACAAGCTCTCAAATAAATTTAAGTGAAGCACGAGAGCAAAAGACAAACTACTCCAAAAATATATAAGTGAAGATCAAGCGAGTAGTTATGTAAATGGGTAGCTATTTGAGGACTCTCTTTTATTTAAAAACTTTCAGATCTAAGTATTTTATTAAAACATCAAGCAAAACAAAATAAAATGAAATTCTAAGAATAGCACACATCATGTGAAGAAGCAAAAACTTAGGCTCAACCGA
Organism: Thinopyrum elongatum; assembly: GCA_011799875.1. Taxonomy (NCBI): domain Eukaryota; kingdom Viridiplantae; phylum Streptophyta; class Magnoliopsida; order Poales; family Poaceae; genus Thinopyrum; species Thinopyrum elongatum. The sequence goes on from CM022297.1 coordinate 475,070,939, forward strand.
TAATTGTTGATGAAGAAAGGTGGGATGCCAACCGGGGCATCCCCAAGTTTAGGTGCTTGAGACTTATCGAAATATTATTTTGGGATGCCTTGGGCATCCCCAAGCTTGAGCTCTTGTGTCTTCTTCATTCCTCTCATAGCCGGGTGTGGCACCCTGGCTCATAGAACTGGAATGCCAGTGTTCCCAGCCCAGAGATCATTGTCTTCTGGAAACACTCAACATCTTGGCAACAGAAACATAGCTGACTTTTATTGATAATAAAGAGTACAAGCTTACAAGACCCTCGAGGCCAGAGCACAACAAGTGCTATACAGTATGTACATTATTTATCAAACATGATGGGCCTCGGCATAACTTAGCGATACTACAGCGGAAAGCTAAAGCGTAGCGGAATATGGCAGCAACTCCATCCACAGGGACACTGCTGTGGACACATCCTAGGCATTATAACACGAACCTCCAAGACCTGCGTCTTAGTCTTCTCCTGCATCTGGCATGATACGCCAGGTGAGTACTTTGAATGTACTCGCAAGCACATGACAACCAAATAATGCAGCAAGTAATAGCATGGCAATAAACATGTTGAGTCTTAAATGCTGAGATCACGGTCATCAACTTACTCATATCCGGGTTGCTTCACAACCCACGGAGTACTCCACCTCACTGAGTACTTCCGCACATAAGACAAGTTCTTTCATCAGTATCATTATTACGGTTGATCTCCTACAGAGGTCTGGACGGGCTGTCCAATTCCGTGGACACAGCTATTCGAATAGATTTAACACTCTGCAGAGGTTGTACACTTTACCCACACCACGGAACTCATGGCCTCGTACTCCCATTCGGGTGGACCAACGATGTTCCGACGAAACCTGTCTGACCCGTGACTCTTCCATCGTACCACCGGCCATCACACTCCTTCTTGGAGTCAAGCCCTGGGTGGCCCCGTGTCCTCAAGACACCTGCCACCGTCGTGGCCAAACTAACTGTCCCAAACGGGGACGCCGACAAATAACTCAACTGGGCTCACAGAGTTATCGTCGTCTACCTGATCAGGGTAGCACGCACGCATAACCCTCCCTCTTTGGAGGTACCGATGAAAGAGCACGCAGCCAGCCCAAGTCAAGGCCGTCCCATACCAGCAAATGTGGCTGCACGTTTTAACCCGGACAGGTGACTCTCGATCAACCAACTAAGTTTCGTTAAACATTCAGCAGGTTATCAACTCGTGTGAACTTAGTTGGTCATCTTAGCCATCTATTAATTTACTTGGAATTATTTGGGGTTAAATTTAATATGCAAAATGCATATGAAAATGCAATGCTATGACATGCTTCAAAACATGGTTATCCTGGCTTGCCTTGGTCTGCTGAGTTGTTCAAAAACTCTGGTTCTTCAACTCCAAGGTTTTCACCTTCTGAAAATAATCAAAAACAGCAAAGAAAAATATCAAGCAACACTGTTTAATGTTCCAGAAATTCTGTGAGTAAAATAAAAATGTGAAACTTGGTGGAAAAATAGAGCATTGAGGTGTGGACCCAATGCAAAAAGAATCATTTGAATTGGACCTTTCTGTTAAAAGTTATTAACAGTCAAAGGTCTCTGCTAAATTAGTTTTGTTTAAAAATCAAATAAAATAAACGGAGTAACTGGGCCGGCCCACGTCAACAATGCACTGGCCCAGGGCCACTTACCCCTTCGTTTCAAACGAAACAGAGGAGGCCGAGGGGGAGGCGGCACTCCGGCGAGCAGCGCCGGTGATCTGGTCGGCGGGAGGGGCTGGCGATGGGCGGGATGGAGGGAGCTCGGAGAGGCGGTTCGCCTCGTACCCGTGGCGTGGCCGGGGATGCAGCGACGGCGTCGCCCCCTTCTTCTCCGGCGGCCGGCACTTTCGGGCGTCAGCGAACTCGTCTATTCCGGCGAGGATTGGCCACAACGATGGGTCGGGGAGCTCCACGGGACCTCACTGAGCTCACTGGTGGTCGTGGTGGAGGCGGAGGTGGATCCGAGAGGGTAGGAGGAAGAGAGGGTGGGCGGCTCCGGTCGAGCTCGAGGCCAGGGGCCTCTATGCTTCGATTGGGGCTGCCAGGAGGAGCTTGGGTGGAGGAGGAGAGGGGTGAGGAACTCTGGGAGGCCGAGGAGGGGCTTTTATAGGCGGGGGAGCCGAGCGGCGATCTCTCCCGAACAATGGCGATGCGGGCCATGGCGACAGCGCTCGTACGCCTCGCTGGCTGGACGCGAGCGGCGACGAGACCAGAGAGGGCAGAGGGAGCATTCAATGCGGAGAGGACGAGGCGGGGAGAAGAGGACGCGCCGCACGTACAGTGTGGTCACGGGCCGAACATGGCGGCGGTCGGCGAGGGCCTCTTCGGCACAGGTGAGGTGACCTGAGGGGCTACGCGGCAGCCAGGGACCTAGTCGGCACGCGTGGACAAGCCATAGTGGCAAGGGAGCAGAGGGACGCGATGGCTCGGGCACGGGTGCTGCGCAGCGCGCGGCGACAGCCATGCCAGGCCCGTGCTCACCACGCCATCTTGCGCTCCACGGCCACGTTGCCCTGGCGACCTTGTCTGGCGTGTCGACCATGGTCCATTCACATCACCTGAGGCTCTGGTTTGGCTTGAAGTGGTCTGTGCTGAGAGGTTTCATCAATAACAGTTTCTGACAGAAACATGGAGGGGCTTCTGGAGCTTAGGAGAAGATGAGGGGGAGCCAATGAGCTTGTCTGGTGTGATTCTGGTTGAATGAATGACAAGCTGACCAAGTTTGAGCTCATTTGATTGAAGTTTGAGGGTAGCTCATGTGAAATGCACAAAACTGGCCTGAATCTGCAAATGGAAGTACTGATCAAAAGATAATTCTTGGAGAGCTGAAAATTTGTGGAGAGTGCTCATTTGGTGTTGTCTCATTGCTGTAAAAATTTGGTAGCAATTGGACAAACCAAAAATGCACTTCCTTCACAATGGCTGGTTCTGGACAGAGAGGAAAATGGATTTTTAAGCAAAATATTTGAACATGACCAAGGAATGTTTTTGAAGATTTGGTGGAGATATGGTCCAAGGGATTTTTAGGAATTAATTGAGAAGTTTAGGAGCATCAAAACTATAGGTTGCTTCACAACCTATGCCAATGCCCTAATTTCCCAATTAAAAGAAAAAAAGCTTTTGAAAATGATTTGAATGGAAATTTGAGTACTTGAGGTTCCTGGCAGAACATTTGCAAGATGATGAGGCTAGGAACCACTTGGCAAAGATTCAAAAATGACCAAGTCCATGTGAAAGAATTTGAAATCCATTCAAATTCAAATAAAGTCAAGTCAAATTTTGAAAAGAAAAAGTTGGCAAAAATCAGGGTGTCACACCGGGTTTTTCTAATTCTTTAAAAACTTCATCCACACAAAACTCAACAAGAACTCGTGAGATAAGTTAGTATAAATCAATGCAATAACCTTATCATTATCTACTGTAGCAAATCACTAAAATTATAATTTAACATTGCACACTGAATGCCTCTGCATATTTAATACTCCTATCCTCAAATAGAATCATTAAACACGCAAACATATGCAAACAATGCAAACATAACAGCAATCTGCCAAAACAGGACAGTATGTAAAGGATGCAAGAGTATTCATACTTCTCTAACTCAAAAAATTCTTAAAATTTAGCACACTGTAGAAAATTTATCAGATCTTATTTTGCAAAAAGTTTCAACATTTAATCACATTCTGACTTTTCTCGGGAATTTTTACAACAGCGCTAAACTTTCTGTTTTGAAACAGCAATAAATAGACTTGCAAAATAAGCATGGTAAAGGCTATCCTTGACATTTTTATTGAAATTAAAGATGCAAAACATTATTATAAATATTAGAAAGCAAATAAAAATAAAATAAAATGATGATCCAAGCAAAACACATATCATGTGACGAATAAAATTATAGCTCCAAGTGAGGTTACCGATAATGTCGGAGACGAAAAGAGGGGATGCCTTCCGGGGCATCCCCAAGCTTAGTTGCTTGGCTCTTCCTTGAATATTGCCTTGGGGGTGCCTTGGGCATCCCCAATCTTAGGGTCTTGTCACTCCTTATTCTCCTCATATCGATATCTCACCCAAAACTTGAAAACTTCAATCACACAAAACTTAACGGAACTTCGTGAGATGGGTTAGTATGATAAAGACAAATCATTCACTTTGGTACTGTAAAAGACAAGATTAATAATTGTTCTCACACAATTACTACTGTACTATACAATTTCCACAATTTATATTAAGCAATAAAAGCCATAGAAACCATAAAACAAGCAAACTATGCATTGAAAACAGAATCTGTCAAAAACAGAACAGTACATAAATATCTGAATTAAGGTCATACTTATGTAACTCCAAAAATTCTGAAAATTAGGAAAACGCAGAAACATTGTATACCCATCAACTGTAAAAAATCACAATTTTTCCACGTTCCAGTAAAAGACAGGAATTTCTTCACTTGAAGCAAAAGTTTCTGTTTTTCCACAGAATCAAGTCAACTATCATCCACACTATCCCAAAGGCTTTACTTGGCACTTTATTGAAAAAAAAAGCTATAAAGCAAGATCACTACAGTATATTAATCATGTGAAAACACTAAAAAAGTAGGGGTAAATGTTGGGTTGTCTCCCAACAAGCGCTTTTCTTTAATGCCTTTTTGGCTAGGCATGATGGTTTCAATGATGCTCGCATAAAAGATAAGAATTGAAACATAACGGGAGCATCATGAAGCATATGACTAGCACATTTAATCCTAACCCACTTCCTATGCATAGGGACTTTGTGAGAAAACAACTTATGGGAACAAGAATCAACTAGCATAGGAAGGCAAAACAAGCAAAACTTCAAGATTTTCAACACATAGTGAGGAAACTTGATATTATTGCAATATGTAAAAGCATATGTTCCCCTCTCATAATAATTTTCAGTAGCATCATGAATGAATTCAACAATATAGCTATCACATAAATCATTCTTTTCAGGATCCACAAGCATAGAAATTTTCTTACTCTCCACATAAGCAAATTTATTCTCATGAATAGTAATGGGAGCAAACTCAACAAAATAACTATCATGTGATTGAAAATTAAAATCATGATGACAAGTTTCATGGTTATAATTATTATTTATAGCATACATGTCATCACCATAATCATTATAGATAGCAACTTTGTTGTCATAATCAATTGAAACCTCTTCCAAAATAGTGGATTCATCACTAAATAAAGTCATGACCTCTCCAAATCCACTTTCATAATTATCACAATAAGATTCAACACCCTCCAAAATAGTGGGATCATCATTACATAAAGTCAACACTCTTCCAAACCCACTTTCATCATTATAATCATCAAAAATAGGAGGCATGCAATCATTATAACAAATTTGCATATCAAATCTTGGGGGACTAAAAATACCATCTTCATCAAACATAGCATCCCCAAGCTTATGACTTTGCATATCATTATCATGATGGATATTCAAAGAGTTCATACCAACAACATTGCAATCATGCTCATCATTCAAAAAAAATTTGTCAAACATTTTATAAAATTCTTCTTCTATCAATTGAGCACAATTTTCCTTTCCATCATTTTCACGAAAGACATTATAAAGATGAATAATATGATGCAACCTCAATTCCATTTTTTTCTAGTTTTCTTTTTATAAATCAAACTAGTGATAAAACAAGAAACTAAAAGATTCAATTGCAAGATCTAAAGATATACCTTCAAGCACTCACCTCCCCGACAACAGCGCCAGAAAAGAGCTTGATGTCTACTACACAACTTGTTCTTGTAGACTCGTGTTGGGCCTCCAAGCACAGAGTTTTGTAGGACAGTAGCAAATTTCCCTCAAGTGGATGACCTAAGGTTTATCAATCCGTGGGAGGCGTAGGATGAAGATGGTCTCTCTCAAACAACCCTGCAACCAAATAATAAAAAGTCTCTTGTGTCCCCAACGCACCCAATACAATGGCAAATTGTATAGGTGCACTAGTTCGGCGAAGAGATGGTGATAAAAGTGTAATATGGATGGTAGAAATATATTTTTGTAATCTGAAAATAAAAAAAATAGCAAGGTAGCAATTGGTAAAACAGAGCGCAAATGGTATTGCAATGCTTGAAAATGAGGCCTAGGGCCCGTACTTTCGCTAGTGCAATCTCTCAACAATGCTAATCTAATTGGATCATATAACCATCCCTCAACGTGTGATGAAGAATCACTCCAAAGTTCCTATCTAGCAGAGAGCATAAGAAGAAATTGTTTATAGCTATTCTTTCCGATCAATCTATCAAGAGTTCGTACTAAAATAACACCAAAGCAAATTCAGATTCATAATACTCAATCCAACACAAAGAACCTCAAAGAGTGCCCCAAGATTTCTACCGAAGAAACAAAAGACGAGAACGTGCATCAACCCCTATGCATAGATTACCCCAATGTCACCTTGGGAATCCGCGAGTTGAGTGCCAAAACATATATCAAGTGAATCAATATAATACCCCATTGTCACCACGGGAGTTCATATGCAAGACATATATCAAGTGCTCTCAAATCCATAAAAATATTCAATCTGATAAGAACGAAATCTCAAAGGGAAAACTCAATTCATCACAACAAGATAGAGAGGGGAAAACACCATATGATCCAACTATATTAACAAAGCCCGCGATACATCAAGATCGTGCCATCTCAAGAACATGAGAGAGAGAGAGATTAAACACATAGCTACTGGTACAAACCCTCAGCCCCGAGGATGGACTACTCCCTCCTCATCATGGTGGCCGCCGGGATGATGAAGATGGCCACCGGTGATGATTTCCCCCTCCGGCAAAGTGCTGGAACAGGGTCTAGATTGGTTTTTCGTGGCTACAGAGGCTTGCGGCGGTGGAACTTCTGATCTAGGGTTATTTCTGATGGTTTCTCTATTTATAGGATTTTTTAGCGTTGGAATCACGCGAAGATGGGCCTCGAGGTGGGCACAACCCACCAGGGCGCGCCCCGGTGTCTTGTGCTCACCTCCTTCACCTTCTGGTCCTCCCACGAAGCTTCTAGTGCCTCTTTTGTTCCAAAAAAATCATCAAAAAAATTTGTTGCATTTGGAGAACTTTTATTTCTGCACAAAAAACAACACCACGGTAGTTCTGCTGAAAACAGCGTCAGTCCGGGTTAGTTCCATCCAAATCATTCCAAAACCATATAAAATTGTTGTAAACATGGCATGAATACTTCATAAATTATAGATACGTTGGAGACGTATCAACCTCCTAGAGTTTCATTAGGCAAATTGTGTTTTAGCAGAGGTCGTTGCTCAAAGAAAATTTAATCTATTTCATTTCTTTCATGCATGTGCATATCATTTTCATGGTCTAGCAAATATTGTTCTAGTGGATCTTAGGAGGCACGGCAATAGAAGCAAGACCAATTATTTCATCCTTACTAGGTAGTTCTTTCTTATGAGGTTGTCTATTAAACTTGGAAAAATTAAACTCATGAGACTCATCACCAAAGCTAACACCGACAGTTTGTTTATGACAATCTATAGTGGCATTGACAGTGTTCAAGAAAGCTCTACCAAAGATAATGGGACAGAAGTCATCTTGTGGGGAACCAAGAACTAGAAAATCAGTGGGGTATTTTATTTTCCCACACAAGACTTCAACATCTCTAACAATCCCAAGTGGTGTGATGGTGTCTCTATTAGCAAGTTTAATAGTGACATCTATGTCTTCTATTTCAGTGGGTGCTATGTCATTCATTATTTCTTAGTATAAGGTAAAGGGAATAGCACTCACTCTAGCACCTAAGTCACATAAACCATGATAACATTGATCTCCTATTTTAACTAAGACAACAGGCATGCCAACAACAGGTCTATGTCTATCTTTTTCATCGGGTTTGGCAATTCTAGCAGCTTCATCACAGAAGTAAATAACATGCCCATCAATATTTTCTACCAAGAGATCTTAACCATAGCAACACTAGGTTCTACTTTAATTTGTTCAGCAGGTTTAGGTGCTCTAATATTACTTTTGCGAACCACAGTTGAAACCTTAGCATGTTCCTTTGTCCTAACAGGGAAAGGTGGTTTTTCAATATAAGCAGCAGCAGGTTTAGGTGCTCTAATATTATCTTTAGCTATGTCATGTTTTTAAATTTCTTCTTTGATAGGTGGGTGATATTTGAACCACTTCTCCTTAGGGAGATCAACATGAGTAGCAAATGATTCACAGAAAGAAGCTACTATATCAGAGTCAATTCCATATTTAGTGCTAAACTTGTGAAAAACATCGGTATTCATAAAAGATTTAACACAATCAAATTCAAGCTTAATACCTGACTCTTTACCTTCGTCAAGTTCCCAATGTTCAGAGTTGCATTTAATTCTTTATAAAAGATCCCACCTGAATTCAATAGTCTTCTTCATAAAAGAACTAGTACAAGAAGTATCGAGCATGGATTGATCATCACGAGAAAGCCGAGCATAAAAATTCTGAATGATAATTTCTCTCGAGAGCTCATGATTGGGGCATGAATATAACATTGAATTAAGCCTCCCCCAAGCTAGAGCGATACTTTCTCCTTTATGAGGCCAAAAATTATATATACAATTCCGATCACGATGAACTAGATGCATAGGATATTTTTTTTGGTGAAATTCCAATTTCAATCGATTCCAATTCCAAGATCCAATATCATCGCATAGCCTATACCATGCCAATGATTTTACCTTCAAAGATAAAGGGAAAACCTTCTTCGTAGCTTCATCTCCGGGCAAACCTGCAAGCTTAAATAATCCACAAATTTCATCCACATATATCAAGTGCATATCAGGATATTCGGTTCCATCTCGTGCATAAGGATTAGCTAGCAGTTGTTCTATCATACCTGAAGGAATTTCATAACCAATATTTTCAGTAGGTGTAGTAGGTTGAGGGGTAGCTAATTGTGGTTCCCGTCGAGGTGAAGATACCCCGAACAAACCCCTCAAAGGATGATTCTCCATAGTAACAAGTGACAATAAATTTCAGCATGTAGTAAGAATTTTTCCTTACCAAGAGCGCTTCACTCCCCGGCAACGGTGCCAGAAAAGAGCCTTGATGACACACAAGTATAGGGCTCAATTGTAGTCCTTTTGATAAGTTAGAGTGTCGAACCCAACGAGGAGCAGAAGGAAATGACAAGTGGTTTTCAGCAAGGTATTTTCTGCAAGCACTGAAATAGTAGGTAACAGATAATTTGATAGCAAGATAATTTATAATGAGCAAGTCACGATAACGGTAAATAATATGAAGCAAGGTAGCCCAATCCTTTTGAGGCAAAGGACATGCCAAAATGGTCTCTTATGATAAGCAAAGCGTTCTTGAGGGTACACGGGAATTTCATCATATCGCTTTCATCATGTTGGTTTGATTCGTGTTCGCGACTTTGATAATTTGATATGTGGGCGGACCGGTGCTTAGGTGCTGTTCTTACTTGAACAAACCTCCTACTTATGATTAATCCCCTCGCAAGCATCCGCAACTATGAGAAAAGTATTAAGATAAAATCTAACCATAGATTAAACTTTTGGATCCAAATCGGTCCCTTACGAAGTAGCGCATAAACTAGGGTTTAAGCTTCTGTCACTCTAGCAACCCATCATCTAATAACTACTCCACAATGCATTCCCTTAGGCCCAAATATGGTGAAGTTCCATGTAGTCGATGTTCACATGACACCACTAAGGGAATCACAACATACATATCACAAAATATTGAACACATATCAAGTTCACATGATTACTTGCAACATGACTTCTCCCGTGACCTCAAGAACAAAAGTAACTACTCACAAATAACAATCATGCTCAAGATCAGAGGGGTATTAAATAGCATAATGGATCTGAACATATAATCTTTCACCAAATAAACCATATAGTAATCAACTACAAGATGTAATCAACACTACTAGTCACCCACAAGTACCAATCTAAGGTTCCGGTACAAAGATTGAACACAAGAGATGAACTCGGGTTTGAGAAGAGATAGTGTTGTTGAAGATGTTGATGGAGATGGCCCTCCCAAAGATGGGAGAGTTGTTGGTGATGACGATGGCGATGATTTCCCCCTCCGGGAGGGAAGTTCCCCCGGCGGAATCGCTCCGCCGGAGGGCAAAAGTGCTCCTGCCCATGTTTCGCCTCGAGACAGCACCCAAGCACCTGTCCACCCACATATCAAATTATCAAAGTAACGAACGCGAATCATATGAGCATGATGAAAACTAACTTGACAATAATTCCCATGTGTCCTCGGGAGCGCTTTGCTTTATATAAGAGTTCGTCCAGGCTTATCCTTTGCTACAAAAATGATTGGGCCACCTTGCTGCACCTTTGTTACACTTGTTACTTGTTACCCGTTACGAATTATCTTATCACAAAACTATCTGTTACCGATAATTTCAGTGCTTGCAGAAAATACTTTGCTAAAAACCGCTTGTCATTTCCTTCTACTCCTCGTTGGGTTCGACACTCTTACTTATCAAAAGGACTATGATAGATCCCCTATACTTGTGGGTCATCAGCCAGCACCTGAGATTTAATAGCTTGGCGTGGTCGGTATGCAATTTCAAAGGGTAGGAGCTCTATGGCCCATTTGGATATATGCCCCATCGCGTACCTGTTATTGATTATGTCACTTAAGGGGACGTCGGATGCCATGGTTACCGAGCACTCTTGAAAGTAGTGCCGAAGTTCTCGTTATGCCATAGAAATGACATAGGCTATCCTTTAATAGTGAGGGTAGCGTGTCTTGCAGGGGGTTAAGACCTCTGGGACATAGTAAACATGCTTTTGGACCTGGAACTTGTGTCCCTCCGTATCTCGTTCGACCACGAGTACAGTGCTGACCACCTGGTTTGTGGCCGAGATGTATAATATCATCGGCTCGCATATACCTGGTGCTACTAAGATGGGGTTTACAACAAGGAGGGCTTTAATGTCTTCTAGGGCCGCCACGGCCTCCTTTGTCCATTTGAAAATCTTTGTTTGTTTTAGCAGCCTGTATAGAGGTAAGGCTTTTTCCCCGAGTCTTGAGATGAAGCGACTTAGTGCCGCCATGCAACCTGCTAGTTTTTGTACATGCTTGAGGTCGGTTGGCACCTCTAAGCGGTCCAAGGCTCGTATTTTTGCCATGTTGGCTTCAATTCCTCGGCTAGATATGATGAAGCCGAGGAGCTTGCTGGTTGGTACTCCATAGACACATTTCTCAGGATTGAGTTTAATTTGATACTCCCGCAGGCTGGCAAATGTATCGTGGAGGTTATCTACCAACTGTCCAGCGTGTTTGGTTTTGACAACCACATCATCGATGTAGGCCTCAGCGGTTTTTCCGATGTGTTTTTCCAAGCATGATTGAATCATGCGCTGGTATGTAGCACCGACATTCTTCAGCCCAAAGGGCATTGTGTTGAAACAGAATGGCCCGTAAGGTGTGATAAATGTTGTTGCAGCCTGGTCAGATTCTTTCATCTTTGTTTGATGATATCCTAAATAGGCATCTAGAAAGCACATCGAATCGTGTCCAGCTGTGGCGTCCACAATCTGGTCAATTCGTGGTAATGGGAGGGGTCCTTGGGGCAAGCCTTATTAAGGTCTTTGAAGTCAACACACAGGTGCCAGGACCTATCCTTCTTTGGTACCATGACCAGATTGGCAAGACAGTTGAAAGAACATGTGGTGCCCCCATGTTTGGTTTTGGTAATTGATGACAATCTCTATGGACTAATGGTTTCCTTGAGTTATATTCGTAGGATTTGTCCATAGACATTTCTTGAAGTCCATTTGTTGGTTTCAAGGAGTTTATGTGTTGACCAATGTGTTATTCAAGGAATTATCCAAACATTGGTCATAGAGAAGACATGATACAAGGTTGATCAAGACTAAGTCAAAGAGTAAATCAAGTTGATCAACACACAAAATGTACAAGATGTACCGAGAGGGATCAAGTGATCCCATGGCATGGTAAGCATTGTCCATTACGCTTTGTGTACTAACCAATTGTGTACGTGAAAGTAATCTGTGGGGTTAGGTATGTTTCCATGGGCTTGCGTCAAGAGGAAGATCTCATACAACCCATGGAGGATGACATCAAGTGGGGATCATCATCAAGGTTGCGGTGCGCAAGTTCAAGTGGAGCATCACAATGAGATCATGCTTGAAGCCTGCCGTCCATTATGGTGACAATGGACTTGTGAAGATGTGCCGAAGAGTGGCTCACCCATAGTGGAGTATGGGGGAGCAATCAAGTAGTCTTCATCGAGCCAACGCAATCAAGAAAGGTGGTCCAACTTGAGGAAGTCAAGATCGTCATCGTCTAGCTCAAGTGGACTTTGTGCAAGGCAAAGGTTTGCCCTTGATAGATTTTCTATTTTACCGGTCTCATGGTGGTAGTTGGGAGACCAGGTTATTGTTGGAAATATGCCCTAGAGGCAATAATAAAATGGTTATTATTATATTTCCTTGTTCATGATAATTGTCTGTTATTCATGCTATAATTGTGTTATCCGGAAATCGTAATACATGTGTGAATACATAGACCACAACATGTCCCTAGTAAGCCTCTAGTTGACTAGCTCGTTGATCAATAGATGGTTACGGTTTCCTGACCATGGACATTGGATGTCATTGATAACGGGATCACATCATTAGAAGAATGATGTGATGGACAAGACCCAATCCTAAGCCTAGCACTAGATCGTGTAGTTCGTTTGCTAAAGCTTTTCCAATGTCAAGTAACTTTTCCTTAGACCATGAGATTGTGCAACTCCCGGATACCGTAGGAGTGCTTTGGGTGCACCAAACGTCACAACGTAACTGGGTGGCTATAAAGGTGCACTACGGGTATCTCCGAAAGTATCTGTTGGGTTGGAACGAATCGAGACTGGGATTTGTCACTCCATGTAACGGAGAGGTACCTCTGGGCCCACTCGGTAGGACATCATCATAATGAGCTCAATGTGATCAAGGAGTTGTTCACGGGATGATGTGTTACGGAAACGAGTAAAGAGACTTGCCGGTAACGAGATTGAACAAGGTATCGAGATACCGACGATCGAATCTCGGGCAAGTATCGTACCGATAGACAAAGGGAATTGCGTACGGGATTGATTGAATCCTCGACATCGTGGTTCATCCGATGAGATCATCGAGGAGCCTGTGGGAGCCAACATGGGTATCCAGATCCCGCTGTTGGTTATTGACCGGAGAGTCGTCTCGGTCATGTCTGCGTGTCTCCCGAACCCGTAGGGTCTACACACTTAAGGTTCGGTGACGCTAGGGTTATAGAGATATTAGTATGCGGTAACCCGAAGGTTGTTCGGAGTCTCGGATGAGATCCTGGACGTCACGAGGAGTTCCGGAATGGTCCGGAGGTAAAGATTTATATATGGGAAGTCCTATTTTGGCCACCGGAAAATGTTCGGGATTTTTTGGTATTGTACCGAGAAGGTTCTAGAAGGTTCCGGAGTGGGGCCCACCTGCATGGGGGGACCCACATGAACGTGTGTAGTGGGGGCAAGGCCCCACACCCCTAGTCAGGCGCACCAAGATTCCCCCTTAGAAGGAATAAGATCATATCCCGAAGGGATAAGATCAAGATCCCTAAAAAAGGGGGATAACAATCGGTGGGGAAGGGAAAGGATGGGATTTCTTTCCTTCCACCTTTGCCAACGCCCCAATGGACTTGGAGGGCAAGAAACCAGCCCCCTCCACCCCTATATATAGTGGGGAGGTGCATGGGAGAAACAGCTCAGCCCCTGGCGCCTCCCTCTCCCTCCCGTGACACCTCTTCCTCCTCCAGTAGCGCTTGGCGAAGCCCTGCTGAAATCCCGCTGCTTCCACCACCACACCGTCGTGCTGATGGATCTCCATCAACCTCTCCTCCCCCCTTGCTGGATCAAGAAGGAGGAGACGTCTCTGCTCCGTACGTGTGTTGAACGCGGAGGTGCCGTCCGTTCGGCGCTCGGTCATCGGTGATTTGGATCACGACGAGTACGACTCCATCAACCCCGTTCTCTTGAACGCTTCCGCTCGCGATCTACAAGGGTATGTAGATACACTCCCCTCTCACTCGTTGCTAGATGACTCCATAGATTGATCTTGGTGATGCGTAGAAAATTTTAAAATTCTGCTATGTTCCCCAACAGTGGTATCAGAGCTAGGTCTATGCGTAGTATCTTGCACGAGTAGAACACAAAGTAGTTGTGGGCGTCGATTTGTCAATCTTCTTGCCGTTACTAGTCTTATCTTGATTCGGCGGCACTGTGGGATGAAGCGGCCCGGACCGACCTTACACGTACGCTTACGTGAGACAGGTTCCACCGACTGACATGCACTAGTTGCATAAGGTGGCTAGCGGGTGTCTGTCTCTCCCACTTTAGTCGGATCGGATTCGATGAACAGGGTCCTTATGAAGGGTAAATAGAAATTGGCATATCACGTTGTGGTTTTGGCGTAGGTAAGAAACGTTCTTGCTAGAAACCTATAGCAGCCACGTAAAAACTTGCAACAACAATTAGAGGACGTCTAACTTGTTTTTGCAGCAAGTGCTTTGTGATGTGATATGGCCAAAGGATGTGATGAATGATATATGTGATGTATGAGATGATCATGTTCTGGTAATAGGAATCACGACTTGCATGTCGATGAGTATGACAACCGGCAGGAGCCATAGGAGTTGTCTTAATTTATTATATGACCTGCGTGTCATTGAAATTCGCCATGTAATTACTTTACTTTATTGCTAACCGTTAGCCGTAGTAGTAGAAGTAATAGTTGGCGAGACAACTTCATGAAGACACGATGATGGAGATCATGATGATGGAGATCATGGTGTCATGCCGGTGACGATGATGATCATGGAGCCCCGAAGATGGAGATCAAAAGGAGCAAAGTGATAATGGCCATATCATGTCACTATTTTGATTGCATGAGATGTTTATCATGTTTTTGCATCTTATTTGCTTAGAACGACGGTAGCATATATAAGATGATCCCTTACTAAAATTTCAAGAAAGTGTTCCCCCTAACTGTGCACCGTTGCGAAGGTTTGTTGTTTCGAAGCACTACGTGTTGATCGGGTGTGATAGATTCTAACGTTCGAATACAACGGGTGTAAGCCAGATTTACACAGCAATACACTTAGGTTGACTTGACGAGCCTAGCATGTACAGACATGGCCTCGGAACACAAGAGACCGAAAGGTCGAGCATGAGTCGTATAGAAGATACGATCAACATGGGGATGTTCACCGTTGATGACTAGTCCGTCTCACGTGATGATCGGAAACGGCCTAGTCGATTCGGATCATGTAATCACTTAGATGACGAGAGGGATGTCTATCTGAGTGGGAGTTCATTACATAATTTGATTAGATGAACTTAATTGTCATGAACTTAGTCTAAATGTTACATATCTATCTTGTAGATCAAATGGCCAACGCTAATGTTACCCTCAACTTCAACGCGTTCCTAGAGAAAAACAAGCTGAAAGACGATGGTAGCAACTATGCGGACTGGGTCCGTAACCTGAGGATTATCCTCATAGCTGCCAAGAAATCATATGTCCTTGAAGCACCGTTAGGTGACCCACCTGCTCTCCCAGCACTGCCAGACGATTTGAACGTTTGGCAGACACGCACCGATGATTACTCCTTCGTTCAGTGCGGCATGCTCTTCAGCTTAGAACCGGGGCTCCAAAAGCGTTTTGAGCATCACGAAGCATATGAGATGTTCGAAGAGCTGAAAATGGTTTTCCAAGCTCATGCCCGGATCGAGAGATATGAAGTCTCCGATAAGTTCTACAGCTGTAAGATGGAGGAAAATAGTTCTGTCAGCGAGCACATACTCAAAATGTCTGGGTTGCACAGCCGCTTGTCTCAGCTGGGAGTTAATCTCCCGGATGACGCGGTCGTTGACAGAATCCTTCAGTCGCTTCCACCTAGCTACAAGAGCTTCGTGATGAACTTCAACATGCAGGGGATGGAAAAGACCATTCCTGAGGTATATGCGATGCTGAAGTCAGCGGAGGCAGAGATCAGAAAGGAACATCAAGTGTTGATGGTGAATAAAACCACTAAGTTCAAGAAGGGCAAGGGTAAGAAGAACTTCAAGAAGGACGGCAAGGGAGTTGCCGCGCCCGGTAAGCCAGCTGCCGGGAAGAAGTCGAAGAATGGACCCAAGCCTGAGACTGAGTGCTTTTATTGCAAGGGAATCGGTCACTGGAAGTGAAACTGCCCCAAGTACTTGGCGGACAAGAAGGCCGGCAATACCAAAGGTATATATGATATACATGTAATTGATGTGTACCTTACCAGCACTCGTAGTAGTTCCTGGGTATTTGATACCGGTGCGGTTGCTCATATTTGTAACTCAAAGCAGGAACTGCGGAATCAGCGTAGACTGGCAAAGGACGAGGTGACGATGCGCGTCGGGAATGGTTCCAAGGTCGATGTGATCGCCGTCGGCACGCTACCTCTGCATCTACCTACGGGATTAGTTTTAAACCTCAATAATTGTTATTTAGTACCAGCTTTGAGCATGAACATTGTATCTGGATCTCGCTTAATGCGAGATGGCTACTCATTTAAATCTGAGAATAATGGTTGTTCTATTTTATGAGAGATATGTTTTATGGTCATGCCCCGCTGGTGAATGGTTTATTTTTATTGAATCTCGAACGTGATGTTACACATGTTTATAATGTGAATGCCAAGAAATGCAAGGTTGATAACTATAGTCCCACATACTTGTGGCACTGCCGCCTTGGTCATATCGGTGTTAAACGCATGAAGAAACTCCATGCAGATGGACTTTTGGAGTCTCTTGATTATGAATCATTTGACAGATGCGAACCATGCCTCTTGGGCAAGATGACCAAGACTCCGTTCTCCGGAACAATGGAGCGAGCAACCAACTTATTGGAGATCATACATACTGATGTGTGTGGTCCAATGAGTGTTGAGGCTCGCGGTGGTTATCGTTATGTTCTCACCCTCACCGATGATTTGAGTAGATATGGGTATGTCTACTTGATGAAGCACAAGTCTGAGACCTTTGAAAAGTTCAAGGAATTTCAGAGTGAGGTTGAGAATCAACGTGACAAGAAAATAAAGTTCTTACGATCAGATCGTGGAGGAGAATATTTGAGTCATGAATTTGGCACGCACTTAAGGAAATATGGAATTGTTTCACAACTCACGCCGCCTGGAACACCTCAGCGTAATGGTGTGTCCGAACGTCGTAATCGCACTCTATTGGATATGGTGCGATCTATGATGTCTCTTACCGATTTACCGCTATCCTTTTGGGGTTATGCTTTAGAGACTGCCGCATTCACTTTAAATAGGGCACCGTCAAAATCCGTTGAGACGACACCGTATGAATTATGGTTTGGGAAGAAACCTAAGCTGTCGTTTCTGAAAGTTTGGGGATGCGATGCTTATGTGAAGAAACTTCAAACAGAGAAGCTCGAACCCAAGTCGGAAAAATGCGTATTCATAGGATACCCTAAGGAAACTATTGGGTATACCTTCTACCTAAGATCCGAGGGCAAGATCTTTGTTGCCAGGAATGGATCCTTTCTAGAGAAAGAGTTTCTCTCGAAAGAAGTAAGTGGGAGGAAAGTGGAGCTTGATGAGATGACCCTCGAACCGGAGAGTAGCGCAGCACAGGAAAATGTTTCTGTGGAGCCTACACCGGCTAGAGAGGAAGTTATTGATAATGATCATGATCAAGCTACCACTGAACTTCGAAGGTCCACGAGGACACGTTCCGCACCAGAGTGGTATGGCAATCCTGTCCTGGAAATCATGTTGTTAGACAACAGTGAACCTTCGAACTATGAAGAAGCGATGTCGGGCCCGGATTCCGACAAATGGCTTGAAGCCATGAAATCCGAGATAGGATCCATGTATGAAAACGAAGTATGGACTTTGACTGACTTGCCCGATGATCGGCAAGCCATAGAAAATAAATGGATCTTTAAGAAGAAGACTGACGCGGATGGTAATGTGACCATCTATAAGGCTCGGCTTGTCGCTAAGGGTTATCGACAAGTTCAAGGGGTTGACTACGATGAGACTTTCTCACCCGTAGCGAAGCTGAAATCCGTCAGAATCATGTTAGCAATTGCCGCATACTATGATTATGAGATATGGCAAATGGACGTCAAAACGGCATTCCTTAATGGTTTTCTTAAGGAAGAGTTGTATATGATACAACCGGAAGGTTTTGTCGACCCTGAGAATGCTGACAAGGTATGCAAGCTCCAGCGCTCAATCTATGGGCTGGTGCAAGCATCTCGGAGTTGGAACATTCGCTTTGACGAGATGATCAAAGCGTTTGGGTTCACACAGACTTATGGAGAAGCCTGTGTTTACAAGAAAGTGAGTGGGAGCTCTCTAGCATTTCTCATATTATATGTGGATGACATACTGCTGATGGGAAATGATATAGAATTCTTGGAAAGTATAAAGGCCTACTTGAATAAGTGTTTTTCAATGAAGGACCTTGGAGAAGCTGCTTATATATTAGGCATCAAGATCTATAGAGATAGATCGAGACGCCTCATAGGTCTTTCGCAAAGCACATACCTTGATAAGATATTGAAGAAGTTCAATATGGATCAGTCCAAGAAGGGGTTCTTGCCTGTATTGCAAGGTGTGAAATTGAGCTCGGCTCAATGCCCGACCACGGCAAAAGATATAGAAGAGATGAGTGTCATCCCCTATGCCTCAGCCATAGGGTCTATTATGTATGCCATGCTGTGTACCAGACCTGATGTAAACCTTGCAGTAAGTTTGGTAGGTAGGTACCAAAGTAATCCCGGCAAGGAACACTGGACAGCGGTCAAGAACATCCTGAAGTACCTGAAAAGGACTAAGGATATGTTTCTCGTATATGGAGGTGACGAAGAGCTCGTCGTAAAGGGTTACGTCGACGCTAGCTTCGACACAGATCCGGATGACTCCAAGTCACAAACCGGATACGTGTATATTTTGAATGGTGGAGCGGTAAGCTGGTGCAGTTGCAAGCAAAGCGTCGTGGCGAGTTCTACATGCGAAGCGGAGTACATAGCAGCCTCGGAGGCAGCACACGAAGTAGTATGGATGAAGGAGTTCATCACCGACCTAGGAGTCATTCCAAATGCGTCGGGTCCAATGGCTCTCTTCTGTGACAACACTGGAGCTATTGCCCTTGCCAAGGAGCCCAGGTTTCACAAAAGGACCAGGCATATCAAGCGTCGCTTCAACTCCATACGTGAACATGTTCAAGATGGAGACATAGATATTTGTAAAGTGCACACGGATTTGAATGTAGCAGATCCGTTGACTAAACCTCTTTCACGAGCAAAACATGATCAACACCAGTACTCTATGGGTGTTCGATTCATCACAATGTAACTAGATTATTGACTCTAGTGCAAGTGGGAGACTGTTGGAAATATGCCCTAGAGGCAATAATAAAATGGTTATTATTATATTTCCTTGTTCATGATAATTGTCTGTTATTCATGCTATAATTGTGTTATCCGGAAATCGTAATACATGTGTGAATACATAGACCACAACATGTCCCTAGTAAGCCTCTAGTTGACTAGCTCGTTGATCAATAGATGGTTACGGTTTCCTGACCATGGACATTGGATGTCATTGATAACGGGATCACATCATTAGGAGAATGATGTGATGGACAATACCCAATCCTAAGCCTAGCACTAGATCGTGTAGTTCGTTTGCTAAAGCTTTTCCAATGTCAAGTAACTTTTCCTTAGACCATGAGATTGTGCAACTCCCGGATACCGTAGGAGTGCTTTGGGTGCACCAAACGTCACAACGTAACTGGGTGGCTATAAAGGTGCACTACGGGTATCTCCGAAAGTATCTGTTGGGTTGGCACGAATCGAGACTGGGATTTGTCACTCCATGTAACGGAGAGGTACCTCTGGGCCCACTCGGTAGGACATCATCATAATGAGCTCAATGTGATCAAGGAGTTGTTCACGGGATGATGTGTTACGGAAACGAGTAAAGAGACTTGCCGGTAACGAGATTGAACAAGGTATCGAGATACCGACGATCGAATCTCGGGCAAGTATCGTACCGATAGACAAAGGGAATTGCGTACGGGATTGATTGAATCCTCGACATCGTGGTTCATCCGATGAGATCATCGGGGAGCATGTGGGAGCCAACATGGGTATCCAGATCCCGCTGTTGGTTATTGACCGGAGAGTCGTCTCGGTCATGTCTGCGTGTCTCCCGAACCCGTAGGGTCTACACACTTAAGGTTCGGTGACGCTAGGGTTATAGAGATATTAGTATGCGGTAACCCGAAGGTTGTTCGGAGTCTCGGATGAGATCCTGGACGTCATGAGGAGTTCCGGAATGGTCCGGAGGTAAAGATTTATATATGGGAAGTCCTATTTTGGCCACCGGAAAATGTTCGGGATTTTTCTGTATTGTACCGAGAAGGTTCTAGAAGGTTCCGGAGTGGGGCCCACCTGCATGGGGGGACCCACATGAACGTGGGTAGTGGGGGCAAGGCCCCACACCCCTAGTCAAGGCGCACCAAGATTCCCCCTTAGAAGGAATAAGATCATATCCCGAAGGGATAAGATCAAGATCCCTAAAAAAGGGGGATAACAATCGGTGGGGAAGGGAAAGGATGGGATTTCTTTCCTTCCACCTTTGCCAACGCCCCAATGGACTTGGAGGGCAAGAAACCAGCCCCCTCCACCCCTATATATAGTGGGGAGGTGCATGGGAGAAACAACTCAGCCCCTGGCGCCTCCCTCTCCCTCCCGTGACACCTCTTCCTCCTCCAGTAGCGCTTGGCGAAGCCCTGCTGAAATCCCGCTGCTTCCACCACCACACCGTCGTGCTGCTGGATCTCCATCAACCTCTCCTCCCCCCTTGCTGGATCAAGAAGGAGGAGACGTCTCTGCTCCGTACGTGTGTTGAACGCGGAGGTGCCGTCCGTTCGGCGCTCGGTCATCGGTGATTTGGATCACGACGAGTACGACTCCATCAACCCCGTTCTCTTGAACGCTTCCGCTCGCGATCTACAAGGGTATGTAGATACACTCCCCTCTCACTCGTTGCTAGATGACTCCATAGATTGATCTTGGTGATGCGTAGAAAATTTTAAAATTCTGCTACGTTCCCCAACAGTTATAGGATCGATTGCCGTACTATAAAGGGGGGCTCTCAAGTAAGTAGCTTGATCATATCGTTCGTAGAGAGCTCAAACCATTGCATCCTTGCATAATCTTTCTTGGTTCTTGTTTGGTGTATCTCTTTGTGAGTTTTAGTGCTTATGGTCATCTTCATGACAAGCTCGAGTTCATCGAAAACAGAGTTCATATATGCACCTTCTATGATGTTTTCGATGTTGGAGTTTTTGTTGGTTCTTCATTCATAGAGGTTTCACATCTCTATATCTTTGGCATACCCCCTGCCACTTCTTACTATAACCAACAAGCTTGAGTTTGCTCAATTCGGAGCTCATTTGCAGAAGTTGTGGCAGTTAAGGCTTTATTGTTTCCATCTGTTTTGCTTGGCCTATTTTGAAGCTCACTAGCGGTAGTACCGCCCTGGGTAGCGGTAGTACCGCTTGTGCGGTACTTTCGCGGTCCAGTACCGCGGGCACTACTGCTTGTGTTCAGGCTTCTGGGCTCGTTTTCACTTCGACGGCAGTAGGGCGACAGTTGGACACGGTAGTATCATTTTGGACGGTAGTACCGCACCTGCCCAGCGGTAGTACCGCTTATCGCGGTACTTTCATGACCGACTACCGTCACACTACCGCCTATCTCTTTGCTTCTGTAGTCTGATTGCTAGTATCTGCGTTGGTATTTCCCCGAAGAGGAGAGGATGATGCAGCACAACAATGGTAAGTATTTTCCTCAGTTATGAAACCAAGGTTATCAATCCAGTAGGAGAACCAAGCAACACTATGTAAACGGTACCTGCACACAAATAACAAAAACTTGCAACCCAACGCGTAAGAGGGGTTGTCAATCCCTCCTCGGTATTGAGATAGATTAAATTGTATGAGATTGGATAAATAGATCTAGCAAAAACACAAAATAAAATAAGAAAAGAAAAAGTGCAGCAAGGTATTTTTGGATTTTTGGATTAATAGATCTGAAAATAATATGATAGCAAATAGACCCCGGGGCCGTAGATTTCACTAGAGGCTTCTCTCAAGAAAATAGCATATGGTGGGTAAACAAATTACTGCTGGGCAATTGACAGAAGAGCAAATAATTATGACGATATCCAAGGCAATGATCATGTATATAGGCATCATGTCCAAGATTAATAGACCGACTCCTGCATGAATCTACTACTATTACTCCACACATCGAGCACTATTCAGCATGCGTCTAGTGTATTAAGTTCATGGAAAAATGGAGTAATGCATTAAGAATGATGACATGATGTAGACAATATCTATTCATGTAGGAATAGACCCCTTCTTTTTATCCTTAATGGCAACGATACATGCGTGTCATGTCTCCTTCTGTCACTGAGATTGAGCACCACAAGATCGAACCCATCACAAAGCACCTCTTCCCATTGCAAGAAAAATCAATCTAGTTGGCCAAACCAAACCAAAGTTTCGGACAAGAAATATGAGGCAATAACAATCATGCATAAAAGAGTTCAGCAAAGACTCGAATAATATTCATGGATAGATCTGATCATAAACTCACAATTCATCGGATCCCAACAAACACACCACAAAAAGTCATTACATCAAATAGATCTCCAAGAACATCGAGGAGAACATTGTATTGAAGATCAAAAAGAGATAAGAAGCCATCTAGCTACTACCTACGGACCCGTAGGTCTGTGGTAAACTACTCACGCATCATCGGAGGGGCAAGGGTGTTGATGAAGAACCCCTCCGTGATCGTTGACCCCTCCGGCAGAGTGCCGGAAAAGGCCTCTAGATTGGATCTCGTGGTTCTGGAACTTGCGGCGGCTAGAATTGTGTTTCTTCGACTCACCTTGGGTTTTGGGATTTTAGAATATTTATAGAGTTGATAGTCGGTGGAGAAGCCTCCCGTGGGCCCCACTACCCACCAGGGCGCGCCCTGGTGCCTAGTGGGCCCCACGGGCCTCCTCTGGTGCACGTCTTTGGCTCCCTTGGTGTCTTCTGTCCAAAAACAAAATCTCCAAAAAGTTTCGTGGCATTTGGACTTCGTTTGGTATTGATATTATGCAAAGTAAAAAACAAGCAAAAAATAGCAACTCGCACTTGGCACTATGTCAATAGGTTAGTCCCAAAAAATGATATAAAGTTGCTAGTAAATGAGTATAAAACATCCAAGAATGATACTTTAATAGCATGGAACAATAAAAAATTATAGATACGTTGGAGACGTATCATAGTCCCTTGCTGCCTCCACGGTAGTAGAGCGGTAGTAGGGTGCGGTAGTACCAATCTGTGAGGTACTGCCGCTCTACCCTCCCTTTACTACCGCTGGTTCTCTGTGTCCTGAGACACTAAGCGGCGGTACCGCTTGTGAGGACGGTAGTACCGCTCCGGCGGCACTACCGCGCCTGGACTTTCGTTCTCTCAGTGCTACACCAAGAACTACCACCCCAAGCGGTAGTACCGCTCCTCTGGGCGGTAGTACCGCTTGTGTGCGGGCTGGGGGCATAACGATTGGATTTGTCCCCACCTATAAAGGGGGGGGGGGTATTCTTCCCCATTGAACCTAATCCCTTTGAGCTCGTGTTTGCCCCCCATTGTTGACCTTCTTCGAGCTTGCTATCTCTCAATCCCTTCAATGATTCTTGCTAGTTCTTGAGGGAAAAGAGAGAGGAGATCTAGATCTACATTTCCACAATCACTTTCTCCTCTTTGTGAGGGGAACCCCTTCGATCTAGTTCTTGGAGTTCTTTGTGTTCTCTTCTTTGTTCTTCCTCTCATTTTCCTCCATAGCATTAGTTGTTGTGGTGGGATTTGGGAGAGAAGGACTAGAGCACTCTGTGTGCCCTTGCCATTGCATTTGGTGCATCGGTTTGAGTTCTCCATGGTGATACGTGGAAGTGAAGTTGAGAAGCTTATTACTCTTGGATGCTTGGTACCCTAGAGCTTGTTCCTCTTGGGTGCTTTGGTGCCCTAGACGGTTGGCGCGTTCGGAGCTCAATCATTGTGGTGTACAGCTCCGGGCAAACGTCGAAGTCTCCAATTATAGGTTGTGGAGATCGCCCCGAGCAATTTGTACGGGTTCCGGTGACCACCCTCAAGGGTTGCCAAAGTGTACGGGTTCGGTGACCGCCCCCAAGGGTTGACATTTTGTGCGGGTTCGGTGACCGCCCTCAAGGGTCCCTTAGTGGAATCACGGCATCTTGCATTATGCGAGGGTGTGAGGAGATTACGGTGGCCCTCGTGGCTTTTTGGGGAGCATTGTGCCTCCACACCACTCCGAATGGAGATTAGCATTCGCAAGGGTGTGAACTTCAGGATACATCGTCGTCTCCGCATGCCTCGGTTATCTCTTACCCGAGCCCTTTACTTATGCACTTTACTTTGTGATAGCCATAGTGTTTCATGTTATATATCTTGCTATCACTTACTTGTTTATCTTGTTTAGCATAAGTTGTTGGTGCACATAGGTGAGCCTAGTTGTTTTAGGTTTTGTGCTTGACAAATTAAATGCTAGTTTTATTCCGCATTTGTTCAAGCCTAAACCGTAATTATTTTAAAGCACCTATTCACCCCCCTCTAGGCGACATCCATGATCTTTCAACGGGGTGTTTAATGTCTCGAATGAACCAGACCTCCAGGAGCTTGGCCAGTTCCTTGCCCATTGCTTGATGCTTGGGTTCGAAAAAATGCCGAAGTGCTTGCTTGACTAGCTTATAGCCCTTTAAAATATTTAAGTTGTGCTCCGCGAGCCTACGGGGTATTCCTGGCATATCCGAAGGATGCCAAACAAATATATCCCAATTTTCCTTAAGGAAATTGCGGAGGGCCTCATCAACCTACGGTTCGAGGTTTGCCCCTATGGACGTTGTTTTGGCTGGGTCCGTGGGGTGTACTTGAAATATGACTATTTCACCGGCCGGCTTGAATGAGCTCGACTTCGGTCGTTTGTCGAGGATGACGTCACCCGATCCACTTCGGCTCGTAATGTGGTTAGTTCCATGGCCGTGAGGGCCTCGGACAAGGATTCGAGGGCGAGTGACGCCGTTTTGTTTTCGGCTCTGAGTGCTCTATCGGGGTTGCTTGAGATGGTAATGATCCCGTTTGGGCCCGGCATTTTGAGCTTAGATGGTATATGAAGCGTTCGAAATGCCTTTATCTTTGCATCCACACTGGAAGGCTGTTATTATATCTGAGTCCTAGTAATCCGGTATCTCGTTTTTAATAGATAAGAACCTGGCCCAGAACTGCCTGATCGATTCGTCAGGGAGTTATTGAACGTAGGCTACATCCCAAACATCGGGTGGGCCCGAATTATCGGGGCAATACTTGATGTGCAAGATGGGTGGGAAAGTAGTTTCGATCTCTATGGATCGTGGGCTCGAAGCCCTGACATTCTTATCCTACGAAGGGCACGCAGCCACCGGATCAGCCAAACTGATTTGAAGATCAGATTTGCCGACCGCGTCCGGTTGGCCGATGTCTGAGTCGCTCTCCAAAAAGTACTTCGGGACTTCGCCCTCCAAGGGGGTTTTGGCCAGGGCTGAAGAGAGGTCATGGACCGCTTCCGGCTTGTGAGAGAGGATGTGTGTTTCCTTGACGGAAGTTTCGAGCACGAAAACCGTACCTGTGAAGTTGGAGTCGGTGATTGACGATCCCATCGATCCTTTATTGATCTCACAGCGAAACTCTCAATGAAAGCACCAGTGTCGGTGTCAAAACCGGCAAACCTCGGGGTAGGGGGTCCCGAGCTGTGGATCTCAGACAGATGGTAGCAGGAACAAGGGAGACAGTATTTACCCAGGTTCGGGCCCTCTTGATGGAGGTAAAACCCTATGTCCTGCTCTTGTTTATATTGACGAAGATGTATCGAGTACAAGCTTGATCTACCTCGAGATCGTAAGTTGTGTTCTAACCCTAGGGCTAGGTGAATGTGATTGTGTTGAAGTCCCCTCTACGGGCTAAACCCTTCAACTTATATACACGCCAGGTAGGGTATCTAGGGTTACATAGTCGGTATCCAGCAGACGCATGGAGACAGTAGGAGTTTTCTTGGAGTATACGTCAAGTCTTCGGCACGCATGTAGCTTCCGAAGTCCACCGTGACGAGGATGAGGGCCCATCCACCCGAGGACTATGGACCAACCGGGCTAGTACCCCTAGTCCAAGACACCGTCACTAAGGGTGTGTTTGGTAGCATGTATGGACCTAGCCTAGTTGTTCTCCTCTGATACATGCTAAGTCCATGCATTTGCTGTTGTTTGGCGGTAGTGTATGCGCTGAGACATACTGAACTGAGACTTTGTTTGGCAGTCTGCATGTGTTTAGACATGCTGAACAATTTCGAATTCCGAATAATTTTTTTGAATGGTGAACAAAATTGGAAAAACATGATAAAAAATTTAAACATATTTTGAAATTTATTGAAATTTAAATTTCTAAACAATTTTTGAAAATTTAAATAAATTTTGAAATTCTATTTTTTTTGAAAATTTAAACAAATTTGAATTTCTGAACATGTTTTGAAAATTTAAACAAAATTTGAAATTCTGAACATTTTTTGAAAATTTAAACAAAATTTGAAAGTCTGAATTTTTTTGAAAATTTAAACAAAATTTAAAATTCTAAACATTGTTGAAAATTTAAACAAATTTTCAAATTCTAAACATTTTTTTGATTTAAAAAAAATCGAAATTCTGTTTTTTTTCAAAAATTTAAACAATTTTTGAAATTCTGAACTTTTTTGAAAATTTAATCATAATTTGAAATTCTGAATATTTTTTGAAATTTTAAACAAAAATTGAAATTATGAACATTTTTTAAAATTTAAAACATATTTGGACGTGGTCTGGTGGGTGGGGACGAGCATGACTGCCTCCATGCACCCTCTGTGGGGTGCATGAGATGGGCATGGCTGAGGGCCCTTTTTTGCATTAGATGGGCATAGCCCAGGTGCGCCCAGGCACCCTACTAAACAAGCAAAAGTGAGTCGGATTGGGAACATTTGCCCTCATGCACCCTTCATGCACCCTACCAAACACACCCTAGGGTTACATGGTCGGTTGCAGATCTAAGGATGCACATGGCGGCGGCCGAAGATGTCCTTGGGGTACATGTCAATTCCTTAGCAGAAGCTGTCTTGATCACGTCGAGGTGCTTGGCTTCTGGAGTCCTTCCTTATGAGAATGGTGGCCCATAAATTCGGCCCGACGACTGTGGGCCAACTAGGTTGATACCCCCTAGTCCAAGACACCGTCAAGGGGGGGGGGGTTGCTGAGCCCCTTACAAATAGACATCAAGCTACGTGGATGGTTATACTAAGCCCTCAAGCACCGACCTTCGGATAGGTGCGAGCTTTCTCCTGGATGTTACGAGCCAATTGGGTATCACACGGTGTGGCGCCGTCGAAGGTGCAAGCATTGCAGTGCCTCCGTATGGTCCAAGCTGTGAGTGCAATTAAGGAGGCGAGGCCTTTTGTGGTGGCTTGCCGAGGATAACATCCATATTCGCATATGTATCTATTTTTATGAAAACGAAAATTGGAAGCGCACCATTCAATTCGCATCCGATCCGTTTTCCGTAGACCTATTCATGTGTAGCTTACCCGACGTGCCCGACCTGAAAGCCCGGCATCCGGTCTGGGCTCGGGCTTGACTTTTTCGTCCAAAGCCCGAACAAAGCCTGTATGAGGTTTAAATAATTATTTTAATTAAAAATTAGGTATAATACATATATTTTAATAAGAAGTGTACTGTTCAAATGTTTCAGCCCAGCATGACCCGGATTTGTGATTTTTTGCTCTGGGCTTTGTCAAGCTCTGCCCATCCCACGACAATTAGGTTTAGAGCATCTCTAGCAGACCACTTAAAAGTGGTCAAGCCCTTATAATTTTTGCATTTTAAGGTTTTGGTCGAAAAAAGTGTCCATACAGAAACCGTAAAAGTGGTCCAACCCGTAATTTTTTTAAAGGGCATAAAAAATCCACACCCGAGACCCTTATGTTTGAAGGTTGGAAGGCCGAACCGAGAGTGCCCCGTATACCGGTCAAACCTCGTCGGAGCAAACACGCCGCAGCAAAATTTGCCGGAATCCGCCCGAAACTCGCCGGAATTCGTCACCGCACACCTGGAAAGGCCGCTGGACACCGGAATCGATCGCTGCCTGTTCAAATTGGACGAGCTCGACCTCGGCATGGCCTCCCGTGACCTTAGCCTGGCCACCGAAATCCTCCCGGCGCTGCCGGAGGTGCACGGCTCGGCTAGCAACGAAGCAGGGCGTGGTCGGCGTGGCGATGGTGCGTGACCGGCGTGGCTGGCTGGGGGAAGGGGCGGCGCCTACTGGGCTGGAGGAAGGAGCTCTTATCCCAATTTTACAATTTGTTTTTACAGTATCTATTCGGCCGTAGCTAAAATGGACCCTTAAAATGCTTTTGTTTTACCCTTATCCCAGTTTTACAGTTTGTAGTTTTAAGGGGTCTGAGATGCTCTTAGAGCAACTCTAGCAGACCCCTTAAAACGCGTCGACCCGCAAAATAACCGTCCGTTTACGGTTTCGGGCGGAAAAACGACCCGACAAGAAACCGTATTGGCGCGCGAACTGCAAAAACTTTTGCGGGGCGCGGAAAAACATCGCCCTCAACCTTTAGATTCACGGGGCGGGAGGCCGACCCGAGCGCGACCCCTATCAGCCGCGAGATTTGGCGGGAGGGACATTTCCGCGCGGCTCTTCCCGCTTCCCTCTCCCTCCGCCCCAACCACCTCCCTTCCGGTCGCCCCGGAGCACCTTCCCCGGCGTCCGTTCACCAGCATGGAGGCCTCTCAGCTAGAAGCCGTCACCGCGGACGCCATCCACGCGCCACCCCCTTCGGCAGATCTCGTCGGCGGCCATGGCACGCCCGTCGTCGTTGAAGGTTGCACCGCGCCACCCCGCAAGCGGCAGGGCAATGTCGTCGTCCAGGGTGGCACGCTCGCCGGCTTCGCCGTGAAGGCACGCCTGCCCGCCCGTCCCGTCGCCTCCGACGCGAATTCAGTCCGGCAATCGTCAGCGAAGAAGGGGAAGGTTCCCGCTGTGAAACGCAAGAAGCCCGCGGGGAAAGCTGCCCCGCCAACACCTCCCCCGATTGCTCTGGTAAGAGCTTCCCCGAGCACTCCTAGTGATGGCGCTGCTGCCGCCCCTGAGGTGTTCGACCGAATGTGCGCAAGGTATGATTCTTCGATTCCCCACACTTCTTTTCATTTGAGTTCATTCCGCTTGTACGTGACATGTCAAGAGCAAAATGCAGCGCCGGTATCAATCATGCGACGGCCGACTTCGTGCAAATCTTGGACGGCAACACCGCCGACATCGATCAAACACCGATCGGTGAGTACAGCTACAATGAGATGGAAGGTGGCGTGCACGGTCACGGGGAAGAAGATGATGTGGAGGAGGTTGACGAGGGGGTGTACGACGAAGCGCAAGCAAAACGCGCAAGATCAAAGAACTACACTCCATTGGAAGATATAATTTTGATCAAGGCTTAGGAGTCGGTGTCTCTTGATGCGTGCACCGGCACTGACCAAACCGCAAAGCGGTATTGGCAAAGGATCGAGGATCAATTCTTCCGCATGATGGCAAAGTATCCCAGCCGGACGCCACGCACCTTTCGGTCTCTTCAAGGTCATTGGGACGTGATCAAGCCGATTTGTAGCCGTTGGGCCGCATGCTTGCAACAAGTCCACAATGCACCTCAAGTGGAACCGTTGAAGCCGACTATGTGAGTTGGTTTTCATGTTCCAAGTTGTGCAACAAGTCCACAATCTTTTGTAGCCGTGGGAGAGGTTGCATAATCTGACATTGTTTTCATTTTGTAGGAGAAAATTGCGCAAGAAAGGTACAAGGACATGGAAGCTTCTGGCAATAAGGCATTTCAACTTGAGCATTGTTGGGAACTTCTCAAAGAAAGCGAGAAGTGAAAGTTGATTGACAAGGAATCCCCACCAAAGAGAGGTGCACTCACCAAGATTGATGACGATGATGATGAAGATGAAGATGGCCCAAGAAACAAGAACAAGCCCGATGGAAACAAGAAGGCCAAGGACAAGATCAAGAAGGAAGCGGAGGCTTCAAGCTTGCGGGACAAGCTAGATCACATGGTCAAGTCCAATGATCTTTTGGTGATCAAGACATTGGAGGCAAAAAAGAAGTTGGCCGAGAAGAAGGCTCAAGAGAAGCAAGAGAAATGGCAACTACTCAAGGAGGAGACCGACCGCAACGCCGCCATTGAGGAGAGAAGAGCCATGGACGATGAGAACAAAGCCATGGCCAAGCTTCTTGCCGAGGAGAACAAGATCATGATGATGAACCAAAATGAGATGGACGAGGTCACCAAAGAATGGCATGACATGGCAAGGTTGGAGATCTTGAAGAGGAGGAGGCTAGCCGGAAGAGGCCATGCGGTGCCAAGGTTCGGTGAGCATGGTGGTTCGGCAAATGGTGGTGGCAATGGTGGCATCTTGTGATGATGATGATGATGATGGAGTGATGACGGATGGTGTGGTGATGTCTTTTGGGTTGTGGTGCAAAAACTATGTTCAAATGTCGCCAAAACTGTGGGGTGGTGTCAAGATCATGTTTGAATTCTCGGCGTTTATGTTTTATTTGCTCAAAATCGTGGTCAATTGATTTGTGTGCTTTTACGGTTTGCGGGGTCGAAATCGGCGACGGTGGAACAGAGCCCGCAATATTTTGGCGAAGGCGAAACAGTGCCCGCAAACTCGAGCGGTAAAAGAAAATATCCCCGGCTCTGTTCCGCCGCCGTCGATTTCAACCTTAAAACGCGATTTTCTCAACACTTATCCCACTTTTGAAGATCGGATTTTAAAGGTCTACTAGAGTTGCTCTTAGTTTTCACCCCTGGTTCCCTTCAAGCGATGCCTCAACGCTTGCTTTGCAGCAGTTCGGGAGTGGGCCACGGTCCACGTCAGCGATCCGAGGCACTGACCCGTCCACCAATCAGCGCGCACCTCCCCCCCTCTATAAAATCCAGCAGCCATCTCCTTCATTCCCCACACCATCTCAGTCCCCATCTTCCCTGCCTCCAGCGAACTCACACAACCCACCACCGAAGCTCCCAATCCCACCCGAAGCGGCAGCCATGGCCCCCAAGGCAGACAAGAAGCCGGCCGCCGAGAACAAGGTCGAGAAGGCGGCGGAGAAGACCCCCGCGGGCAAGAAGCCCAAGGCCGAGAAGCGGCTGCCGGCGGGCAAGACGGCGTCCAAGGAGGCCGGCGGCGAGGCGAAGACGAGGGGCCGGAAGAAGGGCAGCAAGGCCAAGAAGGGGGTGGAGACGTACAAGATCTACATCTTCAAGGTGCTGAAGCAGGTGCACCCCGACATCGGCATCTCCTCCAAGGCCATGTCCATCATGAACTCCTTCATCAACGACATCTTCGAGAAGCTCGCCGGGGAGTCCGCCAAGCTCGCCCGGTAC
Organism: Thinopyrum elongatum; assembly: GCA_011799875.1. NCBI lineage: Eukaryota > Viridiplantae > Streptophyta > Magnoliopsida > Poales > Poaceae > Thinopyrum > Thinopyrum elongatum. Next base: position 475,102,643 of record CM022297.1, read on the forward strand.
AACAAGAAGCCCACCATCACCTCCAGGGAGATTCAGACCTCAGTCCGCCTCGTCCTCCCCGGCGAGCTCGCCAAGCACGCCGTCTCCGAGGGCACCAAGGCCGTCACCAAGTTCACATCCTCCTAGACTGATGATGCGTCGCTTGTTGTGACAGATGTAGTTGGCTGCTATTGTCTCCTGTTAGTGGTCGCTGACTCTGCTTATGTATCTGCAACTGCAAGTAGTGGTAGTAGTGGTCTGTCTGCTGGATGATTGCCAACGCTTCGTTGGCTAGTTGGTTGTGAGAACTGAAGCTGCTGATCTATCTGAATGTTAATGTTGGAAGTAGTATTATTACTGAATGTCATTGGAATCGCTGAATGCTTGCTGACACCTCGCTGGTAGTGAGAACTAAATTCTGTCGTGCCAACAGAGATTCAGAGATAGCTATGCATTTCTGTATTGGTGATTTTGATTTTTACTAGGTGCTTAAACTAATCTCTGCCATGTTTGTGCTTTCATCGTTAGGTTCCATTTCTTCATTAGGTGCAGAGCCTAGTCTTGTTCAGTCGCCCGGGCCTAGCGAACCTAGTCTTGTTTAATCCTCCATCATTAACTTAGCATGTCAGCAACAGCTTTTGGTGTTATACATGAGCATGTTACTCTGAAAATAGCAAATGTGAGTTGTTTTCTAGAAAAATAAAATGCAAGTTGCCGTCCATTTCTTGTACTGAACAAGATGAGGCTCTAGTGCGATGCTTCTTTGTTTTATTTCCTTGCTCCCCACTGAAGAAATCTTACATGCCTTCTGTGCACATTTGGTGTACCATGGACCTGAAGCTATCATCCTGTCTTGTGGTTGAAACCGATGGATGTAGAACAGATCACACAAGTGTAAAACAGATCATACAAGCGTGCTTGCTTCAGTGTCAAGACCACACTAGGAGGCATTAATTTGGCCATCTTTTGCTTGCCCATGAATTGCTTTAGAACGCAGAAAGAGATACCACCGTTGCCAATTTTCAGCTGCCAGTTTTGTAAATCTCTGTCAACCAAGAATTACCAAAACCTGAGTTGCTAGATGTGGCCTCTCCCTTTTTCATAATCTTGGATTACTTCTTATCTACCCCCTCTGTAAATAAATATAAGAGCGTTTAGATCATGGAGGGAGTATTCCTTAAGCTTTGATTGAGATGTCCGAATACAAGCGCATGTGGATATAGGCATGCTAAAACAGAAGTGATGCAGATGAAGGAACTCAAACTTGTCTATGAACAATATCTCATGTTGTCACTAACGCAAAAGCATGTAATCCAGCGAGTGTACGTAGCAGCGAGCCGACTTAGGAAGAACCACTGAGTGGCAGATCTCACAAGAAGAACTCGTACATATTAATACAATTATCCGATGACAGGATTTGATAAATTGACCACAACAATTGGGAGGTGTTGCAGAGAGTTTCAGGGGTAGAAGCGACACATGAACTCTTATCAATAAACCCTCCGAATAATATCCAGATCATATATAACCCAAGACCAATCAAATAGTTTGTCAGCTTTTGATGATTGTTGAATCAAGCACCAAACACCCCTGCACCCATTCGCTCGTACATCAAGCTTACCAACTAGTCATCGTCTTCAAGGACGCTGTGACACCTCTGAATCTGTTAAACATACTCGAGTTAGCATGAAAGGCAAAGGGGGATAAAGCTGACTGCACTTTTGTAGGATATTTTTCAGATGCCTAGCCATCTGTTGCACTGTAAGAATCACAAATGCAGAGAAATTTGCACCTCAGATCATATCGGGTTTTAATGAAGGTAGCCTAAACCCACTACTGGAAGCTAAGTAAATTTCTTTTATGTGCAGTGACTCTACCGCCACTTTGGTTTGTTTGCTTGTGTGGGTGTTGATTTGCTTCAGAAGTGAGATAAGCCTTTCTTCAGACACCTACAGACCAGCAAATTCAATGTTTTTACAAGTAAGTTCTACCGAATATTTGACATACGAGAGAGGAATGTGCCACGTATCTATTACGGTATTACCTTTTCAGATATTCCACCAGTTTGTGCAGCTCTCAGCAGAACATTCTTCACTCCTCTTGCTTTATCAGGCTTGACCAAAGCTATGCGGGAGACTGCCAATTTTACAGGGTACAGATGTAGTATCAAATTACATTTTCTGCTTAAATTATGTTACTTTAAAAGGAGACTCATGGTTATTTCATAGCCTGGCATCATCTTCAATTAAAACGTTTACTCCGTGAGTGGATTTTTTGCTCTCGGGCTCCATGGAGCCCTTTATTTTCAAACATTAAAAAATCAACTTTTTAAGTTTCAAAAAGATCTGAAATAAATACATAAGTACTTATAGATGTATACTAGATGTGTGTGAAATTTCATCACGAAATACGTTTTTATGTGGCCTGTACAAAAAATAATAATCATTGATTTTATAGTGGATAGTACATGTGCTAGAAACATGTGATTTTGTCATTTTTGTGTAGCTCGCATAAAAAGGTATTTCATCGCGAACTTCGCAGACAACTAGTACACATCCATATGTATATGCATATTTTTTTGAATTTTTTGAAACTTAAAAAATTTATTTTTGAAGTTTTCAAATAGAGGGCTCCATGAAGCTCGAGCTCCATTACGCGTTTCCGGTTTACTCCCTAAAAGTAAACTACTTGCAGAACCACCTGAACTTTTTTTGAAACACCTGAAGGTTTCCATATTGTTTAGTGATATACTGTTAAGTGATCTAACTTGTCACTTGTTAAGAAAAGCAAGTACCCTGGCTTAAATTATTTGGCTTCACAATTTTAGTTCTTCAATTGAGTTTTTCTCTTCGGGGTACAATGTATGAAGTGTTTGACAATGGCGAGTTTACTATTTACTCACCTTTCATAGTCAAGCCAAGTGTTCATCTTTGGAGGTTATGTATGTCATTGTTCATCTCATCAAACCCCATCAAAATAGTTTATGTAGTACTACTACTCAAAGTGTTTTGTGAAGTTTGATGAGGTGTCTGAAAATATTTGCTTGGGTATTGGTTTCAAGCAAATATGTTAATCTCCTTTGAGAAGACATTTATATACACCCATTCTTGAAACAAGCTTTCACAACCTTTATAAATAGTGCAAATCACCACGTCCAAACATCAAGACCAAATATAGAAGGGTATCACGGACAAACATCGGAGGTTCATGTCCCTTCCGTATCTCGCTCCTGCGCAAACGCTTGACTTGACTTCTCACCACGCTGCTGCCCTTTTGGTTTTTGCAGGGTCCTTTTATCAAAGCAGAGAATTGTGTGTTATACATCTGATCTTATCAAGATTGTAAAACCATTTCCCTCTACTTGGATATGAATGTTCCTGGCTTTGATTTAATCATATTTTTTTAAAATGGGACATCATATATTTTTCATAATGCATCTTGAATTTCTTCTTCGACATCCTCATCTAGCTCGCAGGTGACGTGATGGCAGAAAAGCAGTTGCTCCCTAAGGTAGAAATAAAACACTCGATTTCTAGCTGGTCAATATGTGCATTATCTCACTTTTGGAGTGCTTCATCTAGGTGGTACATGTCGCCGGAGCATGAAAGTGTTGGGAAACCAAGACCACCATGATTGTTCTGTACAAAAAGGCAAGTGTCGCCGACTGCGACAGGGTGTTTTCCTCATCCGGCAAAATACGCTGTGCGGGGGCGCCCATTGCCTTCCAAAGGTGGCACCGGAGCGCGTTGGCCTCGTCTGGCAAGTTGGAGTTCTTCTGCAAGCTTGGGATCGAGGGGCTGCCGGCGAATGCCTGGGAGTGCGGGGCCATCAGCCAACTCATCAACAACCTCAAGGGTCAGCTGGTGGAGATCCTGCCACCAGACGACCGATGGCAGCTGGAGGTCACGGCATGGATGAGGAATCCCTCGGGTATACCGAGGATCTACGACCTGGAGGTGCCGGAGCCGGTCGGCTTGCCGAACTCGCTTGACGAAGAGGTCCAGATGTCGCCTCCACACCCTGCCCCGCCAATGGAGAGGGTGACGCTCATTCATCCGCTCACCATCCATGTGCTGGACGTGGTGGACCGCACCGTCCCATACCTCGAGCTTCGTCCTGACTTCCAGCCGGACGACGATGAGGACCTCACAAGGAGACATGATTTCTCACGGAGCTGCTATCGGGGGAGGATTGACGGCACTGGTCGGGGCGACGTCCCCAACTCCGGCGGTCACCCCTTTGGGGGGCCTGGCGGCTACGGCATGGCTGGCGAATGGGGAGGGGGCCGTCGGGTCAACGGTGTCCTGGCGCCGGCGGGAGGCATGGCGCTCTCGCTGGGGAATCAAGGCCATAATTCAGGACAGGGGGCGACCGTCTCCTCTGTCACAGGCGGCGCACTGGTGACACGGAGGGTGGACTCGGGCAGTTCTGACTCGTCGCCCACCACGGCTGCTATCTCTGGCGTCGAGGTCCACACCCCCGTCCGGCGGCCTCCCATTGTGCAGCCAGCACCAGCCAACACGTCTGCCGCCGGCCACATGCTGACGACGCCAAAAGCGGTCACAGGCGCACCCGACTCGCCGGCATCCACAGCCGTCGGATCGCGTGCCCTGGTGGCCACTCCCGACATGGCCATGTCCGTGACGACCACTGAAGCGGGCTCTGGGGCTCAGGGGTCCACTCCAATCTTTGGGAGGGCTGACTTCTGGGGCACGACGACGTCGCGCCGGCTGTCCTTCAGCCCAGCGGCTCTCGACCAGGTTCTGATGGGAGCAGGGGCTGAGGCGGGAGTGATAAGCGCTAAAGGGGGCGGAGAACCAACCGCTCCGGGGCAGGCGTCTACGCAATCTGTGAGCGCGACTGCTGGTGAGTTGCTGGGTGGACGAGAAGCGGCGAAGGAACTGCAGGAGGTTGGCGGCGGTGATCCAAGGCCGAGCACGGAGCAGGGGCTCTCTGTTTTGACTGTTCAAGGCCGCAGTCATAGTACCAGCCCGGTGCATACGCCCATTGCCATCCCCCTGTCCCAGCATCAGTTGATCCTGCGTGACACGGCCAGGGAAGAGGACAGTTGCTTGGTTGGGCCCCGGACGGCGTCACAATCGTTGCTGCTGGGTCTGGGGACCTCTCCAGCGCCCTCCATTCTTGGTCCCAGACCCGCGGCGTCGGTGCCGGCCAGACGGAAGAAGCCATTGCCACCCAATTTTACCCCAAGGAGGAGTGCGCGCCTCTGCAAGAATGCCAACGGCCAAAACACGGGACCTGTGCAGCGGGCACAAACGGTCCTGCTGAAGAGGATGGGGGTAATCCAAGCTGAAGAACAAGTTTCTGAAGCAGCGATGGATGAGTACCTCAAGTTGTTCGACAAACCGCTGGCTCCACACCATATCAAGGCAATCACGGCGCTCTTCGCACCTGGTGAGGTCGACTTCGACGAGCCGGCACAGGCGGGCTACGGCGCCCTCTCACTTCCAGACACCGTCGAGCCGTGCGGCGCGTAGGTACCCACGCGGGTGCTCGGTGGTCTTCCCTAAGGTTTACCATGTCTACGTCCGTAGGTGTCTTGGTGTGGAATGTAAGGGGGCTTAATAACCCTGCTAGGAGAAGTTCGATCAGGCTGTTCATGCAATCCCTTAATGTATCACTAGTTTGTTTCCAAGAGTCCAAGTTAGCAGATGTGAATGCGGTGGTGGTTCGTGAAACGCTGGGTCCCGGCTTTGATGGCTTTGACTTTCCTGCCTGCAGAGGGCACAAGAGGGGAAATTCTGTTGGCATGGCAATCAGATCGGCTCAGGGTGTCGAATGTTCAGAAAGGAGAATTCATGATTTCAGCAGAGGTGATCTCATTGGCAGATGGCAAGGAATGGCTGGTTTCCTCGGTTTATGGGCCCCAAGACGAGGCGGATAAAGTGAGGTTTATGGAGAGTATTGTGCAATTCGGTGATCAGGTACACCTGCCCTGGATGCTCAATGGTGACTTCAATCTTGTATGCAACGAGGCCGAGCGCAGCTCCGGGAGAGGGAACAGAAGGCTGATGAACAGGTTCAGACACACTATCAACAGGCTGGGTCTTCATGATATGCCTATGGTTAGGAGGCGCTTCACATGGTGTAACCAGCAGGAGCATGCAGTCATGGCTAGGCTTGATCGGCTGCTATTCAACAACGAATGGGAGGACCTATATCCCATCTGTGATCTTTTGCCGCTCAGTTCAAACATCTCGGACCACAGCCCTCTGCTTCTCACGTGCTCATCCGAAAGACCACGCGCGTATCGGTTTCGTTTTGAGAATTTTTGGTGTAAGTTGCCTGGGTTCATGGAAGTAGTGAAGGAAGCATGGGTTCAGGAGACCCCAGGAAACGACCCGATGAAGATTTTAAATCTCAAATTGCAGCGCACGGCCAAGGCTTTGACAAGCTGGGGACAGAGAAAATTGAGCCACTTAAACTTGCTATTCCAGATTGCCAGTGAAGTGATTCTCCGCCTGGACAGCGCACAAGAGCGAAGATCTCTCTCTGGGGAGGAGCGGTCCTTGCGCGCATTCCTGAAAGGCAAGTGTCTTGCCTTCGCTTCTCTGGAAAGGGTGAGGTTGCGGCAGCGGGCACGGGTCCGAGACCTGCAGGAAGGGGATGCCAACTCCAAATATTTCCACATGAAGGCCAACGGGAGGCGGAGGAAACACCTCATACCCTTCCTTAAGATACGCTATTCAGCACGGCCTGTCGAATCTAGCTGGGCAACGGGGAGCGGGCCAAGTTCTGGACTGACAAGTGGCTCTCGGACGGCCGTTCTATTGCTGATATGGCGCCGCAGCTGTTCTCCTTCGTCAAGGACAGGGGACGATCGGTCAAGGAGGCATTAAGCAACCACGCATGGACGAGGGAGATCGCGGGGGGGCTCTCTCTGCCGGCCATCGCCCAATATCTCAAGGTATGGGACTTGGCTCACTCTACCACGCTGGACGTGGGTGCAAGAGACACACCGACCTGGACCCGGACTGAAGATCGCCAATTTTCTGTCAAGAGTGCCTATCAGCTGTTCTTTTTGGGGAACACAAGCTTCGCCTGCTACAAACCAATCTGGAAATCCAAAGCTCCGCCCCGTTGCAAATTCTTTATGTGGCTAGCGGTACATAGAAGATGCCTCACAGCGGATAATTTAGAGCGCAGGAACTGGCCCTCGAACGGCTACTGCCCGTTATGTGCATCTCAACCGGAGGATTGCACACATTTGTTTGTGCATTGCCGCTTTACACAGCAGCTGTGGCTACGCTTCAAATCATGGACCAGGGTGGATTTTCAGGAGCCGGATGACAGCTTCACTTCCACGGAAGATTGGTGGTTACAGGCCAGGGCTGCAATTCCCAAGCCTGTAAGGAAGAATTTTGACACGGTGGTGATCTTGCTACACTGGAGGATTTGGAAGGAGAGAAACTCCAGGATTTTTGATCAGCTGGCCAGCTCGTGTGACAGGGTTTTGGACCTGTGCAAAGACGACATCGCCATGTGGAGGGCGGCCGGTTGCATCGTGGACTTAGCGGACTAGTTCCGATATCTGTCTGAACTTTTGTGTAATTCAGAACTCTTGTGTTCACTGTGGGTGTGTTGTCCCAGGGGTCTCACTACAAGGGCGGATTGTATTTGCGGGTTTCAGTCTAACTCGCTTAGACTGTACTCGAGCTGTACTATTTTTCTTTCCTGCTAATAAAGATCGGCTGAAAGGCCCTTCGAGAAGTGTTCCCTTTACCGAGACTTTGAATTTACAAGACCCCAAACTTGTGGAAATGCTAGACCCACATACAAGCGATACCATCACCATGGACGCCAACACTTAAATCTTAACATAAGTACACTACAAGACGAGGATGAGCACACGGGATGAAATGAAATAGCATGAGCTTAAATGTGCCCTGAGGACCGGAGATGAGTGAGCGGGCGGCGGGCCAAACATGTTTCTGGCGATTCCGACGATCGACGGTGGCTGACGTGGTACGTGCCGGATTTGCGGGCGGCGGGATCCTCGCGTACCGCCGCGGCACGGCGGTACGACGCATGCGCACCGCGTCGGCGCTGCTCGTGGATGCAAACGGCGGGTGGTGGACTCTCGTCAAAACCTGCATTATTAGCCTCTTATATACAGAACTATTCCTCCCTCCTCTATCAAAACTCACAAACCAATCTAGGCAAAGTCTTCTTGAGTTTTGAAGTGCAGGTAGCCATGGCTCGTTCGTGGGATGAGAGGCAAACCTCTTCACAAGAAGAAGATGACTTGGAGCAGGAGGGCCATTCTCCAGCAAGCATAAGGGAGAGGCTCCGTCGCTGCCGCGATTGGACCTCTTCCGAAGAAGATCCGAAGGAACCTCCTTTTGAGGAGGAAGAAGAGGAAGATAAAGAGAAGGGTAAGAAACCGACGGCCATCCCCATCAACACCATCAAGATCGTCATCAACAAGGACAAGACCAATTTGGTCAAGGAGACTCCCGCTGTCATGGGAAAGTGCGGTTTCAGTAAACTGCACTATCCATGATCCGTTGGGAGAATCCAGCAAGATTGATCCAAGGGCACGTGGGATGCACACCATTGGCGCCTGCATGCGAGTTGGACCTCCTAGGAAAAGGCGTAACACCGCCCCAGTGCAACCAAATCCACCCCAGGTACAAGTCAATAATTCAATATTTAAGACTAAGGCTATGACTGATAAGATCAGGGAGATGGAGGTTGCCTTGGCTGTCAAGACCCGCGAGGCTTTTGACACAAGCTTAAGGATCATCACCAACCAGGATGCAACCCTTCGCATGTATCGTTCTCGTATCACGGATTTGGAGGTTGCCAATAAGCTCATGATTGATGCCCTAACCGGTGTCACCGCTCCACCTTCAGAAGAGAACGCCGGTACCAATAATAAAAAGCGACTAAATGAATCCAACCGGCTTAGCATGTTAAGCTTGGGGGGATTTTGAAGCCCTTTCTCGTTTCCCTTATCATTATTATTTTCAGTTGAACTTTGTTTGAAAGAGTTCATTTAGTTCAAGTAATAAAAGTACTATCATACCTTTTGGTGAAGAGGGAAGAGTCTTACCCATTGAGTCATGGATGGTTTGATGAATAGTCCATAATGATCTTGATGAGTTTGCTTGTATAGTTATACACCCTTGTGTGCTACACATCTTTGCTTTTAGATGATGATTATAAGTCTTCCACATCTCTAGTATCAATCGGGAATAAGAAGTGGACAACTTGATGTGATGCATTGGATCTGATTTCAGTTTTTTTTGGTGACTACTTGGTGAGGTTTCTTAAAACCACTGAACCAAGTGTCAAATGTGGATAAGTTCTTGTGCATAAAAACAAAACATTATTGATTCAAGAAAACTTATGTAATTCCCATTAGTTGAACTTGGATGATTAGGCATACCCTTCATATCACATCTCTAAAAGGGCAAAAACCTCAAGTGATATGGGGTAGGCTTGGCAATTCATGAAATAAAAAGGGGAGTGAAGAACAAGAAAATGCAAGATGTATTGTACTAAGGCTTGTCCGAGTGAAGGAGGAGAATAAGGTATCACTTAAAGTTAGAAGGAGTATCATTAGCGATTGATAATAAGGTGTGGAAGCCTTCGTACTCATTTGATGGAAATTAGGATGTGACGGTGCACGGTGTAATTAATCATATGATGTAAATTCGGAGGTTTACCTTGGACCTGTTCATTTGATTCATTCACAACTCATAACCAAGACGACCTCTTCATTAGAAGTTGCGGTATTTGCTCGGTGACGAGCAAAACTTTAAGCTTGGGGGAGTCGATGAGTCTAAATTATGAGGTCTTTTTACCGATATTTTTGTGCCTACTAGGTAGGCTTCGTGGAATTTTACCGCATTCACGCACTTCTTTTTGTTGATAACCCCTCAGGTAAAGCCTTCTGGAGCAATATACATTTAATGGAAAAAATCCCCAAAAATGGCAGTGGAATCACGTATTAAAGGTGATAAACACTTTCCATAAAAAAAAATCAAGCAAGAATGCCAAAGAAACTACCGTCGCCGCACTTCTAGAGCGAACGACGACATTTCATGCGACCGTGCTCGCTCTCATGAGCAGTCGTTTGGCGCGCCGCCGCCTATGGGAGATCAGCTATTTTCACCCTGTCAAAGCGGATCGTGGATTAGACGTGGAGAGACTCCAGAAACTCAACTTGAAGGTAGAACCCTAGCCTCCGGAACCCATCTGGAGGGAGGACCATCCAGGAGAAGGAGGGGGTCCCTCTCCCCGCTAGGGGAACGAAGCCACCATCATCATCATCATCATCATCATCATCATCATCATCATCATCATCTGCATCCTTATCATCTGTAACATCAAGAACCCTAGTGGATCCCTCGGTGTATCTGTTGATTCATTCACCCATTTATTCCATCACTATTACCGTGATGATTTTCGTCCCCATGTGTGAGTAGACCCGTTGTTCCCGGGGTATGGATGAACCCTAGTGTGTAATAGGATGTTTGATATTAGGATTTAATATCCTCTCTTTGCATGTTTATGTTGATAATCTTCTTGACGTTGGGTGAAGTCGACCATCCAACGTATGCCAACTTTGGACGGAAGGTTATTACTGTTGGCTAACTGTGTGGTTGTGGAGTTGGGTGACGAGACATGCCCATTCTCCCTTCATAGCGGATAGTTGCAACAGGGGGTAAAACGGAGACCATTTTGGTCGCGTCCACGGGGACCTCTTTCCCCTTAATCACTGTTTGATAACCGGAGTGGGGAAGAAGGGTGGTGGCGTATGGGATACGGAGATACCACGAGTATGCACGTATCTGTACCGGCTTCCCCCACAAAGAGAAACATGTAAAGTGGCTTAGGAATCCAAAGTATCTTTGTGTTTAGGCACCGCCGTAGATGCACACTAGTGGGGATTCCGGACCCCTGGGAACTCTTTTAATCATTGCCTCAAGTCTAGTTATTTTACTTGTTATTTATTTCAGCTGATTTATTCACCTTTACACTTGCAACCATATTATTATTTTTATTACTACTGTTCTTGATCACTTACAATTAAGGCACATTATTTGCACCTTGCAAAGGACCAGAGATTGATTCCTATGCTCCCTGTGGGATCGATACTCTTACTTTGAAAAGGCTACAACTAAACCCTGTGCACGTGCAAGCTATCATCACACTCCTTTATTTTTGGATACTGGATATATTGAGAAGTCTGATCCTATTTTCAGATTTGAAAATTCATGGCTCTTGAGAGAAGGGATTGATAAAATAGTGAGTGATGTTTGGAATGATTCAAACATCACTGGGAGTTGCATAGATAGGTGGCAGACTAAGTTTAGACTACTTAGACTAAAACTGGAAGGGTGGAACATAAATATTAATGCATGGTATAGGGAATTAAAAAAAAGATATTCTATCTAGACTTGACATGATTGGTAGGCACTGTGAGACTTCTGGGCTCACAGATGAAGATAGGAAAGAACATTTGGAGCTTAGAGCTCAATTAGACAAGGTCCTCCAACAGGAGGAAGCAAAATGGAAACAAAGGGCTAAGGTGGATGAGATTTTGGAGGTAGATGGAAATACAAAGTTTTTTCATGCCAAAGCTAATGGAAGTCATAGAAGAAACAAAATCAATAGTTTAGATTAGGAAGAGGGGAAGATTGGAGGTGATAAAAACCTGATGGATCACATCACTCGTTTTTATAAAAAATCTCTTTGGCCCACCTGGTGATTCTTCTATTTCCTTAGATTTTTGGGAATGCTAAGAAAATTTCTAGAGAACAAAGTGACAAACTGATTTAAAAATTCTCCTTGGAAGAAATTAAATATGTGGTTTTCAATATGGCACATGATAAATCACATGGTCCTGATGGCTTTCCTGCTGAATTTTATCAGCATTCCTCGGACCTGATAAAGTATGATTTGAAAGCCTTATTAGATGATTTTGCAGATAGAAAAATTGACATTAGAAGATTGAATTATGGCATTATTACTCTGGTGCTTAAGAGCAAAAATGCCAACCAGATTAAAAAATTTAGGCCAATTTGTTTGTTGAATGTGAGCTTCAAAATAATTACCAAAGTATTGATGAATAGGCTTAATTGGGTAGCTACTGAAGTAATTTCTCCAATACAAACTGCATTTGTCAAAGGCAGATGTATTATGGAGTGAGTGTTGATACTGCATGAAGCTTTAAACACCATTCACAAAAAGAAACAGAGTGCTTTACTCCTTAAAGTGAATTTTGGAAAAGCTTATGACAAAATTAAATGGTCATTTGTTTTCCAAATGTTCAAAATGAAAGGCTTCCCAGATAAATGGATTGATTGGGTTATGGGAACCATTAGAGGTCATAAATTTTGTGTTAACGTTAATGATAATTTAGGGACCTTTTTCCCACTCACAAAGGATTGAGACAGGGTGACTCTCTGTTCCCTTTGAATTTTGATTTGGCAGCAGATGCCCTAGCTATAATGCTGGACAATGCTAAGAGAAATGGCTTAATAAAAGAAGTTATAACTGACAATGTTACAAATGGAGTAAATATGTTACAATATGCAAATGACACGATCTTTTTGATGCAAGATGATTATGAAAGTGCACACAACTTAAAGCATGTGCTTTGCCTGTTTGAACAAATGTCAGGCTTAAAAATTGACTTCCATGAAAGTGAGATTTTCTTATTTAGTAATGCCATTGAGAAGGCAAATGGATATTCCAGAATCTTCACTTGCCCTGTTGGTACTTTACGTATGAAGTATTTGGGACTCCCTGTAGATGAAAAAAATAATAAGAAACAAACACTGGAAGCCCCCTGAGGAGAAGATGGAAGGGAAATGTGAGAATTTGCAGGGGAGGCCGTTGGTAGTGCTGGACGGATCACTTTGATCCAATCCTAACTGACTGGGGCTCCATACTTTATGATGTCCTTCTATGGACTACCAATAGGGATGTGCAAACGGATGGATTTCTTTAGAGCTAGACTATTATGGCAGGAAAGAAATGACAAGAAAAAATACCATCTGGTAAAGTGGTTAGAGGTTTGTAGACCCAAAGACATGGGAGGTTTGGGGATTCAAAATCTGGATCTAATGAATAAAGCATTATTATGTAAATGGTGGTGGAAATTGTTTACTTCAGAAGGTCTCTGGCAGGATATATATATAGTAAATACCATAAAAGATAAAGCCTGAATATAGTCACAGCCAGACAAGGTGATTCACAATTCTGGTGTGAGATCTTAAACATAAAGACCTTTTCCTTTCCCTATGCAGATTCACTGCAGGGAATGAAAATAGTGTTAGATTTGGGAAGATTGGTGAATAGAACCCACGTCTTTGAAAAAAAGCTTTCCTAGAGTTTACAGTATCTGTTTTGATAAAAACAAAACTGTCAAGGAGGTGTTGGAAAAAGGAATATATACAGTTCAATTTAGAAGGACCTTAACTGGTGACTCTCTTGAACTGTGGGAACACATCAAAGAGGGTTGTGCCTCTTATGCATTGACTGACAGGAGAGATGAAATCAAATGGAATTTAACTAAAAACGGTGTCTATTCTGTTAAATCTTTATATAGACATTTGACTGAAAATGGGAATAAATACCCACACCTCTTTATGTGGAAGGCCAAAATGCCTCCTCGAGTTAAAGTTTTCATGTGGTTAGCTCTCAGAAATAGCATTCTCACTAAAGATAATTTGCTACACAGAGGTTGGAAAGGGGACAAAAAGTGCCTGTTTTGTGGACAAAATAAATTTGTAAATCACCTTTTCTTTACCTGTTCAGTTGCTCGTATGTTGTGGAATGTTTTGAAATGTGCTTTCAATTTATTAGGTATTCCTGACAACTTGGATATAGTGGTTGGATCCTGGGTTAAAAAATTCAATAGAGAGGAGAGAAGTTTGGTGCTGGTGGGTATTTCTGCCATATGTTGGACTCTTTGGAAACTATGTAATGGTGTGATTTTTGATAATAACAAGGTGGATGATCCTTGTATTCCAGTTAACCTTTTTCTGAAATAGCTTCATGATTGGTCAATTTTGCAGAAAAAACCTGGAAAGAAGTGAGCTAATGGCAGCAGGAGTGAGATAGGTTGGAACAGTCGCAGAGGAGGTGTTCATGGCTGGCGTCTAGGTGCGAGAAGAGTTACAATAGGATAAAAAATGTTGATATTATGCTCTCTGGGATGGTGGCTTTGGCCCGAAGGACATACGTGCGACATTTTTCTCTTCTTCACCTGGAGATCTCTTTGTTAGTTCGTTTATGCTATGATGTAATATGTCTAGAACCTATCTCTCTAGTTGGTTACTCTGTTTGCTGGTTCTGGACCTGTATATGAGCCTAGGCCTTAGGTCTAAGTTTACTGGGGGAAGGTGTAAGGGAGGGAGGGAGGGATGGCTCCTACTCTTGCCTCTCTTTAGTAAACTTAGATGCGTGGTTAAGAAAATAATGTTTGTTCTGTCGCTCTTTGTAAGACTTGGTGATTTCTAGTAATGGAAATCGGAGAGGCAAGCTCTCTTTTATTCAAAAAAAAGTACAACTACAACAAAGCATACAAATAAACCAAAAAAATTCACTTGATTGATCGATCGCCTCTTGTCACCGCCCGCGGATGTTTGACCACATGCTCGGCGAGCGGCGGGGTTCGCTCTAGTTCACCATGGTGTGACATCGCAAAGGGAGGGCACCGGCTGCTAAGTGCAGACTGTTCCATATGAATGCATTGCTGACATCACCATCATGCAGACTCTCACATCCTTCAAATGGTTTACTTGATTTCTCCGTTGTTGCTTTTTTGTTGCAATTATGAGATGAGGAAAGGCTGAAACATAAAAAGAAAATTCTCATAGTATATTCACCTGCTCAAGCGAACGGCTTATGTATCGATAAATAAAGCTACGTATATGGTCACTGTCAAGGCAAATACCAACACACTATGAACATAATCATCTGCAAACAGCTAAGGAACTTTTTTTCATGTAATTCGCTTAACTTTCGGGTTGCAATTGGTCACTTTTCTTCTTGGCTTCAGTTTTTGTGCCAATGGCTGGAGTTGGCCTCTTTAGATAGTTTACTTAACTTCCATTTTATGTTTTAAATAGTTCACTTAACTTTTGAGTTGTAGTGGTCAGTTGGTCTCTTCAAACAGTTCATTTGACTTCCATTTTATGTTCCACGTAGTTCGCTTAACTTCCGGGCTGCATTTGGTCTCTGCGTCAATTGGCACAATGGGTCATCTACTGCTTTATAATATGCACATATCAAGTGGGAGCTTCCTACATTAATAGTGTTGCATGGCATTATGGTTTTCACCCCATTACATGTTTTACCATGTGCAACTCGTATTGTCATCAATTCACCAAATGGGGGAGATTGAAAGTGCAATTGTCACTCAATTACGATTTTGGTGTTGACCACAATACGATTTGCGAGAACTAATCTCGGTTACAAGTTTATCTCACATTGGCTTCTCTATTTGGTCTACAGACTTGGGTAAGCCCATCTATTCAAAAAGGGCAAAAGACGGTGTTCTTCGGAGTCTTAGAAAGTTTTTTGGTTACTTTTCAAGCCATAGGAAATCCACACTATTAAGAGGGGTTGCAGAGATTAGGTAGTTGGAGAACTCAATCAAATTTCATATACAAATTTCTCTAATTATTTTGGACTGCGGAAGGTTTTTTTCTCAAGTGTTATTGGATCCCCACCCAGAGGAATGGGTGCCCGAGTCCCTTGTGGTCCGGGTGCCATGAGGCACCAGAGTGGTTTGCCTCTGTCTTAGCCATGTCTGGGTGCCCTGGTCCCTGGATCTTCAGGTACCCAGAGCTAGTGCCCCGGTGATACGTCTCCAACATATCTATAATTTATGAAGGATTCACGCCATGTTTACAACAATTTTATATGGTTTTGGTATGATTTGAACAGAACTAACCCGGACTGACGTTGTTTTCAGCAGAACTACCGTGGTGTTGTTTTTTATGCAGAAATAAAAGTTCTCGGAATGGGCTGAAAATTTACGGTGATCGTTTATGGACCAGAAGAGACCCACGGAGCACCGGAGCTGGACCAGGAGGTGACCGAGGTGGCCACAAGCCTGGGGGGCGCCCACCCCCTAGGGCGCGCCTCTCGAGCTTGTGGGGCCCTCAGGCACCTCCTGGCTTGATTCCAACACAAAGTACCCCTATATATACAGTAACCTCCGAAAAGAACCCTAGATGAGAAGTTCCGCCGTCACAAGCCTCTATAGCCACGAAAACCCAATCGGGACCCCGTTCCGGCACCCCGTCGGAGGGAGAAATCATCACCGGAGTCCATCTTCATCATCCCGACGGCCACCATGATGTGGAGGGAGTAGTTCACCCTTGGGGCTGAGGGTATGTACTAGTAGCTATGTGTTTGATCTCTCTCTCTCTCTCTCTCTCTCTCTCTCTCTCTCTCTCTCGTGTTCTTGATTTGGCACGATCTTGATGTACCGCAAGCTTTGTTAATATAGTTGGATCATATGGTGTTTCTCCCTCTCTATCTTGTTGTGATGAATTGAGTTTTTACCTTTGAGGTTTCACTATTATCGGATTGAATACTTTTATGGATTTGAGAACACTTGATGTATGTCTTGCATATGAATACCCATGGTGACAATGGGTATTATATTGATTCACTTGATGTATGTTTTGGCACTCAACTCGCGGATTCCCGAGGTGACATTGGGGTAAACTATGCATAGGGGTTGATGCACGTTTTCGTCCTACTTTCTCCGGTAGAAATCTTGGGGCACTCTTTGAAGTTCTTTATGTTGAATTGAATATTATGAATCTGAAGTTGTTTGATGCATACCATATAATCAACTCATGGATACTTGTGGTGACATTGGAGTACCTAGGTGACATTAGAGTTGGTTGATGTGTATCATATGGTGTTATTTTAGTACAAACTCTAGGGTTGTTTGTGACACTTATAGGAATAGCTCAATTGATTGATCGGAAAGGATAACTTTGAGGTGGTTTCGTACCCTACATACAATTTCATCTTATGTTCCCCGCTAGATAAGAACTTTGGAGCAACTCTTTATCGCACGTTGAGGGATTGTTATATGATTCAATTATGTTAGCACTGTTGAGAGATTGCACTAGTTAAAGTATGAACCCTAGGCCTTATTTTCAAGCATTGCAATACCATTTTTGCTCACTTCTGTTACTTGCTACCTTGCTGTTTTTATATTTTCAGATTACAAAAACCGATATCTATTATCCATACTACACTTATATCACCATCTCTTCGCCGAACTAGTGCACCTATACAATTTTCCATTGTATTGGGTGTGTTGGAGACACAAGAGATTTATTGTATTTGATTGCGGGGTTGTTTGAGAGAGACTATCTTCATCCTACACCTCCCACGGATTGATAAACCTTAGGTCATCCACTTGAGGGAAATTTGCTACTGTCCTACAAAACTCTGTGCTTGGAGGCCCAACACGAGTCTGCAAGAACAAGTTGTGTAGTAGACATCACCCGACCCTGGACAGTATGGATGCGCAGGGTTCTGCCCCCTCGGGTGCCCGACCCTCTGTGTTCTACCCTGGCTATTCTGTCTGGTGTTTGGACCCTTTAGTCCGGGTACCCGGGGTTGCGGCTCTTTCCACTTGAGGGGTACAAATACCCCCTTCTTCCACCTCCTATCCCTAGTCTTCCTCAAGCTTTTCCCCACCATTTCCAAACCAGAAAAGCTCGATTTCTCCATCCCCATCTACCCAAAATCTTCAATACTTTGGGGATTGGAGAAGATTCACCCGATCTACATTCCTACCAAATCAATTTGCGTTCACCCGACTCTTTCATCTTAATCAACTTGTTACTGTTGGTTGTTTGGGCACCCTAGAAGGAAGAGGTCACCGCGGAGTCACATTCCTGTTGGGGAACGTTGCATGGAAAACAAAAAATTTCTACGCACACGCAAGATCTATCCATGAAGATGCATAGCTACAAGAGGGGGAGAGCATCTTCATACCCTTGAAGATCGCTAAGCGGAAGCGTTTATCAACGCGGTTGATGTAGTCGTACACCATCACGATGCGTCCCGATCAAGTACCGAAGATACAACACCTCCGCGTTCAGCACACGTTCAGCTCGATGACATCCTCGCCTTCTTAATCCAGCAAGACGGGCGAAGTAGTAGATGAGTTCCGGCAGCACGACGGTGTGGTGACAGTGTTGGTGAAGAAAAATCTCCGCAGGGCTTCGCTAAGCACAACGGAAACTATAACGGAGGATAAACTAGAGGGGACGGGGTTGCCGGCACACGGCTTGGTGATTCTTGATCTGTCTTGGGTGCTAGCCCTGCCCCTCTGTTTATATGTTGAGCCTTGGGGTCGAAACTTGGAGTAAAATCCTCCTCAAATTCGGTTTTACCCGAAAGGCAAGAGTCCTTCTCGGACTCCAGGACCAGACGCCAGGGTTCCCGGCGTCTGGGCCCAGACACCAGGGTCCCTGGCGTCTGGCCTCTGGTCTTCGCAAAACTTCCTTTTGCTCTTTCCAAAACCCTCGTGCGCTTTCCCCTTTGGCCTAAATAAAGTGTTCTCGTACCCAAACATTTCGGGAAACATCCGAAACCCCTTCCGGTGAATTCCGGAACCCTTCCGAAGACCAAACACTATTATCCCATATATCAATCTTTACCTCCGGACCATTCCGGAGCTCCTCGTCATGTCCGTGATCTCATTTGGGACTCTGAACAACATTTGTTCACCAACATACATAACTCATATAATACTATATCGTCAACGAATGTTAAGCGTGCGGA
Source organism: Thinopyrum elongatum (assembly GCA_011799875.1). Classification (NCBI taxonomy): domain Eukaryota; kingdom Viridiplantae; phylum Streptophyta; class Magnoliopsida; order Poales; family Poaceae; genus Thinopyrum; species Thinopyrum elongatum. The sequence goes on from CM022297.1 coordinate 475,121,426, forward strand.
CCCTACGGGTTCGAGAACTATGTAGACATGACCGAGACACCTCTCTGGTCAATAACCAATAGCGGAACCTGGATGCCCATATTGGCTCCTACATATTCTACAAAGATCTTTATCGGTCGAACCTTATGACAACATACGTAATTCCCTTTGTCCATCGGTATGTTACTTGCCCGAGATTCGATCGTCGGTATCTTCATACCTAGTTCAATCTCGTTACCGGCAAGTCTCTTTACTCGTTTTGTAATACATCATTCTGCAACTAACTCATTAGTCACTTTGCTTGCAAGGCTTCTTATGATGTGTATTACCGAGAGGGCCCAGAGATACCTCTCCGATACTCGGAGTGACAAATCCTAATCTTGATCTATGCCAACCCAACAAACACCTTCAGAGATACCTGTAGAGCATCTTTATGAGCACCCAGTTATGTTGTGACATTTGATAGAACACAAGGTATTCCTCCGGTATCCGGGAGTTGCATAATCTCATAGTCGAAGGAATATGTATTTGACATGAAGAAAGCAATAGCAATAAAACTGAACGATCATTATGCTAAGCTAACGGATGGGTCTTGTCCATCACATCATTCTCCTAATGATGTGATCTCATTATCAAATGACAACACATGTCCATGGTTAGGAAACCTTAACCATCTTTGATCAACGAGCTAGTCTAGTAGAGGCTTACTAGGGACACGGTATTTGTTTATGTATTCACACATGTATTTAAGTCACCGATCAATACAATTCTAGCATGAATAATAAACCTTTATCATGAATAAGGAAATATAAAATAACAACTTTATTATTGCCTCTAGGGCATATTTCCTTTAGTCTCCCACTTGCACTAGAGTCAATAATCTAGTTCACATCGCCATGTGATACCCATAGTTCACATCACCATGTGACTAACACCCAAAGAGTTTACTAGAGTCAATAATCTAGTTCACATCGCCATGTGATTAACACCCAAAGAGTACTAAGGTATGATCATGTTTTGCTTGTGAGAGAGGTTTAGTCAATGGGTCTGCCACATTCAGATCCGTATGTATTTTACAAGTTTCTATGTCTACAATGCTCTGCATGGAGCTACTCTAGCTAATTGCTCCCACTTTCAATATGTATCCAGATTGAGACTCAGAGTCATCTGAATCGGTGTTAAAGCTTGCATCGACGTAACCCTTTACGACGAACTCTTTATCACCTCCATAACCGAGAAATATTTCCTTAGTCCTTTTCAAGTACTTCAGGATGTTCTTGACCGCTGTCCAGTGATCCACTCCTGGATTACTTTGGTATCTCCCTGCCAAACTTATGGCAAGGCACACATCATGTCTGGTACACAATATAGCATACATGATAGAACCTATGGCCGAGGCATAGAGAATGACTTTCATTTTCTCTCTATCTTCTGAAGTGGTCGGGCTTTGAGTCTGACTCAACTTCACACCTTGTAACACAGGCAAGAACCCTTTCTTTGACTGATCCATTTTGAACTTCTTCAAAATCTTGTCAAGGTATGTGCTTTGTGAAAGTCCTATTAAGCGTCTCGATCTATCCCTATAGATCTTGATGCCCAACATATAAGTAGCTTCACCGAGGTCTTTCATTGAAAAATTCTTATTCAAGTATTCTTTTTATGCTATCCAGAAAGTCTATATCATTTCCAATCAACAATATGTCATCCACATATAATATCAGAAATGCTACAGAGCTCCCACTCACTTTCTTATAAATACAGGCTTCACCATAAGTCTGTATAAAACCATATGCTTTGATCACCTCATCAAAGCGTATATTTCAACTCCGAGATGCTTGCACCAGTCCATAGATGGATCGCTGGAGCTTGCACACTTTGTTAGCACCTTTAGAATCGACAAAACCTTCTGCTTGCATCATATACAACTCTTCTTTAAGAAATCCATTGAGGAATGCAGTTTTGACGTCCATTTGCCAGTTTTCATAATCATAAAATGCAGCAAGTGCTAACATGATTCGGACAGACTTAAGCATCGCTACGGGTGAGAAAGTCTCATCGTAGTCAACTCCTTGAACTTGTCGAAAACCTTTTGCGACAAGTCAAGCTTTGTAGATAGTAACATTACCATCAGCGTCAGTCTTCTTCTTGAAGATCCATTTATTCTCTATGGCTTGCCGATCATCGGGCAAATCCACCAAAGTCCATACTTTGTTCTCATTCATGGATCCTATCTCAGATTTCATGGCCTCAAGCCATTTGTCGGAATCTGGGCTCATCATAGCTTCTTCATAGTTCGTAGGTTTGCCTTGGTCTAGTAACATGACTTCCAGAACAGGATTACCATACCACTCTGGTGCGGATCGTGCTCTGGTCAACCTACGAGGTTCTGTAGTAACTTGATCTGAAGTTTCATGATCATTATCATTTGCTTCCTCTCTGATTGGTGTAGGCATCACGAGAATGGTTTTCTGTGATATGCTACTCTCCAATTCGAGAGAAGGTACAATTATCTCATCAAGTTCTACTTTCCTCCCACTCACTTCTTTCGAGAGAAACTCCTTCTCTAGAAAGGACCCACTCTTAGCAACAAAGATCTTGCCTTCAGATCTGTGGTAGAAGGTGTACCCAATTGTTTCCTTAGGGTATCCTATGAAGACGCACTTCTCCGATTTGGGTTCGAGCTTATCAGGCTGAACCTTTTGACATAAGTGTCGCAACCTGAAACGTTAAGAAACGACAGCTTAGGTTTCTTGCCAAACCACAGTTCATACGGTGTCGTCTCAACGGATTTAGACGGTGCCCTATTTAACGTGAATGCAGCTGTCTCTAATGCATAACCCCAAAATGATAGTGGTAAATCGGTAAGAGACATCATAAATCGCACCATATCTAATAAAGTACGGTTACGACGTTCGGACACACCATTATGCTGTGGTGTTCCAGGTGGCATGAGTTGTGAAACAATTCCACATTGTTTTAAATGAAGGCCAAACTCGTAACTCAAATATTCGCCTCCGCGATCAGATCGTAGAAACTTTATTTTCTTGTTACGATGATTCTCCACTTCACTCTGAAATTCTTTGAACTTTTCAAATGTTTCAGACTTGTGTTTCATCAAGTAGATATACCCATACCTACTCAAATCATCTGTGAAGGTCAGAAAATAACGATACCCGCCGCGTGCTTCAACACTCATCGGACCGCATATATCGGTATGTATTATTTCCAATAAGTCACTAGCTCGCTCCATTGTTTCGAAGAATGGAGTTTTAGTCATCTTGCCCATGTGGCATGGTTCGCAAGTATCAAATGATTCATAATCAAGTGATTCCAAAAGTCCATCCGCATGGAGTTTCTTCATGCGCTTTACACCAATATGACCTAAACGGCAGTGCCACAAGTATGTTGCACTATCATTATCAACTTTGCATCTTTTGGCATTAATATTACGAATATGTGTTTCACTACGATCGAGATTCAATAAACCATTCACATTGGGTGTATGCCATAGAAGGTTTTATTCATGTAAACAGAACAACAATTATTCTCTGACTTAAATGAATAACCATATTGCAATAAACATGATCAAATCATATTCATGCTCAACGCAAACACCAAATAACATTTATTTAGGTTCAACACTAATCCTGAAGGTAGAGGGAGTGTGCGATGGTGATCGTATCAACCTTGGAATCACTTCCAACACATATCGCCACCTCGCCCTTAACTAGTCTCTGTTTATTCTGCAACTCCTGTTTCGAGTTACTAATCTTAGCAACTGAACCAGTATCAAATACCCAGGGGCTACTACGAACACTAGTAAGGTACACATCAATAACATGTATATCAAATATACCTTTGTTCACTTTGCCATCCTTCTTATCCGCCAAGTATTCGGGGCAGTTCCACTTCCAATGACCATTTCCTTTGCAGTAGAGGCACTTAGTTTCAGGCTTGGGTCCAGCTTTGGGCTTCTTCATGGGAGTGGCAACTTGCTTGCTATTCTTCTTGAAGTTCCCTTTCTTTCCCTTGCCCTTTTTCTTGAAACTAGTGGTCTTGTTAACCATCAACACTTGATGCTCTTTCTTGATTTCTACCTTCGCCGATTTCAGCATCACGAAGAGCTCGGGCATCATTTTTGTCATCCCTTGCATATTATAGTTCATCACGAAGTTCTAGTAGCTTGGTGGTAGTGACTAGAGAACTTTGTCAATCACTATCTTATCTGGAAGATTAACTCCCGCTTGATTCAAGCGATTGTAGTACCCAGACATTCTGAGCACATGCTCACTGGTTGAGCTATTCTCCTCCATCTTGTAGGCAAAGTACTTGTCAGAGGTCTCATACCTCTCAACACGGGCATGAGCCTGAAATACCAATTTCAGCTCTTGGAACATCTCATATGCTCCGTGGCGTTCAAAACGTCTTTGAAGTCCCGGTTCTAAGCCGTAAAGCATGGCGCACTAAACTATCAAGTAGTCATCATACCGAGCTTGTCAAACATTCATAACGTCTGCATCTGCTCCTGCAATAGGTCTGTCACCTAGCAGTGCATCAAGGACATAATTCTTCTGTGCAGCAATGAGGATAATCCTCAGATCACGGACCCAGTCCGCATCATTGCTACTATCATCTTTCAACTTATTTTTCTCTAGGAACATATCAAAAATAGGGGAGCTATATCGCGAGCTATTGATCTACAACATAGATTTACAAATACTATCAGGACTAAGTTCATGATAAATTAAGTTCAATTAATCAAATTACTAATGAACTCCCACTTAAATTAACATCCCTCAGGTTATTTAAGTGATACGTGATCCAAATCAACTAACCCATGTCCGATCATCACGTGAGATGGGGTAGTCATCAATGGTGAACATCTCTATGTTGATCATATCTACTATATGACTCACGTTCGACCTTTTGGTCTCCAGTGTTCCGAGACCATGTCTGTACATGCTAGGCTCGTCAAGTTTAACCCAAGTATTCTGCGTGTGCAAAACTGTCTTACACCCGTTGTATGTGAACGTAGAGTCTATCACACCCGATCATCACGTGGTGTCTCGAAACGACGAACTTTCGCAATGGTGCATACTCAGGGAGAACACTTTTATCTTGAAATTAAGTGAAGGGATCATCTTATAATGCTACCGCCGTTCTAAGCAAAATAAGATGCATAAAAGATAAACATCACATGCAATCAAAATATGTGACATGATATGGCCATCATCATCTTGTGCTTTTGATCTCCATCTCCAAAGCATCGTCATGATCTCCATCGTCACCGGCTCGACACCTTGATCTCCATCATTGCGTCGTGGTTGTCTCGCCAACTATTGCTTCTACAGTTATTGCTAACACATAGCGATAAAGTAAAGCAATTACATGGCGTTTGCATTTCATACAATAAAAAGACAAACATAAGGCTCCTGCCGGTTGCCGATAACTTACAAAACATGATCATCTCATACAATAACATATATCACATCATGTCTTGACCATATCACATCACAACATACCCTGCAAAAACAAGTTAGATGTCCTCTACTTTGTTGTTGCAAGTTTTACGTGGCTGCTACGGATTTCTAGCAAGAACCGTTCTTACCTACGCAAAAACCACAACGGTGATTATCAAGTTTGTTGTTTTAACCTTCTTCAAGGATCGGCCGTAGTCAAATTCGATTCAACTAAAGTAGGAGAAACAGACACCCGCCAGCTACCTTTATGCAAAACTAGTTGCATGTCAGTCGGTGGAACCGGTCTCATGTGCGTGGACATGTAAGGCTGGTCCGGGCCGCTTCATCCCACAATACCACCGAATCAAAATAAGACGTTGGTGGTAAGCAGTATGACTATCACTGCCCACAACTCTTTGTGTTCTACTCGTGCATATCATCTACGCATAGACCGGGCTCGGATGCCACTGTTGGGGAACGTTGCATGGAAAACAAAAATTTTGTACGCACACGCAAGATCTATCCATGAAGATGCATAGCTACGAGAGGGGGAGAGCATCTTCATACCCTTGAAGATCGCTAAGCGGAAGCGTTTATCAACGCGGTTGATGTAGTCGTACACCTTCACGATCCGTCCCGATCAAGTACCGAACGTACGGCACCTCCGCGTTCAGCACACGTTTAGCTCGATGACGTCCTCGCCTTCTTGATCCAGCAAGACGGGCGAAGTAGTAGATGAGTTCCCACAGCACGACGGTGTGGTGACGGTGTTGGTGAAGAACAATCTCCGCAGGGCTTCGCTAAGCACAACGGAAACAATGACGGAGGATAAACTAGAGGGGACGGGGTTGCCGGCACACGGCTTGGTGATTCTTGATCTGTCTTGGGTGCTAGCCCTGCCCCTCTATTTATATGTTGAGCCTTGGGGTCGAAACTTGGAGTAAAAGCCTCCTTAAAGTCGGTTTTACCCGAAAGGCAAGAGTCCTTCTCGGACTCCAGGACCAGACGCCAGGGTTCCCGGCGTCTGGGCCCAGACGCCAGGGTCCCTGGTGTCTGGGCTCTGGTCTCCGCAAAACTTCCTTTTGCTCTTTCCAAAACCCTCGTGGGCTTTCCCCTTTGGCCCAAATAAAGTGTTCTCGTACCGAAACATTTCGGGAAACATCCGAAACCCCTTCCGGTGAATTCCGGAACCCTTCCGAAGACCAAACACTATTATCCCATATATCAATCTTTACCTCCGGACCATTCCGGAGCTCCTCGTCATGTCCGTGATCTCATCTGGGACTCCGATTAATATTCGTTCACCAACATACATAACTCATATAATACTATATCGTCAACGAATGTTAAGCGTGCGGACCCTACGGGTTCGAGAACTATGTAGACATGACCGAGACACCTCTCTGGTCAATAACCAATAGCGGAACCTGGATGCCCATATTGGCTCCTACATATTCTACAAAGATCTTTATCGGTCGAACCTTATGACAACATACGTAATTCCCTTTGTCCATCGGTATGTTAATTGCCCGAGATTCGATCGTCGGTATCTTCATACCTAGTTCAATCTCATTACCGGCAAGTCTCTTTACTCGTTTCGTAATACATCATTCTGCAACTAACTCATTAGTCACTTTGCTTGCAAGGCTTCTTATGATGTGTATTACCGAGAGGGCCCAGAGATACCTCTCCGATACTCGGAGTGACAAATCCTAATCTGGATCTATGCCAACCCAACAAACACCTTCAGAGATACCTGTAGAGCATCTTTATGATCACCCAGTTACGTTGTGACATTTGATAGAACACAAGGTATTCCTCCGGTATCCGGGAGTTGCATAATCTCATAGTCGAAGGAATATGTATTTGACATGAAGAAAGCAATAGCAATAAAACTGAACGATCATTATGCTAAGCTAACGGATGGGTCTTGTCCATCACATCATTCTCCTAATGATGTGATCTCGTTATCAAATGACAACACATGTCCATGGTTAGGAAACCTTAACCATCTTTGATCAACGAGCTAGTCTAGTAGAGGCTTACTAGGGACACGGTATTTGTTTATGTATTCATACATGTATTTAAGTTACCGATCAATACAATTCTAGCATGAATAATAAACCTTTATCATGAATAAGGAAATATGAAATAACAACTTTATTATTGCCTCTAGGGCATATTTCCTTTAGTCTCCCACTTGCACTAGAGTCAATAATCTAGTTCACATCGCCATGTGATACCCATAGTTCACATCACCATGTGACTAACACCCAAAGCTTGGCGCACACGAAGCCGCCACTCCTCCAGGTTGTCCTCCACTGTGGGGATGCCGACATAGTCAACCAGTGTAGTGAAATATGCGTGCCACGCCTGTCGTTCATAAGCACATTGCATAAGTATGTGGTCGAGAGTATCCTCTTCCTAGCAGCAAGTGAAGCAAGGGGACTAGAGTCTTGTAGCCCATGCCGGAATCAATGGTCGGAGGCCCAGACTCGGTATTAAATAGCAAGCCATATGAAGATTTTGCATCTAAGTGGCGGCCATCTTTTCCAGAGATACAGTGAGTAGTGGGCAAACGAATCATGCCCTCTCATAGCATTTTGTAGGTAGATTGCGCCGAGTACTGTCCAGTTGAACTCCACCTCCATGAGAAAATATCCGGGATAGCACTATTTAGTTGTATGTTCTTGAGGACGGACCAAAGGTTAGAGAATTGTTGTAGACCTTGCGGACCGGCACCCACGTGGAAGAACACTATTCAATTGGCATCCGATCCGTTTTCAGTAGGCCTATTCATTAGCAGCCCGACCCGATGAGCCTGACCCGAAAGCCCGACATCCGGTCTAGGCATGGCTCAACTTTTTCGTCCGAAGCCTGAACAAAGGCCGAATGAGTTTTAAATCATTGTTTAAATTTAAAAATCGGTATAGTACTATATTTAAATAAACTGAAAGTAATTACTTTAAATAAGAATGTACTGTTCAAATGTTTCTGGCCGGGCCGAATCCGGGTTTGGGATTCTTGCTTCGGGCTTTGTCAAGCCCGGCCCGTCCAGAGGGCATGATCTGGTTCTAGGAGGAATGCTGGCTTTGCAGTTGGGGAGTGTGGCCACGTCAGCGATCGGAGGCACTAACCCCTCCACCAATCAGCGCCCACCTCTCCTCCCCATAAAACCCAGCCCCCACCCCGCTCCATTCCCCACATCATCTCAGTCCCCACCTTTCCCTTCCAGCAGACTCACACAACCCACCACCGAAGCTCCCAATCCCACCCGAAGCGGCAGCCATGCCCCCCAAGGCAGACAAGAAGCCGGCCGCCGAGAACAAGGTCGAGAAGGCGGAGGAGAAGACCCCCGCGGGCAAGAAGCCCAAGGCCGAGAAGCGGCTGCCGGCGGGCAAGACGGCGTCCAAGGAGGCCGGCGGCGAGGCGAAGACCCGGGGCAGGAAGAAGGGCAGCAAGGCGAAGAAGGGCGTGGAGACGTACAAGATCTACATCTTCAAGGTGCTGAAGCAGGTCCATCCCGACATCGGCATCTCCTCCAAGGCCATGTCCATCATGAACTCCTTCATCAACGACATCTTCGAGAAGCTCGCCGGGGAGTCGGCCAAGCTCGCCCGCTACAACAAGAAGCCCACCATCACCTCCAGGGAGATCCAGACCTCCGTCCGCCTCGTCCTCCCCGGCGAGCTCGCCAAGCACGCCGTCTCCGAGGGCACCAAGGCCGTCACCAAGTTCACATCCTCCTAGACTGACGACGCGTCGCTTGTTGTGACAGATGTAGTTGGCTGCTGTTGTCTCCTGTTAGTGGTCGCTGACTCTGCTTATGTATCTGCAAGTAGTGGTAGTAGTGGTCTGTTTGCTGTATGATTGCCAACACTTTGTTGGCTCGTTGTTTGTGAGAACTGAAGTTGCTGATCTATCTGAATGTTATTGTTTCAAGTAGTACTATTGCTTAATTTCATGGGAAACGCTAAATGCTTGCTGTCGCCTCGTTGGTGTGAGATAGTTATGCATTTCTGTATTGGTAATTTCGAGTTTTACTAGGTGCTTAAACTAATCTCTGCCATGTTTGTGCTTTCACTTCGTAACAATTCAAGTCGGTGTGCAGATTCTTGATCCTCCATTAGGTTCCATTTCTGCATCAGGGGCAGAGCCTGGTCTTGTTCAGTCACACGGGCTTAGTGAACCTAGTCTTGTTCAATCGTCCATCATTAACTTAGCATATCAGCAACAGCTTGGTGTTACACATGAGCATGTTACTCTGAAAATAGCAAATGCGAGTTGTTTTCTAGGAAAATGAAATGCAAGTTGCCGTCCATTTCTTGTACTGAACAAGATGAGGCTCTAGAGCGATGCTTCTTTGTTTTATTTCCTCGCTGCCCACTGAAGAAACCTTACATGCCTTCTGTCCACATTTGTAGTTGAAATAGCAGCGTCAGACTTGGCTGCGGTACAAAATGTTCTGCATTGCCAAACCTACCCGTTTGTTTTGTTAATCTTGGATTGCTTACTTTTCTTAATCTTCAAAGTCCAATACATGTGCAGCTGCGTGATGGAGACAGTGTGAAGGCGCAGCGGTGGTTTCCGCCAGCGTCAGTCTCCTGCAGAATCTTCGCCACAGCGTGATTATAGTCGCCAACAAGCTGAAGCTGCAGGACATCCACCGAGCCATCCAGGGAAACCGATGGATGTAAAACAGAGCATACAAGTGTGTTTGCTTCAGTGTCAAGACCACACTAGGAGGCATTAATTTGGTCATCTTTTGCCTGCCCATGAATTGCTTTAGAACGCAGAAAGAGACATCACCTTTGCCAATTTTCAGCTGCCAGTTTTGTAAATCTCAGTCAACCAAGAATTACCAAAACCTGAGTTGCTAGATGTGGCCTCTCCATTTTCTTAATCTTGGATTACTTCATATCTGTTCCTTAAGCTTTGATTAAGAAGTCCAAATACAAGCGAGTGATGCAGATGAAGGAACTGGACAGACAGGGTGTAGTAGGGAGAATCATGTAAACCACCGAGTGGCAGACATCACAAGAAGAAATCGTACATATTAATACAATTATCTGATGACAGGATTTGATAAATCGACCACAACAATTGGAAGGTGCTGCGGAGAGTTTCAGGGGTAGAAGCGACACATGAACTCTTATCAATAAACCCCCCGAATAATATCTAGATCATATACAGCCCAAGACCAATCAAATAGTTTGTCAGGTTTTGATGATTTTTGAAACAAGCAATTCGCTCGTTCATCAAGCTTACCAACTAGTCATCGTCTTCAAGGACGCTGCGACACCTCTGAATCTGTTAAACATACTAGACTTAGCATGAAAGAGAAGGGGGGATAAAGCTGACTGCACTTTTGTAGGATATTTTTCAGATGCCTAGCTATCTGTTGCACTGTAAGAATCACAAATGCAGAGAACTTTGCACCTCAGATCATACCGGGTTTTAATGAAGCTAGCCTAAACCCACTACTGGAAGCAAAGTAAATTTCCTTATACGCAGTGACTCTACCGCCACTTTGGTTTGTTTGCTTGTGTGGGTGTTGATTTGCTTCAGAAGTGCGATAAGCCTTTCTTCAGACAGCTACAGACCAGCAAATGCAATGTTGTTACAAGTAAGTTCTACCGAATATTTGACATACGAGAGAGGAATGTGTCACGTATCTATGATGGTATTACCTTTTCAGATATTCCACGAGTTTTCGCAGCTCTCAGCAGAGCATCCTTCACTCGTCTTGCTTTATCAGGCTTGACCAAAGCTATGCCGGAGACTGCCAATTTTGCAGGGTACAGATGTAGTATCAATTTGCATTTTCTGCGTAAATTATGCCACTTTAAAAGGAGACTCATGGTTATTTCATAGCCTGGCATCATCTTTAATTAGAACGTTTACTCCGAGAGTGGATTTTTTGCTCTCGGGTTCCAGGGAGCCCTTTATTTTCAAACATTAAAAAATCAACTTTTTAAGTCTCAAAAAGATCTGAAATAAATACACAAGTACTTATAGATGTATACTTTATGTGTGTGCAATTTCTCACGAAATACGTTTTTATGTGGCCTGTACAAAACATAATAATCATTGATTTTATAGTGGATAGTACATGTGCTAGAAACATGTGATTTTGTCATTTTTGTGTAGCTCGCATAAAAAGGTATTTCATCGCGAACTTCGCAGACAACTAGTACACATCCATATGTATATGTGTATTTTTTTTGAAACTTTAAAAATTGATTTTTGAAGTTTTCAAATAGAGGGCTCCATTAAGCTCGAGCTCCATTACGCGTTTCTGGTTTACTCCCTAAAAGTAAACTACTTGCAGAACCGCCTGAACTTTTTTTGGAACACCTGAAGGTTTCCATATTGTTTAGTGGTATACTGTTAAGTGATCTAACTTGTCACTTGTTAAGAAAAGCAAGTACCCTGGCTTAAATTATTTGGCTTCACAATTTTAGTTCTTCAATTGAGTTTTTCTCTTCGGGGTACAATGTATGAAGTGTGTGACAATGGCGAGTTTACTATTTACTCACCTTTCATAGTCAAGCCAAGTGTTCATCTTTGGAGGTTATGTATGTCATTGTTCATCTCATCAAACCCCATCAAAATAGTTTATGTAGTACTACTACTCAAAGTGTTTTGTGAAGTTTGATGAGGTGACTGAAAATATTTGCTTGGGTATTTGTTTCAAGCAAATATGTTAATCTCGTTTGAGAAGACATTTATATACACCCATTCTTGAAACAATCTTTCACAACCTTTATAAATAATGCAAATCACCACGTCCAAACATCAAGACCAAATATAGAAGGGTATCACAGACAAACATCGGAGGTTCATGTCCCTTACCGCATCTCGCTCCTGCGCAAACGCTTGACTTCACTTACGCTGCTGCCCTTTTGGTTTTTGCAGGGTCCTTTTATCAAAGTAGAGAATTGTGTGTTATACATCTGATCTTATCAAGATTGTAAAACCATTTCCCTCTACTTGGATATGAATGTTCCTGGCTTTGATTTAATCATATATTTTTTAAATGGGACATCATATTTTTTTCATAATGCATCTTGAATTTCTTCTTCGACATCCTCATCTAGCCCGCAGGTGACGTGATGGCAGAAAAGCGGTTGCTCCCTAAGGTAGAAATAGAACACTCAATTTCTAGCTGGTCAATATGTGCATTATCTCACTTTTGGAGTGCTTACCCATTAGCTGGTCGGTACTGCTCGTGGATGCGAACGGCCGGGTGGTGGACTCTCGTCAAAACCTGCATCATTAGCCTCTTATATACAGAACTATTGCTCCCTCCTCTATCAAAACTCACAAACCATTCTAGGCAAAGTCTTCTTGAGTTTTGAAGTGCACGTAGCCATGGCTCGTTCGTGGGATGAGAGGCAAACCTCTTCACAAGAAGAAGAGGACTTGGAGCAGGAGGGCCATTCTCCAGCAAGCATAAGGGAGAGGCTCCGTCGCTGCCGCGATTGGACCTCTTCCGAAGAAGATCCGAAGGAACCTCCTTTTGAGGAGGAAGAAGAGGAAGATAAAGAGAAGGGCAAGAAACCGACGGCCATCCCCATCAACGCCATCAAGATCGTCATCAACAAGGACAAGACCAATTTGGTCAAGGAGGCTCCCGCTGTCATGGGAAAGTGCGGTTTTAGTAACTGCACTATCCATGATCCGTTGGAAGAATCCGGCAAGATTGATACAAGGGCACGTGGGATGCACACCATTGGTGCCCGCATGCGAGTTGGGCCTCCTAGGAAAAGGCGTAACACCTCCCCGGTGCAACCAAATCCACCCCAGGTACAAGTCAATAATTCAATAGTTAAGACTAAGGCTATGACTGATAAGATCAGGGAGATGGAGGTTGCCTTAGCTGTCAAGACCCGTGAGGCTTTTGACACAAGCTTAAGGATCATCGCCAACCAAGATGCAACCCTTCACATGTACCGTTCTCGTATCACGGATTTGGAGATTGCCAATAAGCTCATGATTGATGCCCTAACCGGTGTCATCGCTCGACCTTCAGAAGAGAACACCGGTACCAATAAAAAGGAGACTAAATGAATCCAACCGGCTTAGCATGTTAAGCTTGGGGGGATTTTGAAGCCCTTTCTCATTTCCCTTATCATTATTATTTTCAGTTGAACTTTGTTTGAAAGAGTTCATTTAGTATGAGTAATAAAAGTACTATCATACCTTTTGGTGAAGAGGGAAGAGTCTTACCCATTGAGTCATGGATGGTTTGATGAATAGTCCATAATGATCTTGATGAGTTTGCTAGTATGGTTATACACCCTTGTGTGCTACACATCTTTGCTTTTAGATGATGATTATAAGTCTTCCACATCTCTAGTATCAATCGGGAATGAGAAGTGGACAACTTGATGTGATGCATTGGAACTGATTTCAGTTTATTTGGTGACTACTTGGTGAGGTTTCTTAAAACCACTGAACCAAGTGTCAAATGTGGATAAGTTCTTGTGCATAAAAACAAAACTTTATTGATTCAAGAAAACTTATCTAATTCCCATTAGTTGAACTTGGATGATTAGGCATACCCTTCATATCACATCTCTAAAAGGTGAAAACCTCGAGTGATATGGGGTAGGCTTGGCAATTCGTGAAATAAAAAGGGGAGTGAAGAACAAGAAAATGCAAGATGTATTGTACTAAGGCTTGTCTGAGTGAAAGAGGAGAATAAGGTATCACTTAAAGTTAGAAGGAGTCTCATTAACGATTGATAATAAGGTGTGGAAGCCTTCGTAATCATTTGATGGAAATTAGGATGTGATGGTGCACGGTGTAATTAATCATATGATGTAAATTCGGAGGTTTACCTTGGACCCGTTCATTCGATTCATTCGCAGCTCATAACCAAGATGACCTCTTCATTACAAGCTGCGGTATTTGCTCGGTGACGAGCAAAACTTTAAGCTTGGGGGAGTTGATGAGTCCAAATTATGAGACCTTTTTACCGATATTTTTGTGCCTACTAGGTAGGCTTTATGGAATTTTACCGCGTTCGCGCACTTCTTTTTGTTGATAATCCCTCAAGTAAAGGCTTTTGGAGCAATATCCATTTAATGGAGAAAATCCCCCCAAATGGCAGTGGAATCACGTATTAAAGGTGATAAACACTTTCCATAAAACAATTAAGCAAGAAGGCCAAACAAACTACCGTTCGCACTTCTAGAGCGAACGACGGCGTTCCATGCGACCGCGCGCGCTCGCATGAGCGATCGTTTGGCACGCCGCCGCCTCTGGGAGATCATCTATTTTCACCCCGTCGAAGCTGATCGTGGATTAGACGTGGAGAGACTCCAGAAACTCAACCTGAAGGTAGAACCCTAGCCTCCGGAACCCATCCGAAGGGAGGACCATCCATGAGAAGGAGGGGGTCTCTCTCCCCGCCAGTGGAACGAAGTCATCATCATCATCATCCTCATCATTTGCATCATCATCTGCAACATCAAGAACCTAGTGGATCCCTCGGTGTATCCATTGATTCATTCACCCATGTATTCCATCACTATTACCATGATGATTGTCGTCCCCATGTGTGAGTAGACCCGTTGTTCCCGGTGTATGGATGAACCCTAGTGTGTAATAGGATGTTTGATATTAGGATTTAATATCCTCTTTGCATGTTTCACTACAAAAAAATACACTTCCGTGATGATACGTGTTTGTCACAGTAGGTCACGTTTTCTGTCATGCATGTATATCCATGACGATTTTATGACATAATCAAGATAGTCATACGTGTGCTGTCGTAGAAGTGTTCCATGACAATACCCAAATTATCATCACGGAAGTGTACACTTCCATGACGATAAATGGCGCGTCATGGAAGTGCTTTCGTCAAGGGTAACCGACACGTGGCATCCACCGTAGCGGGTCACTGTTAAGCTATCGGGTTCCGGTTTGGATCCGATAACCCGTTAACAGCCCAGACCAATGGGGATTTTCCATGTGTAAAATTCTCAATGGCCAGAGGAACCACGTGTCGGCTCAGCGTTGGGACAGATGCCATCCACTCATTAGACGGGAGGCGCCTATGATACGTCGACACGTGGCATGGCCCAATAGTGGCCCATTCAGGTGAAAAGGCCGGCCCGTTTGACTTGGTCAAAAGGTAGCCGGCCGACCCACGGAAAGCCTGTTAACGGCCTCTTCTCATATAGCCCATTTACAGCCCGCTAACTCACGACCCGTTATGGCCTATCCGAATTAGGCCCAGTAGTGTCATCTGGGCCGTCCAACATGATTCCAGCCCGTTGTAACTTCCGGCCCATGTATGACCCATGGCGTCTTTTGGCTCATATGAGGCCCTTTGTAACTCTTGGCCCATTTACGGCCCGTGGTGACACTGGCCCATAATGAACAGTGTATCGCTTTATACCCATTAATGGCCCATTATTCCATTGGGCCCTTTCCAGCCCGTGTGATCTTTCGGCCTTCTAAGGGCCCATTTATTCTTGGGCTCATTTTCAGCATTCGATTACTTTCGGTCTGTTACTGGCCTGTTCCGCTTGCGGGCCAAATTCAGCCCATGGTTACAGTCGGCCCGTTTGTAGCCCGTTAATCCGTTGGGCTGTTTTCTTAGCGTCATCAAATACGGCTCATTTAAGCCCGTTATACACATCGGCTATTAACGGCCCATTATGATCTGGCCATAAACAGACGATTTCCACTCTAGCCCATTTACGACCCATATTGCGGTCCTTTATTGGTCCATGAATAGTACGTCCCGTAGAAGGCCCATTGATTCTAACGCCCGTAGAAGGCCCATTGATCCTACGGCCCATAGGAGGCCCATAGATCCTACGGCCCATAGGAGGCCCATGGTCACTACATAGCAGGACCATGGTTACAACGGTCCGTGGTTATTATGGCCTAGTGTAAAAAAATATTTTATTGTTGCCACTAGCAAACCGCGGAAAAAGAACTGCAGTGACTACAACCAAACAAATAAACAAGACAATAAGGAAATAAATAAGCAAGCAACTTACACTAGGCTATTACGGCTATTACACATATTACATCCACTGGGCATCAAAGTTCGCCACCAGTGCAAATATAGGGAACAAAGCAGCATATTACATACACTGGGCGTCTAAATTGGCCACCAGTGCAAATAAACGAGCGGCAGCAAAACAAGCCCATAACTGAAACAACTTCATAAGAGCTCAAGAAACGTTATCCTAGGTATCCACCATGCTGGCAATAAGCTTAGCAAGCTTATTAGCTTTCTCCTGTTTGGCGCTAAAATTCTTCAACGCTTGCTGTTGCACCAGAAAGTATGCATCCGAATTCTCCAGGGACTTCCTCAGTCCTTCGGCTTCTTGTCGCAGCACAGCTGATCGATGTCTTTCAGCTTGTAGTTGAGACTTAAGAAACCAAACTGATTCAGACAATGAGTTCGAAGAGCTTGTGCCAGCGGTAGTGGCCAGTAACTCGAACACTACATCAAGACAGGACTTTGGGGTTGTCTCACTGTCTTCAAGATAGTTTTCCTTAGCTGTTTTATCAGCTTTGTTGGAGACCAACAAGGATGTCTCACTATCCTGAACCTTATCTACATTACTTCCTTTACCATTGCTTAATAAGTTACTCTTCCCAAATATTCTGTCAGCATTCTAAAAGAAGAAACAAGCAGACACATAACAGGTTTAGCATGTAGTATATGAAACTCATTTCGGTGAACCAGTTCAGTAGTAAGGTGGACAGGATTAAACTACCAAGTCTTCTATTGCCAAGTAGTACACAATAAAAGCATCAAACAAACATATATCTATGTCCTATGGTCATTGCATTGTCTTGCCAAATCAAAATAGAGACACGATTCAAATCATATCAGTTCAAGACAAAGCAGTATTGAAAGAATACAAGTGTGGGAAACTACACGGCACAACAAGATTTCAGATGGGTGTCGTGGTAGAACACGATCACCTATGGGGCCATCAGCCCCTTGTGGTTCAGCGAGGGGGAGGATCACGTTGCACAAAGAGCAGAGGCCATGGAACAGCACGACAGTGGTGACGCTAGTGGTTTTTACCCAGGTTCGGGCCGCTGTGAAGCGTAAAACCCTACTCCTGCTTTTGGTGGATTTGATGGAGGGACCGTGAAGAATACACAGTGCTCAAGCCCAACAAGGTTGCCTCGGGGAGAGCATCTACGCGCGTATGGGTGTACAAAGGTCTGAATCCTCTCTAAGGTTGTCACGTCCCTCCTTTTATAGGCTAAGGGGTTACCACAATGGCAAAACAGTCATTATCTAGTGATTAGATAGCCAACAGTGTTATCATACCTAACTCTGGCAGTTAGGACAAAGTGCATTAAATGCACTGCTAGGCGTCACGCTGAGGATGCAGCCCGGCAAGCCTGCCGCGCTGCTGAGTCATCTTCTACCTGTCCGCTTGACACGCCTCTGGACGGGTGTCATATAGAGGTAATCCTTCTTCCAAATGGCGGCCACGTGCCAAATGACAGCCACTTAATAATCTGGGGGCTTGACACCGCACCGATGGATGACTTGTGTCCTGATGCGGTGGAGCGGTGGAGTCTTGGCGGGGAGGTTCGCCATCTGTGGCCCCGGCAAGCCTGCCGGGGGAACGTTGGATTCATCCTCGGGGCGGCCTCGACCTAACCAGGCTCGCCTGCCCGGCAAGGGAGGCTTTCCCTTAGTGATATCCTATTGCTTTTGCTTGACTTGGTCTTCTTGATCCGCCCTTTGATCCCTCAAAGAGCTTTTTATCCTGCTTGGTTTTGTCTTGGATGCTTGGTGTTGTTTGCTTCCTTGCCATCATGCCTGTGTATAGTACGGGCAACATACGTGAAGGTTTGTTGCACCGACAGGAGCCCCCGGGCCTGGCCCAAACGTGCTGCCGAGCATCGTTGGGGCAGGCCCTATCATGTACACAGGCAGGGTGCTTGCGATGATATTCTCCTTTTCCTTGATATTTTCCTTGCTTCTTCATTAACCTGTGCTTGAGTCAGTTTGCGATTTTCCCGTGCGTCGCGCGATGCCAAACGTGGTGGGGCAATCTCTGTAATGGCCCATGAATGACTTTATCTCACGGGGAGGTAACTGCCATTTCTCTCATCCCACCGCGCCCGTCCCTTCCGCCACGTACGCCGCATGCGTCGTGTGGGGTAGGTAACGGATGCGTATGGTGTGGGAAGGAGAGCTATGGCAGAAACCTGGACATCTTGGGTTGGTGCAATAAGACGGTTGATGAGCCCAACCATCGTCAGTGGCCCAGACGGGTCGGATTTGCAGGAGCTCTTGGGAGTGGGTGGAGAACCAGCCCCAGCTTGCCTATAAAAGGGAGCGTGAGGGGGAGCGGAGGCATTCATCCATGTACCTCCTCCTTCTCCTTCCTTGCCTCCATCTTTGCCATGCCGAGGGGGAGATACTGGGGCCAGGCCCCGTGCCTCAGCTCGGGAGTGATGATTCCGAAGGCCAGTGTCGGTACTCGGGGAGTGAGTCTGGTCCGGGGCTGCGGGAGACGCAGTGATCGTAGTAGGGGCGGTCGCAGTTTGCGGTGGCGTGCCCGTGGATGCCACACTGACTCCGGCATGGAAGGCACTGCTCTTCCCCATAATGGCAGAGCGCTTGCGCCCTCCATGCGAGTCAGCCGCCCGAGGAAGAGGCGTTGCCTCTGCCGCAGGCTGTTGGGGCTTGTTAACCAGTTGGTAGAGTCCCCGGGGCTTCTGATGCCCGCCTGCGGCGCCACACTCGGGATCCTTAGTAATCCCAGCACTGGCCTCTTCGGCGGGGCCAGGGATGACGCTGAAGATGGTGGCGCCCTCCTGCCCGCCAAGGTGGGAAGTGGCGCTCCCCGTGCGCCTCGGGCACCGCCACCATCGTCAGCCGCTTCTTCGGGGGAGGTGACGGGCCAAGGGACCAGTGTCCTCCCGGAGCGACAGTGACGAGGAAGAAATTGTCGGAGACGAGGAAGGCGTGTGGCAGGCCGTCAGGTTGGAGCACGATGGCACCGACGCGTTCGTCTCGTTCTGCCTGCTTGCTGCTCCGTCTTTCGGTTCTTCCCCTCCCTCCCCGGCACCATCATCACCAGCCTCTTCTGGACGGTCGCCGGAGAGGGGATGCTCTCTTGGTGCCTTCTGCCATGTGCACCCTTCGGTTCTGGCGGTGGCGACCAGGGCATCGCCTAGCCGTCCTCTCCGTTTGTCGCCTTCGCAGCCTTGCCACTCCCGATCTTGTTAGGACGCGCCCTGCGGGCCCTGACGGGGTCAGGCTGGGCTTCTACCTAGGCACTCCTTTTGCCCCCTTTGTCTCCTCTTGTAGTTCCTAGGAGGAGAGGGATAAGAAAGGGATTACGGGGCACTTATCTTTTTTCAAATAAAAATATGTAGGCATTTGCCAAATTTTAGTCTCAAATATCTAATTTCTTCTATCCATGTTTGTACTCTGTAAGGTCTGTACTTGTTTATCCACATATTAATGAAAAAAGACGGGCTTGCCGGGTACTTGTGCATGTACTACATCCATGTAGAGGAGGAGTGCCTCTATACTTTTAAGTAAACAAGTCTTCTCCGGCAAGCTATCTTGCCGGTACCTTCCATTTGTTGCCGCAGGGCTTGGCCTGCCGGGCTCAAAACTATGGAAGGGAACCAGCCCCTTGTCGAACCTTCTCTGTCAAATGCCACTACAACCATCCCGACCAAAGTAACATTCGAATCGAGGGATGGGAGCACAAATGCTTTGAAGTTGACAATGTTTTTCTATGCACAAGTTTTCTTCTTACAGAGATATGTTCATGGACAGAAAGAAACTTATCTATTTGGCTTGTCGGAGATCGATATGTAGGCTTGTTTCTGTCTCTTCTCTTTGGGATCGAACCCGCGACAAGAGCCCTGCAGTTAGTGCAGAGGAAAGCATAGCAACATATGATCTTATCTACATGATCATGGCAAATGCATGCTAATTTAATCATGCATGCAAGTTTTTAGGGCGCCAACGCTTCATTTTATTATCTGTGCTCAGGGTCTGCGTCTGGCTTTGTACAAAGGGTTACATGCGCATCGGCAAGGCTTGTACAAAAGTGTGGCTGCCGGGGTAGGGCCCGACAGCCGCGCCAGGGCCCGACAGCCGCGCCTTACGGGTAGAACTTACGAAGATGCTCAATATTCCATGAGTTTTGCAATTGAATGCCATCTTTGGTCGCCAGATGGACTGCGCCAGGTCTGGTGACTCGTACCACCCG
The DNA here is from genome assembly GCA_011799875.1 of Thinopyrum elongatum. Taxonomy (NCBI): domain Eukaryota; kingdom Viridiplantae; phylum Streptophyta; class Magnoliopsida; order Poales; family Poaceae; genus Thinopyrum; species Thinopyrum elongatum. The sequence continues at coordinate 475,142,103 of CM022297.1, forward strand.
GTAAGGGCCTTCCCACTTCGGCGTCAACTTGTTGGTACCCTTGGCGGATTGAAAACGCCTAAGGACAAGGTCGCCTTCCTCAAGGCTCCGGGCATGAACCCTGCCGCTGTGATAGCGGCGCACGGCTTGCTGGTAGCATGCAGCACGCATAGCAGCCCGGAGACGGTTCTCCTCAAGGAGCACGGCATCGTCATGCCGGTGCTACTCTTGCTCTACTTCATTGTAGGCAAATACTCGAGGTGACCCGTATATGAGTTCCGTGGGGATCACTGCTTCTGCCCCATAGACTAGGGAGAAGGGAGTCTGGCCGGTAGCTCGATTTGGTGTCATACGGAGGGACCAAAGAACCACCGGCAGCTCGTCGATCCAGCGTCTGCCGCACTTCTGCAGCTTATCGAAAGTCCTTGTCTTGAGCCCACGGAGCACTTCAGCGTTCATCCTCTCAGCTTGTCCATTACTCCTGGGATGAGTAACAGAGGCGAATGAAACCTTGCTTACGAGGGTTTGAAGTTTTGCATGAATGCGCGGCTTGTGAACTGGGTGCCGTTGTCAGTGATAACTCTGGCAGGTATCCGAAACGGCACACCAATCCTTTCAAGAACTTGATAGCTGATTGTGCAGTCACCTTCCTCATAGGCGCCACTTCCGGCCACTTTGTAAACTTGTCGATTGCAACATACAAGAATTCAAAGCCCCCGGTTGAAGGGGCCCAAGATATTGAGCCCCCAGACCGAAAATAGCCATGACAAAGGGATCGTCTGGAGAGCTTGAGCAGGTTGATGAATGTTCTTGGAGTGGAACTGGCAGGCTTCACATCTGGTGAGTAGCTCAATCGCATCTTGGAGGGCCGTGGGCCAGTAGAAACCTTGCCGAAAAGTTTTTCCAACCAAGGCTCTTAATCCAATATGAGAGCCACACATGCCTTTGTGTATTTCTGCCAATAGTTCCTTCCCTCTTCCCGGCAAATGCACTTCAATTTCACACCGTTGGGCCTTCTTCTGTATAAGGTGTCATCGACAAATTGGTACATACTGGCCCTCCGGCCTACTCTTTCGGCTTCTTCTTGCTCCTCGGGAAGTTCTCCTGTCTGAAGGTAATGGACTATGTGCCGTGCCCAAGTTGGAGCCTGAGGCTCGGCAACAAGGACCAACGGCACCTCCTCGTTCGTGGAAGCGCATATCTCGACCGCAAGAACCTATGGTTTGGCGGGAGGGTGCTGCTCACCAGGCGAAGTGGAGTTATTCCCGACAACCTCTCTGCCGGGGGCGTCAGGAAGCTCTGCCGGCAGAGGCTTGCCAGAGTCCAGTTTCCTCCTCTTTCTGGCCATTGCTGTCGAGGATACTGAGGGTTGAGTCAGGTGGAGAACAAAAGTCCCTGGTTCCACAAGGAGCTTTTGCGCGGCGCATTTTGACAGATGATCAGCGATGCTATTTTCCGCACGCGGCACATGCTCTGTTTGCAATCCTTCAAAATGCTCCTCCAGCTTCCTCACTTCCTCCACATATGCCTCCATCAATGGACTCTGGCAATCCTTGTTCACTTGTCTCACCACGAGCTGCGAGTCTCCTCGAATGATCAACTTCTTAATTCCCAATTCTGTTGCGATCCTGAGCCCGGCAAGGAGCCCTTCATATTCTGCGGTGTTGTTGGTGGCCTTCTCTCGGGGAAAGTGCATTTGGATCACATATTTGAGGTGTTCTCCAGTGGGTGTAACGAGGAGCACGCCAGCCCCCGCGCCTTGTAATGAGAAGGCACCGTCAAAATACATGATCCATTTTGGGGCGCCTCCTTGCCGGGGATAACTGTTTCTGGCGTCTCTTCATCTGGAGTAGGGGTCCATTCTGCAATGAACTCCGCCAGTGCTCTACTCTGGATGGTTGAGGTACTCTCATACTTCAGACCAAAGCTTGACAACTCTAATGCCCATTCAACTATTCTGCCGGTAGCCTCAGGGTTCCTCAGTATGCGTTGCAAAGGAAAACGAGTGACAACCATGATCTCGTGGGCATGGAAATAGTAGCGCAGTTTCCTTGAGGCCATGATGAGGCTGAAGATCAACTTTTCACTCCAGAGTACCTTGATCTAGCCCCCTGTAATAAGGAGCTAACAAAGTACACTGGCCGCTGCACTACCTTTTTCCTTGCCGTGATCTTGGGATTGCCTTTGTTATCCTGCTCGTCTTTCCCCTAATCTGGATTTTTTTTCAAAACTATCACGTTTTTTATAGCAAATTCGGAAACTATAGCACCTAATGCAAAAAAAAATCAAAACTATGACCCCGTCGGCCTCGTGTGGGCCGAAGAGGGCGTTTTCGGTCGGCGGTTGGCCGAAAAGGACTCTTCGGTCACGCATTGGCCGAAGAGATCTGTAGCTGGGCCGAAAAGGCCTTTTTGGTCAGCAGTAGGCCGAGAAGTACTTTTTGTTCAGCAGTAGGCCAAAAAGTCCCTGGGGCCCACCTTTTCGCGTGAACGGGAGGCCGAAGCTGCATGGCTATGTTCTTCGGCTTATGTTAGGCCGAAATGATTTTTTTTTTGAATTTTGACTTATGAATGCTGTGCAACCATTGCCCATCTTAGACATTGAAAAGATATATTTTCGCGCAACCCTTTCCCTCAATATTTTCCCGCCAACTCTTTCCCTCCATATGTTCCCACCACCCGTTTCCCGCCAACCCCTTCCCGCCATATGTTCCTGCCATAAGTTCCCGCCAACCCTTTCCCTCCATACCGCAGTCGTTCTTTCCTGCCATTTTCTCCTCTCTACCTATAAAACCCCCTTCACACGGAGGTGGATAAGCAGTCAAGTTTAGTGTAGTCGAGATGTCTGATTATCCTTTTGATCATAGTTTTCACCCTGGGATGAGCAAATGTCTTCTTAGGCTAGCCACCGATTTTAGGATGGACAATAGGATAGTTCCATGGGACGAACTCATCGGTAGTGACACCATACTGAATGAGTTGGCTCACGCATTACGTAGGTCTGGGTGGCCTAAAAGGACCTATGAGGAGGTACGTAAAGAACTTCTTAGGTTGCATGGAAGGTGGAAGAACGTAGTGCAGACGAAGAGTGAAAATTTCATAAGGACTACAGCAGAGCATACATATTTATGGACAGCCGACAGCGAAGACGAAGATGATATCTTAATGCCGAGCACCAAGGCCAAGAGTACCGCACCGTCGAAGGGCAAGAGTACCGCATCGTCGAAGGGCAAGAGTGCTGCATCGACGGAGGGCAAGAGTACCGCATCGTCGAAGGGACAGAGTGCTGCATCGACAGAGGATGACGATGGTGCCTTCATGTAGTATGTAAGCTGTATTTTTTAAGTTCAGCCCTACCGTTTAATTCAAATGTACTTGTATCTTAATTATCGGTTGCAGTCTCTTTGGAAATGTAACTCGAATAACAATGTGGATTAATAGTAATATGTCTCTCGCATAGATAAAACAATATATGTCTCCTGATCAGATTCATAAGTCAAAATTAAAAAAAAAACATTTTGGCCTAACATAAGCCGAAGAGCGCAGCCATGCAGCTTCGGCCTCCCGTTCACGCGAAAAGATGGGCCCCAGGGACTTTTCGGCCTACTGCTAACCAAAAAGTACTTTTCGGCCTACTGCTGACCAAAAAGGCCTTTTCGGCCAAGCTACGGATCTCTTCGGCCAATGTGTGATCGAAGAGTCCTTTTCGGCCAACCTCCGACCGAAAACACCCTCTTCGGCCCACACGAGGCCGACGGGGTCATAGTTTTGCTTTTTTGCATTGGGTGCTATAGTTTCCGAATTTGCTATAAAAACGTGATAGTTTTGAAAAAAAATCCCTGATCTGCACCTGATCTTGCCGAGACTAGCTCACTTCCTTCTCTGGGGGGAACAGTAGCTGCAGCTGCTCCTTCATCTACTTCCCGTTGCGCCACCAGTGCTGCACTAACCACTTGATTGGTTGCGGCTAAGTATAGCAGCAATGGCTCTTGTGGTTTAGGAGCGACCAGGGTGGGAGCAGAGGAAAGGTAGACCTTCAAGTCTTGCAGTGCTGCTTCTGCTTCTGGGGTCCACTTCATTGGCCCTGCCTTCTTCAGAATTTTGAAGAACGGTAGAGCGCGCTCGGCAGACTTGGAAATGAACCTACTCAGCGCGGCAACACATCCAGTTAGATGCCTCACATCCTTGACTATCTTGGGTGCTTGAATCTGCTCAATTGCCCTGATCTTGTCGGGGTTGGCCTCTATCCCTCGGTGAGATACAAAGAATCCCAGTAACTTGCCGGAGGGAACGCCAAACACACACTTCTCAGGGTTCAACTTCAAGTTGATCTTGCGCAGATTTGCAAAGGTCTCTTCCAAGTCCTGAATGAGTGTTGATTTATCCTTGGTTTTGACCACTATATCATCCATGTAAGCCTCAATATTCCTGTGCAGCTGTGGCTCAAACCCAATTTGCACTGCTCTTGCAAAGCTGGATCCAGCGCTTTTTAACCCGAAGGGCATCCGCACAAAGCAGTACGTGCCACATGGGGTTATGAATGCGGTCTTCTCCTCATCCTCTTTGGACATGAATATCTGATGGTATCCAGAGTATGCATCCAAGAAGGAAAGCAGATCACACCCAGAAGTGGAATCCACAATCTGGTCGATGCGCGGCAAGGGGAATGGGTCCTTCGGGCATGCTTTATTCAGATCTGTGAAATCTATGCAAAGCCTCCATTTCCCATTCGCCTTGCGCACCACCACCAGATTCGCCAACCACATCGGATGCAACACTCCTCTGACCAAACCAGCCGCTTCGAGCTTCTTGATCTCCTCGGCAATGAACTACTGCCGCTCTAAAGCTTGCTTCCTGACTTTCTGCTTGACGAGCCGAGCGTGTGGGCAGACAGAACGGTGGTGCTCGATTACCTCCCTGGGAACGCCGGGGATGTCAGATGGTTGCCAAGCAAACACATCTACATTCGCCCGCAGGAAGGCAACGAGCGCACTTTCCTATTTGTTATCGAGGGTGGAGCTGATGGTGAACGTACCACCAGCGCCATCCAGCCCTGCCGGGACCTTTACAACAGGCAAAACAACCTTGGACCTCTTGCTAGTGGAGCTCTTCGGCAAATCATCGACAGGCACAGCGCACTCCGAGGAGGCGCGCTTCTCGGATTCCTTGCTGGCATCCCTGCTAGCCTTCTTTCCTTTCTTGTTTTCCTTGGCGGGAACTGTAGCCTCTGCGGCCTCGGCAGTGACCGCATCCCGGTACATCTTATCCACAAATATGATTGCATCTTTTTTGTCTGACGGGATGAAGATGACGCCCATTGGCCCTGGCATTTTCAATGTGTTATAGGCATAGTGAGATGCCGCCATGAACTTTGCCAGGGCTGGACGACCAAGGATCCCATTGTACGGCAAGGGGAGATCGACCACATCAAACACCACTTTCTCGGTCCGGTAGTTCAGTTCTCCACCAAATGTCACCGGCAGTGTAATCTTCCCCTTAGGACAACTCCTGCCGGGGTTAATTCCTTGAAATGTGCCAGTAACCTTGAGCTCTTCATCTGATATCTGAAGTTTGCTAATCACCTTGGGGGAAATCAGATTCAACCTTGTCCCACCGTCAACTAACATCTTTGTGACCTTGAGGTTGTGGATTGTTGGTGAAACCAACAACGGCAAACACCCTACCGCAGTGGTGCGGTCAGGGTGGTCCTCTTCATCAAAGATGATAGGCATGCGGGACCATTTGAGCGGTTTCCGGGAATCTGCTGCTGGCTCTACGACATTGACCTCACGCACCCACTGTTTGAGCTGGCGGTGAGAGGAGTGCAAAGATGCACCTCTGTCAACGCACAGGGCCTCAGTTGCCTTCTGGAACTCTTGCTCGCTGGTTTCCTCATCATCCCCTTCATCAGTTTCTTCATCACCTTCCTTCTTTTCACTGTCTCTAGCAGGCTTCTCATTCTGCTGGGGGGTCTTGCCGCGGCGACTTCCTCTGCCGCCTCGGCCCTTCCCGCCAGCGCCTTCTTGGTCTCTCTCCTTGTCGCGCTTCTCATATTCAGCTTTCTGCCTTTTGATGAGTCACTCGACCTAATGACACTCTTGGAGATCATGGCCCTTGGTTCGATGGATATTGCAGTACGACCCGTCTGTCTTCCCAGATTTTTCGGCCACCGCCGCCTCCCGGCAATCAGTGCATGCGGCAACTTCCTTGCCGGGGGCTTTGGTCTTGGCTTTCTTGCCGGTACTAGGGGTGCCAGAACCCTCAACAGCCAGTACCGCCTTCTGCTTGCGCTTCTTGTTGTGCTTTTTATTCTTCCTTTTCGAATTGGTGGCATCGTCGTCGTCTTCTGAATCAACTTCGATGCCGTCCTCCTCTCCGGGGAGTCGCCTCCCTTCCTCAGTACGGGCACACTTATCCGCCAAGGTGTATAGCTCATTCATAGTCTTGGGCAACCGGACGTTCATCTTGGAACGTATCGTCCTGTTGCGCACATTTGACTGGAACGCGGCAATTACGGCTACCGGGTGGATATCTGGAATGTTCCTGTGCACCCGGTTAAACTTCTGCATGTACTTTCGTAGGCTTTCCCCTTCCTTCTGTGGAAGGAGTTGCAAGTCACTGGGCCGTCCTGGTTCTTGGTGGCCGCCCGTGAAGGCACCAACAAACTCATTGCACAGGTCAGCCCAGGACGAAATGGAATTCTCCGGCAGGTGCATCAGCCACGACCTCACGTTTGGCTTGAGAGCCAAAGGGAAGTAGTTGGCGAACACCTTCTCATCTCTTCCTCCGGCGGCCTGAATGACAATCGTGTAGATGCTCAAGAACTCTGCCGGGTTCAGCCGCCCATCATACTTATCTGGTATCTCTGGTTTGAAAACGTGGGCAGATGGCCAACGGATTTGTCGCAGCTCGCGAGTGAAGGCAGGGCACCCATCCTCAAAAGGTAAGTATCCACCTTCACTGGGCACGGGTTCGTCGACGTCTGGACCATTGCGCTTGTCAGACTGGCGGCGGGTTTCGTGGCGCCGCTCTATAGTGACGCGCGCATCTTCCCTCCGCCGATCTTCCAGGACCTGCCATTGGTCTCGACGGGCCCGAGGGTCAGATGAAGCCATTGATGCTTCGTCGGGCTCCTGGTCACGCGGTTCTAGTTGCAGCCTCTGCGCTGGCCGTCGCGGAGGGGTTTGCACCATTGGGGCGGCCCCCTCCACACGGTCAGCAGCTCGGGTCATTGTTGTTCTTGTGGGTGCCGCGGCTGGCCCGCCCGCTACGTTCCTTCTGCTTCAGCGATACCGATCAAACTCTGGATGGTGGCTTTCCATTCATCCATTTGATCGGCCGCTGGCGGGAATCTTAGCAGGAGCTGGGCCCGCGCCATGTCTTTCGAAGCAGTGCTCGGCATAGATGACGAGGCAGACCGCGATGTCGCGCGACTCCTGACAGTACCGGTAGTGGCGGCACCGCGTTCTTGTTGCTGCGAGCCAGTCGCCACGACAGCGCGGTGGTGAGAGGGGTGCGCCTGGGGGTTGATGACCCCATTCGTCTTGGTTACCCTGTCCTGGGCAAGGCACGTGCCCCGTAGCTGCGCTTGTAACAGGGGCAGCTAGGGGGTCGTGACTCGCACCGGAGCAGGCGTTGTCGTTGCGGCTGCGCCCACCAGTGCGGTGGGGAGGTGGAGACTGAATATTCTCCCCGCCCGCGCCCTGTGGAGCACGGCCGTCGGAATGTTGCTGACGCTGCCCTCCTCCGGCGTCTTCCGCTCTCGCTTCGGCCGCAGGGGAAATGACGACAGCGCCGCCTGCGCCAGTCACGTCCCCTACAGCACCCGCGTCTCCCGCCGCCGCCGCCGCATCCATAGTTGCAGGAGCTGCATGCGAGGGGGTCCTCGAGGTGGAGGGATGAGCCGTTGCGCCGGGCTTCTTCTTGGGCGCCATGGATGATGAAGCCGATGATGAAGAAGACGATGATGAAGATTGACGCGCTGATCACAACCTCAGGTTCATGCACGCGCTCCCCCTACCTGGCGCGCCAAAGATGTCATGGTAGAACATGATCACCTTTGGGGCCATCAGCCCCTTGTGGTTCGGCGAGGGGGAGGATCACGTTGCACAAAAAGCAGAGGCCATGGAACAACACGACAGTGGTGACGCTGGTGGTTTTTACCCAGGTTCGGGCCGCTGTGAGGCGTAAAAACCTACTCCTGCTTTTGGTGGATTTGATGGAGGGACCGTGAAGAACACGCAGTGCTCAAGCCCGGCAAGGTTGCCTCGGGGAAAGCATCTACGCGTGTATGGGTGTACAAAGGTCCGAATCCTCTCTAAGGTTGCCACGACCCTCCATTTATAGGCTAAGGGGTTACCACAATGGCAAAATAGTCATTATCTAGTGATTAGATATCCAACAGTGTTATCATACCTAACTCTGGCAGTTAGGACAAAGTGCATTAAATGCACTGCTAGGTGTCACGCTGAGGATGCAGCTCGGCAAGCCTGCCGTGCCGCTGAGTCATCTTCTGCCTGTCCGCTTGACACGCCTCTGGACGGGTGTCATATAGAGGTAATCCTTCTTCCAAATGGCTGCCACGTGCCAAATGACAGCCACTTAATCATCTGGGGGCTCGACACCGCACCGATGGATGACTTGCGTCGCGATGCGGTGGAGAGGTGGAGTCTTGGCAGGGAGGTTCGCCATCAGCGGCCCCGGCAAGCCTGCCGGGGGAACGTTGGATTCGTCTTCAGGGCGGCCTCCACCTGACCAGGCTCGCCTGCCCGACAAGGGAGGCTTTCCCTTAGTGATATCCCATTGCTTTGGCTTGACTTGGTCTTCTTGATCCGCCCTTTGATCCCTCAAAGAGCTTTTTATCCTGCTTGGTTTTGTCTTGGATGCTTGGTGCTGTTTGCTTCCTTGCCATCGTGCCTGTGTATAGTACGGGCAACATACATGAAGGTTTGTTGCACCGACAATGGGTAACACGGGTATACATGTACAACAACACTGTTGGCTCTTTTGTGATGCTAGTAATGTGCATGATATGTGAAGTCAACTGTATACACAATTGAAATTGAAATCAACAGAGCAATTTAGAAGAGCAAACCTGTTAAAGAAACATGTTTAAACATACCTGTTGTGACATTGGAGTTTCGATTGGATCCTTCAATTTAAAAATAAGTTTGTATGAGTAAATACAGTGATACAAGAGGAAAGCAGTATGCACCATAGCAATGGAATCTTAAATGAGAACAATTCTTCTTCAGGTTTAAGCACCTGTTCTACACGAACAGAGTATAGCAAGACACAGGCATATAGTACTTCAAAATAAAAAATGAGCTCATAGACGTTACCACATTCTTGGTTCGGGACCAGTACAGAACAAGGCGTTCCCAGTCATCGTGCCGTAAATGTGTCTTAGGAGAAAGTAAGGGAATTTGATGAGTTTCTTTGCCAGTGAAGTATGTTTTCTTCAGGTAATTCCGATACTGCCACCAAGCATTCTTGAAGATAACAGAGGTATTAGCACATGTTACCTCATCCTGAGTTTCCAAATCGGTCCTTCTCTATAGAGAAAAATGGGAACATTTGTTGTATTATAACCAGCATGGAGGTAGAATGTATGGGACAAAGCAAAGTATTTGCCATGAATAACATTACTTACACATAACTCCTGGACGAACACCTGCAACTGGCTGTTTCCTTCATCTTCAGTATAATATTTCCATGATGGGAAGATACGCACATAGGATTTAACAACATCAAATGTGATAGATGCTAAACTACGAATGGCTAGTTGTGCTTCGTCCACAGGAATAGGTGTACTAACTGGTGGAGTTGGGGTTCGCCGTGGTAGTACTGGCGCTTTGGGCACTGGAGCTGCCATACTAACTGCTCTTGTTTGGGAGCTCTGTGCTGGAGATGGTGCTGTGTCAACTGGAACTGGGTTACTATCTGCTGTGGTTGGGGTTAGATTGGTTGAAGCTGGTTCTCTGTCCATCGGAGTAGGGGTACAATCCGCGAGAGTCTGGGTTATGTGTGGTAGGGCTGGTTCTCGTGCATGTACAACCGAGGTGCTATCTCCACCAAGAGGTAGCACTATTTTATTTGAAGACCGTGTTTTTACTCTGCTAGATACTGCCATCACCCCCTCCAATTCAAATGGCTGATAAACAGGAAAAGTAGTTGGATGTACTAACCTTGTATGAGAGACAGATGCAATAGATAGTGTGGAAAAAAGTGGGCATGAAATAGTTCACATGTATATTGTTTAACTAAAAAGGATAGCATGACATAATTTCACATATATGATGTCTATCTAAACTGGATAGCATAGCATGACATAATTCAAAGATATGATGACTAACTAAACAGGATGGCGTGAGATAATTATATGATGTCTTTAGTAAACAGGTTCGCATGACATAATTCACATACATGTTATCTAAGTAATCAGAATTACATGATATAATTCACACGTGTGATTTATATACTAAGTAGAGGGCATTCGCATATATGATGTCTGAACTAAGAACATGGTGTTGAATATTGTGTATATGATGTCTAAACTATGCAATGCAACACACCATATGCATGATATGAGCAGTACAACCATGCCAAGTTAGAGCATACACCTCGGTGGGGGAATAGGACTGGTCATCTGGCTCTGAATCCATCTCTGAGGAGCTATCAGGACCCAGCAAGAGATCTGCTTCGACAGGTAGCACTGTCTGCTCTGAAGACCTTATTTTCACTCCAGATTTTTCCATCACCCACTCAAATGGCTGATTTATAGGAAGAGTAGTTGAATGTACAAACATTGTCGACAAATGGAAATGTAATGAAGAAAAGGATTGGCAAGATATAATTCAAATATATGATGCCTGGTTAAACAGGATGGCATTGCATATTTCACATATATTATGGCTGGCTAAAAGAGATGAGATTGCATAATTCACATATATGATATACAAAATAAACAGGTGGCATTGCAGAACATGTCTAAACTAAGTAGATGACATATCGACATGTCGAAAGTAGGCACTGCAAGGCAACACATGCATGATATGACCAACATCATCATGCCAAGTTAGAGCAAACACCTCGGGGGGTAAATAGGAGTGGTCAGCTCCATCTGAATCCGCCCCAGAACAGAGATCTTCCTCTGGATTACAATCTGGAGGGGGGGGGAGGGTTGCCATTGCACCCACCATGGAGTGATGTCTACATGACATTGTATTGCCACGCAAAACTCTTCTCTTTTTCTCTACATGTTCAACATGACTGTGTACAATATCTGACATGCATACCAAAAAATATAGTGAGATTATGTAAGGAGAGCATGCAGAAATCTAGAGTGATGGTAACAACCAGTGGATAGATCCAAAAATAATGATAGCGGGCTGATGATAGCTTTACTTTAATAAAAAGACAGATGATGATTGCTTTACTGTTTGTTTCCCACCCAAGATGAACAACATATACATACCCTAGGTGAACCAGATAATAGACAGAGATACTATTCATTGCTGCCTCGATATGTGCCCCACAAGCATTTTAAAACTCAAGTTTGAACATTAATTCGGATCTGACTTGGAGTCTAAGAGGTGAACAGGACGATAAAGTAGCAGGTAATATTAAGCAATGCATAACATAAGCAGAAACAAAAGAGTGCGACCTCTCTTATGGACCCGTGTACTCCTCAGGTTCATCTGCTGAGTCGATGATGGTGATGCAGTTGCGGTGGGTGCCGGCGGCAAGGAAGGAGATCTGAGGCGGCGAAAGATGGTCGGGAGTCGTGATGTCTGGTATGGTGGATGCTTCTGTCGATGGAGCAGCTCATGTGAGGTGGACGATGTCGTGGCAGGAGCAGGACAAACCACAAAAAGTTTTCTTCGACACCTATCTGTAACTGAAGTAATTCTGTAAGGGCTCCTTTGGCTTGCAGGATTCTAAAAATGCAGGGATAGGAAAAACACCGGAATATGATAGGAATGCACGTGGGAAACAGAGCATTTGTCAACACAAGATTTCTGTCAACTTGGGTGTTTGGTTCACAGGAATTGGAAGAGCAGAGGAATGCAAAGAAACATGGCCAAATTAAAGTGAAACCATATGAAAGTGTGTACAGTTAGAATGTTATTCTGCCACTAATGCACTTAGTCTTGTTTTCATGCATAGGAAAAGTAGATCCAGGTGGATGTTTTGCTCCATTCCTTTCAACCAAATGCATGAATAATTGAATAGTAGAGTACCATAGGAAAATTTCCTATTGCTATGTTTTTCCTTCACTTTTTCCTTTATACCAAAATAGCCCTAATGGATCGACATGAATGTAGAGTAATAAGTGATGCGACAAGTGTACAACCTCTTTGGCGTAGCCGTGTCGAACTCAACATCTTTGGGTTGGTCGCTGAAGAAGTTGCAGCACAGGTGGCTGTCGGAGGTGTGGTGGAAGATCTGAGGCGTCTGTAGACGGCGTCCAGGGTACTGCTCTGTTGTGATGGATGGTTCCGTCGTTGGAGCAGCTCCGGCGAGCCATAAGATGTCAAGGCTGAAGCAGCACAACACAGACATCGTTAATCTCAAGTGGGATTCTAATAGCATCTCCAGATGATGTAAAATACATTACCAAAAAGTGGTAGATGTAAAATTTACATCACCAAAAAACACCTGACTACAATAGATGAGGTAAAAACTGTTGACTCTGAACTTAACTGTCGAAACTGAAATTTACTGTGGAATCTGAATGTTACTGTCGAAACTGAACGCACTGGTAGAAGAGATGCACTTCACATGTAGTTTAGGCCGCTCGAGCACTAGTAGTAGAGAAACAATGATCTAAATCAGCAGGTGATCGACAGGGAACACAGTAGCAGATAGCAGCCGGAGCAGCAGCGCCTGGAGCAGCAATGCGAACTAGAGCCAGAGCAGCAACTCGTATAGCTGCAGCAGCCCGTGTAGCAGCATCAGCAGCACGAGCAAGAGCAAGAGTAGAGCAGCAGCACGAGCGAGGGGAAGAGCAGAGCAGCAGCGCGAGCGAGCAAGAGCTGTAGCAGCAGCAACAACAACAAAGTAGCAGCGCGAGCGAGCGAGAGCCGGAGGAGCAGCAGTAGCTCCGGCTGGTATGGACGCCGCCGCCGAGGGAGCCTCGCACTGGGGGAGAGCCGCCATGGAGATGTCGCGGGCGGCGCCGACTATGAGGTAGCCATGCCATGGGTGAGCGGGATCGAGCACCGGCGACGCCGGGATGTCAAGTTAAGGAGAAGGTGCGATGTGATGAGTGTACAACCTCTTTGGTGACGCCGAGTAGGCCTCGGCTTCGTCCGAGGAGTCGGTGAGGATGCTGCGGTTCCGATGGAGCAGGTTAAAGCGGCGCTGTGTGGATGGAGCAGCCGCGATAGACGAGGCGATCATCGGAGCAGCTCCTTGGAGGTGGAGGACGGGGCGGCTTAACCGGCGGGACGACGAGATTGACGACGGATACTCATCCGAGGCGGTGGATGAGGGACATCGAGCTGTTGCGGTGGACGACGTCGTCGGGGAAGAGGCTCCGGCTGGGCAGCGGTGGGGTGGTGGACGGCGGAAGGTGGGGTTTCACGGCTGGAGCAGAGAGGTTATGGCGGCTTGGGTTTTCGAATGGCGAAAAGGAGGTGATGGGAGGGGGGGAACCATGACTTAGGGAGGCGCTTGTCCAAAATGTAGGGTGTGTTATGAAAGTACCCCCACCGATTTGAACTAGCAGTCGTTTCGGCTCAGGGTTAGAAGGGGGATTTCGCGTGTCAGGATTTGGCAGCTGGAGGAAGTTTTTGCGCGTGTTGTAATTTCGGGATAGCAATGCGCGGGTTGTGAAGGCGCGAGTTTTCGGAGCACAAACAGACAAAACGATATCTGAATTTTCGGGATAACAAGGCGCGGTTTAAAATTTCGGGACAAGCCTAACGTGTAATAATGTATGTACCAAATCAATTCGCACTATCCTAAAAAAATCAATTTGCACTTCCCTCGACGAAAAAAACAAAAACAAAAACTATTCGCACCACACAAAGGGAGAGTCTTGTCCCGTTTTACTGTATAAATGCTATTCAAGACTATGAATCCATGTTATGTCCAATTAAATTTTTTCACTACCTCTATAATGCATGTAACCTACTCATACGAACATTTTAGTGCATTATGATACGTCTCCAACGTATCTATAATTTTTGATTGTTCCATGCTATTATATTATCTGTTTTGGATGTTTTATATGCATTATTATGCTATTTTATATTATTTTTGGGACTAACCTATTAACCTAGAGCCCAGTGCCAGTTTCTGTTTTTTTCCTTGTTTTTGAGTTTTACAGAAAAGGAATATCAAACAGAGTCCAAACGGAATGAAACTTTCGCGATGATTTTCTTGGACCAGAAGACACCTACGTAACTTGGAGAGAGGGCCAGAAGACTCACGAGGAGTCCACAAGCCCTCAGGGCGTGCCCTAGGGGGGCGCCCCCTGGCTTGTGGGCCCCTCGGGTGTCCTCCAACCCTAATCTTTGCACTACAAATTTCCAAATATTCCCCAAACATCAGAAGCGTCCACCAAAATACTTTTCCGCCGCCGCATGCCTCTGTTCCCGTGAGATCCCATCTTGGGGCCTTTTCTGGCGATCTACTGGAGGGGGATTCGATCACGGAGGACCTCTACATCAACCTTGCTGCCCTTCCGATGATGTGTGAGTAGTTTACCACAGACCTATGGGTCCATAGCTAGTAGCTAGATGGCTTCTTCTCTCTCTTTGATCTTCAATACAATGTTCTCCTCGGTGTTCTTGGAGATCTATTCGATGTAATACTTTTTTGTGGTGTGTTTGTTGAGATCCGATGAATTGTGGATTTATGATCAGATTATCTATGAATATTTTTTGAGTCTTCTCTGAACTCTTTTATGCATGATTAAGATATCTTTGTATTTCTCTTCGAACTATCGGTTTGGTTTGGCCAACTAGATTGGTTTTTCTTGCAATGGGAGAGGTGCTTAGTTTTGGTTTCAATCTTGCGGTGTCGTCACCCAGTGACAGAAGGGGTAGCGAGGCACATATTGTATTGTTGCCGTCAAGGATAAAAAGATGGGGTTTATATCATATTGCTTGAGTTTATCCCTCTACATCATGTCATCTTACTTAAGGCGTTACTCTGTTCTTATGAACTTAATACTCTAGATGCATGCTGGATAGCGGTCGATGTGTGGAGTAATAGTAGTAGATGCAGGCAGGAGTCGGTCTACTTGTCACGGACATGATGCCTATATTCATGATCATTGCCTTAGATATCGTCATAACTTTGCGCTTTTCTATCAATTGCTCAACAGTAATTTGTTTACCCACCGTATGCTATCTTCAAGAGAGAAGCCACTAGTGAAACCTATGGCCCCCAGGTGTATTTTCCATCATATATTTTTAGATCTATAAATGAAAAAACCCAAAAATACCTTGCTGCAATTTATTTATATTTACTTTAGTTTGCCTTTTTATTTATCTTTTATACCTATCTCTATCAGATCTCACTCTTGTTTGTGACCGTGAAGGGATTGACAACCCCTTTTCGCGTTGTGTGCAAGTGTTTGTTAGTTTGTGCAGGTGCATAGATTGGAGACTTGCTTGTGCCTCCTACTGGGTTGATACCTTGGTTCTTAACTCTGGAAAATACTTATCTCTACTTTGCTGCATCACCCTTTCCTCTTCAAGGGGAAAATCAACGCAAGCTCAAGAAGTAGCACATTCCAAATGTATATACTACCGCTGTAATTCAAACTATATTTGAATTCATTTCTCTATTTGAATAAGAATCTACAATCATGATTGTTGCCAAGTTAAACCATCATTTGTATATTATCTTAACAACACACCACATGATTACTATAGAGTTAGATATGAACTATGTGTACTATATATATGAACTCAATTCAAATTTTTGAATACACTTGATGTTGATTCCAAATAATAGTACATTTGATGTACCAGCTAGATCTTCATAATCTAAACCATGTGTCATATGTACACTGTGTTTATCACACAAAGTATAGTGCCCCGCCCCCTACATTATGACAAGTATTTAGCCCTGAGCTGCAAAAGCCACACATTATCACAAATTCAAAAAAATGTTATATATATTATATGTAGTATAACATGTTCATAACCACACCATGCGTATCACCATTATATTCATGCATGCGTCAGTTTAAAACACTATGATCTCTTGTTCAAATATCCGAATCCACTTTTATAATGTATTATGATCTCTATTCGTCTTTTACACCCACACAATTCTCTTCTCTTTGTAGCTAGCGCTAACTTTCTCTCGTGCATGCACACGTCCGCCTCCCTCTCACCCTCCCTCAACATTCTCCCCATTGCGCACATTCGTTATATCTCTTTAGGTCGTTCACCCATGGTGTGTGTAGGCCCCGCAACTCCTTCTTTCCTGCACACACCGATTGATATACCTCTCTATCCAGGTGTACCTACCACAAACACACGCTTTCCCTCTTCTCTTCTCACCGTCCATGCCCCCTCTGTCTAATATGGTTCGACGCACGTGCACACTCGCGCCCCTCTTTTCATCGATCTCATACTTACACTGTTACACACTCCTCCCCCCTCGATATAGTTGGCCTCTCGCACCACCTCCTAGCCGCATCCCTCCCTCTCTCTATCCATCTCTCTGGGCCTTATTTGCTTCTAACACATGCATGCATGTATACCTATCGATCTCCCTACACGTAGCTAGGTCGACTATAACTCTTTTTCCCAATGCACGATCGACTTACCTCACTAGTTATGTCTCTCCTTTTCTCTGACACGTGACGATTGATCTTCCTATGTAGTTATGTCTGCTTACCACAGCCATATCGTCCCCCCTCATCATCCGTGCATGCCTCCTAGCCTCTTTCACACGCACGTGCACAGACAGGCAGGCATCCCCTCTCTTATTGATATTGCAGTCGTACCCTCCGTTTGTCTAGCAGGCCTCTCCCACCATTTGTGAGAAGCAACTCCACCACCAACCCTCCGACACTCTAGCTATGTCTCTCTCCCAACCTTATTCCTCTCCTACACATATGCATGGATGCCGATCGATCTCCCTCAATACATAGCTAGGTCTCTCTCCTTCTCCACACATATACCAGTCGATCTACCTCTCTATATAATTAGGTCTCTGCCCCCCCCCCATACACACCTATAGTCAAACGCTCTAGGTAGGTATCCATGGCACAGAGACAAACTGCACCTCTCCCCTCTCACGTTCCAGTAGGCCAGCCGCCCTATATCTTTGACGTGGGCACACACAAATTCGATGGCACTCTGTATCGATCGCGCACCCACACACTTCATCCCTCTCTTCGATTCTATCGATATCTCACACCGATGATCCCTCCACTCTCTTCTCGTGGCTTGACCCCTCAATATATGATATATCCAGGCCTCTGTTTCACACACATTGCACATGTTACATTTTTTGTTTGAGATATCATCGACACGTTGCCTCTTCTTCGCACAAACCATCTCTCTCACACACACCCACGTACGTACCTGCACGTAGAGAAGAGGTGCACGCACGACGGACATACTCAAGTATCATTCAAGGCCACACCCGCGCGGGGACACGGTGGAGCTCATTTCTGTACGAAAAGGCAGCCCACGTGATAATTTGACGCGTGTAGCGGTTGTTTACTTGAAGGAGGGTCGTGTACCACGCGTACACCGAACAAAGTTCAACTTGACGCGTTAGTTTTAAGTAAAGTTATATTCCTCAATGGCACGTACAGAATATAAAACGATTGTTATCGAGAAAAAAGAAATCTGCTCCACTATATACAATGGAGCCTGCCTGCCAGGGTTTGTCTCTCGTCACACTATCTCACACAAGGCGGCGGTGGCCTCTCTCTCTCACCGTTGGTCACTGATCCGGCCGCATCCCGTCCACCGATGGAAAGGGAGGATGTGCATCGTTTCTCTGTTCGACGACGCCGAGGCAGCATGTCCCGATCTGCAGTACCCGCCGTTCTCTCTGACCAAGCTCCGGCGCGGTAGGGCCGTCGCCACTTGCTCGCTGCCATAGTATGGGCAGATCCCGCCCGCCGCCGCCCTCCTAGTTATATCCCGACGACCCTCAGGTACAGCTTCCTTCGGCCTTGCTCCACTGCCCATCTTCCCAGGTTGCTGCATGTGGAAAATCCTGCATGTGGATCTTCCCTAGTTCTTTGCCCAAAACGTAGCGTGGCCGGCATACTTTCCATGTTGCAATCTCGTCCTCACACCGTTTTACATAAACAACCATGCTGCTATCTTCCCTCAGGACAAGGAATATGCTTCTTTTTATCGGCATATGTGTCATAAACTATTATTGGCCAGTAATTGTTTCCTTTCCACCTCTTTTTTGCAAACAGGGCTATCCATTTCACCTCGTCACTATTGCGACCTTTTGGTGAACTGCACAAATCACTTTTTTCTTAAGAGTGTTTTGTGTAGTTTTGCTGAAATGTCACACGTGCAACGTTTCTACATTTCAGTGGGACTGCACAAAGGGAGATTGGTTTTGCTATCCTCCCCATCCAACTCCGAGCCTAATCTTTTCCAACAAGTAGTTAGTCTTAAAGAGAGATTGCAGAGGTGATTGGCTTCTATTTGTGTGTGTTATGTTTCATCATCTAGTTCCACTATTATTGTAATCACACTGACTGAATATCTTTGCAAACAGGGTTGATCAGCTCGATTTTAGTGGAACTGCACAAAATGATCGGATTGTCATGTGCTCCGTACACCTCTTTCTTGGCTACAGAGCTGCGTGAAACTAGCTGCCAACCAATGAACACCGTGGCCATGAAATGGAGCCATGCCTACAAACAACATCGATCGATTATATGTTTTTCTATATGTGTACACCTTCTCACAACTTTGTCTTCAGTTTTGATGTGAATATCGGTGTTGATCTGCGAATCATTGAGATGCATTAGCAGCCATGGTAGTTTCATTTGTATTTGATGGAATGTTGTAACGAGACAACTTTGAGGCAAGAGGACACATGAATCCTACTAGTTTAAACCTTTTTTTTGCGGGAACCAAAGTTGAAACCTTCATAGCATTACAAATCCTGAAAGATTGATAGCAATGCCAGAAACCATTCAACTTCGTTTCGCCGACATGTGGGACATCCTTCATCCGGCTCCACCTGCCATGCACCAATATTGAGTGCACAACTGCAAGGGAGATTCACCCTGGTCGTTGCGCCACAGTAATAATGACTTGTGAGCAGTCAAATCACAGAGCCCCACCTTCGCCACAATAAGTTGCTCGGATGAAGCAACCATCATTTCACTCTTCATTGAATCCAGTGGTACTCCAATATTCCCAGAGTAATAAGTTGCTCGGACGAAGCAATCATCACTTCACCTTCCGCACAGTAAGTACCTCTTTTTATTATTCTAGAAACCACCACACGCGAATATTGGACGGTGGCAGCACAACATCAAGTTTACTCACTACTCAATTCAAAAATCGAAACCAACCAATGAACTACTAGACGGTGAGCATTTTCTAGTATCATGTACTCCCTCTGTCCAGCTAGGGCCTAATATAGTCACAATCCAAACAGCCCCTACATACGCCTACGTCCTCTCCCTCGCCCACACGCACTGTGGCTCGTAGGACGAGGAGAGGGTTTTGACTACAGCGCCCTCTCCCTCTCCCTCGCCCTCGCGGTGGACGTGCTGCAGTTCAACAGTATAGGACATGCAAGTTGCTCAAAGCATACCGTCAATTTCGTACGTGAAACGGTGAAAGGATCTTCAAATGATATAATTTTCAAATTATATAAAATCTTATCGATAGTCAAAGGCAACCTCGAAGAATACATTAGGCCCTATATATATGGATGAAGGGAGTAGTATTAATCACAACGCATGCATGCATGAGGAGTACTACAATAAACAAGAACGTCTTGGCATAACAATAGAGTACAGTAATATTTTTAGACTGGACCCACTCATGACACGGCACGCCTGTCTCGTTTGGTTCGTCGGTCAAAGCGATTCCTCTTCTTGGCATAACAATATAGTACAGTAATTTTTTTAGAATGCTCTTGGCATGTCGCTAACATGTGGGAGCGAGTGTGAGTTAACCGACCTTAATAGACGGCAAAATCGCTAGCCCGCCGCACTTTGAGAGAGACGAGGAGCGAGAAGCAATACGAGGAGGAGCGAGAAGCAATACGAGCTGGTGGATTACAAGAGCTAGGTGTCGCACGGAAGCGAAGAAATATGGTGATAGCGTGAGGTGGGCCATGTATGATGTAAACTACACCGGGCTGCCATGTTTCGGAGGTCTACTGATGTGGAGAAGATTGGGTTGATTTTATATCGCTGAGTATATAAAATATATTAAAAGTCCAGAACACTCCACCGCGAGGTTCCTTTGAAAGGATCAAGAAGAGGGGTCTAGAGGGGGGTGATTAGACCCTCAATAAGTAAAAGTGGCAATTTTTAAGTTCTTCAAGTTGAGATAGAGTTTTAGCACAAGTTAAGCATTCACAATACATTACAAGCAAGCATGACAAGAGTATATGCAGCGGAAAGGGTAGAGCATGCTAATTGCAAGAAAGTAAAGGGATGGGATTGGAGTGTACAAACACAATGAAGACACGGAGATTTTTGGCGTGGTTCCGATAGGTGGTGCTATCGTACGTCCACATTGATGGAGACTTCAACCCACGAAGGGTAACGGTTGCGCAAGTCCACGGAAGGCTCCGCCCATGAAGGGTCCACGAAGAAGCAACCTTGTCTATCCCATCGTGGCCATCGCCCATGAAGGACTTGCCTCACTCGGGTAGATCTTCACAGAGTAGGCGATCTTCTTGCCCTTACAAACTTCTTGGTTCAACTCCACAACTTGACAGAGGCTCCCAAGCGACACCTAACCAATCTAGGAGACACCACTCTCCAAAAGGTAATAGATGGTGTGTTGATAATGAACTCCTTGCTCTTGTGCTTCAAATGATAGTCTCCCCAACACTCAACTCTCTCTCATAGATTTGGATATGGTGGAAAGATGATTTGAGTGGAAAGCAACTTGGGGAAGGCTAGAAATCAAAATTCTTGTGGTAGGATTGGAATATCTTGATCTCAACACATGAGTAGGTGGTTCTCTCTCAGAAAATGTATGGTGGAAGTGTAGGCATGTTCTGATGGCTCTCTCTCATATGGAGAAGGGGGTGGAGGGGTATATACAGCCTCCACACAAAATCCAACCGTTACACACATTTGACCAAACTCGGTGAGACCGAATAGCTAGACCCGGTCTGACCGATTAGTTCAAAATGTGAACATTAGGAATCATGGTGGGACCGACTGGAACAAATCGTGGGACCGATGTGCTAGGGATTATGGCAAACATCAACTCGGTGGCGTCGATTGCATCAACTCGGTGAGACCAAAGTGAAGCAATAAGGCAACAAAGAGGATGTCAAGCTAACTCGGTGAGACCGATTGCAGAACTCGGTGAGACCAAAATAATGCAACAAGACACAGAGCGTTGGCAAGGCCATCTCGGTGAGACCGAGATCCGTATCGGTGTGAGCGAACAGTTAGGGTGTCTGGCTGTGGCTATGTCATATGAACTCTGTGGCGTCGGATAGAAAGAATCGGTGGGGCCGAGTTGGAGTCTAGGATTTTGACATATTTGGATGAAGAAAGTGGTTGAGGGCTTTGGAGCAATATCACTAAGCATTTGAGCAAGCAAGCCATTAAGCAACACCTCATCCCCTTTTAATAGTATTGGCTTTCCTATGGACTCAATGTGATCTTGGATCACTAAAACGAAACAGAAGAGTCTTAAGCTTTTGCCAATATGTGTCCTTAGCATTTTGAAGGGGTTCCACATCCTCTTGTCCTTTCCACGCCATTGTTGGACTTATCTGAAATACACTAGATAAAACTATTAGTCCAACAAGAGATATGTTGTCATTAATTACCAAAATCACCCAGGGAGCACTTGTGCTTTCAATCTCCCCCTTTTTGGTAATTGATGACAACATACATCAAAGCTTTAGGTAAATGATATGAAGACTAGCAAGTAAAGCTTTGGAGGAACATGTAACATGCATAAGCTCCCCCTACATGTATGCAATCATGTGAAGATAGAATATACTAACATGTGAATACATATCATGACAGAGTAAGCAGAGAGTTACATGTATCTTGGCTATATGCATCAGGCCAAAAGATATGATTGAGAAGTGTACCTCCATGTTTATGAATCCCTCTTGCAAACAATATGTACAATAGCAAGAGATCATCATGCACATGAGTGTGATGCATATACTTACCTTGTGGTCTTGGGCTGACTTTTGAAGGAGTAGACTTGAGAAAACAGGGTTAGATAACACAAGAACACTCCAAATAAAGCAATTTTAAGGATCCACAAGAATACCAAGACTGGGATGACATGTAATGGGTGAGTACTACAATGAGTACTTCAAGTAGATATAGACATGTCCCCAAAGATTTAAAGATGTGCAATAAATTTCAAGGATTTTTTCTCCCCTTAGGCATAGACTCTTTCTCCCCCTGAATCTGATATTGGATAATGGGAGAAGGTAGGGTGAGATAAAATCAAAGCAAATAGAATAAGAGCGAATATCTAGGATCAAACATATTTGCATGTCTTCCCCTCTTAAAGACATGTGACTTCTCTCCTCTTTGTTAACAAGCATCTGTAGAAGAGCTTAGATGTGCTCATTTGATCATTTGATAAGCTTTGATGTACTCTCTCTCTCCCCCATTGACATCAATTTCCAAGAAGGGTACTTCTGGAGCATGAGCCAAGTAGGTATGGTCCATGAGAGTCACTACAAAGCAGCAGGTAGCTTAGGATGCTGATAGAGAGAAGAATCATTGAGTGGAGCTGAAGAAATAAACAGTAAGAAATGGCAAAAGGTTTTCTCAGAGTTGAAATTGGTGATGCCGATATGGTTCCGTCGGTGACTCCGAGATGACAGAGTCACAGAGGGTGCTCATCGGTGAGACTGAGCTAGTCCTTGTCGGTTGAACCGATGAACGATATGCAAGATGACCTTGTATTTCGATCGAGCCAATGGGCTTGGATCGGAGGGACCGAGTTCAACGCAGAGTAAAGATTTTGTCAACTCAGCTCACTTTGCAAATGAAATCTCACAAGGATTTACAAGGAATTAGCAGAAAGATTTGCAATTAATTAAACACAGATAGAAACAGAAATAAAAGGATCTAGATGAAGTTTTTTTTAGAGAGAAACATAATGTCAAGAAAAACATACAAATGGAAAAATCAACCGAGCAAAAGAACACTAGAGAACTCCATATAGAAAAGGTCGGTGACAAAGTCACCTTTGTTAGAGTATATTGACTGAGGAGTCAAGTGATAGCACTTGATCGTAGGTCATACTCATCGTTTAAGCTCAAAATGGGGTTACCATTTTTCGTTTAAGCATTTTGATGTATTCTCATCTCGTTGAGTTGCTTTAGCTCATGACTTGGAGCAAAGCTTCTCTAAGATGGAATGACATACCTCGGGTGTGGTGTTGATCTTGATCATGTAGTCGAACTTGTATTGGATGCTCAAGGTTGATGTTGTTCATCAAGAGTTGGGAGCACCACTTGTAGTTTGAGTTCATCTTCCTACATGGGTTAGTCTTGCAAGAAAGAGCACTTGTGTGTCAAAAATGACAATCATGAAATTTGACATATGGAAGTGGTCAAAGGATATGTTAAGTGAGTTCATGCTTCCTTGTAATCAACATCCAAATCATAGGAACTTGGTGATGTAGAAATTGCTCAAAATGTGAGTGATTCGCAATCTCATAGATTTGGGCTCATCCAAGTACCTACAAGGGTTAGATGACATGCAAGGGTACTAGTGTAGATCCAAGACATATGTTTATCATCATAAGAGAAATATAAAGGATTAGTCACAAGAGGCTCATTCCTTGCATGTATCCAAATGGATCTTTTACTCCAAGTTTGAGGCATCAATGATATTCAATTCACCTCTCAAATGGCAAAATACTTTCTCATCAAGCGGTTTGGTGAATATATCCGCCAATTGCTTATCGGTTCGAACATGCTTAAGATTGATATCTCCTTTAGTAACATGATCCTGAATGAAATGATGACGAACTTCAATGTGCTTAGTTTGAGAATGTTGCATGGGATTGTGAGCAATCTTAATAGCACTTTCATTGTCACAAAGCAATGGAACATGTTTCACATGTATCCCATAATCCTTAAGAGTTTGGGCCATCTAAAGTAATTGAGCACAACATGATCCGGCGACAATGTATTCCGCTTCGGCAGTGGATAAGGATACCGAGTTTTGTTTCTTGGAGGACCAAGACACAAGGGATCTACTAAGAAATTGACAAGTACACGAAGTGGACTTTCTATCAACCTTGTCACCGGCATAGTCCGAATCGGAGTAGCCAACAAGATCAAAAGATGACCTCTTAGGATACCAAATGCCAAAGTTTGGTGTATGAATTAAGTATCTCACTACCCTTTTCACGACCTTAAGATGACACTCTTTAGGGGCCGCTTGATATCGTGGACACATGCACACACTTAGCATAATATCGGGATGGGAGGCACATAGATATAGCAATGAACCAATCATAGAGTGGTAAACCTTTTGGTCAACCGGTTTGCCATCCTTAGTCAAGTCAAGATGTCCACTAGTAGGCATGGGTGTTTTCATACCTTTGCTTTCTTGCGTGTTGAACTTCTTGAAAATATCCTTTGTATACTTTGTTTGAGAGACAAAGGTACCTTCCTTAGTTTGCTTGATTTGCAAACCAAGGAAAAATTTGAGTTCACTCATCATAGACATTTCAAACCTCTCCGACGTTAGCCTTCCAAACTTTTCACTAAAATGGGGATTACTAGAACCAAATATGATATCATCCACATAAATTTGGCACACAAATAATTCACCGTTAACCCTTTTAGTTAAAAGTGTGGAATCAATCTTCCCAAGTTCAAAGCCTTTTTCAATAAGAAACTTAGTCAAGCATTTATACCATGCTCTAGGAGCTTGTTTAAGACCATAAAGGGCTTTATGAAGTTTGTTGACATGATTAGGTTTCTTGGGATTAACAAAGCCAAGAGGTTGCTTAACATAAACTTCCTCCTCAATTTCTCCATTTAGAAAAGCACTTTTAATGTCCATTTGGTATAAGGTGATATCATGATGATTGGCATAAGCAAGTAAGATGCGTATGGAATCAAGTCTAGCAACGGGGGCATATGTCTCACCATAGTCCATACCTTCGACTTGAGTGTAGCCTTGAGCGACGAGATGGGCCTTGTTGCGTACAACTTGTCCATCTTCATCTTGCTTATTCTGAAACACCCATTTGGTTCCAATGACATTGTGATCGTCGTCAGGCTTTTCAACCAATGTCCTCACTTGATTCCTCTCGAAGTTGTGTATCTCTTCATGCATAGCATTCACCCAGTCCGGATCCTCAAGAGCTTCTTCTACCTTCATAGGTTCAACACTAAAAATGAATGAGTACTGTTCACAAAAATTTGCTAAATGAGTTTTAGAGCGAGTGATTCTCCCGGTTTGAATATCATCGAAGATTTGTTCGACACGGTGGTCTCTGGTGACTCTTTCTCTAACTCGTGAGAGCTTTTGTTTGGGTTGGGGTGGAACATCCTCTTCATTGTCTTCTTCTTCTCCTCCTTCATTGTTGTTGGCATTGTTGTTCTCTTGTGGAGGTGGAGAGGGAGGTCGAGGTGGTTCATCTTGTTGCACTTTCTCATGTCCTCCGTCTTGACGTGTTCCACTTGTGGATGCCTCCAAGTCAACTTGTGGTTCACCTTGATGTGAAGTTGAGGCTTCCACTTGAACGGATGAAGTACTCTCCTTCACCTCTGTTGGGCGAATCTTGCCAATGGACAAATCTTGTATTGCTTCCGAAGGATCTTTGTCTCCTACATCAATTGGCAATTGCTCTACTCCCGAGCCGTTAGATTCATCAAAATTCACATCTACCGTCTCTTCAACCTTTCGGGTGAAATTGTTGTAGACATGGTAAGTGTGAGAGTTTGAGCCATAACCCAGTAGGAAACCTTCATGAGATTTAGGAGCAAATTTTGAACGACGATGCTTGTCAAGAATGTAGAACTTTGAGCCAAATACCTGAAAGTATCCAACTTGGGGTTTGTTACCGGTGAGAAGCTCATATGCCGTCTTGCCGAGAAGCTTGTGAAGATATAGTCGATTCGTAGCATGACAAGCTGTCTCAACCGCTTCTGCCCAAAAGTGCCTTGGCGTCTTGTATTCATCAAGCATCGTTCTTGCCATCTCGATAAGTGTCCGGTTCTTCCTCTCAACAACTCCATTTTGTTGAGGCGTGTACGTAGCCGAGAACTCATGTGAAATACCTTCTTCGTCAAGAAAGGTATCCACATTGGTGTTCTTGAACTCCATTCTGTTGTCGCTTCGAACCTTCTTGATCTTCACTTCAAATTGGTTTTGGGCCTTCCTAGCAAAGTTCTTGAAGATCTTTTGGACCTGCGATTTGTCATCAAGAAAGAACACCCACGTAAATCTTGAAAAGTCGTCAACAATGACCAAACCGAACGAGTTACCACCGAGACTCTTGTAGGCGTTGGGACCGAAAAGATCCATATGAAGTAGCTCAAGAGGTCTTCTCGTGGTCATGATGTTCTTCACGGGATGACTTCCTCCAACCTGTTTTCCTGCTTGACAAGCACTACAAAGTCTATCCTTGTCAAATATGACATATTTAACACCAAGAATATGATCACCTTTAGTAAGCTTATCAAGATTTCGCATGCCCACATGACCTAACCTTCTATGCCATAACCAACCTTTAGAAGATTTAGCAATTAAGCAAGTACGAGGTTGAGCTCTTTTAGTGAAATCAAAAATGTATAGATCACCTCTACGAATACCGCTCAAGACCATATTATGATTATCTCTACGAAACACTTGGCAATCTACTTTAGTAAATAGAACATTGAAACCGAAGTCGGCTAGTCTAGATACGGAAAGGAGATTGTAACCAAGAGATTCAACGAGCATAACGTTTTGGATAGAGCTGTCATTGGAAATGGCCACCTTACCAAGGCCAAGTACCTTACCCTTGGAGTTATCTCCAAAAGTGACATACTTGCGTGGGCCGTTGTTCTTAGCAAGCTCACAGAACATGTCCTTGTCTTCGGTCATATGATCAGTACATCCACTATCGAGAATCCACTCTTTTCCTCCGGCCATGTAACCACGAAGGTTAGCCATAAGACCAAAATGTCTCATTGAATCCTCAAGGTCAAAGTCACTATCTTCATCTTCATCATAATATCCATGCTCAACATCATCATGTAAATGATCATCACCTAGGGCAAGTGATTCATTAGATTTATGACCATGACAATGTGCATGTTTATGAATTCTAATAGTTTGTGAAATAATGCTACTAATGAATCCAACATTTCCTTTGGCACGCATAAGGTCACGGAGCTCAAATAGACATTCATCAAACTTAGGATCACTAGGGTTCATATTTTGAAAGGCAATAGACTTTTGAAGAATTTCATCTAGATTTTTCAAGGAATAATTTGGAAAGCGCTCCTCAAGATATTTCCATATAGTATAAGCACATTCAAAGGTAGGCAAGCATACAAGCAAATTTCGAGGCAATCCTCTAATGATAAGATCAATAGTTCTAAGATTGCGAGTCATGTCAAGATACTCATTGGGGGTAGGATGCAAGGGATCAATGGGGGGGGGTACATAGGGGCTAGTAATATACTTGTTCAAACCATATTCATTGAAAATCTCAAGCATCTCATTCTTCCAAGAATTATAGAACTCTTCATCAGGCATAGGCATTCTATGTCTAATACTCCCGATCGTAGACTCATCCATCTTCCTCCAATGGTGATTAAACCAAACCAATGGAGACCAAAGCTCTGATACCAATTGAAAGGATCGAGAAGAGGGCTCTAGAGGGGAGGGGGTGATTAGACCCTCAACAAGTAAAAGTGGCAATTTTTAAGTTCTTCAAGTTGAGATAGAGTTTTAGCACAAGTTTAAGCATTCACAATACATTTGAAGCAAGCATGACAAGAGTATATGCAGCGGAAAGAGTAGAGCATGCTAATTGCAAGAAAGTAAAGGGACGTGATTGGAGTATGCAAACGCAATGAAGACACGGAGATTTTTGGCGTGGTTCCGATAGGTGGTGCTATCGTATGTCCACGTTGATGGAGACTTCAACCCACGAAGGGTATCGGTTGAGCGAGTCCACGGAGGGCTCCATCCATGAAGGGTCCACGAAGAAGCAACCTTGTCTATCCCACCATGGCCTTCGCCCATGAAGGACTTGCCTCACTCGGGTAGATCTTCATGAAGTAGGCGATCTCCTTGCCCTTACAAACTTTTTGGTTCAACTCCACAACTTGACGGAGGCTCCCAAGCGACACCTAACCAATCTAGGAGACACCACTCTCCAAAAGGTAATAGATGGTGTGTTGATGATGAACTCCTTGCTCTTTTGCTTCAAATGATAGTCTCTCCAACACTCAACCCTCTCTCACAGATTTGGATATGGTGGAAAGATGATTTGAGTGGAAAGCAACTTGGGGAAGGCTAGAAATCAAGATTCTTGTGGTAGGATTGGAATATCTTGATCTCAACACATGAGTAGGTGGTTCTCTATCAGAAAATGTATGGTGGAAGTGTATGCACGTTCTGATGGCTCTCTCTCATATGGAGAAGGGGGTGGATGGGTATATGTAGCCTCCACACAAAATCCAACCATTACACACATTTGACCAAACTCGATGAGACCGAATAGCTAGACTCGGTCTGACCGATTAGTTCAAAATGTGAATGTTAGGAATCTCGGTGGGACCGACTGGAACAAATCAATGGGACCGATGTGCTAGGGCTTAGGGCAAACATCAACTCGGTGGCGCCGATTGCGTCAACTCGGTGAGACCGAGGTGAAGCAATAAGGGAACAGAGAGGATGTCAATCCAACTCGGTGAGACTGATTGCAGAACTCGATGAGACCGAAATAATGCAACAAGACATAGAGCGTTGGCAAGGCCATCTCGGTGAGACCGAGATCTGTATCGGTGTGACCGAACTATTAGGGTTTCTGGCTGTGGCTATGTCATATGAACTCGGTGGCGCCGGATAGAAAGAATCGGTGGGGCTGAGTTGGAGTTTAGGATTTTGACATATTTGGATGAAGAAAGTGGTTGAGGGCTTTGGAGCAATATCACTAAGCATTTGAGCAAGCAAGCCATTAAGCAATACCTCATCCCCTTTTAATAGTATTGGCTTTCCTATGGACTCAATGTGATCTTGGATCACTAAAACGAAACAGAAGAGTCTTAAGCTTTTGCCAATATGTGTCCTTAGCATTTTGAAGGGGTTCCACATCCTCTTGTCCTTTCCACGTCATTGTTGGACTTATCTGAAATACAATAGATAAAACTATTAGTCCAACAAGAGATATGTTGTCATTAATTACCAAAATCACCCAGGGAGCACTTGTGCTTTCATCCTTGCTCCTTCTCGGTCGTCGGAAAGCGTTCTTCTTTGTTTTGCTGACACGTGGGACATCCAGCATCCAGGTCCACGGGTCATGCAAGAAAATGGAGTAAGTAGTAGGAGAGACTCACCAACGGTAACGAACGTAGGTGGAGTACGTGCACGAATCACCCGAAAAAAAGGAATACATGCACGAAGAGAAGAGGTGCAGGCACTGACACAGGTACTCTTTGCCTCTTTCGTACTCACGCGCGGGTACACGGTGAGCTCATTTCTGTACGAAGAGGCAGCTCACGTGATAATCTGGCGAGTGTAGTAGTTGTCAGTGGTGGGCCGGGAACCAGGCGTGAACGAATCAAAGTTCGACCATGACGCGGTGGCGCATTATTTATAAATGAAGTTATTCTATTCGATGGCGTACGCAACATTATTTTCTTCAATGGAACGTGAATCGTGCACGCACTCAATGACGGAGTAAGGGATGGTACTCCCTCCGTCTAGGTGTAGTCAAATTATGAAAACCAAATAATCCCAAAACACTTGGATGCGGTGCATTAACTTTCACCTCGTTTCTTATTTCTTGACATAAATAAAGGAATCAACCAATAAGAGATGTGGGGTGTGTATGACATCAATGGCTTAGACTTTCAAACACGACATGCAGTGGTCAGTTCGTTGCATGCAATGTATACTTATACTAATTATAGACTCCCAAGAAATTACCACGTTAATCAGAAATTACGAACCGTTCATCTGGTGAGACTGAGTTATAACGGTAGAGATCCACCCATATAAGTTTTTTTTCTCTTACCACGTTAATCAGAAATTACGAACCGTTCATCTGGTGGGACCGAGTTTTAACGGTAGAGATCCACCCATATAAGTTTTTTTTCTCTGCTATATCTACACGTAACAAACACCCAACTTAATTCCCACGTTAAAAAAGTTCATCCGGCCAACACGCATGCACGCATGTATCCAAGGCAAGAGTCCATTCATTTTTAAAAAGGTGAGAGTCCATTGATATTTTTTAAAGTGAGAGTCCATCTCACATACGTTTAACACCATCTCTCCTAATCCTTTACGCTTCTATATATAATAATCTTCACGCCTGTAGATGTGCGTCAATACGTGCTAACAGCACATCGTGTCCTATCCTAGCCCTTAATCGCCTTATGTGGGCAATTTTCTGGCTGCCACTTTTTTCCCCACGTATTGGCAGAACTATGTATCAATTGTTCTTCCCGTACGGCGACAGTATGCGCGGCCATGAAGGCATGCAACACCAGAAGGAAGTTGTGCCACCGATCCAGCTGATCACCCCGCTTATGACTTCCTGCCACTTCTAGATTTCTGTTGTACTAATTAACGACCGTTTGACGTTGATGTGCATGCATTGATTAATACCAGGTCTGTTCGTATTTCCACTCAATCTCACCGGCTTTCTATTTGCTACCTTTTGTGATTTTTCAATGTATTTCCATAATCACAGAGATTAAATCTACTAGGTCATAACAGGTCGCTCGTAGGCAAGCCATGCGGATCGAAGTGAAAGTAGGACAATGGAAATTGCAAGCATGCCCTACATGAATAAATCAAGGAGAGCGGTCGGGCCACCGACTAACGATCCTCTGATTTCTGCTGTACTAATTAACGATCGTTTGAAGTTGATGTGTATGCATTGATTAATACCCAGGTCTGTTCGTATTTCCACTCAATCTCACCGGCTTTCTATTTGCTACCTTTTGTGATTTTTCATTGTATTTCCATAATCACAGAGATTAAATCTACTAGGTCATAACAGGTCGCTCGCAGGCAAGCCATGCGGATCGAAGTGAAAAGTAGGACAATGGAAATTGCAAGCATGTCCTACATGAATAAATCAAGGAGAGCGGTCGGGCCACCGACTAACGATCCTCTAATATTTTTATTTCCAAAGCCTTTGTTCTCTTTGAGATAAAATAAACAGTTTTAACTTTTAGAACACAGTTTATAGTTGGTATAGGGTGGATGCCTGAATGTAGTCTGCTTATCGTTAGTTTCATTATTTATATCTAGGTGAGAATAACAGTTATAACCAGCAGGATGCTGTACGATTAATAGACTCTTCGTTCAAAACTCTCTTAACAGGATGTGAGGTAGATCCTAACACAAACAGGATGGATGTCGGCCCCATGGCATGGTCTTACATATGGACTATTCTCACGATATCAATACGACACATGGAGTCATGCATGGTGAACAAAATAAGAAGATGCAGCGATATATGGATCTTATCCTCCTGGACATTGTAAGAAGAAGTTGGCTAATAAGGTAGACTTGAACGTCATTGGCACACCGCCAGCCGTGACGATGTCTAGCAGCAAGCATGCAACTGAGGGAAAAGGCAACATCGAGCAGTGGCAAGGTTGTCGTCACAGAGTAGTCCTGTTGCCGGACTTGCCCATGAAGAAAATCACACTTCGACAAGGTTTCAGTTGAATTCAAAGCAGTGATTCCATATTTCAATTTTAAGTACGTAAATAAGGATGCATGCAAGCAGGGGAGGAGTAGCCCATGTTTAATTATGTTGTCATGTTTGATCGCAGGCAGTAAGGAAGGTAGATATGGTCTGCAAGCAGGAAGAGGAAGTTTATTTCTCAATTAGTGATGATGATAAAACAGAGGGTTTCTTCCAATTTTTAGTGCTTGCTATTCATCTCGATAATGTACTGAGGGCAAGTTTTAATTTTACTTAATGTTAATACATATGATGCAAAATTGCATATCTCGACAATTGCCGAAGGATTCGAACAGAGGTGATGTTTAGAGTATTGCATTACTTAGTTTTGTACTAACCTACTGATTACTGCATATATCTGATCTGCCATGTCAAGTTACTATCTATTGATTACTGCATAATTGAAAGTACTATGAAATTATATTATATTTACTACATATATGATTAATTTGTTGCGTCGTGTTCGAGTAAACATTCAAGGATACATATAGAAAGTCTATTTCCATCTCTAATATTCTTTAAAAAAATATTTTTTTATTTGTTTCCATGTTACTTGCAGAGGCAATCAGAACCGCTCTCATTTTTGGTAATCACTAATCACGAGGTAAATAACATTCGGAGGGAGCACATAAAGATATCGATATAATATAGTTGCTCCATTTTTATCTAAATCTATTTTCTGCTAGCATTTATATGGATGATCAAAATACAAATTTATCTCTACTAATTATAAATCACAATTAGTTACATGGGATAACAATTTTAAGTGGGCTTGATTAGTTTATGCTTTTTCTGTATAACGTATTTCTATTTCACATGATATCTCGATCTCTTATTCACAACAGTAGCATTAATCGATCTTGAATTAGGGGTAACTATATCAAAAACTCAGGTTTGTAAAATGTCAATTCATATTTAATTAGGTGATTTATACATCTCCATCAAAACTAATTATTAAAGAAAGTGAGGATATCCATGTAAAGTCTGAGCAATATGAATTGGAGGTGAAGTCTTCAACATGTACTGAATTAAATTTGTGCCATAACGTAAACCAAAAATAGGTCTGGCTGAGCTTTTTTATTGAGATTACTGTCGACTAAAATGCTAATGCATATATCTATATATGTTTGGCTTTTAATAGTTAGGCTTTAGTGGTATTCAACGTATACGTATGGTTTACTAAAACGTTACTCTGAATATATATGTA
Source organism: Thinopyrum elongatum (assembly GCA_011799875.1). NCBI lineage: Eukaryota > Viridiplantae > Streptophyta > Magnoliopsida > Poales > Poaceae > Thinopyrum > Thinopyrum elongatum. Next base: position 475,175,372 of record CM022297.1, read on the forward strand.
CCTCTGTGAATGAAGTAAAATATTTATTTTCCATCTTTAATAGTAAATATGATATACACTCATATTATAAATATACAATAGTCAATTTGTACAGCTAACCAAATGTTGCATATAGACAAATTTGCACATATATTTTTAACAATATGGCATCTCTCCTTTTACATGTCAACTGGCAAAATTCTTAAATGAAAATATGAAATAGCACCATGTATACTGTAAATAAACTTTTGGATTCAAACAAAAAAATACATACAAAATACACGCTAGCCCGTGCATTCACATGGGTTGACGACTAGTGCTATTAATTAGCAAATAAGCATTAAAATCTCTCATTTTTTCCTTCGTCTTGGTCACGGTGCACAACCTAAGATGACTTATAGTTAAGCCGATGACATGTGGGTCTACCTCAAGAGGGCCCATATGTCAGTTAATGGAAGAGACAGGTGCGTAGGCGTATTTGCGGAAGCGTGCTCCACTGGCAAACATGATGGCCAGCATCTTGTGCTCCACTCAGCTTATTTATTAAGTGTCCCATCTGCTGCAGCATGTATTGTCACTTCACTGACTAGGTGAATAAGTAGTTCTCTCTGACCGAGACGGGGAATTATGGATGGCCAAGACTTCCTATCTACAGTATCCCTACACTAAGAAAAAAGACACATCCGTGACATTTTGGGCCGAACGAATTTTTTTCTGTCATGCTTATGACACTTCTATGACGATAATTGTGACAAAACCCGGTATCATCATAGATGTGGTGGGCTCATACTTATATGACAAAAAATCATCACAGAAAATAGGATTTTCGTCCTGGACGGGCCGGAGACGCAGCTGCATGACATTCTTTGGGCCGTCCATGACGGAAAAAATCATGATAGAAGCGAGGACGAGGAAAATATCGGGGAGTTCCCGGTTACGGTGGGTGGTCGGGGCCGAGCGATGCACTATGGTTTGCGCGTTTCTCTCGTGTACGCGCGTGTGTGCGATGCGTTTGCTAACTGAACCCGAGCGATCGCACGTTACTGAACCCGAGCGATCGATACCTTGGCTGTTAACTGAACCCGAGCGATTCATTCGCTGCTGACTGAACGCGAGCGATTCCTTCACTACTGCTGCTAACTGAACCAAGCGATCGATCACTGCTGCTGCTTACTGAAGCCGATCGAGCCCCCATGTGAGACGTAGCCAGCTAGTGTTGGGTTGCCTCTCGATGAACAGTGACCGTTGCTACCGTGCGCGCGGTACGTAGAACGAGTCGAGACGTGGTGAGTCGAGCCGGTTGGTTGGCTGTGGATGAACAGTTCCCGGTGGGGGTTGGACGAACAGGACCCCGTGGTAGTAGGCCGTTGCCGCTGGATGAACATGACCCCGAGGAGGCCGCCGCATCCCAGTCGGTTGGGGGTGGATGAACAGGACCCCGTGGAGGCTGGATGAACAGTAGCCCGTGGATGAACAGTAGCTGGTGGAGGCTGGAGGAGGTCGACAGTGGATGAATAGTAGCCCATGGAGGCTGGAGCGAGGCAGTAGACGGTGAATGAACAGGACCCCGTTTCGACCGTAGGTGCTCCAACAGAAGTCCGTTTCATCCGTTTTGCGGTACGCCACACCCCTCCTGATCAACAGGACCCCGTTTCGACCGTAGGCACTCGAACAGAAGTCTGTTTCCTCCGTTTTGCAGTACGCCAGACCCTTCCCGATGAACAGGACCCCGTTTCGATCATACGCGGTCGAACAAAAGGCCCGTTTCCTCCGTTCTGCAGTACGCCAGACATCGTTTCGGCTGTTCCGTCCAAGCCGGTTGGCTCCCGATGAACACAACGTATTCCGTTGCCTCCCGATGAACACGATGCATTCCGTTGCCTCCCCATGAACACGACGCAGTTTCTCCGTTCCGACCCAGCCGGTTGGCTTCCGATGAACAGGACGCCATTGCTGCCGTCCGTTGCCTCTCCATGTACACAAGCCCTGGCGGTACGTATGCGCGAGTACGTGTTCGAGACCCCGCCCGTATGTACGTACGTGGCCGTATTTTTTGGCATCTGACTGTACGTACGTGTACACGGTTTTGACTGGACTGCCTAAACTGCTACCGCTCCTTACTCGGCCACGGTTCATCGTGGCAGACAGACCGATCGACCGGTATGTACACAGACAATGCTACGTACGCTTCGACCGGGTGGGTCCCAGCTGTCAGGGAGGATAAGGACGCACTTCCTTGCGTGCGAAGATATAGCTGGTGGGTCCTAGCTGTCTGAGGGAAGAATCATTTTTTATGCCCGTAATAAGGACGCACTTCCTTGTATGCGAAGATGTAGCTGGTGGGTCCCAGCTGTCAGGGGGAGAAAACATTATTTTTCTGGGTAAAAAGGATGCAGTTGCATGCACGCGTCCATGGGCGTGGTGCGTCCCCACTGTCAGCCTCTCCACGTACAGTCATCTTTCGATGACTCTTGTTTGTTGACCACACCGTGCAGAGCGCACCAAGGCCGGTGGACGACGGCGAGGCCCCAGACTAGAACACCGGGCGGAGATGGGGAAGACGCGGCAGTGGAGTCGCAGACGGAGAGGAGTGGGAAACTTGACTTGTTCGGGTGCGGGGTAGGCCTACACTCGGCAGAGAATAACAGGAGGTGCGGAGGAGTGGAGGGATGGCCTGGCCGTCGGTGGGGTAGCGTTTCACTACGAGGCGCGCAAAACAGCGCCGCTGGACGCCGGAGCCTGGAGCAGGCGGTCCCGGCAGCGCTGGGGGAAGAAGACGAGGGATTGAAGAAGAATGCCGGTCGTTGGATGTAAATCCAATGCCTTGCTTAGGCTTCGACCTTTGTATTTTTATTCTTTGTGAAAGTGTTTAGGCTTCGACCTACTGGCCCACATGTCAGCCAGTCCATTTGCTTTTTTAGTCCATTTGGTGGGCTGGGTGAAACAATGATGTAGCGTCTATGCAACCCGTTTATATACTATGTTAGAATTTAAAGCCCATTTGCATTTTTCTCGAAATCCGCGGACTTGCTGGGCTGGGTGAAAATATCATGTTGGGCTGGACGGAGAAATGTTATAAAAACATAAACACATGATTGCATGTCTATTACTGCATTGGTCAGTAAAATCTTTTTGCAAGCTTATGTACGCAATCACCAGGAGTTAACTTGCCAAGTTATATATAAATAATAATTATTATTATTTTGTAAGAACTTTTGATTTACGAAATAAAATATCATTTTAATTTGATGAGTTAATAGGACGTGGGGTATTATTATTTTTTAGGCTAGACGTGGGACAGTTGAGTTGGTTCTAGGGAAAACTAATGGGAGAAAACTCAGATTACATCGAAAAAGAAAGTGGGAGAAAATTCAGATATAGGATTAATAAAAACAAAAAATAAAGAAAGTAGGAAGGTCTATACAATGGTTGGACGAACGACAGGTTTAACGGAACCTTATGTTGTTTCTATTATATATATGTAATAAAATAAGATATAAATATAAATATAAATATATATACTATTATAGAAGGGAAAACATATGTTCAGTTTTGCATTCTTATAGAAAAATAGAACTGAGTTGTGCGTCGTCTTGAAAAAACAAACATAACTTGGGCTGCTGATGTTATAGACAAGCTAGGCTGGGAGGCCCAGAGGCCGCTTGATACCTGCTGGACCCCAAAAAAAAGTTGAAACCAGCTGGATCAACTGTGTCTGCATGTCGTGGGCTGCGCATGTTAAACAACAAAACCTAGGCCATGGACCTGGTGGGCCCGGGACTGTCAGCCTCTCGACGAACAGTCGTCTCCCGATTCCTCTTGTTTTGCTGACCATGTTGGGACCGATACACGTCGGCACCGCGGTGAGAGCACCAAGGCGGAGGACGATGTCGAGACCTCAGACCGAACGAACCGGAGCTGGGGAAGACGCAGGTGGAGGGGAGTACAAGGGTTGACTTGTTCGGGTGCAGGGTGGGCCGATGGAGCTGCCGCTGCCGGAGAATGTGTGGGAGTAGAGGGATGGCCTGGCCAGCGCCATAGGCTAGGATGGGTCACCGAGGCGTGCACGGCAACGCCGCCAGCCGCTGTGGGAAGAGGACAAAAGATTGAACAAAATAAAGAAATACAAATGGATAGGTGGTTGGTCCCAGATGTCTGTGTACGAGACCTACTGGGTCCACCTGAGAAGGGGAATATGTTGGGAGGAAGGAGATTCAAAGCACGGCAGCCCAGTGAACTAGTTACATATATAAGCAAATAGCCACTAAAAAAGCAAACAGGTTAATGGGTTCTTAGACGAAATATTTCGGACAAAACAGATAATTACGACGCATAGGCTAATGCATGAAACACTCAGATGATAAAGGTGCTTAAACAGATAAAGTACATCATCTAGACCTTCCTGGCATGCTTGATCATGACGCTGTGGCTATCCGTGTACTCGTCGGTTATGGGAAGCAGACACGCCCTCATGTCCAAGATCCGCCTGTACATGTCGTAGCATGCGTATGCGTCCTTGGCCACGTAGGTTATGTAGGCTAGATTCAGAGGTACCTCCCACGTGTTCAGGTTCTTGGTATCGACGTCTTCTTTCATGTTGGCGTAGCAGGGGTCGATGATGGTCGCGGCAAGGTCAACCACGGAGTCCTTTTCCTGCTCGTTGCCGTTGATCTTGTATTGCTTCTGGATGTCGACAAGCTTGTTGCACCAGATGCTCCAGAACCTCTGGTGGCCCTACAGCAGTGGTAGACAAGAACCTCGTCCCGCATGCATACCTGGGCGACAGCGATCCGCTGGTCCCTGTCAGGAGACGAATGGATGGGCACAAGGCCTAGTCCCGCGACATTGTGCTTTCTCCTCCTGTGGGTACTGCTTGAACTTGGCGAGGCAGAGCTTCACCGAGTCCGGATCATTGGTCCACATCACATTCAACTTGGTGCTGCCATGGGTCTGAATGGCGAACTCAAAGGTGAACTCCTTGCTGAAGTCCATATCCAGCAGGCTCACCCCTCGGATCGCCATTGGAGTCTCTTCTCACGCAGAGTTGATGTGGTGGTTCCCGTTTGTGGGGATTGGGGGCAGGGGGGATGAAGACGATCGGTGTGTACTGGGGTACTGGGGGGCGGCACCGCCGCAGCAACAGTTCATTTTTCCAATCTTGGGGAACTGCAATCAACGATGAACGAGTGGGTAGGCAGCGGCAGCAGTTCGTTTTTCAACTCTTGGGGAACTACATCCAACAGTAAACTGAGTGTGTACATGCGACAACAGTTACTACACCTCCCTCGCCCGCTGCACGCCCGGCAGAACGTGCCCCCTTGGGTTCATGAGCGGGTCTGTATTGGTACTGTAATAGCATGTGTTAGTGGTCACTTTACATAAATTTTATTAGCTTTAATTAATTAAAATTTATTCTTAAAACAACCAAAGCATTGGCTCATTCTATCAGTGCCACAGGATCAACATGAACAGCAATTAGAATTATTATTCTCAGGACACAAACGATCAGCTCATTTGCCGCACTTTCACACAGACAATACTACCAAGTTTGAACAGCTAGTTATGGTTGATGTCCTCTGCATCATCATGTCGTGTTTCCCATCTTGCAAGATTCAGAACCAACCAATATGATTCAAATAATATGTAAAACAAAGATGCCTACACATCACAATGATTCCCAGCTTGCAAGATTCAGAACCAACCCATTAGATTCAAATAATAGTAAATACAACAAAGATGCCTACACATCTCAATGATTCACAGCTCAGAGCCAATCGTAAGTGTACAACTCAAATGTTGTGAGAATGTGAACAAATAAATAAAAATTGATTGATGCTTCATGTAAGCAATTTGATCCAAGGATTTGCTTAAACATTGAAACAAGTCCTTTTTAAGGCCACGCAGGTCAAACATTGGCAGTTGAAATATTCTGCATCACTGGTGGCACTACCACTTCCAATATATGCACAAGAGGGCCTTCTAGATTTTGAAGTAGTGTGTATAGAGCCTCATCCTTAGTATTTAACAAATACACATAGCAGAATCTAGTGGAATCATCAATCAACGTCCTGAAATATATCTTTCCACCTTGCACACGTGCATGGCACTTTAGAGCCTTTGGATAAAGTGAATCTCATGATTAAATCCATCTTGGCTGGCCGTGTCATACAACCCTGGGCGAATGCTTTTGACCATCACAACATCTGTAGTTGAGTATTCCTGTTTGCATAGATAAGAAAGAGCATGATTACTATAATATTGGCACTAGTTAAAGCAACTTTATTTCCAAAACGAGAAAAGATTGCGATAGAATAGCTTTATTAAAAAAATACAACGTTAGCACAGTATGAAAAAGCACAATCATGTTGATAAAGGACAGTACTGACCTGTGTGAGATGACTTTGGGAGATCAAGTTATTCTTCATGTCCGCGTATCTTGCCATGAAGATGATTCATTGACATCCATTAACACCTCAGTGTGGCAGTAGAAGGAGGAGCGTCGACTCATTTCAATCACTTTTTTGTGCAGTTCAACTAAAATTGTGGCGCCCGCCAGTTAGAGAGGTGGCCTACGCCACCTCAACGGTAGGCATGATGGACTCAACTAGTTCAGTGCAACTATGTGATTGATGCAGTGCACATGGACTTGATTCTGCCGGATGGGTCTTCTGCAAGCTATCTACATTGGAAATGAAATGGTAGCTAAGACAGTAGCTCTATTTTAAATGTATTATTACTTCATTTTATCAGTGGCAGTAGTAGTGCCAAAACAGTAGCACAAGATCACTAGCTGGATGTAGAGTCAAAATCAACCAAAAAGGAACATACCCGGTCATGGGAACCATAACTGAGTGAGGGGACCTATGCCGCCACGACTCGATGTGGTGAACCTGCAGATCCACTCGGATGATTCAATTCATGCGACCTTTTTCTGCAGTCTGCCTGAAATGAAGCAAAGATTGCATCATGCAGCTAGCAAGAAGTACTTGCTCTCATGAGCTGACAGGTTCTTCTTTAGTAGTTGCACTAAAATTGAGCAACATTAAGGTGGCATTGCTTGTTTATCAGATACAGTAGATCAACAGCAGCTAAAGAGTTGGTTTAAGGGCATGGGACAGTGGGGACACCAGGACACTCAGCAGCGTAAAGAAGCAACTTACTTATCATACTGGGGAAAACAGTAGGAGTACCATTTGTAACACAGTTTAATTGCATCATATTACTGGAGGCATTAGATTAACAATAACACTGGTTAGACATGTCCTTACGGTAATAGTGTGATTGCTTCATTTTACATGTGCCCTTACATTAACAATAGCAAAAAGTTGGTATAAGGACATGCGACAGTGGACGCATCAGCACAATGTACCTACAAGGAGGCATAAAGTGGTGATGCCGAGTTTGTTCATACTCTGTGAGGGCAGCAAATCTAATCCTGGAGACCTTTTACTATGTGAGGGCAGCAAATCTAATCCTGGACATACTCTGTTGACTTGTCCACCAGCCGCCACTTTCTATCCTTTTTTCAACCAATAATAGGTCTGTTCCTTATCCAGTTTGTACTGCCTTTCCCTTTAGTTCCCTTTTCAACCAAGAGACCGATTGGCTATCCAGTCTCTACTACTTTCCCCCTGTTATTTCCTCTTTGAATCAAGTCCTAGATTCAAGCTACAACTTTCCCCCCTTTCTTCGTTGTTTGAACCAAGTCCTAGATTCGACTGCATGAACTAGCTTTACCTCTAATAATACTAAAAATTTAGGTGGCTTTGGAAGAGCTGATGGAAGTAGAAAAAGATCCACATGCAGACACATGGGGAGCTGGGGCAGTAGAGCAAGGCTGCTTTCGAATGAACTTATACCTGAGGGTCGTCGTGATGTGGCTAGGAGGCCGGCGGCAGGTCGGATCTGTGCACAATACGGCAAGGAGGAAGAAGGGTCGGAGGACCTCCCGAGCCGGTGCTGTGTCAGAGAGAATGGCACGGGCAGAGGATCGGGACCCGCCGGCAGCTATGGGTTTCCTCCCTCGACACCGATGACCGCGTGAACGATGCACCTTGTCCCCTACACACACCGGTCGAAGGGATCCGGCCGGATCTGTGAGCAGCGGTGAGCAGAGAGAAAATGTCGCTACCGCTGTCTTGTTTAGATCTGGAGAGGATGAGAGAATGAAGAGAGCAACCCTAGTAAAGCAAGGGCTCAGGCCCCTGCCTATATATATAGTGGAGTGATTATCTTTTTCTCTCCACAACAAGCGTTTCAATTTGTGTACGTGGCATTAAAGAAAAGAAACTCTCTATTTGACGCGACTAACTGTACTACTCCTACTTACTAGTAGTAGTATTCACTTGTGCTCCCGGCCCTCCATTCATTGAACAACCCCACGGGTGAATAAACATACAGTACTATTTATATAGAACGAACAAGCTCGAACTATTTTGGCTTTGAGATATCGATGGTACAATTTGACCACATTGCATCAATGGACTCAGTACTTTGAAGTAACCTATACGTATAAACACATGCACGGTTTACATTCCGAATCGCTAGCTAGAGCTTGAACTGTATTTGTTTACATGTACCACCTTTTTTTTTGGTTTTCTGCTCCATGGCGCAATTCATCGATACAAAATTATACTATGAGTAGTTAAAAGTTGAGGGCGGGGCTTTTCCCGGGCAGTACGCGCGGCAGTTTTCGCGTAGCCGGTTTGATAGAGAGGCGAGGAGGGTGAGGGAGTAGCAGATTCAACTTACTACTGGAAAGGTAGGGCTGTTCGATTTGACGGCGCGTTACTACTGGAAAGATGGGGTCTTGTGATATGACTACTCACTATTCTCAGTCGAGCCACGACGCCCAGATGTTTGAATTTCATTCCCATTTCTTGCATGGGACCTAGAAATTCACCCGAGGACACACATGTTATTTTTCAACCAACTTTGGTGCACTGGAGCATATGCTTGTAGTTCAAATTTGAATTATGCACATTAAATGACCAGAAACTCAATTAATGTATAAAAAAGGCCAAACGAACCCGGAATAATTCCAAAATTTAATAGGGCACTCATATAGTTCTATGTTGCCTCTGTAAAGAAAATCAGGGGGGAGGCAGCGTATATCGTTTCGCACACAAAGGTGACACGTTCCCTCTCGGATCCACGAGGCTTCTTGAGAGAATCTCCGGTTTGCAAGAAGCTTATACCAAAACTTGTCCCAATTCAGCCAAAATTTATACATATGAAAACAGGGTTTAGATTATCCTGAACATCTCGCTACCTAGACCAATGTACTATGATTTGAATTCAACATAAAATGGATACAAATATTTGAATTGGAGATCGTATGGTACATGTAGTTCATATTGAAATATGATTACTACTATATGCATGTTTTCTGTTATCAAGATAATATTTAAATGATGGTATAACTTGACAACAATCGTATTCAAATAAGGAAAATTGATTCAAATTTAGTCCATATGGTAGACGACAATATATATATTCATAGGGTGGAGTAAAATGTTCATATAAGATGGAAGATCAAAAGGTAGGACTACATCCATTATAAACCGCAAGATCACCTAACGATATATTCGAATTCAACATAACGCGGATTCAAAAATTGAAATTTGAGATCCTGGCATTTGTAATCATATAAAAAGGGACATGACTCTTTCTTGTGGTGGGAATTGATTTGTTTTTTGTTGTTGTTGAGGGAAGTGCGAATTGATTTGGTACTGTACAGGCTAATCTTGTTCTCCCGATTTTGTTTACATTTTTATTGTAGTTTTTTCAATGGCATTTATTGCAATATAGTAAAAGGGGACATGACTCTCTTGTGTCTTGTATGAATTGTTTTTTTGTACATGTTAAGTTTGTTCTGCCGAACATGGAATCCGCACCTTGTTATCCCGAAATTTTCAAGCTCGAGTATCTTTTGTCACTTCTGCTGTGAAACTCCCGCCTCTTCAACCCGCGCCGCGCCTTGTTATCCTGAAATTTTGACGCGCTCAAAAACTCCCTCCTGATCCGAAATTGGTCCCGCAGCCCAGACACGCGAAATCCCCCTTCTACCCCTTAGCCGGAAATGCCGCCTCGATGTCGCGTGGTGAAAACCGGTGCGGGTACGTTCGTAACTTACCCCACATTTCGGACAAGCGCGTCCCTAAGCCATGGCTTCCCCCTACCTTCCCCTTCGTCCCCCCCCATTCATACACCGAGGCTGCCAAAACCCGTGAAACCCCACGCTCCTCCATCGGCCTCCCGACCGCCGCCCAGCCGGAGACTCTTCCCCGACGACATCGTCCACAGCAATAGCTCGACGTCCCTCATCCACTGCACCGGATGAGGATCCGTCATCGATCTCATCATCCCGCCGGATCAGCCGCCCCGTCCTCCACCTCCAAGGAGCTGCCCCGACATTCGCCTCGTCTATCGCGCCACCTCCATCCCCACAGCGCCGTCTTGACCTTCCCCACCAGAACCGCAGCACCCTCACCAATTCCTCTGATGAAGCGGAGGCCTACTCGGCGCCACCAAGGAGGTTCTGCACTCACCGCTGCATTTTATCTTTTATTCGATCTCACGGGGCGGCTGGTGCTCGATACCGAGCAACCATGGCGGGTCTCCATCGACGATGCCGTCACCGGCCACTTCCTCCACGGCGTCTCTCCCCCATGTCATTGCTTCCTCAGCGTCGACTTCCACACCGGCACTAGCTGCTGCTGCTCCGGCTCTTGCTCGCGCTGCTGCTGCTGCTCCGACTCTCGCTCGCGCTACGGCTCTGTTCTTGTAGTCGGTCACGCTGCTGCACTGCTCTTGCTTTCATTCGTGCTGTTGCTCTGCTCTGCTATTGCTATCGGTCGCGCTGCTGCTCCGCTCTTGCTCTCATTCGTGTTGCTACTCCGCTCTTGCTCTTGTTCGTGCTGCTGCTCTGCTCTACTCTGCTCTTGCTCTCACTCTTGCTGCTGTTGTTGCACGACCTGCGGCAGCTACAAGAGTTGCTGCTTTAGCACTCGCTCGCGCTGCTGCTGCACGAGTTGCTCTCTGCTAGTGTGTTCCCTGCTCGAGCGGCTGCTAATTTAGATCACTGCTTCTTTGCTACTAGTGCTCGAATGCCCTAAACTTCTATTGCAATGCTCTACTACTAGTTCAATCAGTTTCGGCAGTAAAATTCAGTTTCGACTGTAAAGTTCAGTTTCTTCAGTTAAGTTCAGAGTAAACAGTATTTACAGCATCTGTCTGAGCGGCCGTGGTGCGGCTGATGCATTTTACATCTAGCACTTTTGGTGATGTATTTTACATCATCTATTGCAGATGCTATTAGAGTCCCACTTTAGATTAACGTTGTCTATCTTGTCCTGCTTCAGCCTCGCCGTCGTACACCTCACCGGAGCTGCTCCAATGATGGAACCGTCCATCACAGTGGAGCAGTACCCTCGGCGCCGTCTCCAGAGGCCTCAGATCTTCTTCCCTGCCTCCGACGGTCACACCAGCATCACCATCCTCCACGTCCAACCCAATGATGCTGAGGTCGACAAGGCTATGCCAAAGAGGTTGTACACTCGTCGCATCACTTTGTTACTCTGCATTCATGTTGATCCCTCAGGGATCCTTTGATTCAAAGCAGTTGCAAATCTAGAAATAAATGAATCGTGGTCACAAAGTTAACAGGGAGAAAACTAAATGCTCTTTTGAACGACAATTTGAATCGGTTTAGCAAGATAGCCATTATATGATACTCATGTGGACCAAATCTAAGCTCACAAAATATTTCGATGGAAGGCTTTAGCCTGTTGAAGACTGCCTACTAGAATTGCCACTGGTTCAAAGAAAAAGTGAAGGAAAACATAGGAATTGGAAACTTTACTATGGTACTACTATTCATGCATTTGGTTAGAAGGAATGGAGCAAAGCAAAACTGGAGGATATTTTTTCCTTTGGTGTCTCTTTCAAAGAAAAAATGTAGGAATTTTAATATCCACTTGGACGTCCTTTTCAAATTAATATGCATGAAGAACAGGACTAATTGCATTACTGGCATAATGAGATTCTTATTTTACATTTTCATGTGGTTTGACTTTAATTTGACCATGTTTCTCCATTCCTGTTTTCTTCCAATTCATGTGAACCAAACACCCAGGTTGATAGAAATCCTATGTTTGCAAATGCTCTATTTTGCACGTGCATTCCTATCCTATTCCTGTGTTTTTCCTGTCCCTGGGTTTTTAGAATCCTCCAATTCCAAGGAGCCCTTACAGATTTACTTCATTTTCAGATAGGTGTCAAAGAAAACTCTGTGTGTTATGTCCTGCTCCTGCCGTGCCGTCATCCACCCCACTTGAGGGGCACCATCAACGGAAGTGTTCACTGCAGCAGAGATTCCCCCTGTAGACTTTCTTTCGCCGCCTCAGATCATCTTCCCCGTTGCCGACAGCCACGCCAACTGCATTACCATCATCATTTGAGCAGATGAACCTGAGGACTACACAGTTTCGGAAGAGAGGTCGCACTCTTTCGTGTCTGCTTACGTTATACATCGGTTATTATTACCTGCTACTTTATCGTCCTGTTCACCTCTTAGACTCCGAGTCAGGTCCAAACTAATGTTCAAACTTGAGTTTTAAAATGCTTGTGGGGCACATATCGAGGCAACAACAAATAGTATCTGTCTACTATTTGGTTCATCTGGGGTCTTCTATGTGGTTCATGTTGGGTGGGCAACAAACAGTAGATGATCCATCATCTATCTTTTTAAACTGAAGCTATAATCTGCCTGCTATCATTAGTTTTGGATCTATCCACTTGTGTGCTACCACCAGTCTTGATTTCTACATGCACCCCTTAGGCCTTACATAATCTAACTATGTTTTTTTATTATGCATGCCAGTTATTGTACACAATCGTACTGAACATGTAGAGAAAAAGAGAAGACCGTTACGTGGGAATATAATGTCATGCAGATGCCGCTCCATGGTGGGTGAAGAGGGCCCCCCTCTCCCCCCATTCCAGATTGTATTCCATAGGAAGATAACTGTTCAGAGGGGGATTTAGAGGGAGCCGACCACTCCTATTTACCCCCTAAGGTGTTTGCTCTAACCTGGCATGCTGATGTTGGTCATATCATGCATATGGCGCCTCGAATGGCTTACATTATACATCTTATATGTCATCAGCTTTGTTTAGATTTGCTTTGTGTGAATGCCACCTGTTTGGTTTCTATATCATACTCCCACCGTTCCTAAATATTTGTCTTTTTAGAGATTTCAACAAGTGACTACATACGGAGCAAAATGAGTGAATCTACACTCTAAAATATGTCTATATGCTTCCATATGTGGTAGTCCATTTGAAATCTCTAAAAAGACAAATATTTAGGAATGGAGGGAATATATGTGAAATATGCAATGCCATCTTCTTTAGCCAGGCATCATATACGTGAATCATGCAATGCCATCCTGTTTAGGCAGTCATCGTATATGTGAATTGTATCGTGCCATTTTTTTTTTCATAATGTATTCCATTTGTCAACAATGTTTATACATTCATCTACCCTTCCTGTGCATCAGCCATTTGAGTCGGTCATGGGAAAATCTGGAGTGAAAACAAGGTCTTCTGAGTAGTCAGTGCTACCTGTCGATGCAGATTTCTTGCTGGTTACAGATAGCTCCTCAGAGGAGGATTCAAAGATAGATGACCAGTCGTATTCCCCTCCTGAGGTGTATGCTCTAACTTGGCAGGGTTATATTGCTCATATCATGCATATGGTGTCTTGCATTGCCATGCCATCTGCTTAGATTAGACATGCTTTGTGTGAATGCCTCCTGTTTGCTTTCTATATCAGATATGTGAATTATGCAATGCCATGTTTTTTAGCCAGTTATCATATATGTGAATTATGCACCGCCATGTAGCCAGGCATCATATATGTGAATTATCTCATGCCATCCTTTTTTTTCATTACGTATTCCATTTGTCGACAATCTGTGTATATTAAACTACTCTTCATGTGTATCAGCCATTTGAGCCGGTTATGGAAAAATCTGGAGTGAAAACAAGGTCTTCAGAGCAGGCAATGGTACCTGTTGAAGCATATATCTCGATGGTTACAGGTAGCTCCTCAGAGGAGGATTCAGAGATAGATGACCAGTCCTATATCCCACCTGAGGTGTATGCTCTTAACTTGCAATGTTTATATTTCTCATATCATGCATATGGTGTCTTGCATTGCTTAGTTTAGACATCATATACACAATATTCAATGCCATCTGCTTAGTTTAGAGATCATACATGCGAGTGCCAGCTGCTTAGTATATGAATCAATTATGTGAATTATATCATGCCATCCTGTATACTTAGACAACATGTATGTGAATTATTTCATCCCAACCTATTTTTAGAAAGACATCATATAGTTTTGTCATGTCATCCTGTTTAGATACTCATCATATGTTGAATTATGCCATTATATCCTGTTAAGTTATCCATCATATATCTGAAACTGTGTCATGCTATCCTTTTTAGTTAGCCATCATATATGTGAAATTGTGTCATGCTGTCCTGTTTGGTTAGACAACATATATGTGAATTACCACATCTGTCTATCATACAATGTATGTACTTTCAATTTCTTTTCTTGTTTATCAGCCATTTGAATTGGAGGGGGTGATGGCAGTATCTAAGGGAGTAAAAACCCATTCTTCACAAAAGACGGTGCTACCCGTCGATGCAGATAGAACCATGGTTGTACTGGCCCACGAACTAGCCACACCACACATAATCAAGACTCTTCCAGATTGTACACTTACACCGTTGGACAGAGAACCAGCTACACCCCATCTAACCCCAACCCCAGTGGATAGTAACCCACTTCTAGTTGACACAGCACCATGTCCACCATAGAGTACCCCCACACGAGCAGTTTGTAAAGCAACTGCAGTGCCCAAAGCACGAAGACCACCACAGCGAACCCAAACTCCACGTTTAAAGTAGAAGAGCAACTGTTCTCATGTCAGATTCCGTAGCTATGGTCTATAGTCCTTTGCTCTTGCATCACTGTATTTACTCATACCAACTAATTTCGAATTTGAAGGATCCAATTGAAACTCCAATGGCGCAACAGGTATGTTTTAAACCTATTTCTTTAACTGGATTGATGTTCTAATTTCTTGCTCTATGTTGATTTCAGTTTCAGTTGTATAAACAGTTATGTTTTCATGTCATGCACATTACAAGTGTTGCCAGTGCTGTGTAGTTTCCCACACTTATATTCTGTCTATGCTGCTGTGTCTTAAAAATATATGATTTGAACTGTGTCTCTATCTTGATTTGGCAACATAAACTAGAATGATATGGACAATACAGTGACCATAGTACATAGATATATGTTTGTTTCATGCTGTTATCCTATCCACCTTACTACTGAACCGGTTTACCAAAATGAGTTTCATATACTACATGCTAAGCATGTGATGTGTCTGCTTGTTTCTCTTGTAGAATGCGAACAGAATATTGGAGAAGAGCACCCCATTATGCAATGGTAGTGAAAGTAATGCAGATATGGTTCAAGATAGTGAGACAACCCTGTTGGTCTCCAAGAAAGGTGATAAAAACTATCTTGTAGACAGTGAGACAACCCCAAAGTCCTGCATTGATGTAGTGTTCGAGTTACTGGCCACTACCACTGGCACAAGCTCTTTGAACTCACTGCTTGAATCACTTCGGCTTCTTCAGTCTCAGCTACAAGCTGAAAGGCATCAGTCAACTATGCTGCGGCAACAAGCCGAAGGACTGAGGAAGTTCCTGCAGAATTCAGATGCATACTTTCTGGTGCAACAGGAAGTGTTGGACGATTTTAGTGCCAAACAAGAGAAAACTAATAAGCTTGCTAAGCTTCTTGCCAGCATGGTGGGTATCTAGGATATCGTTTCTTGAGCTCTTCTGAAGTGGTTTCAGTTGTGGACTTGTTTTGCTGTCGCGTTTATTTTCACTGGTGGCCAATTTAGACGCCCAGTGTATGTAATATGCTGCTTTGTTCACTATATTTGCACTGGTGGCGAACTTTGATGCCCAGTGGATGTAATATTTGTAATAGCCATAATAGCCTAGCATAAGTTGCTTGCTTATTTATTTCCTTATTGTCTTGTTTATTTTTTTGGTGGTAGTCATTGCCGTTCTTTTTCCGCAGTAACCTTTTTATTTAGAAGTAGGCCGGCTGCCTGCTGTAGTGGGCCTCCTAAGGTCCGTATGATCCATGGGCCTTCTACGGGCCGTAGATTCAATGGGACTTCTACGGGCCGTATGATTGATTGGCCAAACATGGGCCATACTTTCATGGACAATTAACGTACCACAATATGGGCCGTAAACGGGCTATAATGGGAATCGTCTATTTATGGGCCGTTAAGATGCCCATGTGTGCAACGGGCTTAATTCGAACGGCAGGCATAACGGGTCGTTAATGGGCCATATGTTATGACGCCATGAAAACGGCCCAACGGATTAAAGGGCCACAGACGGGCCGACTTTAACCACGGTCTAAATTTGGCCCACAAGCGGAACCGGCCAGTAACGGACCGTAAGTAATCGAATGCCGGAAATGAGCCCAACAATAAATGGGCCCTTAGAAGGCCGAAAGATAACATGGGCTGAAACGGCCCAATGGAATAATGGGTCGTTAATGGGTATAAAGCTATATACTATTCATTATGGGCTAGTTTCACCACGGGCCGTTTATGGGCCAAGAATTAGAAAGGGCCTCATATGGGCCGAAAGACGTCATGGGCCATACATGGGCCGGAAGTTACAATGGGCTGGAATCATATTGGACGGCCCATATGGCGCTACTGGGCCTAATTCGGATAGGCTATAACGGGTCTTAGCGGGCTGTAAATGGGCTATATGCGAACAGGCCATTAACAGGCCTTCGGTGGGCCGGGCCGCTACCTTTTGACTAAGTCAAATGGGCCGGACTTTTGACCTGAATGGGCCACTGTTGGGCCATGCCACATGTCGACGTATCATAGGTGCATCCCGTCCATTCGCTGGATGACATCTGTCCCGGCACTGAGCTGACACGTGGATACTCCGGCGAATGAGAATTTTACACGTGGAAAATCCCCACTGGTCAGGGCTGTTAACGGGTTATCGGATCCAAACTGGAACCCGATAGCTTAACGGCGATCCGTTACGGTGGATGCCACGTGTCGGTTACCCTTGACGAAAGCACTTCTATGACGCGCGATTTATCGTCATGGAAGTTGACACTTCCATGATGATAATTTTGGTAATGTCATGGAACACTTCTACGACAGCGCAGGTATGACTATCATGATTCTATGATAAAATCGTCATGGATGTACATGCATGACAGAAAACATGACCTACTGTGACAAACACGTATCATCACGGAAGTGTATTTTTTTTGTAGTGCTATGCCTCTACTCTCATCCTGTCCAACAACAAGAACCATTGGCCAAGGCACCCGATGCCAATTATGTAGGAGTACTACTACTACTACTACTAGTACTAGTACCTACTCCCTCCTTCCGGTTTATATGCAGGTCAATAAAAAATCATCAACCAAGGTAGTAGTAAATGATGAGTGACCGAAGATTTTTTTTTCGAAAGTAGTACTCCCTCCGTCTAGGTGTATAAGTCACCTTACGAAAACCAAATAATCCCAAAACACTTAGGCACGGTACATTAACTCCCACCTTGTTTCTTGTTTCGTGATATATCAACCAATAAGAGATGTGGGCCGTGCATGCTTTCAATGACTTAAAACTACCAAACACAACATGCAGTGATTAGTTCATTGCATGCAATGCTATTAATTAGAAAAAAACATTAAGTTCTCTCATTTTCCCCTCTGCCTTGGTCGCGGTGCACAACCTAAAGATGACTTAGTACTCAATAATGGCTCGTTTTCCTCAAGAAAATTGTGTTTATGAACATATTAATTGGAATGCATGCGTGCATGCATGAAGAACAATAGACCAGAACTTTTACATGCATCGGTGAGTTTTCTCTTAATTCTTGCATCTTGCATGCAATGTTTTAATGAAGCTTGAAATATGAACATGTCAATGGGAGGGAGTAGAAGCCTCATGCATGCATGCACCCATGCAACACTCACACGTACACATGCATGCATGCAACGTTTTAATGAAGCTTGAAATATGAACATGTCAATGGGAGGGAGTAGAAGCCTCATGCATGCATGCACCCATGCAACACTCACACGTAGACATGCACGCACGCAACACTCACGCATCCATGCGGCACATAGCACAAGATGCAACACACATGCTCACGCTCAAGTGCTCAACCTACTCCCTCCGTCCGTGAAAGACTGTGCATATAGAGAATTACACATTAACCAAGAGGAACGGAACTCCACATCATTTACAGCAAGTACTCCCTCCATTTATTTTCTTTGATTCGAACATCATTTAGAGCAAGTACTAGGATTCTTAAAACACAGGAATAGGAAAAACAAAGGATTCGAGTGGCATGTCCACTTGAATCATATAGTATTAGCACTGAGTGTTTGATGCCACAGGAGAAAGAAAGGAAGTGAAAAAAAAGTTGGAGCGGATTCTAGATTTCCAATATGAAATGTTGTAGTAGTGCACGTGATTCCATACTAGTAAAAATGCCTATAGGATTCAATCCTATGAATCAAATGACTAATGTACTAAGGTCCACGGTCAAGGCGGCCCAGGGCGGACGCGACCTCTCACTGCGTCCGCCATTGAAGCGGTGCGCTGGCCGAGGGCGCCGCCCGCTGCATGCCCGGCTGAACGAGTCTCCTCGCCGCATTTAAACGCCTACATTAAACCCGTGTGGAATCCGAGAAACCTACTCCGCGTGGAAATCGGTTATTTTATGTAAATGTAATGAAATCCGGCCGTGTTTGCACGAATTTGTTTACGTACAATCTTTCAGTGGATTGCTCCAGTGGTCATCACACGTAAGCCAATTGATTTGCACCCTTCCGCTGTGGCACCCCGGCTCAGAGAGCCGGATTACCTATGTTTCCAACCTAGAGATTATGTCTTCTGGAAACACACAACAACTTGGAACAGAACTGAACTGATCTTTATTGAAAAACTTTGGGTACAAGCTCATATTTTACATCGATAGCGAGGCCAAAGGCACACCTGGTGCTATGACAATATCTACATTATTTATGAAACATAGCGGGCCTCGAAGCTACTAGGGAAACTCTACGGCACAGGGGAACATAGCGGAAACTCCATCCACAGGGACACTGCTGGGACACAACCTAGTTAGCGTAGCACGAACCTCGGGACCTCCGTCCTCGGCTTCTCCTGCATCTGGCATGATATGCCAGGTGAGTACATTGAATGTACTCGCAAGCTCATGACAACCAAGTAATGCAGCAAACAATAGCATGGCAATCAACAGGTTAAATTCTTAAGTGATTCACTTCTGCCACCGGTTACCAACTTACTCTCTTCCGGGTTGTCCCACAACCCCCGGAATACTCATAACTCCTCGAGTACCTCCGATCATACGACGAGTCCTTCCATCATCATTATCACTATTACGGTTGACCACCTAGTGAGGCCTGGACGGACTGTCCAATACCGTGGACGCGGCTATTCGAATAGATTCTTCACTCTGCAGAGGTTGCGCACTTTACCCACACCATGGAGCACCTGGCCTCGTGATCCCATTAGGGTGGACCGGCGTTGCTCCAACGAAACCCGCCTGACCCGTGAGTCTCCCATCGTACCACCGGCAATCATCCTCCCCCGGAGTCCTGCCCTGGGTGGCCCCTGTGTCACCTCGTGACACCTGCCACCGTCGTGGCCAAACTAAACTGTCCCAAATGGGGACGCCGACACAATACTCAACTGGGCTCACAGGGTTATCGCCATCTACCTGATCAGGGCAGCACGCACGCATAACCCTCCCGGTCTGGAGGTACCGGTGAAAGAGCACGGTGCCAGACCAAGTCAAGGCCGTCCCATACCGGCAAATGTGGTTGCACGGATAAGCCCGGACAGGTGACTCAAGATCAACCGACTAAGTTTCATTTAGCAAGCATGATGGTTTATCACAATACTTGAGATGGCAGCAACTAAGCATTTGAATTAATTTACTTTGAATTATTATATAGCAAATAAATGAAAGTAATTAATTTAAATATGCAATGCTATTGAGATGCTTCATGAAATGGGTGTCCTAGTTTGCCTTGCTCTGTTGGGTTGCCCACAAACTCCTCGCTTCAAAACCACCAAAGTTCCCTTCTGAAAATATTTTAAAACAGCAATTTAAAATCTCACATATCACTGTTTTGTCCACCAGAAATTCTGTGAGCAAGAGAAAAATACCAAATTTTGCCAGAAATTAGAGGAGCTCAAGACAAACCCAGTGCGAAAAGAATCAATCAATTTGGACTTAGGAATAAAAAGATATGGCCGGTCAAAGTTACTGGTCAAAACTGGAATTTAAACAAAAAAATAGAAAATCCAGCAGAGGGCCACGTCGAAGGCGCATTTCGCCAGGGCGCCTCCACTTACCGCTTCCGCGCGCGCGGCGAGCCACTGGCGTGCGGGCCCTGCTGGCAGGTTTAAAAGGATGAGAGAGAGCAGAGGGCCGTGGTGCTCCGGCGATGGTCGCCAGCGATACAGACGGTGGCGAGGTTCGGCGACCGCGGGGATGGGGCGAGCGCACGACGGCGGGCATGTATGTACCCGTGGTTCGACTAGAGGTGGCCGGACGATGTCGTCCCCTTCCTCTCCAGCGGCGGTGGCTTTCGGGGGTCGCCGTAGTCAGTGTTTCCGGCAGAGCTTCGGTCGGGCCAGAGCTCGAGCACGGTCAGGAGAACGAGGGGAGCTTGCGGGTGAGGTCGGTTGGCGCTGGGGTGGAGTGAAATAGCGAGGGGGCAAAGCTCGGGTGGCGGCGGATCGCCGGTGAGATGCGAGGCCAGAGGGCCTCCCGGCCTTGGCTCGTTACTCAGGGCTCGATTGGGAGTAGGAGGAGTGCGGTGAGGAGCTAAGATGGGATGGGCATAGCCTTTTATAGGCGGAGTCAAGCTCTCTGGAACCTGGCAGAGCTCGGCCATGTCGCCGGCGCGAGGACGCCGCGCTGGCTGGCCGGTTACGGGTGACGGGATAGGAGAGGGCAGGCGCAGTTATGGCGGTCGGTGGCAGCTTGTGGGAGAAGACGACGAGCAGCAGAGCGACTGTGCCCGCACGGGCGGCACAGTGCCCGTGTGCGTGGCGGCCGCCAGGGACGATTCCGGGGAGGGGAAGGTTCAGGAGTAGCTTAGGTGGTTGGCAGGGAGGTAGTCGTCATGCTAGGACAAGGTACGGTGACGCGGGGCAGTCGGAGTCGTCGCATCAGACGCGAGCGCGGGGCAGAGCGCGTGCGTTGGCATGCCAATACTGTGCTCACCACGGGCAGTGATGTCTAGAGGCCTCCCCTGTCCAGCGCACCATGTCCAGAATGTTCTCCCTTGATCATCTAGCCCCCATGTGCCTCTAGTTTGGCTAGGTTCATCCAGACATGAAGTGTAGCTTCAGCTACAGTTTCTGACAGCAATCTTGAGAGAGATCTAGAGGAGAGGTGAGCTGGATATGAAGCCAGTGGAAATGTCTGGAGTGGTTTAGGTTGGAAGGACTACAAACTGACCAATTTTGAAGTTGTTTGGAAAAGTTTTGGATAGGGTTCATGTGTAAACCACCTTACTGGTCCAGAAACTAGATCAGCTTGGTTCACTCACATGGTGGATCTTATGAATATGAATTTTGGCATGAGGGATTCATTTGATGTATAGAAGTTGCCATAAAAATTTCATGGCCATTGGATACCTCTAGCTAGTACTCCCTTCACAGAGGTCCCAAAAATGCAGTAACTTGGCAGAGCCTTGATGCTAAAAAGTTGTATTGGCCAAGGTGATGTTTTTGGATAATGTAGCTAGATAGGATCCCTAATATCTCAGGGAATTTATTGGGAATCTTCTGAGTTAGGAAAATAGAGGTTGCTTCGCAATTGGCCAATTCTGACCAGAAAGAAAATAATTATTCTGGCCAAAATTTTATATTGGACTATGGAATGTTTTTGAAGATTATGAGATTATATGATGGTAAGAAGGTATGGCATGAGTTTGGGATTTTTCTGATCATCAAAACTATAGGTTGCTTCACAACCCATAGTGATGACCTAGTTTCCCAAGGGAAGAAAATAAATTATTGGAAAAGATTAAAATTGAAGTTTGATCCAAGAGAGATGTGGCAAGGTTTGGCAAGGTGATGAGGGTTTTGGGTCACTTGGGAAAAGATTCAAGGATTCATAAGTCCAAAGTTGACTGAAAAACCAACCAAAATGCAAATAAAACCAAAAAGATTTTGAAAAGAAAAAGTTGCCAAAACCAGGGTGTCACAAACCTACCCCCCTTAGGATGAATCTCGTCCTTGAGATTCGGTTGCTCAAGGAACAAGTATGGGTATGCGGATCTTAGAAAATCCTCTCTTTCCCAGGTAGCCTCTTCCTCAGTGTGGTGATCCCACAGTACCTTGTAAAACCTGATCACCTTACTCCTATTAGTTCTTTCATCTCATCCAGGATTCTGACAGGTTTCTCTTCGTAGGTTAGATCTTTAGCCAGTTCTAGCTCACCCATATCTGCTTGCTTGATCGGTGGTGCAATGCACTTTCTTAACTGTGATATGTGGAAAACATCATGATTGTTTGACAACTCCGGTGGTAGTTCCAACTGATATGCTACCCTGCCTCTCCTAGCAATCACTGGAAAGGGACCGATGTATCTTGGTGCAAGCTTTACTCAGGTATGAAACCTTTTCACTCCCTTCATGGGGGTTACTCGAAGGTAAGCATATTCTCCAGGCTCAAAAGTCACTTCTCGGTGCGTTGGGTCGTAATAACTCTTTTGATGGGACTTGGCTGCCCGAAGACGCTTCTGAATATCCTTGACTTGTCTCTCAGCCTCGAGCATCAAGTCCGTGCCAAAGATACGGCTATCTCCTGTCTGGGACCAATTTAATGGGGTGCGGCACTTCCGTCCATACAGTGCTTCAAATGGTGACATTTTAAGACTTGACTGATAACTGTTGTTATAGGAAAATTCCGCATAGGGTAGGCTATCCTCCCATTTGGGTCCATACGTGAGAGCACAGGACTGAAGCATATCCTCTAGTATCTGGTTTACTCATTCAGTCTATCCATCTGTCTGTGGATGGTACGCCGTGCTATGCTTTAGCATGGTTCCCAAGGCTTGGTGCAATCGCAGCCAGAACGCTGAGGTGAATAAGGAGCCCCTACCCGAGGTGATGGACTTAGGTACTCCATGAAGGCTGACTATCCGGGACATGTAGAGTTGTGCAAGCTGATTCGCATTAAAAGTGGTCTTTACCAGGATAAAGTGAGCCACTTTTGTGAGTATATCCACGATGACCCAGATAGCATCATGGCCTCTTGTTGACTTGGGTAGTCCAACAATGAAGTCCATGCATATGTCGGCCCACTTCCACTGGGGAACCGGTAAAGGTTGTAGTAGCCCAGCAGGTTTTTGGTGTTCAGCCTTGACTTTGTTGCAGATGTCACAGCAGGCGACATAGTATGCTATATCCCTTCGCATTCCTGACCACCAAAGGGTTTCCCTCAGGTCCTGATACATCTTTGTGCCCCTCGGGTGGATAGAGTACGCAGACTCATGAGCTTCTCTGAGTATTTGCTGTCTCAGATTGTTCTGAGCAGGGAGCCAGGGGATTGTACCACCATGATTTTATCCAAAAGCGAAGGGGAAAGTTTGTGCAAGGTGGCAAAACTCCGCGAAATAAATGAATGGGAAGCCCCAGAATCAAATAAAATTACTGCAGGTATGTCATTAATAGAAAACATACCAAGGACCACGTCTGGTGCTTCGCAGGCTTCCTCAGCCGAGATATGATGGACGCGTCCGTGGCTGAAGTTATGATTGGGGCGGCACCCAATAGTGTTGACTTGTGGCTTGAATTCGGATGATGGCTTCCCGTTGTTGGCAGGGCACTATTTGGAGTAGTGTCCACTTTAGCCGCAAGTAAAGCAAGTGTTATTGCGGCAGCAATCCTCTATCACTGGCTGTTTGCCGAAGGTCTTGTTCTGACTGACTGTCTTATTGTTGTTGTTGCCATTGTTCCATGCGGCTTGTATTCAGATGGACCTGACTGCCAAATGCGTGGCTTCTGCACAAACTGCTCACGGTTATCCTTCTTGGGTTCAAACTTCCGCTTGCGGTCATCATACCCGGACTTATGCTCTCGTTCGGCTATGAAGGCCTTGTTCACCAAAGTCTGGAAGTCAGGAAAGTCCAGCATACAGAGCTGACAACGGAGGGCATGATTTGGTCCTCCTAGGAATCGGTCTATCTTCCTTTCTTCGGTGGATACGTCATGGGTAGAGTACCGTGCCAGATTGTTAAACTTGTTCAGATACTCCCCCACGGACATATTTCCTTGTGTAAGAGCAAGAAATTCCCTTTGCTTCACCTTCATTATGCCAGTAGGGATATGATACTTGCGGAATAACTCCTTGAACTTCTCCCAAGAAATATCTTCTCAAGATGGCCACATTATCTTTGTGTTGTCCCACCATATAGCTGCTGGCCCTTCTAGGTAGTGAGTGATAAAAGGAACCTTATCTGACTCCTCACAGTGAGCTATTTCTAGTGTCTTCTCCTTGGTTCTCAGCCAATCTTCAGCTTCCATAGGGTCCACAGCTTGACCAAAACTAGGTGGCTTGGTGCACTGAAAGTCAGACAACTTAGAGTGTGTCCCATTGTTGTTGTTCTGGCCCACCATAGCCTGCATGCTTTTCAGAAATTCCATGAGATCCTGATTTCTTTTCTCTTCAAACATCCTCATGATTTGATCAATGGTCGGTGCCTGAGGTGGTGGAGGTGGTAAGTCTTCTGGCGGCTGTCCTGCCTGTCTGGCGGATCGACGAACGGGGGTTACATCGCCTCCTTGGCTACTACCTCTCTTCATCCTAAATTTGTTCCCATTGCAAAACACCGAATCGATGAGCAACATCCATAAGGGAAACACAGTAATATGACACCAAAAGAAAATTCATGAAAAAGGGTGAATAAAGAGAGCAACATAATTATACAAGATAACCCAACATCATACATGGCAAGCTAGTAGGGGGATGTCATGGCTAGACTGCTCATACGGCAGTTGACATACGCAGAGATGCATGCACTACAACTCGAGCCTCCACTCTAGTGGCGCGGGTGGCACGAACACTGCCAGACTGAAGACTCCTCTTCATCTGATCCTGAGTCGGAATCAGAACTGATGATGTGGGTCACATCCTCCGGATCAAAGGAAACACGGCGACGCTGTTGAGACGGTTCTCCTTCTGAGGAAGAAGGAGCATGACGGCTCAGCATCGGAGCAGCTGGAGTGGCTAGGAGTGAGGCCCACTCTGCCGGGGTCTCATGTCGGCTACCAGACGAAAGGCCTGGTGGTGTAGTGGAACTAGAAGGAGTATCAAGCCTACGTGGAGGTGAAACTGACGGTGGATACATGGGTGGAAATGTAGGCTGAGGTGAAGATGGTGCTGAGGTCGCGGCTGCAAGTGCCTCTTGGACACGAGACAGCTCCTCAGCCAAGGAAATGATCATACGATAACTGGCGTTCAGATAATAGGATAAAACACCAGTCGCACGATCACTCGTCGGGTCAACTGGCGCGAAAATGACTCGCCCTGTCGTAGGCGACAGGGTGGGGTAGTGAATGAAACCTCGATGAGTCTGCATCTCGACCTCGTGGAAGCGCAAGTCAGTGAGAGCCTCCATCGCAGCAAACTAGATCGCCAGCTCCGGAGTAGAAGCCATTCCGCCCTTGGAGGAGCGAGAGTAGCTACCAATATCCGAACTCGCGGTCAGAAAAGCCTCCGCGTGATACTCATACACTAACTCGGCAAGCTGCACCCGACACACCTGCTATACTGGGTCTTCGCCGTTGGGATACAGCCAAAGCCAGACGTTACAGAGCAGTACTAGAAAAGTGAACGGTGCTGGCTCATGATGGTAGTGGTACGGAACTGGTGCCATCTACACTCACAATGCCAACGGTTAGTAAAACAATGAATCATGATGCATGCCATGATCAAATGCAACAAGCAGGATGCACACTCAGAGCCTACACTAATCATGGTTTCTAGCGCAGGTTAACTAGGGTGTCCTACAGTCAGCACGGCTCTGATACCAAGAGTTGTGGCACCCCGGCTCAGAGAACCGGATTACCTGTGTTTCCAACCCAGAGATCATGTCTTCTGGAAACACACAACCACTTGGAACAGAACAGAACTGATCTTTACTGAAAAACTTCGGGTACAAGCTCACATTCGATAGTGAGGACAAAGGCACACCTGGTGCTATGACAATATCTACATTATTTATGAAACATAGCGGGCCTTGAAGCTACTAGGGAAACTCTACGGCGTAGCGGAACATAGCGGAAACTCCATCCACAGGGACACTGCTGGGATACAGCCTAGTTAGCGTAGCATGAACCATCGTGACCTCCGTCCTCGGCTTCTCCTGCATCTGGCATGATACTCCAGGTGAGTACTTTGAATGTACTCGCAAGCTCATGACAACCAAGTAATGCAGCAAACAATAGCATGGCAATCAACAGGTTAAATTCTTAAGTGATTCACTTCTGCCACCGGTTACCAACTTACTCTCTTCCGGGTTGTCCCACAACCCTTGGAATACTCATAACTCCTCGAGTACCTCCGATCATACGATGAGTCCTTCCATCATCATTATCACTATTACGGTTGACCACCTAGTGAGGCCTGGACGGACTGTCCAATACCATGGACGCGGCTATTCGAATAGATTCTTCACTCTGCAGAGGTTGCGCACTTTACCCACACCATGGAGCACCTGGCCTCATGATCCCATTCGGGTGGACCGGCGTTGCTCCAACGAAACCCGCCTGACCTGTGACTCTCCCATCGTACCACCGGCAATCATCCTCCCCCAGAGTTCTGCCCTGGGTGGCCCCTGTGTCACCTCATGACACCTGCCACCGTCGTGGCCAAACTAAACTGTCCCAAACGGGGACGCCGGCACAATACTCAACTGGACTCAAAAGGGTTATCGCCGTCTACCTGATCAGGGCAACACGCACGCATAAACCTCCCTGTCTGGAGGTACCGGTGAAAGAGCATTGTGCCAGACCAAGTCAAGGTCGTCCCATACCGGCAAATGTGGTTGCACGGATAAGCCCGGACAGGTGACTCAAGATCAACCGACTAAGTTTCATTTAGCAAGCATGATGGTTTATCACAATACTTGAGATGGCAGCAACTTAGCATTTGAATTAATTTACTTTGAATTATTATATAGCAAATAAATGAAAGTAATTAATTTAAACATGCAATGCTATTGAGATGCTTCATGAAATGGGTGTCCTGGCTTGCCTTGCTCTGTTGGGTTGCCCACAAACTCCTGGTCTTCAAAACCACCAAAGTTCCCTTCTGAAAATATTTTAAAACAACAATTTAAAATGTCACATATCAATGTTTTGTCCATCAGAAATTCTGTGAGCAAGAGAAAAATACCAAATTTTGCCAGAAATTAGAGGAGGTGAAGACAAACCAAGTGCAAAAAGAATCAATCAATTTGGACTTAGGAATAAAAAGATATGGCCGGTCAAAGTTACTGGTCAAAACTGGAATTTAAACAAAAAATAGAAAATCCAGCAGAGGGCCACGTCAAAGGCGCATTTCGCCAGGGCGCCTCCACTTACCCCTTCGGCGCGCGTGGCGAGCCACTGACGTGCGGGCCCTGCTGGCAGGTTTAAAAGGAAGAGAGAGAGCAGAGGGCCGTGGCGCTCCGGCGATGGTCGCCGGTGATACAGACAGCGGCGAGGTCCGGCGACCGCGGGGATGGGACGAGCGCACGACGGCGAGCACGTACGTACCCGTGGTTCGACTAGAAGTGGCCGGACGATGTCGTCCCCTTCCTCTCCGGCGGCGGTGACTTGCGGGGGTCGCCGGAGTCGGCGTTTCCGGCAGAGCTTCGGTCGGGAAGGAGCTCAAGCTTCGGTCGGGCAGGAGCTCGAGCACGGTCAGGAGAACAAGGGGAGCTCGCGGGTGAGGTCGGTTGGCGCTGGGGTGGATTGAAATAGTGAGGGGGCAAAGCTCGGGCGGCGGCGGATTGCCGGTGAGATGCAAGGCCAGAGGGCCTCCCGGCCTTGGCTCGTTACTCGGGGCTCGATTGGGAGTAGGAGGAGTGCGGTGAGGAGCTAAGAGGGGATGGGCATGGCCTTTTATAGGCGGAGTCAAGCTCTCTGGAACCTGGCAGAGCTTGGCCACATCGCCGGTGCGAGGATGCCGTACTGGCTGGCCGGTTGCGGGTGACGGGATAGGAGAGGGAAGGCACAGTTATGGCGGTCGGTGGCAGCTTGTGGGAGAAGGCGACGAGCAGCAGAGCGACTGTGCCCGCACGGGCGGCACAGTGCCCATTTGCTTGGCGGCCGCTGGGGACGATTCCAGCGAGGGGAAGGTTCGGGAGTAGCTTAGATGGCTGGCAGGGAGGTAGTCGGCATGCTAGGACAAGGTACGGCGACGCGGGGCAGTTGGAGTCGTCGCATTAGACGCGGGTGCGGTGCAGAGCGCGTGCGTTGGCATGCCAATGCCATGCTCACCACGGGCAGTGTTGTCTAGAGGCCTCCCCTGTCCAGCGCACCATGTCCAGAGTGTTCTCCCTTAATCATCTAGCCCCCCTGTGCCTCTAGTTTGGCTAGGTTCATCCTGACATGAAGTGTAGCTTCAGCTACAGTTTCTGACAACAATCTTGAGAGAGATCTAGAGGAGAGGTGAGCTGGATATGAAGCCAGTGGAAATATCTGGAGTGGTTTAGGTTGGAAGGACTACAAACTGACCAATTTTGAAGTTGTTTGGAAAAGTTTTGGATAGGGTTCATGTGTAAACCACCTTACTGGTCCAGAAACTAGATCAGCTTGGTTCACTCACATGGTGGATCTTATGAATATGAATTTTGGCATGAGGGAGTCATTTGATGTATAGAAGTTGCCATAAAAATTTCATGGCCATTGGATACCTCTAGCTAGTACTCCCTTCACAGAGGTCCCAAAAATGCAGTAACTTGGCAGAGCCTTGATGCTAAAAAGTTGTATTCGCCAAGGTGATGTTTTTGGATAATGTAGCTAGATAGGATCCCTAATATCTCAGGGAATTTATTGGGAATCTTCTGAGTTAGGAAAATAGAGGTTGCTTCGCAATTGGCCAATTCTGACCAGAAAGAAAATATTTATTCTGGCCAAAATTTTATATTGGACTATGGAATGTTTTTGAAGATTATGAGATTATATGATGGTAAGAAGGTGTGGCATGAGTTAGAGATTTTTCTGATCATCAAAACTATAGGTTGCTTCACAACCCATAGTGATGACCTAGTTTCCCAAGGGAAGAAAATAAATTATTGGAAAAGATTAAAATTGAAGTTTGATCCAAGAGAGATGTGGCAAGGTTTGGCAAGGTGATGAGGGTTTTGGGTCACTTGGGAAAAGATTCAAGGATTCATAAGTCCAAAGTTGACTGAAAAACCAACCAAAATGCAAATAAAATCAAAAAGATTTTGAAAAGAAAAAGTTGCCAAAACCAGGGTGTCACATCCGCGCTCCATTTTGTCTTGCGTTACTTCCTCCGTCCAGCACGCTGACAATTGGGCCCCATGCTCATTATGCCAACGTGGTAGTCAATTATTTTGTCAGAGTCAGCTATCACACCCTTCTAGTGCCACATCAATGAATCCACTAGAAACATGTCTAGACTTATTCGGTTCAACCGCCTCGCTAGGTGTTCGGAGAGGAATTGGCCGGCGCGAGGCGGTTCTATAGGTGGGCAGGCGGCAAAAAACAGGGGAAAACACGGGAAGCAGCTAGACGAGGTAGTGAAGCTTGTACATTCACGGGGGACGTGGCATTGGCCATTGGGCGGCAACAGGCGGTCATCCGAGTACGCCATAAATGATACGAGGAGGCATCCTATATCAGCAAGGACAAGCTTCCCTATCGATAGCTCATCTAACAGAACTCCCAAGTTAACTGTGCTAAGGCTGGAGTAGTCATCAGATGGGTGACCGGATGGGAAGTGTACTCGATATTAACTAATTGGATGGGCCACTTTAAAGGTTTAATTGGCTTAATTTAATGTTTACAGTGCTCTGTCCTATTAGTTGAACCTCGAGGTCTTTGTTTTGTAATTTTTTTGTTTTTTGAACACATGTTAATCGAAGGTCTATCACGTTACTTTTTGATAATTTTTGTTTTTTGAACACATGTTAATCGAAGGTCTATCACGTTACTTTTTGATAATTTTTTTGAACACATGTTCATTGATTTGAAAGAAGGTCTATCGCGTTACTTTATGACATGTTTCCAACAAAAGTGATATGACCTCTGTCAACTTATAAGTCACGTCTGTCAAATTAACCTCGAGGTACTTGTTCTCAAATTAACCTCTGGGCCTTGCAGGAGTGTTGCAATGTGTCAGCGTCAATTGCAAGATGAGCCACCAAGCTAGCAGTGGAGTTGCCAACATGCTCAAAGTGCACGCAACATTGAGTAGAAAGAAGCATGCCCAGGAAATTAATGCGTGCTTAGGGAGGCCCTTTGCTCAAAGAGCAAGTACTCTTTCGGTTATACTATAACTAGGTGTCGCACGGGCTATAAGGATGAGGAGCGAGAAGCGATAGGGAAAACTTTGTTTTTGCCACTCTAGCTTTTGACCAATTTACTTATGCCACTCTAGAATTTGACATTTCACTTTTGCCACTTTTAGTTTTGGACAATACATCACAATTGCCATTCCGTGGCAAAAGCAATAATTTTAAAGTGGCAATTGTGATACATTATCAAAACCTAAGATTGGCAAAAGTGAAATGAAAAGTTATTGCTTTTGCCATGGAATGACATTTGTGATGTATTGTCAAAACTAAGAGTGGCAAAAGTGATATGTCAAATTATAGAGTGGCATAAGCAAAGTAGGCAAAAGCTGGAGTGGCAAAAACAAAGTTTTCCCGAAGCGATACAGGCTGCTGGATATACTATAACTAGGTGTCGCACAGAGGCCGAGGAATATGGTGAATGCGTGAGGTGGGCCATGTATGATGTGTTTCGGACTCTTTCGATTAAACGTGGAGAGATTTGGTTGATTTTATATCGCTGAATAATATAAAATATTATGAGTGCAGACGCTCCACCGCGAGGTTCCTTGCTCCTTCTCGGTCGTCAGGAATCTATGTTCTTCCACTCTTTTGTTTTAGATGTGAGCTTTGTTCATCCTTTTGCCAACACGCGGGACATCTAGTAGCATCAAGGTGGATGTGTCATGCAAGAAAATGGAGATAAGCAGTGCGTAAGTGAGTCGTGGACTTTGATGGCACGTACTACATAATATTTTTTCTCCTCGATGGCACGTGAATCATGCACGTAGACGGAGCACGGGATGGTAGCCATGGACATGGTCAGCCCTTTTTGGAGAGAGTACTAAATAACTTTGATGTGTTCCGTCAACTCGCAGAACAACGAGAAGCTTGCTTACTATGCCCTCTCCCTCGCCCACGCACGCGTGATGGCTCGTAGCACGAGGAGAAGCTTTTTCTTACAATAGTGGGCTTTAGACAAGCGGTGGACGTGCAGCAGTTCGTTCGGTGTCAGATTGCCAGAAGTATATACTGTAGTACCATCATCATTGTTCGACTTCCTGAAGAGGCGAAGAGCCAAGCGCAAGGTCACCTACTCACCTTTTAGTACTCCCTCCGTCTAGGGGGTCTGGGCGGACGCGACCTCTCACCGCGCCGGCCGAGGGCGCCACTCGCTGCACTCCCGGTTGTACCCGCCTCCTCGCCGCATTCAAACACCTACATTTAAACCCGCGTGGAATGCAAGAAACCCACTCCGGCCACTTGTCCTTTCAGGAGCGGGACGCCGGCCAAGCTCCTCCTTCCACCATTTTCTCCACTCTTTTGATGGCATCCAACGAGCAGGAAGCAGAGCAGTTCTCCGACATAAAAGCCGTCTGGGTGGCCCGCTGAGCCCGGAAGTCATGAGCGAGGCAGCTCGCTGCTCCACCTACCTCGCCTAGCTCGACGGCGCCAGTTGCCGCCCTAAGCTAGCGTGTGGTTCCGCAGCTGGCCGCTCCAATCCAGCTCAAGGAAGAGTACCGAGTTGCTCCACGTCGGCTTGTCAGGGAGCACGGCGGCACGGGCATCGTCGCTGCCCTCGATGCCGCCGCGTCGTACAGCGCTTCCAGTGCCTGCGACTGCGCCATCTGCCGTCGACGCACGCGTAGCCGCGCCATGCAGGCAGAGAAAGAAGCCGCTGCCGATGTCGACGAGGTGACGCGGCTATGCGGATGTCGACAAGGTGACGGCCAGCATGTCCCCGCCACCGCCATCATCGAGGAGAAGTAGAACACAGGAGGCCGCCGCCGTTTGTATCCCATGAAGGCCACTGCCGAGGCGACGCCGGCGTAAATAGCCGGTGTCTTGCATGATTCTTCTTCAGCCGGATGCTGGAGGAGGACAAAGAGATCGGCTGGCGACCATTTAGATTAGGTATATTAATTCTACCTTTAGCTCCAGACTAGCACATCTTATTTGATGTAAATGTAATGAAATCCATCTTGTTTATATGAAATCCGGTCGTGTTTGCACGAATTTGCGTCCATGTTCGTGCTCTCAGGCGAGCGCTCTCCGTCGCTAGAGTGGGACGATGGACTCCGTCTCTGACAACAACGCAAAGTGCATCACCACCGTTGTGATGGCCAAGACGCGGTGAAAGAACGACGTCCTTCATTCCGCAGGTGATGGCCATCTCGTCTAGATGACTTGGTAGCTCATGAAGCAGCACCAACAACATGCCTTGTGCGTCTAGTACTCCATTGCATTCGTAGTTGCTGCATGCGCAACTCGGGTTGCAGTTGCAAGTGAGCACGGCGACGCTGCGTGGCCATCCATCAATCTTGGCTGGTATGAGGATGACATCGCCATGAGTAAAAATCATGAAGAGTATAAACATGTTTACGTACAGCCTGAGTGGATTGCTCCAGTGGTCATCACACGTGTAGTGTCATGCAAAGTTTCATTTATTAGGTTATAGACTCATTTTGTTTTGGTATGTGTGATGTTACTCATAGAATGAGTAACTACCTAAGTTACTCAATTTACATCTCTCCTCATTAACTAATTGCCACATAGGCGAATTTGCTGAGTTGGACCCGATGTTACTCTTGAAGTTACTCCCACTGTGGTTACTCTTAGGCCTTGTTCGGTTCAACCTCCTCCCAAGGGGTTTGGAGAGGATTGGAGGGGAATTTGGCTTGTACATGATTTAATCCCCCACAATCCCTGTTAATCCCCATTAAAACCCCTTGAACCGCACATGCCCTTAAGGTTAAAAATGACCGGGATTACAGAGGACAGGGTACAGGGTACAAACTTCAGGGATTTAAAGGTGAGGGTTTGTTTCCGACTAGCTCTACAACCTAGGTTTATAAATCGGAGTTCACTCTCCCCTCACGCACATGCGCGGGTACACTCATGGTGGAGCGCATTTGCACACAAAAAGGCAGGTAACATGACAATTTGACACATCTAGTTGTCCACTTAATGTGGGGTCTGGGACCAAATGTCAGCCATACCAAGTGCAACCTAAACACGGTGGCGCGGTTATTGATCGAGTTTCTTTTTACTGGTACGTTAAATGAGAAGATGGCTCCCCGCGTATTCAATTTAAAACGATCGCTACGGAGAGAAAAACAATTACTACTCCACTTCGGGACTTGCTTGCTAGGGTTGCTCTCTTCTTCTCACCCTCTCACCCTCTCCAGATCTAAACAAGACGGCGGTGTCCACTCTCTTTGTCTCTCTCTCTCTTCTCACCGGTTGCCACAGATCCAGCCGGATCCCTTCCGCTGGTGGTCGCCGGTGGCGAGGGAGGAAGCCGACGCGCGCCGCTTTCTCTGACCTGGCGCCTGCGTGGAAGGTCCTCTGCACCCTTGCTCCCCGCCGTCGTGTTGGCAGATCCCGCCGCCTGCCTCGCCACATCCCGCCGACCGGAGGTATAACTTCTTTTAGAACCGGCCTTGTTCTAATGGCCCAGCTCCCCACGTTGCCGCATCCCTTTTTTTCTATCAAGTTAGGATTGCTCCCCACATCGTTGAATCCAGCATGTGGATATTCTTCTAGTATTGTAAAGCTCCCCATGTAGCTAGCTCCGTCGGCTTGTCGAACACCCGAACACCACCTAAATTTTTACTATTAGAGGAAAAAAGGTACTGCAGATACTGGCTAACAAACCGATCTCTTGGTTGGAAAGGGAAATAAAGATGTTGGCCTGATCGGTCTCTTGGTCGAAAAAGGACAGAAAGTGGGGGGGTGTTGGGTCGACAATGCAACCGAGAATGAGCACGTCTAGATTTCCTGTGGTCACATAGGAAAGGTCACTGACGAGAACAAAAAAAGGCACAAATCCAGACATGCTTTGCATGTTTGCCGCACTCGGCAACACCTCTGCCTCACCACTTTATGCCTTGGTGGATGTAAAACGTGCTTCTGCCTCCCCTGTCCCTATGTCCTTACTGCTGCTGTTAATCTAACATCACAGGTAAAATGAAACAATGCCACTGTTAATGTGATGTCACTGTTAATTTATGCTAATGTCAATCTATTACCATTGATAAACTGAATCAATGCCACCACCATTTTATGAAATGCTTCTGTCTTGCTTTATTTCTCATAAAGAGTGTTTTGGGCCATTACACTAAAATCTGACACCGGTAACATAGCTGCATCTCCGTGGAACCGCACAAAATTTAATTGCACAATGGTTGACACGAGGATGTGTTTCTCCTTTCCGTATCACCCTTTGTTAGAACGATCGTTCCTGTTAACCATGCACGTACGTACTAATCAAGTGCTACTCTCAATCTGTCATCATAGAGTAATAATGCAATTGTTATGCATGTTAATGTAACTATGTAAGCCCCCGTTAATCTAGTGCCAGAGTTGATTTGATGTGATGGCACTTCTTAGTTAATGGCACTTTTTCATATTGTTAGTGTAATGCTATTGATAACATCTGAGATGCTGCTGTTAATCATATGCCGCTGCAAAAAAACGACACTGCTTAAATAACCCTGTTACATATTTGTGCAAACAGGGTTGTCTATCTCCATATGGTGTCTGTTTGTGCAAACGGAAGCACAAACCTCAATTTTAGTGGAACCTGCTGTCAGCTAACCTCACAGTGCTCCAGGTATTCCTACATTCGTAACTAGGTAGAATGACCAACGCAAGATGAAATAAGCTTATTCATACGTTGACTTGCTGATTGCAGTGTGGAACAAGCCTGTCATGTGTGGAGGAGCAAGCAAGCACTGCAGCCGCACCGTCAACGCAAGATAAAAGAGACTAAGTCATTGATGGCCTGGCCAATGAGTAGGGGTCGTGCAAACAGCGGTGAATTGTTTTAGTGGAATTGCACAAAAAAGATATTGGGGTTAGTCGGACAAATTTTCTACAGCCACACGGAAGGAATTGCACTCATCGATTGCATAGAATTTCCTCGGTGCCATCATAGGAGATCCCAAGGTGGAAATCAACTAACCACCTATAAAATTATGCATAATCTTCCTCATGCAGGTCAGTATCCCCTTCGTCCAGATGATCGTGTTTTGTCATGCCGAGCTATTGATATGTGCTACTGATTTGCGACACCGTTTAAGTACAGCTATTGCTTTCCTATCTTTTCACATTCAGGACAATGAAGATGATTTCAGTGGAACTGCACAAAATGGTCTGATGTTGAGTGATCTCTATTGCCTCCTCTGTTTGCTGCAATGTGTCAGCGTAAATTGCAAGATGAGCCATCAAGCTAGCTGTGGAGTTGCCAACATGCTCAAAGTGCACGCAACATTGAGCAGAAAGAAGCATGCCGAGGAAATTAATGCGTGCGTAGGGAGGCCCTTTGCTCAGAGAAGCATCAGTCATTTTTTTTCTTTATTTCTACACCTTCTCACAGCTTTGTCTTGGTTATAGTGTTGTGAATCATTTAGATGCGCAAACATGCTGAACTTAAGTGCTTGTGAATGTTAGCTAGTATGCATACCGTATCTTGTGAAGCTTAGTTTAGTGTGAATGCTGACTAGCGTGTCATCCTTTACAATCTATATTGTGGGCCTATTATTTGACCCCTCATTTTGCCGCGCTACGACCAGTGTGAGTGTCTGCATGCAGTATAGCATCCTCTAATTTGGGGGATGCCAAGCCGGCCCGAGAAGTAGCTATAACTTTTTTCAAGTTGAAAAATGGTACCGATGAGGAGCCATAATATGGAGGCGTCTCTTTTTTTTCTTTCGAATGGGCAATAAGCTGGAGAGCTGGAGGGTGTCTCTAATGGGCTGCCTCTAGTGTTAAGGTCGTCCAGTACAAAAGCCTATCCATCTTAAAGCCCATTAGTTTCTGTTTTTTGTGAGGAAAAGCCCATATTTCTTGATTTGGGGCGCTCCCGAAAAAACCCTGCATCCCGCTGGACTCTCCCCCTTTTGTCGCCCCCCAATTCCCCCCGCTCCCCTTCTTCCTCACTCGTACAAAAAACGCATGTTCCCCTTCTTCCTCGCTCCTACAGAAAACCCCAGCCCTTCTTCTTCCCCACTCGCACTGCCACTAGGCTCGTCTCTCACTACTCTGCTGAAACCCGTGAGCTCGGCGCGACGCCCGCAAGGAAAATGGAGTCGGTTGGCCCCAGCGCCAAGAAGATGAGGCTCCCGCCAGCGGTGATGCCGGTTGTAGATCCCGCATCCGATAACGTGGGGAGAAGCAGCGAGCCCCCCCCCCCCACCGGATCTGAGGAACCCGTAGAATATCGGGTGGACCGCATCAGCGATCTCCCGGACGCCATCCTTGGGGAGATCATCTCGCTTCTCCCCACCAAGGATTGCTGCCGCACCCAAGTCCTCTCAACTCGGTGGCACACTCTATGGCGTGCCACGCCCCTTAATCTTGACTGTTATCAGCTATCTGTCGTTCATGATTTTGAACTCCTCAGAGCCATCATCTCCTCCCACCAGGGCTCCGTTCAATGCCTCTGCATCCCAAAACACTACCTGCTATCCATACCATGCACGGTGGACGCCTGGCTGACATCCCCTGAATTCAAAAAACTTCAGCGAAAAACTCCAGCAGTTTGAGTTCTACCATTACCATGAAAATTACATACCACGAACCAAAGGCCAAGAATTTGTGCCCACACCACCGTTGTCCATCTCGTGGTTTTCCTCCTCTCTCCACACTGCCACCTTCGCCCGGTGCCATCTACCAGATGATCTGGTACAAATGCTTCGACTCCCACTGCTAAAAAACTTTCGCTTGTGGTGGTTTATCTGTCGGAGGCCTCACTGCACAACATCATCCACTCCAGTTGCCCTGCCCTGGAGTGCTTGCTGATTATTTTGGGAATAGAAATCCCTATCAGTTGTCTCCAAATAAAGTCGCCTCACCTTAAAATCATTGGAATTTGTTTTGAAGGACAGCAGCCCATCATCAAAGATGCCCCTTCACTTCAAAGGTTGCTCCTTCATTATTGTTATATACCTTCGGAAATAACTGTCGTCTCCGCGCCTAAACTGGAGACCTTGGGTGTAATCGTGATCCGTTTAATTATCACAAGTTGGTGTTTGGCTCCACACTTATTCAGGTACCGTATATTATCATCTACACATTTGTAATCATAAGCTGCATTTTTCATTTGTGCGCATAAGTTTTATATCATCTTGGAGTACACTTTGGGTACTAATATTATGTTATAAGCTCAATGAAGAGTTCATCCATGGATAGCCTATCAATGGTGTTGGATTCTGTCAAGATCTTATATATCGGAATGTTTAGTTATGATCTGAACACAATTATTGGCTTGCTGCGATGCTTTCCATGTCTGGAGAATCTGTATATAAAGGTGATGATTTCATGCACATTGAAAGCCCGTATATATTGTACTAGAATTAACTATTCAGTTGTCGCTCTTTCGATATACTCTTTTTTTAGACCTTAACTGTTTTCAATCTTCATGTCTACTTAGGCACTAACACATGGAGAAAAACATATAACCAATCCGTCGCGTAATAAGCACCGGGATTTTCTCAGTTCTCATGGCATTCGTTTGAGGACAATAACAATGGAAGGATATGCATCCAACCAGGCAAACAGAAGCTTTGTCACATTCTTCCTGTTGAATGCGAGGTTACTATTACCCATGCGACTTAAGTTTTTCAACAAGAAATTTCTCACGGATGGATATGTTGAACAGCAAAAAAAGAAGTTTTAGGTGGACAAATGGGCTTCTGAACATGCTCAACTTCTATTTACAACAACTTGTCATCATGCTCCAGTAAAAAAATTCGCACGGGATGTTGATTTTATGGATCAGACCGATCCATTTGTTTGTGACTGCCAAAAAGAGTGGTTGGGTTAGATGTTATTGCCATGTTCAATCTGGGTTTTGTCTAAATTTGATGAACAATTAATCCTTTGGCTTTTGTACCGTTTGTAAGCTTGAGTAAGATGTTGTTGCCCTTTTTAACTCGGCTGTGACTGTCATATTTTCTTTGAAACAAGGCAAATGGCTTGCCATTTCCTTTATTAAAGAGAGAAATACTGTAACAACAGGGACCCAACAGCTCACCTAGTTGTTTTCTAGTTTTAGAGACGGAGCAGGGTATCAACTGCGCTGTGCGGGGGCTGTGACCCGTTAGCCCAGGCTTTTATTTAAGCACATGACGAGCCCAGTTGATATCTTTTTTCTTTCTGAAAATGGCTAGCCCAGTTCTATTTTTGTTTGGACAATACCCAACCCAGGCCTACTTGCTTTTCTCGGCCCTGCTGGGCTGCAAATCTTTAAAGACGAGGAGGGATGTATTTGGCTTCCCCAGAAAATGGGCTATATGTAGTAAGAAATGAGCTCTAAATTTTAAAAACACAGAAAACCTGCAACTAGATTCAAATTTTGTTTTTTCAGGATTTCAAGATTTTAAATTTCTTTGTTTTTTTTTGCGGGAAAAGTTTCGTTGTATTTTAATTTGAAATAAAATTATTTTTATAATTATTTTTAATGTGACTCGAAATTTCGTGATTAAAGAGTTCGGACCCCACCGAAATATGCAAAATTTTGTTGAATTTTTTAGCAGTGGCCAGAATATGGTCTGTAATGCTAACAAAAATAATATGGGCTTCAAAATATCCTTAAGAATTAGCAAATGGGCAGTAAGTTATTAGAAATAATGGCAAATGGGCCGTATGATGTTTTCCACAGATTTGGAGGCTGACTTGTGGGCCTACTAGGTTGTTGATGACGCTGTCCTAATTTTTTTTGACGCGTACGCAAGGCTTTGTCAACTTAGTCAACACAGAGCAGCGACTGTTGGATGTCCATACAACTGCCGTCATGCTTGTTCAATCTCTGATCTTCCTGCTCCAGCCGCCCAAACCAGCGCCGGCGGGACTGCCTGCTCCCTCCTTTCGTGGCCGGCTGTGCCGCCGCACAGGCTTCACTGGCCCACCCTACTCCCACCGCTGGCCAGGCCATCCCTCTACCCACCCGCACCTCCTGTTATTTTCCGGCGATGGCAGCCTCACCCCGCAATCGACCAGTCAGCCCTCGTACTCCCCTCAGCATGGGCATCCACTGTTGTGGCTTCGCCGGCTCCGGGTCATTCCCTTCCTGGGCCTCGCTGTCGTCCACCGCGTTGGTGCTCTCGGCGCGGCGTTGTAAACATGGTCAACAAAACGACAGCCATCGGAAGAGGGATGTAAGTGGAGAGGCTGACAGTAGGGACCAACACAAGCAAGTACCTCCTTATTATGCGAAAAAATGATTGCTCCTGCTGACAGCTGGGACCCACCGGCAAAATATTCGCACGGAAGTGAAAGTGTAACTAATCCCCGGGTGGTTTTGGTAATTTATAACAACATATAGCTCATTGAACTAATGATCAGTCAAGTTTAATATTTCAGAAAGTTCAATGGATGGCATGGCATGGACTAGGAATGTGGACCCCTCAAAATGCTAAGGACACATATTGGCAAACGCTCAAGACTCTTCATTTTACTTTTAGTGATCCAAGATCACATTGAATCCATAGGAAAGCCAATACTATTAAAAGGGGATGAGGTGTTGCTTAATGGCTTGCTTGCTCAAAGTGCTTAGTCATATTGCTCCATAGCCCTCAACCACTTTCTCATTCCAAATATGTCCAAAACCCAAAGTCAAACTTGGCCCCACCGAAACATCCTATCCGAAGCCACCTAGTTCATATGACATAGCCACTGCCAGAAACCCTAACAGTTCGGCCACACCGATACGGATCTTGGTCTCACCGAGATGGCCTTGCAAACTCTCTGTTGCCTGTTGCAATTATTTCGGTCTCACCGAAATGGTGATCGGTCACACCAAGTTGGCTTGACATCTTCTCTGTTGCCTTATTGCTCCACTTCGGTCTAACCGAGTTGATGCAATCGATGCCACCGAGTTGATGTTTGCCCTAAGCCCTAGCACATCGGTCCCACCGAGTTGTTCCAGTCGGTCCCACCGAGATTCCTAACGTTCACATTTTGAACTAAATCGGTCTCACCGAGTTCTTCTATTCGGTCTGACCGAGTTGGGTCAAATGTGTGTAACGGTTGGATTTTGTGTGGAGGCTATATATACCCCTCCACCCCCTTCTCCATTTAAGAGAGAGCCATCAGAACGTGCCTACACTTCCAGCATACATTTTCTGAGAGAGAACCACCTACTCATGTGTTGAGATCAAGATATAACAATCCTACCACAAGAATCTTGATTTCTAACCTTCCCCAAGTTGCTTTCCACTCAAATCTTCTTTCCACCATATCCAAATCTATGAGAGAGAGTTGTGTGTTGGGGAGACTATCATTTGAAGCACAAGAGCAAGGAGTTCATCATCAACACACCATCTATTACCTTTTGGAGATTGATGTCTCCTACATTGGTTAGGTGTTGCTTGGGAGCCTCCAACAAGATTATGGAGTTGAACCAAGAAGTTTGTAAGGGCAAGGAGATCACCTACTTCGTGAAGATCTACCCGAGTGAGGCAAGTCCTTCGTGGGTGATGGCCATGGTGGGATAGACAAGGTTGCTTCTTCGTGGACCCTTCATGGGTGGAGCCCTCTGTGGACTCGCGCAGCCGTTACCCTTCGTGGGTTGAAGTCTCCATCAACGTGGATGTACGATAGCACCACCTATCAAAACCATGCCCAAAATCTCCGTGTCATCATTGCGTTTGCACTCTCCAAACCCTTCCCTTTACCTTCATATGCAATGTGTTACTTTCCGCTGCTATACTCTTAGAATTGCGTGTGTAGGTTGATTGCTTGACTTGTGTTAATTGCTAAAATCTGCCCACAACTAAAATTGGGAAAAGGCTAGATTTTTATTTGGTCAAGTAGTCTAATCCCCCCTCTAGACCTACTTTTGATCCTACAAGTGGTATCAGAGCTTTGGTCTCCATTTGCCTTGATTTCCATAGCATTGGTGATCATAGCCTTGGTTTCACAACCTAGGAGAGTATGGCATCTAGCGAGGGAAATTACCACCGTAGAGGTCCTTACTTTGATGGTACTAATTTTGCTAGTTGGAAGCATAAGATGAAAATGCATATTCTTGGTCATAACCCCGCCGTTTAGGTTGTTGTGCGTAATGGCTTGCAAGGTGATTTCTTCGAGGATGGAAAAGAACTGGATCGTGAAGCGACAGCGAAAGAAATGAAGATGTTGCAATACAATGCTCAAGCTTGCGATATTCTCTTCAATGGATTGTGCCCCGAAGAATTCAACAAAATCAGCCATCGTGAGAATGCATAGGAAATTTGGGATACTTTGGTTGATATGCACGAAGGTACCAAGTCCGTCAAGGAATCCAAATTGGATGCACTTCAAAGTCAACTTGACAAGTTGAAAATGAAGGATGGTGAAGCAGTCGCTAAGATGTACTCTAGGCTTGCTCTCATCACAAATGAGATTGCCGGCTTAGGAAGCGAAGAGATGACTGGCAAATTCATCATCAAGAAGATCCTAAGAGCCTTGGATGGAAAATATGATACCATGTGCACTTTGATCCAAATGATGCCCAACTACAAAGATCTCAAGCCCACTGAAGTCATTGGTAGAATTGTTGCTCATGAGATGTCACTCAAGGATAAGGAAGAGCTCCACAACAAGTCAAGTGGTGCTTACAAAGCTTAATGTGGTGCTCCTACAACATCAAGTGAGAAGCAAGTCTCCAATGAAGAATTGGGCTTAATGGTGAAGAACTTCAACAAGTTCTACAAGAATAGAAGCAAAGAGAGAAGCTCCAAGTCAAGATCCTACAATGACAAAAGATCTTTGAGTCATGATCGCAATTGCTACAATTGTGGAAGACCCGGACACTATTCCAATGAGTGTACGACTCCCTGCAAGAAAAGAGAAGATTCACCAAAAAGGAGAAGTAGAAGAGATGAATCACTTACAAGGGAGAGAAGGAGTAGAGATGATCGTTATGAGTGAAGACCCTCTCGTAGAAGCAAGGATTCGGAAAGGAAGGACAAGTCATCAAAGAGCTACACAAGACGAAGACATCAAGCTCACATTGGTGAATGGGTATCCGGTTCCGACTCCGCCAACTACTCCGAGAGAAGCTATCACTCCGACTCCGAATATACTCAAGATGAAGGTGTTGCCAGTCTCGCACTTGTGTCATCCAACTCCTACGACATATTTGACTCACCAAATGAAGGAATTGGAAGATGCTTCATGGCTAAAGGCCCTAAGGTATCACACCCCGTGTATGTTGATTTCAATAGTGATGAAGATGATTTGCTAGGTGATGATGATTTACTTGTTGACAATACTAGTGATGAAAACTATGATGAACTTGCTAGTAATCATGTTAACCAAGATGAAACGAATGACCGTGATAAGAAGGAGATTGAGCGTCTAACTAAAGAACTAAACACTCTTAAGTTAGCTCATGAAAAAACTCTAGAGGATCATAGAGAGCTCCTAAGAACTCATGAGAAGCTACGCTTCGAGAAGCTAAATTTAGAGCAAGAGCATGGGTTTCTAAAAGCTATCAATGATGATCTTCGAAAGAAGAGTTCTTCTTACATTGCCAAGCGTTTACTCTTTTCTACTTACATGCCACAAGTGAAATCTAGCAATAAGAGCAAGAAAGATTCTTCTTCTAGTAGTAAATATAACAATGTTAAATCCAATAATGTTGCTTCTAGTAGTTCTCTTGATTCCACTAATGATTCTCTTAGCCAAGTTACACTTGAGCAAGAAAATAGCTTATTGAAGGGAATTATAGAGAAAGGTGTTTACAAGAGCCTTGCTAGAAGTAAGCAATTTGAGGAAATTTTACGCAAGCATGGAAGGCACTGGAAGAATCAAGGTGTTGGTTTTGAACAAAAGTTCAATGCCAATGGAGTTGAGTGGGAAGAAGACCAATACCCCAAGATGAAGTTTGTTCCTCAACAAGAGAAGTATGATCCCACTTCTTTCAAAGGAAGACAAGCTCAAGATGATCTTCCACCACAAGACCACAAGCTAAAAGGCAAGGACAAGCTTCAAAAAGAGATTGATTCATTTGAAGAAGCTCCTAAGGCCATGGTCAAGTGGGTTCCCAAGACTACATCAAGTTCTACTTCATCAAGTACGACTACAACTCCAAGGATTCCCATCAAGTTGATGTGGATCCCGAAGAAGAAGAACTAGAGTGTTCTTGAGGGTGACTTCGCCAACATACTTCACTCATATCCATTTTGGCAAGGACTTGTGTAATCAACTTTCATATCTTGCACTAGTTCATGGAGTCACAAACCCTCTTGTTGGTAAGACAAGGGACAAGGTAACCTAATGCTTTCATCGACATCATCATATTTGTGTTTCACTCTATGTCTATGGATATCCTTGCATGTTCCTTGTGGGACTAACCCATGTAGGTATTGAAAGTGCAAAACACTCCAATGGATTGCTCCAAATGATCTACATCAACATTGAGCATCCACATCTTCACTATCTACATCAAGTCATCATCAACAAAACCCAAGGTTAGTTCACCCATCTTAGGGGGGATATCACATCTAGGGGGAGCTTTCCTCAAAGAATTGAGCTAAAGCAACTCTAATGGTGTGAACACAACAATGCTTTATGTAAAAGTGGTAACCCCACTTGTGCTTAAACGATGAGTATGACCTATGATCAAATGTTCTCATTTGACTCCTAAGTCAATATACTCATATATAGATGACCTAGTCATCGCCAATTGCTTGATAGATGCTAGAGTGTTTGTGCATGCTTTGTCACATGTTTCATTTGCTATCTTATTGTGTGAGCATGTTGGATGCATAATTTTCTCCATTCGAGGACATCCATTTGTAGTTTTGATTGTTTGGTATTTATTGGCCAAATGGATGGACAAGAATGCCTAAGTACTCCCTCTAGATGTCTATGCTCTTCTTGTCTCAAATTATATTCATGCTACATCACAAAATTTGAACAAGTCTTTTTCGGACCCTCCGGGTGAAGAGCACTCGGAGCCACCGATCCGTCAAGGGCTGACTTCCAAAACCTCTTAGTGAATTTCGGTCAGACCAACTCATTCATATTCGGTCCCATCGAAACCACTAGGTTGATCTAGGTTTTCACCTTGGTGCCACCGATTAGAACAATTCGGTCTCACCGGGTTGCAGCAACTGCAAGCAGTTTTGCATCTCGGTGCCACTGAACCGTTCCACTCGGCCCATCGACAGCCAATGGGTATATATGTACCGCGGCCCGACGTTTGGAAATTCCTTCAAACACTCGAGTCCGCGCCTGCCCATTGCTGCCGCTCTTGG
Source organism: Thinopyrum elongatum (assembly GCA_011799875.1). Lineage (NCBI taxonomy): Eukaryota > Viridiplantae > Streptophyta > Magnoliopsida > Poales > Poaceae > Thinopyrum > Thinopyrum elongatum. The sequence goes on from CM022297.1 coordinate 475,220,314, forward strand.
TCTCCGGATCGTCATCATCTCCATGAACCACCACCAAGTTAGGGTATGGTTCAGCCCCTTTGTGCTATTTCCTTACTCCGATTCAATGCACAAAGTAAATGCATGTATTCTTGCCACGATTGAAAGCTTCCTATCCACACAAAAATTCCTCTAGATTAGTTTTGATGCAAAATCTTAGGGTTAGGTTTCCGCCGAACTCATCTCGGACCGACCGAATTGAAGTTTTCGGTCCCACCGATTGGCTCAGGCCATTGCACTAAGTACAACTCGGTCTAACCGAAACGTACTGATCGGTGAGACCGAAAGCAATTTCTCAGCGAAACCCAAGCATCTCGGAGTCACCGAACTGCAACTCGGTCTGACCGAAACTGCATGTTTAGACTCTGTTAGTGCTTCGGTGTCACCAAGATTATCAAATCAGTAGCTCCGAAATGCTTTTTGCAGAAAACTAAAATTAAGATTTTGAATCAATTTTTTGAAAAACCAGCTGTCTTTTGTGATGCTCATCCCACTCTACCTATATCCATCTATTCACAAGGTCTGTTGCAGAGATGTCTGAGGCCAGTGATAGCCAGAACAGATCAGAGGAACAAGTTAACCTCAATGAGGGATCTGATCAAAGCAGCAGCTATGATGATGGGAGTAGAAGCACCCCTAGTAACTTGCCAAAGGCTGCTGCCAGACAAAGGAAGAAGAAAAATTCTGACAGTGAGGATGAAGATTTTCTGGTTGAGGAAGAGGTAACTTCCAAGAAGAAAGTGCTTAAGAAAGAATATGGCACTGCTGCCACCATCAAGCCAGGACTGTAGAAGAAAGCCCCTGCTAAAAGAGCCCCTATGTCTAAGGCTAGGCAATCCACTATTCCTCAAGAGCAAGTGAAGCCAGCAAGTGGTGCTAAAGGAGGGGTCAGCAAGAGGAAAAGGAAGGAAAGGGTCAAGAAGACTATTGCCAGAGTCATTGGTAGACCTTCCATGATGAGAGATTCTGATGATGAGGAGGAAGAGTGAGGGAGTCATGGACTAAGGGGTCCTCGGGGCGATGGCCCATTGTACGTGGGCCGGATTGGTGGAGTCGTGTGGTGACCGGAGACCTGTGAAACCGTGGTGTGCCCTCCAAGTTAAGGGTGGACGGGATCCCTTTCCCTCTTGTTGTAATCTATCTTCTGTAAACCCTAACCCTATCGGTGTCTATATAAACCGAGGGTTGTAGTCATTAGGGTTAGAGCTATATTCATCACCTCATAGCCTAGGGTTTAGCTCATGCTGATCTCGAGGTAGATCTACTCTGTAAACTCCATCATATACTCAATACAATCAAGTAGGACGTAGGATTTTACCTCTTCGAGAGGGCCCGAACCTGGGTAAACGCTGTGTTCGTCGTCCCCTGTTATCCATTGATCCTAGATCCACAGCTCGGAACCCCCTACCCCGAGGTCTGCCGGTTTTGACACCGACATTGGTGCCTTCATTGAGAGTTCCGCTGATTGGATCGCCGGAAGGATCGATGGCTCATTTAGTCCTTGGAGAGGACATCAGTTTCATGGACCTCTTCGTCCCTGGACAACTCTTCGCTTTTGGCAGCATCGTGCTACACGCCGATCCGACCGGCCCTTTGGTCAGGTCGACAACTTCGCTCCCGAACACCGGATTCGATTCGGCAATCTGGAGTACACCACTGACGTGCGGGGGGATCTGGTTTTCATCGGATTCACCTCCCCCGCAGGCCTTGCCGCGCCTACTCCAGCTTACACCTCCGATCCGACCTGCGAATCGGTCCCGGTCTACCAAAAGGCTTTGAGCCAGGAAGGACTCCTCGAGAGAGGAGACCTCGCCCCACTGTCAACCGAACCTACATCGGCGGAGGATTTATCCCCGGCCCTCGAGGCAGAGCCAGAGTTCAGAGGCCAAGATTCGATCTCAGCCGAGCTCCGATCCGAACAGCTTGCTGGCCTCAAGCCCGCACCCTGAGTTGGCGAAAGGTGGCCAGAGGTCACCCCCGGCCCAAAATGACCTAACCTCAAACATCAGTGCGGAGGGCGCACAGGAGGATCAAAGCACACTCTTAGTTTCCGAGGACAAACCGGTGCCCCTCGAGGTTTCGGTCCCGAATCCCGAAGACAGGTTTCGGGACCAGGGATCGGTTGAGTCATAGACTGGCCTCCGCTTCGTCGCCACAAAGTCCGGCCTAGAGCCCTCGAGTCCGGCCACCCTCGATATGTTGAACGATGCGCTAGACCGAATTCAGGAAATGACTATCCAGGAGAATTTGCCCTCCGCCTTCAATCACCGATCCTTCGAGGCCTTCGACAGGGAATTTTGCGCCGCACCCACCACCCATTTAGTAGCAACTATCGAGGATTTAACCGATAAGTTAGACTACAATTTGGAGAATGCCGAATACATGGACGAGGAGGACGTAACCGCGGCTAACGCTGAGGTCGGTCCCCCCATCACCGACCGCTGGACGGCCACGTCCACCTACGATATTTACATGGTGGACACCCCCAAAGACGGCGACGGCACCCCCAATCAGGATAGAGGCAAGCCCAGAGATGAGCCGCCCAAACGACGAAAACAACGCCGCCGGTCAAAACCACGCTGAAGCCATGCGAGCAACATAGACTCGGCAGAGAACAACACCGACTATAATACGGATAACCCTGCCGGAGCCGCAGCCAACAAACATTACCAGGATGACCCTGCGGGGCAGGAGGACCTGCTCAGTCCAGAAGGCCGTGATGACTCCAAAGACAGCAATTACCTCCCACTCTCTTAAGAGGAGGCCAGTCTCGGGGAGGATGATTTCATCCTCCCCGAAGACCCGCTGGAGCCGGAACTATTGAAACGGAGGCTTTTAGCCACTGCTCGCAGCCTAAAGAAACAAAAGTGCAAGATCAAGGCCGAACAAGACACCCTCAATGATCGATGGACCAAAGTCCTCGTCGCCGAAGAGGGGTACGACCATGAACAGCAAGTTAAGAGTTATCCTAAGCGAAAATTGCTACCCCAGTTCAACGATGAAGCCTTAGAGCCAACACGTCCAACATATACACGAGCCAAACAGCCGGACCGTCCCCCTAGAGGATAGGACAGAGAAGCTGACGAGGCCGAACGCCCAGCCGCCCCACCTCGCCGTTACGGCAAGGATCAAGCGCGGCCCACTTACAAGTACGATCTTCGCCATGTCCTAGACACCAGGGGAGGTCGCACCAGGTCCATTTAAGGACCCAGGCAAGACTCGCCCGCGTACCGGGAAGCATACTACGATCGGGTAAACCAAAATGATAGAATCCGAGAACAGCAGCAGATTCAGAGGACCGAAGACCTCCAACGCGACATAGCCCGAGCCAAGGCGCCGCACACCCCTTATGCTTCATAGAGAGGGTCATGCAACATCAATTCCTGGAAGGCTTCAAACCTGTGAACATTGAATCATACGATGGAACCACGGATCCAGCCATATGGATAGAGGATTTCCTCCTCCACATTCACATGGCACGAGGGGATGACCTCCACGCCATTAAATATTTGCTGCTAAAGCTCAAAGGCCCAGCTTGGCACTGGTTGAACAGCCTCCCCGAAGACTCTATAGGTTGTTGGGAAGAGCTGGAGGACGCTTTTCGAGCAAACTTTCAGGGCACCTATGTCTGGCCTCCGAACGCCGACGACCTAAATCGCATTATGCAACAACCCGAAGAATCTGCCCGACAGTTCTGGAACCAATTCCTCACCAAGAAAAACCAGATTGTCGACTGTCCAGATGCCGAAGCCTTGGCCGCCTTCAAGCATAGTGTCAGGGATGAATGGCTCATAAGGCAGCTTGGCCAGGATAAACCACGAACAATGGCAGCCCTTACTTCACTCATGACCCGCTTTTGCGCAGGCAAGGACAGTTGGCTTGCTCGTGAAACCACCAATCCCGATACCCCTGGTACTTCTGAAGTCTGGGAAGGAAACGGAAAGCCATGACGCAGCAAGAATAAACGTCGCCACAATGATTGCGAAGGCGAGGATATGGCAGTAAATGCCGGATTCCGAAACCCAAAGTCCGGATAGCGCAAAAAGGCCCCTAAAGACAACAGCGACAACCCGTCCAGGCTAGATACAATTCTGGATAGGCCCTGCCAAATCCATGGCACGTCCGAAAAGCCTGCCAACCACTCCAACCGCAATTGTTGGGTGATAAAGCAGGCCGGCAAGCTCAACGCCGAAGACTCGGGCAAGAGCCCACACAGCGAGGATGATGACGAGCCCCGCAGGCCGAATAATGGAGGCCAAAAGCCCTTCCCTTCCGAAGTCAAGACGGTGAATATGATCTATGCAACCCACATACCGAAGAAGGAGAGGAAGCGTGCGCTACGGGACATATACTCTGTCGAGCCTGTAGCGCAGAAGTTCAATCCATGGTCAGCTTGCCTGATCACGTTCGATCGCGGGGACCACCCCACGAGCATACACCATGGGGGTCCGCAGCCCTAGTGCTAGATCCCATTATCGATGGATTCCACCTCACTAGAGTCCTAATGGACGGAGGAAGCAGCCTCAATTTGATATACGAGGATACAGTGAAGAAAATGGGGATCGATCCATCAAGGATTAAACCCAGTAATACCACTTTCAAAGGAGTCATTCCAGGAGTGGAGGCCCGCTGCACGGGCACCGTAACACTAAAAGTAGTGTTTGGATCCCCGGAACTTCCGGAGCAAAGACTTGATCTTCGACATCGCACCTTTTCGCAGCGGCTATCATGCCCTCCTCGGCCAAACAGTGTTCGCCAAATTCAATGCCGTCCCACATTACGCGTACCTCAAGCTGAAGATGCCGGGCCCTTCAGGGGTCATAACTATCAACGGCAACACTGAACGCTCACTTCAAACCGAAGAACACACTGCAGCCCTAGCGGCCGAATATAACACCGGCCCAAATAGGCCCGGATGCCGACCCGCCGTAAAGGACGGTGACAACAGCAAACGGGTTCGAACCCGTTCTCCGTCATGGGAGCCCGCATGTGTTTGCCGCAAATAGGGATACGCGCCCCACAGCACGCCTATCTCCTCCATGCTCCATGTGCCTCGCCAGCACAACTTTGCGCTTAAAATTCCATGGGCAGCCGTGAGGCATTCTTTAATCTGAAGTACATGTTCGGCTCAACCGAACTCTGGGACGACCTGGTCTTCGGACGATCCGGGGATTAACTTCAGATACCCCCAAGCATAAAGCACCACAAGCAGAGCCCTCGCCCATCAAGGTCTCATTGAAGGTCTCAACCCCCACATATCAGAAGCAAGGGCACAGTGAAGACTTCAACTCACGCATCAAGGCCCTGCGTCAACCTTTCCTCTGTAAAAACTCCTTTTTCCTTCTTACAACTGTTGCCTTTGTAGTTCGAATTGTATGGTTAGACGTCCTGAGCTTACGAGAAATAATAAAATACCTTTTATGGTGTTCGGACATCCGCATTCTTGCAATCTTTCTGTCCCTCTCCGACTCTCTCATCGCTCTTCGAACAGTCCGGCATGAAAAAATATATTAGTCAGTCACGAGTTTGATTTATGCGTCAGCTCAATACCCTTAAGTCTGGCACCGCTTCCCGCTAGGTGTCCGGCGTCTCGGATATTGCACTATATGCATCTGTTCCGAACTATGTCTTGGGTCAATAGTTGGGTTGCCCGGCTCCTGTGTTTACCCCTTATGTTCTGCTAGTTCAGCCAAGAGGGCAAAGGGAGAACCCCTGCGATTGTACTACTGGCTTGCCCGGTCAAGTACCTCAGGAGGAAAAAGCCAAAAACAGATCATCATAGTGAGCGTGAACGGGTCTGCGATCCGATGACGAGGTTGGACTCTAAAAATCGTTGGCGATTTAGCCGTGTCACATGAAGGGTTCGTCTTAACACAAACCATGTGATTGCAAAGGGTAAGCTTCAACCCCCAAGTACACCACACATACATAGGGGGCTAGTCCCTAGTCCCCATCGTCAAGCTCCTACGGCTAAGTGAAGGCAGTAAAACCGAATAGTCTGATTGCCTGGTTTCGTTCCCACACTACCGCCTCCGGGCACCAAGACGTTGGCTAAGGGTTACAGTGCGGAGACAAAACACCCCTCGTGATATTCACTTGGGGGCTGAAGCCGATGACTGGTAGCATTCAGAATTAATATACGGCCACACAGGAGTCAAAATTTAATCACTACAATATCAAACAAGTTCGCCGGGCGCATAATAAAGCATAAGTCCCACTTGGTACACACTTGATTACAGCTACTCAAGCATTACATTTTTTGAACACTGGCCCTCTATCGCCTACGCTCCGGTCATCACCTGCTTGAAGTACTGCTCGGGGAGGCGGTGCTCCTTCCCCTGGGGTGGAGGACCAGTGGCCATCTCCATTGGATTAATCCTTAGCCAATGAACCATGGTCTTCGCAAATGCGAGCCTCGCCCCCTCAAGGCACGCCGACCTCTTCACGGCGTCAATCAGGAGCGGCGCCTCCCTCAGCCTCTGCACAAGGCCAAAGTAGGTGTCCGGAAGGGGCTCCGTCGGCCACAGGCTGACACAGAGGTCCTTCAAGGCCAGCTAGGACATCCGATGCATCTCCATCAGCTGCTTCATTTGAGCGCTGAGGAGGGGCGAACGCTTGGAGTCCGGAAATTGTGACCAGAAGAGTCGCTGCGTGGAGTCCTCCTCGATGGTGGCATAGTGCCTCGTCGCAGCCGCCGCATTCTTTGGGAGCTCGGCGAAGACGCCTACGGAGCGCCAGACCCTCATCAGCAGGACGAATATGTTGCCTCCGAACACACTCTACAGTAAATATTTCTGACCATTGGCAATTTGCGCCGCTTGCCGGAGCTCCTCCCGGACGCCTCGAGCGTCACTCCTTGCCTCATGCAGCTCCTTCTCCGCCTTGGATAGCCAGGAGGATTGCTCCTCCTACCCCTTCTCAAGGGCCTCCAGCTTCTTGGCGGCATCCTGGAGCTCCACTTGGACTTCGGTCACCCGCGCCTCATGTTGCTCGGCAGCAAGCTTGGCCATCTCAAGCTAGGCCACCGCCTCTTCAGCGGTGGTCTTCTTCACGGCCGCCTCGGCCTCGGCTTTCTCCAGGGCCTCCTTCAAGCCCTCGACCTCGGCGGCAGCAGCTGCAGAACCATTAAGATTATGGATTAACACATAGTCCGGATAGTCAATATCTAGCATCAAGTCAATTGCACATCTCCTTGCAGGGCTTACCTTGCGCCTCGTCAAGCCGTTTGTTGACAAGGTCAAGCTCTTTATCGAAAAGCTAGAGCTTCCAATCCATCTCCTCTAATGTCGCGGCAACGGAAGATGCCTGCGTCAGCAAAAATACATCGACATTGTAATCCGGTTACTGAATTTGATCCTCTATAGGCCTCTTTGAGGTCCTGGCAGACTCTCGGGGGCTGCTATATGTGCGGCCTACCTAAAACTAATAATCATTACCGCGTTATGAGAAAAGAACATTACTTGACTTACCTCAAAGCCTGTTAGAAGGCCTTGGACAGCGTCGTTCAGCCCGGATTGGATGGACCAAACACCCTGCATAACTGCACTCATCAAAGTGCAGTGCTCGTCAATGATGACGGAGCCACTCACCAGCTCCTCTAGAACCTTCGGCCAGCCAGCTGCCGCTCGTGTGGAGGTGTTCGGCGCTGGTGTTTGCCCCCTGGCCCCCTGCTCTCTGTGAGGAGCCTGTGCCGTCGAAGGCCTTGGGGGCTCGGGAGCGGTCGACGGTGGGGGTCCGGATGGTCCGGACTCCTTCTCCTAATCTTCGGTGGCCGAGGTGTTAACCTCGGCCATTATGGCGTCCGCCTCCCCCTCTGTGTTCGGAGGGGGAGGAGTCCTTTGGGACCGCACCTCCTCAACCTCTTTGGGGATCGGAGGAGGCGCGGAATGTGCCATGGACCCACTGTCCGCCAGTTCGGCGGGCGGAGACGTTCCCTCCGAGGTCTGCTCGGTGGGGCGTTCGCGCGGGGGGCTGCAGCTCAGAAGGATTTAGCTTTCAAACCAGAGCAAATTACTGAAAGTATGATAACTAAAAAGGCCATAACGTGTACCTTGTCGCGGGGGACTTGACCCTGGGTCCCTTTGGAGGGATTGGCTCGGACGCTTCGAATTCCTCGTCCGAGCTGTCAGGCAGTACCAGCTTAGGCCGGCACCGCCTCTTGAAGGCTTGGGGAGGATGAACCTCCTCGACGTCCTCAGACGATGCTCTCTTCTTGGAGTGCGAGGAGGCACTCTCCTCCTCGCCCTCGTCATCATCCCCGTCCTGAACGAATGAGGCCGCCGCATCTCCGGGGCGGTTACCCGCCCTGCAGCGGAGGCCCTCCCTGGCCTTCGATGTCTCCTTCTTCTTGCCCTTCTTGTCTGGCGCCTTGTATGGCGCCACGACCAGCAGCTGCTCTAGCTGTTCGGATCGGGGCCCCTCTGGCAGTGGCGCTGGGCTGCTGATCTTCTCGGCCTTGGCGAGCCAGCCCTGAAAAACCCATGTAAAAGGGTTCAGATTAAGTCATGCGAAATAAATGTTTAGACTTATGCTTGAACAAAGTATCGCTCACCTTCTTCGGAGGGTGCTCAGCGTCAAGACCAATGTCCCCTTCCTCTGATGGCCACTCCTTTTGCGGCCTGAATAGCAGCCCCCACACCTTCTTGTGGGTCGTGCCGAAGAGGCGCCGCACGGTGGCCGGGTCTTTAGGGCTGTGTGCCCACATGGGCTTGGCCCTCTCCTCACAGGGGAGGATCCGGCGATTGAGCATGACTTGGATCACATCGACCAGCTTCGTGCCAGTCTCCATCACACTGCCAATGCGCTTCTGTAGCACCTTTAAATCATCAGGTGACCCCTAGTCCGGGCTCTTCTCGACCCACGAGGTCAGCCTGGTGGGGGTCCCGATCGGAATGCGGGGATTGCTGCCCAGCCGGCCCCCTTTGGTTCGGTGATATAGAACCACTCCTTTTGCCACATCCTGACGGTGTCGACGAATTGGCCCTCCGGCCACTGGACCCGTGTCAGCTTGCTGATCATAGCCCTGCTGCAATCCGCATGTTCGCCGCCGACCACTTTGGGCTTGACATTGAACACCTTCAGCCAGAGGTCGAAGTGTGGCTGGACACGGAGGAAGGCCTCACAGAATATGATGAAGGACGAGATGTGGAGAAGGGAATTGGGGGCTAGATCATGAAAATCCAGCCCGTAGAAGAACATCAGCCCCCGCACAAAGGGATGCAGGGGAAACCCGAGCCCCCTGAGAAAATGGGGGAGAAATACTACTCTTTCGCCAGGACCGGGCATTGGGATGACCTGGCCCTCTTCAGGGGCCTGATGAGCGACATTGGTCGGCAAGTAGCCGGCCTCCTTCAGCTTCAGAATATCCTCGTTGGTAACGGAGGAGGCTTCCCACTTCCCATTAGCACCAGATCCAGCCATGACCGAGGGAGGTGGAGTTGGATTCGCTGTAAGAGCAGAGAGAAAGGGTGCTGGAGCTCTGAGGATCTGAGCGAGCGGGAGGTGGAGGAGGGTGTGAGGTGCGAACTGTAGTGGCCCTCCCCCTTTATAGGCTGTTGACAGGCCGGGGATTCCTTTTTCCGCGCCGCTGGCCTCTCCACTTCCCGATATCTCCGCAACATTATGAGCGGGGAGGGGAATCGATATCATTAACCATATCCCCTGAAAAGTGGGACACGATTTCCACCTTGAGAGGACGTGTTGAACATGGCGTCAGTCTCGAACCATGCTTCAAGAAACAGTAACTGCTTGGCGTTATGGCCGGAAGCGACTCTTCGTTGAGAGATAAGAAGTTGTCAGTAAAAGGCACTATTCGCGCTTGAGCGACGTTTTTGTTTTCCTTCGGTGTTAAGTAAAATCGCCACTTCAGATTCCGGACATCACTTGGTCCTGAACATTGAAGAACTCCCCTGGCAAGCCGAATACTGGTCAGACTAGCAGATGCTGGATACAAGCTTTGGCGTTGGAGGCAAGTTCGGGGGCTACTAAGGGAGTCATGGACTAAGGGGTCCTCGGGGCGATGGCCCATTGTACGTGGGCCGGATTGGTGGAGCCGTGTGGTGACCGGAGACCTGTGAAGCCGTGGTGTGCCCTCCAAGTTAAGGGTGGACGGGATACCTTTCCCTCTTGTTGTAATCTATCTTCGGTAAACCCTAACCCTATCGGTGTCTATATAAACCGAGGGTTGTAGTCATTAGGGTTAGAGCTATATTCATCACCTCATAGCCTAGGGTTTAGCTCATGCTGATCTTGAGGTAGATCTACTCTGTAAACTCCATCATATACTCAATACAATCAAGCAGGACGTAGGGTTTTACCTCTTCGAGAGGGCCTGAACCTGGGTAAACGTTGTGTTCGTCGTCCCCTGTTATCCATTGATCCTAGATCCACAGCTCAGGGCCACCTACCCCGAGGTCTGCCGGTTTTGACACCGACAAAGAGCAAGCAGAAGCACCCATGACAAGACTGAAAAGCTGATGGCTGATGCTATCAAGACTGGTGCTGCTCCTTCTAAACCTAAGACAAAACCTCCACCTGCTGCACCCAAGTCAACTGCTCCAAAGAGATCCACAAGGAATATCCCAGCTGCTGAGAAGAACAAGGCCCTAGTGCCTGAGGTCCAAGAAGATGATGAGCCACTAGTGCTCAGGAAATTGAAGCCCAAGATCCCAGATCATAATGGTGATCATCCAGTGGCTGAAAATATGAAGTTGAGAAAAGATGCGGGTTTGAGACTATGGAGGAAGACAGATCCATATGCCACAAGGAGGAGGACTGCTGTGGACTATCGTTTCCATACCAGAGAACAGCAGGACTTCTATGAGACTGTGTTGCTGGACAAGAAGCCCATAGTCTATGATATGAAATGGGTTGATTGGAAATACATTGATGACAATGAAGACTATTTTCCCCATGTTCATGAGAGCTTTAGGCTGAATGGTGTTGATGCTTTTGTTGGACAAAAGCTCACTAAGTGGAATGATGAAATGATAATGCAATTTTACTCCACTGCTCATTTTCACCCAGATGGAAAGATTGTCTGGATGACTGAGGGAACCAGGTACCAGTCATCAATCTTAGAATGGGCTGAGCTCATCAATGCTCCAGAGGAAGAAGATCTTGATGTTTATGGAAAACCCAGGAAGGATCACAACTCAATGGCAAACATGTACAAGCCTATTCCTGATGCAGCTCTGGAGACACACAAGCTAGGTTCAATCTACTACTTGCTTGCTGGATTGACCACCATGAACACCATCTTGAGGCATACTTTGTTGCCCAAGTCAGGAGATCACAGGATGATACATGGTCACTCTATCAACTTGCTACACTTGTTTGACATTCCCCAGAAATTTAAAGTCATGAGCTTGATAGTTGAGACAGTGAAGAGGACAGCAGCCGACCAAAAGAGGTCTTGTGGATATGCCCCACACATTCAGATGTTGATCAACTCCAAGGTTGGAACTGGGACATATCTACTTGACAAAGAGCATCTACCTCTTAGGTCTGATTTTGAGGACAATGAAGTTGTCATGGATGCATCACATCCTACATGTGCAGAGGCCCAGGAGAAGATTGAGAAAGCAAAAGCAGCAAAGGCAACAAGTGCCAGATGCTTCAATTGTGAATCTCAAGACTAAGCAAGATCAGCTCACCTATCTGCTAGAGGCAACCCTGAGGATTGAGAAGAGTCTGGCCAACATGACTAAGAATCAGGAGAGCTTAGAGAGGATTGTTGAGAGCAAGATGTATGACCTAGATGTGAAGGTCACAGAGATTCAGACCATAGTGGAGAAGCTGAGGGATGATGCTGAGGACAATGATGACAGACCCACTACAGACAGATTCCAGTTAGTGCCAAGGGCACAAAGGTCTTCTGCTGAGCCAGTTGCAGACATGAGGCCTACTCATTCTGCTCCTGCCACCACAGCTACAGTTGCTCCTCCAGTATCTACTCCACCAGCTCCATAGACTTCAGCAGAAGCATTTGCAGATGGACTCCTCTCCACGCCGTCTACGCACACCAGAGCTACAAGCCAGAAGACTCCTTCAGTAGCTCCCGGAGATCGTGCCTAGAGAGTCGTATAGCATTATACGTTTTTGAAATTTTTGGTAACTTGTTGCCAAAGGGGGAGAAAGTGTATAGATCATAGGCTTCGAGAGAGAGTGTCTTTTGTTGGTTTTCATTTGCCTTGCTTATTGCTTCTTTGGTTTGGTTGTTGCTACTTATGCTACTTATGTGTTATGCTCGTGAGATACTTATGTGATCATGTGTTTGATCATACTATGCTTAATGTGTGCTTGCATGTTTATCTATATGATTATTTGTGTATGATCAATAACTTGTATCTTTGGTGATGAGTGCATGTTATCCTATTCTTATCATTTTGTGCGCTCCACCAAGATGTATGTGACATGGAAGAGTGACCCATGATCCTAATCGATTGTGCATTTGCATTCAAACGCAAATTTTAAATAATGCACAAATTTAGGGGGAGCTCTTGCTTATCACATACTTCTCAAAGCGACGATGTATTTCATTCATATTATCATTTGTCGAAGCTTTGATCTATATGTTGTCATCAATTACCAAAAAGGGGGAGATTGAAAGTGCAACTAATCCCCGGGTGGTTTTGGTAATTTATAACAACATATAGCTCATTGAACTAATGATCAGTCAAGTTTAATATTTCAGAAAGTTCAATGGATGGCATGGCATGGACTAGGAATGTGGACCCCTCAAAATGCTAAGGACACATATTGGCAAACGCTCAAGACTCTTCATTTTACTTTTAGTGATCCAAGATCACATTGAATCCATAGGAAAGCCAATACTATTAAAAGGGGATGAGGTGTTGCTTAATGGCTTGCTTGCTCAAAGTGCTTAGTCATATTGCTCCATAGCCCTCAACCACTTTCTCATTCCAAATATGTCCAAAACCCAAAGTCAAACTTGGCCCCAACGAAACATCCTATCCGAAGCCACAGAGTTCATATGACATAGCCACTGCCAGAAACCCTAACAGTTCGGCCACACCGATACGGATCTTGGTCTCACCGAGATGGCCTTGCAAACTCTCTGTTGCCTGTTGCAATTATTTCGGTCTCACCGAAATGGTGATCGGTCACACCAAGTTGGCTTGACATCTTCTCTGTTGCCTTATTGCTCCACTTCGGTCTAACCGAGTTGATGCAATCGATGCCACCGAGTTGATGTTTGCCCTAAGCCCTAGCACATCGGTCCCACCGAGTTGTTCCAGTCGGTCCCACCGAGATTCCTAACGTTCACATTTTGAACTAAATCGGTCTCACCGAGTTCTTCTATTCGGTCTGACCGAGTTGGGTCAAATGTGTGTAACGGTTGGATTTTGTGTGGAGGCTATATATACCCCTCCACCCCCTTCTCCATTTAAGAGAGAGCCATCAGAACGTGCCTACACTTCCAGCATACATTTTCTGAGAGAGAACCACCTACTCATGTGTTGAGATCAAGATATAACAATCCTACCACAAGAATCTTGATTTCTAACCTTCCCCAAGTTGCTTTCCACTCAAATCTTCTTTCCACCATATCCAAATCTATGAGAGAGAGTTGTGTGTTGGGGAGACTATCATTTGAAGCACAAGAGCAAGGAGTTCATCATCAACACACCATCTATTACCTTTTGGAGATTGATGTCTCCTACATTGGTTAGGTGTTGCTTGGGAGCCTCCAACAAGATTGTGGAGTTGAACCAAGAGGTTTGTAAGGGCAAGGAGATCACCTACTTCGTGAAGATCTACCCGAGTGAGGCAAGTCCTTCGTGGGTGATGGCCATGGTGGGATAGACAAGGTTGCTTCTTCGTGGACCCTTCATGGGTGGAGCCCTCTGTGGACTCGCGCAGCCGTTACCCTTCGTGGGTTGAAGTCTCCATCAACGTGGATGTACGATAGCACCACCTATCAAAACCATGCCCAAAATCTCCGTGTCATCATTGCGTTTGCACTCTCCAAACCCTTCCCTTTACCTTCATATGCAATGTGTTACTTTCCGCTGCTATACTCTTAGAATTGCATGTGTAGGTTGATTGCTTGACTTGTGTTAATTGCTAAAATCTGCCCACAACTAAAATTGGGAAAAGGCTAGATTTTTATTTGGTCAAGTAGTCTAATCCCCCCCTCTAGACCTACTTTTGATCCTACAGGAAGGAAGTGCCTCCTTATTATGTGAAAAAACAATTCCTCTCGATGACAGCTGGGACCTGACAGATTTGCTGGCTGACTTGTGGGCCTACTAAGCTGACGCGTACGCAGGGCTTTGTCAACTTAGTCAACAAATGATTCTAGCAGCTGGACCGTTGGATGTTAATCCAACAGCCGTGCTGCTTCTTCAACCTTTGATCTTCTTGCTCCAGCCGCCCAAACTAGCACCGGCGGGACCGCCTGCTCCTGCCTCCCATGGGCGGCAGTGCTGCCGCGTAGGCCTCACCGCCCCACCCTAATCCCACCACCGGCCAGGGCTTCCCTCTACTCACCCACACCCCATGTTATTCTCCGGCGACGGCAGCCTCACACCGCAGCGGAACCAGTGAACCCTCGTACTCCCTCCATGTGGGCATCCACTGCCTCATCTTCCTCGGCTCCGCGTCGTTCACTTAGTAGGCCTCGCCGTCGTCCACCGCCTTGGTGCTCTCGGCGCGGCGTGGTCACCGTTGTCAATGAATGACAGCCATTGGAAGACGACTATACACGGTGATGCTGACAGCTGGACCCACCAGCTACATCTTCGCGTGCAAGGAAGTGCCTCCTTATTACGCGCAAAAAAAAATGATTCCTCCCCTTGACAGCTGGGACCCACCACATATATCTTCGCACGCAAGGGAGTGCCTCCTTATCCTCCCTGACGGCTGGGACCCATCCGGTCAAACTGTACGCAGGGTTGTCTGTCTTGTCGCGAATGTGTACGTACATACTGGTCGATCGGTCTCTCTGCAACGATGAACCGTGGCCGAGCAAGCAGTGGCACATGCAGTAGTAGAGCCCCCGACGTAGCAGTTCAGGCAATCCCTTCTAAACTGTTTACACGTACGTACAGCCAGATGCCAAAAAATACGGCCACGTACGTACATACGGGCGGGGTCTAAATGCCTACTCGCGCATACGTATGGCCAGGGCTTGTGTACATGAAGAGGTAGCGGACGGTAGCAATGGCGTCGTGTTCATCGGGAGCCAACCGGCTTGGACAGAACATCCGAAACGAGGTCTGGGGTACCGCAAAACGGAGGAAACGGCCTTCTGTTCGACAGCGTACGGTCGAAACGGTGTCCTGTTCATCGGGAAGGGTCTGGCGTACCGCAAAACGGAGGAAACAGACTTCTGTTCGAGTGCCTACGATTGAAACGGGGTCCTGTTGATCGGGAGGGGTGTGGCGTACCGCAAAACGGAGGAAACGGACTTCTGTCGGAGTGCCTACGGTTGAAACGGGGTCCTGTTCATCCACTGTCTATTGCCTCGCTCCAGTCTCCACGGGGTACTATTCATCCATCGTCGACTTCCTCCAGCCTCCACCTGCTACTGTTCATCCAGCCTCCACTGGCTACTATTCATAGAGCCTCCACGGGGTCCTGTTCATCCACCCCCAACCGGCTGGGGTGCGGCGGCCTCCTCGGGGTCCTGTTCATCCAGCGGCAACGGCCTACTACCACGGGGTCCTGTTCATCCAACCCCCACCGGGAACTGTTCATCCACAACAAACCAACCGGCTCGACTCACTGATACGTCTCTGTCGTATCTACTTTTCCTAACGCTTTTACTCTTGTTTTGGACTCTAATTTGCATGATTTGAATGAAACTAACCCGGACTGACGATGTTTTTAGCAGAACTACCATGGTGTTGTTTTTGTGCAGAAATAAAAGTTCTCGGAATGGAACAAAACTTTTTGGAGAATTTTTATACAATAAAATAAAAATACTGGAGCCAAGAACCACCGGAGGGGGGGGGTCCCTGGGGGAGCACAACCCACCAGGGTGCACCCACCCTCCTGGCTCGCCCAGGTGGGTTGTGCCCACCTGGTGGCCCCGCTGACCCTATCTCCGACGCTATAAAATCCTATTTTCGGAGAAAAAAATAGGGGAGAAAGAATTAACGTGTTTCACGAGATGGAGCCGCCGCCACCTCCTGTTCTTCATCGGGAGGCCAGATCTAGAGTCCGTTTGGGGCTCCGGAGAGGGGAATCTTCGATCTTCGTCATCACCAACCCTTCTCCATTGCCAATTCCATGATGCTCCCCACCGGGAGTGAGTAATTCCTTCGTAGGCTCGCTGGTCGGTGAGGGAGTTGGATGAGATTCATCATGTAATCGAGTTAGTTTTGTTAGGGCTTGATCCCTAGTATCCTTATGTTCTGAGATTGATATTGCTATGACTTTGCCATGCTTAATGCTTGTCACCTTGGGCCCGGATGCCATGATTTCAGATCTGAACCGTTCATGTTATCACCATTATATCTATGTTCTAGATCCGATCTTGCAAGTTATAGTCACCTATTACATGTTATGATCCGTAAACCCCGGAGTGACAGTATTCGGGATACTTTCAGGTGATGACCGTAATTTGAGGAGTTCATGTATTCACTATGTGCTAATGCTTTGTTCCGGTTCTCTATTAAAAGGAGGCCTTAATATCCCTTAGTTTCCTTATGGACCCCGCTGCCACGGGAGGGTAGGACAAAAGATGCCATGCAAGTTCTTTCCATAAGCACGTATGACTATTTACGGAATACATGCCTACATTATATTTATGAACCGGAGCTAGTTCTGTATCGCCCTAGGTTATGACTGTTATATGATGAATATCATCCAACGAATTCACCGATCCAATGCCTACGAATTTTCCACATATTGTTTCTGCTAAGTTACTATTGCTATTGCTGCTGTCACAACTGCTACAAAATCATTGCTATCATTGTTACCGTTACCGCTACTGTTACTACTTCTATCAAAACTATCATATTACTTTGCTACTGATCATCTTGATGCAGATAATTAATCTCCAGGTGTGGTTGAATTGACAACTCAGCTGCTAATACTTGCAAATTTTCTTTGGCTCCCCTTGTATCGAATCTATAAATTTGGGTTGAATACTCTATCCTCGAAAACTGTTGCGATCCCCTATACTTGTGGGTTATCAAGACCTTTTTCTGGCGCCGTTGCCGGGGAGCATAGCTATATTTTTTGAGTCACTCGGGATTATTATAAATCTATCATTATGAAGAATCTAAAGGATACCAAGACTAAGATTTTTCCCTCTAAGATGAGGGAAGGTAAGGAACTGCCATCTAGCTCTGCACTTGATTCACCTTCTATTTTGAGTAAACTTGCAACACCACCACATGCTATTAAACCTGATATGTCGCAAGTTATTGATGATGCTACTTCTATGAATGACACTCATGATGATGCTAGTACCTTGCTTGATGATGGTGTGCCACTAGGTGAATTTCTTGATGAACAAATTGCTAGAGCTAAAGATATTGAGAATGCTGAAACTAATGAAATCTTTGAAACTAATGAAGTACTTGAAACTAAAAATCTTGAAACACCTATTAGACCTAGCTCTCCTAGATATGAATTGCCTAAGATACCTGAAGGTTATGTTATGGACGAGGAGACGGCTAGAGACTTTTTTGCTTGCAATGATAGAGATGATCTTAAGAAATTATTATGCAAACTGAAAGAGAAATCTTTGAATGCTAGAATGAAGTGTGATCCTAAGTTTGGTACTTTACCTATCTTTGTTGATGATAAGGATTATGAATTCTCTGTCGACCCAGAGTTAATTACTTTGGTTGAATCTGATCCTTTCCATGGCTATGAAACTGAAACTGTTGTGGCACACCTTACTAAGTTGAATGATATAGCCACCCTATTTGCTCATGATGAGAAGATTTGCTATTATTATATTCTCAAATTATTTCCGTTCTCATTAAAGGGTGATGCTAAGATATGGTACAATACTCTTGCTCCTGGTTGTGTGCGTAGTCTCCAGGATATGATTTATTACTTCTCTGAAAAATATTTTCCTGCTCATAAGAAAAAGCTGCCTTATAGGAAATATTTAACTTTGTGCAAATTGAAGAAGAGAGTCTCCCACAAGCTTGGGGGAGGCTTCTCCAATTGCTTAATGCTTTGCCTAATCATCCTCTTAAGAAAAATGAAATACTTGATATCTTCTATAATGGACTAACCAATGCTTCTAGGGACTTCCTAGATAGTTGTGCTGGTTGTGTTTTCAGGGAACAAATTGTTGAACAAGCCAAGGAATTATTGAACAATATATTGAAGAATTATGATGATTGGACTCTTCCTGAACCACTGCCTAAACCCATTCCAAAGAAGAGGGGTATCTTATATCTCAGTCCAGAAGATATGCAAGAGGCAAATAAATCAATGAAGGAAAAAGGTATTAAAGCAGAGGATGTTAAAATTTTACCTCCTATTGAAGAGATACATGGACTTGACACACCACCACCCAAGGTGGTAGAGGTAAATTATTTAATGAAATTTGATGAGAGTGACATCCCTTACAATAAACATCCTAGTCAATGCCTTTATGAGTTTGACAATTACATTAGAAAACAAGATCACTTCAATGCCAATGTTATGAAACAATTGAAATATAATTCTGATATGATTGCTCGCTTGAGTGACTTGTTATTTAGAATCTCCAATAATGTTAGAGGTGTAGGAAAACATGCCTCTATGGTTCAAACTCAACTAGAACAAGTTGCTAAATCTCAAAGAGAATTGCTTGATGAAATGAATAATAATATAAATGACTTTGCTGTTAGAGTAGCAACTAGAGGAGGTAAAATGACTCAGGAACCACTTTATCCTGAGGGACACCCTAAAAGAATTGAACAAGACTCTCAAAGAATGAACATTGATGCACCTACTCCTTCTAAAAACAAAAAGAAGAAGAAAAGTGATAGGACTTTGCATGCCTCTAGTGAACCTGAGAAAGAAAACCCTCCTGATAACAATGATGTTTCTATTTCTGATGCTGAAACTCAATCTGGTAATGAACATTCACCTAGTGATAATGAAAAAGATAATGATGATGTTCATGAAGACACTCAACCAGACAATGAAAAACAACCAGATAATGATGTTGAGATAGAACCAGCTATTGATCTTGATAACCCACAATCTAAAAATAAAAGATATGATAAAAGAGACTTTGTTGCTAGAAAACATGGTAGAGAAAGAGAACCATGGGTTCAAAAACCCCATGCCCTTTCCCCCTAAATCAACTAAGAAAAAGGATGATGAAGAATTTGAACGTTTTGCTGAAATGCTTAGGCCAGTCTTTTTGCGCACTCGCTTGACTGATATATTAAAGATGGCCCCTTATGCAAAATATATGAAAGACATCATCACTAATAAATGAAAGATACCTGAAACTGAAATCTCCACCATGCTTGCTAATTATTCTTTTAAGGATGGAGTACCTAAAAAACTTGGAGATCCAGGAATACCAACTATACCTTGCTCCATCAAAAGAAATTATGTCAAAACTGCTTTGTGTGATTTAGGAGCCGGTGTTAGTGTTATGCCTTTCTCCTTATATAAAAGACTTGATTTGAATAAACTCACACCTATTGAAATATCTTTGCAAATGGCTAACAAATCAACTACCATACCTATCGGTATTTGTGAGGATGTGCCCGTTGTTGTTGCAAATGTTACTATCTTAACTGACTTTGTTATACTTGAGATGCCCGAGGACGACAACATGTCGGTTATCCTTGGTAGACCCGTCTTGAATACTGCAGGGGCTGTTATTGATCGCAATAAAAGCAAGGTCACTTTTCATATCAATGGTAATGAGCATACGGTGCACTTTTCGAAGAAACAATTCCAAGTGAATGGTATTAATGTTATTGAAAAATCTCCGACACTCACTATTGGAAGTTTTCATCTACCTCTACCTACTGCCAAAAAGAAATATGAAATGCTTACTGTTGGGGACATGCATATCCCCGTTGAGGTAACTTAGTGTTTTACGAAAGTTCTTCGGTTTCATGCTAATCGAAAGTGGTTGTTAACAAGACTTGATCAACCTTATTAATGGATAATTTTTCAGAGGTATGAAGTTGTTGAATTTAGTAAGCACACCTTTCTGTTTCCAATGTTTGTTTTATGTTTTTCTTAGTTAAATAAAATAAAATGCCATGTTTTGTCTGTTTTCTGAATTTCCCGTGCAATAAAAAATAACCCAAAAATAAAAGTTCTCAGAATGCCCTGAAAATTTAATACGTTTTTTTTCTGATTATTTAAGAATTTTTGATGCAAATAACATCAAGGGGGGGGGGGGGTGCACCAGGTGGGCACAACCCACCTGGGCGCGCCAGCAGTCCCAGGCGCGCCCTGGTGGGTTGTGGTCCCCACGTGGGCCCCTCACTTATCTCTTTAGCCCATGTCATCACCTACCTCCAAAAAAAATCACCATTGCTCTCTCTTTCGTGTTCTTGCTCTCGAACCCGCAGATTTTGATCTCTTTGCTCGAAGCTCCGTTTCCGAAATTGTTTTGGGGGATTGTTACTTGGTATGTGACTCCTCCATTGGTCCAATTAGTTTTTGCTTTAGTGGATTATATTTTGAATAATTAGCTACTCTTGGTGCTACTGTAGATGAGCTTGCATGTTGAATTCTTAGAGTTCTAAGTGGTTTGAATGCTCAATATAGCTTCTATGCTTCCCTATGAGTAGTTGGTATTAATCTTGTGAAGTTTTGTTGACAAGAATCTTGTGACCCAAAAATTTCTTTTTCAGAAAATTGTACGCAAATATGATGAACTTCTTTGGAAGGAGTTCTTCGAGGCGGAGGTCCTCGGGGGCATCTTCTAGTAGTGGCTCGACCCGCCAGTCTTATGTTGAACCAAGCGCAAATTCAATACGGGATGCCGCCACCAAATCATGCTTATGGTCGTGCGACGATTTCATGCTGATGGCAGGTATTAAAGAAGAATTTGAGCAATATGTTCACAATGCCGAGCTCGGTCCCTACATTGAAGATAAGTGCAACCAGTATCTCAGTCTCACAGAATCGTTTACTAAAGAGTTTAAATTTCATCCTCGTGAGTCTAGAGTCTTGTTTAAACTTTATTACCGTTCCATTACCATGTCTCTAGACGTGTTTAGTGGTGTGTTTGTAAAATTCCATTTTGGGGTTTGTTGGACGAACCACCAAGGTCTGAGTATGAATTATTTTTAACTAGTCTTTGCTACGGTGAGAATAGAGGAGTGACACAAGGTAGAATAAAAAGTATTCATTTCCCATCAATTCAATACTTTGCACTGTTTAATGGAAAATGCATCGTAGGCAAACAAGACTGTAGTACACTTTGTGCTCCCGACTTGAGCCTCATACACACTACTCTCACCGGTGTTAAATGTTATAACCTTGGAGCGATTGTTGCACGCAGATTGCAACACAACGCTGGTAGTGGATATTTTTATGGAGGAATATATGCTTCACGTTTAGCAGAGGAGTTTGGTGTATCACTTTGGCCTAATGATCCCATCCTTCCTACTCAGTACTTAGACTTTGAAGCCATGAAGTGCCATAAGTTCCTTAAGGGTGAAATCAATGATTATACATATAACCTGTTGTTCAATAAAAATTTCGTTGTGGACACCTTTTTGCCTGCGCCTGCTCTTTTTGATTATCACAGCAAGGGAAGACATTATGTTCTTGAGAGCGAGGCCCGCTCACACAATGCAGAGGTTGTGGCTGCTCGGCAGGCTGAGGAGGCTGCAAGAAGAGCCTCCGTGAGCTATCACTCCCATCATTACACAGGCTACAACGAGTGGTGATTACCAAGCTAGGCCTAAAGCCTAAGCTTGGGGTAGTACGTATTTCCACCGACATTATATTCATGTTCACACATTTCATTCCAGTTGTCGGTGTTCACACTTTTTCATTGTGTTATCCATGCTAGATTTATTTTCTCGCTTTCTTCTTGTGTCTTTGAAAAACTTTTAGAAAATCACAAAAAAATGTTGCTAGCTTCTTTTCGGTTTTTCTTTCTAGTTTAGTTAGTTGTAGGATTTAAAAGAAAACCCAAAAAGATTTCCTTGTTCTTCTTTTGCTTGTTGGGTGCTCTCCCGTATAAAAAAATTTATCGTTTTTGTTTTTCTCTTCAATTTGCTTTCTTGAAGAAAAACTAAAAACTCCAAAAATATTTCAGTGTGTTTCTCTGAAATTCTTTTCCTTTTATTGAGTCATACCGAGGAGAAGACCACGATGAAAATGTTGAGTGGCTCTCATATGCATTATTGTTGATCTAACAAAGAGCTCAAATTGCCTTGTATTCTCCTTTCAAAAAAAATGTTTGCAGATTCCAGCTTAGTCCACGGCACTCTTGCACTATTATTATTTTCATATCGTTCGGTCGTGCAAGTGAAAGGCAATAATGACGATATTAGATGAACTGGCTGTGGCAGAGAGAAACGGGTATGAACTCAACATGTTCTTTTTTTGTAAATATGTTTAACCTAGTATCCATGATTCAGCCTATTATGACCAAACATGTTTGCAATGACAATTAGAGATTATAGTTTCTCATGCAATGCTTAAGTAGCTAGGAGTGGATAATAGTTTATCTTGGATGTCAACATTGCGTTAAAATGATTGTGATGTAGGATGATGATATGGTATCCTCCTCTGAATGTTCGAGTGGCTTGACTTGGCACATGTTCATACATGTAGTTGAATCAAAACCAACATAACCTCTATGATATTTATGTTCATGGTGCTCATATCCTACTCATGCTAGTATCCAATGTTACTTATGCATAATGCATGTTCATGACCGTTTTCGCTCTCTAGCTGGCCGCTTCTCAACCTATTTGATAGCCTTCGCCTGTACTAAGCAGAAATACTGCTTGTGCATCAAAATCCTAAAACCCAAGTTATTCCAGATGAGTCCACCATACCTACCTATATGCGGGATTACCCTGCCGTTCTAAGTAAATTTGCATGTGCCACCTCTAAAAACTTCAAATAAACATCCATTTTTGTGTGCCTGGATTGTTCATAGAGTGACAGGAGGTAGTCAATATCTTCCATGCTAAGCGGGTTATTCTCATGATGAGTGTTTATTCACTTGTCCTTGCACGAGAAGGGTGGTAAAAGGGATTCCCAGTCCCGAATTCAAATTGCAAATAATTAAACAAAACTCCCCCAGGAACGATGTTGGTATGGACGATACCCGTGGATTCGTCTAGCCGTGGAGTGTGTTTGTTGGTGGAGGGGGAGTAAATCTTTACTTTTATCGATTGGGAACCGCCACTAATGTGTTTAGCATGAAAGATATCAATAACTAATGGTCGTGAAGTAAACAGGAAGGGTGCATTTATCAAAATTTCATTTATCTCTGTTTTAAAAATCTGAGCTCTAGCATCGCTACAAATCACTGCTTCCCTCTGCGAAGGGACTATCTATTTAATTTTATGTTGTGTCATCACCTTCTCAAATAAGCGCCAGATCCGAGAGCACTATTGCCATCCTCATGCATTGTGTATAGCTAATGTTGGATGCATCATGACTGGATCTTTTCTACCATGAATTACAATGTTTAGTCGCTGCTTGAACTTTGGAGGTGCTCTGCATTTATGTTTTGCGGTCTCAAAAAGGGCTAGCGAGATACCACTATTGTCATATTATATCATGATTGTTTTGATAAAGTGTTGTCATTTGAGATGCTTTATTATTACTCGCTAGTTGCTTATGTCATTGATATGAGTTAATATAATTTTTAAGAGTTATTGTTGACATGGTTAGTTATAATCTTTGCTGAAAACCTGGGTGCTACTTAAGCTTATTTATGTAAACAAGAGCAAAAGAGTTCGTAAAAGTTTTTCTTTTTCACTTTTAGTTTATCAACTGAATTGCTTGAGGACAAGCAAAGGTTTAAGCTTGGGGGAGTTGATACGTCTCCATTGTATCTACTTTCCCTAACGCTTTTACTGTTTTTTTGGACTCTAATTTGCATGATTTGAATGAAACTAACTCGGACTGGCGCTGTTTTCAGCAGAACTACCATGGTGTTGTTTTTGTGCAGAAATAAAAGTTCTCGGAATGGAACGAAACTTTTTGGAGAAATTTTATACAATAAAAGAAAAATACTGGAGCCAAGAACCACCGGAGGGGGGGGGGCCCAGGGGGAGCACAACCCACCAGGGCGCGCCCCCCCTCCTGACGCGCCCAGGTGGGTTGTGCCCACCTGGTAGCCCCGCTGACCCTATCTCCGACGCTATAAAATCCTATTTTTGGAGAAAAAAATAGGGGAGAAAGAATTATCGCGTTTCACGGGACGGAGCCGCCGCCGCCTCCTGTTCTTCATCGGGAGACCAGATCTGGAGTCCGTTTGGGGCTCCAGAGAGGGGAACTCTTCGTCATCACCAACCCTTCTCCATCGCCAATTCCATGATGCTCCCCACCGGGAGTGAGTAATTCCTTCGTAGGCTCACTGGTCGGTGAGGGAGTTGGATGAGATTCATCATGTAATCGAGTTAGTTTTGTTAGGGCTTGATCCCTAGTATCCATTACATTCTGAGATTGATGTTGCTATGACTTTGCGATGCTTAATGCTTGTCACCTTGGGCCCGGGTGCCATGATTTCAGATTTGAACCATTTATGTTATCACCATTATATCTATGTTCTAGATCCGATCTTGCAATAGTCACCTATTACGTGTTATGATCCGTAAACCCCGGAGTGACAGTATTCAGGATACTTTCCGGTGATGACCGTAATTTAAGGAGTTCATGTATTCACTATGTGCTAATGCTTTGTTCTGGTTCTCTATTAAAAGGAGGCCTTAATATCCCTTAGTTTCCTTATGGACCCCGCTGCCACATGAGGGTAGGACAAAAGATGTCATGCAAGTTCTTTCCATAAGGACGTATGACTATTTACGGAATACATGCCTGCATTATATTTATGAACTGGAGCTAGTTCTGTATCGCCCTAGGTCATGACTATTATATGATGAATATCTTCCAACAAATTCACCGATCCAATGCCTACGAATTTTCCACATATTGTTTCTGCTAAGTTACTATAGCTATTGCTACTGTCACAACTGCTAATTTACCATTGCTATCATTGTTACCGTTACCGCTACTGTTACTACTGCTATCAAAACTATCATATTACTTTGCTATTGATCATCTTGCTGTAGATAATTAATCTCCAGGTGTGGTTGAATTGACAACTCAGCTGCTAATACTTGCAAATATTCTTCGGCTCCCCTTGTGTCGAATCTATACATTTGGGTTGAATACTCTACCCTCGAAAACTGTTGCGATCCCCTATACTTGTGGGTTATCACTCACCATGTATTGACTCATTCTATGTACCACGCGCACGGTAGCAACGGTGATTGTTCATCGAGAGGCAACCCAACACCGGCTGGCTACGTCTCGCACGGGGGATCGATCGGCTTCAGTAAGCAGCAGCAGTGGTCGATCGCTCGGGTTCAGTTAGCAGCAGCAGCGAAGGAATCGCTCGGGTTCAGTCAGCAGCGAATGAATCGCTCGGGTTCAGTTAACAGCCAAGGGATCGATCGCTCAGGTTCAGTAACGTAGCTAGTGCGATCGCTCGGGTTCAGTTAGCCAACACCTCGCACACACGCCCGTACACGAGAGAAAGGCACAAACCACAGTGCATCGCTCGGCCCCGACCACCCACCGTAACCGGGAACTCCCCAAAATTTTCCTTGCCCTCGCTTCTGCCATGATTTTTTTCCGTCATGGATGGCCCAAAGAATGTCATGCAGGTGCCTCTCCGGCCCTCCCAGGACGAAAAGCCCATTTTCTGTCATAGAAGTAGGAGCCCACCACATCTATGATGATATGTGTTTTTGTCACAATTATCTTCATAGAAGTGTCATAAGCATGACAGAAAAACTTTTTGTTCGGGCCAAAATGTCACGGATGTGTCTTTTTTTGTAGTGTTTATGTTGATAATCTTCTTGATGTTTTTTTTTGAAAATTGAGACAGTAGGAGAGTTTCCTACTGCATATATATTAGAAAAAAGGGGGGTGGTGGGTGTACATGGTATTACAAGAGAGGGTGGGGGGAGTTACATGGGGGGGGGGTTACATGGGGGGAGGTGGCTAGATAATAGCAGCAATAATCGTGGCCACTAAGTGTTTCTTATGTGGTGGTAGCCTATGGCTAATATCAGAAAAGTCCTTTTTGAAGCGTGTCCTCTAGGAGGCGACTGTTGGGGTCACATGTCGAAAGTAGTAGTTGTTGCGTTCCTTCCAGAGGCTCCATGCAGCCACCAAAAAGATGTCCATGATCATTTTACGCCCATGCCTCATTTTTAGGTGTGAGATCATATCCAGCCTGTTACTCTGCGTCGGTCAGTGAATACCCAAGAGATGCCAGCATGATCTACTGAAGGTGCAGCCAAAGAGCAGGTGCTCCACAGTCTCCTCAACGTGTTGGTTGCAAAGGAGGCAGTCTAGGTTGTCACCAATATTGTAGTGTCGCCTGCTGAGCATATTGCGTGTATTGAGTCGGTCAGATAGTAAGAACCAGCAAAACACCTTGATTTTGGGGATTGATTTGGCCTTCCAAAGCCATTTGAACCCATCATGGGCCTTCACGTCCCGGAAGACGAAGGTGTAGTAGGCAGAGGTCTTGAATGTCTGGGCTCCCCATGCACAAATCCATTTATCACTTGAGTCACACAGGGTGATATGAGAGACCTCCTGTTGAATCTGTCGCAGCTCGTCATGGGCTTGCATGGAGAGCGGTAGGTGAAAGGTTGCAGCCAAGTCAGTGGTTGCTAGGAACTCTCGAACTGAAATATCTTCATTGGCAGCGAAGGAGACCATCCAACGTATGCCAACTTTGGACGAAAGGTTATTACTGTTGGCTAACTGTGTGGTTGTGGAGTTGGGTGACGTGACAGGCCCATTCTCCCTTCGTAGTGGATAGTTGCAACACGGGGTAAAACGGAGACCATTTTGGTCGCATCCACGGGGACCTCTTTCCCCTTAATCACTGTTTGATAACCGGAGTGGGGAAGAAGGGTGGTGGCATATGGGATACAGAGATACCACGAGTATGCATGTATCTGTACCGGCTTCCCCCACAAAGAGAAACATGTAAAGTGGCTTTGGAATCCAAAGTAGCTTTGTGTTTAGGCACCGCCATAGATGCACACTAGTGGGGATTCCGGACCCCTGGGAACTCTTTTAATCATTTGCCTCGAGTCTAGTTATTTTACTTGTTATTTTTTCCAACTTATTTATTCACCTTTACACTTGCAACCTTATTATTATTTTTATTACTACTGTTCTGGATCACTTACAATTTCTAGGCACATTATTTGCACCTTGCAAAGGACCAGAGATTGATTCCTGTGCTCCCTGTGGGATCAATACTCTTACTTCGAAAAGGCTACAACTAAACCCTGTGCACTTGCAGGCTATCATCACACTCCTTTATTTTTTGATACTAGATATATTCAGAAGTCTGATCCTATTTTCAGATTTGAAAATTCATGGCTCTTGAGAGAAGGATTGATAAAATAGTGAGTGATGTTTGGAATGATCCAAACATCACTGGGAGTAGCATAGATAGGTGGCAGACTAAGTTTAGACTACTTAGAACAAAACTAAAAGGGTGGAACAAAAATATGAATGCATGATATAAGGAATTAAAAAAAGATATTCTATCTAGACTTGACATGATTGATAGACACTGTGAGACTTTTGGGCTGATAGCTAAATATAGGAAAGAACAGTTGGAGCTCAGAGATCAATTAGACAAGGATCTCCAACAGGAGGAAGCAAAATGGAAACATAGGGCTAAGGTGGATGAGATTTTGAAGGTAGATGGAAATACAAAGTTTTTTCATGCCAAAGCTAATGGAAGGCATAGAAGAAACAAAATCAGTAGTCTAGATCAGGAAGAGGGGAAGATTGGAGGTGATAAAAACCTGATGGATTACATCATTCATTTTTATAAAAAATCTCTTTGGCCCACCTGATGATTCTTCTGTTTCCTTATATATTGAGAATGCTAAGAAAATTTCCAGAGAACAAAGTGACAAACTGATTGAAAAATTCTCCTTGGAAGAAATTAAATATGTGGTTTTCAATATGGCACATGATAAATCAACTGGTCCGGATGGCTTTCCTGCTGAATTTTATCAGCATTTTTTGGACCTGATAAAGTATGATTTGAAAGCCTTATTAGATGATTTTGTAGATAGAAAAATTGACATTAGAAGACTGAATTATGGCATTATTACTCTGGTGCCTACGAGCAAAAATGCCAACCAGATTCAAAGATTTAGGCCAATTTGTTTGTTGAATGTGAGCTTCAAAATAATTACCAAAGTTTTGATGAATATGCTTAATTGGGTAGCTGCTGAAGTAATTTCTCCAATACAAACTGCATTTGTCAAAGGCAGATATATTATGGAGGGAGTGTTGATACTGCATGAAGCTTTAAACACCATTCACAAAAAAAAGAGTGCTTTACTCCCTAAAGTGGATTTTGAAAAGGCTTATGACAAAATTAAATGGTCATTTGTTTTCCAAATGTTCAAAATGAAAGGCTTCCTAGATAAATGGATTGATTGGGTTATGGAAACCATTAGAGGTGGTAAAGTTTGTGTTAAGGTTAATGATAATTTAGGGACCTTTTTCCCACTCACAAAGGATTGAGACAGGGTGACTCTCTATTCCCTTTGAATTTTGATTTGGCAGCAGATGCCCTAGCTATAATGTTGGACAATGCTAAGAGAAATGGCTTAACTGACAATGTTACAAATGGAGTAAATATGTTACAATATGCATCTGACACAATCTTTTTGATGCAAGATGATTATGAAAGTGCACACAACTTAAAGCATGTGCTTTGCTTGTTTGAACAAATGTCTGGCTTAAAAATTAACTTTCATAAAAGTGAGCATTTCTTATTTAGTAATGCCATTGAGAAGGCAGATGAATATTCCAGAATCTTCACTTGCCCTGTTGGTACTTTATCTATGAAGTATTTGGGACTCCCTGTAGATGAAAAAAGAATAAGAAACAAACACTGGAAGCCCTCTGAGGAGAAGATGGAAGGGAAATGTGAGAATTGGCAGGGGATTTCGTTGGCTAGTGCTAGAAGGATCACTTTGATCCAATCCTCACTGACTGGGGTCCCATAATTATGATTTCCTTCTATGGACTACCAATAGGGGTGTGCAAATGGATAGATTTCTTTAGAGCTAGACTATTATGGCAGGAAAGAAATGACAAGAAAAAAATACCATCTGGTAAAGTGGTCAGAGGTTTGTAGACCCAAGGACATGGGAGGTTTGGGGATTCAAAATCTGGATCTAATGAATAAAGCATTATTATGTAAATGGTGGTGGAAATTGTTTACTTCAGAAGGTCTCTGGCAGGATATATATAGTAAATACCATAAAAGAGAAAGCCTAAATATAGTCACAACCAGACAAGGTGATTCACAGTTCTGGTGTGAGATCTTAATACATAAAGAACTTTTTCTTTCCCTATGCAGATTTACTGCAGGGAATGAAAATAATGTTAGATTTGGGAAGATTGGTGGATAGGACCCACATCTTTGAAAAAAAGCTTTCCTAGACTTTACAGCATCTGTTTTGATAAAAACAAAACTGTCAAGGAGGTGTTGGAAAAAGGAATATATACAGTTCAATTTAGAAGGACCTTAACTGGCGACTCTCTTGAACTGTGGGAACACATCAAAGAGGGTTGTGCCTCTTATGCATTGACTGACAGGAGAGATGAAATCAAATGGAATTTAACTAAAAACGGTGTCTATTCTGTTAAATCTTTATATAGACATTTGACTGAAAATGGGATTAAATACCCACACCTCTTTATATGGAAGGCCAATATGCCTCCTACATTTAAAGTTTTCATGCGGTTAGCTATCAGGAATAGCATTCCCACTAAAGATAATTTGCTACGCAGAGGTTGGAAAGGGAACAAAAAGTGCCCGTTTTGTCGACAAAATGAATCTGTTAATCACCTTTTCTTTACCTGTTCAGTAGCTCCTATGTTGTGGAATGTTTTGAAATGTGCTTTCAATTTATCAGGTATTCCTGACAACTTGTATATAGTGGTTGGATCCTGGGTTAAAAAATTCAGTAGAGAGGAGAGAGGTTTGGTGATGGTGGGTATTTCTGCCATATGCTGGACTGTTTGGAAACTATGTAATGGTGTGATTTTTGATAATAACAAGGTGGTTGATCCTTGTATTCTAGTTAACCTTTTTTTGAAATGGCTTCATGATAGGTCAATTTTGCAGAAAAATCCGAAAGAAGTGAGCTAATGGCAGCAGAAGTGAGATAGGTTGGAAGAGTCGCATAGGAGGTGTTCATGGCGGCTCATGGCTGGTGTCTAGGTGCGAGAAGAATCACAACAGGATAAAAACTGCTGATATTATGCTCTCTGGGATGGTGGCTTTGTCCTGAAGGACATATCTGCGACCTTTTTCTCTTCTTAACCTGGGGATCCCTCTTTGTTAGTTTGTTTATGCTATGATGTAATATGTCTAGAACCTATCTCTCTAGTTGGTTACTCTGTTTGCTGGTTCTGGACCTGTATATGAGCCCATGCCTTAGGTCTGAGTTTGCCGGGGGAAGGTGTAAGGGAGGGAGGGATGGCTCCTACTCTTGCCTCTCTTTAGTAAACTTAGATGTGTGGTTAAGAAAATAATGTTTGTTCTATCGCTCTTTGTAAGACTTGGTGATTTCTAGTAATGGAAATCGGAGAGGCAAGCTCTCTTTATTCAAAAAAAAGTCAACTACAACAAAGCATACAAATAAACCAAAAAAGTTCACTCGATTGATCAATCGCCTCTTGTCATCGCCCGCGGATGTTTGACCACATGCTCGACGAGCGGCGGGGGTCGCTCTAGTTCACCATGGTGTGACATCGCAAGGGAGGGCGCCGGCTGCTACGTGCAGACTGTTCCATATGAATGCATTGCTGATGTCACCATCGTGCAGACTCACATCCTTCAAATGGTTTACTTGATTTCTCCGTTGTTGCTTTTTCGTTGCAATTATGAGATGAGGAAAGGCCGAAACATAAAAAGAAAATTGTCATAGTATATTCACCTACTCAAGCGAATGACTTATGTATCCATAAATAAAGCTACATATATGGTCATTGTCAAGGCAAATACCAACACACTATGAACATAATCATCTGCAAAAAGCTAAGGAAAAAAGTTTTCAAGTAATTCGCTTAACTTCCGGGTTGCAGT
This sequence comes from Thinopyrum elongatum, assembly GCA_011799875.1. Lineage (NCBI taxonomy): Eukaryota > Viridiplantae > Streptophyta > Magnoliopsida > Poales > Poaceae > Thinopyrum > Thinopyrum elongatum. Next base: position 475,251,644 of record CM022297.1, read on the forward strand.
TGGTCGCTTTTCTTCTTGGCTTCAGTTTTTGCGCCAATGGCTGGAGTTGGCCTCTTTAGATAGTTCACTTAACTTCCATTTTATGTTTTAAATAGTCCACTTAACTTTCGAGTTGCAGTGGTCAGTTGGTCTCTTCAAACAGTTCATTTGTCTTCCATTTTATGTTCCACTTAGTTCCCTTAACTTCCGGGTTGCATTTGGTCTCTGCGTCAATTGGCACAATGGGTCATCTACTACTTTATAATATGCACATATCAAGTGGGAGCTTCCTACATTAATAGGACTGCATGGCAATATAGTTTTCACCCCATTACATGTTTTGCCATGTGCGACTCGTATTGTCGTCAATTCACCAAATGGGGGAGATTGAAAGTGCAATTGTCACTCAATTATGATTTTGGTGTTGACCACAATACGATTTGCAAGAACTAATGTCGGTTACAAGTTTATCTCATGACATTGGCTTCTCTACTTGGTCTACGGACTTGGGTAAGCCCGTCTATTCAAAAAGGGCAAAAGACGGTGTTCTTCGGAGTCTTAGAAAGTTTTTCGGTTACTTTTCTAGCCATAGGAAATCCACACTATTAGGTAGTTGCAGAGATTAGGCAGTTGGAGAACTCAATCAAATTTCATATACAAATTTCCCTAGTTATTTCGGACTTCGGAAGGTTTTTTTCTCAAGTGTTGTTGGAGCCCCACCCAGAGGACTGGGTGCCCGAGTCCCTTGTGGTCCGGGTGCCATGAGGCACCAGAGAGGTTTGCCTTTGTCTGAGCCGTGTCTGGGTGCCCTGGGTCCCTGGATCTTCGGGTACCCGGAGCTAGTGCCCCGGCCCTGGACAGTATGGGTGCCCAGGGTCCTGCCCCGGCTATTCTGTCCGGTGCTCGGACCCTTTAGTCCGGGTACCCGGGGTTGCAGCTCTTTCCACTTGAGGGGTACAAATACCCCCTTCTTCCACCTCCTATCCCTAATCTTCCTCAAGCTTTTCCCCACCATTGCCAAACCAGAAAAAGCTCGATATCTCCATCCCCATCTACCCAAAATCTTCAATACTTTGGGGATTGGAGAAGATTCACCCGATCTACATTCCTACCAAACCAATTTGCGTTCGCCCGACTCTTTCATCTTCATCAACTTGTTACTGTTGGTTGTTTGGGCACCCTAGAAGGAAGAGGTCACCGCGAAGCCACATTCCATTATGGTGAAGCTTTGTGGTGGTGTTGGGAGCCTCCAATTTAGTTGTGGAGATTGTCCCAACCATGTTTGTAAAGGTCCCGGTTGTTGCCTTCAAGGTCACCGCTAGTGGATTCATGACACCTTGCATTGTGGGAGGGCGTGAGAAGAATTGGGTGAGTCCTTGGGACGCTTGGGGAGCATTGTGCCTCCCTAAGGCCCTGTTTGTTTGAGTTTTTGCTTCTGCTTTTGCAGCTTTTCCACTTTGACCAAAAAGCTATAAAAGCTCCTAAATAGGTGCTTTTGGAGCTTTTATGGCTTTTGATGAATCAATATAACAATATTTGGCTCCAAAAGCTATCTTTGTAAGAGAGGATGCCCGGAGAGATAGAGAAAGAGAGAGTCCCATTGATTCGAGCTAGGGAGAGAGAGAGAGAGAGAGAGAGAGTGTGTGTGTGTGAGAGAGAGAGAGCGAGAGTGCAGGGCTCGGACTCCCACATTAAACCTTCTCAATCCGATCTACATCAACGTGTCAGGGATTCGGAGAACCGACACTCGAGGGGCGGACGTGGCCGCAACCAGACCATAGTGCTCCCGAGGGGAGTACATGGAAGCATCACTGGCGGTATGGGGATCCCGACCGGCCGGAAGGCGGTGGTGCTGGGTCGCCCTTGGGCCGCCTTGGTCAAACATTATTCCCCCCTTTACCAACCTGTCCCACAAAAGGTCTGAAACCTAGAAATTATTATGCATTATAGTGGTATTTATTCATAAACCTGTCTATCATTGACTTATTTTGTATGTCGCAATTTGATTATTTTGTCTGACATAGCTATTAACTTATTTTCTATAACGAATATGTCGCTATTATTCGTATCCGTTTCGAATCGAGTAAACATGCGATATGTGTCCATATTCAAGTAACATTTGCTCTGCATTCGTATCTATAACATTCATATTCACATTTGTATCTATTTGTATGAAAATAGTAATGGGAAGAAGACCATTTTTTTAGAGTATGCAAATTGCGTGCCATAATTTTATAGAAGGCAGATAATATGTTACAAAATATGCCAGAAGCAAAACAAGCTACTCTCTCATAAAGATTTGAAAACACCTAGCTCCTGCTAATCTCCAAGTCTGAACCTCGTCAAGAATGTGGTTTAAAAATTGAGTGATATTGTGTTGCTGAGTCACATTACCAAACACCCTCGCTCGTTTCTTTGCTTCCACAGGCTCCAGGCAATAAGAATAGATAGTGTATCAAAACTCTTTCTGATTCGTTTCAGCAAAGCTTGGCGCACACGAAGCCGCCACTCCTCCAGGTTGTCCTCCACTGTGGGGATGCCGACATAGTCAACCAGTGTAGTGAAATATGCGTGCCACGCCTATCGTGCATAAGCACATTGCATAAGTATGTGGTCAAGAGTATCCTCTTCCTAGCAGCAAGTGAAGCAAGGGGACTAGAGTCTTGTAGCCCATGCCGGAATCGATGGTCGGAGGTCCAGACTCGGTATTAAATAGCAAGCCATATGAAGATTTTGCATCTAAGTGGCGGCCATCTTTTCCAGAGATACAGTGAGTAGTGGGCAAACGAATCATGCCCTCTCATAGCATTTTGTAGGTAGATTGCGCCGAGTACTGTCCAGTTGAACTCCACCTCCATGAGAAAATATCCGGGATAACACTATTTAGTTGTATGTTCTTAAGGACGGACCAAAGGTTCGAGAATTGTTGTAGACCTTGCGGACCGGCACCCACGTGGAAGAACACTATTCAATTGGCATCCGATCCGTTTTTCAGTAGGCCTATTCATGAGCAGCCCAACCCGACGAGCCTGACCCGAAAGCCCGACATCCGGTCTAGGCATGGGCTCAACTTTTTCGTTCGAAGCCTGAACAAAGGCCGAATGAGTTTTAAATCATTGTTTTAATTTAAAAATCGGTATAGTACTATATTTAAATAAACTGAAAGTAATTACTTTAAATAAGAATGTACTGTTCAAATGTTTCTGGCCGGGCCGAATCCGGGTTTGGGATTCTTGCTTCGGGCTTTGTCAAGCCCGGCCCATCCAGAGGGCATGATCTGGTTCTAGGAGGAATGCTGGCTTTGCAGTTGGGGAGTGTGGCCACGTCAGCGATCCGAGGCACTAACCCCTCCACCAATCAGCGCCCACCTCTCCTCCCCATAAAACCCAGCCACCACCCCGCTCCATTCCCCACATCATCTCAGTCCCCACCTTTCCCTTCCAGCAGACTCACACAACCCACCACCGAAGCTCCCAATCCCACCCGAAGCGGCAGCCATGGCCCCCAAGGCAGACAAGAAGCCGGCCGCCGAGAACAAGGTCGAGAAGGCGGCGGAGAAGACCCCCGCGGGCAAGAAGCCCAAGGCCGAGAAGCGGCTGCCGGCGGGCAAGACGGCGTCCAAGGAGGCCGGCGGCGAGGCGAAGACGAGGGGCCGGAAGAAGGGCAGCAAGGCCAAGAAGGGGGTGGAGACGTACAAGATCTACATCTTCAAGGTGCTGAAGCAGGTGCACCCCGACATCGGCATCTCCTCCAAGGCCATGTCCATCATGAACTCCTTCATCAACGACATCTTCGAGAAGCTCGCCGGGGAGTCCGCCAAGCTCGCCCGCTACAACAAGAAGCCCACCATCACCTCCAGGGAGATCCAGACCTCAGTCCGCCTCGTCCTCCCCGGCGAGCTCGCCAAGCACGCCGTCTCCGAGGGCACCAAGGCCGTCACCAAGTTCACATCCTCTTAGACTGACGCTGCGTCGCTTGTTGTGACAGATGTAGTTGGCTGCTGTTGTCTCCTGTTAGTGGTCGCTGACTCTGCCTATGTATCTGCAAGTAGTGGTAGGAGTGGTCGTCTGTGTGCCAACGCTTCGTTGGCTAGTTGGTTGTGAGAACTGAAGTTGCTAATCTATCTGAATGTTACTGTTTCAAGTAGTACTTTTGCTGAATTTCATGGGAATCGCTGAATGCTTGCTGTCGCCTCGTTGGTAGTAAGAACTGAATTCTGTGGTGCAAACGGAGATTCAGAAATAGTGATGCATCTCTGTATTGGTGAATTTGATTTTTACTAGGGGCTTAAGCTAATCTCTGCCATGTTTGTGCTTTCATTTCTTAGCAATGCAAGTCAAGTTTGCAGGTTCCTATATGGCTATATTGGTGATGCAAACAGAGATTCAGAAATAGTAATGCATTTCTATATTGGTGATTTTGATTTTTACTAGGTGCTTAAAAAATCTCTGCTAAGTTTGTGTTTTCATTTCGCAACAATTCAAGTCGGTTTGCAGATTCTTGATCCTCCATTATGTTCCATTTCTGCATTAGGTGCAGAGCCTAGTCTTGTTCAGTCGCCCGGGCTAGTCTTGTTCAATCCTCCATCATTGACTTAGCAAATCAGCAACAGCTTGGTGTTATACATTAGCATATTACTCTGGAAATGGCAAATGTAAGTTGTTTTCTAGAAAAAATGACATGCAGGTTGCCGTCCATTTCTTGTACGAGTGTGCACGGAGACGGTGTGAAGGCGCAGCGGTGGTTTCCGCCCGCGTCGTCGTAGCCTGCAGAATCTTCGCCACAGCGTGATTATAGTCGCCAACAAGCTAAAGCAGATGGAAACCGATGGATGTAAAACAGAGCATACAAGTGTCAAGACCACACTAGGAGGCATTAATTTGGTCATCTTTTGCTTGCCCATGAATTGCTTTAGAACGCAGAAAGAGACATCACCTTTGCCAATTTTCAGCTGCCAGTTTTGTAAATCTCTGTCAACCAAGAATTACCAAAATCTGAGTTGCTAGATGTAGGCATGCAGCCTCTCCTTTTTCTTAATCTTGGATTACTTCATATCTATTCCTTAAGCGCATGTGTATATAGGCATGCTGAAACAGGAGTGATGCAGATTAAGGAACTGGACAGACAGGGTGTAGTAGGGAGAATCATGTAAACCACCGAGTGGCAGACATCACAAGAACTCGTACAGATTAATAAAATTATGTGATGACAGGATTTTTTTTTCAGGGGAATGTGATGACAGGATTTGATAAATCGACCACAACAACTCGAATGTGTGACAGAGAGTTTCAGGGCCATATACAACCCAAAATCCATCAAATAGTTTGTCAGGTTTGGACGGTTGTTGAATCAAAGAAATGCTGCTGCTCCCATTCGCTCCATCATGGTTTACACCAAACTTACCAACTAGTCATCGTCGTCAAGGACGTTGCGACGCCTCTGAATCTGTTAAACATACTAGAGTCAGCATGAAAGGCAAAGGGGGATAAAGCTGATTGCATTTCTGCTGGATATTTTCCAGATGCCTAACATATCAACGCACAACTATATGGCCCAGGGAGACGATGCACACGCACACAAGTTGAATCAATGGCGAGGATGGCGGTCGACGTGCGCTGGTGGGCCCTGTTCGTGGCGGACATCGAGGCCGCGCGGTGGATCTCGTTGACCGACGGCGTGATCTGGCTCCCACGAGAGGCGCTCCGTCTCGTGCTCAACGAGCGCGGGGGAACGGTGGACGCGCGCTTCCTCCGCGAGGGTGAGTCGATCGATATTGGGGATATCGTCTCGTTTCCCTGTCACTTTGCTAGGGTTCAAGATAGGATTCCGGTGACGGGCACCATTGATGTGAGCTCGTCGGCGTGTGGCGGAGTTCCATCGTCGTCAGGGGATGCGGTGGCGGTGGATCACGGGCGCGAGACCCGCGGGGTGCACCATCTTCCGCCTCTGACTGGGGGGCCAGGGATCCTAGGGCGTGGACCGGTCCACCATGACCCTGATGTTTGCCACGTGGTGCAAGAGAGATCGGACCGCCATGGATCTCCTGTCCCTAGGGTTTCCCTACGTACCACGGATATAAAGAGAGACGCGAGGACCCCCTCCCCCATTTTGTATCTTAGCGAGAGCCTATCCCACTTCTGGGACGCGCCGTCGAGAGCTAGATCTAGGGTTCACCAGTCTTTCTTGTGCTGGGAGGGCAAGATACGCGGCGATTGTCACTCGTTTGCTCAAGTTACTGCCTCTTCCCCGCCTCCTCTTCCTTCCGCGGGCGGCATGAGGGGAGATGGGTTCAGCGCTGGGCGGCACGGGCGGGGAGCCGGGCGTTTCGACCGCGGCGGCGGCCGTGGCCGTGGCCTCAACGTCAACGTCTGGAAGCGCAAGACGGAGATAGGGGCCTCCTCGATGCCGAGAGGCTCTGTATCTGGTGATGCGGGGTTCGAGAAGTGGGACAAGGCTGCCGGAGGCAAGCAGATTGCCCGTCCGCACCAGGAGCGGCGGGGGATGGATGAAGGGAGCAAAAATGAGTCGCGCGGGGCTGATCCTACACCACCTCGACCACGCGATCTTCCTGTTCATGCTGGTAACACTGCTCCCCTTCCCGAACCCTGTCAGATAGGGGTGGGCACTTCAAAACCGAAGACCGAAAAACCAAACCAAACCGAACCGATTTAACCGATTTGTCAGTTTATTCGGTGTTCGGTTGTATGGTTCGGTATGAAATATGGTCGCTATTCGGTGTTCGGTGTCATGTTCGGTTTCCATCGCTAAGAAACCGAATTCACCGAAGAAACCGATCTGTCCGTATCCTAGTTTGGCTAGTTACCATAAATGCAAGCGCAACAGCCAGCAGCCGAGTTAATGTGCTGATCAGCCTAACCCAATAGCTGCTCCACAATCATATATTTAACTAATATATGTTTTCCTAACGAAAACTAATATACGGTTGCCACGACATCCGGCCGGCCGGTCACGTATACTTCCCTGGCTTCGTCAAGTTCGAATGTGTTAAAACATTCTAAAATGAAAGTTCTTATATGTCAATATACGTAACACCATACAATGCTTAGTTCCAATCTCACAATTATACTGACACCATGCTAATGATTAGTTTAATTCATTTGGAATATTTTATCTTTGTTTCGGATGCAACGATGGTCAAAGAGAACCCCGTAAAAAAAATGATGGTCAACGAGCTAGTGAATCCCCGGAAAAATATAGTTGGTGAAGAAAAGTAAATGTGCGTATGTATGTCTCATGGATCTAGTTATTTTGTGCATTCTGTACAATGCCCACACTACACATTAGTCATGACACTTAGACTGATGGGTGCATGTAATTCGGTTTTTTGGTTAACCGAATAAACCAAACCGATATATTTCGGTTAATATGGTTCGGTGTCTAAATTTTATGTAACTATTTCGGTGTTCATTTTCTCAAAACCGAATTTATAGAAAACCGAATAAACCGAACCGAATTAACCATATAAACCGAACGCCCAGCCCTACTGTCAGATATGCAATCTGAGAGGGCATCCTACTGCTAGATGCCCACAGGCATTGTGTGATAGATGCAAGAAGAGAGGACATCTTGCTGTGATTTGCACTGAGTTTCTGCCATGGGAGCATGCCCCTGTGATGTGTGCGTTTCAGGGTAAAGGGCAAGGGTTTTTCTATATTCCTGATTTTAGCATTGATAGGCAAGCTAGGGAGAGAATCTATAATGTGGTTGTAACTATGGTGGAGGGGTCAGCCCAAACCAAAGACATCACTTTCAGAAGATACAGATGTGGACTCTTCCCTGCTTATTGAAACTATGGTAAAAGAACATGAGCTGCTGGGAGAGGGGAAAGGCCAAGACACATTAAACTGGATTGTGTCTACACCTCTTGTTGTGCCACAAAAACTGCTGGAGCCTGTGATAGTGACTAAGGAGGTTCAGGTAAACAACACACCTGCAGCCTATCGTTCTCTATCTTATGCTGCTATGGTTTCTAATTCTGCTCAGATTGTAGAGATGAAGGACGACGTAGACTCAGGTTTGAAGATGTCCAGTGACTATGTGGTACAGTTACCTTCTTCTGAGTGTGGCGATGAGATCATACTCACTCCTCCACTTGCGCATGAAGCAGCCCTGAGATCCAGCAAACGTAATACGCATGAGGTGCATGAGAACATTGAAGACAAGGCCATCCGTCTCGCTCAACAGAGAGACCTGGGAGGCAAAATCCAAAAACCCTGCAAAAATTCCTTTGATGCTTTATCAAATACTGAATTGATGAATAGAGCTGCGAGGATGGGTGTTATCATTCCTGACAATGATTTTACCTATGTAAATGTGCTTAGAGAACTTGAAAAGGTTAGGGAGAATTTAGATGAAAAATAAAAAGGGGATAATTCTTGTGACTATGATGAGGATATTATAGTTACTAATGGCCTTGGCAAAATAGCCCAGGTCAATTTGACCTGGTTAGACCAGGAGGAGGCTGTGCATGAGTTGATCTCTGCTAGCAAACAGAAAAAAGGAAAAACAAAGAAAAAGTCCACTGTTAAGCTCTCTAGACCTGTGACTAGAAGCCAGAAAAAAGTAAACCCTTTAAAGGAACTTCGCTGTAGCCCTCCTATGCCTCCTGGTAGGGCTACTCGGTCTTAGTTTCATAAAAAACATTCCAAATGAGAGGCCTCATTTGGAACTATAGGGGGGCAGGCAAGAAAGGAATGGCCACGTGCCTCTCTGACCTGATAAGTGATCATTCCCTGGATTTCATTGGTTTGCAAGAAACTATGAAAAAAGACTTTACTCCTAAATGCCTTAGAAGAATTGACCCTTTTGGCCTGTTTCATTGGGAATGGATCCCATCTGTGGGTAAATCTGGTGGCACCTTGGGGGGGAGGGGGGGGGGGGTTTAGACAAGACACTATGGATATTACTTCCTGTAGTAAAGGTAGATATATTCTACAGTTGAACATACATGACAAGAAGAAAAAAAGGACCGGGGGCTGCTGGTGGTCTATGGTTCAGCCCATGATGAATTCAAAGAAGAATTTTAGGTGGAATTGGCTGATATGTGTGGTAATATGAACATACCCTACATTGCGGGGGGGGGGGGGTGATTTCAATATCCTCAGACATGAAAACGAGAAGAATAAGAGGATGAATAGCAGTAAATCTACTGATCTTTTCAACTCCATCATTAATGCTCTCGCTCTTAGGGAAATTCACACAAGTGGGGGTAAATATACCTGGACGAACAACCAGGCTCACCCCACAATAGAAAAATTAGATCGTATCCTGATGTCTAAGAGCTGGGAGGATCTATTCCCTATGGTGTCTGTTAGGAAGCTGGTTCGTGAAATCTCTGATCACAATCCCCTTTTACTCTCTTTTGGTGAAGAGGGGCGTGAGGCTCCTAAACCTCATGAGTTTCGTTTTAATCTTGCCTGGATTAAAGATGAGATGTTCCTTCCCACGGTTAGTAGGACCTGGACAAGGAAAGTTTATTCATCTGATCCTATTGACACCTTGAATATCAAATTGAAGAGATTCAAAACTTACTTTAAAGGGTGGGGATCTAATAAATTTGGCCACGACAAGAGAAGAAAAGAAGAGCTAAGGGTTGAACTTACTATGCTAGAAGAATTAGAAGAGAACGGCCCCCTATCCCTTGAACTATACAGTATTAAGATAGATGTGAGCACGGAGCTGCACGAGCTGTTGGTAAATGAAGAGATATTTTGGCTGCAACAGTCTCACGCACGCTGGTTGTTGAAAGGCGATCTCAACACTGACTACTACCACAAAATTGCTAATGGTCGTAAAAGGAAAAATACAATCCACTCCCTTAAAGCGGGTAATGTGGAGATTGAAGGCACAGATAACACTACAAAAAAAGACACATCCGTGACATTTTGGGCTGAACGAATTTTTTTCCTGTCATGCTTATGACACTTCTATGACGATAATAGTGACAAAAGAATGTATCATCATAGATGTGGTGGGGTCCTACTTCTATGACAAAAAATCATGACCGAAAATGGGCTTTTCGTCCTGGGCGGGCCGGGGACGCACCTGCATGACATTCTTTGGGCCGTCCATGACGGAAAAATCATGGTAGAAGCGAGGGCGAGGAAAATATCGGGGAGTTCCCGGTTACGGTGGGTGGTCGGGGCCGAGCGATGCACGGAGGTTTGCACGTTTCTCTCGTACACGTACGCACGTGTGTGTGAGGCGTTGGGCTCTAACTGAACCCGAGCGAGGCGTTCGCTTACTGAACCCGAGTGATTGCACTAGCTACGTTACTGAACCCGAGCGATCGATCCCTTGGCTGTTAACTGAACCCGAGCGATTCCTTCACTACTGCTGCTAACTGAAGCCGATCGAACCTGCTGCCTCTTGATGAACAGTGACCGTTGTTGGGTTGGATGAACAGTTCCCGGTGGGGGTTGGATGAATAGGACCCCGTGGTAGTAGTAGGCCGTTGTCGCTGGATGAACCGGACCCCGGCCGATCGAGGAGGCCGCCACACCCGAGCCGGTTGGAGTTGGATGAACAAGACCCCGTGGAGGGCTGGTTGAACAGTAGCCGATGGAGGCTGGATGAACAGTAGCCCCCGTGGATGAACTATGTCTGGTGGAGGCTGGAGGAAGTCGACGGTGGATGAACAGTAGGAAGTCGACGGTGGATGAACAGTAGCCCGTGGAGGCTGGAGCGAGGCACTAGATGGTGGATGAACAGTAACCCGTCGAGTCCCATTTTGCGGTACGCCAGACCCCTCCCGATGAACATGACCCTGTTTCGACCGTAGGCGCTCCAACACAAGTCCGTTTCCTCCGTTTTGCGGTACGCCACACCCCTCCCGATCAACAGCACCCCGTTTTGACCGTAGGAGCTCGAACACAGGTTCATTTCCTCTGTTTTGCGGTATGCCAGACCCTTCCCGATGAACAGGACCCCGTTTCGACCGTACGCGGTCGAACAGAAGGCCGTTTCCTCCGTTCTGTGGTACGCCAGACCTCATTTCGGCTGTTCCATCTAAGCCGATAGGCTCCCGATGAACACGACGCATTCCGTTGCCTCCCGATGAACACGGCCGGGACTAGGAGCACCGTTCCGACCCAGCCGGTTGGCTGCCGATGAACAGGACGCCTTCGCTGTACGCGTTCGAGACTCCGCCCGTATGTACGTACGTAGCCATTTTTACTTTCTTGCAGCGTGGCTGTAGGTACGTGTACACGATATAGACAGGACTACCTGAACAGCTACCGCTCCTTACTGGGCCATGGTTCATCATGGCAGAAAGACCGATGGACCAGTATGTACGTACACGTTTGCGACCAGAATGAAAACGCTACGTACGCTTCGACCGGGTGGGTCCTGTCTGTCAGGGAGGATAAGGAGGCACTTCCTTGCGTGCGAAAATATTTATGGTGGGTCCGAGCTGACAAGGGGAGGATTCTTTTTTTGCGCGTAATAAGGAGGCACTTCCTTGCGTGCGAAGATGTAGCTGGTGGGTCCATCTGTCAGCCTCACCGCGTATAGTCCTCTTCTGATGGCTGTCGTTCGTTGACCATGCCGCGCGGACAGCACCCAGGCGGTGGACAACGGTGAGGCAGGGAACGACGCGGACCCTGGGAACACGTAGAGGGTAGTACGAGGGTTGACTGGTTCGGCTGTGGTGTGAGGCTGCCGTTGCCGCAGAATAACAGGGGGTGTGGGTGAGTAGAGGGATGGCCTGGCCAGCGGTGGGAGTAGTAGGGGGCGGTGAGGCCTGCGCGGAAGCACAGCCAGCCACGGGAGGCAGGAGCATGCGATGGTTTGGACGGCTGGAGCAAGAAAATCAAAGGTTGAAGAAGCAGGACGACTGTTGGATGTTAACAATCCAACGGTCACTAGTGATAGAATCGTTTGTTGACTAAGTTGACAAAGCCCTGCGTACGCGTCAACTTAGTAGGGCCACAAGTCAGCCTCCAAATCTGGTGGGCCCCAGCTGTCATGGGGAGCAATTGTTATTTTTCGCTTAATAAGGAGGCACTTCTTTCCATGCCAAGATATAGCTGGTGGGTCCCAGCTGTCATGGGGATGATTCATTTTTTTGGTGTAATAAGGAGGTACTTGCTTGCGTGCGGCCATGGACAATGTGGGTCCCAACTGTCAGCCTCTCCATGTACATCCCTCTTCCGACGTTTCTTGACAACGTTGACCATGCCGTGCCGAGAACACCAATGCGATGGACGACGGCGAGACCTAGGAAGGGAATGACCCAGAGGCGGCGAAGCCACAGCAGTGGTGGGATGTGGGTGAGTAAAGGGATGGCCTGGCCAGCGATGGGAGTAGTAGGGGGCGGTGAGGCCTGCGCGGCAGCACAGCCGGTCATGGGAGGCGGGAGCAGGCGGTCCTGCCGGCGCTGGATTTGGCAGCTGGAGCAAGAAGATCAGAGATTGAAGAAGCACGACGGCCGTTGGATTGACATCCAACGGTCACTTCTGCTAGAATCGTTTGTTGACATATATAATAAGTAAAAAAATCTTGCATACACGTCAACTTAATAGGCCCACAAGTCAGCCCATTCCCTATTTTTTTAACAATTTACAACTCATTTGCAACTTCTTATGCAATTTATTGCAGTCCGTTTTCTTTTTGCTGGCCAGGGCCAGGGTTAAAAATTTAAACGAAATTTCACATATTTCGGTTGGGTCCAAACTATTTTTAATACCGAAATGTCGAGCCAGATTTAAAGTACTTTGAAGATATATTTAAATTAGGTTAAATCCCAGTGAAATTGAAATCTGAAAATGTGAAAAAATTCAGAAATTTGAAAGTAATTGCCAATTTGTCGTGTGTTTTTTAGATTTACAGCCCATTTCATATTACTTTTAAGATTTGCAGCCATCTTGAAAGAGTTGCAGCCCAGCAGGGCGGAGAAAAATAAGTAGGCCTGGGTTGGGTATGCCTGGATTGGGTATTCTTCAGAAAAAATAAACTAGGCTAGCCATTTTCACAAAGAAAAAATAGCTGGGCTGGTCATGTGGTGAACGTAAAATAGAAGCCTGGGCTAGACGGGCCACAGCCCAGTTGAAACCCTGCTCTGTCTCAACAATAACAAAAAAGGGAAAATTTTGCTTTTGCCACTCTAGATTTGGCCAATTTTCCTTATGCCATTCTAGATTTTGACCTTTGACTTTTGCCACTCTTAGCTTTTGATAATTATCACAATTGCCATTCCGTGGCAAAAGCAAAATAAATTTATTTCATTTTTGCCACTCTTAGCTTTTGAAATGTATCACAATTGCCACTCTGAAAATTTTGCTTTTGAAATAGCTGGGCTTTTGAAATGTCGACATAAACATTATGTTGTGACCAAGCGCAAGTCTGACAAGTATAGGAACAATAGAACTGGGCAGTTTCTGTTTCAAGAAGATCACAGCTGTAAAACTGTGTATAAGCAAGAGTTTATGAACAACATATATAACAGAAAACAGCTCATACCATAAGTTTCTTGACATAGTTGGACCTGTTCAACGTGTGCACCAGTGGCACACATATCCCACGTGGCCTTACACCATTGAAACGCCCCACAAGGACCTCAAGACGATCAATAAAGTGTAGGAACTGGTGGATCTCGTCCCAGTCAAGTTCAGTGCCATCAGTAACAGTCGAGTTCTTATAGAATAACAAACGAGTAGTGTGCTGGACTTTGAAATAACCTACACGTGCCACCAATTATAAGAAATATTAGTTAGAAGTAGCATCTTCGTGAGAGAAGGGAATCACAAATTGTTGCTACTTCTAAAGTCAAATCGTGATTAGTTAGACAGAATAGGTGGATTAAGAAGTAATCGAGGCAACATGCAAGAACCAGATACAAAACTAACATGGATGAACTACTGGAACGACGTCGGGGTGGAAGATCACAGTGAAGATGAGACCAGGTTCTGCTATTTCCATCAACATTCATGCGCCAACTTTCAGTCCGTAACACTTGAGAAAGTTTATCCAAGTTCGGCCATAAAAAAAGCAGTAATGTTCTTGGTTCATGAATCCAACTGGGAACTTATATCCATGGCTTGTCTTCAATGTGACCATTAGACTGGTGTATTCAGTTATGGCAAGGCCGACCATCTTGAGTACATGTGTTCTGGCAGAGCAAGGAATGCACTGCAGGAAAAATAATATGAAAACACAGTGTATTCGCTATCCAAGTCTAGAAATAATTTCCTCTTTCATGTTAGTGTTGACCATGGTACTAGTACCTTTTATCCAAATATAGCAATCCAAATGTCCAAATTAGTCGACAGCATGTTCAAAAAACCCCAACCCTCCCGGATAGAAAAGAGGATTCTAGGAACATACTGTGCGCGTTTTAAAATCCCGTGTTAGGATGAGAAGGAACAAGTGTGGCATCTCGCCGAGGGCGCAGAAACCTGTAGGATCCTCGCACTTTGGGCACTGTGAATGAAACACACTAGATTCACTAGGAAGAAAAATGCATCAACGGCGGCGGCTGCCATCCTAGGATTACCCGCGACCAAGGGACTAGGATTTATCGGGGATGGATGAAGAATTCGTACCTGGTTCTCCATGAGAAAACCCTACGCAATAGCCGAGAGGAGGTTTTCTCTGAGCAAGCAGACGAGGGAGAAGGGGATTCAGGCCCAGTGAAATATTGCTGCTTCGTCGGTCCAGCTTACTGCTAAAGCTGGAAAGGTGGTTTTTTTGTGATTTGATGGCTCATTGGGCATTACTGCGGCGCTACGACCGAGGTGAGTCTACCGTGCAGTTGTGCACTCTAATTTGGTGCATGGTACGTGGACCCCATTGCCGGATGCCCCGCATATCAGCGAAAGGAAGTAGAAAGGCAGGAGTAACTAGTTACACATAAATATATTTTTGATAGAGAGATACTCCCTCTGTAAAGAAATATAAAAATCTTTTATATCACAACTTTATACATAAGAAAAATCAAGGGGAATATATATAACATAATATGGGGGTTCATATGAGAATATAATACCTAGATAGGCTGACGGTTCTGGACTTTGGGCCACAAACCGGTGGGCCTGCATGTTTGGGGGCCCATGTGTTCTAACTCAGCGCATTTCATATTGCAAGCGATTGGTACGGCGCTGGTTTTAGATGCTGTCGCAAGGCGAATACAGAAAATTAAATAAAGTAGGGCAACTGTTAGAATGAAATCTAACGACAGTTCCTAACCAACAATTAGAGTTGCAATTCTTTCATGATATCCTACGTGATAAATAATACTATCGTACTACTTCTACACACAGGACACTTGTTTCACCATGCCATATTATTACATCAAAAGCTCTCGGAGGATAGACCAGTTCGGCAGTTGTGTGCTGCTACTGAAGAATTTCAAAGTTGATTAGGACCAGCTCTCCTTGCCGAGAAAGTTCAATTTTGACATCATCCCCTACCGCAAGATTTGATAGAGTTTTGAACCTTGACCATCCTTTAGCGTCAATCATCATGCGACCATCCTTTGTACTTACGGTATATTGAGCAGGTTCATTCACACCAAGGCTGCGCATGGTAAGAGAAACTTGGCCACAGTCGCCCGGATTATTGAACGACTCCCTCGTTGCTCTAGGAATTCCCTATTTGCAAACAAGAAGACATACACAAACAGTTAGATCAACACAGTGAATCATGTGAAACAACATGGAAAGAAAAAAGAACGAAGCACTTGGGCTGCCAATGCTTACCAAGAAGGTGGAGATGTCGGTTTTTGTAAGGACTTTGGTATATGTTGTGCAAACTGCAGCCCAGTCTATTGCCGGTGCAAGTGCTGGTTCCGTTGCCGCTGCACGGGCCAGAGCAGATGCAAGTGCAACTTCAAGTGTTGGTGCAGGTGCCGGAGCCATTGCTGGTGCCCGTGCCGGTGTGACTGGTAGTGCCGCCGCTGCTGTCGGAGATGGTGCTCCTTGTGGAGCTGGTGCCCGTGTTGGAGCAGGTGCCCGTGTCGGTGCCCGATCCTCCGGTAGATCGGCCTGATCCGCTGACGCGGTCGATGCCCAATCCTCTGGTTGGAGTAGGTACCAGTGCTCGATCCGATGCTGAAGGTGGTACCGACATGCGAGACAGCAGCGATCGTCTCTGGTCTGCTATGGTTTCATACTTCAGCTTTCTAACTTCACTAGGCTCTGTGACCATGATCCAGTCTTTTTCTTCACTTCTTTTAAACGCGAGGACTAATTGTGGCGTGTTTGTTAAAACAAACTGTAGTTCATCATAGGGCTTCAGATTGTACTCAGATAACAGACTGATCCAATTGTGTCCAGTAATATAAGTGATGGACAGTGCCTTCGTTACTGACACGACATAAGAAGTGAAACCTGCAAAAATAACCATCATAGAGCAAACCAAACGGTTTATTCTATAACGAATGTCACATGGCAAAACCCGCATCGTAAAATTGCAGTAAAAGTAAGAAAACATGACAGTAAATCAATAAGATTTAGACAGTAAATCAATAAGATTTACTTGATGTGACATGAGTGAATCCTTACCAGGATATCACTATGTTCAAGTTGTAAACTGAAGGTTGATCGTCTAATTACGGGTGGCATGCAGGGCCCGCACTTACTCCCACAAGCAGGACAGTCCAAAGGTGGTAACAACTCGTATGGAGCGAACATCCATGGGATTGGAAATCCTGGTGGATGCGGTAAACCCTGCAATGCATACATATATTGGAATGTAACCATAATTGATAAACCGTCCTCACAAAAAAGATGATTTGAATACTTTAAAATGTACGGACTGAATTGAGTGGACAAACATTAACATAGACTGTTCTCAGGATTCACCACACAACAAAAGCGGCAGTACTAAACCATACAGGGTTCACACACACAAATCAAGTACTGAACAATATTACTTACTATAGACAAGCAAAGTTGCACTAATTAAACTCTGCAGACTATAACTCTGCAGACTATTTCTTGCCACCGACTTACGGGATGTACCCCACATAACTGACTAGGCCATGGACTTCGTGAGAGATGTCTACCGGCACCATCGCCATCTTGTCAACCTTGGAGAACCTAACAGAGTGGTCTTTCCACTCATAAACATGACGATGAAGACAGTCCGCATCAGATTTGTCGAGAAGCTTTACAAGAACAACACCCTTCGTAATCGAAGGAATAGCTAGGAAATTGTTGTGGTGAAGTACACCCTCGAGAACACGCCTGACAACAATGCTACATGAAAACATTTGTTCACGACACGTGGCGACAAGGACACAACAGCTGGATAGTTTAGTAGTAGAACTCATCCTCAGGTCTTCCAGTTCACACGGCATGACTTTGAGAACTTCATCTCCACCGCGGACCTGGTTCTAATTCAAACAGAAACCAAATATTTTATTACTACCTCCGTTCAGAAATATAAGATGATTTTTGATATTTTACTCCATATAAGACTAACATATACGCACAGAAATGAGTGAACAAAGACACTAGAACATGTCTTCAAAGGCATGAGAGCAGAGGGATTACTTGCAATATCCATAACACAAGTTACTGAGGCTACTATACTCTCTTCAAAGGCATGAGAGCTAAAATCTTGCATTTCCTACAGCTAGCATTGATGTTCATAAAGTAGTTGAAAGTAATCTATAAGAAATCAATGTTATGTGCAAAAATCATATGTATGTCAACCTCTCGCATGTTTTGGTCAAAAGAGCAATTTGGAACTGTCATTTGGCACACAAAAATCACATGCAAGATCACCCAGAAAGTTGTACTACTAGTACTAGTACTGCGTGTTAGATGAAAAAACACGATCAAGATCGCCAAAAAGATCGTCAAGAAGAGATATTACCTGGACTGGCTTAACGAGGGGTCCCGGAGAGGGGGGCTTGGACAGGGCGATGGCCTTGAGCTTGTCTGCGGTAGTCCCGGCGGGGTGCTTGCGCTTCTTCGTACCCTGAGCCTCGACGGTTTTGGCCAGAGCCATAGACATCACTTCGGCCGGTGCTCCAGGGTCCATCAAGAAACTGTCAAATAGAAATAAAGTAAAAGAAACCATAATCACAAACCAAAAATAAGAACAGAGAGGGAGTTATAGGATCAGTCGGGGGGTTGCAAGACCGGCCTTGGCCAGAAGCAACATCATTGATGCGCTCACCTTTCCTTCTTTGGGAGAGAAGAACAATGGCAGAAGCGCGTTGGGGTTTTCTTGAAGAAATGAGGAACAAGATGAGGGAGAAGCGAGTTGGGGTTTTCTTCAAGAGAGGAAGCTGAGGGAGAAGAGTGAAATGATGGTTGCTTTGTCCATACAACTTACTGCTGGAAAGGTGGGGGTTTTGTGATTTGATGGCTCATTGGGCATTACTGCGACGCTTCGACCGGGGTAGTCTACCGTGCAGTTGTGCACTCTAGTACGGAGTAATTTAGTGCATGGCAAGTGGACCCCGATGCTGGCTGTCCCACACGTCGGCGAAAGTGAGTAGCAAGGTTCCCGACGACCGTCGAGGAGGATCCGCACGGTAGAGCGTGTCCACTATTTCTGAAAACAAAAATGATTACAGCGAGCATTTCCACTCTTACGACGGAGGAGTGCGAAACACGGCAGCCACTTGAACACACAGTACTCCTACTACTAGGCATGTGTAGTGGTTCATACGTCAGTACCATAATATTGTTGCTAGTGTAGTAAGATATGACGATAAAAAATGATGTTGTGCGCATGTCAACGGTAATGTAACATGCCCCTTTTTTGACTGTCCGGTCGAGAATGAACGGTGAGATCAATGTTAACAGAACTAGGTCTACAACGCATGAAAAGTACGGTGCTACAGTACTCCATGGAACATGAACCATATGAAGCACAAATCAGTGTTAGGTAGGGTGTATGAAGGGTCCATGGGAGCAAAAGTTCCCTTCTCGACCCACTTTTGGGTGTTTGGCAGAGTGCATGAAGGGTACATGAGTCCACACTAGGTTAACACAAATACACTAGGAGCATGCAGAGCATGCATGAAGAGGGGTGCTGAGAGGAGCATGCACGAAGAGGGAACAACTATATTGAGATGAGAATGCAACCAAACACACCCGCACGCTTTGTGCTACAGTGACTGATCTGCACCGTCTGAGTTTGATCCAACGGTCATGTTGCGCCGAGAAATCCCATGCAGAGGACGCCTAAACACCACCGAAGTCCCTCTGCTTCTCGAGGCGCACGACGTTGGTGATGCAGGGTGCCACCGCCCGCAGAGCCCTCTCCCGGTCGACGGGAGCCAGCTCGTCAAAGACGACGTCCAATGGCATGAATGGATTCTGGTGACGAAGCCCTGAGAGGATACGCCCGGCAACGGCGACGGCCACCCGCAACCCCTCCCTGTCTAGCTCCACCCCCACCATCACGCGGAGACGGCTCAGCTCCTCAGAGATATAGGTGAAGAAGGTGGTGTGGCACCATCGACGGCCTGGTACGGCCCATCTACGAAGACTAGCAAGACAAGACCCTCGCGAGGAGCCAAGCCCCGCGAGACGGACGACGCCAAGACCTCCTGAGGGAGCGGCCTCCCCAGGCTACCTCCTGAGGAGTGGAGATTCCTATGCAGGTGCCCCACCTCATGAGGTTGCAGTGATGTAAGCCATGACGACCAAGGCCAGGCGGGCGCTAGCGGGCGCAGAGAGGACAATTTCCTCTTTGGTGCTAAGGAGGCAAGCGCAGGCGTGGGTTCCCGATTACTCAGGCAAAGGTTTCCATTCCAGTGCAACAAGATCAAGGTCACCAGCTCGGCAGGACGGATGTCATCGCCGAGCCCACCGCAGCGTCACGACCAGACGCTTTGTAGGCGAAGACCACCTTTCATCAGGATAAGATGTACTACTTGTCCCCTTTCAAATTGGCTGTTGTGGAATCCCTTCCCGCCTACGTTTTGGGGAAGAGGACCAAGGCCACTATAAATATAGGTTAGCCACCACCATAGAACGGAACCAGACCCGATCGGATCGGAACCTCTCGACTCATTCCCTCACCAGAGCAGACCTCGTGTGGCTGTTCATCCCTTGTACTTGTTCGTCCTTAGCCCCTCGTGAGGCAAATCAACCACAAAGCAGGAGTAGGGTCTTACACCGCAAGGTGGCCCGAACCTGGGTAAAGTGCTGTGTCCATCTTCTTCCTTGTTCCTCGAGCTTGGCCGTGGGGCGACGGGTTGGTTGGTCGGATAGGTTGAGTTCTTCGCACACGCCCCAGAGTTCGAACCTTTCTTGGGTCTGCGGAGCCCTGAATCTGACATTTGGCGTGCCAGGTAGGGGCGTGTCGAAGCCTCTCCTCCACTGTTCGTTCCGCCGCCATTCTATCGCTCCTATGGCCGACGCTCGCCGTGTTCGTGCTGAGCGCCGGGCCGCTTGTGTCGCCCAGACAGCGCCTGTGGGCAACGGCACTCCTCGCCGCTCTGCCTCCCCGGCGGCTAATGCTGCCAGTGACCCTGCTGCTCGCGAATAGCAGGATTCATCGCTGCCACCGTCCGTGCGGCGCGATGGCCGCACCACAACTCCATCACCCACTCCGGCCACGGCGTCGTCTTCTGATGTTCGTCGCGGGCCGGCGAACGCGCAGGCTGCGCTGCTCATGGCGCGTGAGCTTCTGCGCTATCGTCTGGCCAACGATCCCTACAATGACTGGCTCGGCCGCATCGGCGAGCTCGTCAATGCCGCCGGTGAGGCCCCTGTTGGAAATATGCCCTAGAGGCAATAATAAAATGGTTATTATTATATTTCCTTGTTCATGATAATTGTCTATTGTTCATGCTATAATTGTATTAACCGGAAACCGTAATACATGTGTGAATACATAGATCACAGCATGTCCCTAGTAAGCCTCTAGTTGACTAGCTCGTTGATCAATAGATGGTTATGGTTTCCTGACCATGGACATTAGATGTCGTTGATAACGGGATCACATCATTAGGAGAATGATGTGATGGACAAGACCCAATCCTAAGCATAGCACAAGATCGTATAATTCGTTCGCTAGAGCTTTCTAATGTCAAGTATCATTTCCTTAGACCATGAGATTGTGCAACACCCGGATACCATAGGAATGCTTTGGGTGTATCAAACGTCACAACATAACTGGGTGACTATAAAGGTGCACTACAGGTATCTCCGAAAGTGTCTGTTGGGTTGGCACGAATCGAGACTGGGATTTGTCACTCCGTATGACGGAGAGGTATCTCTGGGCCCACTCGGTAATGCATCATCGTAATGAGCTCAATGTGACTAAGGAGTTAGCCACGGGATCATGCGTTACGGAACGAGTAAAGAGACTTGCCGGTAACGAGATTGAACAAGGTATAAGGATACCGACGATCGAATCTCGGGCAAGTAACATACCGATGGACAAAGGGAATTGCGTACGGGATTGATTGAATCCTCGACATCGTGGTTCATCCGATGAGATCATCGTGGAACATGTGGGAGCCAACATGGGTATCCAGATCCCGCTGTTAGTTATTGGCCGGAGAGATGTCTCGGTCATGTCTGCATGGTTCCCGAACCCGTAGGGTCTACACACTTAAGGTTCGGTGACGCTAGAGTTGTTATGGGAAATTGTATGTGGTTACCGAAGGTTGTTTGGAGTCTCGGATGAGATCCTGGACGTCACGAGGAGTTTCAGAATGGTCCGGAGGTGAAGAATTATATATGGGAAGTCCAGTTTCAGTCACCGGAATGGTTTCGGGGGTTATCGGTATTGTACCGGGACCACCGGAAGGTGTCCGGGGGTCCACCGGGTGGGGCCACCTGCTCCGGTGGGCCAAGTGGGCTGAGCAAGGGAGGGAACCAGCCCCTGGTGGGCTGGTGCGCCCCCCCCCCAAGGGGCCCAAGGCGCCTAGGGTTGGAAACCCTAAGGGGTGGGGGCGCCTCCCACCTTGCTTGGGGGGTAAGTTTCCCCTCCTTGGCCGCCGTCCCCCCCCCTTAGATGGGATCTAAGGGGGCCGGCCCCCTCTCCCCTTCGCCCTATAAATGAAGGGGGGGGGGGGTGGGAGGGCAGCAGCACCCCTTCCCTGGCGCAGCCCTCCCCCTCTCCAACACCTCCTCCTCCTCCGTAGTGCTTGGCGAAGCCCTGTCGGAGAACCACGAGCTCCTCCACCACCACACCGTCGTGCTGTCGGAGCTCTTCCTCAACTTCTCCTCTTCCCTTGCTGGATCAAGAAGGAGGAGACGTCCCTGGGCTGTACGTGTGTTGAACGCGGAGGCGCCATCCGTTCGGCGCTAGATCGGATCTTCTACGATTTGAATCGCTGCGAGTACGACTCCATCAACCGCGTTCTTGTAACGCTTCCGCTTAGCGATCTTCAAGGGTATGAAGATGCACTCCCTCTCTCTCGTTGCTAGCATCTCCTAGATTGATCTTGGTGATACGTAGGAAATTTTTTGATTTACTACTACGTTCCCCAACAGTGGCATCATGAGCTAGGTCTATGCGTAGATTCTTTGCACGAGTAGAACACAAGTAGTTGTGGGCGATGATTTGCTCAATTTGCTTACCGTTACTAGTCCTATCTTGATTCGGCGGTATTGTGGGATGAAGCGGCCCGGACCGACCTTACACGTACGCTTACGTGAGACAGGTTCCACCGACTGACATGTACTTGATGCATAAGGTGGCTAGCGGGTGTCTGTCTCTCCCACTTTAGTCGGATCGGATTCGATGAAGAGGGTCCTTATGAAGGGTAAATAACAATTGGCATATCACCATTGTGGCTTTTGCGTAGGTAAGAAACGTTCTTGCTAGAAACCCATAGCAGCCACGTAAAACATGCAACAACAATTAGAGGACATCTAACTTGTTTTTGCAGGGTATGCTATGTGATGTGATATGGCCAAAAAGGATGTGATGAATTATATATGTGATGTATGAGATTGATCATGTTCTTGTAATAGGAATCACGACTTGCATGTCGATGAGTATGACAACCGGCAGGAGCCATATGAGTTGTCTTAATTTATTCTATGACCTGCGTGTCAATGAAAACGCCATGTAATTACTTTACTTTATTGCTAACCGGTAGCCATAGTAGTATAAGTAATAGTTGGCGAGACAACTTCATGAAGACACAATGATGGAGATCATGATGATGGAGATCATGGTGTCATGCCGGTGACGATGGTGATCATGCCGCGCCTCGAAGATGGAGATCAAAAGCGCAAGATGATATTGGCCATATCATGTCACTTTATGATTTGCATGTGATGTTTATCATGTTTACATCTTATTTGCTTAGAACGACGGTAGCATAAATAAGATGATCCCTCACTAAAATTTCAAGAAATGTGTTCCCCCTAACTATGCACCGTTGTGAAGGTTCGTTGTTTCGAAGCACCACGTGATGATCGGGTGTGATAGATTCTAATGTTCGCATACAACGGGTGTAAGCCAGATTTACACATGCGAAACACTTAGGTTGACTTGACGAGCCTAGCATGTACAGACATGGCCTCGGAACACGAGAGACCGAAATGTCGAACATGAGTCGTATAGTAGATGCGATCAACATGGAGATGTTCACCGTTGATGACTAGTCTGTCTCACGTGATGATCGGACATGGCCTAGTCGATTCGGATCATGTATCACTTGGATGACTAGAGGGATGTCTATCTGAGTGGGAGTTCATTAAATAATTTGATTAGATGAACTTGATTATCATGAACTTAGTCTAAAAAATTGTCTTTACAATCTATCCTGTAGATCAAATGGCCCACGCTAATGTTGCCCTCAACTTCAACGCGTTCCTAGAGAAAACCAAGCTGAAAGACGATGGTAGCAACTATACGGACTGGGTCCGTAACTTGAGGATCATCCTCATAGCTGCCAAGAAAGCATATGTCCTTGAAGCACCGCTAGGTGACGCACCCATTTTCCCAGCAACTCAAGACGTTATGAACGCCTGGCAGTCGCGTAGTGATGATTACTCCCTGGTTCAGTGCGGCATGCTTTACAGCTTAGAATCGGGGCTCTAAAAGCGTTTTGAGCAGCACGGAGCATATGAGATGTTCCAAGAGCTGAAAATGGTTTTCCAAGCTCATGCCCGAGTCGAGAGATATGAAGTCTCTGACAAGTTCTACAGTTGTAAGATGGAGGAAAACAGTTCTGTCAGCGAGCATATACTCAAAATGTCTGGGTTGCACAACCGCTTGTCTTAGCTGGGAGTTAATCTTCCAGATGAATCGGTCATTGACAGGATCCTCCAGTCGCTTCCACCTAGCCACAAGAGCTTTGTGATGAACTACAATATGCAAGGGATGGAGAAGTCCATTCCCGAGTTATATTCAATGCTGAAATCAGCGGAGGTGGAAATCAAGAAGGAACATCAAGTGTTGATGGTGAATAAGACCACTAGTTTCAAGAAAGGCAAGGGTAAGAAGAACTTCAAGAAGGACGGCAAGGGAGTTGCCGCCCCCGGCAAGCCAGTTGCCGGGAAGAAGCCAAAGAATGGACCCAAGCCTGAGACTGAGTGCTTTTATTGCAAGGGAAATGGTCACTGGAAGTGGAACTGCCCCAAGTACTTAGCGGATAAGAAGGCCGGCAATACCAAAGGTATATATGATATACATGTTATTGATGTGTACCTTACCAGCGCTCGTAGTAGCTCCTGGGTATTTGATACCAGTGCGGTTGCTCACATTTGTAACTCAAAACAGGAGCTGCGGAATAAGCGGAGACTGGCGAAGGACGAGGTGACGATGCGCGTCGGGAATGGTTCCAAGGTCGATGTGATCACCGTCGGCACGCTACCTCTACATCTACCTTCGGGATTAGTTTTAAACCTCAATAATTGTTATTTAGTACCAGCTTTGAGCATGAACATTGTATCAGGATCTCGTTTGATGCGAGATGGCTACTCATTTAAATCCGAGAATAATGGTTGTTCTATTTATATGAGAGATATGTTTTATGGTCATGCCCCGCTGGTCAATGGTTTATTTTTATTGAATCTCGAACGTGATGTCACACATATTCATAGTGTGAATGCCAAGAAATGTAAGGTTGATAATGATAGTCCCACATACTTGTGGCACTGCCGCCTTGGTCACATTCGTGTCAAACGCATGAAGAAACTCCATGTAGATGGACTTTTGGAGTCTCTTGATTATGAATCATTTGACACGTGCGAACCATGCCTTATGGGCAAAATGACCAAGACTCCATTCTCCGGAACAATGGAGCGAGCAACCAACTTGTTGGAAATAACACATACTGATGTATGCGGTCCAATGAGTGTTGAGGCTCGCGGTGGCTATTGTTATGTTCTCACCCTCACTGATGACTTAAGTAGATATGGGTATGTCTACTTAATGAAACACAAGTTTGAGACCTTTGAAAAGTTCAAGGAATTTCAGAGTGAGGTAGAGAATCAACGTGACAGGAAAATAAAGTTCTTACGATCAGATCGTGGAGGAGAATATTTGAGTCACGAGTTTGGCATGCACTTAAGGAAATGTGGAATTGTTTCACAACTCACGCCGCCTGGAACACCTCAGTGAAATGGTGTGTCCGAACATCGTAATCGCACTCTATTGGATATGGTGCGATCTATGATGTCTCTTACCGATCTACCGCTATCATTTTGGGGTTACGCTTTAGAGACTGCCGCATTCACTTTAAATAGGGCACCGTCTAAATCCGTTGAGATGACACCGTATGAATTATGGTTTGGGAAGAAACCTAAGCTGTCGTTTATGAAAGTTTGGGGATGCGATGCTTATGTCAAGAAACTTCAACCTGAAAAGCTCGAACCCAAATCGGAAAAATGCGTCTTCATAGGATACCCTAAGGAAACTATTGGGTATACCTTCTACCTTAGATCCGAAGGCAAGATCTTTGTTGCCAAGAATGGATCCTTTCTGGAGAAAGAGTTTCTCTCGAAAGAAGTAAGTGGGAGGAGAGTAGAACTTGATGAGGTACCCCCTCTTGAACCGGAGAGTAGCGCAGCTCAGGAAGATGTTTCTGTGGTGCCTGCACCGACTAGAGAGGAAGTTAATGATGATGATCATGAAACTTCGGATCAAGTTGCTACTGAACTTCGTAGGTCCACGAGGACACGTTCCGCACCAGAGTGGTACGGCAACCCTACCCTGGAAATCATGTTGTTAGACAACGGTGAACCTTCGAACTATGAAGAAGCGATGGCGGGCCCGGATTCCAACAAATGGCTTGAAGCCATGAAATCCGAGATAGGATCCATGTATGAGAACAAAGTATGGACTTTGGTGGACTTGCCCGATGATCGGCGAGCCATAGAAAATAAATGGATCTTTAAGAAGAAGACTGACGCGGATGGTAATGTGACCGTCTATAAGGCTCGGCTTGTCGCTAAGGGTTATCGACAAGTTCAAGGGGTTGACTACGATGAGACCTTCTCACCCGTAGTGAAGCTGAAGTCCGTCCGAATCATGTTAGCAATTGCCGCATTATATGATTATGAAATCTGGCAAATGGACGTCAAAACGGCATTCCTTAATGGTTTCCTTAAGGAAGAATTGTATATGATGCAGCCGGAAGGTTTTGTCGATCCTAAGAATGCTGACAAGGTATGCAAGCTCCAGCGCTCCATCTATGGGCTGGTGCAGGCATCTCGGAGTTGGAACATTCGCTTTGATGAAATGATCA
Organism: Thinopyrum elongatum; assembly: GCA_011799875.1. Taxonomy (NCBI): domain Eukaryota; kingdom Viridiplantae; phylum Streptophyta; class Magnoliopsida; order Poales; family Poaceae; genus Thinopyrum; species Thinopyrum elongatum. The sequence goes on from CM022297.1 coordinate 475,278,267, forward strand.
AAGCGTTTGGGTTTATGCAGACTTATGGAGAAGCCTGTATTTACAAGAAAGTGAGTGGGAGCTCTGTAGCATTTCTCATATTATATGTGGATGACATACTATTGATGGGAAATGATATAGAACTTTTGGAAAGCATAAAGGCCTACTTGAATAAGTTTTTTTCAATGAAGGACCTTGGAGAAGCTGCTTACATATTAGGCATTAAGATCTATAGAGATAGATCGAGACGCCTCATTGGTCTTTCACAAAGCACATACCTTGACAAGATATTGAAGAAGTTCAATATGGATCAGTCTTAGAAGGGGTTCTTGCCTGTATTGCAAGGTGTGAGATTAAGCACAGCTCAACGCCCGACCTCGGCAGCAGAAAGAGAAAAGATGAGTGTCATCCCCTATGCCTCGGCCATAGGCTCTATTATGTATGCCATGCTGTGTACCAGACCTGATGTGAACCTTGCCATAAGTTTGGTAGGGAGGTACCAAAGTGATCCCGGTATGGAACACTGGACAGCGGTCAAGAATATCCTGAAGTACCTGAAAAGGACTAAGGATATGTTTCTCGTTTATGGAGGTGCCGAAGAGCTCGTCGTAAAGGGTTACGTCGACGCTAGCTTTGACACAGATCTGGATGACTCCAAGTCACAAACCGGATACGTGTATATTTTGAATGGTGGGGTAGTCAGCTGGTGCAGTTGCAAGCAAAGCGTCGTGGCGGGATCTACATGTGAAGCGGAGTACATAGCTGCTTCGGAAGCAGCGCAGGAAGGAGTCTGGATGAAGGAGTTTATCACCGACCTAGGAGTGGTTCCCAATGCGTCGGGCCCGATGACTCTCTTCTGTGACAACACTGGAGCTATTGCCATTGCCAAGGAGCCCAGGTTTCACAAGAAGACCAAGCACATCAAGCGCCACTTCAACTCCATTCGTGAATATATGCAAGATGGAGATATAGATATTTGTAAAGTACATACGGATCTAAATGTCGCAGATTCGTTGACTAAACCTCTTCCACGAGCAAAACATGATCAGCACCAGAACTATATGGGTGTTCGATTCATCACAATGTAACTAGATTATTGACTCTAGTGCAAGTGGGAGACTGTTGGAAATATGCCCTAGAGGCAATAATAAAATGGTTATTATTATATTTCCTTGTTCATGATAATTGTCTATTGTTCATGCTATAATTGTATTAACCGAAAACCGTAATACATGTGTGAATACATAGATCACAGCATGCCCCTAGTAAGCCTCTAGTTGACTAGCTCGTTGATCAATAGATGGTTATGGTTTCCTGACCATGGACATTAGATGTCGTTGATAACGGGATCACATCATTAGGAGAATGATGTGATGGACAAGACCCAATCCTAAGCATAGCACAAGATCGTATAGTTCATTCGCTAGAGCTTTCTAATGTCAAGTATCATTTCCTTAGACCATGAGATTGTGCAACTCCCGGATACCGTAGGAATGCTTTGGGTGTATCAAACGTCACAACATAACTGGGTGACTATAAAGGTGCACTACAGGTATCTCCGAAAGTGTCTGTTGGGTTGGCACGAATCGAGACTGGGATTTGTCACTCCGTATGACGGAGAGGTATCTCTGGGCCCACTCGGTAATGCATCATCGTAATGAGCTCAATGTGACTAAGGAGTTAGCCACGGGATCATGCGTTACGGAACGAGTAAAGAGACTTGCCGGTAACGAGATTGAACAAGGTATAAGTATACCGACGATCGAATCTCGGGCAAGTAACATACCGATGGACAAAGGGAATTGCGTACGGGATTGATTGAATCCTCGACATCGTGGTTCATCTGATGAGATCATCGTGGAACATGTGGGAGCCAACATGGGTATCCAGATCCCGCTGTTAGTTATTGGCCGGAGAGATGTCTCGGTCATGTCTGCATGGTTCCCGAACCCGTAGGGTCTACACACTTAAGGTTCGGTGACGCTAGAGTTGTTATGGGAAATTGTATGTGGTTACCGAAGGTTGTTTGGAGTCTCGGATGAGATCCTGGACGTCACGAGGAGTTCCAGAATGGTCCGGAGGTGAAGAATTATATATGGGAAGTCCAGTTTCAGTCACCGGAATGGTTTCGGGGGTTATCGGTATTGTACCGGGACCACCGGAAGGTGTCCGGGGGTCCACCGGGTGGGGCCACCTGCTCCGGTGGGCCAAGTGGGCTGAGCAAGGGAGGGAACCAGCCCCTGGTGGGCTGGTGCGCCCCCCCCAAGGGGCCCAAGGCGCCTAGGGTTGGAAACCCTAAGGGGTGGGGGCGCCTCCCACCTTGCTTGGGGGGTAAGTTTCCCCTCCTTGGCCGCCGCCCCCCCTTAGATGGGATCTAAGGGGGCCGGCCCCCTCTCCCCTTTGCCCTATAAATAGAGGGGGGGGGGGTGGGAGGGCAGCAGCACCCCTTCCCTGGCGCAGCCCTCCCCCTCTCCAACACCTCCTCCTCCTCCGTAGTGCTTGGCGAAGCCCTGTCGGAGAACCACGAGCTCCTCCACCACCACGCCGTCGTGCTGCCGGAGCTCTTCCTCAACTTCTCCTCTTCCCTTGCTGGATCAAGAAGGAGGAGACGTCCCCGGGCTGTACGTGTGTTAAACGCGGAGGCGCCGTCCATTCGGCGCTAGATCGGATCTTCTGCGATTTGAATCGCTGCGAGTACGACTCCATCAACCGCGTTCTTGTAACGCTTCCGCTTAGCGATCTTCAAGGGTATGAAGATGCACTCCCTCTCTCTCATTGCTAGCATCTCCTAGATTGATCTTGGTGATACGTAGGAATTTTTTTGATTTACTACTACGTTCCCCAACAGCCCCTGCACCGTCCCATTCACCTCGTCCTCCGTCGTCCCTGGCGGGCGACCTGGCTCACGGCGCACCTCCTCCACCTCCTCTGCGTAGCGCGGAGCCCGAGCATAGGCGAGAGGCACCCCAACGTGACCCGCCGCATAGGGCACTGGCGCGCGATGAAGAAAGCTGCCAGGTGGTGCAGCGGCCCCAAGGAGAAGCGCGCGCGCTTCCAGCACCGCCGCGTCAAGACCGCGTGCCGCTGGAGGCAGTAGCGCACGGGCGCCAAGATCAAGCTCCCCCCATTCGGCCGGCACCTGTGAGTGCGGCAGGCTACCGTGCTTTCACCCCGGAGCTGCACCGCGTCGTTTGTCCTATCAAGTTCAAGCTGGATCTGCCTCCATGCTACGACAGCACCCCCGACCCCGCTGAGTCCCTCCAGGTCTACGAGCTGAGCATCGAGGCGGCGAACGGCAACGACAAGGTCATGGCGAACTGGTTCCCCATGGCCCTCAAGGACTGCGCGCATTCTTGGCTCCTGAACCTCCCGGTGGGGTCGATCTCCTCCTGGGACGAGCTATGCGAGCGCTTCGTCGTCAACTTCCAGGGCACTCGCGACCGTGCTCCTGCAGCAGGCGACCTGCAGCGCATAAAGTAGCAGCCGGGCGAGACCTTGCACAAGTACATAGAGCGCTTCACGAACGTTCGCCTGAAGATCTCGAAGGTGTCGGACGAGGCCATCATCACGGCGTTCTCTGCTGGCGTCCGGGACGTCAAGATGAAGGAGGAGCTTTCCATCCATGAGGACTTGTGTTCGGCTCTGGAGATGTTCAACATGGCAACCAGATGCGCGAGGGCTGAGGAGGGTCGCCTCTCCCTCCTGGAGCTCCCGGAGGTCGATCCTGAAGACAAGAAGGCCAAGGCTAAGGAAGTGAAGCTCAAGGGCCCCGCCTTGCTAGCCACGGAGCCCGAGATGAAGCGCGGCTACGACCACAGCGAATCCTCCAGGGGCAATCGCCCGTTCTGCGTCTTCCACAACGTCCACAGCCACAACACCAATGACTGCCAGGAGCTCAGGGCAATCCGCGACGGGCGCCTCGGCCATCGTCCCGAGCGCAGCGACCGCGGCTACGGCAGCGGAGGAGGCCGTGGTGGTGGCCGCTGGGACAACTATGACCCCCGCCAGGACTGGCGCGATCAGCCTCGTGAGGACCGCTGGCAGGGCCAGCCTCACGAAGGCCCCTGGCGTGATCAGCCTCGTGAGGACCGTCCTCAGGGCAATGCTGGCCTTCCTCCGCTGCCACCGCCTCCAAGGAGAAATGACGACAACCGCCAAGATGATGGGGCTGGGGGCTTCTAGGAGCCGTGCGTGATTGCCTACATCCTGGGTGGTGCTCAGGCCCCCGCCTCTCATCGCATCTTCAAACAGTTCGCTCGCGAGGTGAACGCGGCCCTTCCCAAGCTTGAGGCATCGCGCCCCCTCAGGTGGTCCAAGTATGCCATCACCTTCGACTCTACGGACCAGCTCAAGTGTTCAGCCGCCGCTGGCACGCTCCCGATGCTCTGCGCATCGACCATCAGCAACGTCCTCGTCACCAAAACGCTCATCGATGGTGGCGCGGGGCTCAACGTTCTCTCTGTCGAGACATTTGAGATGCTCCAGGTGCCCTACGACCAGCTTCAGCCTACCAAGCCCTTCTCAGCAGTGACCGACGGCTCCACCGTCCCCATAGGGCAGATCCGCCTCCCCGTCACCTTTGGCAAGCGCGACAACTACCACACCGAGCTCATCGACTTCGACGTCGCTCACATCCGCCTCCCGTACAACGCCATCCTCGGGTATCCGGCCCTCGCCAAGTTCATGGCGGCGACGCACCACGGCTACAACATCCTCAAGACGCCAGGGAGTGGCGGCATCATCACGGTCACCTGCGACGAAAAGGCCGCGGTGTGCTCCCTCGAGCACGCCTACCAAGCTGCGGCGGTCAAGAACTCTGACGATGAGGGTGCCATCCGTCCTCCTGAGGCCACCCCCAAGAAGAAGCAGCTCCTCCCCAAGGGCCTCTAGGAGGCTGGGGCACCCGGCAATCGTGCCTCAGGCCCCGCGCCCACTGCTGGGGCTCCCTTCCCTCTCACATAGGGAGGCGCGCCCGGCGCCCGCCTCAGGATGGGCTCAGGGGCTCTCCTCTGGAGGGCCTCTGACCTGACCAGCGTGACGAGGGAGGTGTTCGGGCACCACGTGGAGGCGTGCTTCGACGCGCGCCTCCGTGAGCAAGGCACAAGGCATGAGGCGCCAGGTGCTCAGGAGTTCATTACTAAGGCGATCGAGGAGCTTCAGGAGGCACGAGCCATGCGTGGCGAGCGTCGCCCCGCGTCATCCAGTGCGGCTGCCGCCCCTGACATGGGTAGCGAGCTGCGCATCTGCGTCAACATCCCAGGCCTTAATAGGGCCGCTTCTTAGGAGCTGTTCTGGCGTCCCATGTCGGCCAGAGCGGGGGCTGCCCCCGCAGCTACGTCCGCACGCCGTTCGGCCTGCTGAACATGGCTGCCTCGCACCAGCGCTGCTTGCAGGGTGTCCTGGCGGCTCACGAGGCCAGGCGCAAGGCGGTCTTGGGCTCTTGGCAGAGGAGGTGCCGGACCTTCGCGAGCTCCCCGGACCCCCAGAGCCTTCTGGGCCTCAGGAGCCGGCCGACTCGTGAGGAGCGATCTTTGCAGCATGTGTCTTCAGCTACTCCAACGCTTCTACAACAATGGTGCCAGGTGACTTTTTGGTTTGTTCAAACTGATGGCGCCCCTCGGGCTGCATTGTCCTTAAGCTGTCAGGGGCCGCCCCTGCAGCCTATATCGTTTTGCGCATGTACCAGAACTGGCTTTGCCCTTTTATGAATTGCTTAATCTTGCAACCTGCATGTTTGGTGCTTCGCCACCACAAATGTTGTGCGCCCTCACAAACCCGCCCGCCACCGCCTCATGATTAAGGACTGGCACGACGTCTGTGCTCGGGTCCGTCCCTGCAGTGTCGCTAAACCCAAGTGGCCGAGCTCTGTCTCGTAGGCCAGCTCCCGCGCACATCAACTCCCGTGGTCCTTGGTGCCTTGTTCTCACATGAGCTAATCAAGAGTGGATGAGTCAGGGCACGCGACCCGGTGCTTCGCCACCGCGGGAGCTGCGCGCCGCTTGTCTTTCTTTAGGATTGTTGCATGAGAAGACTGGGCACGGCGTCTGTGCTCGGGTCCGTCCCTGCAGCGTCGATAAACCCAATGGCTGAGCTCTGTCTGGTGGGCCGGCCCCGTTCACGTCACCTCCTGGGGTCATTAGTGTTCGGCCTTCTTATGAGATGTCCTCCGGAGATTCACTCGGCGTAGGCCACCTGAACATTTTGCAGGATTCTTACAAGCACCCCGCACAAAAAATTCAGGCGCAACCCGCCTTGAGGTAGGGCCTCGTGAGTCCCGCGCTAGCTCACGAGTGCCTAGATACACCTCCTCCAGTTCTGCCATGCAAGCCACGTGTACGAACGGGGCTGTACACGCTCTGGAGTCTCCCACCGAGGGAACTCCCACCCACGCACCAGTGGAAGCCCCATGCTCCACGCTGGCGGACGACACGGTCGAGGAGCGGCTATGTCCACTCTAAAGTGGAAGCACCATGCTCCGTGCTGGTGAATAAACAACTGAGGCCACCCTAGTGGCTGCAACAACCTCAGGAGGGCCAGAAGGTATGTACGGTCCCACTGCGTAGCTTTCCCTACGGGAGGCCCGCGCGAGGGGGCTGGGCACGGGGGCTACGCTCAGGCCACGCCTGGCACACGCCACGTTATCTGGTTTTCTCACGTCCCTCCTAGGAAAAAGCTGGCGAGGAAAGGTATGGAGGACTCCGGATTGACTCAGACGCTGCTCACATTTCCTTCATGAGGGCTGTTCATACGTCAAGGGGGACCCCTGAGCATCGCGACTCAGGGGCCTCACTAGTCACGTAGCCCCTCGCCCCTTGGTCTCGTCCTCGTGATCTGGACACTCCAACCGCGGTCGAGGTATGCGCGGGGCTGGGCCCTGCCGACGCAGAACGCTGAGGCAAACATGAAGGGAACCGAGCACTAAAAGGAAATCATGGAGTTCTAGCAAGTTATTACGAAACATAATGTTCCACAAGTCCAAACAGAAGTTCTCACACCTCCGCGAGGCACGATGAATGTTGCAGGGTCAAACTAGGAAGAAGCACTACCGTCGCCTTGGTCGCCGCCGCTGCTTGCCTTGGGAAGCCCGTCATTGATGACGCTGCCACCATCTTCACCGCCGGGCTCTGTCACCGCAGCCGCGGGGTCGGGGACGCAGCGGAACTTACCAAGCAAGGCGTCCACTTGCCCCTTCACGGCCTGCGCAACAACGATGCGAGACTCAGGAGCCATCGGTTCGATCAGTGCGCTAAGGTAGAAGCCTGGGTCCCGGAGGTGGAGGTGGCTGAAGACGCGCGTTGCGGCCGAGGTGAAGAGCGCGTGACACTCCCCCTCCACCCAGGAGTCCACCCCAGCGGCGACGCCCTCGAGCGCCTTAGCAAGCTTGGGGAGAAGCCCAGCAAGGCCATTGTCCGGAGTCGCCAGCGGCTCGTCGTACCCTCCCCCGTTGATGGAGCGCAGCGCCTCGCGAGACCTGAGCTCGAGGGAGAGGAAGACCTCGTGTTCCACGGCCGCCGCTTTCTCGGCGACCACAAGGTTCTTCTCCATGGTCTCCAGCTGGGCTGTCACCTCAGAAACATGCTGGGCATGGGACGCCTAGGCTCTGTCCACCTCCTCCTTCAGCTTGCCCAGGCGGTCCCGCTCCATGACTTGGTCCTTGGTCGCCTGGGCCAGCTTGGCGTCGCGATCGGCGAGCGCCACCTCATGGGCCTTGAGGTCCTCCTCTTGCTGTCGAAGCTGCTGGGTGCGGGCAGCCTGCTCCTCGCGAAGGGCCTTCAGCTCGGCTTCCGCCTTGCCACAACGCTCCTTGGCGGACGCCGTGTCGGCCAGCGCCGCGTCGCGAGCCCTCGTGGCTTCGCTGGCCTCCCTCTTGCCCTCTGCGGCGGCGGCCTCAGCCTGGCCCTAGGCCCTCCTGGCGGACGTATTGGCCTGGAGCCACCCCGAGATCAGCCCCATGCGTTCCCTCACCAGGCACCTGTCGGCGTCTTGGAGGTCGGCCCGGAGTTGATCAAGCGCGGCGTAAGCCTCCTCTAGTGCCCCGGGCCTGACAAGGGGGCCACAGTTTGCCAGCACAAGGGCCTGGGGAGGAGACGGCGCCGACGCGTGGGCTGGCCTCACTGCCAGGGAGGTAGCCGCAGGAGCAACTCGGGGCACTGGAGCCTCCGACCCCCCCGCGGGCGCGACAGGGATTGGTGGCTCCGGAGCCTGCAGGCCCGTGGAAGTAGACTCCTCCTGAGGTTCCACCGCCACACGTTTGGGGGCCCGCTCCATTGCGAGGGAGCACGGGGCGACCTCTTCCGTCTGTGTTAGAGCCGCCATGGCTTTGGCCAGTGGTGGCGCTTCAGGGGTCCCAGCTTCCTCCTTCCTCTTCTTCGCCACGATGCCCATCCTGGTCACCAGGAGGGGAGTACTATGGGCATGACATCAAGGGCGACAAGCAAAAACAAGGTAAGGTACTTACTCATCAGGGGCAATATACGCCCTCTTCCTAGCCGGAGCCAGGGCGCCTCCGATCTTCCTGGGTGCGGCCTTTGCCGCATCTTGGGGGGTGGCGGGGCGCACATCGGCTGGCTTTGGTGCGACGACGACGGACAAAGCGGAGGCATCGCCTCGAGGAGGGGGCGCCGCCCCGCTCTTCTTCGGGGTCGCTCGGCCTGGCCTCCGTAGGGCCGGGGGAGTGGCCTCGGACCTCGGGACGACCCCGGTGGAGCGCGGGGATTCCACGACCAGAGGCTCGATGGCGTCATCATCATCCATGAGGCCACGGAGAAGCTCGCTCTGAGATGGCAGAGAGGTCTCCGCCACATCGTCCACGGTCACCTTCGAGTCCTCTTCGCCCTCATCACCGGCGTGGTCGCCAGAAGACAGCAGCACTGGGGAGTTGGGGAGCTCGGGCAGCACGAGCCCCAGCTCGTTGAAGATAGGCATGGCGGCGACCAGCGCCGCCCTGTCGGTGCACCGGTACAGCGGGATGTAGGCCGCCGGGAGGTTGCCTGGCTCCCCCTCAAGCAGGGTGTTCATGGCCTTGTCCAGCTCCTCGCCCGTCAAGCTCCCCGAGTGCAGCCAGATGTCGTCCTCTGTGCCCTTGAACTCCCACATGGGACGCGTGTGCGCTTGGAGCAGGGCCAGGCGCTGCGTCAGGAGCTCCTTGACAGGCATGTCCCCCGTCAGCGCCCCGGCCTCCATGTCTGCGATCATCTTCCTCAGGACCGGCGCCGCCCAGGAGTCGGAGAGCTTCTCGTGACCCCACCTATCAAGCTTCTCCGGCAGCTCGGTTGTTAATTCCAGCCGCACGTTGAGGCCCTTGGCGTCCATGAAGACCCACCGGCGCCGAAAGTTCTCCACCTTCTTCCCGGCCCTCATGAGCGTGTTGCCCTTATGGAGCACGGCGAAGGATATGCAGCCAAAGCGCTAGGCCGGATCGTGCATCCGCAGATAGAAGAAGTGATGGAGGAGCGCGACGGAGGGCCTCACGCCCACGAACGCCTCACAGTAAAAGGCGAAAATGGACAGGAGGAGGATGGAGTTGGGCTGAAGATGTAGAGCCTGGACCTGGTAATGGTCGAGGACGGCGGTGAAGAACCCAGAGAAAGGCGGGACAAGCCCCGCGAAGATGCCGTGGAGGAAGAAGGGGTAAACTGTCCGCACCAAGGTCCTTTGCTCGGCGGAGCCAGCCCGGAGGATGGTCTCATCCCATTCGTTGTCGCCTCTCGCCGTCAGCGGGAGTGCAGCGGCGAGGTGCTTCTCTTCGGTAATGGAGGACGTACCGAGGGCCGGCGTAGGAGTGGAGGAGGAGCTGGCGGCTGGCGCGGCGGGTTTTGCCTTCCCGGATGCCATTCACGAGATCTTGGAAGAAGAGATGTAGAAGGGAGAAGAAGCTCGACTAGATCTGGAGATGCTCTCGGTAGGAAGAAAGGGGATCTAGAGCGGGCGCAGAGAGGGCAATGATGGCTCGGTAGCGGGCGCCAGTCTTTTGTCAGCCTGGGCAGTTGCCGAAGCAGCGTGGGGAAGTGGAGACGCCCACGTCCCATCAAGTGCCATGCATCAGCCTGGTCCGCAGGCGATTGGGGCCTGCGGCGCTTCGCCCTTGCCCTTTGGCTTCGCCTCGAAGCCAAGTCCGAGCGCACCTTGGGCCCGGGGGCTACTGTCGGCGTTCTGGGAACTAGGGTACCCAGACTTGCCTGCCTGCGGCCCATGGCATGGCACCATCGACGGCCTGGTATGGCCCATCTACGAAGACTAGCAAGACAAGACCCTCGCGAGGGGCCAAGCCTCGCGAGATGGACGACGCCAAGACCTCCTGAGGGAGCGGCCTCCCCAGGCTACCTCTTGAGGAGCGGAGATTCCTATGCAGGTGCCCCACCTCATGAGGTTGCGGTGACGCAAGCCATGACGACCAAGGCCAGGCGGGCACCTGCGGGCGCAGAGAGGATAGTTTCCTCTTTGGTGCTAAAGAGGCAAGCGCAGGCGTGGGTTCCCGAGGACTCAGGCAAAGGTTTCCATTCCAGTGCAATAAGACCAAGGTCACCAGCTTGGCAGGACGGATGTCATCGCCGAGCCCACCGCAGCGTCACGATCAGAAGCTTTGCAGGCGAAGACCACCTTTCGTCAAGATAAGATGTACTACTTGTCCCCTTTCAAATTGGCCGTTGTGGAATCCCTTCCCACCTACGTTTTGGGGAAGAGGACCAAGGACACTTTAAATATAGGTTAGCCACCACCATAGAACGGAACCAGACCCGATCGGATCGGAACCTCTCGACTCATTCCCTCACCAGAGCAGACCTCGCGTGGATGTTCATCCCTTGTACTTGTTCGTCCTCAGCCCCTCGTGAGGCAAATCCACCACAAAGCAGGAGTAGGGTCTTACACCGCAAGAGAAATACGCTTTTAGAAATACGCTTTCAGAACAGAGAAGCGTATTTTGTGTTGAAGAAGAACGAAAGTGCGCTTTTAGAAACAGAAATCGTATTCTGTAGAATACGTCTCCACTTACTCAGGCGCGGGCCCGGGGTTAAGTAACGCCTAGTCGCTGACTAGTGGGGCCGAAAGGGAGGCGGGGCCCGCCTGGCCCGTGTCTTCGTCTTCCTCACGTTTCTCCTCGCGTGAAACAGAGCAGAGGAGAGGAGGGGTGCCGGCGCTGGGCCTGCTGCCTCCGGCCACCTCTGGTCGGGGCGAGGGCACCAGTGGCCGCGGGGTGGAGCTCCGCACCCGTTCAGAGGCCCACGCGCGCCGGGGAGGAGCTGGTATGACGACGGCCTGCGGCAGCAGAGAGCCGGGCAGGCGGCGGCCGTTCTAGGAGACACACGGCCACGAGGGCTGCGACAAGGAGTGGAGGGGATGGGGAAATGCGCCGGTGTGTGAGGAAGATGCTGGTCGTGGCTAGAGGTGGAGGGGGGCTCGGTTGGCTCGAATTTGAGCTGAGGCCGAGGCGGCAGCGGCGGACGGCGGCGAGGTGAAGCAGCTCCGGTGGGCGGGGAATGCAGGGGAGGGAGCTGCGAGTTGCTTAAGGAGTCGGGCGTGCTACTTATACCCGCGGGGCGAACTCGGGAGCGCTTTAGAGAGCTCGGCTGACCGGACAAGGCGAGGTCAGGGATGCTTGTGGCACGGGCGAGCATCGACGCGACTCAACGGCGGCGAGACAGGACAGGGCAGGGGCACGGGACGCCGCAGGGGATCATGGGGAAGCTCCTGGACACAGCGAACGCTCGAGAAGGGGAGGAAACAGAAAGGGACAGGGGCTCCACTTGCCAGAGCGCGCAGGCGTGTATGCCAGCCACGCAATCACCGCGTGAGCTGGCGCACGCAGTTGCACCCTGGACGGCCGACCATGTCCAGTAGATAGGTCATACCAAGGAGAAGGCCAAAGAGGAAAGTAACGGGCATAGTAGAGCTTGAGATGACCACAGCTAGCAGATTTGGCGTAGTTTGATCACATCCTAAGACCACTGTGATGGATGCTACTTCTTGAGCTTGCGTTGGTTTTTCCCTGGAAGATGAAAGGGTGATGCAGCAAAGTAGAGTAAGTATTTTCCTCAGTTTTGAGAACCAAGGTATCAATCCAGTAGGAGACAACACGCAAGTCACTGAATATCTGCACAAACAAACACCAAACTTGCACCCAATGCGATAAGGGGTTGTCAATCCCTTCTCGGTTACTCGCAAAAGTGAGATCTGATAGAGATAGATAAATGGTAAAGTAAATATTTTATTGGTATTTTTTGTTTTATAGATTGGAAAGTAAAAGATTGCAAATAGTAAATCGGAAACTCGTAGATTGGAAAGTAAAAAGATTGTATGATGGAAAATAGACCCGGGGGCCATAGGTTTCACTAGAGGCTTCTCTCAAGATAGAAAATAATACGGTGGGTGAACAAATTACTGCCGAGCAATTGATAGAAAAGCGCAAAGTTATGACGATATCTAAGGCAATGATCATGAATATAGGCATCACGTCCGTGTCAAGTAGACCGAAATGATTCTGCATCTACTACTATTACTCCAAACATAGACCGACTCCTGCCTGCATCTAGAGTATTAAGTTCATGAAGAACAGAGTAACGCATTAAGAAAGATGACATGATGTAGAGGAATTAACTCAAGCAATATGATGAAAACCCCATCTTTTTATCCTCGATGGCAACAATACAATACGTGCCTTGCTGCCCCTACTGTCACTGGGAAAGGATACCGCAAGATTGAACCCAAAGCTAAGCACTTCTCCCATTGCAAGAAAAACCAATCTAGTTGGCCAAACCAAATCGATAGTTCGAAGAGACTTGCAAAGATATCAAATCATGCATAAAAGAATTCAGAGAAGATTCAAATAATATTCATAGATAAGCTGATCATAAGTCCACAATTCATCGGATCTCGGCAAACACACCGCAAAAAAGTATTACTTCAAATAGATCTCCAAGAACATCGAGGAGAACGTGGTATTGAGAATCAAAGAGAGAGAAGAAGCCATTTAGCTACTAGCTATGGACCCGTAGGTCTGAGGTAAACTACTCATGCTTCATCGGAAGGGCAATGGTGTTGATGTAGAAGCCCTCCGTGATCGAATCCCCCTCCGGCAGAACACCGGAAAAGGCCCCTAGATGGGATCTCACGGGTACAGAAGGTTGCGGCGGTGGAAAAGTCTTTTCGTGGATGCCTCTGGTGGTTTGGGCATATAAGAGTACATATAGGCGAAAGAATTAGGCCAGGAGGTGCACGAGGGGCCCACAAGGGTGGCGGGCGCGCCCTACCCCCTGGGCGCGCCCTCCGTCCTTGTGGACGCCTCGTGGCTTCTCTGACTTGCACTCCAAGTCCTCTGGTTTCCTTTTGGTCCAAGAAAGATCATCACGAAAGTTTTATTCCGTTTGGACTCAGTTTGGTATTCCATTTCTGCGAAACTCAAAAACAATGAAAAAACAGGAACTGGCACTGGGCTCTAGGTTAATAGGTTAGTCCCAAAAATAATATAAAATATCATATTAATGCATATAAAACATCCAAAATAGATAATATAATAGCATGGAAAAATAAAAAATTATAGATACGTTGGAGACGTATCAAGCATCCCCAAGCTTAATTCCTGCTCGTCCTTGAGTAGGTAAATGATAAAAACAGAATTTTTGATGTGGAATGCTACCTAACATATTTATCCATGTAATTTATTTATTGTGGCATGAATGTTCAGATCCGTATGATTCAAAACAAAAGTTTATTATTGACATAAAAACAATAATACTTCAAGCATACTAACAAGGTAATTATGTCTTCTCAAAATAACATGGCCAAAGAAAGCTTATCCCTACAAAATCATATAGTCTGGCTATGCTCCATTTTCACCACACAAAATACTCAAATCATGCACAACCCCGGTTTCAACCAAGCAATTGTTTCATACTTTAGTATTCTCAAACTTTTTCAACTTTCACGCAATACATGAGCATGAGCCATGGACATAGCACTATAGGTGGAATAGAAGGTGGTTGTGGAGAACACAAAAAGAGGGAGATAGTCTCACATCAACTAGGCGTATCAACAGGCTATGGAGATGCCCATCAATAGATATCAATGTGAGTGAGTAGGGATTACCATGCAACGGATGCACTAGAGCTATAAGTTTATGAAAACTCAAAAAGAAAACTAAGTGGGTGTGCATCCAACTTGCTTGCTCATGAAGACCTAGGGCAATTTGAGGAAGCCCATCGTTGGAATATACAAGCCAAGTTCTATAATGAAAAATTCCCACTAGTATATGAAACTGACAACATAGGAGACTCTCTATCATGAAGATCATGGTGCTACTTTGAAGCACAAGTATGGAAAAAGGATAGTAACATTGCCCCTTCTCTCTTTTTCTCTCATTTTTTTCTTCTTTTTTTTTCTTTTTTTCTCTTTTTTTCTCTTCTCTTTTCTTTTTCTTTCTTTCTTTTCTCTTTTTTTTTCTCACATGGGACAATGCTCTAATAATGAAAATCATCATACTTCTATTTACTTACAACTCAATAATTACAACTCGATGCTAGAACAAAATATGACTCTATATGAATGCCTCCGGCGGTGTACCGGGATGTGCAATGAATCAAGAGTGACATGTATGAAAGAATTATGAACGGTGGCTTTGCCACAAATACGATGTCAACTACATGATCATGCAAAGCAATATGACAATGATGATGTGTGTCATAATAAACGGAATGGTGGAAAGTTGCATGGCAGTATATCTCGGAATGGCTATGGAAATGCCATAATAGGTAGGTATGGTGGCTGTTTTTAGGAAGGTATATAGTGGGTTTATGGTACCGGCGAAAATTGCGCGGTACTAGAGAAGCTAGCAAAGGTGGAAGGGTGAGAGTGCGTATAATCCATGGACTCAACATTAGTCATAAAGAACTCACATACTTATTGCAAAAATCTATTAGTCATCGAAACAAAGTACTAGACGCATGCTCCTAGGGGAAGGGTTGGTAGGAGTTAACCATCGCGCGATCCCGACTTCCACACAAAGGATGACAGTCAAAAAATATCTCATGCTCCAACTTCGTTACATAACGGTTCACCATACGTGCATGCTACGGGACTCACAAACCTCAACACAAGTATTTCTCAAATTCACAACTACTCACTAGCATGACTCTAATATCACTATATTCATATCTCAAAACAATCATAAGGAATCAAACTTCTCATATTATTCAATGCACTTTATATGAAAGTTTTTATTATATCCCTCTTGGATGCCTATCATATTAGGACTAAATTTATAACCAAAGCAAATTACCATGCTGTTTTATGACTCTAAAAAATAATATAAGTGAAGCATGAGAGTTCATCAATTTCTATAAAATAAAGCCACCACCGTGCTCTAAAAAGATATAAGTGAATCACTAGAGCAAAATTGCCTAGCTCAAAAGATATAAGTGAAGCACAAAGAGTATTCTAATAAATCACGATTCATGCGTGTCTCTCTCAAAAGTTGTGTACAGCAAGGATGATTCTGGCAAACTAAAAAGCAAAGACTCAAATCATACAAGACGCTCCAAGCAAAACACATATCATATGGTGAATAAAAATATAGCCTCAAGTAAAGTTACCGATAGACGAAGACGAAAGAGGGGATGCCTTTCGGGGCATCCCCAAGCTTAGGCTCTTGGTTGTCCTTGAATATTACCTTGGGGTGCCTTGGGAATCCCCAAGCTTAGGCTCTTGCCACTCCTTATTCCATAGTCCATCAAATCCTTACCCAAAACTTGAAAACTTCACAACACAAAACTCAACAGAAAATCTCATATGCTCCGTTAGTATAAGAAAATAAATCACCACTTTTTGGTACTGTTGTGAACTCATTCTTTATTTATATTGGTGTAATATCTACTTTATTCCAACTTTTCCATGGTTCATACCCCCCGATATTACCCATAGATTCATCAAAATAAGCAAACAACACAAAGAAAACAGAATCTGTCAAAAACACAACAGTCTGCAAAGATCCGAATTGTTATAATACTTATGTAACTACAAAAATTCTGAAAAACTACGAAAACAGAGGAAATTTGTATATCAATCTCTTATAAAAAATTCAGGATTTTTCAATGCTCCAGTGAATTATTAAAATTCTGAGACTGGAAGCAATAGTTTCTGTTTTTCAGCAAGATCAAATCAACTTTCATCGTAAGCCATCCCAAAGGTCTTACTTGGCACAAACACTAATTAAAACATAAAACCACATCTAACCAGAGGCTAGATGAATTATTTATTGCAAAACAGAACCTAAAAAGCAAAAACAAAAATAAAATTGGGTTGCCTCCCAACAAGCACTATTGTTTAACGCCCTTAGCTTGGCATTGATAATTTTGATGATGCTCACATGAAAGATAGCAATTGAGACACGAAAAGAGCATCATGTAGCATGTGAAAAACACATCTAAGTCTAACATACTTCCTATGCATATGCATCTTATAAGCAAACAAATTATCAAGGCAAGCAAAAACTAGCATATGCAAGGAAGAAGAAAGAGACGATAGCAATCTCAACATGAAGAGAGGTAATTTAGTAACATGAAAATTTCTACAACCATATTTTCCTCTCTCATAATAATTACATGTAGGATCATAAGCAAATTCAACAAAATAGCTATCACATAACATATTCTCAACACGATCCACATGCATGCGAAATTGACACTCTTCCAAAATAGAGGGATTAACATTAACTAAAGTCATGACCTCTCCAAACTGACTTTTATCAAAAATTTAATAGATTGAATATTCTCCAAATATGTGGGATCTAAAGTTGACACTCTTCCAAACCCACTTTCAATATTATTGCAAACATGATTATCAATCTCATATTCATCATGGGGCTTAAATAAATTTTCAAGATCATAAGAAGAATCACCCCAATCATGATCATTGCAACAAGTAGTAGACATAGCAAAATTAGCATCCCCAAGCTTAGGGTTTTGCATATCTTTAGCATAATTGACATTAATAGAATTTATAATAACATCATTGTAATCATGCTTTTCATTCAAAGATCTATGTGAATCACTTTATAATTTCCTTCTTTCAACATTTCATCAAAAATTTTAGATTCACGAATTTCAAGCAAAACTTCATAAAGATAATCTAGTGCACTCAAATCACTAGAAATTGGTTCATCATAATTGGATCTCTTAAAAAGATTAGCAATTGGATGAGGATCCATAAACTTTTAGCAAGCGAAGATGCGAGCAAAAAGAAGGCACATGGTAACACAAGCAAACAAAAGTTCAAACAGAAGAGGGACGAAGAAAAGGCAAAGAGAGGGGCGAAGAAAAAGGCAAATCTTTTCAAAAATGGTATTAGAAGTGGGGGAGAGGAAAATGAGAGGCGAATGGCGAATAATGTAATGCGAGAGATGAGAGTTTATGATGGGTACTTGGTATGTCTTGACTTGGTGTAGATCTTCCCGGCAACGGCGCCAGAAATTCTTCCTGCTACTTCTTGAGCTTGCGTTGGTTTTTCCCTTGAAGAGGAAAGGGTGATGCAGAAAAGTAGAGTAAGTATTTCCCTCAGTTTTGAGAACCAAGGTATCAATCCAGTAGGAGACAACACGCAAGTCACCGAATACCTGCACAAACAAACACCAAACTTGCACCCAACACGATAAGGGGTTGTCAATCCCTTCTCGGTTACTCGCAAAAGTGAGATCTGATAGAGATAGATAAACGGTAAAGTAAATAGTTTTTTGGTATTTTTATTTTATAGATTGGAAAGTAAAAGATTGCAATTAGTAAATCAGAAACTCGTAGATTGGAAAGTAAAAAGATTGTATGATGGAAAATAGACCCGGGGGCCATAGGTTTCACTCGAGGCTTCTCTCAAGATAGAAAATAATACGGTGGGTGAACAAATTACTGCCGAGCAATTGATAGAAAAGCGCAAAGTTATGACGATATCTAAGGCAATGATCATGAATATAGGCATCACGTCCGTGTCAAGTAGACCGAAACGATTCTGCATCTACTACTATTACTCCACACATCGACCGACTCCTGCCTGCATCTAGAGTATTAAGTTCATGAAGAACAGAGTAACGCATTAAGAAATATGACATGATGTAGAGGAGTTAACTCAAGCAATATGATGAAAACCCCATCTTTTTATCCTCGATGGCAACAATACAATACGTGCCTTGCTGCCCCTACTGTCACTGGGAAAGGACACCGCAAGATTGAACCCAAAGCTAAGCACTTCTCCCATTGCAAGAAAAACCAATCTAGTTGGCCAAACCAAATCGATAGTTCGAAGAGACTTGCAAAGATATCAAATCATGCATAAAATAATTCATAGAAGATTCAAATAATATTCATAGATAAGCTAATCATAAATCCACAATTCATCGGATCCCGACAAAAACACCGCAAAAAAGTATTACATCGAATAGATCTCCAAGAACATCGAGGAGAACGTGGTATTGAGAATCAAAGAGAGAGAAGAAGCCATCTAGCTACTAGCTATGGACCCGTAGGTCTGAGGTAAACTACTCACGCTTCATCGGAAGGGCAATGGTGTTGATGTAGAAGCCCTCCGTGATCGAATCCCCCTCCGGCAGAACGCCGGAAAAGGCCCCTAGATGGGATCTCACAGGTACAGAAGGTTGCGGCAGTGAAAAGTCTTTTCGTGGATGCCTCTGGTGGTTTGGGCATATAAGAGTATATATAGGTGAAAGAATTAGGCCAGGAGGTGCATGAGGGGCCCATAAGGGTGGGGGGCGCGCCCTCCGTCCTTGTGGCTGCCTCGTGGCTTCTCTGACTTGCACTCCAAGTCCTCTGGTTTCCTTTTGGTCCAAGAAAGATCATCGCGAAAGTTTTATTCCGTTTGGACTCTGTTTGGTATTCCTTTTCTACGAAACTCAAAAACAAGGAAAAAACAGGAACTGGCAGTAGGCTCTAGGTTAATAGGTTAGTCCCAAAAATAATATAAAATAGCATATTAATGCATATAAAACATCCAAAACAGATAATATAATAGCATGGAACAATCAAAAATTATAGATACGTTGGAGACGTATCAATGGACAAAAATCAGATGAAATGGAGCTGTCTGGATGGTACTTGCTGTAGAAAATGCCCCACTGGTCAGAATTGCAAGATATGAAGTAGCACTCTTATACTTGCTTGGATTGAGTTGAAAATTGTCATGGCCTGATGATATGTCCATATGAGGGTGCCATAAAATTTTCATACCATTTGGACAAGCCAAAATGATACTTGCTTCACAATGCAGCTCTCTGGACAGAATTTAAGAAAAATTGCTGAGGGAAAATGGTCGATGAAATGAGCCAAAAGTTTGTGGAGAGAGTTGATATGGGTAGGAGCATGTCCTGGTAAATTTTTAGCAATAATGAAGCAATATAAAATATAGTTGCTTCACAACCTGAAAACCTGACCAGAAACCAAGATTTGATGCTGAGCTCACATAGAGTGATGACATGATCTCAAATCTTGAGGATAGTGATGATTTGATCATATGAAGGACCTTGCAAAATTTCAACTTATTTGGATTACCCTATCTAGTACTTCCTTCACAAAGGCTTCCCTCAGACAGGAACTTTGGAAATTTGCTGAGGAAAGTTCACTAGGCAAATTGAGTTGAATTTTGGCATGTTGCAATGATATGGGTAGGAAAGAGTGCCCAAAAAGTTTGGGGGCAAGCAAGCAAAGATAAATAGCACTTCCTTGTCAAAAAGCCACTTAGGGCAGAATGAGAAAAATGAATATTTGTGAATTATCTTTGATGATGACAAGGAAGGGTTTTGACATATCTGTGGAAGATATGATCCAAACAATTTATGAGAATTATTTGGGAATTTTGGGAGTGACAGAAATATAGGTTGTTTCACAACCTAGGGCAAAAAGGATTATTCCTTTAATAGAAAAGGAATATTCCCAATAAAAAGATTATTGGGATTGGGCTAAGATGAAAATGACATGATCTAGGGATGGATTGGATAATGACAAGCCACTTGTGAGACTTGAGAAGAGATGATCTTCCCAAGTTTCAAGGCCACAGAGCCACAGAAAAAGAAATCCAATCAAAATCCATAGAAAATCAAAAAAAAAAAGAAGGGCAAAAAATCAGGGTGTGACAAACCTTCCCCCTTAAAGAAATCTAGTCCTCGAGATTTGGTTGCTCAGGGAACAAGCATGAATATTCTGACTTAAGGAAACCGTTTCCAACTTGGGTATCCTTTTCCTTTTATGATGTTCCCACAGAATTTCATATGATTGATTGACTTGCTCTAGGGTGGTTTGCTTCACCGTATCCGATATTCTGACAGATCTTACCTCATATGTTCATGCTTATACTGGCTCCAATTTCTTTCATATCTGCTGACTTAACTGAGGTGCGATAGATTATCGTGACTGGGACATATGCCCTTTTCACAAGTGCTTGAGTGGTTTCCGATAGATGTGTCATCCAGTACTGACAACATTCCATGGAGTCGTGAACCAGTTTTCTCGGTGGGCACCGATTCTTTTCATCCTGGCATCGGGTTGCTCACTTAGATGCATGTCCTCCGGGTTCAATATAGTGTCGTGAATCATAACTGTTCTTCTGGCAGAATCTGACTTCTTGCAGGTATTCCTGGTGATCGATACTGACTCAGGCTATCCGGGGTATCTGTACCACATTGGTCATGCAACAAGTACCATAGCTGTATTGCCAGTATGGCTCCTTCATCATTGGTTTCTTTGTCTGGATCCTTTGCTGGAAGGAGCTTAGCCATATGTATATTCTTTATGGGACCATAGGTACAGTCAGGGGAAATATTTCGACAAGCGTACTTTTATCCTCATCTCCTGACATGGTAATATTGTTTAAATGGCAGGTTCATTGTCTCTCAAGTTTTAACCATAGGGAAATGATCATCCGAACCCTTGCAAGAAATCGGCAAATAAATTAGTAGCCACCAGAACGGTCTTTACAACTCAGATCTGGGACATTACTGAAATAACTCAACCACGGCTCAAGAAGGCCGAAAAGCAGCTCAGAGCATGAGACCGTGTTGATAAGAAGAAAGTGGCAGTTCCCTAAGACGGCTGAAAAGCAGCTCAGAGCATAGGGCCACTGTCACAAAAAGAAACTCAACAGCTGCACGAGACGGCCGGAAAGCAGCTCAGAACTCATGACAGTGGTTGAATAGAGAGAAATAAAGTCGACATCCACCCCGGACGGCCAAAAACAGCTCAGAACACAGGCGTGGTGCTGTCACCGGAGAAAAGTAGACAAGGACTCATCAAGATCATATACCAGGTTCACATGTACTTGTACAGAGCTCACTATTGTCATCAATCCTCATAGTCCTTTGTCACACTGAGGTGTATAACTGACTTCCTTCTTTTAACAATACTCATGTGGTTGTCAGATTCTATTTACATCATCGTTCGAGTGACTTTCAAGACCTTGGTTGTATGCTCACAATGAAACATGTGTACCTGAGCATTTGGTTCCTGAGGGAGACACTTGTGTCCAGACTGGCTCGTGTTCCTGACCACACTGTTGTGGATATGATTTTTAAGATGCACTGCCATATGCTGTCAACTTGCTGCGTAATACCTTGTACCAGTGCCATATGGAGGAAGCTTGTGCTGAAAGCCATCGCGCTGAGGAAGATTGAATAGCTTGTGCTTGACGCTTTCGTTAGACAGCTTGCTAAAGAAGGTTAGGTACCATACTTCAGAAGCTTCCCCCCTTAGTGGCTTGCTGGGGAAGACTCGATTTCTTATGCTAGAAGCTGTTGCGGTGGCTTACCGTGGAAGACGGAGTATCTTGTGCTGGAAGTCATCCACATATCGTACCGAGGAAGACTAAGGAGACTTGCATTGTAAGCTTCTTGGGTAGCTTGCGAGGGAAGGCTGGGTTGCTTACACCAGAAGCTTCTATCTGAAATATGTTGACTCAATGCCATATATATGTACCCTTTAATATTTTTGCTGCCATTACTTTTATGAAAAAGGGTGTTCGATTATCCTTCTTGCTGAGTGTTGGGTACATGGCATATTTTGGCTGGCTTAAGGGTTATAGCATGTTTCAAAATCATACTCATTGCAGAATCAAACTGTGCGTAAGAAGCATACCATTGACTGATAATATACTGTTAGTCATGCACCCAAAGCTGTCTTCCGTCTGATTCCATCATTACTGCTGTGAAGATTGCACACTGATGTAGACTTGATGCTGATATTCAAGCCAGGATATCATTTGTATTCAGACCAAATAGTGCCAATACAATACAGTCGGCTGAGAATTTCATAATATTTGGCTGAGCTTCCAAGTATTTAAACCCCGTGCTGATTCTTCGGGTCCGGTGTTGGTTGATGAGCAACTTTAATAAGGGAAAAAATAAGGTAACACCGAGGGCCCAAAGAAATAAACAAAAGAAACGAATGAAACAAAAGCACACAAGGCATACAAATGATATTATATTCAAGCAACATCACATAGTACTGCTACTCACAACAATAATACGCATGCATACTTAAGCACACAGATCTTGCAAAAACTCTGCTTCTGCGATCTAATATGCTGTGGCGGTGTGCACGAAAGTGAATCCAAGTGTGGAAAGAGTTGGTGTAAACAAGGTTACACCAAGCGCTGGCTTAACACCGGTCGCATCTGGGCGGACACGGAGGTGAGGACAGACTTGGTGATCATGTGGTGGAACACGGAGGTCACGACCACACCATCATCAAGAGTATGGAAGGGAACCATACACGTCCAAAGAATGGGGTGACAGGGTAGGATAGAGGTGGAAAACTGGGCTTGCTGGCATTGCCCTTTTCTGATAGCAAAGATCAATAAGGGTTGCCGAAGCGGCGAGTCGAAAGGCACGATTCGGGATAGAAACATGGCTATCACCGAAACGATAGGGGTGACTGGCGGGAGGATGTGATACCCGCAAATGGTGTCTGGAACACTTGGTACCTCGGCATCACTCCGCTGGGACAGAGATGACGCCAAACACCGAAGAGCAGGTATGCAAAACTGGAGGGGTGCAGGTAGTGGATCAAAACCGGTGCCACCTACACTCACAAGATTAACCGTTAGTGACAAGATAATGAGTCTATATGCATGCTATGCGACAAACAAATGCAACAATCAAATGCAGCAGACTGACAAGACTCTATACTACTATTTTCTAACGTTCGCGCGGACTAGGGCGTCCTACAGCTAGACCTGCTCTGATACTAAGCCTTGTGGCACCCCAGCTCAGAGAGACCAGAACGCCCCGTATTCCAGCCCAGAGATCGTGGTAAGTCTTCTGGAATACGACACTGCTTGGCATAGAACAAATTGGCTCTTATTACAATCGATATGGATACAAGGGGATTACATCGGCACGGCGACTCTACGCCTGCCTCGGTTGCTCTATGCAAGCAGCGGAACAACACATAGCAGCGGAATAACTTCTAGCAGCAAAACAACGATGACGATGATGGACTCCACTCCGCAGGGACTCTGGCTGGAATGCTTATCATAGCTCGCAAACTTGGGATCCTCGGCAATAAAAAAAACACAGCATGACCTGCAAACTGGCATGACACGCCAGGTGAGTACTTTGAATGTACTCGCAAGCTCACAACAACCAAAGCAATCAAGACAAACAACAACATGGCAATTACAGGTTACTTAGCAAGGATGAACATGATACAGCTAGAACAGTATGAACATGGCATGAACATAAGAACATGATGATACTAGCATGCAACATGTGAACAATATCTTGCACCAACTTACTCTGCTCGGGGTTACCTCGTAACCACCACATGAATCACTTACCATCATGGTCATCACACGATCACCTCAGGATCAAATCAAGCTTGGTATTAACAATACCGCAGTGACCACAAGACCACAAGGAGCTTGATCTTTACCCGGGATCATCACATGACACCACAAATATCCACCACTTCGGTATCCATGATACCCCTGTGATCCTCTCACGATCACATAAAGATCCACCAACTTCTTTCCTCATCAAATCGGGGTTGTTAATTATTCAGGTTATTATTACTGTTGACCCATAGTGTGACCTACTACGAATTGGGCCCATATCCGCGGGCGCAGCTATTGATAGATTTAAACACACTCTGCAGAGGTTAGCACACTGTACCCACACTACGGAACCCAAGGCCTCGTGCTCCCATTTGGGTGGACCAACGGTGTTCCGACAAAACCGATCTACTGCATGACACTCTCCCGGCCACTCCGACAAACTCCCCTTTGGGCTATGTCATGGGTGGCCCTGATGTCACCTCGTGACACCCAACGGCCACCGTTGTGGCAAAACATAAACGTTCCAAAACAGGGACATGAGCTCAATACCAACCACGGGCACACAAGGCATATGGCCGCCTACCTGATCAGGGTAACGCGCGCACATGGCCCTAGTTGGAGGCACCGGCGAGAGGCATGACAATAGACCCAATTAGGACCTTCCCATACAGGCAAGTGTGGCTGCACTAGTCAGCTCAATTCGATGGCACTATGACTCAGCCAACAGATGTTCAAGTTCGATTAAAGTCCGGTTTAACTTGAATGAGGAACAGCTAAGTCATAACAGAATAACATGATGAAATAACAATGCATATGAGCATGACATCAACATGAGCATGGATGGATAACACAACCATTTAGCACGTTCATCTTAACATCAATAACAATAAAATTTTTACTCTACCAGATGCAAATGAACATGACATAACAATGATCCTGAATAACACAAGTATAGCAAAGCATATCACTAATATGAACATAGTATGACCACTAGCATCGGGAAAATAACTACGAGAATGATAACAATATTAGCAAGTAAGCATGTAACCAACTAGCTGAAAATAATCATGGCATTACAACGAGCATGGATCCATAAGCATATAAAGCATTCACGGAAATATTAACATGCACAACTTATTTAAATGTTCAAGTTGAAAACCATGTCTACTACAAATCCATCATGCAAGTGGCTATCGTGGCTTGCCTGGGGATGAAGAATACTCCGGGAAGAAGTGCGGTGAAGCCGCGGAAAGATTTGCCGGAAGTACTTCTCTCTCGAAGGGGGCTGATTAAAGGCCAGGGCATAATGGTCATTTCCAGTATGTGAACACATAGTGCAAATGATACCAATAGATTGGGCTCGACGAGACGAAGACGTGGGCTTTGGAATCACCTGATTCGGAGCTACGGTTGCGAAGATACGAGAGGTGGAAGTCCAGGGACTAATCTGTAAAGATTTCTCCACAAACAGGTCCCTGGCGGCTGGAAACAGAAAACGCATTTCAGAGAAATACGCTCTCAGAACAGAGAAGCGTATTTTGTGTTGAAGAAGAAGGAAAGTGCGCTTTTAGAAACAAAAATCGTATTCTGTAGAATACGTCTCCACTTACTCAGGCGCGGGCCCGGGGTTAAGTAATGCCTAGTCGCTGACTAGTGGGGCCGAAAGGGAGGCGGGGCCCACCTGGCCCCTGTCTTTGTCTTCCTCATGTTTCTCCTCATGTGAAATAGAGCAGAGGAGAGGAGGGGCGCCGGCGCTGGGCCTGCTGCCTCCGGCCACCTCCGGCCGGGGCGAGGGCACCAGCGGCCGCGGGGTGGAGTGCCGCACCCGTTCAGAGACCCACGAGCGCCGGGGAGGAGCTGGGACGACGGTGGCCATTCTAGGAGACACGCGACCACGAGGGCTCCGGCGGGGAGTGGAGGGTATGGGAAGATGCGCCGGTGTGTGAGGAAGATGCTGGTGGTGGCTAGAGGTGGAGGGGGGGGGGGGGGCTCGGCTGGCTTGAATTTGAGCCGAGGCCGAGGCGGCAATGGCAGACGACGGCGAGGTGGAGCAGCTCCGGTGGGCGGGGAAGGCAGGGGAGGGAGCTGCGAGTTGCGGAAGGAGTCGGGCGTGCTACTTATAGCCGCGGGGCGAGCTCGGGAGCGCTCTAAAGAGCTCGGCCGACCAGACAAGGCGAGGTCAGGGATGTTTGTGGCTTGGGCGAGCAACGATGCGACTCAACGGCGGCGAGACAGGACGGGGCAGGGGCACGGGACGCCGCAGGGGATCATGGGGAAGCTCTAGGACACGGCGAACGCTTGAGAAGGGGATGAAACGGACGGGGACATGGGCTCCACTTGCCAGAGCGCGCCGGCGTGCATGCCAGCCACGCAGTCACCACGTGAGTTGGCGCACTCGCGGTTGCACCCTGGATGGCCGACCATGTCCAGTAGATAGGTCATACCAAGGAGAAGGCCAAAGAGGAAAGAAACGTGCATAGTAGAGCTTGAGATGACCGCAACTAGCAGATTTGCAGTGAAACAGCAACGTGTTTGTGCTGTGGTGAGGAAGATACAAGAAGAGATAGACTCTGGTCTTTCGCGTAGTTTGATCACATGCTAAGACCACTATGATGGACAAAATCAGACGAAATGGAGCTGTCTGGATGGTACTTGCTGTAGAAAATGCCCCACTGGTCAGAATTGCAAGATATGAAGTAGCACTCTTATACTTGCTTGGATTGAGCTGAAAATGGTCATGGCCTGATGATATGTCCATATGAGGGTGCCATAAAATTTTCGTACCATTTGGACAAGCCAAAATGGTACTTGCTTCACAATGCAGCTCTCTGGACAGAATTTAAGAAAAATTGTTGAGGGAAAATGGTTAGATAAAATGAGCAAAAACTTTGTGGAGAGAGTTTATATGGGTAGGAGCATGTCCTGGTAAATTTTCAGAAATAATGAAGCAATATAAAATATAGTTGCTTCACAACCTGAAAATCTGACCAGAAACCAAGATTTGATGCTGAGCTCACATAGAGTGATGACATGATCTCAAATCTTGAGGAGAGTGATGATTTGATCATATGAAGGACCTTGCAAAATTTCAACTCATTTGGATTACCCTAGCTAGTACTTCCTTCGCAAAGGCTTCCCTCAGACAAGAACTTTGGAAATTTGCTGAGGAAAGTTCACCAGGCAAATTGAGTTGACTTTTGTCGTGTGGCAATGATATGGGTAGGAAAGAGTGCCCAAAAAGTTTGGGGGCAAGCAAGCAAAGATAAAATAGCACTTCCTTCTCAAAAAGCCACTTAGGGCAGAATGAGAAAAGGAATATTTGTGAATTATCTTTGATGATGCCAAGGAAAGATTTTGACAT
Organism: Thinopyrum elongatum; assembly: GCA_011799875.1. Lineage (NCBI taxonomy): Eukaryota > Viridiplantae > Streptophyta > Magnoliopsida > Poales > Poaceae > Thinopyrum > Thinopyrum elongatum. The sequence goes on from CM022297.1 coordinate 475,305,421, forward strand.
ATCTGTGGAAGATATGACCCAAAAAATTTATGAGAATTATTTGGGAATTTTGGGAGTGACAGAAATATAGGTTGTTTCACAACCTAGGGCAAAAAGGATTATTCCTTTAATAGAAAAGGAATATTCCCAATAAAAAGAATATTGGGATTGGGCTAAGATGAAAATGACATGATCTAGGGATTGATTGGATAATGACAAGCCACTTGTGAGACTTGAGAAGAGATGTTCTTCCCAAGTTTCAAGGCCATAGAGCCACAGAAAAAGAAATCCAATCAAAATCCATAGAAAATCAAAAGAAAAAAGAAGGGCAAAAAATCAGGGTGTGACAGGAGCCCCCTATCCTGAGGGCGCCGTCAACCTCCGGTCGTAGCCGCGGTGGGCGCGAAGATGCACCACGCCAGCCCGGCGTAGCCGCCGGGTGCTCAGGTGGCTCCTTGCCCGAACACCTAAGCACTCCACCTCCTCCTGGGGCCCTGCCAGCGCCGCTAGGGGGAACGCCCACCGAGGACGCAGGGGTTCAGGAGGCGACACCCCTTGTCGCGGCTACGGCGGCTCAGGTGTTGGTAGATGAGGTGACCCTTGGGGATGCGACCATGCACCCTCAGGATGACCCAGCCCCCGTGGGCCAGCAGGCTGTGGCGGCGTCCGCCCTTGCCGCGCCCGAGGTGAGCCTGGAGCCTCCAGCGCCCCAAGCTATCCAGGCCGACACTTCCTCAGGCACGGCGTCGACCGACGCGCCAGTGCTGCCTCCTTCTCAGGCCCTCGCGCTGGTGGACCGTGGTCCCCTGATCAGGCCTGGGGCTCTGGACGAGGCCTATATCGCGCTTGGACGGATCCGGGCCGACCTCCTAGACGCCGGCAGGGGCCTCGCGAGGGAGCGCCTGGGGCTCATCTTCGGGTGGCTTCAGGCCGACACCGCCATCAAGACAGCTTGGGGCCGGGCTAAAGCCACCACTGCAGAGAGTGGGAAGGAGGCCACCGAGGCCAACGAGGCTCGCGACGCAGCGCTCACCTGCGCGACGTCTGCTGAGAGGCGCTGCCGCGAGGTGGAGGCCAAGCTGAAGACACTCCAAGAGGAGCAAGCCGCGCATGCCCAGCGGCTCCACCAACAGGAAGAGGACCTCAAGACCCGCGAGGCGAGGCCTGCCGGTCGCGACTCCGAGCTGGCCCAGGTGATTGCCAACAAGGCCGCAGAACGCGAATGGCTGGCCAAGATGAAGAAGGAGGTGGACGAAGCCCAGGCATCTCATGCCCATCGCGTCTCCGAGGCGACAGCCCAACTGGACGCCAGGGAGAAGACCATCGTCGCCGTGGAGAAGAAAGCATCCGCGGAGCGCGACGCCTTCCCTTCTCTCGAGCTCCGGTCTCACCAAGCATTACGGTCCATCTGCCGGGGAGGATTCGAGGAGCCGCTGGCAGCCCCTGAGGGCGGCATTGCGGGGCTCTCCTCTAAGCTTGCTGAAGCGCTTGAGGGTGCTGCCACCGAGGTGGACTCCATCTTGGAGGAGGAGTGGCGCTCGCTCTTCACTGCAGCTGCGACACGTGTCTTCAGCCAGCTCTACCTCCAGGACCCAAGCTTCAACTTCGGCACGGTGATCCGTTCGGTTGCCCCTGAGCGCCGCTTCGCCGCTGTGGAGGCCGTGAAGGGTCACGGGGATGCGTTGCTGGAGAAGTTCCTCTGCATCCCCGACACCGAGTCCCCGGTGGTGCAGGCCAGCGGCAGCGATGTCGATGATGAGCTCCCCGTGACGGAGCACGCCGGTGGCGGCCGAGCACTTGAGGTGCTCTTTGGAGTCGAAGGTAATGGTGTACTGCGACCACCTGAGGGGACGTGCGACCTCAAGCTTCGGGAGGGCCGCATTCACCTCCCGGGCGAACTGCTTGAAGATGCAATGTGAGGCATGGGACTGAGCACCTCCTAGGATGCAGGCGATCACTCGAGGTTCCTGGAAGCACCCTGCCCCATCATCCTGTCGGTTGTCGTCATTCCTCCTTGGCGGCGACGGCGGTGGAGGGAGGCCGGCATTGCCCTGAGGGCGGTCCTCACGAGGCTGGTCGTGCCAGTCGTGTCGAGGGTCACGGTTATCCCAGCGGCCTCCACCACGGCCTCCTCCATGGCCGTAACCACGGTCGCCATGCTCGGGGCGGCGGCCAAGGCACCCATCATGGATTGCCCCAAGCTACTGGCAGTCGTTGGTGTTGTGGCTGTGTACGTTGTGGAAGACGCAGAATTGGCGGTTCCCCCTGGGGGCTCATCGTGGTCACGACCATGTTTCATCTCGGGTTCCGCTGCCAGCACAGCGGGGCCCTTGCGCTTCGCCTCCTTAGCCTTGGCCTTCTTGTCTTCAGGGTCCGCCTCCAGGAGCTCGAGGAGGGAGAGGTGACGCTCTTCGGCCGTTGCGCACTTGTTCGCCAGGTTGAATATCTCCAGGGCCGAGCACATGTCCTCGTGGATGGCGAGCTCCTCCTTCATCTTGGCGTCCCGGACGCCATCAGTGAACGCCAAGATGATGGCCTCGTCTGATGCCTTCGGGATCTTGAGCCGAACATTCATGAAGCGCTGTATGTACTTGTGTAGGGTCTCACCCGGCTGCTGCTTCACGCGCCGCAGGTCACCTACCGAGGGGCGTGGTCGCGGGTGCCTTGGAAGTTGGCGATGAAGCGCTCGCGGAGCTCACCCCAGGAGTAGATCGACCCCTCCGAGAGGTGCAGGAGCCAAGAATGTGCGCCGTCCTTGAGGGCCATGGGGAACCAGTTCACCATGACCTTCTCATCACCGTTTGCTGCTTCGATGCTCAGCAAGTAGAGCTGGAGGAACTCCGCAGGGTCGGGGGTGCCGTCATAGCGTGGAGGCAGGTCTGGCTTGAACTGGCCGGGCCAGATAATGTGGCGCAGCTCCGGGGTGAAGGTGTGGCAGCCCGACACACCCACGGGTGCAACGCGCGTGGGGGGAGCCCAGTCTTGACGTTCGTGCGAAGCAACCTCCAGAGGAGCGCGGTCTTGGTGCTGGCGTGGTGGCGCTGGGAGCGCGCATGCCTCAACCTGGGGCCGCTGCACCACCTAGCAGCGTGCCTCATTGTGCGCCGGCGCCTTGCGCGACGGGTCACGTGGTTGCGCATCTCTCCTGGGCTCGCGGTCGGCACCGTGCAGAGGAGGAGGAGGAGGCGCGCCATGGGCCATGTCGCCCGCCTGGGATGGCGGGGGACGGAATGAGCAAGACGGTGCAGGGACCTCGCCGGCGGCGTTGACGAGCTCGGCGATGCGGCCAAGCCAGTCGTCGTAGCGGTTGTTGGCGGGACGGTAGCGCAGCAACTCGCGCGCCATGAGCAGTGCCGCCTGCGCATTCGCCGGTCCGTGGCGGACGTGGGAGGACGACACCATAGCGGGAGTGGGCGACGGAGTGGCGGTGCGCCCATCACGCTGCATAGAGGGCGGCAGCGACGAATCCTGCTGCTCGTGAGCAACGGGATCAGTGGCAGCGTTTGCCACGGGAGAGGCCGAACGGCGGGGGACACCGCGGCCTACGGGCGCCGTCTGGGCGACGCAAGCAACACGGCGCTCGGCGTGGGCTCGGCGTGCGTCGGCCATGGGAGCGGCGGAGCAAAGGTGAGGCGGAGATGGAGCAGAAAGAGGATTTCGACACGCCCCTGCCTGGTGCGCCAAATGTCGGATTCAGGGCTCCGTAGACCCAAGAAGGTTCGAAGTCTGGGGCGTGTGCAAAGATCCCAACCAGCCCAAGTCTCTGCTCGCCACCCGCCGGTCTAACCTTGCCAAACTCACGCGAGCGGGGAAGAAGATGAACATGGCAGTTTACCCATGTTCGGGCCACCTTGCGGTGTAAGATCCTACTCCTGCTTTGTCGTGGATTGGCCACATGAGGAGGCTGAGGATGAACAAGTACAGTAGTTCGAGCGGCCTCGCGAGGGCTCGAGAGGTGTGGGTGGAATGGATCTTCTGGGATCTCGTCTACTGTGGTGGCTAGCCTATTCTTATAGTGGCTTTGGTCCTCTCCCCTCATAACTGGCGGGAAGGGATCCCACAACGGCCAATTTGAAAGGGGACAAGAAGTACATCTAATCCTGATGAAAGGTGGTCTTCACCTGCAAAGCTTCTGGGCGTGATGCAGAGGTGGGCTCGGCGATGACATCCGTCCTACCGCGCCTGTGGTCTTGGTCTCATTGCACCGGAATGGAAACCTTTGGGGGATTCCTCGGGAACCCGCGTACGTCCTTACCTCCTTAGCACCAAAGAGGAAACTGTCTCCCCTACGCCCGCTGGCGACCGCCTGGCCTTGGTCGTCATGGCTCATGTCATAGCAGCCTCATGAGGCTGGGCACCTGCATAGGAATCTTCGCTCCTCGGGAGGCGACCTGGGGAGGCTGCCCCTTCGGAGGTCTTGGTGTCGTTCTCCTCGCGAGACTGGGGGCCCTCGCAAGGGTCTTGTCATGGGGGGTCTTGCAGCCGGGCCGTACGAGGCCGTCACTGGGCCCACGCGCTGGCCCGCAGGCAGGCAAGTCTGGGTACCCCCGAACCCAGAACACCGACATGGCGGGTGTGACATAAATGGAGATCGAAACATGAAGAGAAATAATGAGCGCGCGTGTGTCGGATACCAATAGCTCTATTAACAAAGAAATGAAGATCGATTGATACATGAAGATGTGTGGTGGTTGGGGAGGGGGGGTCGATGGAGAGACCTAAAACACAACATTTGCATGTACATAGTACTAGACTTAATATTCATGTTTCAATTTATTGTGCATTTTAAATATTGAATTGAGGACCATGCATGGCTTACATTTTAGTTTTGAATTCGTGTCATACATGCATGGTCATACATCCACGTTGAGATCACTATATCACAAACTCACTCTAATTCAAGAACTCGTCATAAATCAATTACCGTCTCTTTTGGAATGACTAGTTATTTGCAAGGAAAATACGGGCATTGTAATACATATAGATTCGTTCGGCAATTTAAAAAAGATTCCTTTCGCATTCTCGAATGGTAGCACCCGACAGCGTACCAGCCAGACCCAGGCTCGCGTCCTGGTGGTGGCGTGTGTGGTATGCACATTAGCCAACCCCAACCAAAAGAACCGCGATATTAAACTTTGCGCCTCCAGTCAAGCCTCCGCGTTTCTAGTCGAAATATCTGGCGGCCAGAATTCCAGCCCTAGGAAATTCCCCTCATGTCCCCGGTCCATAATGACAACCGATGAACAATGGAGGGATGCTTTAGTAACTACCCCGCGTTACCTACCATGCCAAGCATGGTTCAATTCATTTGGTCGCCGCTACCCAAGGTCACCCGTCAACTCCATTGCCTAGTACTAATAGTACTACACCAAGATGAGCATAGAATGGAGCTCCATTTGTTGATTTTGTTCGTGTGTTGTTCGTGCCTACTAGAGTTACTATATCAGGCAATGCACTGGAACGGAGGGATTATCTTTTTACTCTGCATATATAACTTGTCTGAAGTCTAACTAAGCAAAATGTTTGACCAAATCCTTTCTTAATAAATATTAACATCTACAACAGTAAAGATGTATGGCTTGAAAATTTATTTCATGATGCAGGATATGATATTGTTTCGAATCCTGGATTTTAAATTCCAGAAAATCCAAAACTGACCTGAAATTCATGAAACTGAGCATGGTCACGTGATATGGCACAGATAGGCTGTCGTATTTTTTTGTTCAATTTGAGACAAGCTGCTTATGAAAAGTTGCACAAATGAAGAGCCAAGGTATTTTGGAACAAAGACATGTCACGTTAACGTGAACGGTTTCACTATTCAAACCATGGGCGTTAGACCTATGTGCCGCCACTAGTCACGCTTCTTGTCGGCAAGTGCCGTCCAAGCAAGCGTGTGAGTCGACGGGAGGCGTTCGAGCAGACCGTTTCGCCGGTTGACCGGGAGGCGTGCGAGCAGGCCGCTGTGCAGGTTCACCGGGAGGTGAGCCCTTTGACCAGGCTCCACCGCCCACTTTCCTCCCAACTGCCCCCACTTTTAATGGCGCGAGTGCCGCAGTTTAAATCACCCCCGCACTCCCCTGTCTTGCTACAATCTTCTCTCTTCCTCTCGGATTCTCCTGTCGTCTACCTCCAACTAGCCTGACCTCACCATACGCCATGCCGCATCACGATGGTCTGCCCTTAATCTTCCAGTTTCCTAAGGAAGACACCCAGCCGGAGTCTCAAGAACATAAGGCGCTTTGGGACGAGCTTGAACTGGCCTTGCGGGGAGATGCCGCGCTTGTCCCCGCTCCCGTTCCAGCTCCCGTCGCCCCGACTACGCCAACGCCCATCCTCGTGGCATTGATGGTCTGGGAGCCACACATTGTCGTCGAGCTTGAAGCCCCGGGGTTCCACAAGGTCCCCGCTGACTTTCACGCGCCCGTGCACCTGCCAACGCATGCGCCTGTGCGTGCATTGACGTGCGCACCCATGCCGGTGCCCGTGCACACAAATGTCTCCACCACGCCGTTGCCAGAGCCTGTCCCCGCGCCGGTGCCAGTGCCCCCCTCAGTAGCATGGATCGCCGCCGTCGACCGCTTCCTTGCACCGACGCCAATCGCCTCATCCCGCCAGTTGATTGGCTCATGGAGACCGAAGTCCAAAACATTCTGACCTTCCTTGAAGCTAGGGCCAACGTCCAGGAGTACGCCAACAACGGCGCAAGACGCCGCCGTTGCCGTCCGTCAGTGGCCCGACGACACACAGAGCATGGCAGAGGAGCCGCTTCCCGCCGCAAGACGCCTCCGCCGCCGCCGCGTGATCTAAATATGCCATGAAAAACATTCGGATTGCCATGCTTAAAATCCAAACATTTGGGATTTATCATTTGTGTTTATTTTAGTTCGATCGTGGTATGAATGTAAAGTCGCAGTCAAACTGAATGAAATCTAAGGTTTGATCGATTGAATGTTCTGCTAGAGCCGTATCAAATTAAATATAAGACGTCATCAAGCGACATGTATTCCTTCTCATCGCAAACATTTCATATTAAATACCACATCAATTCCAAATATTTTTTAAGGGAAGTCAGTTCCAAATACTTGTAGGGCGCAAACAGTCCCCTTGTTCGAGCACTAGGTGATACATCTATTTATCCACGCATTTAATTGTTAGTAGATACTACTAGCCTAACTTGTCTGTCACGGTCAATTTTGTTCCTAAACTTGTTACATATAATACTAGTACTAGTATTACGTGAAATTGGTGCCATAACTTGTGAACGCATCCAGATTCGGTCAACGGCCACACCGCCCGAGCGTTCTTCGTGTTTGCCTGTGCGTTAAACGTAGAAGGGGAGGAGAGAGAGAGAGAGAGAGCAGACATGGAACCCATCAGTAAGTGAAGTGGAATAGTACGTGCTCACGAGCCGGCCCCACTAATGTACTAAAGTTAATATAAAAACATGTTATCCATTAAATAGGCTGTGGTAATATAAAAACATTATATCAACAAAGGGGAGTACAACAAACGTTGCTACTATGTTGCCTATTGATGTGCGGCTTGAAGGCCCTGGTCGCATGTTCGATCCTCGTCCTTTTTCATTTTTAATTTATACTAGTAAGGTACACGTGCATTGCACGCATGAGATTTGGCAACCAAATTATGAATAAATACCACACCATAGCATGTAAGCTTTGATTCATATATGCATGATGTAGATGTTCGTTTAGTTCTTATATTTCATCTCATTCAAAATCAATAAGTTTTATAAAAAAGTTAATCTAGTTTAAGATTCATGGAATTGTGCATTGTAGAGCATAAAGTAAAAACAAATAATGGCAATTCATTTAGAAAAAATAAAATTGGGCAATTATGATACAGAAGATTCTAGAACAAAGGAGAAGTGCTTGTGTTTTGAGGTTTGTGCATTATGCTTAAGTTCAACCATGCAGTCTTCTAGATTGTACATGTGGCAGAATGTGGTGGAATGAAGAAGATATACAACGGCCAGTGGTGCTCGGAATTACCATCTCTGCACCGTCGGATTGGCTTCATCCAACGACCATATTTCAAAGTTATTCGCACGCTATATAGGGGTGTAGATATGGGTCCAAATTTTCTCCATGACAGTTGGGCCCACCGGTGTGTAGTTTGTAGCACTTTAATTTCTGGGTCGAAATTTGTCCCATTACAGGTGGACTCCGGGTGTGTAGTTTATAGCTTATTTGTAATAATTATAGAGAACACCAGATTTTTTTGCAAAAATACCATGGTGCGACGTGGAAGGTTAGAAAGGGCGTGCGAGAGAGCGGTGACCGATCCAGAGGGAAAACAATTGTGGGAGGGGCGGGGGTTGCAACGGTGTTTGGAGTAGTTGTGGGGTGAATGCTATAAAAATATAATCTAAACCCACCGGAATAAATGCCTTCACAAATTAATCGAAGGTTGGAGTCCCCCTTGCAATGTAAATAGCTCCGGCTCTGCGAGGGATGGAGAGGTAGCTTCAATGTGTGGAAGAGACGGCGTGAGAAAGCGAGGTCAATCGAGACATAGATAGAGAGACAAACTGAGTGTGCCCCGACATTCATTGGAAAGATATATATGCTGTGGATAGATATTGTCCGATTGAGCTTTTGGAAAGGGTGAGGGCTGTAAGAGAGAGCTTGAGAGATGATCCAGTCATAGACAGGTACACATATCGTTTGTGCGTGGGAGGAAGCAAGGTCAATTGATACATAGATAAAGAGAGAGAGATTGAGCGAGTGTGGGTCGTCATGCGATCGAAAGAGTGAGATAGGTTGGAGAGAGTGACCTAGATAGACAATGTGCTTGTGAGAGTATACACTATGAATATGTCGAATTAGGCCCAAACATGGAGATATATTGTTTGTGTGTGAGAAAGAGCGAGGTCAATCGAGACATGCATAAAGAGGGAGAGAGAGAGAGAGATTGAGCGAGCGTGGGCTGCCGTTAGGTCGAATGAGTGGAACAACTTGGAGAGACTAGTCTAGATAGACAATTTGCGTGAGAGAGTATAGAGTGTGTCGATCGAGGCCCGAATAGGGAGATATATCATTTGTGTGTGAGAGAAAGTGAGGTTAATCGAGACTTAGTTAGAGAGAGAGAGAGAGAGAGTGGGCCACTGTGCGGAAGAAAGAGTGAGACGGTCTCTCGAGAGTGACCTAGATAGACAATGTGTGTGCGTGTGCACGAGCGGGAGAGGGGTCTAGATAGGCAATGCATGTATCTACCGAGAGAGGGTGGGAGGGGAGAGAGAGAGAGCTCGGCATGGAGTGCAATGGCGGGTGTGTGAGAGTTAGAGATCGAAACATGGAGAGAAAGAATGAATGTGCGGAAACCAATAGCTTTGTAAGGTGGTTAGGAGAGGAAGATTGATAAATAGAGGAAGTATGTTGTGTGTGTGCCCGGGGGGGGGGGGGGCTAAAAACAACATTTGAATGTAGATAGTACTAGACTTAATATTGACGTTTCAATTTAGTGTACATTGTTAAATTTGAATTGATGACCATGCATATGGCTTCCGTATTTATTTCGAATTCGTGCCATACTAGGTTTGGAAAAGTTGATATTGACTCGATTGTTGTGGTATTTTGTATGTGTGTGGTCATATGCTTGAATCCATCCAAAGTTTTCTCACTACCATGGTGTTCATCTTATACATATATGATTTTGTATTAAAAAAGTAGCTTGGATACCATGAAATGCGAAATCCACGTTAGAATTGGAGATCGCCATGTGACAAACACACTCTAATTCGAAGAACTCCTCATTAATTAATTCATAGTATCTCATTTCGAAGGACTAATTATTTGCAAGGAAAACACGGGCATGGTAATACATAGTACAAGATTCGTTTGCCAATGAAAGAAGATTCGTTTGCATTCTCAAATGTAGGTGCACCAGGAAGACTAAGGTCTTGTCGTGGTGGTCGCGTGTGTCGTACGGACGCTAGCACCCACCCCCTCCCTCCCCCCCCCCAAAAAAAAGAACGACGACAAAAAAGTTCGCGCTTCCACGTTTCGGATTGAAATATCTGGCGGCCCCAATTCCAGCCCTGCAAAATCTCCCTTCTCCCCCATCCCCTTTCGTGCCCAGATCTCTCAAATCCCTAATTTGCTGCCAACCCAAGAAAAATTCGAATCACCCTTCATCTCATCTCTTTCCCCACCTCTGTGCCAGATGGCGACGACGAAGACGACAGTCGCGCTTCACCACTGCACCGGAGCTACCTCATCTACCCCCTCGTCCACCGCACCGGGTGGTCCACCCACAACGTCGGCCGTCGTAGCCGATGTGCCTCACAGACACCGACTTCCACCGCATCAGGTGCGCTTCACCGATGCCGTCTCCCACCTCACCGGGGCTACTTCACCGAGAACATCGTCGCACACTACTAGGGAAAACCTTAGACAAAGAACCTTAGAAGTAGCACTGGACAAAAAGGGGCGCTACTGATAATTAGCAGTAGCGTGTGCCATAAACAGGCGCTACTGCTACCGACTTAGCAGTAGCTGAAGGAAATATGCCCTAGAGGCAATAATAAAGTTATTATTTATTTCCTTATATCATGATAAATGTTTATTATTCATGCTAGAATTGTATTAACCGGAAACATGATACATGTGTGAATACATAGACAAACAGAGTGTCACTAGTAAGCCTCTACTAGACTAGCTCGTTAATCAAAGATGGTTATGTTTCCTAACCATAGACATGAGTTGTCATTTGATTAATGGGATCACATCATTAGGAGAATGATGTGATTGACTTGACCCATTCCGTTAGCTTAGCACTTGATCGTTTAGTATGTTGCTATTGCTTTCTTCATGACTTATACATGTTCCTATGACTATGAGATTATGCAACTCCCGTTTACCGGAGGAACACTTTGTGTGCTGCCAAACGTCACAACGTAATTGGGTGATTATAAAGGTGCTCTACAGGTGTCTCCGAAGGTACTTGTTGAGTTGGCGTATTTCGAGATTAGGATTTGTCACTCCGATTGTCGAAGAGGTATCTCTGGGCCCACTCGGTAATGCACATCACTATAAGCCTTGCAAGCATTGTAACTAATGAGTTAGTTGCAGGATGATGTATTACGGAACGAGTAAAGAGACTTGCCGGTAACGAGATTGAACTAGGTATTGAGATACCGACGATCGAATCTCGGGCAAGTAACATACCGATGAGAAAGGGAACAACGTATGTTGTTATGCGGTTTAACCGATAAAGATCTTCGTAGAATATGTGGGAGCCAATATGAGCATCCAGGTTCCGCTATTGGTTATTGACCGGAGACGTGTCTCGGTCATGTCTACATAGTTCTCGAACCCGTAGGGTCCGCACGCTTAAAGTTCGGTGACGATCGGTATTATGAGTTTTTGTGTTTTGATGTACCGAAGTTGTTCGGAGTCCCGGATGAGATCATGGACATGACGAGGAGTCTCGGAATGTCCGAGAGGTAAAGATCGTTATATTGGAAGGCTATATTCGAACGTCGGAAAGGTTCCGAGTGATTCGGGTATTTTTCGGAGTACCGGGGAATTACGGGAATTCACCGGGGGAAGTTATGTGCCTTATTGGGCCATACGGGAAAGAGAGGAGCAGGCCGCAGGGGCTGCTGCGCCCCTGCCCTTGCTGGTCCGAATTGGACAAGGGATTTGGGGGGCCCAACACCCCTCTTTCCTTCTCCCTCTTCCCCTCTTCCTTCCCCTCTTGGTAGACTCCTACTAGGAGTAGGATTCCTAGTAGGAGTCCCCTACTTGGTGCGCCACCCATAGGGGGCCGGCCTCCTCCCCTCCATCCTTTATATACGTGGCCAGGGGGCACCCCATAGACACAACAATTGATCATTGATCTCTTAGCCGTGTGCGGTGCCCCCCTCCACCATAATCCACCTCGATCATATCGTAGCGGTGCTTAGGCGAAGCCCTGCGTCGGTAGCATCATCATCACCGTCACCACGCCGTCGTGCTGACGAAACTCTCCTGTGAAGCTTTGCTGGATCGGAGCTCACGGGACATCATCGAGTTGAACGTGTGCTGAACTCGGAGGTGCCGTGTGTTCGGTACTTGGATCGGTCGGATCGTGAAGACGTACGACTACATCAACCGCGTTGTGCTAACGCTTCCGCTTTCGGTCTATGAGGGTACGTGGACACACTCTCCCCTCTCGTTGCTATGCATCACCATGATCCTGTGTGTGCGTAGGAAATTTTTGAAATTACTACGTTCCCCAACAGTGGCATCAGAGCCTGGTTTGATGCGTAGATGTTATATGCACGAGTAGAACACAAGTGAGTTGTGGGCGATACAAGTCATACTGCTTACCAGCATGTCACACTTTGGTTCGGCGGTATTGTTGGCTGAAGCGGCCCGGACCGACATTACGCGTACGCTTACGCGAGACTGGTTTTACCGCCGTGCTTTGCACACAGGTGACTAGCGGGTGTCAGTTTCTCCAACTTTAGTTGAACTGAGTGTGGCTACGCCCGGTCCTTGTGAAGGTTAAAACAACACTAACTTAACGAACTATCGTTGTGGTTTTGATGCGTGGGTAAGAACGGTTCTTGCTCAGCCCTTAGCAGGCACGTAAAACTTGCAACAACAAAGTAGAGGACGTCTAACTTGTTTTTGCAGAGCATGTTGTGATGTGATATGGTCAAGACATGATGCTATATTTTATTGTATGAGATGATCATGTTTTGTAACTGAATTATCGGCAACTGGTAGGAGCCATATGGTTGTCGCTTTATTGTATGCAATGCAATCGCCCTATAATTGCTTTACTTTATCACTAAGCGGTAGCGATAGTCGTAGAAGCAATAGTTGGTGAGACGACAACGATGCTACGATGGAGATCAAGGTGTCGCGCCAGTGACGATGGTGATCATGACGGTGCTTCGGAGATGGAGATCACAAGCACAAGATGATGATGGCCATATCATATCACTTATATTGATTGCATGTGATGTTTATCCTTTATGCATCTTATTTTGCTTTGTTTGACAGTAGCATTATAAGATGATCTCTCACTAAATTTCAAGGTAAAAGTGTTCTCCCTGAGTATGCACAGTTGCCAAAGTTCGTCGTGCCGAGACACCACGTGATGATCGGGTGTGATAAGCTCAACGTTCATCTACAACGGGTGCAAGCCAGTTTTGCACACGCAGAATACTCGGGTTAAACTTGACGAGCCTAGCATATGCAGATATGGCCTCGGAACACTGAGACCGAAAGGTCGAGCGTGAATCATATAGTAGATATGATCAACATAGTGATGTTCACCATTGAAAACTACTCCATTTCACGTGATGATCGGTTATGGTTTAGTTGATTTGGATCACGTGATCACTTAGATGATTAGAGGGATGTCTATCTAAGTGGGAGTTCTTGAGTAATATGATTAATTGAACTTTAATTTATCATGAACTTAGTCCTGGTAGTATTTGCAAATTATGTTGTAGATCAATAGCTCGTGTATAGCTCCACTGTTTTATTTTTGATATGTTCCTGGAGAAAACTAAGTTGAAAGATGATAGTAGCAATGATGCGGACTGGTTCCGTGATCTGAGGATTATCCTCATTGCTGCACAGAAGAATTATGTCCTTGATGCACCGCTAGGTGACAGACCTATTGCAGGAGCAGATGCAAACATTATGAACGTTTAGCAAGCTCGATGTGATGACTACTTGATAGTTTAGTGCGCCATGATTTACGGCTTAGAATCGGGACTTCAAAAACGTTTTGAACGCCACGGAGCATATGAGATGTTCCAAAGAGATGAAATTGGTATTTCAGACTCATGCCCGTGTCGAGAGGTATGAGACCTCTGACAAGTACTTTGCCTACAAGATGGAGGAGAATAGCTCAATCAGTGAGCATGTGCTCAGAATGTCTGAGTACTACAGTTGCTTGAATCAAGTGGGAGTTGATCTTCCGGATAAGATAGTAATTGACAGAATTCTCTAGTCACTATCACCAAGTTACTGGAACTTCGTGATGAACTATAATATGCAAGGGATGACAAAAACGATTCCCGAGCTCTTCGTGATGCTGAAATCAACGAAGGTAGAAATCAAGAAAGAGCATCAAGTGTTGATGGTTAACAAGACCACTAGTTTCAAGAAAAGGGCAAAGGAAAGAAGGGGAACTTCAAGAAGAATAGCAAGCAATTTGCTACTCCCGGGAAGAAGTCTAAGTCTGGACCTAAGCCTGAAACTGAGTGCTTCTACTGCAAAGGGACTGGTCACTGGAAGCGGAACTGCCCCAAGTATTTGGCGGATAAGAAGGATGGCAAAGTGAACAAAAGTATATTTGATATACATGTTATTGATGTGTATTTTACTAGTGTTCGTAGTAGCCACTGGGTATTTGATACTGGTTCAGTTGCTAACATTAGTAACTCGAAACAGGAGTTGCAAAATGAACAGAGACTAGTTAATGACGAGGTGACGATGTGTGTTGGAAGTGATTCCAAGGTTGATAAGATCACCATCGCACACTCCCTCTACCTTCGGGATTAGTGTTGGACCTAAATAAATGTTATTTGGTATTTGCGTTGAGCATGAATATGATTGGATCATGTTTATTGTGATACGGTTATTCATTTAAGTCAGAGAATAATTGTTGTTTTGTTTAAATGAATAAAACCTTCTATGGTCATACACTCAATATAAATGGTTTATTGAATCTCGATCGTAGTGATACACATATTCATAATGTTGAAGCCAAAAGATGCAGAGTTGATAATGATAGTGCAACTTATTTGTGGCACTGCCGTTTAGATCATATTGGTGTAAAGCGCATGAAGAAACTCCATTCCGATGGACTTTTGGAATCACTTGATTATGAATCACTTGGTACTTGCGAACCATGCCTCATGGGCAAGATGACTAAAACGCCGTTCTCCGAAACTATGGAGCGAGCAACAGATTTGTTGGAAATCATACATACTGATGTATGTGGTCCAATGAATGTTGAGGCTCGCGGCAGGTATCGTTATTTTCTCACCTTCACAGATGATTTGAGCAGATATGGGTATATCTACTTAATGAAACATAAGTCTGAAACATTTGAAAAGTTCAAAGAATTTCAGAGTGAAGTGGAAAATCATCGTAACAAGAAAATAAAGTTTCTACGATCTGATCGTGGAGGAGAATATTTGAGTTACGAGTTTGGTGTACATTTGAAACAAAGCGGAATAGTTTCGCAACTCACGCCACCCGGAACACCACAGCGTAATGGTGTGTCCGAACGTCGTAATCGTACTTTACTAGATATGGTGCGATCTATGATGTCTCTTACTGATTTACCGCTATTGTTTTGGGGTTATGCTTTAGAGACGGCTGCATTCACGTTAAATAGGGCACCATCTAAATCCGTTGAGACGACTCCTTATGAACTGTGGTTTGGCAAGAAATCAAAGTTGTCGTTTCTTAAAGTTTGGGGCTGCGATGCTTATGTGAAAAAGCTTCAACCTGATAAGCTCGAACCCAAGTCGGAGAAATGTGTCTTCATAGGATACCCAAAAGAGACAGTTGGGTACACCTTCTATCACAGATCCGAAGGCAAGACTTTCGTTGCTAAGAATGGATCCTTTCTAGAGAAGGAGTTTCTCTCAAAAGAAGTGAGTGGGAGGAAAGTAGAACTTGATGAGGTAACTGTACCTGCTCCCTTATTGGAAAGTAGTTCATCACAGAAACCGGTTCCTGTGACTTCTACACCAATTAGTGAGGAAGCTAATGATGATGATCATGAAACTTCAGATCAAGTTACTACCGAACCTCGTAGGTCAACCAGAGTAAGATCCGCACCAGAGTGGTACGGTAATCCTGTTCTGGAGGTCATGTTACTAGACCATGACGAACCTACGAACTATGAGGAAGCGATGATGAGCCCAGATTCCGCGAAATGGCTTGAGGCCATGAAATCTGAGATGGGATCCATGTATGAGAACAAAGTATGGACTTTGGTTGACTTGCCCGATGATCGGCAAGCCATAGAAAATAAATGGATCTTCAAGAGGAAGATGGACGCTAATAGTAGTGTTACTATCTACAAAGCTAGACTTGTCGAAAAAGGTTGTTGACAAAGTTCAAGGAGTTGACTACGATGAGACTTTCTCACCCGTAGCGATGCTTAAGTCCGTCCGAATCATGTTAGCAATTGCCGCATTTTATGATTATGAAATTTGGCAAATGGATGTAAAGACTGCATTCCTGAATGGATTTCTAGAAGAAGAGTTGTATATGATGCAACCTGAAGGTTTTATTGATCCAAAGGATGCTAACAAAGTGTGCAAGCTCCAGCGATCCATCTATGGACTGGTGCAAGCATCTCGGAGTTGGAATATACGCTTTGATGAGTTGATCAAAGCATATAGTTTTATACAGACTTGCGGTGAAGCCTGTATTTACAAGAAAGTGAGTGGGAGCACTACAACATTTCTGATAAGTATATGTGAATGACATATTGTTGATCGGAAATAATGTAGAATTTTCTGGAAAGCATAAAGGAGTATTTGAAAGGAGTTTTTCAAAGAAAGACCTCGGTGAAGCTGCTTACATATTGAGCATCAAGATCTATAGAGATAGATCAAGACGCTTGATAAGATTTTTCAATGAGTACATACCTTGACAAAGATTTTGAAGTAGTTCAAAATGGAACAGTCAAAGAAGGAGTTCTTGCCAGTGTTTTAAGGTGTGAAGTTGAGTGAAGACTCAAAACCCGACCACGGCAGAAAATAGAAAGAGAATGAAAAGTCATTCCCTATGCCTCAGTCATAGGTTCTATAAAGTATGCTATGCTGTGTAACAGATCTATTGTATACCCTACATTGAGTTTGGCAAGGGAGTACAATAGTGATCTAGGAGTAGATCACTGGACAGCGGTCAAAATTATCCTTAGTGGAATAAGGATATGTTTCTCGATTATGGAGGTGCCAAAAGGTTCATCGTAAAGGGTCACGTCGATACAAGTTTTGACACTGATCCAGATGACTCTAAGTCTCAATCTGGATACATATTGAAAGTGGGAGCAATTAGCTTGAGTAGCTCCGTGCGGAGCATTGTTGACATAGAAATTTGCAAAATACATACGGATCTGAATTTGGCAGACCCATTGACTAAACTTCTCTCACAAGCAAAACATGATCACACCTTAGTACTCTTTGGGTGTTAATCACATGGCGATGTGAACTAGATTATTGGCTCTAGTAAACCCTTTGGGTGTTGGTCACATGACAATGTGAACTATGGATATTAATCACATGGTGATGTGAACTGTTGGTGTTAAATCACATGGCGATGTGAACTAGATTATTGACTCTAGTGCAAGTGGGAGACTGAAGGAAATATGCCCTAGAGGCAATAATAAAGTTATTATTTATTTCCTTATATCATGATAAATGTTTATTATTCATGCTAGAATTGTATTAACCGGAAACATGATACATGTGTGAATACATAGACAACCAGAGTGTCACTAGTAAGCCTCTACTAGACTAGCTCGTTAATCAAAGATGGTTATCTTTCCTAACCATAGACATGAGTTGTCATTTGATTAATGGGATCACATCATTAGGAGAATGATGTGATTGACTTGACCCATTCCGTTAGCTTAGCACTTGATCGTTTAGTATGTTGCTATTGCTTTCTTCATGACTTATACATGTTCTTATGACTATGAGATTATGCAACTCCCGTTTACCGGAGGAACACTTTGTGTGCTGCTAAACGTCACAACGTAATTGGGTGATTATAAAGGTGCTCTACAGGTGTCTCCGAAGGTACTTGTTGAGTTGGCGTATTTCGAGATTAGGATTTGTCACTCCGATTGTCGGAGAGGTATCTCTGGGCCCACTCGGTAATGCACATCACTATAAGCCTTGCAAGCATTGTAACTAATGAGTTAGTTGCAGGATGATGTATTCTGGAACGAGTAAAGAGACTTGCCGGTAACGAGATTGAACTAGGTATTGAGATACCGACGATCGAATCTCGGGCAAGTAACATACCGATGAGAAAGGGAACAACGTATGTTGTTATGCGGTTTGACCGATAAAGATCTTCGTAGAATATGTGGGAGCCAATATCAGCATCCAGGTTCCGCTATTGGTTATTGACCGGAGACGTGTCTCGGTCATGTCTACATAGTTCTCGAACCCGTAGGGTCCGCACGCTTAAAGTTCGGTGACGATCGGTATTATGAGTTTTTGTGTTTTGATGTACCGAAGTTGTTCGGAGTCCCGGATGAGATCATGGACATGACGAGGAGTCTCGAATGTCCAAGAAGTAAAGATCGATATATTGGAAGGCTATACTTGGACGTCGGAAATGTTCCGAGTGATTCGGGTGTTTTTCGGAGTACCGGGGAATTACGGGAATTCACCGGGGGAAGTTATGGGCCTTATTGGGCCATACGGGAAAGAGAGGAGCAGGCCGCAGGGGCTGCTGCGCCCCTCCCCTTGCTGGTCCGAATTGGACAAGGGATTGGGGGGCGCAACACCCCTCTTTCCTTCTCCCTCTTCCCCTCTTCCTTCCCCTCTTGGTAGACTCCTACTAGGAGTAGGATTCCTAGTAGGAGTCCCCTACTTGGTGCGCCACCCATAGGGGGCCGGCCTCCTCCCCTCCATCCTTTATATACGTGGCCAGGGGGCACCCCATAGACACAACAATTGATCATTGATCTCTTAGCCGTGTGCGGTGCCCCCCTCCACCATAATCCACCTCGATCATATCGTAGCGGTGCTTAGGCGAAGCCCTTTGTCGGTAGCATCATCAGCACCGTCACCACGCCGTCGTGCTGACGAAACTCTCCTGTGAAGCTTTGCTAGATCGAAGCTCACGGGACGTCATCGAGTTGAACGTGTGCTGAACTCGGAGGTGCCGTGCGTTCGGTACTTGGATCGGTCGGATCGTGAAGACGTACGACTACATCAACCGCGTTGTGCTAACGCTTCCGCTTTCGGTCTATGAGGGTACGTGGACACACTCTCCCCTCTCGTTGCTATGCATCACCATGATCCTGTGTGTGCATAGGAAATTTTTGAAATTACTATGTTCCCCAATAGTAGCGCGGCCCGGTAGAACGACGCTACTAGTAAATTTGCCCGACTGTTCCCGCCACGCTAGGTTTAGCAGTAGCACGCCCCCTTTAACCGCGCTACTGCTACTTCAATAGTAGTAGTGCGCTTTTTGTGCAGGGCGCTACTGCTAAGTTTGAACCTGACCACATGGCGGGCCCCGCTTAGCAGTAGCGCCTCCCCCAGAAGCACGCTACTGCTATCTTATTAGCAGCAGCGTGTTTTACACCCAGCGCTACTGCTAAACCGCGGCCACCACCTTTTTCCTCCCCCTCCCCCCTCCCCCATCCTCTCTTCACTTTCCCCTACCTCCCACCTCCTCTCTCCCTCACTTTGCTTCTTCCTCACTACTTCTTCCCCCCCAATACTCTCCTTCTTCTACCTATCTTTCTCTCACTTTATTGCTCCTAGCTAACTACACCACCTCCATTAATGCATCTCCTTTCTCTTTTTACTTCCCCCTCCACTAGTTGAACTTATCTCCTTCCCAAACTAGCTAGGTAGATCTAGCATTTAGTGAAGTGACCTATGTACCTCCCTAACTAGATCTTGCCTTGTCAAGAAGAGCTTTGTCCACTTCTGATCATTCCATAGGTGTGTGTGGCGACATCGATCGACATCATCATCACCGTGCTCGATCTTGAGATAGGTGATTAAAAATTTGTGCTTTTGCAAGAATGGAAATATGTGTATGTGTGCGATATGACATAATCGGGCGATATGATGGAAATTGTGTGTGTGGCATGAGTTGCCACCAAATTGTACTTGTGAGTTGCCTATGTTTTGCCGAAATGTCGATTTATTTCTGTTTCGGTGAATTCCGGGCAAACTCGATATGTCCTATTTTTAGGGAAGGTCATGTCGAGTTTTTGTATGACTTTGATGCATGCATGCATTTTTATAATCAATTTGTTTATTATTACCGTGCAGGCGTTCATGATGGTCAGTGGAACGATGGTGGACAGGTGGTTGCGGTCGGCGGTTCAGGACATGAAAGAAAATAACCGGACAGAGATTTTATGTCTGTGTCGAAGATGCAAAGGAGGAGTTTGGCTCTACCCCTATGACGATGGTCGTGTGATGGCGCACTTGCTCATGAATAGTTTCATGGATGGATATACTCGGTGGATAATTGAAGATGAGGATGATGATGATGAGGACGCCGACGGAGCAGGCAATGATGACACGGGGCAAGACGAAGAGATGACCGATAATGGCGGCGGAGAAGGGGCCGGACATGGCGGCGGGGAACAGGCCGGGCATGGCGGCGGAGAAGGGGCTGGACATGGCGGCGGAGAAAACATGGACTCCACGCCGCAGACTTCGTCGGTACTAAGTTCAATCGTGCGGGACGCTCATGTTCAAGCACTGCTTCGCAAGGAGACGACTATTGACAGAGCTGCTTCTGGAGAGGAGGCCAAGCTGCAGCAACTGGTGGTAGACTCGAACACTCCATTGTATTATGGTTGCGATCCCGAGGTGACCCGCTTGAGTTTCACGCTCGAACTTTTGAAGACGAAGGCTAAAATCAAATGGACCGACACTAGACTCGATGAGCTTCTCAAGTACCTAAAGGATGGTCTTCCCACGGGGAATCTATGTCCTACTAGTGTGGATGAGGCCAAGAAGATCGTGTGCCCTCTTGATCTGCCACACGTTAGATACCATGCATGCATCAACGATTGCATAATTTATCGGAAGGAGCACGCGGAAAAAGCAGCTGTCCGGTGTGCAATGCTTCTTGATACAAGAAGGCCGGGAAGAAATCTCCCCAGAAATTTGTACGGTACTTACCGATCACTCCCCGTCTACAACGTTATTTTGTAGATCCGAAGGAAGCAAAGCTCATGCGTTGGCATGCGGAGAGGACAAAGCCCGACGATGGAGATGATCCGAAGCTAAGACACCTCGTGGATGGAAGCCAGTGGAGAGTGTTCAATGGTGAATATCGGTATTTCGCATGTGATGCAAGGAACATCGTGCTCGGCGCGTGTACCGACGACATGAATCCATTTGGCAACCAGAACACCAACCATAGCACATGGCCCGTGT
This sequence comes from Thinopyrum elongatum, assembly GCA_011799875.1. Taxonomy (NCBI): domain Eukaryota; kingdom Viridiplantae; phylum Streptophyta; class Magnoliopsida; order Poales; family Poaceae; genus Thinopyrum; species Thinopyrum elongatum. Next base: position 475,326,542 of record CM022297.1, read on the forward strand.
TTGTATGGATGTACAACCTCCCCCCTGGTTGTGCATGAAGTCGAAGTACATACACATGAGCATGCTGATTCATGGGCCGAAACAACTGGGAAATAATATTAATTTGTATCTTGGGCTACTTCAAGAGGAGTTAGACACGTTATGGAAAACACCGGCCAAGACATGGGATGCCAGCAAAGGCGAGTATTTCTATATGAGAGCCGCGCTGATCACGATGGTGCATGACTATCTCGGTTACGGATATGTCGCAGGCCAGGTGTGCCATGGATATGCGGATGCATGGATGATACGACGTCTCAGCAGCTAATGTCAACTAAAGATGGCAGGTCTGGGAAAATCGTGTACATGGGGCATCAAAGATGGCTCGAGAAGGACGACCCATGGAGAAACCGTGGAGATCTATTCAATGGTGAGGCTGAGCGTCGAGGACCTCCATGTAAGCAGAGTGGCACCGAAATCGATGAGCTGTTGAAAAACTGGGAACAGTGCCCCGCGTTGGGAAAGACGATGAAAAAGGCGCCGGAGCCGCTGCTGAAGGTATGGAAGACGAGGTCTGTTTTCTAGGACTTGGAGTACTGGCATAAACTCGACACGCCTCATTGCCTTGATCAAATGCATATCTGTAAGAATGTCCTTGAGAGCTTGCTTGCGACACTGATGAACATGCCGGATAAGACCAAGGATGGGCCGAAGGCAAGAAAAGACTTGCAAGATTTGGAGATCAGGGCAGATCTGCACATGCTACCTCGTAAAAAGTCAGAGGAGACAGAGACGGAGACAGAGGCGCAGGAGAAGAAGGGCAAAAAAGTAAAGGAAGAGGATTATTGCCCCCCTTCTTGCTTCACCTTAAGTCCGGCTGAGATCGATCAATTCTTCAAGTGCCTTACCAGAATCAAAGTTAGTTCTGGTTACTGTGGGAAGATAAGCAGATTTCTAGACACGAAGAAGAAAAGGTTCAGCGGGATGAAGTCCCATGACTGTCATGTGATGATGACGCAGATACTACCTGTTGCCCTTAGAGGGATAATGGACAAGCACATCCGTGACACGCTTATTGGTCTCTGCAACTTTTTTGACGTCATCTCTCGAAAGTCGATCAGTGTGAAGCAGCTCCGAAGGCTACAGGAAGAGATCGTTGTGATACTAAATGAGCTTGAGATGTACTTCCCGCCCGCGTTATTTGACGTCATGGTGCATCTGTGTGTCCATATTCTGGACGACATAATAGACCTGGGGTCATCATTCCTGGACAACATGATGCCGTTCAAGAGGATGAATGGGATCATCAAAGGATTCGTTCGTAACATGTCTCATCCGGATGGAAGCATCGTCCAGGGCTTTCTGACACAAGAGTGCATCTCTTTCTGCGAGAATTTTCTATATGGCGCAGACCGGCCGCCTGGTGTTGGTTTGCCCGTTAAGAAGCACGTTGGGAGGCTTGAAGGAGAAGGTCACTCCAACGGTCGCAGGGAACTACATGTGGCCTACTCAGATCGACGCAACGACTTTGACAGAGCAAACTTGGTAGTGCTACAACACCTAGACCAGGTAGATCCTTTCGTGGAACTGCACAAAGAAACTATCGCAAAGAAGTATCGTGACCGGGGGGTATGCAGGACGGACGCCGAAGTTACTAGAGAGCACAACTCCACTTTCCTGCATTGGTTCAAAGAGCATATTCTTGCTAATCCCCCGGAAGAGGGCTCTAAGGACGGATTTCTCATATACGCCTTAGCACATGGCCCCTCGCCCAACCTCGTCACCTATCAGGCATACGATATCAACGGATACATGTTCTACACGGAGGCCAAAGATATGAATAGTGATTTTAAGAACTCAGGGGTGACGATGGAATGCATGACCGGCAGCGACAACGGCGCAACTGAGAGATTTTACGGAAGGGTCGAGGAGATCTGGGAGCTTGACTACTCTGGACTGCACAGCGCGACGATGTTCCGTGTCAGATGGGCTAAGAATGTCGAAAGAGAAAACTAGTATTTCACTACCATGACTATACCTGACGCCAAGAGCGCTACCATGAACGCCATCGCAAAAACCGAGCCATGAGTACACGCTAAGCACGTGACACACTGCTTCTTCATAACCGACCAGAGCAATCCGAGCCATGTTGTCGTGAGGAGAGGCAAAAGGAACATCATTGGAATGGATGGAGTCGCCAATGAGGAAGACTACGACTAGTACGGCAACCCAATGAGGGAAGATGATGATGACGATGAAGTATACGTCAAAAGAAGAATCAATACTACATTACCTAAGAAAGATCGTACTCCATGGAAAAGGAAAAGCCACAATGAGGGGCTCAATTATTCGTCAACGAACAAGAAGGGAAAGAAGCTCACTCAAAAACGAAAATGTCGAAGCTGAAAAACCGTTATCGGTCAAATGATGTAATATATATGTTCCTATTTTGTGTACACACTTAACCGTTATGCATGGATTAAATGATGTAATATATATATATATATATATGTTCCTATTTTGTATACATACTTAACCGTCAAATGATGCAATATATATCGCCTTAGTTATATACATTGTATCACCTTCCCTTCGTTCCTGCTCTCGGAAAAAAAGGAAAAGAAAAGAAAAAGAAGAAAAGAAAAGGAAAAAAAAATAAAGGAAAAGAAAATAGAAGAAAACAACAGGAAAACTGCTATAGCTACTTGTGATAGCAGTAGCGCCTTTCTGGAAGAGTGCTATAGCTACGTTAGATAGCAGTAGCGCTGTTTGGTAAAACACGCTATAGCTACTATTGATAGTAGTAGCGCTTCTTGGAGAAACGCGCTATAGCTAAATTAGGTATAGCGTGTTTTGTTGAAACGCGCTACTGCTATGTTGACTTAGCCCCCCCCCCCCGGGTTTCCCGCCTCTGCTTCTTCCCCCAAATCCCCACTCTCTCTTCTCCCCCCTCATCGCCGCCGGAGCCCGTGCCCTCGCCCTCGACCTTGTTGGAGTCGTCGTCTCCCCCAACCCCGCCTCGCCTCGGTGCCGCGCTGTCTCCCTCGCCCTCGCCGGAGTCGTCTTCTCCCCCGACCCCGCCTCGCCTCGGTGCCGCGCCGTCTCCCCCGACCCCATCTCTCTCTCTCTGCCCTTTGTAAGCCCTCTCTCCTCCCCTCTTCTCTACTATTTAGTGCTAGTTAGTATGAATTAGTATGAACCCTAGGATATTTTTTAGTGGTAGTTAGTTAATTAGAATTAGTATGAACCCTAGTTAATTACGTAGTATGAACCCTAGTTTAAAAAACCTAGGACAAATTAGTGGCTATTTTTAGTGGTAGTTAGTATGAACCCTAGGTTTCAAACTATAGCTATTTTTTGTTAAAGCAATTGTTGCTATTTAAAAAAACAGAATTAGTATGATCCCTATAGTTAATTAGTTGGTATGAACCCTAGTTAAAAAAATAGAATTAGTATGGGTTAAATGAATTCTAGGTATTTCAGGTGTTTTAGGTGTAGTTAACAGAATTCTAGGTATTTAATTTTTTTAATTAAAGCAATTGTTGCTATTTAAATATAAAATAGAATTGATTAACCCTAGGTGAATTAGTATTTACCCTAGGATAGATTAGGTAGTATGAACCTAGTTAATTAGTAGGAAATTAACTAGGTTTTCAAATTAGGACAGAAATTTAGCTAGGTTTCAAATTAGGACAGAAATTTAGGTAGGCTGAATTTAGTGTCAAGTTCTATATTTTTCTTGCTGTTATATGCAAATTGGAAGTGGTCATCTGATATGTGGACATGCGATGTTTGGAATTTGTGTCGGGGCCGGATTTCGGGGACACAAAATATCCCAGAAATCTAACCCCTCGTGTCATCACCAGCCCAGGATTACTGTTACTGGTGGACACGTCCTTGTTACAGAAGTACCAAGCTATTACAAGAATTGGATACAAGACCATAAAGGTCTAATGATACAATAGTGATTCCGGTGGTGGATGACGGAAATGACTCGTGATTCTCCAACGTCGATGGGGCTCCATTCCCACAGGAACAACTAACTCGGATAATTCCTATCCCGCATGGTTGCAATCCCAGGCTCCGCACGAACGTCGCTGTGGTACTCCACGTAGAACTTCTGACCTAGCCAAGTAAATAGCCAGGGACAAGCCTGTGAGTATGTTTGAATGTACTCGCAAACATCATGAACAAAAGATATACCGAATGCAGCAGATAAAAATATTTGATCATGATGAGCCAAACTATATGCATATGCTCATGCTGATGGAAATTTAAATCATGACGATAAAATGATATGAACGTGAACATAGCATGTCAGTTATGATCAAACTTATTAGAAATAAAGCAAATGAATGCCACGGGTAGTCTAGCCAGCCCAAGTGACATTCAGCAAAATATAAGAAATGCCAATCGGGTGTCCACAAGAGCAGTGGCGGGACCGCCTGTTAACTCGAGAGACGCCACGAAAAGGTCTTGAAGAGAAATACCAGTCGGGTGTCAAGTGACGCCACGGTCGGACTTGAAGAGAAATGCCAATCAGGTGTCTAAGAGAGAAATAGGACGAGATAGGACCATCCGAGAACTCAGGCGACGCCACAAGAGGTCTTGAAAATAAAGCTGAGTGCCCGGGGTAGTCTAGCGAGCCCCTGAGACACTCAGGAAATTCAAAATAAGAGAAACAGGTTAGTCCTCAATAATATGCATAACCATAGTAATACGCATAAAAACATTCATGGTAACATCAGGGTGTCAATAATTATCCTGCAAAATAATTCAGGCTCAATTTAATTATTTTCCTCCGAAGACCGACACTAAGACCGACACTTGACCAACCCAGACTGTAGCCCTTAACCACGGACACGGCTATTCGAATAGGTTTAAACTCTGCAGAGGGTGTACTCTTTACCCACAAGTAAAGGATTTCTTTAGTCAGTACCGTGACACTGACTAATTCCCATTACGGTCTTTGGGTTGAAAACACACCTGACCAGCACACACCAGATTAACTTTCCGGATGCCAGGAATCACCCAAAGCATCATTCAAGAAAAACTCTAAGACGGAGAGACCAACATCCTGCATGGGATCACTATTAATACGCGTGGATTCCAAGGGGTGCCCCCTCTCAGTCACATCTGGAAACACCCATGCCCCCTGACCCGATGACAGGATTTAGTCCACGGCCGCGGAAACCCTCATCGTGGCCCTCTGTACGGTGTGTGTATGGAAAGGGGTTATCAACTTACTGAACCATACCCTACCTGTGGCAGGGACAAGTGGCAGCACGAATCAAGTATGGGGGTTACCGGAACAAGACTCGATCTACGGTCGACTCAGGAGGTTCATGTTTTCCTGCAGTGGTTAGCACAACGTATTCCTTGGTGATACCCAACAACATCACCACCCGGCATGTCCCGTCATGCCCTTACTGATCATTCTCGTCACCACGAGAAATTTCAGTCTCACGGTCACTTTACTCGTGATTGATTCTTTCCTGCAGTTTAGTCCATATCAACACGGTATACATGACAAGTGAAAGTAACCATACTCACTCATACTTCATGCTTTAAAGATGACAGCAAAATAGCCATGGATCATGCATGCAAAAATAGCCATATGCAAATTCTATTAAAGATTATCACAACCATGATTCAAATATTCTAGCTAGCAGCCACAAAACATTCACCATATCAAATGTTCAAGATGTTTGCCTTGTCCAAAGTAGTTAGGAGAAAACTCCTCGAAATTCCCGGCAAAGTTCCCCTCTTTATTTTACTGAAAAACGCAAATTTGAAATCAATCAAAAATTCCATCACAGTACAAAAGCTTGTCTTAAAATATTTTTAAATAAATACTAAAAAAACTAGAGAGAAAAATAAGAATTTCAAAAAAAGAATCAAGTCTTTTGGACTTGTGGTTAAAAAGTTATAAAGGTTTTAAAACCAAGGACCTTTCTGTAATTAAAATAACTACTATCGGGTCCTTGCTGTAATAAAAGAAAATGCCCCGGGCAAAAGTACGCCTTCCAGTACAGAAAGCGTAAAGCGCCAAATACGCTTTCGTTTTGAACGCAGAAAAAAAAGAAAACGCTGACGGGTGGGGTCCACCCGTCAGGTTCAAATACAAACGCGCTCGCGCGCGTGTACAGAGGAGGTGCGGAGTTCGCCGGTGATGATCGCCGGTGTTCCCAGGGGCGACGATGATCAGAAAGTGCTCGGGGTGGGATCCCGTGTTGGTGGGTGGTGGAGTTGGTCGCCGGCGAGCACCGGAGCGACGGCGAGGTTGGTGGCGGCGGACGGCGGTTCGGTGGAGTTGGGAGCTCACCGGAGAGGCCGATCGCCATCAAATTGACGCACGGTTCCGACGTGACGGAGTGCTAGGATGCTGCTGGTGGAGTTTTAGCGGTGGAGGTGGAGTGATGGTGTCGGAACCTTCTCGGTTGCAGCGGCGGATCGGGTGGCCGGAGGTGGAGAAGAAAGCCTCCCGCAGGTACGGGAGGGGCGTGGGGGTGGAGTTAGTGATCGCCGGGGCTCGGGGGTCCCTTTTATAGGCGATTCGAGGCAGTCTGGCGGGGTTCGGATTACACCGGAGTTAATTCCGCCGGTGAGGTAGGTTAGGGGCGGTTGGCTTGGACGGTGGTAATCAGTGAGGTTGGGGGAGTCTTCTCGAAGAGCCAGCACGACAGCCTTCGAGCTCTATCCATCTCCCCCGTGGTGGAGCTCCCGTACGGGTGCGGCAGCGATGGCCAACTCCGGCGACTGCCAGCTGGGGCCTGTGCGGCGTGGACGGCGTGCGAGGGCGTGGAGAGAGGCGATGCATGGAGCAGGTAGGGTGAGGGGGGTGCGGCGCAGTGATGGTGGTCGGTGACCGAGGCGGCTCCGCTCGGTCCGCCGTGGATATGCACGGGGACAGGTGCACCTGCCTGCCGACAGCTCACCGGCGAGGAGAGGCTGGGAAGTGGGCCTGGGGGTCGGGGCATTGATGGGTAACGGCGACGCCGTGGTGGAGAAGGAAGGGGAGGGGTGCACGGCACCAATCGTTACTTTCAACTGAAGGAAATCCAGTTAACTGAACTTCAGTCAGGCATGAATAGTGCAACCTCATGTGTATGATGCACTGACAGATGGTGCTAGGGATTTTAGAAATATTTGTGGATTTTTGTGGTAAGGTATTGATGCTCAAAAATGGGTTTGGCAAAGTTTCAAAAATTTTGGAGCATTTAAAAAATAGGTTTTGGGCAAGGAATCTGTTTCTGGTCCAAATTTGAATTGATTGAATTTTGAAAATTTTGAACTATGGAACCCAAAGTTTTTGGTAAAATGGGTTGTAGGTACTATCTAGTTGCTAGGATAATTTTGGTGGGAGCAGGAGAATTGTGGATAATATAGTTCCTTTGTAGTTCTAAGAAACCATGAATATAACAAATTCCAACTTTGGAATTTATTTAAAATATGAAAAATATTTTTGTGGGGTGGGAGAGAGTTGGGCACTGTCCTAGAATGTGAGAACGACTTGTGGAATTATTTAGGAGTGGCAGAAAAATTGTTGGAAGGATTTGGAGGTGCTAGTGGGAGTGAAAAGGCCATATTCTTGAAATAAATTTTAATTATCCAAAACTTTTCTAAAAGAAAAAATATTTTTGATCCCTCAAAAATATTTACCCAATCAATAATACACCCAAAATAGAACCATTCAAAATTTTTGAAACCCAGTTGAAAATTAAAATAATTTTCAGAACAGAGGAACTAGAAAGAGAATAAGACCAAAAATAATTCAAGGTATTTTATTTTAAGGAAAAGATTTTGAAAAAAATCCAAAATAAATATTTTTGGGGTGTTACAATTTGGACATGTGATATTTGGAAAATCATGGTTATGTGCAGGGAAATAATCTGAGTGGCCTATGTTTCGCCGGAATGTTGATTCATTTCCGTTCCAGTGAATTTCAGGCGCTCGATATCTCCACTTTTTAGCAAAGGTCATACCGAAATTTCCCGTGAATTTTGGCATGACTTGTGCTAGAAAGTAGGCATATCGAGTGCCGGGATTTGCTGCGACGGGAATGAAACGGCATTCCGGCAAACCATAGACCTTTTTTTATGTCATTTCTCATTTTATTATAGTTTTGGAATTAGGCAAGGAGACTTAATCGTAGGAGACATGTCGAACAACGAAGAAACCGGGCCTTCTAACCACGATGCAGACGAGATGGATTATGAGGGTGAACAACAGTACATCGACTTTTTGTCTGCTAAGCACAGTCAAGGTTTGCAGGGCGGTCTCGATGATGGTACTGACGCCGACATCGACACCGACGGCACCGGCACCGATGGCGGCGTTGAGACCGGCGGGGAAGGTACCGGCGCCGAAGCCGCTATCGAAAAGAAGAAGCAGAAGAAGCAGAGGATACAAAAACCTAACAAACTCGGCATCAGACGACTAGTGATCACAAAGATGGCCCCTGGCAAGTTTGAGCCATTAGAGCCGAAGAACCTCGCAAGTGCTATGGGAACCAAGTCGGATGCATCCTACGTGAATGCGTGAGCATCAACGACGATGACTTAAGGGGTAAAGAACATTTGAGGCAGTTGCTCCTGATGAAGTTGCACAAGAGATTCAAGTTCCCCGACCGGGATGACATCATAGAACAACCGTGGGATGATCCGAAGATGAAAAAGATTAACAATCATGCCATGGGCATGTTCAGCAATGATTTGGCCTCCTAGAAAGGGAGGGTGAAACAAGCTATTGAGGCTGAGGAACCCCTGTCCAAGATTCTGGAGGAAAATCCGACACTTACGGAAGAGGAGTTCCAAAAGTTCAAGGACACTTGCGCTACCGAAGCAGCCAAGGCTAAGGCTACGAAATTCAAGAGCCTTCAGCAAAGGAACACGGGGAACCAACACCTCGGAAGCCGTGGCTACCTTAGCAAAAGGCCCATATGGGATAAGGAGGACGCGAAATGTGAAGCCGTGGTTCTCCCAGACCCCTTCGCGAAGTTCACCAACCCCTTGGAGCGTGACTTCATCAGGGCCCGCTACAAGTGGGACAAGGAAAATAAGGTTTTTTACATGGACCCGATCACGAGGAAATTGATTAGAATATTGGTAATTATTCTTTTACCACCTTACATTTAGCTTCTGATCAAGTCGACTACACATTCGTAAATGGTTCACGTTCCTTCTGCAGGAGAAGCAACACCAGCTTGCAGCCGAAAGCCAGTCTTCGTTGATGAGGCCCAAGTGGGACACCCATCTCAACCTGGCCTTGAACGAACTTAAGGGACTCCCTTTGGACCAGCGGCCGCAATATGGACGTGTGCACAGCGCCAGAGACGGCGCCACATGGAAGGTCTTTTACAACGAGGGCCCGGAGGCCAAGAAGCAGAAAAAGAAGTTTAGTCAGGCGGACATCAACGAGAAGGTGAAGCTTGCGTTCAAGAAAAAAGCAGCTGAGGAGAAAAATGAGTTGCTACAGCAGGCAGTCGTTGCAGCTGTAGATGAATGCAGAAATGATTTCGCTACTAGCTTGATCCCGGCTATCATCAACTGGAGGAAGGAAAATCCAGACAAGACGGTAGATGATTTCCCCATGCCCAGTTTCGTCGGGAGCAACTCGGTGAACAACACCACCGCACCATCACCTGCTCACGCAACAGCGCCTGCTCCCGCACCCGCACCCGCACCCGCACCCGCTCATAGCAGCCCGTCCTCAGTCTCTGGCGCGCTAGGCGGGCCTTCATCTTTGGCTGAGCTCGACGCCCTCACGGTAATTACATGTCGCACCAACATATATCTAGAATATTCCGTTTTCATTGCCTTTCGGATGTTTTACGCCGCAGACATGTGTTTGCAGTCCGACGAAACCCCATGCACCGTACTCTACTTGATCAAAGGCCAGAAGGTGGATGTGGGAAAGGCGGTGATAACAAAGCCCTTGGAACTCACGTTCCACGGCCAGCCGATGCCCGGTGGGCACTTCAGGGTTACCTTATCGAGTGTGAAATCGGTGCACGATGATTTGCCTCCTCCAGTACGGCTAGGGGGAGAGGACGATGAGACCACGCCGCGGCTTGGAAACTGCAAGGGTTGGGTGCTGCTATGGCCGAAGAATCTTCTTCGTCTGGAGCTGGCTGAGAGCACACCAATAACCACACATCAGCAAGCAGGTATGAACACCACCACCCCGCCTACACAATTACCAGTGCCTGTAGTGCCGGGTGAGAGTGGCGGACGATGTGAGGAAGGGGGTCCAACAATGGCTGATGTAATCACCCCCGTAGATCAAAGAACGGATGATGAGATGGACGAGGATGACCCTCTTCGGTTCCTTAATACAGGCGCCTATGACGACTTAGATATGATGAGCCAGCCATATGACGACTCGGGCTATCAACATGCTGATGAGGTGATGGATGATCTGCCCGGGCAGGAACGTCCTAGCAGGGTTGATTGCAAGAAGTCTCTCTTCATGCAATCCTCACAGGACACGCCTGAAGATGCCGCCTCAACACAGGCTCAACTAGCCGAGGGTCGTACAGTGCTTAGCCTGACAACACTGGGGCAGGGGTTAAGGAAGGGTGTGGAAGGTCAGCCCAAGAAAAAGGAGAGGAAGAGATCGGGGAAGAGAGGCTTTGCTGCCTACAAACAAGCCAGAGCACATAGCAGCCAGACGGCAGATTTTGAAGAGCGTGTACCCATCAAAGGTGCCGCCATGTTCCATGTCACGGGCGAGCCGATGCTACCGCCGAAACCACTGGAGGCAATATTAGGGGATCTCAGGAGACTGCACGACCATGTGCTGTCGACTGAGAAAAGCCTACTAGCCTCGAAGGGTCCAGGATATCCGACATACGCAGCTTGTGTGCCTGAGAGGAAGTGCTACGTTGACACATGGCCCACGGAGGTGTTCTTCCTTCGGTTTGAGCATATCTTCGAGATGTTTCTGACAAGGCGGCTCGATTTTACAATCATCCGCCTTTTTGCGCTACATATGAGCTCCGTCATGAAGAGAGAAGAAGTCTCGCAAATCTGTGTGGCGGATCCATACTGTATGCACGAGTCATTCTTGAGTCTCGGCGACTTTGAGCGTAAAACTGCTAGGGAGTACCTCGAAAACTTCATGGTACAAAATAAGGACCAGGAAATTGTCGTCCTACCTTATCATCCAAAGTAAGTCAGTGCAGGACAACCTTTTCATACATTTCAATCATTCCTTCTCTCTCATATGGAGAATAATTTGAGGTCTTCTTTTCCCCGCAGCAATGGGCGTGCCATCCTTATCGTTCTTTCCCCGCAAGTCTCCCACGCCGTGTATTTCGACCCTACCAGAAACTACTAGAAGAATGACTACACCCACGTAATGAATATTCTAGATGATGCTCTCCAAGGCTTCAGCTTGAGGGGTGGCTACCTGCAGATCAGGAAACAAAGGAACAAGAAGACGGGTTTCTCGCATAAAACTAACTTCTGCTGCATCCATGCCCCAAAACCAAGTAGGAATGATGGATTCTACCTCCTCCATCTCATGATGGAGTTCAGAAGGGATCACCAAAAGCTTCGCATGAGAACCAGAAATGATGATCATATCCGCAAGTGGGTAGAATCTCAATTAGAAGCGTATTATAAACTTAGAGATGACTTCTTTTGCATCTAGAGGGACATTGCGATGATCATCATGAAAGAAGTCATCGAAGAGAAGGGGATGTTCCACCACGGCCCTATATCATGAGCTGACGTCCGAACTCACATAGGCATGCAACGTCAGGACCTCACGCCATGCAAGAAGCTAGGGTGCATCCTCGATGATCTGGAACGACGGAAGTTCTAGTGATTTACGATGCCGATGATGATGATATGTGTCAGTTGAACTTGTATACTTTCTGTAGCGATGAAACTTTGTGATGTCCACGGTCCCTGCCGAACTTGCGTAACGCTACTTTGTTAGTTTGGGTACGATGACCTGCGTACCTCTAGTTAATTAGTTTGCGTACGATGAAACTGCGTTGATTATTTATGTTTACTATATGTTGCATCTAGTTGCTAAGCCTTTCTTTTCTGTGTTGCTCAAGTATATTTTGTTGCATATGATTGTACATTCTCTTGATGAAGATGCATCTCTAACAGGTACCTAGATTCTTGATGGCGAAGAAGCAGTGCTATGCCGTGTACAAAGGGAAGGTTCCGGGAGTGTACGACGAGTGGCCCGAGTGTCAGACGCAAGTGGAGGGGGTCTCGGGCGCCAGCCATAAAGGCTTCAAAAGCAGACAAGAAGCAGAAGCTAGTTACTTGAGGTTCACGCTAGCGCGAGAGAGGACTCATAACCGCTGCCTCATGTACTGCATAGTTCCGCTCTCACTCATACTGATAGCTCTTCTCATGTATATCATTGTTTAGATGGATGACGATGTAGTTGCAAGTATTCGAGACTTGTATCGCTATTTTCGAGATGATGATGAGAGACCACTTTGTGTTGGATGATGATGACATGATTTGATGAGAGTATTTGTATGTGTATGCTATGATTACATTTGTATGTGTATGATATGCTAGAGATTATAGTATAAAGCCTATACAAATACAAAACAAATATGCGGAAAAAAAATCAGAAACTAATAAAACTAGCAGTAGCGAGGGGAATAAAGTTAGCAGCAGCGCACACTTAGTAGTAGCGCAGCTTACTATAAAATGCTACAGCTATTAGCAGTAGCGTGTTCCCGTAAAACTCGCAACTGCTACCTATGTATAGCAGTAGCGTGGGTCAACACGCGCTACTGCTACAAGTTAGCTATAGCGCCGTATCAGTAGCGCGGGTCCCCGCGCTACTGATACACCTAAAACCCGCGCTACTGCTAGGGTTTTTACTAGTAGTGGCACCTCCACCCCACGACACCGTTGGTGCTTCACCAACGGCCTCGTCCACCGCATCATAGCACTCCGCTGCCACTCGAGATCTGCATCCGTACGTGGCCAGCCAACGCCAGTGCATCAGCCTCAACGGCTCTGAAGTGACCCGCACTCTAGCTAGGCGAGCATGCCCAAACGCTGCCTGAACTAGGTATCCACATATCACTCCCTTGTGCACTGTTTCGACGATGTTTGGATATCCTTTTACCGCTCTCTTAGCTTACACGCCTATGCAACTTTGACTTTAACTCTTATTTCTTCTGGAGATATCATCTGAAACAAGCAAAACCATTTTTTAGCGAAGCATGACGGCACTATGGGATCTGGTACACATCCTGCAAGCCAGTATAACCTTGTAAGTACCTGTCCTCCGGTACAACAGCAAGGTCGATTCCTCTCATTTGATCAACCATTCGCCGTGTCAAAAATGCAGAGTGGGATGCAAGGAGCACAAGGCCTGCACATCCAAGTAAGTGGTAACATGGACTTGTACATGGAACATCCCAAGCACAAGCAGAGCTGCAGTGAGCCTATACAACAAGCTAGTGTAAGTCCCTGCATTTCATTTAATTCTTACTGGCCTGCGTGTATGATTTGTGTGCAGTGGCGGATCCACAAATTCAAGTTACCAGGGGCAAAAATTTAACTTAAAAAATACGAAGGCACTTGCACTCCGGAAATCAACATAACTTGAGAAATGTGAAGCTACATGCACTTTGAAAACCAGCTAATGATCCAAAGTAGTTCCAGATTATAAAACACTAAATGATGTAAGCACCAAAAAACACAAAATGCAACATGGTGTACAAGGACTACTAACAAGGACTGTACCTGCTTGAATTATTCGTTCTCTGGCGGAAAATATCCAAGTGTAATTGCACCTATAACCAGTGCGCAAACTGCAGATCAATATATCTATCCTGCACAAGTATGCCAATAGTTTTAAACAACAGATTAGAAAAGTATTTATGCTAGGTTGTCATGATACGGGGACTTTCTGGTAGATGGCCTCGATGTTTCCTCAAGCCATGAAAATGCACTATAATTTGCTTGTCATCAATTCCTGCAAATCTCTATCTCGCTCTCAACATAGTAGATCATCATTAGACACTAAATCCTTCAATGGGAGCTTGCAAAATGCTTGCATTAGATCCCTCATTAGACACTATATGTTCATCAGCAAGAGCATGTAAAATGTTTGCATCAAATCCTTCATTAGTAGTCTGTTCATTAGACACTTCAGGCTCAAGAACAGCATGAGCTTGTATGTTTGCACCGGAAACTTGATTAGACACATCAGGTTCAGTCAGTTCAGTATTGATTGGGGGAGTTAAAAAATAAGCAGAAATTGGTTTCATTTTCTTATAGATTCCCTACATACAAGCAGTTTTACAACACCGTCAGGTTTAACTATTGGCCAGAAATTGAACAATTGAATTAGATATAATCAGGGATGTGATGTACCTACTCATCGCGCATGCTGCTCATGCAAGCTACGACTGTCTGTTTGCGCAAGCTCGATGCCATGCCCGTGCTGCCACTGCTGCCTCCCATGCAGGCTACACCCAGGGGTGGATCTTCATCTTCTTGTCTTTGCTTGAAGCCCGGCGACCGGCGTACAACGAGGGCGCGAGGAAGTGTTGTATCGGTCTGTCCAGCGGCGGCTAGGTTGGAAGCGAACCAGACTGGAGGCTGGAGCGAATGAATTGGGGATTTTTCCTATTGTCGATCGATATGGGGGGCGCTCGTTTGGGCCGCGAGCCTGCTATAGGGCCTGCCTTGCACTTACGTGATTGGCCCATCCAAATTGAAATGTTTTTCTTCATTTTTTACATTGCCTGCTCGTGCACTGGGACGGACAAAACTAGGCTGGGCCAACCTGGACGACTCAAACTAGGTGCGCACTTTCCAGCCACCCGAGGTGGCCGCTCATACCAGCCCCTATGGTGGCGTCGCCCCTTTTTGCGTGTATGATTGCCGTAGTGAAAAATATTCCAGTGGCGCTTTTGATTTACCCATAGAATGGTTGAATTGCTTGTTTCTATGAACTGAGTTCGCCAATAATGTGAAGGATGCCAGTCTTTTCATCCTATTGTAGATTGCTTAGATCTCGATATGCCAAATGTAATCGCATGAAATATACAGTAAAAGCCAGTGTGATGTGTGTTGCTACAACTAGTCTGACAACCCGTCCTCATATAACATATCACGTACGCACCATCTTATCAGATTAACCATTCGACTTACCAATGCAGTGTGGGAAGAAAGAAGTATTGGGACTGCGTATCCAAGCAATTGATGCGATGGACTCCTTCATAGAACCTTGTAAGCAAAAAAGAATTTGCAGTGTGCATGTACAAAGAGCTAGCGTAAGTTCAGTTACCTGCTTCTCGGAATTTTAGTTAGCCACTGATTGCAAAATTGTTCAATTATGTTGCTTGGCTTAATTTACTTTGCTGCTGATAACATAATGCCATAGCCTGTTAATCCTATTATAGATTGCACCTATCTATGTGTTTGATACTTACTGTTAAGAATTACCTGTTTTCCTGAACTTAAATAGCTACTTGAGCACGTAGATAGCTGGTCATATGTACTTCTAGGGTGCAACAAAATTCATGTGTAATTTACGTTCTGATACCCTGTTTGTTTAAATGGTTTGCTGTTATCACTTGTAGCACTAGTAATGTTTGCATGTTCATAGACAGATAACTGTCAGGTTTATATGAGGAACAATGTCTTTTTAACTTATATATGTGTGTGTGTGTGTGTGTCGAATCATTTTGCTTACAAAGATATTTCCAGATGTCTGTGTTGCTGGTAAACGGTACTGACTTGTTACTTTAATATGTTGCCAAGTACTTGTTAGTTTTACTAGTTCATGTGTAATTAACTACGTTGCCAAAACAGGTTAGTTTTACTAGTTTGATGTTAGTTTCTTATGGCTCTTACAACACTTTATTTATGATTGCTAACATTCAAGTTTGCATCATCCAACTGAAACTCCGTTGGCACAACAGGTGTGTTTTCAAAAACTTCCTTGTTTACCTGGTTTGCTGTTGTAACTTGTTGCTGTAATCATCTTACCAACTTCAAGTTTTCAGGATCCAATTGGAAGTCCAATTGCACAGCAGGTACATTTTCCAAAATATATTTGTGTAACAGGTTTGCTGCTGTAACTTATTGCTCTAATGAAGTAACTGACTACTCAAGTTTTTAGGATCCAAGAGAAACTCCGATGCCACAACAGGTTTGTTTTGCAAAACTTGTGTGTTTAACTACTTTGCTACTGCAACCGGTTGCTCTAATCACGTTACCGGCTACTCAACTTTTCAGGATCCAAGAGAAACTCCAATGCTACAACATGTGCCTTTTGTAAAATTTGTTTGTTTAACTGCTTTGCTGCTGCAACCGGTTACAATGATGTTAATAACTACTTTTTAGCATCCAATCAAAATGCTTTAATTCCTTGTTTGTTTAACTAGTTTGCTGTTCTAACTCCCAGTTGAGATGTTTTGCTAACTTCAACTTTTCAGAATCCAATCAAAACTTTAATGGCAAAACAGGTTAGCCCAAGATCAAAGAGCGAGTTCCCCATGGACGTTGTATCATCCCACAGAAGTGGCACCGGCCCAATCGTGCATCATGAATTGCCAACTACTGATGCGCTAGAGGCTAAACTATTAGTAGAAAGAGTTTCTGCTTCTGCACTTAGAGATGAAGTTGACATGTTGAGGAAGCAAATAGCACAATCACAAGCAGCACTCAAGACAACCATTAAATATTTGGTGGATTTCAAAACGAAGCAAGCTGAGACTGACCGCATTGTTAAGGTCCTGAAGGAAAAAAGGAAATTAAATTCCCACTTGGTAAATCATAGGTGAAATATTTTTTCCATCGTTGAATAAACTTTGTTTTGTTTGTTCATGTAATCGATCAAACCATTTGTTTTAGAGATCATGTAATAATTGTTTTTTGTTTTTTGGTTTGTAATTTTTTTAGCACAAGTCTATATTAATTGATAATACTCTGAGACATTTCATTTTCATTGCTATGGCAGACCTACAAATGTGCCAATCGGGCTGAATGTGTGTTTAGCAATAATAGTAGTATAGATGGTCCTTAAGTGGCATGCATCTGAAAGGGCCAAGATGTTGTACTAGCTTTGCTAAAAAAATGATGCTCTTCTAGCAAAAAAAGTACAGCGGCCTGGCTTATGTATGTTAGTTGATATTATTGATCCATATACTCTATAAGTGTTTTATATGTCTATTAGTTTTGTACATTATTGGTTGATTGACTCGGTATTTTGAATCTTGAGACATCGATTGTGTACATATCTAAATGGGAGTACACTATATGTTGCGTGTGTCATACATGTTACACTTGAGTTGGACATAAAGTGGTTTCAAATATTCAAATTCACCTTAAACTGGATTCTACCTTCTGGATTTGAGTATCAGCATTTGTAAATCATATTTATATATGATAGTGGAATACATCTTTGTTGTGCTTTTGAAGATATATAAAAAACATAGAATGATTTATAAAGATTCGTATAAGAATACAAAATGGATTCGAATTTAGTTGCTAGGGTAAACGTGAATGCTTATTGTCCCAAAATTTGATAGAAGCGGCAAAATATCCACTCCCACGTCGGCTGCCCGAAGCCAGTGTTTGCGAGATGGAAATTACTGTCTACCCCTTACACGGACAATCCATCGGCCCGATTTCCACTGTTCTCAATAGGGGTCAGTTAGTAACTTCAATTAGACGTGACACGACCGCCTCTGAGCTCATTTAGACATGGTGGGCGCCAAACGTGGGCGGCAAAACACATTTGATTCAATCTCGTATGAAAGACCTCTGTCTCTCCCTCCATTTCCCCATTTATACGTGGTCGGCGGCAAAACAAACTCAACTCGGCCGAAATCGATGTAGGCAAATATTTTTAATAGGGGCAGGTTTGTAACTTCACTCAGATGTGACACAACCACCCTACCTGTCAGTCCTGTTCATACATCGTGGGCACCAACCGTGGGCTCCAAAACACCCTCTCCTCGCCCGAAATCGCTCTGGGCAAATATTGGGGAGATGCGAGATTACCGTCCTATCCCCAACCGACGAGACGTCCAAATTTGAAACGGTGGCTAAGTTTGTAACTTTCCCATATTTCAGACAGGCTCGTCCCAAAAACATGGTTCCCCGTACCTCTCCCTCCATTTGCCCATTCATACACCGTCCGCGCTAGAACACCATCCCCACACCAGCCTCCTCCGTCCGCCACCCCATCCATAGCCGTCGTCCTCCACCCCATCCATCGCCGTCATCCTCCACCATGCCGGAGCGCCTAGCAAGACCGCGTCGTCCACTGCTAGAGATGGACGTTTATCATCCACGGCGACGGGCCAGGAGCCTTGCATCACGTCCTCTCGCTTCATCGGCACCGTCGTCCTCCTTGCCGGGGCCGCTCCCACGACCTTCTCGTCCACCGCAATGGAACTTATCCCTCGATGCACCCGTCTACCATCGCAGATTTGCTTCAACGCCACCGACAGACATCGCACCCCCATGCCTACACGGCGCCGCAAGAGAGGTGGTACTACTTCATATCTGCTCAACTTTTTGATCTCAACCAGAAAATAGATCGTAACTTGGTTACTGTACTTTCTTTTCAGCTCTTAGAATTTAGTTCTTAGTTTGAAGCAAACAATGGTTGCTAAATAGCATTTCTGCGGTTTGCAGCTTCAAATCTGCCATGGCACAGTCATAATAGGGTTTAATTGACCATGCTTAGGGTTTACCCCCTTTTATGATCACTATACGATCAGCCTACGTGCTTCATGTCATAATAACACTGCTCCACCCATCAAGCTAAACAAGCTTAGTTATTCAAATACAAATCTGATATTATTAAAACAGAGTCATTTAATTGGTCAGCTAAATGTTCCTAATTTAGTTTCGAAAATGCATGTATGCCACTGGGGTGTGGATCTACAGGGTGCCCACGGTGGGACGCGGCCCACCCTAGGATTTTGGGTCGGCCCAGACCCCGATTCCCCTCTCTTCTGCTGCGCTTCCGATCTCTACTCGCCCCCAGCCACCTGCCTTGCCGGTGACTTGCTGTCCCCGGATGGCATGACTCTAGGAGGAGACGCCAGACTAATAGGAGGTCAGGAGCCGCTCACCCAACAGCGTCACCGCTGCCCTGGCGCACTGCCATGCCTACCTTCCCAATCCGTTTAGGGCTCAGGCGTGCAGCACCCACTAAGCCAACCCGATTTATCTTGAGATACGTCCTCAACACTCAGCAGCCACTCCTCATCACCCATTTTCTAATTGATTCATTACTCATTAGGCAGGGCTGTCATTAGGGTTTGTTGTGTACTGAGTGCTACCTACACTTAATGGTTCAGATATTTTAGTAATCTTTAGTACCTGTAAAGTTCACATGGTTTCAAAATTCTGCCCTGGGAACAGACACTAGCCATGTTGGATTGTTGGTCATAGTGACATTGACCCAGATTACTACTGCAGGCCAGGTTTGTTGACAATTTTACTTTACTTTCTTACTCATTCGATGTCATATCCAATTATTCACGTTGATTAGTTGCAAACAATAAGTGCTAGACCAACTTCTTGATTCAGAGTTTGGACGGTCTCTCACTGCAGTTACAATTCTGCATACTTGTCCTAGTAAGCTCACAAGCAATGATTGGGTGACTACCTCTATGCTTGCCTTCTCATATTTGTTGTCAATATTATTTTAGGGTGGACCACCCTGTTTGAAAATACTGGAACCGCATACATGAGTGAATAGTATTTCTTTGTGTGATCTCTTCCATCATGTGTGGGCAACAAACACTGCATTGTATAGAAAGAAAGTGTCATATCCACCTTTTACATAGACTACGATCTTTTACATGGAATACAATCTGCCTACTTGCTTTGTGTCACACTACCAGCACTCCACCCTTGAAGCTAAACATTATGCCACTCATAATTCCTTAGTTTATTTGTTCAAATACGAATTTGATATGATTCTAATGTTCCTACTACAGTTTTGAAATGTGTGTTCGCCTGTTATAGAGACATAAGAGGTTTGTATTTCTATGTGTGGTCTGGTCAACACGGTTTGGGGATGAACTTTGTATACATAGGGGTTTGTAGGGAGACACTCTCCGAGTTGAATCCGCAATGCATTCCATCGATAATCTGACTACTTCTTATGTTTTCATGAATCTCAGATACTGAACAGCATCATAATGATTATGAGCTTGCGCGCATGAAAAGAATAAAGCAGAACAATGCCATGGCTGTCAAACATGGCATTAAGGGACTGAAATCAAGTCTGGATGGAATGCAATGCAAACGCTCTCCACCTACAGATTCGTGCTGAGAATATGATCCTAACAATGATTCTGAGCTAGAGGGAGACCTAAGTCAATGTAGCTCCCTAGTGGAGGAGTCAGAGGTAGATGCCCTATCTTATTCACCCATCAAGGTGCTTGCTCTAACTTTCCAAGGTTATATTGGTCGCACATATCTTGTAACTGATGCTTTGCATTGCTTCTACTTTGTTGCACTGCCATTAGCTTAGTTTACACATCGTGTATGTGAATACGCCCTGCCTATCCATTTTCAGTACATATTCCATCTGTCATCATACCATATTTATCCATTCAAATGTTGTTCTTATGTATCAAACGTTCATAAGGAAGAGGGCGATTGCTAATCACGGAGGAGCATGAACAAAGTATTTGGAAAAGGTAGTGACACCTGATAAATCAAATACCCATTAGGTGTAGTTGCAATATCACCAGACCCACAAAACACGGCACCAACTCTAGTAGACTCTAGCCCTACTGAACTGGTCATCTCTGAATCCCCAACTCGGCAGACCCCAACTGCAGCAAACAGTATGATGATGCCAATTGACATAGCACCAGCTCTACGACGCAAAACCCCCATTCCAGCAAAGAGTACACCAAATCTAGTTGCCAAATCCCTTTTCGAACGAGAGAGAGCTCCAATTGCAGCAAATAGGACCCATGTTCCACTTCTTCCCAGTTTAGAATACGGAGCTTATATTGTTGTTAGGAACTTTGTGCGCATCTTTCCTTCATGGAAAGATTATACCACAGACAAAGAACAATTTTCAATCTTCCTCCGCAACTTACATGTAAGTAATGTACTAATGTTATTCATGGTAATTACTGCATATGTTTCTGCAGACAGAAGACACAAGATTTCATTCTTTTAAATAGGCGAGGACCAAACTAGATTGTCAAGATGAGCAAGGGTTAGTTGTGCTTTTCAAGCACTCGTTGATGAAGTATCGTTCCTACCTGAGGCAAGTGCACTTCGATGGCAAGCCTCTAAATGAAATTTATGTAAAGTCTCCGGTGCTACATTTATCAGACAGTGACTGGAATAATCTTGTTACACATTGGTCTCGTCTACAGCGCAAGGTAGTGTCTATGATATCACTTCACAATTTGAACTACATTTATGCATGTGCCTTACCGTCTCACTTGTACAAAAATTGTTTGCAGAAGAACATTCATTCTCAAGGGACCACAGAATCTCGCAACTATACTGCACACTGCATTGCTCTTGTGAGTACCTCTTGCCCTGTATGACCATACTTACTTTCATAGCTGATTGATTATGTAGCATCACTGCACATGTTAGCCTTGTTATCCTCCATTTTGTGGACATTATAAGATCTGTATCGACTCTTACATAAATTTAGAATCAACCCAATGCTTTTGAAGAGGTTTAGCTCTGCAGTCCTCTTGTAAGGACTGAACGTCGTCTATCACTGTACTTACATTAACAGCTACTCCCTCTGTCCCATAATATAAGAGCATTTGGTACAGTACACCAGTGTACAAAACACTCTTATATTATGGGAAGGAGGGATTGGTTCATTGTGTAGCATTCTGCATCTTATCTCCCTTGCCCACCATTTACTAAAAAAATATCAGATCTATATTTAATCTTACCAAAAAGTTGAATACACAGACAATGCCAGTGCAGAAGTGTAGCCCATTGCTCTTATCAGTACATTTTGTCCTGTAATGTTTGTACTTACAGGGACTGGTAGTTGATTATGTAGCATCAATCTGCATCTTATCTTCATTATCCTCTATCCCTTCCAGTATTATCATATCTATAATTACTCTCTACAAAATGCAGAGTACAGGCAATGCTTATGAGGAAGTTTCTGTGCTGAAATTCTTGAGTTATCCTTCCCTTGACATGGAGAAGGGCATTATAGAGCCGGTGTTAACTGTTAATGTAAGTCAGTCCTTCTAAAGCCTTTATCCTCAACTGATGTTTAATTTGCTCATACTCCCTATCATCAACTGCTGTTTAGTTTGCTGTTTATATCAAAATGCATGTTCGCAACAACTGTAAGTTCCAAGTTTTAGTTGTAAAACCAAATTCCTTATTCATACCATGCACATTACTCAATACTCCCTATATGTATGCTTGTTTTTGTGGATCATCCAGTGTGTGGTGAAGCAGCCCATGTTTGCACCTTGTCATCTCATGTTTTATCTTACTGATGTGGCTAATGATATGAACAACATGCCATGCACATTAACCAAAATAGATACAATGATTGTCTTTCCCCTTCATCTATGCTTGTTTTGTTGACATGGTAATCCAGTAGTGTGGTGAAGCTCCCTGCATTATGAACAATGCCAAATTATGCTATTGATATTTTGAACTGACTCTTTATTTTCTAATTTGAAAATGTATGGAATTGACAACACAGTTACCATCTTTGTTTATACACATGCAAAACTTGTCATCTCTCTGCTTGTTTCAGGGTGATATGCCTGATGACATGCACAAGTCTGCCGAAGGCTGTGAGACAAACCCAACATATATTGCAGCAAAGAAGGCAAAACATCTTGAAGATAGCAAGACAACCCCAAAGTCATGTCTTTATGCAGTGTTCAAGTTACTTGAGACTAGCAGTCAGACAAGCTCACAGAATTCGCTGTCTAAATCAGTTCGACTTCTTCAGTCCCAAGTTCAAGTAGAAAGGCATTCTGCAACTCAACTTCGACTTGAAGTCCTATCTCTAAGGAAGATCGCGGAGAACACCAATGAGAACCTCATTGCTAAACAGCTACACCTGGAAGCTATGACCGACATGCTAGGCCGGTCTCATAGCCTTGCTCAGCAGCTTGTGCAGCAGCTCCCGCGCAAGGCTAACCTTTCTTGAACTGTCCTGGAAGTGGTCTTGGTTTAGTATTATTTTGTTACACTGCAATGGCGCCCAGTTTTTGTAGTCTGCTTCTTCGTTGCGCTTTATGATCACTGGTGGCGAACTTTGATGCCCAGTGGATGTAACATACTAGCAATCCTTTATTGTATAGTGTAGGTTTATTCTAAGTTACTATGCCGTAATTTCTTTATTGTATAGAGTAGGTTTGTTCTTAATTCCTACTAGTTACCGTATATGACATCATTCGCTATCTGAAAAAAACGGCGAAAATCTGATGTAGGAGACTGGGCCAAAACATTCGCCTCTAATGGGCCAGCATTTTAGCGGGCCACAATTGGGCCGGCCTGCAACTTTCTTGGGCCTAAAAGTCCATTGGGGCCTTCACACTTTGCGCCAGGCCCACAACTTACACGAGCCTACATTCGGCCCAAAGTTTAGTTGGGCCTTTAGTGGACCCGGCGCTTAGTTGGGCCGATGTAGCTTTGGGCCATTAATAGGCTGAATATTCTTCTGGCCTGTTACGGCCCAGCAGATACCATGGGCCTTTAGCAGGCCGAAATGCATGTTGGGCCTCAATTTTCAATAGTCATCCACGGGCCTTTAGCAGGTTGCAATGTAGACCGGGCCATTATTGGCCCAGTTATATGACGGGCCATTACCAGGCCGAAACATATCTCGGGCCTTAGTTGGCCCACTGATATCATGGGCCTTTAAGAGGCCAAAATCCTAGTAGAGGCATCAACGGGCCGAATTATATGACAGGCCTTTAACAGGCCCAAAGTCACGTTGGGCTGAACTTTTGCCACCTTGATCACGGATTGTTAGTGGGCCGGATGTCGCGTCAGACCATATATGGCCCATGGGCAGCACATGCCATTCCCAAGCCTAAAGACACACCGGGCTGAAATGGGCCCATGTCTACATCGGGCCTCTAACATGCCGAAATGTCACTGGGCCGTAATTGGGCCCAAATACTCGGCGAACAATTAACGGGCCAAATCTGGCTTTGGGCTGTAAATAGGCCATGTTTAAGCAGGCCGTTAGTGGGCTGGCCCACTAGTACCTGAGTAAATACTATGGGCCTTTGACTGGGCCGGCCTTTTTAAACTATATGGGCCTCAGTTGGGCCTTGCCACGTGTTGACGTATCATAGGCATGTCTCCTCCATTGGATGGACGACATCTGGCCCACCGAGGAGCCGACACGTGTTTCCTCCGGCCAATGATGATTTTACACATGGAAAATCCCCATTGATCTTGGCTGTTAATGGGTTATCGGATCCAAACCGGAACTTGATAGCTTAACGGCGACCCGTTACGATGGATGCCATGTGTCAGTTACCCTTGACGAAAGCACTTCCATGACGCGCCATTTATCGTCATGGAAGTGGACACTTCTGTGATGATAATTTTGGTATTGTCGTGGAACACTTCTACGACAGCACAGGTATGACTATCTTGATTCTGTCATAAAATCGTCATGGATGTACATGCATGACAGAAAACATGACCTACTGTGACAAACACGTATCATCACAGAAGTGGTTTTTTTTGTAGTGTAATTGATTGCTCATGCGACAGATTTTTACAAAAACTTGTTTGGCCCTGAACCTGGCAATATGTTTCATCTTGACCATAGTACCTGGTCTGATGAGGAAAAGCTCGATGTGAGTGATAATGCTAATCTGTACCGAGACTTCACAGAAGAGGAGGTGAAGGAAGCGTTGTTTTCCATGGCCTCTAACAGAGCTCCCGGCCCTGACAACATTCCTGTAGAGTTTTATCAGGTTTGCTGGGAGATAGTTAAAGAGGATATGATGTCTCTGTTTGTGCACTTCCATAGAGGGGCTCTGGACATCCAACGCCTTAATTACGGTGTGATAACACTGTTACCTAAAAGTGCCGGGGCAGACAAGATACAACAATTTAGGCTTATTTGTCTTCTAAGATGCCAATATAAGTTGATTACTAAAGTGCTGGACCGACGAGTAGAGAGATATGCTAACAAGTAGATTAGCCCGACCCAAAATGCGTTTGTAAAAGGGAGGAACTTCATAGATGGTGTCCTCTCTTTGCATGAGATCTTAAATTATACTCATGTGAAAAAGAGGGTGGGGGTGATCCTGAAACTCGATTTTGAAGAAGCCTACGACGAGGTGAATTGGGAGTTCCTGTCAGAATGCCATAAACTACGAGGCTTTAATGAAACCTGGTGTGGTTGGATTAAACAAATTCTACATAATGGGATAGTGAGTATCAAGCTTAACAATTGTGTAGGGCCTTATTTCCAGAGTGCCAAAGGGGTCCAGCAAGGGGATCCACACTCCCCTTCCCTGTTCAACATGGCCGCTGATTGTCTTGCGAAGATGATCACTAACGCTTAGAAAAATAATATGCTAGTGGGTTTGGCCACTGATCTTATTCCAAATGGGGTTGCGGTCCTACAATACGCTGATGATACCATCATCTGTCTAGAGCATGATATCGATAAGGCTGTGAACTTGAAACTCCTGTTTCATATGTTTGAAATGATGTCTGGGCTCAAAGTTAACTTTCAAATAAGTGAAATCCTTACGGTGGGGGAGACGAGAGTATTATAAAACAATATGCTGATTTGTTTAATTGAGACGTGGGTAATTTTCCTATCAAATATCTTGGTATGCCAGTTAGTTATACCACCCTTAAGAACTCTGACTAGGAATTTATCGTGGTTAAATATCTTAAAAGGTTCGAGGCCTGGATTGGGAATGCCGCTTCCATGAGAGGGAGGCTTACTTTACTAGACTATGTTGTCACGCAAATTTCTCTTTATCATATGTCCATGTGGCTTATGAACAAGACTTTCATCAAGAAGCTTGACAAACACAGAAGAAAATTCTTTTGGCAGGGTTGCAATAAGAAAAAGAGATACCATCTTGTTAGGTGGAATAGAATTTGTAGATCTAGAGAGAAGGGGGGTTTGGGGGTTAAAGATCATAGGAAACAAAACATCAGCTTGATGGTTAAGTGGTGGTGGAAATTGGAAACCCAAAAATGGTTGTGGCAGGATATCGTACTGGCATGGTATCTGAAAAATAAGACCGTGGCCTCGGTTGAGCCGAGGTTTTTAGACTCCCCCTGCTGGAAAGCTCTTCTTAAAGTCAAAACACTCTACATGGCTGGTAGGAAGATAAAAACCAAGTCTGGGAACCTCACTAGGATCTGGAAAGATCCCATTGGTGAGCTTAGCCCGTTTCAAGAACAATACCCCCTACTTTTTGACATTTGCAACAATCAAGACTGTACCGTGGACAAATTTGGCTCCATTGATGTATGCACCTTCTTCCGTAGGAGACTTACCTCGGAATTGCTGGGTCAGTGGGGAGACATGAGCAAAATCATTACGAGCATCCCACTGACTCAAGAGGATGATCAGGTGACCTGGGGCCTTACTAGCAATGGAAACTTTTCTACTAAATCCATGTATAAATGGTTGGAAAGACCTCTCAGTGGGTGTCACTATAGATGGATTTGGAAAGCTAAGATCCCCCTCAAAATGAAAATATTTATGTGGCAGTTGTCCCAAGACACTGTCCTCACTAGACAAGTCATGAAGGGGAGGAAATGGCCTGCTAATCCTAGTTGTTCTTTCTGTAACAGCCTAGAAACATCCCAACACTTATTTTTCACTTGTCCTATTGCCAAAGTTGTATGGCGTTGTATTGGGGTGGTACTAGGCACGGACAGTTGTCCAAACAACTACTGGCAGTATTACTCCTGGTGCAACACTTTTCTCCCTGTTGGAGAGAAGTAATATACCATCGGCCAGGCTGCCGCTTGTTGGGCTATTTGACTAGCTCGTAATTGGGCTACCTTTGAGAAAAAACAAATCAAAACACCATTCGAGATTGTTTTCTCCATGTGTTCCTTTCTTATATATTGGACATGTCTTCAGCATGAAGGAGGAGCCAAGGAGCTGCGGGATGGTGCGGAGCTGATCAGAGCAAGTACGATGCGTCTGATGAAGCTGTGCAATGCTGCGCATCGACCGATCCATAGCGAATAGTTGGGATCAGCTGGTGTTCCCTACCCTCTCTCGAGGGGAGCTTCTGGTAGCTATTGTTGTTGGTGCACTATTGCTGATGGACTGGAGAGTGGTCTCCCACTTCACTTGGTTGGGCCTTTTGTGTAATAGGATATAGTTTGTCGTAGACTGTTATGTTGGTGTTGTCAGGTTTTCACCCCATAGTACTCGTTTCGATGGTGGGCCAGTGCGGTGGGTTTCCTGGTAGTGCCCAAACTCGCTTTCCCTCTTTCCCTCCCCCTGAAAATGTTGCTGGAACCATTGTATTTCCATTCACTGTGGGGATCGCAAAAAAAATATCTACTGCACTGCGGGGATCGCAAATGTAGAGAACTTTGCACCTCAGATCATATCGGATTTTTTAAATGTAAATACCGTCAATTTGGTTTATCTGCTTGTGTGGGTGTTGATTTGCTCCAGAAGTGAGATAAGCCTTTCTTCACACGCCTAGGGACCAGAAAATGCAACGGGGTACAAGCAAGTTCTACCATTTTGTGCCAGCTCTCAGTAGAACATGCTCCATTCCTCTTGCTTTATCAAGCTTGACCAAAGCTATGCAGGAGACTGCCAATTTTATAGGGTACAAATGTGTTAAACTGCATTTCCACTTAAAATTATGTCACTTTAAAGAGGAGACTCATGGTTATCTCCCAGCCTGGCATTATCTTTAAATAGAATGTTTACCCCCTAAAAGAAAACTACTTGCAGAACTACAGGAACTTTTCTGAAACACCTAAAGGCTGCCATATTGTTTAGTGGTAGACTGTTAAGTGATCTAACTTGTCACTTGTTAAGAAAAGCAAGTACCCTGGCTCAAATTATTTGGTTTCACAGTTTTAATTTTTCAATTGAGTTTTTCTCTTCGAGGTACATTGTATGGAGCGTTTGACAATAGTGAGTTTACTATTTATTCACCTCTCATAGTCAAGTCAATTGTTCATCTTTGGAGGTCATTTATGTCATTGTTCATCTCATCAAGCCTCATCGAAATAGTTTTCGTAGTACTACTCGAAGTTCTTTGTGAAGTTTGATGAGGTGTCTAAAAATATTTGCTCGGGTATTCGTTTCAAGCATATATACTCATCTCACTTGAGAAGACATTTATATACACTCATTCCCGAAATAGGCTTTCACCCCACTTTATATATAAAGGAAATCACCACGTCCAAACATCAAGTCCAAGTGTAGGAAGAAAAACAGCAAGTCTGCTGACTCAACAACACAACACATGCCGAAAATAAAAATAAAAGGTGATACAAAGCTCCATGGAGCCGACAATCAGTGGCTAGGAGGCTATGCGAGCGGGCGGCATGCCACAATCAGCCCATCAACCATGCCACCTAGTCGATCCTTGTCCCGCAGCCTAGAAAGTGGGTGCCAATGCTACAAGGAGGCCAAAAATTTAAACATAGAGCCATAGGCCCGCCTCAAAAGACCCGCTCGACAACCATCTTGTTATGGTTGTCCACAGGGTCTAGGTCATATCTGCGAACACTAACCAGAAGAGGTGTTTCCTCCTACCGGTACGGTTGGCCTGAGCTTCCAGGAACTCACCTAACTTCGGGACCTGCCACTCAGCCCCAGAGCCTCATGGAGAAAGCTCCATAGGAAGCATGTAGTGGGGAAAGTGAAGCAAATGTGGGTCTCGGACTCAGGGACGCTACAAAGGGGGCATACACCATCACCAGGCCCATGCCGCCTTGTCACCTTTGTCCCCGTGGGAAGGCGATCCCGCAACAACTACATCACAAAAATCTTGATCTTCAACAGAATCGTCGCTTTCTAGAAAGGAGTGGTCCACGCAAAAGTCAATACACGACATAGGCCACGATATGCCAAACCTACAGAGAAAAGCCCTGATGGGGCTAGATGCCAAGATACAACATCTGGAGAGTGTGATAGCATCGGCGGGAGGCCCGCTCTCAAGTTTGCGCAAGCTAAGGTCTCCTTAGTACCAAATGTTCATCGGAACGAGATGTTCCAATTCCCATGTGGGCGGCAGAGGAAACAAAGAGCATTGGGTCTGAGTAAATCGCAAATAACCTTGGGTATTCGATAGGTAATGGGTACCTGGCAAGCCATGGGTCCGGTCAATAGAGGGTTCCATCTCCATTGCCTCTGGAGACGCTGGTACCCACACGAAACTCATGCTTTATTGGTTAGAGAGACTTCAAGAACTGTGAGCCCTCCTTCGACCACAAGCCAGGAGTGGGCGCCCTCCAGATACTTAGCTTTTATAATATTGAAAGGACCAAGATGTCTCCTAGAGGGGGGCTAGTAGGCAATTTTTGAAACTTTTATAAATAGCTTTTATAAACTAGGCAGATACTTTTCAAGCACAAATACTAAATATACTAGGCTCAACTAAGTGCACCACTTATTCTAAACAAGATAAGTACTCAAGGAAACTAAGAACCAGAAGTGAGTAATACAAGCTTACACAAGTTATATCACAAGATATGGAAATGAATGATATAAGCAAGCACAGGTAAACAATACAAGCTTACACAAGTTATACCACAATATTATGGAAATGAATAATACAAGCTAGACATTTGCACTAGGCAAAAGATATATCAGTATTACCAAGCATGAATTGTGGAAAGTAAAGAGTTAAGAGACAACCGATATGTTCCCAAAGTTCAAGTATCTACCGACACTCTAGTCTCTGTTGAAGAGGTGGGTTTTACCACGAAGGCACACCAACACCACGAAAGCTCACCCTCTTCTCTTTGAGATATCACCATGAAGGTGATTCTCAATCACTAGTGGCTAGCTCCTTACTCTGCTACAGAGATGGCAAGCTCCGTGGTCACTTCACAAACCCCACGAAGGAGTAACTTGTGGCTCTTCACAAACTCCGCGAAGGGGATACCGAGGCAAATCCACCAAACCGTTTAGGAGGCGATAGCATCCAAGAGTAACAAGATCACAACCTCTCACTCGAAAAATTCGACGCAGAGAGGATGAGAGAGAAGTGGAACAATGGAAGAGGTCAACAAATTACTCCTAGATCCATGGGATAGTTTTAGGCCAAATGGATTGGACTTTTGAGGCTTGAAGCAGGATGAGAGAGCTCCAAAGAATGGTAAATCCTCATATCTAGAAGCCCAATCTCATTGAGGAATAGGAGCCCCTATATATGGTCAACCTAATTCTACATATTGGCTGTTTTCTGGCACACTCGGACAGTCCGACCACAATTTTCCCAGACTGCCCCCTCCCCCCTTGACGAACTACAAACACTCCGGCTTCGCTCGGAAGCCTTCTATAATGTGAAGCTCTCAATCTGGAAAGTCTGGCATGCTTTGGTTAGGACATCCCAACCCATGGAAAGAGAGAAGATAGGCATGCAAAGAGAAGCTTGTAACTTTCTCGTACAGACTCCATTTTTGATGATATTGGGCTTGTTTTGATGCTAACAACATGCTCGAGGTCCTCACATGGACACCAATCCAAGATAAACTAGGAAGGAAGATGAAGCATATGCCCTTATCAACCTTGACGACCATCTTCATTTGATGTCATCCACATATGGGCTACTTGCAGTTTTTCTTTAGATGCAAGCTCATGAGAATAACCTAACTCATATAGACATATGATACATCTCAAATGCATTTATAATTTATAATTACTAAATGCTATTATGTTATCATTTTTATATACTTTTTATAGCAATTTATATTATCTTTTGGCCTAAACTATTAATTTAGTGCCCACTGTTAGTTCTTGTTTTCTGCTTGTTTTTGGTTTCGCAGGAAATCAATATCTACGGATGTCAAAATACGTTGCCGATTTAACGTAATTTTTTCGGCAACAACGAACACTTGAAGCTTCGAGAAGCGTTAAGAGGATCCACCAGTCATCCACATGGGTAGGTGGCGTGGCCAAGATGATGGCCATGCCACCTGGGCTTGTGGGCCCCCTGGATATTGCCTTGACAGGATTACACCACCATAAAATCCTATAGATATCGAAACCATCCGTTGTTCCTCCGAAAGAATTTTATCGCCACCACAAGCCTCTATTCCTAAGAGATCTCATCTGGAGCCCTGTTTCGGAGCCCTGCCGGAGAGGGAAGCCACTGTCGGGAGGCTCTTCATCAACATTGCTACCTCCTTGTGTTGGAAATATGTCCTAGAGGCAATAATAAAGTGGTTATTATTATATTTCCTTAATCATGATAAAGGTTTGTTATTCATGCTATAATTGTATTGATCGGAAACTTAAATACATGTGTGAATACATAAACAAATACTAAGTCCCTAGTAAGCCTCTACTAGACTAGCTCGTTGATCAAAAGATGGTTAAGGTTTCCTAACCATAGACATGTGTTGTCACTTGATAACGGGATCACATTATTATGAAATGATGTGATGGACAAGACCCATCCGTTAGCTTTGCATATGATCGTTCAGTTTATTGCTACTGCTTTCTTAATGTCAAATACATATTCCTTCGACCATGAGATCATGCAACTCCCGGATACCGGAGGAATACCTTGTGTGCTATCAAACATCACTTCGTAACTAGGTGATCATAAAGGTGCTCTACAGGTATCTCCGAAGGTGTCTATTGAGTTGGTGTGAATCAAGATTGGGATTTGTCACTCCGTATGATGGAAAGGTATCTCTGGGACCTCTCGGTTATACAACATCACAAGAAGCTTGCAAGCAAAGTGACTAAGGAGTTAGTTACAAGATGATGTATTACAGAACGAGTAAAGAGACTTGCCGGTAACGAGATTGAACTAGGTATGGAGATACCAACAATTGAATCTCGGGCAAGAAACATACCGACAGACAAAGGGAACTACATATGTTATCATAAAGGTTCGACCGGTAAAGATCTTCGTAGAATATGTAGGAACCAGTATGGGCATCTAGGTCCCGCTATTGGTTATTAACCGGAGAAGCGTCTCGGTCATGTCTACATCATTCTCGAACCCGTAGGGTCCGCACGCTTAACATTCATTGACGACGATATAGTACTATATGAGTTATGTATGTTGGTGACCGAATGTTGTGCAGAGTCCCGGATAAGATCAAGAACATGACGAGGAGCTCCGGAATGGTCCAGAGGTAAAGGTTGATATATAGGATGAAGGTATTCGGGTTTCGGAAAGGTTTCAGAATGCACCGGATTACCATCAGAGTGCCGGAAGGGGTTCCGGGAGGCCACCGGTAGGTTATACCTACTTGATGGGCCTCATGGGCCAAGGAGGGAGGTGCACCAGCCCACAAGGGAGCTGGGCGCGCTCCACCTCCCCTACCCGCGCGCCAGAAGGAAGGAGGGGGCGCCCTAGGGCAGCTGCCCCCCCTTTCCTTCCCCCCATGCATCAAATATGGAAGGGGGTGCGCCTAAGGCAGGGCAGCCGCCGACCCCCATCTTGCCTTCTCCGCGCCTAAAGGAAGGAAAGGGGGGCGCACCTAGGGATGCCTCCTCTCCCCCTCCACCTATATATATGATAGGAGGGGAGGGGGCGCCACACACCACGAATCCCCAAGCCATGTGCCGGCACCCCCTCTCCATCTAGTTCATCCTCCGCTCTAAACCGTTGTGCTTGGGGAAGCCCTGCGGAAATAGTTTCACCACCACCGTCATCACGCCGTCGTGCTGCCGGAACTCATCTACTACTTCGCCTCTCTTGCTGGATCAAGAAGGCGAGGACGTCATCGAGCTAAATGTGTGCTGAACGCGGAGGTGCCGTGCATTCGGTGCTTGATCGGAACGGATCGTGAAGTTGGACGACTACATCAACCGCGTTGATAAACGCTTCCACTTAGCGATCTACAAGGGTATGTAGATCCTCTCCCCCTCTCGTACCTATGCATCTTCATGGATAGATCTTGCGTGTGGATAGAATTTTTTTTGTTTTCCATGCAACGTTCCCCAACAGTGGCATCAGAGCCAGGTTGTTGCGTAGATGATATGCACAAGTAGAACACAAAGGAGTTGTGGGCGGCAATGTTCATATTGCTTACTACCTATGTCTTATTTTGATTCGACGGTATTGTGGGATGAAGCGGCTCGGACCAACCTTACATGTCCACGTACAAGAGACTGGTTCCACCGACTAACATGCAACTTGCTTTGCATAAAGGAGGATGACGGGTGTCTGTTTCTCTCACTTTTTAGTTGAATCTAATTTGACTACGGCGGTCCTTGCAGAAGGTTAAATAGCAACTTGATAATCACCATTGTGGTTTTGCGTAGATAAGAACGATTCTTGCTAGTTGCCCGTAGCAGCCACGTAAAACTTGCAACAACAAAGTAGAGGACGTCTAACTTGTTTTTGTAGGGCATGTTGTGATGTGATATGGTCGAGACGTGATATGATATATGTTGATGTATGAGATGATCATGTGTTGTAATAAGTTCACGACTTGCATGGCGATGAGTACGACAACTGCAGGAGCCCTAGGGTTGTCTTTAATTATTGTATGACCTTCGTGTCAATCACTTAGCGCCATGTAATTGCTTTACTTTATCGCTGTGCGTTAGCAATAGTTGGCGAGACGACCCCGACGCTGTTGGAAATATGCCCTAGAGGCAATAATAAAGTGGTTATTATTATATTTCCTTGTTCATGATAATCATTTATTATCCATGCTATAATTGTATTGACCGGGAACTCAAATACATGTGTGGATACATAGACAACAACATGTCCCTAGTAAGCCTCTACCGGACTAGCTCGTTGATCAAAGATGGCTATGGTTTCCTAGTCATAGACATGAGTTGTCATTTGATAATGGGATCAACACATTGGGAGAATGATGTGATGGATAGGACCCAAACTATAAACGTAGCATATGATCGTATCAAGTTTATTGCTATTGTTTTCTGCATGTCAAGTATATGTTCCTATGACCATGAGATCATGCAACTCACTGACACCGGAGGAGTACCTTGTGTGTACCAAATGTCACAACGTAACTGGGTGACTATAAAGGTGCTCTACAGGTATCTCCGAGGGTGTCTGTTAAGTTGGCATGGATCAAGACTGGGATCTGTCACTCCGTATGACGAATAGGTATCTCAGGGCCCACTCGGTAATACAACATCACAATAAGCTTGCAAGCAATGTGATTAAAGAGTTAGCCACGGGATCTTCTATTACGGAACGAGTAAATAGACTTGCCAATAACAAGATTGAACTAGGTATGGAGATACCGACGATCGAATCTCGGGCAAGTAACATACCGATAGACAAAGGGAACTGCATACGGGATTGGATGAATCCTTGACATCGAGGTTCGACCGATAAGATCTTCATAGCATATGTGGGAACCAATATGGACATCCAGGTCCCGCTCTTGGTTATTGACCGTAGAGGTGTCTCGATCATGTCTGCATGGTTCTCGAACCCGCAGGGTCTACACACTTAACGTTTGGTGACAATATAAGTATAGTTGAGTTGTTTTGGTGGTAATTGAAGGTTTTTCGGAGTCCCGGATGAGATCCCGGATGTAACGAGGAACTCTGGAATGGTCCGAGGTGAAGATTGATATATAGGACGAAGGGTATCAGAGTCCGGAAGTGTTCCAGAGGCACCGGGTTATGGCCAGGATGACCGAAAGGGGTTTCGGGGGCCCCCGAAAAGTGTTGGGGGGCCACATGGGCCAAGGGGAGGGGGCACACCAGCCCACAAAAGGGTTGTGCGCCCCCGCACCCCTTCCCACGACCACCATGAGTGGTGGTGCACCCCCTAGGGCTGCCTCCCCCTGGCTTGTGGGGCAAGGCACCTAGGGGGGCCACCCAAAACCCATCTAGGGATTGCGCCTTGTGGCCGCCGGCCCCCCCTAGAGAAACCCTAGGGCACCTCCTCCTCCCCCCTTCCCCATATATATAGAGGGGTAGAGGGAGGGCATCCGCACCCATCTATGCCACGGCGCTGCCCTCCCTCTCCCTCGTAGCCCTCTTCCCCTCTGTAGTGCTTAGCGAAGCTCTGTTGAGATTCCACCATCACCGCCGCCACCACGCCGTCATGCTGCCGGAGGACTCGAGCTACTACTTCACCATCACCCGCTGGATCGAGGAGGTGAAGGCGTCATCAAGCTGTACGTGTGTTGAACACGGAGGTGTCATCCGTTCGGCACTTGGATCGGGAGTTCGTGGGACGGATCGTGATTGGATCGCGAAGACGTTCGACTACATCAACCGCGTTTCTTAATGCTTCCGCTTAGCAATCTACAAGGGTATGTAGATGCAATCTCTCCTCTCGTAGATGTTCATCTCCTAGATTGATCTTGGTGAGCGTAGGATTTTTTTTGTTTCCCACGCAATGTTCCCCAACAGTGGCATCATGAGCTATAGGTCTATGCATTGATGACATCACGAGTAGAACACAAAGGAGTTTGTGGGCGTTGATATTCAGATTGCTTCCTTCCTTGGTCTTTTCTTGATTCAGCGGTATTGTAGGATGAAGCGGCCCGGACCAACTTTACATGTCCACGTACATGAGACCGGTTCCATCGACTAACATGTGACTTTGTTGCATAAAGATGGCTGGCGGGTGTTTGTCTCCCCCACCTTGTTGAATCGGATTCGACAAAGGCGGTCCTTGTAGAAGGTTAAATAGCAACTTGCATATCACCATTGTGGCTTTGCGTAGGTAAGAATCGTTCTTTCTAGATACCCATAGCAGCCACGTAAAACATACTACAACAATTAGAGGACGTCTAACTTGTTTTTGCAGGGTATGTTGTGATATGATATGGCCAAAGACATAATGAAATATATTTGATGTATGAGATGGTCATGTTTGTAATAGTTTACATCGATTTGCATGTCGATGCATACGGCAACCGGCAGGAGCCATAGGATTGTCTTTAATTATTGTATGACCTGTGTGTCAATCATTAATCGATGTGTAATGCTTTACTTTATCGTTAAGCGGTAGCAATAGTAGTAGAAGCATGGTTGGTGTGACAACCCCGATGGCGACACGATGATGGAGATCATGGTGTCATGCCGGTGATGATGGAGATCATGCCGGTGCTTTGGAGATGGAGATCAAAAGCACAAGTTGATGGCCATATCATGCCACTTATGATTTGCATGTGATGTTAATCCTTTTATGCATCTTATTTTGCTTAGGACGACGGTAGCATTATAAGGTGATCTCTCACTAAAATTTCAAGATAAAATTGTGTTCTCCCCAAGTGTGCACCGTTGCGAAAGTTCGTCGTTTCGAAGCACCACGTGATGATCGGGTGTGATAGACTCTACGTTCGCATACAATGGGTGCAAGCCAGTTTTGCACATGCAGAACATTTGGGTTAAACTTGATGAGCCTAGCATGTACAGACATGGCCTCGGAACACAAGAGACCGAAAGGTCGAACACAAGTCATATAGTAGATATGATCAACATAGAGATGTTCACCATTGAAACCACCTCATCTCATGTGATGATCGGACTTGGGTTGGTGAATTTGGATCGTGTTACACTCGGACAACCGGAGGGATGTTGATTTGAGTGGGAGTTCTTAGGTAATATGATTAATTAAACTCATTATCTTGAACAATAGTCTAAGTTATCTTTGCAAATTTATGTTGTAGATCAATGGCTCGCGCAGTAGCTCCCCTGAATTTCTATGCATTCCTAGAGAAAGCTAAGATGAAAGATGATGGAAGCAACTTTGTAGACTGGGCCCGTAATATGAGGATTATCCTCATGGTTGCCCAAAAGGATTATGTCCTTGATGCATCGCTTGGTGCACCACCCCCTCCAGCAACTGTGGACGTTGTGAACCCCTGGCAGTCGCGTGTTGATGACTACTCAATAATTCAGTGCGCCATGCTGTATGGCTTAGAGCCGGGACTTCGAAGGCGTTTTGAACGTCATGGAGCATATGAGATGTTCCAGGAGTTGAAGTTTATCTCTGAGAAGAATGCCCGGATCGAGGGGTATGAGACCTCCGATAAGTTCCATGCCTGGAAGATGGAGGAGAACGGGTCTATCAGTGAGCACATTCTCAGAATGTCTGGGTACTACAACCGTCTGGCTGAGTTGGGAGTTGAGATCCCACAAGAGGCTGTCACTGAC
This sequence comes from Thinopyrum elongatum, assembly GCA_011799875.1. Classification (NCBI taxonomy): domain Eukaryota; kingdom Viridiplantae; phylum Streptophyta; class Magnoliopsida; order Poales; family Poaceae; genus Thinopyrum; species Thinopyrum elongatum. The sequence continues at coordinate 475,363,787 of CM022297.1, forward strand.
AGAGTTCTTCAACCGCTACCACCTAGCTACAAGAGCTTTGTGTTGAACTATAACATGCAAGGGATGAACAAGTCAGTCTCCGAGCTGTTCGCGATGCTGAAAGTCGCTGAGTCAGACATCCAGAATGAGCATCAAGTGTTCATGGTGAATAAAACAACTAGTTTTAAGAAAGGCAAGGGAAAGAAGGGAAACTTCAAGAAAGGTGGCAAAGTAGTTGCTCCTCCCGTGAAGAAACCCAAGGTTGGACCCAAGTCGGAGACTGAGTGCTTCTATTGCAAGGGAAATGGCCACTGGAAGCAGAACTGCCCCAAGTATCTGGCCGACAAGAAGGGGGCCAACGTCAACAAAGGTATATATGATATACATGTTATTGATGTGTACCTTACCAACTCTCGTTGTAGTGCCTGGGTATTTGATACCGGTTCAGTTGCTCACATTTGCAACTCAAAGCAGGAAATACGGAATAGACGGAGGCTGGCGAAGGACGAAGTGATGATGCACGTGGTAAATGGTTCCAAGGTTGATGTGATTGCCGTCGGCACGCTCGCTCTTCGATTACCATCGGGATTAATGATGAACCTAAATAATTGTTATTTAGTGCCTGCGTTGAGCATGAACATTATATCTGGATCTTGTTTAATGCGAGATGGTTACTCATTTAAATAAGAGAATAATGGTTGTTCTATTTATATGGGTAATATCTTTTATGGTCATGCACCCATTGTGAGGGGTTTATTCCTATTGAATCTCGATAGTGATGATACACATGTTCATAACATTGATGCCAAAAGATGTAGAGTTGATAATGATAGTACCACTTTCTTGTGGCAATGCCGCTTAGGTCATATTGGTGTTAAGCGCATGAAGAAACTCCATGCTGATGGGCTTTTGGAGTCACTTGATTTTGAATCACCTGACACATGCGAACCATGCCTCATGGGCAAGATGACAAAGACCCGGTTTTCCGGAACAATGGAGCGGGCAAGTGACTTGTTGGAAATCATACATATTGATGTGTGTGCTCCGATGAGTGTTGACGCGCGCGGTGGATATCGTTACTTTCTCACCTTCACCGATGATTTAAGTAGATATGAGTATATTGATGAAGTATAAGTCTGAAACATTTGAAAAGTTCAAGCAATTTCAGAATGAAGTTAAGAACCATCGTAACAAGAAGATCAAATTCCTACGATCTGATCGAGTGGGAGAGTATCTGAGTTATGAGTTTGGCAATCACTTAAGACAATGTGGAATCGTTTCATAGTTGACGCCACCTGGAACACCACAGCGTAATAGCATGTCCTAACGTCGTAATCGTACCTTATTAGATATGGTGCGTTCTATGATGTCCCTTTCCGATCTGCCACTCTTGTTTTGGGGTTATGCATTAGAGACAGCTGTATTCACTTTAAATAGGGCACCATCTAAGTCCGTAGAGATGACACCGTATGAACTATGGTTTGGCAAAAAACCTAAGCTGACGTTCCTTAAGGCTTGGGGCTGCGATGCTTATGTCAAAAGGCTTCAGCCGGAAAAGCTCGAACCCAAAGCAGACAAATGCGTCTTCATAGGATACCCAAAGGAGGCGATTGGGTATACCTTCTATCCCAGATCCAAGGGCAAAGTGTTTGTCTCTAAGAACGGGTCCTTTCTCGAGAAAGAGTTTCTCTCGAAAGAATTGAGTGGGAGGAAGATAGAACTTGATGAGGTTATTGACCTTTACTTCAACCAGTGAGTAGTGCAGTGCAGAAAGATGTTTCTGTGACACCTATGTCAGTTGAAGAGGAAGCTAATGATAGTGATCATGAAGTTTCGGATCAAGTTACTATGAAACCTCGTAGGTCGACAAGGATACGTACTACTCTTGAGTGGTACAGTAACCCTGTCTTAGAGGTCATGTTGTTGGACAACAACAACAACAATGATGAACCTACGAGCTATGGAGAAGCGGTGGTGGGCCTAGATTCCGACAAATGGTTAGAGGGCATGAAATCCGAGATGGGATCCATGTATGAAAACAAAGTATGGAATTTGGAAGTATTACCTGAAGGACGAAAGGCCATTCAGAATAAATGGATCTTCAAGAAGAAGACGGACGTGGACGGTAATATCACTGTCTATAAAGCTCGACTTGTGGCAAAGGGGTTTGCACAAGTTCAAGGAGTTGACTACGATAATACTTTCTCACCCGTAGCAATGCTTAAGTCCGTCAGAATCACGTTGGCAATAGCTGCATTTTTCGATTATGAAATATGGCAGATGGATGTCAAAACAGTGTTCCTTAACGGTTTCCTTAAGGTAGAGTTGTATATGATGCAACCGGAAGGTTTTGTCGATCCAGAGAATACTGACAAAGTATGCAAGCTCCAGCGATCCATTTATGGGCTGGTGCAAGCATCTTGGAGTTGGAATATTCGCTTTGATGAGGTGATCAAGGCGTTTGGGTTTATACAAGTTTATGGAGAAGCTTGTATTGACAAGAAAGTGAGTGGGAGCTCTATAGCGTTTCTAGTATTATATGTGGATGACATATTGCTGATTGGAAACAATATAGAACTTTTGGAAAACGTGAAGGAATATTTGAACAAGAGTTTTTCAATGAAGGACCTAGGAGAAGCTGATTTCATATTGGGCATCAAGATCTATAGAGATAGATCAAGACACTTGATAGGACTTTCACAAAGCACATGCCTTGATAATATTTTGAAGAAGTTCAAAATGGATCAGTCCAGGAAGTGGTACTTGCCTATTTTGCAAGGTGTAAAGTTGAGTAAGACTCAGTGCCCAGCGACTAAAGAGGATAGAGAAAAGATGAGTGTCATCCCCTATGCTTCAGCCATAGGCTCTATTATGTATGCGATGTTGTGCACGAGACCAGATGTCAGCCTTGCCATAAGTATGGCCAGAAGGTTTCAAAGTAATCTCGGAGTGGAACACTGGACAGCGGTCAAGAATATCCTTATGTACCTGAAAAGGACTAAGGAAATGTTTCTCGTTTATGGAGGTGATCAAGAGCTCACCGTAAAGGGTTACGTCGATGCAAGCTTTGACATTGATCTGGATGACTCTAAGTCTCAAACCGGATACGTATATATTCTAAATGGGGGAGCGGTAAGGTGGTGCAGTTCCAAGTAAAGAGTGGTAGCTGATTCTACATGCGAAGTGGAGTACATTGCTGCCTCAGAGGCAGCAAAGGAAGGTGTCTGGATGAAGTAGTTCATGACAGATCTTGGAGTTGTGCCTAGTGCACTGGACCCAATGACTCTGCTCTGTGAAAACACTGGTGCCATTGCTTTGGCCAAGGAACCAAGGTTTCACAAGAGGACCAGACACATAAACCGACGCTTCAATTCCATCCGCAACTGGGTCAAGGAGGAGAACATAAACATTTGCAAAGTACATACGGATCTGAATGTTGCGGATCCGTTGACAAAACCTCTTCCACGGGCAAAACATGATCAACACCAGAACTCTATGGGTGTTAGATTCATTACTATGTAATGCTATATTATTGACTCTAGTGCAAGTGGGAGACTGTTGGAAATATGCCCTAGAGGCAATAATAAAGTGCTTATTATTATATTTCCTTGTTCATGATAATTGTTTATTATCCATGCTATAATTGTATTGACTGGAAACTCAAATACATGTGTGGATACATAGACAACAACATGTCCCTAGTAAGCCTCTACCGGACTAGCTCGTTGATCAAAGATGGCTATGGTTTCCTAGTCATAGACATGAGTTGTCATTTGATAACAGGATCACATCATTGGGAGAATGATGTGATGGACAGGACCCAAACTATAAAAATAGCATATGATCATATCAAGTTTATTGATATCCTTTTTTGCATGTCAAGTATATGTTCTATGACCATGAGATCATGCAACTCACTGACACCGGAGGAGTACCTTGTGTGTACCAAACATCGCAACGTAACTGGGTGACTATAAAGGTGCTCTACAGGTACTGGTGAGTTGGCATGGATCAAGACTGGGGTAGAGGGAGGGCAGCCGCACCCATCTATGCCACGACGCTGCCCTCCCTCTCTCTCATAGCCCTCTTCCTCTTCGTAGTGCTTAGTGAAGCTCTGCTGAGATTCCACCACCACCACTGCCACCATGCCATCATGCTGCCGGGGGAATCGAGCTACTACTTCACCATCGCTCGCTGGATCGAGGAGGTGAAGGCGTCATCAAGCCGTGCGTGTGTTGAACGTGGAGGTGCCATCCGTTCGGCACTTGGATCGGGTGTGATAGATTCTACGTTCACATACAATGGGTGTAATCCAGTTTTGCACATGTAGAATACTTGGGTTAAACTTGACGAGCCTAGCATGTACATACATGGTCTCGGAACACTAGAGACCGAAAGGGCGAACGTGAGCCATATAGTAGATATGATCAACATGGAGATGTTCACCATTGAAGACTACCCCATCTCACGTGATGATCGGACATGGGTTAGTTGATTTGGATCATGTATCACTTACACAACTTGAGGGATGTTGATTTAAGTGGGAGTTCATTAGTAATTTGATTAATTGAACTATAATTTATCATGAACTTAGTCCTAATAGTTTTTGCAAATATATGTTGTAGATCAATGGCCCGTGCTACCGTTCCCTTGAATTTTAATGCATTCCTAGAGAAAGCTAAGTTGAAAGATGATGGTAGCAACTACACGGACTAGGTCTGTAACTTGAGGATTATCATCATTTGTGCACAGAAGAATTATGTCCTTGATGCACCGCTAGGTGACGACCTGCTGCAGGAGCTGATGCAGATGTTATGAACGTCTGGCAGGCTCGATCTGATGACTACTTGATAGTTCAGTGTGCCATGCTTTACGGCTTGGAACTGAGACTTCAAAAGCATTTTGAAAGCCACGGAGCATATGAGATGTTCCAAGAGCTGAATTTGATATTTCAAGCTAATGCCCGGGTTGAGAGATATGAAGTCTCCAACAAGTTCTTTAGCTGTAAGATGGAGGAGAACAGTTCTGTCAGTGAACACATACTCAGAATGTCTGGGTACCACAACCACTTGACTCAGCTGGGAATTGATCTTCCAGTTGAGAGTGTTATTGACAGACTTCTTCAGTCACTGCCACCAAGCTACAAAGGCTTCATGATGAACTATAATATGCAAGGGATGACGAAAACAATACCCGAGCTCTTCGCGATGCTGAAATCGGCGGAGGTAGAAATCAAGAAAGAGCATCAAGTGTTGATGGTTAACAAGACCACCAGTTTTAAGAAAAAGGGCAAGGGAAAGAAAAGGAACTTCAAGAAGACTGTTAAGCAAGTTGTCGCTCCCGTGAAGAAGCCCAAAGCTGGACCCAAGCCTGAAACTGAGTGCTTCTACTGCAAAGGAAATGGTCACTGGAAGCGGAACTGCCCCAAGTACTTGGCAAATAAGAAGGATGGCAAAGGGAACAAAGGTATATTTGATATACATGTTATTGATGTGTTCCTTACTAATGCTCGTAGTAGCGCCTGGGTATTTGATACTGGTTCGGTTGCTCATATTTGTAACTCGAAACAGGAGCTGCGGAATAAACGAAGATTGGCTAAGGACGAGGTGACGATGCGCGTCGGAAATGGTTCCAAGGTTGATGTGATCGTCGTCGGCACGCTACCTCTACATCTACCTTCGGGATTAGTTTTAGACCTCAATAATTGTTATTTGGTGCCAGCGTTGAGCATGAACATTATATCTGGATCTTGTTTATTGCTAGACGGTTATTCATTTAAGTCAGAGAATAATGGTTGTTCTACTTATATGAGTAACATCTTTTATGGTCATGCACCCTTAGTGAATGGTTTATTCTTTTTGACTCTCGATCGTAGTGATACAAATATTCATAATATTAATGCCAAAAGATGCAAAGTTGATCATGATAGTGCAACATACTTGTGGCACTGCCGTTTAGGTCATATTGGTGTAAAGCGCATGAAGAAACTCTATGCGGATGGACTTTTGGAATCACTTGATTATGAATCATTTGATACTCGCGAACCATGCCTCATGGGTAAGATGATTAAAACTCCGTTCTTCGGAACAATGGAGCGAGCTAATGACTTATTGGAAATAATACATACCGATGTATGAGGTCCGATGAGTGTTGAAGCACGCGGTGGGTATCGTTATTTTCTAACCTTCACAGATGATTTGAGTAGGTATGGATATATCTACTTGATGAAACACAAGTCTGAAACATTTGAAAAGTTCAAAGAATTTTAGAGTGAAGTGGAAAATCATCGTAACAAGAATATAAAATTTCTACGATCTTATCGCGGAGGTGAATATTTGAGCTATGAGTTTGGCCTTCATTTAAGACAATGTGGAATTGTTTCACGACTCACGCCACTTGGAATACCACAGTGTAATGGTGTGTCCGAACGTTGTAACCGTACTTTATTAGATATGGTGCGTTCTCTGATGTCTCTTACAGATTTGCCTTTATCATTTTGGGGTTATGCATTAGAGATAGCTGCATTCATGTTAAATAGGGCACCGTCTAAATCCGTTGAGACGACACCGTATGAACTATGGTTTGGCAAGAAACCTAAGCTGTCGTTACGTAAAGTTTGGGGATGCGACGCTTATGTCAAAAGGCTTCAGCCTGATAAGCTCAGACCCAAAGCGAAGAAGTGCATCTTCATAGGATACCCTAAAGAAACTATTGGGTATACCTTCTACCATAGATCCGAAGGAAAGATCTTTGTTGCTAAAAATGGGTCATTTCTAGAGAAGGACACTACTACAGGATGCTGCTAATGCGACACTACAATCAGAGACCCTTCGATGAAACTGTGTGCGATGCAATAATCGCAAACGGTGATGTAAAAAACCCGTCAAAAAAGATGCAAAACGTTTGCGATGGCAGATACATCAAACACAGTTTGGATTTTAGTTGCGTGTGCGATGCGGGGCATACTGTTCAGTACAATGAACTATTTGTGATGAGGCAGAATAACAGAAACGGGAAGCCAGATGAAGGTGTGTGCGATATACGGCATATAGTTCACTCAGATAAACTGTTTGTGATGAGGCAGAACAACAGAAACGGGCAGCTAGATGAAGGTATGTGTGATATACGGCATACAGTTCACTCGGATGAACTGTTTGTGATTAGGCAACACAAAAGAAATGGTCAGCCAGATCAAGGTGTGTGCGATAGAGGGAAAACAGTTCACTCGGATGAACTGTTTGCGTTGAGCCAAGAGAACAGAAACGGTTCAATTTAACAAGATGTGTGTGATACGCGGCAAACATGTCTGTAATCAGAAATGTGTGCGAAGACCGATAATAACACAGACGATTGCTACTAATAAGACGTGTGTGTTGTGCGATGGGATTTCATACAGAATAACAACATATATATATACACACACATATAAGGCCATGGTTGCACAACCAAATTAAACATCCAATTACATAGGTAGCTACTACACACATGACATTTGCACACACTAAAGTAAACTATTACATGCATAATTACATAGGTGGCTACTACACACATGACATTTCCACACACCAAAGTAAACTATATATTACATGCATAATTAACTATGATAAACGATCATCTGATCATCATCTACTTCTTGTGACGCTTGCCGCTACTGCTCTGCTTGTGGCTCGATCCGGCCTCGTCGATTTCGGTAACAAGGCACTTCCTCATGTGAACAATCCGCCTGTGCATCTCGTAGCATGTATACACTCTCTTGGCCGCGAACTTGAGGTAAGGTTCATCCAGTTGCCGCGTCCAGGCCCCGTGCCAGGATACGGGATATGTTCTCTTGGCATCCTGCTTCATCTTTTTGTAGTAGGGGTCGATGATGGCCGAGGCGATTTCAACCATGGAGTCCTTCTTCGTGCTGCCCCAGACCCTGTAGTGGTCATGGATTTCGACAAGGTTCTTGCAGGCCAAGCCCATAACCATGAGCGCCTTTACATCATTGCAGGTTTCCACCGTAGCGAACTTGTTGTCGGTGTTGTTGACAAACCTGGCGAAACGGTCGCAAGGCTCTGTGGCCATGTAGTAGTGGAAGATGAGGACATGATGGCGCACGCACAACTGGGTGACGGCAACCTTCTGATCTTTGTCGGGTTGACCGCCGGTATACTGGAGGTCGATGCCGACCACCTTGTACTTGTCTCGAGCAAGCAACTGCTCCACGGTGTTGATGTAGTCCTCCACCACTACCGGGTCGATGGTGCACACCACCGAGAGATCCGTCTCCCTCGCGTGGGTCTCCACTTTATGCTTGTTGAACTCCATTGGAGCACCGCTAGATATCCTCTCTGTATGTGTCATCATGGGTGTGCTTGTTGTGTTGTGGGGCAAGATCGAAAGGTTGAAGAGTCTTAGGTTATAATGGCCGCGGGAATTAATGGGGAAGCCGGACGGCCTGGAATATCCGCACGCCCGGATGGCAGTTCTAATTTGCAGTGCGTAACCCCATCATGCCGCACGTAACTGCATCGTGGCGACGCGTGCGGCGCAACCGCATGCATATGGGGCCCCCGACGTGATCGTGCGCAGGCCCCAACCGCTGGCAGAGCACGCGCGCAGGGACGCGAGCAGAGCGCTTCGCAGTCGCCTCAACGGCGAGCAACCATATATATGCATATAGCAGTTGAACACGCAAGGAAAAGCTGTCCACAAGCCGAGCGCGTGGAGGTACGTGAGCAGAGCGCGCAAACGGACGTGAGCAGAGCATGCCGCGGCGCCTAATGGCGAGCAGAGCTTGCCGATGGATGCGAGCACAGCATGCCGCGGTGCCTAACGGTTAAGCAGAGCTTGCCGCTTTACTGCTTAACCGAAGCATGGCACGGTCTAACGCACACGGTCCAAATAAATATTCCGTATGAGATATTGGTTGCCAGTTATTAACAATCTCCCATTTGTAAGTAGATTATATCAAAACTTGTCTCAAATTTGACGAAAAAATACAATATCACAGTCTACTAGTGTCCATATATGACACCACGATAAGTTTCATGAATTTTAACTAAGTTTTGGATTTACTGAATTTTAAAAATCAATATTCTCAATGTTTTGAAATTTCTTTCATGGGGAAACATACACCGAGGGACACGCATATGATTTTGCAATCCATTTTGGTGCACAAGTAGCTCAAATTTGATTTTTGCACATTAAATCCCTAGGAAATCAAACAATGTATAAAACGGGTCGAATGATCTCTGTTTTTTTTTTAAACTTTAACACGACACTCATTTGGTCACATGTTCACTGCAGAAAAAGTTTGACATGCTATTGCCCTCAGAGTGTACACATCTATATGGCTGTGCGGGATGTGTGTTTGTGTTGTGTGTGGTGGGGGGGGGGGGTCCATGAGTACACTACTAGTCGCGAGCCTCTGTGACGTGGGATTATTGATCATTTTGTGAGTCATGTATATTTGCCACATCAAAGTCGTGAATTGGTTATTTAAAGCATTACACAACCCTTTCATACATACATGTTCGGGCCACATGCATGCATTGGTGGTCCTCTCGGACACTCCCTCATGCGGTTAGCAGCGACGTGACCATTAGTTAGCCCGAAAAGGTTTTCAGTTTCCACCAACAACGAGAGGCATCGGACCGAAGGTGGATTCATCTTGGCATGTGTGTTACAGTGTGGATCATGGTGAGATTCTATATCAAAGTTCGGGCACGTGCGTACACATGAGTCCCTCCCACCGGCTCGAAGTGAGGGGGCTAGCTACTACGCATCGTGAACCTCTGTGTAGTGCGTTTTCGGTTTGCGAAGCATGTGCCACTTCAAAGTTGTGCATTGGGTATTCAAACATCACACAACACATGACAACATGCACGCGGTGTTTCTCCTTTGACACTCGCTCGCGTGTGACTCTCTGTGGGCCCGCGAGGTCTTCGTCGATCAATTGAATGTACAACAAGAGAGAGGTTAATTTGACCAACAAGGATGGTTCTTTTTTTGTTACATATATGCACGGTAGGAGTATGTAGTACATGTCAAAGAGGGGGTAACATGTATACTCTCTCTCTCTATATATATATAGGGGTGTGTGTGTGTGTGTCATAACCTCGCTCCATGTGGGGACTTTCCGGTTCCTGAGGCAGGTGCCACATCAAAGTTGTGCATTGGTATTCAAACATCACACAATACCATGCAGGCGGTGGTTGCCCTATAGGAACTCACTCACGTGCGGCGCTTCCATCTGTGTGCCCGCGAGGTCGTCCTTCATCACTTTGACCCAACCAGAGAGAGGCACATTTGACGAATAAGGAGGATTAATTCTTTTAGGGTTGTGTTAGGGTAGGTGTATATATATAGTACGTGTCAAAGGGGAGATGGGACCAACATATACTAGGTGTCACACATGAACCTCACTCTGTGTGGGGACTTTGCGGTTTTTGAGGCAAATGCCACATTGTCACCGTTCTCCCTACTCTTGATCGACACCCCTCACAGTTCCACAAGATTGTAACCTTACTCTCCTGTATATCCTTGATTCCAAAGTATCATTTGCTCTTGATTTGAGTGTTATCACGAGCCACCCTCTGAGAGATGATCCATTCCCGATGCTTTGAACCCCTTTTCACACTCTGTTCAGGTATCGATCGGATGTCCATCCGCTTGATACTTCTTATCGTACCTTCATACTTTGCTCTCGATGTTTTTGTAACATCCCCAGATCTTAACCATGACATCAAGCTAATTAAATTGATATGTCATCATATTTCACTAAGTCAAAATGCCACTTGTCGCAAGCCACACTCAAATTCAAATTTAAAATGCAAGTCAAAATAAAAATCATCCAAACAGCAAAACAAAATGTTCATAATATTATAAATAATTCAGAGACAATTCTAAAATTGTAACCAACATCAATGGGATTAGTTAAGTGACCCTAACAACCTCAAACAGTGTCTAACAGCAATAATTAATAACCTTTTATTTAATCTAAGTTAAATATGAAATTGTATTTTACCCAAACTAGTTTTTGGTGGTAGATAATAATGCACTGTAATATATTAGCTAGGTCACTTATTTTGTAAAAGTAGTTTAGTAGCTAAACCATTTAGAAAACAGAAAAGTCTTAAAAGAAAAAGAAAAGGCAAAAAGAGAAAAGAAGAAAAATAAAAGGGCCCGCCGTGGATGGGCTCTAGTCAAACAGTGCGGCCCAGCCCACCTAGCTCCTCCCCTACCTCTCTCTGTTCACGCTCGCTCGCTATCGCCTCTGCCGCATGCCGCGCACCGGCCCCCTCGCCTCTGCTCGACAGCGCACGCTGCTGCCGCCGGAGATGCCTACAAGGACCCTCCCTCGACCCCTCAGATGAACCCTAGCCGCCTCCCTCTCCCTCTTCGTCGTCTCCCCACCGCAGCCGAGCGCCACCACGGACGGCTGCGGCTGAGCTGCGCGGCCACCGAGCTTCGTTCGCCTCCCCGACGTGCCCACCGGCCTCCCCGTCGCCGACTACGCCTCCTACACCTCCGCATTCGAGCCGGCAGCCCCTGCTTCTTCGCCCATGACCTCGCCTCCCCTCTCGGACGCCGAAGATCGCCGCCGTCGATTCGCTCCGGCAAGCCTTCCCCGCGCACGCTACGCACCTCTGCAGGACCGCCGTGAGCCCCCTTCCTTCCCCCTCTCATTGCGCTCTGTTCCCGCCACCGTAGCCATCTCTCCCCGTCGTGCCCGAGCTCGTCTCCGCATGAGCTCGTCTCCGGCTGCGCTCCGGCGACCAAATGGTCACGGGCGCGTGCGCAACTCGCTCACCACTTCGCGTAGATCCCAACGCGCACACACACGCGACTCGCCGTGCCCCGCAGTCCCCTGTTCGCCGCTCACCCAAAACCCACCGCCGCCTAGCTCGTCGCCGGTGCCATTCTCGGCCGTCTCCGGGCACACCACCATGACCATTGGACGCGGCACGAAATGGCCGTTCCAGAGCACCTAGCCACGCGCCAAACCGTGCCCTACAGATAATTTCCGAGCTCGCCGGAGTGCTCCGCCGCTCTCGGGCTCGCCGGCGTAGCTCCGGCAGCCACCGCTGGCGTGGCGCCCACGTGGCACCGCCTGGGCCACTGACTGGTGGGCCCAGGGGCCCCACTTTGACCAGTTGACCTCGGTCAACGCTGACTGGGCTGGCACAGTGCCACTGACCTGTGGGCCCCACTGCGGTTAATTAAGTTAATTAGTTTTTAGAATTAACCAGAGTGCTAATTAGTCACTGACACCTGGGGCCCACCCTCTAATTAGTTATGTTTAGTTTAAATTAACCTCTGTTAATCACTGTGTCTATGACATGTGGGTCCCAGCTATCAGGTTTGACCTGAACAGCTGTGGTTGACCCACCGACGTCATGCTGATGTCATCCTGACTTCATCTGTTACTGTTCTGGATAATGTTGGTTTAATTAATAAAAATAATTCCAGAAAATCAATTAAATCTTTAGAAAATCATAGAAATTAAACCGTAGTTCGGATCGAAAAACTTTGTGCATGAAAGTTGCTCAGAACGACGAGACGAATCCGATTGCATGGTCCATTCGTCCGCCACACGTCCCTAGCATAGTGAACATGCAACCACCCCCCTCCGTTTCATCTGCCTGAAAATGCCAAACTTCGGGAAAACATTCCCGGGTGTTATTCCTCTTCGTTGGTATCACCGAGCACTGCGATAGGTCACCCCTAGCTCTGCATATTGTCATGTCATGCTCTTGATTCCTTTATATTTACTGTTTCTTCCCCCTCCTTCTCTCTTGATAGATGCCGAGACCGACGCCGTTGCAGCTGAGTACGACTACGCTTCGGACGAGCAGCCTTCCGATGACCCCTCCTTCTTGCCAGAGCAACCAGGCAAGCCCCCCCTTTGATCATCCCGATATCACCCATTCTATTTTCTCATGCTTGCATTAGAATTGCTGCTGCTTTAGTTTATCCTATTCTGATGCATGGCCTGTTTATTGTAAACTGCTATTGATACCTTACCTACTTATCCTAAACTGTCTAGTATAGGCTGGGTAGAGACCTATCAGTGACCCCACTTGTCCCGATTGCCCCGCTGGATCATCGGAAGACTCGACGACCAGGCCCCAGCACCGCACATCACCCCCTTAGTTGTAACGACACTGCAGCGTTACTATCGAGTGCCGAGGGTGATACCTCGAATAGCACTCCTGATGTTAACTCTGTAGAGTAGTTATTTGGTCGTGGTCATCGAGGGTGATTCCTCCTTCTCCACTTCCGATACGACCCTGTCGTGCAACACATCAAGTGTGAACCCCTCGAGGGTGATTCCTCCGAGTTCACCTTGACAGATACATCAAGTAGGAATCCAACGAGGGTGATACCTTGGATTCCCTGATGTTATGGACACACGGATACCTGGACTTTACACTGTTACTTGGAAAGGCGGGTCGACCCTGAGGGGTACCCGCGAGAGCCTAAGTGGCGAGTGTTGTGGAGACGGGTTGCCCTGGAGGGTGCCCGAGATATGAATATGAGGCGTGGCCGGGCATTCCTAGCCCTTGCCGCAAGTCCTCGAGACGGGGCGACGAGGTCACATCGATCGTGAGTCTCTGCTCGTTACCGCACTACCAACACACTACGATTTGGTTATTTGATCTGAGTGGGCCTCTGGCCCGATAGCACTAACCATCACGCGGGAAAAGTTATGGGCACTCCACATCGTGGCATCAGACAAAAGTTCTGTCAGGCATCCAGCTCAGCATTGTGGCACGGTCGGATCGTACCGACCATCCGAGGCGGTGCTGGTATCCACCCTGCACACAATGACCCGGAGTACACATGGCGATGGCCCAAGACCCCTGGGCGCTTAGGTTGTAGACCGGCGGGGACCTCTCTGCTGAGCTCTAGGTAGGGCTGCGGTGTGTCGTTTGGCCGAGGCCGGGCATGCCCCGGAAAAGTGTGTCTGACCGGAGTTAAGCGAGCGTGGTGGGTAAGTTGGTGCACCCCTGCAGGGAAGAACTAATCTATGCATAGCCGGATCCTCGGTAACGGACACTCGGAGTTGTATGCCGATCGATACAGCTAGAATTGGATACTATGGCTCTGGGATTGCTTCTCGCAGGGAGTCGAGAAGGGATCTTCGGACGAGGTTGATAACTGTATGGCTCTGGGATTGCTTTCTCGCAGGGAGTCGAGAAAGGATCTCTGGGTGAGGTTGAGACTTAATGATATTACTACTTTATATTGTACTAATCTACACTCTTCTAATGCTGCAAGACCGCTGAAGATGCTAGTCTTCGATAGGACTAGGCCTTCCCTCTATTCTGGCATTTCTGCAGCCCAGTCCACAAATACAGCCTCTCTTTGATAATGTTGCATATGTAGTGTAGATCCTTGCTTGCTGAGTACTTCGGATGAGTACTCACGGTTGCTTTGCTTTCTTTTTCCCCATATCCATTTGATGCAACCAGATGATGGAGCCCCTGAGACAGCTGCCCCCGCCGACGATTGCTACTACTACCCTGAGGGTGGATACTACTACGAGTTGGCCGACGACCAGGAGTACGATCGGAGGGTCCCAGGCAGGAGGCCTGCGCCTTTCGATCGTAGTGTTTTCTTTTGCCCCGCCTTTCTAAGGGCTTATCTGTTTCTGTTACATATCTGTACTCAGATATCTGATGCTTCCGCTGACACTTGTACACAAGCTTATGTATTCGAGCCCTCGAGGCCCCTGGCTTGTAATATAAAGCTTGTATGACTTTATTTGTGTTTTAGAGTTGTGTTGTGATATCTTCCCGTGAGTCCTTAGGCTTGATCATGTGCATTTGCGTGTATGATTAGTGCACGATTGAGCCGGGGGCGTCACACACATCAAAGGTTGTGCATTAGGTATTCAAAACATCACAACCACACCCTCTCCATATATATGTTTTGGCACACATGCAAGCGATGGTGGTTGTCCTGTGGCACTAACTCACGTGGTTATCGACGATGCTTCCATCTGTCGGCCCGCTTGGTCCATCACTTTCACCGATAATGAGAGAGGTTAATTATTTTGACTTATAGGAGGGGATTAATTTTTTGTTTGTCTCGCGATATAGGTCATGATGTGAGATTACATATATAATAGCGCATGTTTACAAATGAATCCATCCCGCTGGATCGAAGGGGGGCGAGCACACGACACATCATGAACCTCTTGCTCTGTGTGGGGACCTGTGCGATTTTGAACGCACGCACCACATCAATGTTGTGCATTAGGTATTCAACACGTATGCATGCATCACGCACCTAGCTCCATAAATATGTTTGGGACACATGCATGCAATGGTTGTCTTTGCACACTCTCACTCGCTTGGTTATGGCCGGAAAGCCTATATATATTTGTGGGCCGCGTGGACGTCCATCATTTCAACCGATGACGAGAAAGGTTACCAAGGTGGATTCTTCTTCTTTGGTTCGTGTTACCGTATAGTACATCGATCATTCTAGGCCTAATTAAGTTTGAGCGCATGCATGCTATGCATCGTGAACCCTTGATCAATGTGGGGATTTTACGGTTCCAAAGCATGGTGCCACATCAAATTTGCGCATTGCGTATTCAAACACCATACACACCACTTCCATATACATAATTGGGCCACATGCACAGTGTGACGCCCCCGGCCCGATCGTGCACTATACATACACGCAAATGCACACGATCAAGCCTAAGGACTCACGGGAAGATATCACAACACAACTCTAAAACATAAATAAAGTCATACAAGCTTTATATTACAAGCCAGGGGCCTCGAGGGCTCGAATACATAAGCTTGCAAACAAGCGTCAGCAGAAGCATCAGATATCTATGTACAGATATGAAACAAAAACAGAAAGGCCTTTAGAAAGGCGGGGCAAAATAAAACACTACGATCAAAAGGCGAAGGCCTCCTGCCTGGGACCCTCCGATCCTACTCCTGGTCGATAGTCAACTCGTAGTAGCATCCATCCTCGGGGTGGTAGTAGTAGTCGATTGACGGGGCATCTGTCTCAGGGGGCTCCGTCATCTTGTTACGACAAACTGATATGGGGAGAAAAGGAAAACAAAGCAACCGTGAGTACTCAGAAGTACTCAGCAAGCAAGGATCTACACTACATATGCAACATTTTCAAAGGGAGGCTATATATGTGGACTGGGCTGCAGAAATGCAAGAATAGAGAGAAGGCCTAGTCCTATCGAAGACTAGCATCTTCAGCGGTCTTGCAGCAGTAGAAGAGAGTAGAACAGTTCAATATAATGTAGCAGTATCATTAAGTCTCATCCTCAGCCAGAGATCCTTTCTCGACTCCCTGCGAGAAAGCAATCCCAGAGCCATACAGTCATCAACCTCGTCCTGAGATCCCTTCTCGACTCCCTGCGAGAAGCAATCCCAGAGCCATATATCCAAGTATCCAGTTCTAAAATTGTATCAATCAGGATACAACTCCGAGTGTCCTTTACCGTAGGACACGCTATCGATAGAAGTTTTCTTCCCTGCAGGGGTGCACCAACTTACCCAACACGCTCGATTAACTCCGGCCGGACACACTTTCCTGGGTCATGCCCGGCCTCGGCCAAACGACACATCGCAACCCTACCTACAGCTCAGCAGAGAGGTCCCCGCTGGTCTACATCCTAAGCGCAAGGGGGTCTTAGCCATCGCCCCTCGCCCTCCGGGTCATTGCGCACATGGCTCAGATCCAAGCACCACCGCAATGGCGCCAATCACTCCATGCCGCACTGCTGAACTGGACGTCTGACAGAGCTTTCGGCTGATGCATACGATGCAGAACGCCCATACTATGCCCACGTGATGGTTAGTGCTATCAGACCAGAGGCCTGCTCGGATCAAATATCCAAATCGTTAGGACTAGGGGATTGCGGTAACGAGCAGAGACTCACGAAAGATGTGACCCCGTCGCCCCATCTCGAGGACTTGCTGCAAGGGTTAAGAATACCCGGCCGCGCCTCGTATTCACCACTCGGGCACCACACTGGCACCCGTCTTCACAACACTCGCCTCTCAGGCGCACGCGGGTACCCCTCAGGGCCGACCCGCCTTTCTAAGTAACAGTGTAAAGTCCAAGTATTCGTGTGTCCATAACATCAGGGGAATTCGAGGTATCACCCTCGTTGGATTCCTACTCGATGTCTCCGTCAAGGTGAACTCGGAGGAATCGCCCTCACTGGGTCCACACTTGAGGTGTTGTACGACAGCGTCGTTATCGGAAGCGGTGAAGGAGGAATCACCATCGATGACCACGACCGAATAGCTACTCTACAAAGTTAACATCAGAAGTGCTACAAGAGGTTTCACCCTCGGCACTCGATAGTAACGCTGCAGTGTCGTTACAACTAAGGGGGGTGATGTGCGGTGTCGGGGCCTGGTCTTCAATTCCCGTTGATCGGGTCTTCTGACGATCCAGCGCGGCAGTCGGGTTAAGTGGGGTCACAGATAGGTCTCTACCCAGTCTAGACTAAACAGTTTCGGATATGCAGGTAATTATCAATAGCAGGTTACAATGAAAAGGCTATGCATCAGAATAGGTAAAGCAGCAGCAGCAGCAATTCTAATGCAAGCATGAGAAATAGAATGGGTGATATCGGTATGCTCAAGGGGGGGGGGGCTTGCCTGGTTGCTCGGCGGCAAGGGCAAGGTCGTCAATGGTGTCTTCGGGATCCGGAGCTGCGTCGGTCTCGGGGACGACGTCGGTGTCGGGGGCTACCGAGAGAGAAGAGGGGGAGGAAACAGTATAAATATAGAGCAAACATGAGCATGACAAATATGATGCACGGTGCTAGGGGTAGTCTAACGCAGCATTACACGTATCAGACGGAGCGGGAGAATATCTGACGATATTTCCCGGGTCTTTGGAATTATCGGACAGAGGATTCGGAGGGGGACGGTTGCATGTTCGGATAGTTAGAGACGTGTGACGGATGAACGGACCGTGTATTCGGATTCGTCTTGTCGTTCTGAGCAATTTTCATGTATAAAGTTTTTCGATCGGAGTTACGGATTAAAATATATGATTTTCTAAAGTTTTTATTAATTTTTGGAATTTATTTAATTAATTAAATCAACATTATCCAAAACAGTACGGGGGTGACGTCATCATGACGCAGTGCTGATGTCAGCAGTCAACGGTCGGCTAACCAGGGTCAAACCTGACTAGTGGGGCCCACATGTCAGCCTCTGATTAGTCTAAACATAGTTTATTTTTAACTAATCAACTAATTAGGCTACTAGGCCCACATGTCAGTGTGTAATTAGGTTAAACTAATTAACTTAATCAAAATAATTAATTAACAGGCGGTGGGGCCCGTGTGTCAGTGACACAGCCAGCCCAGTCAGCGGGCTGACCGGGTCAACTGGGGCCCGCGGGCCCACAGTCAGTGGCACGAAGGCGGGGCCCACCCTTGCCACATTGGCTGGCCGGCGGCTGAACGCCGGCGAGCCCGAAAACGCGGCGGAGGCTCAGGAGAGCTGCGGGTTTCACGCACAGTGGGTCAAATCGAGCGCCGTTTCTTGTTCTCGATCGGGCATCCCGAGCCGCGTCGATCTAGCCTACCGGCGCTAGCTACGGTGATCGTAGGGGAGCGCGGTGAGCTTGTCGGCGGACAGTGGCATTCGGGTGAGACGGCGAACGGCGTTGCAGCGTGCGTGCGAACGAGCCAAGAGGCTAAGCGTGTCCTGCGCGATGCGGTGAAGCGAGCGGGCACAGTTGCGGGGCCGTTTGGTCGCTGGAGCCATGCCGGCGACGAGGCGGGCAGCGGCGCATTCGGCTACGGTGGAGGCGCTCGCTAGGGACCACAAACGATGGTGCGAGGAGAAGGAGACAAAGCGGCAGCTTACAGCGCTCCTGCAGGTGTGCTTAAGTGGGTTCGGGGTGGGCTCGAGGCGGCGAATCGACGGCGGCGATGCGGGCGGCCGCAGGTTGAAGACAACGGAGTTGGGGACGATGCCGGGGTCCTCGGCTCGGTCCAGTCGGCGCAGGCGAAGTAGAGGCCGCCAGCGAAGCTCAGGGACACGTCGGGGTGGCGAGAGGGGCACGGCGGCCGTGGCTACGCCGGAGCCATGGCGTCGGTGGCGCTCGGGTGAGGGAGGAGCAGAGGAAGGAGAGGGAGAGTAGTGGCTAGGGTTAGCCAGAGGGGTCGAGGGGGGTCCTTATCCCCTCCAGGGGCGCGCGATGGCCGCTGTCGACGCAGGAGAGGGGGGGCCAGGTGCGGCGAGCGCGCGCGCACCAGGTGCTCGACAGCGCGCCCGCGGCATCAGGGGTAGGGGAGGGGGCTAGTTGGGCTGGGCCAGCTCCTGTGCGGCTGTGGGCTTAAGTGCACAGGGGCATTTTTCCATTTCTTCTTTTTTTCTGTTTCTTTCTTTTACCGTTTGCTAATTGTTTGGGCACTATATGCATTTAGTAAAAAGTGTGACCTATCCCATAATTAGCAGTACACTATACCCTAACACCAAAAACTAGTTTGGGGTAAATATCTTTTCATATTTATTTTAGATCAAATAAAAGGTAATTAAATATTGTCTTTAGTCACTGTTTGGGGATGTTTGAGTCACTTACCCAACTCCAATGATGTTGGTTTCAATTTTAGAATTGTCTCTGATTTATTTGCTATTTAATGAACAATTTAGTTTCTATGTTGGACAACTTTTATTTTCCACTTTCATTTAAATTTGAATTTTGACTTAGGATTTGAAATACAATATGATGCAAATGATGACCACGCACTGTTAATCATGCTGACTTGGCATTATCAAAATGGAATTACTGTGGCTAACCACTGGGGGTGTTACAAATCTCCTCCACTAATAAGAATTCTCGTCCCGAGAATTAAGAGGTAGAAGGAAAAAGTTCGGGGTATTCCGCACGAAGATTATCCTCACGTTCCCAAGTGGCTTCATCTTCAGTATGATTTGACCACTGCACTTTGAGGAACTTGGTAACCTTCTGACGGGTCCGATGTTCAGCTTCATCGAGAATGCGGATCGGATGCTCCTTATAAGATAGGTCATCTTGCAATTCAAGCACCTCGTGATCCACAGCTCGGTGCGGAGATTCCTTGAAGCATTGATGAAGTTGCGACACATGGAAGACGTCGTGGATATGGGAGAATTGCGGCGGCAATTCCAATTTATATGCCACCTGACCACGTCTAGCAATAATGCGGAAAGGACCAATGTAGCGTGGAGCTAGCTTGCCCTTGATTCCAAAACGGTGAGTGCCCTTCATAGGAGTGACACGAAGATAAGCTTGATCATCAGGTTGATAAGTCAAACCCCATCGTTTGAGATCATAGTTGCTCTTCTAGCGGTCCTGAGCCGCCTTGAGATTTTCCCAGACAATATGAACTTGTTCTTTGGCGTGTTGAATAATATCCGGACCCACGAGCGGTCGTTCCCCAGTTTCTGACCAATTCAGAGGGGTTCGACACTTACGTCCATAGAGTACTTCGAAGGGAGCCATTTTCAAACTGGCTTGATAGCTGTTGTTATAAGAGAACTCGGCATACGGGAGAGATTCTTCCCATTTCTTGCCGAAGGATATAACACAAGCTCGAAGCATGTCTTCAAGCACTTGATTGACTCGTTCGACTTGGCCTTGGGATTGCGGATGATAAGCTGAACTCCAGGTAATATGAGTTCCCATAGCTGTTTGAAAACTTTCCCAGAATTTGGAAGTGAAAAGGACGCCACGGTCCGAACTAATCTCCTTCGGAATACCGTGGAGTGATACAATTCTGGAGATATACAACTCTGCTAACTGACTAGCAGTGACAGTTTCTTTGACAGGCAGAAAGTGTGCAACTTTGGAAAGTTGATCGACGACGACAAGAATAGCATCGTGACCCTTCTGTGACCTGGGAAGTCCTGTAACGAAATCCATCTGAACCTTATCCCATTTCCATAGAGGAATAGGAAGTGGTTGCAGAATTCCAGCAGGCTTCTGATGTTCTGCTTTAACGCGACGACACACATCACATTTGGCAACATATCGAGCAATGTCCTGCTTCATTTTAGACCACCAGTACCTTTGATGGAGATCACGATACATCTTGGTGCTACCCGGATGAATAGACAGCGGGGTATCATGTGCCTCCTTCATGACTTTGTCAGTCATGAGTTCGAAGCGAGGTACCACAATGCGGTTTCTGAAATACAAGGTTCCATCTTCAGACAGCGAGAAATCCCTGTACTTTTGAAGGTGAAGATCTTTCTTCATGAGATCAATTTCAGCATCTTTAGCTTGCGCATTCTGAACGGCTTTCTCAAGATCTGGTTATATCACAAGGTTATTTAAAGAGCCCTGTGGGACAATAAGCAGATTCAGCTTGCGTAGTTCTTCATAAAGACGAGGTTGAGCTCGCCTAACCATGAGGTTGTCGCAATAGGACTTGTGGCTTAAGGCATCAGCCATCATGTTAGCCTTGCCAGGGGTATAGGATATACCCAAATCATAGTCCGCAATGGCCTCCATCCATCTTTGCTGACGGAGGTTTAGAGAAGGTTGAGTGAACAAGTACTTCAGACTTTTATGATCCGTGTATATCTCGCAACGATTACCGAGGAGGTAATGTCGCCACAACTGCAGTGCATAGATGACAGCAGCTAGTTCTAGATCATGTACCAGATAATTCTCTTCATGTGGGCGCAACTGACGAGAGCCATAGGCAATCACCTTACGCTCTTGCATTAGGACACAGCTAATCCTTCACGGGATGCGTCACAATAAATCACAAAGTCTTTGCGGGTATCTGGAGGAGATAGTACTGGGGCAGATGTTAGCTTGTCTTTGAGTGTCTGGAAACTTTCCTGACATTTTTCTGTCCATTCAAATTTAACGCCCTTGTGAAGCAGATCAGTCAGGGGCTTAGCAATCTTAGAAAAATTCTCAACAAATCGACGGCAATAGCTTGCTAGGCCGAGAAAACTTCTGACTTGCTTGACGTTCTTGGGAGGAGTCCAGTCAAGAATAGCCTGAACTCGTTCTGGGTTAACAGCAATTCCATCTTTGGAAATCACATGACCGAGGTATGTCACTTCAGATAACCAGAACTCGCATTTGGAGTATTTGGCATACAACTGGTGTTCTCGGAGCCTTTCCAGTACAAGACGGAGGTGTTCGGCATGTTCTTCCTTATTCTTCGAATAAACCAGAATATCATCTAGATAAACCACGACGAACTTGTCGAGGTAATCCATGAAGATGTAATTCATCAGACGGGAGAATGTGGCTGGAGCATTTGTTAGGCCAAATGACATGACGGTGTACTCGTAGGAGCCATAACGAGTAACAAATGCAGTCTTTGGAATATCCTCTTCACGAACACGGATCTGATGGTATCCCAATCTCAAATCAAGCTTAGAGAATACTGAGGAACCGGCAAGTTGATCATACAAATCATTGATCCGAGGAAGCGGATATTTATTCTGGATTGTAGCTTGGTTGATAGGTCGGTAATCCTGAACCAATCGATTAGTTCCATCCTTCTTCTTAACGAAGAGTGAAGGTGCTCCCCAAGCAGAGGAACTGGGGCGGATGAAACCTTTCTTAAGTGACGTGTCGATTTCCTCCTTAAGTTCGAGAAGATGATGCGGAGGCATTTTATAAGGACGCTTCGCAATAGGGGTAGTGCCAGGTTTCAAGTCGATGACAAACTCAACAGCTCTAGCAGGGGATATTCCTGGAAGTTCTTCTGGAAAGACGTCTTGGAAATCACGAACAACTGGAACATTCTCGATGCCTTCAAGAGGTGAAGCGTTCAATGCATTTAGAACAAATATCTGAGCTTCGGCGTCCTGCACTGTACGAGCTGAGTATCTGACAGTCTGACCGGAAGGGTGTGTGAGGCGGATTGTTTCAGTGGCACAGTCAATCAAAGCTTTATGGGGCTTCAACCAGTCCATACCCAAAATAATGTCTATGTTGGAGGTCTTGAGAGCAATGAGTGAAACGGGGAACATCAATCCTCCGATCACAATGTGGTTACCGTGGCTAACCATGGTAGTTTGCCACTTAGCCCCAAGTGAATGGATTACTAATGGGATGGACATCTCCTCGAAAAGTATATCATGGCTTCGCGCAAAACTTTCGGACATGAAGGAGTGCGATGCTCCAGAATCAAAGAGGACTGAAGCTGGGATTGAATTCACTAGAAGGGTGCCCATCACAATGTTGGGGTCCTGTCGAGCTTCTTCCATGTTGACTTGGTTGACATGAACAAGTTGACTAACAGGTAGTCTGGTTCCAACATTCCTAGAAGGATGTTTTCGACGGCTCTTCCTGCAACCAGCAGAAGGACGTGGTGCATCCTGACGAAAAGCCATAGCATCAGGCGGTCCAGCATGAACCGATAGCTGTCTCGGCGGTGAAGGCAAACGAGGTGCAACATAGGACGGCCTTGGTGTTGGAGCAGGTCGGTGGTGTACATTGTGCGGGATCCACACTCGACGCTTCTGAACAGGCTGACCCGAGGATGAGCTAGCTCCATGAGTGCGCTTGAGTGACTCCTGGTACTCAGTCAGAGCTGTTTCAACTTGGAAAGATTTACTGACAAGCGTTGCGAAATCAGTGAAATCATGGACTGCAAGTGCGAGTTTTATATCCGTACGTAGTCCTTCACGGAATTTTTCCTGCTTGCGAGTGTCGGTGTTGACGTCATCCTCAGCATAGCGGGACAGTTCGACAAATTTCCTCTGATATTCATCCACAGTCATTGTGCCCTGTGAGAGTTTGCGGAACTCCTGCTTCTTCTGGTCGATCAGACCTTGAGGAATGTACCGTGCACGAAAAGCTGACTGAAACTCCTGCCAAGTGGTTACAGTCTCTGCAGGCAACATAGCCTTGTGGCTTTCCCACCATTGAGCAGCTGATCCCCTCAGGTGATACGTCGCATAGGTGACGTAACTGTCAGGGATAACATTGGCCGACATCATCTGGAAGGCAATGTCACGGAGCCAATCATCAGCATCCATTGGATCAGTCGAGCTGCGAAAAGTGGACGGATTGAGGCACACGAATTCCGGCAGAGTTATTGGAGCATTCTGTTGCTGAGCATTCTGATTTGGGAACTGAGCCAATATCCCGGTCATAACCTGACGGTTCAGTTCAAATTGCTGCATCATTGCGGCAATATAAGGTGGAGGTGGAGGATCGTCAGCCATCCTGCCAAATCAACAGGGGTAGTTTAGCAAGAAAAACTGCACGTGTATGGAATGATTCATGAAGTAACATGCACAACAGAAGAAGTGCAATAGATACTTCATCATATTCGCACCAGACATTCGAATCCACACGTAGTCTCGGTTAGTATCCGGCATTACGACAGTTGAAAAGGGAGGGCTAGACATCTAGGCGGCGCGCAGGCACGCGGTAGGGAAGTACACAACGAGACATAGCAAAGGCTACGTCAACGTCAGAGAAAAACTGTTGGAGCGAGGAATCTGCAAGTGACAACACAGGGTGCCCTCGATAAAAGGATCCTGTAAGCAGAACCTGGCCCAAAATCTTGAAGCAAGGGGGGATAATTTCAGAACTCCGGGTGGATGTGAGCACGAGAACCTAATGTTGGAGTTAGCAAAATTTTAACCCGAATAGAAGACAGATCAGACTCCCAGAGTAAAGATGAGGAATAAAAGATACTAATATCACCCAATTGGCGACGTGGGCCCATAAACCACACAGCCAAGTTAATAAAATAGTTTTCGGTTACTAGACTCAACTTCGGCCAAGGAGTTGGAAAGGGGGATTCCTACAGTCAGTCGGCTCTGATACCAACTTGTGACGCCCCCGGCCCGATCATGCACTATACATACATGCAAATGCACACGATCAAGCCTAAGGACTCACGGGAAGATATCACAACACAACTCTAAAACATAAATAAAGTCATACAAGCTTTATATTACAAGCCAGGGGCCTCGAGGGCTCGAATACATAAGCTTGCGAACAAGCGTCAGCGGAAGCATCAGATATCTATGTACAGATATGAAACAAAAACAGAAAGGCCTTTAGAAAGGCGGGGCAAAATAAAACACTACGATCGAAAGGCGAAGGCCTCCTGCCTGGGACCCTCCAATCCTACTCCTGGTCGACAGTCAACTCGTAGTAGCATCCATCCTCGGGGTGGTAGTAGTAGTCGATTGACGGGGCATCTGTCTCAGGGGGCTCCGTCATCTTGGTACGACAAACTGATATGGGGAGAAAAGGAAAACAAAGCAACCGTGAGTACTCAGAAGTACTCAGCAAGCAAGGATCTACACTACATATGCAACATTTTCAAAGGGAGGCTGTATATGTGGACTGGGCTGCAGAAATGCAAGAATAGAGAGAAGGCCTAGTCCTATCGAAGACTAGCATCTTCAGCGGTCTTACAGCAGTAGAAGAGAGTAGAACAGTTCAATATAATGTAGCAGTATCATTAAGTCTCATCCTCACCCAGAGATCCTTTCTCGACTCCCTGCGAGAAAGCAATCCCAGAGCCATACAGTCATCAACCTCGTCCTGAGATCCCTTCTCGACTCCCTGCGAGAAGAAATCCCAGAGCCATATATCCAAGTATCCAGTTCTAAAATTGTATCAATCAGGATACAACTCCGAGTGTCCTTTACCGTAGGACAGGCTATCGATAGAAGTTTTCTTCCCTGCAGGGGTGCACCAACTTACCCAACACGCTCGATTACCTCGGGCCGGACACACTTTCCTGGGTCATGCCCGGCCTCGGCCAAACGACACATCACAACCCTACCTACAGCTCAGCAGAGAGGTCCCCGCCAGTCTACATCCTAAGCGCAAGGGGGTCTTGGCCATCGCCCCTCGCCCTCCGGGTCGTTGCGCACATGGCTCAGATCCAAGCACCACCGCAATGGCGCCAATCACTCCATGCCGCACTGCTGAACTGGACGTCTGACAGAGCTTTCGGCTGATGCATACGATGCAGAACGCCCATACTATGCCCACGTGATGGTTAGTGCTATCAGACCAGAGGCCTGCTCGGATCAAATATCCAAATTGTTAGGACTAGGGGCTTGCGGTAACGAGCAGAGACTCACGAAAGATGTGACCCCGTCGCCCCGTCTCGAGGACTTGCTGCAAGGGTTAAGAATGCCCGGCCGCGCCTCGTATTCACCACTCGGGCACCACACTGGCACCCGTCTTCACAACACTCGCCTCTCAGGCGCACGCGGGTACCCCTCAGGGCCGACCCGCCTTTCTAAGTAACAGTGTAAAGTCCAAGTATCCGTGTGTCCATAACATCAGGGGAATCCGAGGTATCACCCTCGTTGGATTCCTACTCGATGTCTCCGTCAAGGTGAACTCGGAATAATCACCCTCACTGGGTCCACACTTGAGGTGTTGTACGACAGCGTCGTTATCGGAAGCGGTGAAGGAGGAATCACCCTCGATGACCACGACCGAATAGCTACTCTACAGAGTTAACATCAGAAGTGCTACAAGAGGTTTCACCCTCGGCACTCGATAGTAACGCTGCAGTGTCGTTACAACTAAGGGGGGTGATGTGCTGTGTCGGGGCCTGGTCTTCAATTCCCGTTGATCGGGTCTTCTGACGATCCAGCGCGGCAGTCGGGTTAAGTGGGGTCACAGATAGGTCTCTACCCAGCCTAGACTAAACAGTTTAGGATATGCAGGTAATTATCAACAGCAGGTTACAATGAACAGGCTATGCATCAGAATAGGTAAAGCAGCAGCAGCAGCAATTCTAATGCAAGCATGAGAAATAGAATGGGTGATATCGGTATGCTCAAGGGGGGGGCTTGCCTGGTTGCTCGGCGGCAAGGGCAAGGTCGTCAATGGTGTCTTCGGGATCCGAAGCTGTGTCGGTCTCGGGGACGATATCGGTGTCGGGGGCTACCGAGAGAGAAGAGGGGGAGGAAACAGTATAAATATAGAGCAAACATGAGCATGACAAATACGATGCACGGTGCTAGGGGTAGTCTAACGCAGCATTACACGTATCAGACGGAGCGGGAGAATATCTGACAATATTTCCCGGGTCTTTGGAATTATCGGACAGAGGATCCGGAGGGGGACGGTTGCATGTTCGGATAGTTAGAGACGTGTGACGGACGAACGGACCGCATATTCGGATTCGTCTCGTCGTTCTGAGCAATTTTCATGTATAAAGTTTTTCGATCGGAGTTACGGATTAAAAGATATGATTTTCTAAAGTTTTTATTAATTTCTGGAATTTATTTAATTAATTAAATCAACATTATCCAAAACAGTACGGGGGTGACGTCATCATGATGCAGTGCCGACGTCAGCAGTCAACGGTCGGCTGACCAGGGTCAAACCTGACCAGTGGGGCCCACATGTCAGGCTCTGATTAGTCTAAATAGAGTTTATTTTTAACTAATCAACTAATTAGGCTACTGGGCCCACATGTCAGTGTGTAATTAGGTTAAACTAATTAACTTAATCAAAATAATTAATTAACAGACGGTGGGGCCCGTGTGTCAGTGACACAGCCAGCCCAGTCAGCGGGCTGACCGGGTCAACTAGGGCCCGCGGGCCCACAGTCAGTGGCACGGAGGCGGGGCCCACACTTGCCACGTTGGCTGGCCGGCGGCTGAACGCCGGCGAGCCCGAAAACGCGGCGGAGGCTCGGGAGAGCTGCGGGTTTCACGCACAGTGGGTCAAATCGAGCGCCGTTTCTTGCTCTTGATCGGGCATCCCGAGCCGCGTCGATCTAGCCTACCGGCGCTAGCTGCGGTGATCGGAGCGGAGCGCGGTGAGCTCGTCGGCGGACAGTGGCATTCGGGTGAGACGGCGAACAACGTTGCAGCGTGCATGCGAACGAGCCAAGAGGCTAGGCGTGACCTGCGCGATGCGGTGAAGCGAGCGGGCACAGTTGCGGGGCCGTTTGGTCGCCGGAGCCATGCCGGCGACGAGGCGGGCAGCGGCGCATTCGGCTACGGTGGAGTCGCTCGCTAGGGGCCGCAAATGATGGCGCGAGGAGAGGGAGACAAAGCGGCAGCTTACAACGCTCCTGCAGGTGTGCTTAAGTGGGTTCCGGGTGGGCTCGAGGCGGCGAATCGACGGCGGCGATGCGGGCGGCCGCAGGTTGAAGACGACGGAGTTGGGGACGATGCCGGGGTCCACGGCTCGGTCCAGTCGGCGCAGGCGAAGTAGAGGCCGCCTGCGAAGCTCAGGGACACGTCGGGGTGGCGAGAGGGGCACGGCGGCCGTGGCTACGCCGGAGCCATGGCGGCGGTGCCGCTCGGGTGAGGGAGGAGCAGAGGAAAGAGAGGGATAGTAGTGGCTAGGGTTAGCCAGAGTGGTCGAGGGGGGGTCCTTATCCCCTCCAGGGGCGCGCGGTGGCCGCTGTCGACGCAGGAGAGGGGGGCCAGGTGCGGCGAGCGCGCGCGCACCAGGTGCTCGACAGCGCGCCCGCGGCGTCAGGGGTAGGGGGAGGGGGCTAGTTGGGCTGGGCCAGCTCCTGTGCGGCTGTGGGCTTAAGTGCACAGGGGCATTTTTCCATTTCTTCTTTTTTTCTGTTTCTTTCTTTTACCGTTTGCTAATTGTTTGGGCACTATATGCATTTAGTAAAAAGTGTGACCTATCCCATAATTAGCAGTACAGTATACCCTAACACCAAAAACTAGTTTGGGGTAAATATCTTTTCATGTTTATTTTAGATCAAATAAAAGGTAATTAAATATTGTCTTTAGTCACTGTTTGGGGATGTTTGAGTCACTTACCCAACTCCAATGATGTTGGTTTCAATTTTATAATTGTCTCTGATTTATTTGCTATTTAATGAACAGTTTAGTTTCTATGTTGGACAACTTTTATTTTCCACTTTCATTTAAATTTGAATTTTGACTTAGGAGTTGAAATACAATATGATGCAAATGATGATCACGCACTGTTAATCATGCTGACTTGGCATTATCAAAATGGAATTACTGTGGCTAACCACTGGGGGTGTTACACACAGAGTGGGCTTTGTCTTCAGACAGTACTCCCTCGTGAGTTTATCGGCGACAAGCTAGCCCATTTTTGCGGGGCCGTGTGGACGTCCATCACTTTGACCAACAACGAGCGAGAGAGGTTGTACAATCAAGTTGGATTCTATTTGGTCCGTGTTACATTACATCTTGGTGAGATGCCCTACCCCCGACACGTGTGTGTGGGGGGTTACTTCGCACTACCCGCAACCTCCGTGGGGTCGGGGAAGTCCGGTTATTTTGCGAGGCACACGTGCCACATAAAAGTTGTGAATGGTAGTTAAATATCACACCACACCCTTTTCATACATATAGTATAGGGTCACCCGCAGGTGGTTCGTATGTGGTCTCACCCATCTCCCGCCACAAACACACATTTGTGGGTCGGCACACGGTCCACCTTTGTCCGGAAGCGAAAGGAGGAAGTTTGACCATATATATGATGGAATCTTATAGGTTTTGTGTTATGGTAGGGTGAGATTTCAAACCTAACTATCTGGGGGCATGCATTCATAGCTAGGATTCCCTTACCGCCGACACGAAGTGGGGTTCGTAGAGGGTGGCTGGCTAGCAATACTGTGCGCTTTGTGCGACAGGTGCCACATCAAAGTTGTGCATTGGGTATTCGAACATCAAACCACCCTTTTCATACATATATATATTTGGTCCACATGCAAGTGTGTTCGTATTCTGACCCTTTCCCACGTTATTCTTTTTGCCAAATTTATAAACAGCACACGAGTTGGATGCAGAAACCGTCTGCGGTTGGGTACGGAACAGACACGGTCCGGTCAGACTACCCGTGTGCCACGCCCGTGCCCCTGCAGTCACTCACATCAGCACAATAGATTGTGCTCCACGAGGCTTGCCTCCCGCTCTCAAAAATATCTACTGCCTCGTAATCTCGAAAATATCTACCGCCTGGAAGGTTTTTTATGTTTGATAGCACATGATTAGTGTGTGCGGACCGTGTGCGATGTCTGTTACTCCCACTCTGCTTCAATCCCTTGATTCAAATTTTCAGTAGCCCCGACATTTTACTCCCGCCTCTGCATCCCTATCAGTCTCAAAAATATCTAATCGCCCTTGATTCAAATTTTTAGTAGCCCCGCCTTGTTACTCCTGCCTCTGCATCCCTCGCAATCTCAAAAATATCTGCTCGCCCTCGATTCAAATTTTCCGTAGCCCCACCTTATTACTCCCGCCTCTGCATCCCTCGCAATCTCAAAAATATCTGCTCGCCCTTGATCCAAATTTTCAGTAGCCCGGCATTTTACTCCCGCCTAGTAAAGTTTTTAGTTGCCACGGTATTTCCTCAAACACCACCTTGCCCCCCCCCTCCACACACACACCACACACTCCCCAAAATCTCCGCTCACACAGGCACACACCACCCCTCCCTCGCTCGAAACCATTGGTAGGTCGCCGCCATCTCCACCGCCGCCGCCGCCTCCATCCTCAACCTCTGCCTATGTGCCGGGGAGCTCGAGGAGCCAATGGCCCAAAAGAGGTTTATCGCGGCCTCTTTGCCCAACGCCGGTAAGGTGGTCGGTGAGGTGTCCCCGTTGTCCTCCGCGGGCTCTTTATCGATCGGCTGTCTCCGGTCGCCCGATCCGCCCGCCGCCACGCCCCTACGCCGGTTTGAAGACTTCCCCGTCCTCCCTCGGGCTCGGCCGCCGACAAGGTCCTACCTCGGGGTCCGGCATCGGCGGTGGGGTATGTGGGTCACCGAGATTACGGATCAGGAGACCCACACCCATCGGTGGCTTGGTAGCTTCCACACAGCCGAGCTCGCGGCCATGGAGTACGATCGCTGGCAGGTCCGCTAATAAGGCGCGGCGGCTAGGCTCAATTTCCCCTTCAACACACGCCCGGTCGACCTCGTTCCGCCGGAGCCAGGGGTGGTGAGCTCGGCTATGGCGCGGGAGGACTGCGAGGCGTGGGAGCGCCTCGAGGCCGAGGCCTCCGACAAGGCCTACATGCAAGAGCTCCGCCGGCAGCACCCGAAGCTCGTCGAGGTTGAGCGGGTGATCTTTGCCAGCGTGGAGGGTGGCGAGGTTATCGTGCTCTCCTTCGATGATGAGGTCGAAGGCGGCGAGGACGGCGGCACATAGAGCATCGAGGTGGGCAGCAAGGACGAGGAGATCGACGTCGACGAGTGGAGGAGTGTCTTCCCCAACCACCCCGACAACGGCACCGGCCCGGACCCGGCTCGCGGCACAACGTACCTGACGAGGAAGGATTGGCTCGACCTCCACTTCGACCAAAAGTAGTTTAGCTTAGTTTAAATTTATGTTTTATGTTCGGTTATGCAAAACTATCTATGTTTATGTTTGAATGCATGCTACTTTCGGTTGAACCTGCTTTGAACTTAGTCAAATTGAAGTTTACAACGTTAAGTTTAGGGGATCGACTAGAAACAGCCAAAAATTGCTGGAGTATATATATATATATATATATATATCCACTAAGGGTTTTAGTCCGTTAATTTTTAAAGGATCGGCTAGAGATGGCCTTATGCCTTGTTTATTTCAGTTCTTCACAATGTGATGCTCTATATGTGCAACTATTTGCCGTGCAGTTCAATTTCATCTATAACAGTTTCAACAATACCACTATGAATTACGATGTTTGGTTGCTGTTAAGGATGTTGCAGTTAACATGCCTTTTCGTTTTTTTAACAATAACTAGTGTACTTTAGACCTGCACAATACCAGTTTGAATGACTATATTTGCTTGTTTTTAAATGTTATGCATGTTGCAGTTAACACACCTTTCGACTTCTTGTTTTGCTTAACTAGCATGCTTAAACCTGCACACTGAAGCTATCATTTGTAGATTATGTTGTCTACCATGGACATATTTGGTTGATGTTTAGCCAGTTGTGCTTAACATGCCTTTATATGTACTCATACAGGACAATATTGAGAACGGCTGTTGTTTTCCATCGAGGTTAGTTTCATCGCATTGCTTATATATACTCAGTGTTCAAGATATCGGTAGCTGGTACCATATAGCCTGGGGGCTGATAAGGGATTAATCGTCGAATCAGACATTTCACTGAATATATCTGTAACCCATTTATCGGTAGGTTAACTAGGGCCATATTTAATATATCTGAGGCTACATAGCAACATGCATTGTACTGAATGACTAAATATGCAATCCCAGGCTACATAGCAACAAGGAAGAGTTTTACCTTAATGTTCTGATGATGTCTAGATATACATGTAATAAGATCTTATATAATGGGATGGAGGGAGTGTTCTACTACATCATTTTGCAATTGTTGTTTAGCTTCTAATATTAACTTGGTGCTTTTAGGTACATATGCCATTGCCAAAGATCCACACTTTGACTCTTTTTGCGTATGGGGCAATGAGATATTCATGAACCAGCATCAAGTGAGGAAACTGATAAAGATTGTTATTAAAATGGGTCAGAAGATGTCAATCGAACTATTTGTTTACACTTTATGCAAGACAACAGTGAACTGCAGAATGGTAAGTAAGAGCTCTGTAGCCTTCTTTTTACTGTCCGTAATGAGTTGTGTTAGATGACAATGTCTGAATCTTTTTCCTTTGCAGTGGATCCTGAAGCAGTTTACTCAAGAGTACCTCTCAAACTACATGATTGGTAGCCGGCCATCACAAGGGGTTGGACTAGAGTCGTGTGTGCCTTCTGCATCGAGGAGAGCACAATAGGGCCATTCCGCTACACCTTGTTCAGCAACCGGAATGTCTCTTGCCTCTTTCTTTACCATCTGTAATAGTACAAGTATACAACTTTGGTTCATCATTCTTTATTTGGTGCTTATGTAATTCTTGAACATATGTACCTATGAATCGAATAATGCATTGGTTGTTTGAACCTGATGGATATGAATAAAGCTATAGCCTACTTTCAAATTCAAATTAGGTACAATTTTAAATAGCAGCAATTAAATTAGGGTGAAATTATGCTCTGCAGGTCATTACGACGCACATGGTCTATAAAGCACAACATATGTGATATACATCATAATCCGACACGGTTCACGGAGAGGAAACGTGTGTAACCATGCACACAGTTGCCGTTTGCAAACCATGTGTGATGTCAGACAATATCACAAACGGTGCGGGAAACTAAATGTGTGTGATTGTCGACCTATCGTACATGGTTTACAATGATGAACTATTTGTGATGTGCCAGGCATCGTAAACGTAGAGCCAGTTTGGTACGTGCCTGGAAAAATCCCGTGCCTGGAATGTGCCTGGACTGCGCCTGGAGAAATCCCGTGCCTGGAATGTGCCTGTACTGCGCCTGGTTTTAGGTAAAACGACAGAACTCCGACCGCGATGGCAATGCGAGCACAAATGAGTAGCAAGGATGAAGCATTTGGGATATTCGAGATATTAGAAACAGCTTTCTAGGGACAACTGTATGCATCAAGGCTCCCTATCCCCGATGGTTTCTGGGTCGTGTGGGAAGGACCCCCCTATCGCAGTCACTCACTTGGCAACGGTTCAAAACGCCGTCGCGGAAAGGGGTTAAAAACCGTTTGTATAGCAGCCCGCTGTACCAGTGGGAGTTTCTCTCGAAAGAAGTGAGTGGGAGGAAAGTAGAACTTGATGAGGTAATTGTACCTTCTCTCGAATTGGAAAATAGTACATCAGAGAAAACCGTTCCCGTGATGCCTACACCAACTAGAGAAGAAGCTAATGATGATGATCATGAAACTTCAGATCAAGTTACTGCTGAACCTCATAGGTTGACTAGAACACATACCGCACCAGAGTGGTACGGTAATCCTGTCCTGGAAGTCATGTTGTTAGACAACGGCGAACCTACAAACTATGAAGAAGCTATGGTGAGCCCAGATTCCGACAAATGGCTTGAGGCCATGAAATCTGAGATAGGATCCATGTGTGAGAATAAAGTGTGGACTTTGGTGGACTTGCCCAATGATCGGCAAGCCATTGAGAATAAATGGATCTTCAAGAGGAAGACAAACGTTGATGGTAATATCACTATCTACAAAGCTCGACTTGTTGCAAAAGGTTTTCGACAAGTTCAAGGGGTTGACTATGATGAGACTTTCTCACCCATAGCGATGCTTAAGTCTGTCAGAATCATGTTGGCAATTGCCGCATTTTATGATTATGAAATCTAGCAAATGGATGTCAAAACTGCATTCCTTAACGGGTTTCTTAAAGAAGAGTTGTATATGATGCAACCAGAAGGTTTTGTCGATCCTAAGGGTGCTAACAAAGTGTGCAAGCTCCAGCGATCCATCTATGGACTGGTGCAAGCATCTCGGAGTTGGAATATACGCTTTGATGAAGTGATCAAAGCATTTGGTTTTATACAGACTTACGCTGAAGCCTGTATTTACAAGAAAGTGAGTGGGAGCTGTGTAGCATTTCTGATATTATATGTGGATGACATATTGCTGATTGGAAATGATATAGAATTTCAGGATAGCATAAAAGGATATTTGAATAAGAATTTTTCAAAGAAAGACCTCGGTGAAACTGCTTACATATTGGGCATCAAGATCTCTAGGGATAGATCGAGACGCTTAATAGGACTTTCACAAAGCACATACCTTGACAAAGTTCTGAAGAAGTTCAAAATGGACCAGTCAAAGAAAGGGTTCTTGCCTGTGTTGCAAGGTGTGAAATTGAGTCAGATTCAAAGTCCGACCATGACAGAAAATAGAGAGAGAATGAAAGTCATTCCCTATGCATCAGCCATAGGTTCTATAATGTATGCCATGCTGTGTACCAGACCTGATGTGTGCCTTGCCATAAGTTTGGCATGGAGATACCAAAGTAATCCAGGAGTGGATCACTGGACAACGGTCAAGAATATCCTGAAGTACCTGAAAAGGACCAAGGATATGTTTCTTGTTTATGGAGGTGACGAAGAGCTCGTCGTAAAGGGTTACGTTGATGCTAGCTTTGACACAGATCCGGATGACTCTAACTCGCAAACCGGATACGTATTTATATTGAATGGTGGAGCTATCAGTTGGTGCAGTTCTAAGCATAGCATCGTGGCGGGATCTACATGTGAAGCGGAGTACATAGCTACTTCGAAAGCAACACATGAATGAGTCTGGATGAAGGAGTTCATATCCGATCTGGGTGTAATACCCAGTGCATCGGGTCCAATGACAATCTTTTGTGACAACACTGGAGCAATTGCCTTAGCCAAGGAGTCCAGGTTTCACAAGAGAACCAAACACATCAAGCGACGCTTCAACTCCATTCGTGAAAAGATCAAGGATGGAGACACAGAAATTTGCAAAGTACATACAGATCTGAATGTGGCAGACCCGTTGACTAAAACTCTTCCGCGGGCAAAACATGATCAGCACCAAGACTCCATGGGTGTTAGATTCATTACTATGTAATCTAGATTATTGACTCTAGTGCAAGTGCGAGACTGTTGGAAATATGCCCTAGAGGCAATAATAAAGTGGTTATTATTATATTTCCTTAATCATTATAAAGGTTTATTATTCATGCTATAATTGTATTGATCGGAAACTTAAATACATGTGTGAATACATAAACAAATACTAAGTCCCTAGTAAGCCTCTACTAGACTAGCTCGTTGATCAAAAGATGGTTAAGGTTTCCTAACCATAGACATGTGTTGTCACTTGATAAAGGGATCACATCATTAGGAGAATGATGTGATGGACAAGACCCATCCATTAGCTTAGCATATGATCGTTCAGTTTATTGCTACTGCTTTCTTAATGTCAAATGTATATATTCCTTCCACCATTAGATCATGCAACTCCCGGATACCGGAGGAATACCTTGTGTGCTATCAAACGTCACTTCGTAACTAGGTGATCATAAAGGTGCTCTACAGGTATCTCTGAAGGTGTCTGTTGAGTTGGCGTGAATCAAGATTGGGATTTGTCACTCCGTATGACGGAGAGGTATCTCTGGGCCCTCTCGGTAATACAGCATCACAAGAAGCTTGCAAGCAAAGTGAATAAGGAGTTAGTTACAAGATGATGTATTATGGAACGAGTAAAGAGACTTGCCGGTAACGAGATTGAACTAGGTATGGAGATACCGATGATCGAATCTCGGGCAAGTAACATACCGACAGACAGAGGGAACTTCGCATGTTATCATAAAGGTTCGACCGATAAAGATCTTCGTAGAATATGTAGGAACCAATATGGGCATCCAGGTCCCGCTATTGGTTATTGAGCGGAGAAGCGTCTCGGTCATGTCTACATCATTCTTGAACCCGTAGGGTCCGCACGCTTAACGTTCGTTGACGACATAGTACTATGAGTTATGTATGTTGGTGACCCAATGTTGTTCAGAGTCCCGGATAAGATCACAGACATGACGAGGAGCTCCGGAA
The DNA here is from genome assembly GCA_011799875.1 of Thinopyrum elongatum. Taxonomy (NCBI): domain Eukaryota; kingdom Viridiplantae; phylum Streptophyta; class Magnoliopsida; order Poales; family Poaceae; genus Thinopyrum; species Thinopyrum elongatum. The sequence goes on from CM022297.1 coordinate 475,400,137, forward strand.
TGGCCCGGAGGTAAAGACTGATATATAGGATGAAGGTATTCGGGTTTTGGAAAGGTTTTGGAATGCACCGGATTACCATCGGAGTGCCCGAAGGGGTTCCGGGAGGCCACCGGTAGGTTATACCTGCTTGGTGGGCCTCATGGGCCAAGGAGGGAGGCGCACCAGCCCACAAGGGGGCTGGGCGCGCTCCAACTCTCCTGCCCGCTCCCCAGAAGGAAGGAGGGGGCGCCCTAGGGCAGCCGCCCCCCCTTTCCTCCCCCCCCCCCCATGCACCAAATATGGAAGGGGTGGTGCCTGAGGCAGGGCAGCTGTTGGCCCCCCTCCTGCCTTCTCCTCCGTGCCTAAAGGAAGGAAAGGGGGTGCGCCTAGAGCTACCTCCTCTCCCCCTCCACCTACATATATGACAGGAGGGGAGGGGGCGCGTAACACCACGAATCCCCAAGCCGTGTGCCGGCGCCCCCTCTCCCTCTAGTTCATCCTCCGCTCTAAACCGTTGTGCTTGACGCAGCCCTGCGAAAATAGTTTCACCACCACCGTCATCACGTTGTCGTGCTGCCGAAACTCATCTACCACTTCGCCTCTCTTGCTGGATCGAGAAGGTGAGGACATCATCCAGCTGAACATGTGCTGAACGCGGAGGTGCCGTGCGTTCGGTGCTTGATCGGAACGGATTGTGAAGTTGTACGACTACATCAACCGCATTGATAAACGCTTCCGCTTAGCGATCTACAAGGGTATGTAGATGCCCTCCCCCTCTCGTAGCTATGCATCTCCATGGATAGATCTTGCGTGTGCATAAATTTTTTTTGTTTTCCATGCAACGCTCCCCAACACCATGACCATGTGTAGGTAGTTCCTTTAGGACCTATGGGTACATAGCAGTAGCTAGATGGTTCTCTATTTCTTTTTGGATCTTCAATACCATGTTCCCCTTCTTCCTCATGTGATTGGGATCAATCCGTGTAATTTTTGTGGTGTGTTTGTTGGGACTTGATGAATTTTGAGCTTATGATCAGATTGACCATTGAATCTTTTGAAGTTTCTTTGTTGTATAATTAAGTAGCTATGTATGCTTTCCGATCTATTTGTCTTCTCTGGACAAGATTGATTGGTAGATCTTCAGAGAGAGAGAGAGAGAGTGGTGCACAATAGTGGGTTTAATCTTGCGGTGATTTCTATATCCCAATGATAGAATGGGGACAAGATATGCATTTGTATTGTTGCCATTGTAACACCCCCAAAATCAAACCTTTTAGATTTTTCTTTTGTTATCAAGTTCTGACTCTTTTCAAAACTTTTCCACTAAACTTTGTGATAGAAGTTAACATCACCCTCGTTTTCATCTGGATGACAACACAACTATGACGCCCTGACTTAGTCATGCACTAATCATACACGCAAATGCGCACAATCAAGATCAGAGACTCACGGGAAGATATCACAACACAACTCTAAGCACAAATTTAAATCATACAAACTTTATATTACAAGCCAAGGGCCTCGAGGGCTCGAATACATAAGCTCGAATGCAAACGAGTCAGCGGAAGCGACAATATCTGAGTACAGACATAAGTAAACAAGTCTTCCTTAAGAAGGCTAGCAAAAACAACAACAACGATCGAAAAGGCAAGGCCTCTTGCCTGGGAGCCTCCAAACTACTCCTGGTTGTCGGTGGCCTCCACGTACACTACAAAAAAAAGACACATCTGTGACATTTTGGCCCGAACGAATTTTTTTCTGTCATGGTTATGACACTTCTATGACGATAATTGTGACAAAACCATGTTTCATCATAGATGTGGTGGGCTCCTACTTCTATGACAAAAATCATGACAGAAAATGGGCTTTTCGTCCTGGGCGGGCCGGGGACGCATCTGCATGACATTCTTTGGGCCGTCCATGACATAAAAAATCATGGTAGAAGTGAGGGTGAGGAAATTTTCGCGGAGTTCCCGGTTACGGTGGGTGGTCGGGCCGAGCGATGCAGTGTGGTTTGCACGTTTCTCTCTCATACGTGCATGTGGTGCGAGCCGTGTTCGCTATAACTGAACCTGAGCGAGAGAGGCATTCGCTTACTGAACCCGAGCGATCGCGTGGTGCTATGTACTGAAGCCGATCGATCGATCCCTTCGCTGCTAACTGAACCCGAGCGATTCCTTGGCTGCATGGTGCTGCTAACTGAACCCGAGCGATCACTGAAGCCGATCGAGCCCCCGTGCGAGACGTAGCCACCCGGTGTGTTGGGTTGCTTCTGGGTGAACAGTGCCCGTTGCTGCCGCGCGCGCGATACATAGAACGAGTCAAGATGTGGTGAGTCGACCTAGCCGGTTGGTTGGCTGTGGATGAACAGTTCCCGGTGGGGGTTGGATATGAACAGGACCCCGGTCGTGTGTAGGCGGTTGCCGCTGGATGAACATGACCCCGTGGTAGTAGGCGGTTGCTGCTGGATGAACAGGACCCCCGAGGAGGCCGCCACACCCCAGCCGGTTGGGGGTGGATGAACAGGACCCCATGGAGGCTCTATGAACAGTAGCCGGAGGAGTTTGGAGGATGACGATGGATGAACAGTAGCCCGTGGAGTCTCGTTTTGCGGTACGCCACACCCCCCCGATGAACAGGACCCCGTTTTGACCCTAGGTGCTCCAACACAAGTCCATTTCCTCCGTTTTGTGGTACGCCACACCCCAGGACCCCGTTTTGACCCTAGGCGGTTGAACAGAAGTCCGTTTCCTCCATTTTGTCTTACGCGAGACCCCTCCCGATGAACAGGATCCCGTTTTGACCGTGGCCGGTCGAACAGAAGGCCATTTCCTCCGTTGTGCGGTACGCTAGACCCCATCTCGGCTGTTCCGTCCAAGCCAGTTGGCTCCCGTTGAACAGGATGCATTCCGACCCAGGCTGTTGCCTCCCGATGAACAGGACACTGTTTCTCCGTTCCGACCGAGCCGGTTGGCTGCCCGATGAACAGGACGCCGTTGCTGCCGTCCGTTGCCTCTCCATGTACACGAGCCCTGGTCGTCCATATATATGCGCGAGTACGCGTTCGAGACCACGCCTATATGTAAGTACATGGCCGTATTTTTTGCCCTGTGGCTGTACGTACGTGTACATGATTTAGACGGGACTACCTGAACTGCTATGTCGGGTGCTCTACTATGACACGTGCCGCTACTTACTCGGCCACGGTTCATACTTGCAGAGAGATCGATCGACCAGTATGTACGTACACGGTCGCGACTAGACAGACAACGCTACGTACGCTTTGACTGGATGGGTCCCAGCTGTCAGGGAGGATAAGGAGGCACTTCCTTGCTTGCGAAGATATAGCTGGTGGGTCCCAGCTGTCAAGGGGAAGAATCATTTTTTTGCCCGTAATATGGACACATTTCCTTGCGTGAGAAGATGTAGCTGGTGGGTCCAGCTGTCAGCCTCACCATGTACAGTCGTCTTCTGATGGCTGTCATTCATTCACAACGTTGACCACACCACGCGGAGAGCACCAAGGCGGTGGACGACGGCGAGGCCTGGTAAGGGAACGATGCGGAGCCGAGGAAGACGAGGCACTGGATGCCCACGCAGAGGGGAGTACGAGGGTTCACTGGTTCCGCTGTGGTGTGAGGCTGCCGTCGCCAGAGAATAACACAGGGTGTGGGTGAGTAGAGGGAAGGCCTGGTCGGCAGTGGGATTAGGGTGGGGCGATGAGGCCTGCGCGGCAGCACTGCCGCCCACGGGAGGCAGGAGCTGGCGGTCCTGCCAGCACTGGTTTGGGCGGCTGGACCAAGAAGATTAGAGGTTGAAGAAGCAACATGGCTGTTGGATTAACATCCAACGGTCCAGCTGCTAGAATCATTTGTTGACTAAGTTGAAAAAAGCCTTGCGTACGCGTCAGCTAAGTAGGCCCACAAGTCAGCGTAATAAGGAGGCACTTGCTTGTGTGGGTCTCTACTGTCAGCCTCTCCACTTACATCCCTCTTCCGATGGCTGTCATTTGTTGACCATGTTGACCATGCCACGCCGAGAGCACCAACGCGGTGGATGACGGCGAGGCCGAGGAAGGGAATGACCCGAAGCCGGCAAAGCCACAGTAGTGGAGGCCCACGCTGAGGGGAGTACGAGGGCTGACTGGTCGGTTGCGGGGTGAGTGTTGGGGATATAACCCCGAGGTATGACCCGGCCAGGAGGGGCCGGGTTATACCGTTGGCGACTTAATATGAAGAAGGCCCGAGAAGGCCCAAGAAGATGACGACTTAAGAGGCGGGCCTGGTGATGGCCCAAGACCCGAAGGTGTGAACCGCCCGATGATGACTTGCCTGGTAAGGCAAGGCGATTTATAAACCGAGTTGGTCATGATGTGTGATCCGGCCCAGACTCTTGTAAGCCCCAGGGCCTCGACCTGTGTATATAAAGGTGAGACCCAGTGGTGGGTTAACTCAAGAAACAACTGATCGATAGCTAGGTCAAGCATAATCGCTCCCTTGTAATCAAAACTCAAGCAATACAACTAGAAGCAGGACGTAGGCTTTTACCTCGTTGTGAGGGGCCGAACCTGGGTAAATTCTTGTGTCCTTTGTCCCGCTCAACCCCTTCGAGCTAACCTACATTACGATGGCTCCACACCTAAGTCATTTCACAAGGGCATCTGCTGTCTTAAATCCACGACAGTTGGCGCCCACCATGGGGCCAGAGCACGGTGGTTTCGAGTTCTTGAAGGGCAATTTCTCAGGGATCAAGGGATACGCCGTAGGCCGGATGACCAAGAGTCGCCGCGGCAAGATCTACATCGACGACGCTGGCTGGGGCCCCGAGGCCGACTCAATCGAGTACGGGTACCGGGTCCCCTCTGGCGGAATTCACGTCTTCATTGGCAAAATCGGCGAGTCAGAGCCTGAGCCAGACGCCTGCACTCACATCATTGAGACGGCTCAGCGCACGCAACCCGCCAGGGGTCAACCCGGCCGGAAGCACGTCTTTGTGGGCTTTGTTCATGGGGCAGATCTGGAGGAAGGTTCTGCGTCTAGTGGAGAGACGGCTGTCTATTCAGGTGACGAGTCCTCGACCAGAGAAACCGAATCAATCTATCAGCTTTAGGATGGCAGGCTTGGGGGCTATTCCGATGGTGACAGTATTCCGGACCCCTATGAGCCGCCGAGCAGGGCTGCTATCTTTATGGCTGGCACGCAACCAATGGTAAATTCATCAACGGCCGCAGCTATGACATCCGGCTCAACTGCTGCTGCGACAGTTGGGGCGAGCGGCTCAGTACGGCCGCCGGCTCAAGTCTTATCTAAGCTCTTGGATGCTTTGGCAACTCTGTTAGCTGCAGAGGTAACTCCGGCAAATCAAGCGCAACATAATGCAGAGGTTGCAAAGGTGCGAGACGAGGTGGCCAAGGCCCAAGAGGATCTTAATGCAGAGAACGCCAGGATGACGATAGAGCGGGCTTCGTTGGAGGCCGAGTCACAGTGGATAAGAGCAGAGGTTTTTGTCTGAGTCTGGATCAGAGTGCGTCCAATGTTGTTCTTCGAAGGAGGCACCAGAGCCGCCTACCTTCACAGTTTGAGGGACGAAATATTTTTAACACACCCGGGGCAGGAATGAGTAACCCGCCCGTGGTGACCTGGGCTGTTGAGGCGCCAGGGACTGGAGCGGTGGCCCAGCCTCGTGTGCCAGACCCGCCTTGTAAGGATCTGACCCCACCTCAACGGGTTCCAACACCTTCTGGCCATTACTCTAACCTGATGGATAATATGATCGCTGCAGCCACACGGCTGGTGGCTATTCCGATCAAGGGCAAGTCTCCAGCTGTGATAGAAACCCGGAATGCGGTGGAGCTTCTTCAGACGGCTGTAGCACAGCAGGCAGCTTATTCATACAGTCGTGAGCGTGTCCATTCAACTCCCCGCCCAAGTCGAAGCTACAGCTAGTGCATTGAGTCGCCGGCGGTTTCCAGCACTGAGCGGTGTCGTAACCCGCCTTGTAATGATGACCCGCCTCATGGGCATAACCTACCCCGAGATGACAATATGCTGAACAATGCTCAGGCCCTTGTGGATCAAGATAGAGCCTGTCGTGAGGTGGAATTGGCGGCTCAATTGGGGGCTCATCAGCGGTCTCCAGTACACCCTTCGGCAACCATTACAGCTGGGATGACTTCCAGGACAGTTGGCGTGCCGTGTCTAGCGCCGGCTCTACGCAATGAACGTTTGCCCAAGGATTTTAAGGGTACTCGTAAGGTGCCTAACTACACAGCTGACCTTCCACCTGAGGCTTGGATTGAAAGCTATGAACTAGCTATGGAGATGCTGGATGTTAATGATGTTGTATGTGCCAAGTCCTTCACCATGATGTTGGATGGACCGGCTCGTACCTGGTTGAAAGGATTACCCGCCAATTCCATCAATTCATGGGCTGAGTTGAAGGCGTGCTTCATTCAGAAATTTAAGGGAACATGTAAGAAGCCTCTGTCGATTATTAACCTGGACAACTGCATACAACGGGAGGATGAGTCGGCCCACCATTGGGTTCGCCGGGTCTCAGCTATTATCCACTCATCGGATAGCATTGCGGCAGGCTCTGCTGTTCTGATTCTGGAGAAGAATTGTCACTTTACCCCCCTCAAGCAGAAGCTTGGGTGGCTTAAGCTTCACTGTAGTGACATGGGGGAGCTCATGGCGGCTCTCATCAAATATGCCGACTCTGACACTACCAAAGATCCTGGATCTGATGATGAAAAATCCAACAAGGGAAACAAGAGTGGTAATGGTAAGGGTCCGCAGCAGAACGCGACAGGGCGTAATGGTCACAACCAGGGTAATAGCGGTAAGCGCAGACAACCTGACGGCGGGTCAGATCTGGTAGCTAACACCAACACTGGATATAAAAACCAGCGCCATAATGGCAATGGTAAGCAGGCCTTTGGAGGGCCGAGGTTTAATCTTGAGGTGATGATGAACGAACCTTGCCCAAAACACAGTCTGCCCAATAAACCAGCGGCTCACGCTTGGAAGGATCGTTTCATCATGAGAGAGTGTAAGAATTCCAACTTCAGTTAGAATCATGGCAACAATAATGGCCCGCCTGGCGGGTCAGGATCCGGCTCACAGAGGCCCGATTTTGGTGGTGGCGGCTCAAATTCTGGGTATCAAGGACAGGGCAATTAGGGTAGTTATAACCAACAGTCTGGTCAGGGTAACCAGCAGCATCAGTCAGGATACTAGAGTAATCCAAAGCAACTTAACGGTGGCCAGTATCATGTTTTCACCACGAGTCTTTGCAAGAGAGATCAGAAGGTTCATAAGCGTGCGATCAGTGCAATAGAGCCGGCGGTACCTCAATACTTGCGATGGTCAGAGCAGCCAATCACATGGAGTCGAGAGGATCACCCGCCCCGGATTGACAATCCGGGTCAACTAGCGTTGGTGGTAGCCCCTCAGGTTGGGGGTTATAAATTCACTAAAGTGCTCATGGACGGTGGCAGTAGTATCAATATCCTTTATTATGATACTTTTCGCCGGATGAATTTAACTGATAAGGAGCTTAAGCCGTCCTCTACAGTTTTTCATGGTGTGGTCCCTGGTAAGTCGGCATATCCAGTAGGGAAGATTGCCTTGGAAGTGGCTTTTGGCGATGACTATGATTACAGAGCAGAGACATTATGGTTTGAAGTGGTTAAAATCAAGAGCCCTTACCATGCCTTGTTTGGATGGCCGGCTTACGCCAAGTTTATGGCGCGGCCTTGTTATGTCTATTTGCAGCTTAAAATGCCAGGGTGTAAGGGCATGATTACGGTCCATGGTAATCAAAGAATTGCATTGGAATGTGAAGAAGGAGATGCTGCCTATGATGAGTCAGCCTGTGCTACTGAGGAACTTAAGTTTTATAAGGATAATGTTAACCCGGCTGATATGACCCCTTTGAAGAAGCCCACCACAGAGCAAGACCCTCTGTTGAAGTTTAAGTTCGCTGATGATACTAAGCAGGTTGACTTTGTCCCTGGCGACTCATCTCAGCAGTTCACAATAGGGGCTAATATGGATCCTAAATAGGAAAGCGCACTCATCGAGTTCATCCGTGAGAATCGGGGCATCTTTGCATGGAAACCTTCTGACATGCCGGGCGTACCGAGAGAATTCGCTGAGCACACTCTTAATGTTGATCCTAAATTTAAGCCGGTCAAACAGTTCCTTCGTCGTTTCAATGAAGAGCGGCGTAAGGCTATTGGAGAAGAGGTGGCCCGGCTCTTGGCAGCTAGGTTCATCATTGAAGTCTTTCACCCTGAGTGGTTTGCTAACCTGGTGTTGGTACTTAAGAAAAATGGCACCTGGCATATGTGTGTTGATTACACTGATCTTAACAAGGCTTGTCCAGCTGATCCATTTGCTCTCCCTCGCATTGACCAGATTATTGATGCTATGGCGGGTTGTGAGAGTTTATGTTTCCTTGACGCTTATTCTAGTTATCATCAGATCAAAATGTCAGTTAAAGACCAAGAGAAGACGGCTTTCATCACACCTTTTGGAGCTTTCTGCTATGTCTCTATGCCTTTTGGGCTCAAGAGTGCCCAGGCGACTTATCAACACTGTGTTCAGAATTGCTTCCACAGTCAAATTGGGCCTAACATGCATGCTTATGTGGATGATATTGTGGTTAAATCCAGGAAAAAGGAGAAGCTCTTGGATGATCTAAGGGAAACTTTTGACAATCTCCGGGTCTATAAGATGATGCTTAACCCGGCCAAGTGTGTTTTTGGTGTACCTGTAGGCAAGCTCTTGGGTTTTCTGGTCTCAGAGAGAGGTATTGAAGCTAACCCGGAGAAAATTAAGGCTATTACTTCATTGGCTAAGCCGGCGTGTGTTAATGACGTCCAGCGCCTGGCAGGTCGTATTGCAGCCTTGAGCCGGTTCATAAGCCGCCTGGGCGAGAAGACGATTCCTTTATACCAGATGATGAGGAAAATAGATCATTTTGTCTGGAGTGACGCTGCTGATAAGGCATTTGAGGAGCTCAAAAAGCAATTAGCTGAGCCGCCCATCCTTGCGGCTCCCATTGAGAAAGAACCCTTGCTCCTATATGTGGCAGCTAACAATAAGGCTGTCAGTGTGGCAATTGTGGTGGAGCGCAAGGAGACGGGTAAGGAGTACCCAGTCCAGAGGCTGGCTTATTATGTCAGTGAGGTGTTGACTGAGTCCAAACAACGATAACCACATTGGCAGAAATTGGTATATGGAGTGTTCATGGTGAGTGGCAGGCTGAAACATTATTTTCTTGGTCATCCTATTACTGTGGTCAGCTCTGCCCCGTTAGGAGACATTATTCAAAACAGGGAGGCCACAGGCCGGGTTGCTAAGTGTGCCATAGAACTCGGACCTCATGGTTTGAAATATGTGCCAAGAACAGCTATCAAATCTCAGGCTCTGGTGGATTTCATCAATGACTAGACGGAGTTGCAGACACCCGAAGAGAGGCCTGATAACACATATTGAAAAATTAACTTTGATGGGTCCAGGCAGCTAGAAGGCTCGGGAGCTGGGGTTATATTGACCTCCCCAAGAGGTGACAAGTTTTGCTATGTTTTGAGGCTAATGTTTCCTTGTACTAACAATGCAGCTGAATATGAGGCTTTACTCAACGGCCTTCGCATGGCCAAAGAGATGAATTTGAGTCGGGTCAGGTGTTTTGGCGACTCAGACCTTGTGGCTCAGCAAGTTTCAGGGACATGGGATTCCAAAGACCCGCTCATGGCGGCTTATCGCCGGGCGGTTGATAATATTGCTGGTCATTTCAAGGGTTATCAGGTGGAGCACCTTGATCAAAGGAAGAATGAGGCGGCTGATGCCCTGAGCCGGCTGGGGTCCCAACGTAAGCTGGTACCCCCTAATGTGTTTCTTGATGTATTGCATAATGCTTTAGTCAAGGTACCATCAGAAGAGGATCTTGCTATCCCTGACCCGGAGGCACGGTTGGTGGCGGCTCTCCACGCTACTCCTGATTGGACACTTCCCTACTTGGCTTATATGACCTGGAGCGAGTTACCTGAGGATGAAACTTTGACAAGGCAGATAACCCGGTGGTCTAAGTCTATGACTATTGTCAATGGCGAGTTACACCGATGTAGCATAACAGGTGTGTTCCAGCGTTGTGTTTCTCCCGAAGAGGGCCATGAGATCTTGCATGGGATTCATGAAGGTGATTGTGGTCATCACGCCGGCTCAAAATATTTAGTCGCCAAAGCTTTTCGTCATGGGTTTTATTGGTTGACGGCTCATGCTGATGCAGAGGATATCGTCAGTAAATGTGATGGTTGTCAGAAGTTTTCTCGACGGGCTCATGTGCCGGCTCAAGAGTTAAGGATGATTCCAATTACTTAGCCGTTTGCAGTCTGGGGGCTTGATATGGTTGGACCTTTCAAGAGGTCTAAAGATAAGAAAACTCACCTCTTGGTGGCGGTTGACAAATTTACCAAGTGGGTTGAAGCAGAGCCGGTCAGCAAGTGTGATGCGGCGACTGCAGTTCAGTTTGTTAAAAAGCTGATATTTCGTTTTGGTTACCCTCATAGTATCATTACTGATAATGGCACTAATTTGTCTAAGGGAGCTATGAAGGAGTTCTGTCAACGAGAGCATATTCGTCTTGATGTTTCTTCTGTGGCTCATCCGCAGTCTAATGGTCAAGCTGAGAGGGCTAACCAAGAAATTTTAAGAGGTATAAAACCCCGGCTTATGCTCCTTTGAAGCGAACGCCGGGTTGTTGTGTTGAGGAGTTACCTTCAGTACTCTGGAGTATCAATACCACCCCCAACAGGTCAACAGGCTATACGCCTTTCTTCATGGTTTATGGGGCAGAGGCAGTTCTTCCAAGTGATATCCGTCATGACTCGCCTCGTGTGGCAGCTTATGTTGAAGCTGATAATGAAATAGCACGTCAAAACGCACTCGATGCTTTGGATGAGGATCATGACCTGGCGGCGGCTCGTTTGGCGATATACCAACAAGACCTGCACCGCTATCATAGCTGCAGAGTTAAGACTCGGGCGTTTCAAGAAGGCGACTTGGTGCTCCGGCTGATCCAAGATCAAACAGATATGCACAAGTTATCCCCACCTTGGGAAGGACCCTTTGTGGTCAGCAGGAACCTAAATAACGGGTCGTATTACCTCATTGATATACGAGAACACAAGGATTCACGCAAGTCGGAGGAGGAGACCCGCCGGCCCTGGAATATTGCTCATCTTCGGCCTTATTACACCTGAGCCACCCGCTCTCGTCTTTGTACATACATTTGTCAGTGTATATATATTTTATGATCAATATAATAAAGCCAGCATCCCTGAAAATTCAGGGCCTCTGGCATTTCATTTCTGTGTATCTGAGTCTTTATTATTTGGTCATAAGGTCACTTGGGGGCTTCCAACCCACCGGGTTTAGCTTTCATACCCTCTTGACCAGGCGTGGACGCCAAATTATGAGTTATCCTGCCTGTTTGCAACTTGCTACTCCACCAGGTGACCCGCCGAACTCTTAACAGTCAATATTTTTCAAGACCCTAACTCGTTAAGGTTAAAACGGCGGCTTGTGTCACGTGAGAGCCGGCTTACAGTGAGCTAGGATTAACTCAACGGATGTGCGGCCTTTGAAAGCACATGGCCCTATGAGCCAATTTTTTTGGTCGTGCTTTGGTAAGCCGGTGAGACAATCATTTGAGATTTTTTGAATTTTCTCTTTTGAATCGTTCGGATTTGTTTCTCTTAAAGATTTTTCTGTTAAGTGAATTTTGACAATCCGGGTTATAAAGCTCTGGTTGTATGACTCATGTTTGAGTATTTCAGGTTTGGTAACCCGCCCTGGCTATGGACTTTAAGTCGCTAGTATGCTTTGGTTTGAACAATTGAGGTTATGCGATTACAAATCTTTGGGTTGTCACCCGCACTGGATATTGATGTTTAAGCCGTCAGTATGATCCAAATCGACAGGTATGTTTTTCAATTGTTATATGAAAATTCATGGTTTGGTAACCCGCCCTAATTTTTTGACTCAGTCGACAATATATTTTGACTTGAGAGGCCTTGATTATAATGTCAATAATCACTTAGGCTATGTATATGTTTGGGTTGTCACCCGACCTGGTTTTTTATGTTAAGTCACCAGGGTATAGGTTTAACCTTTTTTGGTAGGACATGCAGAGCTTTACACACAAATAAGAGTACTGCTATGGCTCGTATGAATGATTAAGTTCAAGCCCATCATAAAAGATTAAAACTGGTGTTTCAAAAGTTAAATATCAACATGCATGAAGGCATGACATGGCGGATCATTGTTTCAACCTAGCCTATTACAAGGCAATCATGAGCCCACAAGTTTGAAGCAAAGTGTTTTCTGAAAGAGCACTCTTATACCCTGGCTTGAGAGCCGCCTGGTTCATCATTGGTTTCCTTCATGGCGAGTTGACGACTCCGGGTCATCCCGCGCCGGCTCTTCTTCCTCAGCCATCTGGAGGTCAGGCGACATCCAGTCGATGCCAGTGAAGGCCTCGAATATGGCTTCATCATTTATAATGGGAGCAGAGTCAAGGTCAGGGGCAAAGAGGTGCTTACGCCTGGCGGGAACAAGATTCATCACTTCATGGATGGGCGGCTTAATTTTGTTGTTCTGATCATCATAAGCCAGCGTGTAGTGCTTAAGATTCAGCTCTTCAATAAGCTTGCATGCCACGGGCCGCATCTCCCTCACACACTTGTTAAAGTCTTGTTCTTCGAAGGCTGACCCGTCATCTTTAAACTCGGGGCATCCGGTGGCTATCTCCTCCGGGTCAAGTTCTATTGCCCATGCTTTGGCTCGACCTAGAGTGACGATAGCTCCAGCTCGGGCGGCTGACAATCGGCACTCTTCAATTTGAGCTGGCGCTGTTGAGAACTGCTCTAGCACAGTCTTGAGAAGTGTTGGAGGTTTTCTTCCACCTGACAGGGCTACAAGACTGTGCAGAGTCCCAGTGTACAACTGCTCGGTCAATGAGTACACTGCCTTTAACTTTAGCAGCATACTTTCACCAAGACTGGCGCTTCTGGAGCCTGTTCAATTGAGGCATAAGAGTCGCCAGGCGGGTTAAAAACATTACATGTTATAAGTCGCCACCCGCCTGGCGAGTCAAATAAATACAGAAGATAATAAGGAGTTGGATATGAATCTTACCAAAGATGGCAGCTGTCATTTGGATAACGCGTTAGTTTAAGCTGGCTAACTCTTCAGTCACCGGCTTAAGTGCAGCTTCAGCATCTTCGGTTCTCTGCTGCAGGGCAGCCTTATCGGCCTCCTAGGTGGTTCTTTTGGTGTCAAAACTCGCCTTGGCCTTCTCAAATTCTTCTAATGAAGTCTTTAGCCGTGACTCGGCTTTGGCAGTTTCAGCCTGTTGAAGTTCAATGTTTTTCTTCAAGTCACTTAGCTGTGACTCTTTCATGGTCAACTCTTCCTGAAATATAGTATTAAAGCAATGGTTATTACACAATAAGCAACATCAATGTTACACAGATAGTTAAGTCCCGGAGCACATTGCAAGCAATATACTCGGCACTTGGGGGCTAATGTAGGTCATTTTCAATTCTTACGAAGACCCGGCTTATCTTATGAGATTAAGCCGGCCCTTGGGGGCTACATGTTTGATTATATTTCAGAGGTCATTGAAGACCCGGCTTATCTTATGAGATTAAGCCAGCCCTTGGGGGCTACATGTTTGATTCTATTTCAGAGGTCATTGAAGACCCGGCTTATCATTGTCAGACTAAGCCAGCCCTTGGGGGCTACATGTTTGATTTGGCTAAAAATTATTGAAGACCCGGTTCATCCTTGTTAGGATAAACCGGCCCTTGGGGGCTACATGAGTATATGCATATAAAAAGGAGGAAATGGGTCTAGTTTGTACGTCATATTTCTGCCTCATCAGATTGACCAGACCAGCCTCCATGTCACGACTTGTGTGCAGGCGTCTTAGGTAACCCGCGTGCAGCTCGCCTGCGCTAAAATCTGCATAGTTCTACAGATCCAGCTTTAATTTGCCCTTATCGCCGGTTGGTGGTTCTTCTTTAGCACTATGTTTGGCCAGAATAGTAGGATTCCCCGGCTCGGTATAGCGTGTGCCAGTGATGAGGACATCTTCTGTGGCCTTGTCAGAAGGAATTTCTTCAGTAAGTTTGGCAGGGCTGGGCGGTTTAGGACTTGGCGGGTCATGTGTGATGGCCGGGTTAACCTCAATATTCATTGGGTCAAAGGTTGTGGTATCAGCCTATGGCGGTGGGTCATTAACAAGGCCCTTAGGATTTTGAACTGAAGCTTTGGGGGCTTCAGTCGTCTGTGTTTCCGGTTCAGCAGCCTTGGGATCTTTTGAAGACCCGTCCACTTTCTGCTTTTTGCCTGCTTTGGCTATGCCCCTATAGCAAAGATACAAGAAATCATGAGCATGCATTGTTACAAGTCATTTATGCACAAAGTGATATACCTACCCTTGGGCAAACTTGACGACAGGCATTTGAGTTTCTGTAGAGTCGCCGGATGATGGAGAGGTTCCCTGATAGTTTGAGTCGAAAAGATTAAGAGGTTAGCGAAAAAGACCAGCCTTCGGAAGAGAAATTGTCGGGTTATGAGGCACCTCATTTCGAGGCTTGCGAGGAGCAGGAGTGTTGGGTAAGCCAGAGTTGAGGTCCTGAGAACCATCACTCCGGGTCATACGTCCGGAGTCATGCTGCTGCTTCTTCAAAAGAAAATTGGGGTCCAAATGAGCAATGGGATGAGAAAATCTTACTTTCTGGATGACCCGCTGGGTTTTCTTTCTTGGCAAAGGATTTGAGTCGGAGGAGATAGGTATTACCTCTGGTGCAGTTGACTGGCTTGTCTCCGCGTCATCCTGTGAAGAGTGGGCATCAATAAGTTGCATAAAAAGACGACCAAGGGAATCAGGTTCTAACTCCGAGTCATCCAGCTTGAGAAGGACTTCTGCTGTTTGTTTTTTAGACGACCCGGAGCATGGGTCTTGGCCTTAGGTTTTTTAACCGAGGCGGCGACTTGCGGTTTCCTGGTCTAGAAAGTGGAGTCAGCCTGCATAAGTGCAAAAACAGATTAAAACAAGGTATAACGTTGAAGTTAACTTATATTGAAACAGATAAAGGTAAACACTTACAGGTGGAGCTGGGTTCTGTTTAAAGAATGGTGGCAGGCCCACTTTGTTACAGTTCTCTTGAGACTCATCAAGCAGGGTTCTCATGGTCTTAAAGACCTCTTCGGCGGTGAAATTATCTGTTGTGAACCGTTGAGGGTCACTTGGTTCGCCAGAATATTCACACATTAAGCCGGGGCGGCGGCTTAAGGGGAGTATTTTCCAAGAGACACAGCACCGGGTTAAATCAACCCCAAGTAACCCATGAGCCAATAAGGCTTTAGCCCTGGAAAGGAATGGGAGAGCCACAGCATGCTCTTCTGGAATAATCTTGCTGGGCGGGTCAAAGTTCAGTGGAAGACGCTCAGCTCTAAACCTTGGCTAGGGGTTTTCTGTGGCTGGTGCGGTGTTTTTGCAGAAAAACCAGGTGGTTACCCATCCCTTGGGGTGACTAGGTAAGACAGTAGAGGGAAAGTTGTTGTCCCTCCGTCTCTGAAGTGAAATTCCACCTAATTCTTGACTCGGGCCGATTTTGCATTCACTCTGGCGGTTTATATAGAAGAACTTTTTGAAGAGGGGGACGATGGGTGCTTGATACGTCTCCAACGTATCTATAATTTTTGATTGTTCCATGCTATTATATTATCTGTTTTGGATGTTTTATATGCATTAATATGCTATTTTATATTATTTTTGGGACTAACCTATTAACCTAGGGCCCAGTGCCAGTTTCTGTTTTTTCCTTGTTTTTGAGCCTCGCAGAAAAGGAATACCAAACGGATTCCAAATGAAATAAAACTTCACGATGATTTTTCTTCGACCAGAAGACACCCAGGGGACTTGGAGTCCAGGTCAGAAGAGCCACGAGGCAATGACAAGGGTGGAGGGCACGCCCCCTACCTTGTGGGCCCCTCGGTGATCTCCTGACCTAGCTCTTCCTCCTATATATTCACATATATTCCAGAACCACCAGAGACATCCACGAAAACACTTTTCCACCGCCGCAACCTTCTGTTCCCGTGAGATCCCATCTTGGGGCCTTTTCCGGCATCCCGCCGGAGGGGGAATCGATCACGGAGGGCTTCTACATCAACTCCATTGCCCTTCCGATGATGCGTGAGTAGTTTACTTCAGACCTACGGGTCCATAGCTAGTAGCTAGATGGCTTCTTCTCTCTCTTTGATTCTCAATACAACGTTCTCCTTGATGTTCTTGGAGATCTATCCAATGTAATCTTCTTTTGCGGTGTGTTTGTCGAGATCCGATGAATTGTGGATTTATGATCAGCTTATCTATGAATATTATTTGAATCTTCTCTGAATTCTTTTATGCATGATTTAATATCTTTGTATTTCTCTTCGAATTATCGGTTTGGTTTGGCCAACTAGATTGGTTTTTCTTGCAATGGGAGAGGTGCTTAGCTTTGGGTTTAATCTTGCGTGATTTCACCCAGTGACAAAGTAGGGGTAGCAAGACACGTATTGCAGTGTTGCCATCGAGGATAAAAAGATGGGGTTTTCATCATATTGCTTGAGTTAATTCCTCTACATCATGTCATCTTACTTAAAGTGTTACTCCGTTCTTTATGAACTTAATACTCTAGATGCATGCTGGATAGCAGTCGATGTGTGGAGTAATAGTAGTAAATGCAGGCAGGAGTCGGTCTACTTGAAACGGACGTGATGCCTATATGCATAATCATTGCCTTGGATATCATCATAACTTTGCGCTTTTCTATCAATTGCTCGATAGTAATTTGTTCACCCACCGTATTATTTGCTTTCATGAGAGAAGCCTCTAGTGAAACCTATGGCCCCGGGGTCTATTTTCCATCATATTACTTTCCGATCTACTATTTTGCAATCTTTTATTTTTAGATCTATATACCAAAAAACACAAAAGTATCTTATCTTTTGTTTATCTATCTCTATCAGATCTCACCTTTGCAATTGACCATGAAGGGATTGACAACCCCTTTATCGCGTTGGGTGCAAGTGTTTGATGGTTTGTGCAGGTGTTGGTGATTTGTGCGTTCTTCTCCTACTGGATTGATACCTTGGTTCTTAATTGAGGGAAATACTTACCTCTACTATGCTGCATCACCCGTTCCTCTTCGAAAATATTTGCCTTTTCTCTCGCCGTTCTCTTGTTTGCCTAAATCCGTCTTTTTGTCTCTATGGCCGACTCTAAAAGGACTAAGGGTTTTCTCCCGAGTTTTAATGCTTTGGATAGCCCCTCTGTCCTTTCTAAGCTCATAAATAATGATGCTACGAAAAGACCTTCTGAGGTTGTTAAGAAAAATGTAAACAATTTTGATGGAGATAATCCCGAAATTTTTCGTTATTTGCTCGATGAATCTTTAAAGGATGCTTGGGATAGACTATTGAGGATTCAGGCTAGCCATGTGCCTCAATACCATATTAAGATATACTTGAGAAGTTTTTATGTTGGTTTGCCTATTTCTCTTAAACAAGCTTTGGATTCTATATTTGAAAACGTTTTTCTTGGAGGAGATGCCTTTGATACTTATGAAAAGATGAAAACCATATTTGGGCACTCCAAAGGTGAAAATATTGAATCAACTACTCTTATGTGCTTTTATCAAAATGAAATAATCAAAGAGATGAAGGCAAGTGTAGATGCAAATTTTCGAAGTGTGCTTTATCTTTCTTCTACTATTAATGGCCATGTGCTTTCACAAAATAGAAAGATAAATGCTCTGGACAAGAAATTCTCTCTTTACTACCAAAAGGGAGAAGATGATAATACCTAGATCTATGTGTTTTTATGCCTAGCTAAGGGCGTTAAACAATAGCGCTTGTTGGGAGGCAACCCAATTTTATTTTTGTTTTTACTTTATTGGTTCTGTTTTTCAATAAATTTTTCATCTAGCCTATGGTTAGATGTGTTTTGGTGTTTTAATTAGTATTTGTGCCATGTAAGACCTTTGGGTTGGCTTACGGTGATAGTTGATTTGATATTGCTGAAAAACAGAAACTTTTGCACCCAGTCATAGAATTTTAATAATTCATTGGAGCATTTACAAACCCTGAATTTTTTACACGAGATTGATATACCAATTTCCTATGTTTTCCTAATTGTTCAAAAAAATTGGAGTTACATAAGTATTAGAACAATTCGGATCTTCACAGACTGTTCTGTTTTTGACAGATTCTGTTTTCTTTGTATTGTTTGCTTATTTTGATGAATCTATGGTTAGTATCGGGGGGGGTGGGGGTATGAACCATGGAGAAGTTGGAATACAGTATATATTACACCAATATAAATAAATAATGAGTTCACAACAGTACCAAACATGGTGATTTCATTTTCTTGTACTATCGGATCTCACGAGTTTTCTATTGAGTTTTGTGTTGTGAAGTTTTCAAGTTTTGGGTAAAGATTTGATGGACTATGGAATAAGGAGTGGCAAGAGCCTAAGCTTGGGGATGCACAAGGCACCCCAAGGTAATATTCAAGGACAACCAAGAGCCTAAGCTTGGGGATGCCCCGGAAGGCATCCCCTCTTTCGTCTTCGTCTGTTGGTAAATTTACTTGAGGCTATATATTTATTCACCACTTGATATGTGTTTTGCTTGGAGCGTCTTGTATGATATGAGTATTTGATTTTTAGTTTGCCACAATCATCCTTGATGTACACACCTTTTGAGAGGGACACGCATGAATCATGATTTATTAGAATACTCTATGTGCTTCACTTATATCTTTTGAGCTAGGCAATTTTGCTCTAGTGCTTCACTTATATCTTTTTAGAGCACGGCGGTGGTTTTATTTTATAGAAATTATTGAACTCTCATGATTCACTTATATTATTTTGAGAGTCTTTCTAAACAGCATGGTAATTTGCTTTGGTTATAAATTTAGCCCTAATATGATAGGCATCCAAGAGGGATATAATAAAAACTTTCAAATAAAGTGCATTGAATAGTATGTGAAGTTTGATTCCTTATGATTGTTTTGAGATATAATGATGGTGATATTAGAGTCATGCTAGTGAGTAATTGTGGATTGTAGAAATACTTGTGTTAAAGTTTGTGATTCCCGTAGCATGCACGTATGGTGAACAGTTATGTGATGAAGTCGGAGCATGATTTATTTATTGATTGTCTTCCTTATGAGTGGCGGTGGGGAAGAGCGATGGTCTTTTCCTACCAATCTATCCCCCTAGGAGCATGCGCGTAGTACTTCGTTTCGATGACTAATATATTTTTGCAATAAGTATGTGAGTTCTTTATGACTAATGTTGAGTCCATGGATTATACGCACTCTCACCCTTCCACCATTTCTAGCCTCTCTAGTACCGCGCAACTTTCGCCGGTGCCATACACCTACCCCTTTACCTTCCTCAAAACAGCCACCATACCTACCTATTATGGCATTTCCATAGCCATTCCGAGATATATTGCCATGCAACTTTCCACCGTTCCGTTTTATTATGACACGTTCCATCATTGTCATATTGCTTTGCTTGATCATGTAGTTGACATAGTATTTATGCCAAAGCCACCGTTCATAATTTTTATACATGTCACTCTTGAGTCCTTGCACATCCCGGTACACCACCGGAGGCACTCATATAGAGTCATATTTTGTTCTATGTATCGAGTTGTAAGTAAATAAAAGTGTCATGATCTTCATTATTAGAGCATTGTCCCATGTGAGGAAAGGATGATGGAAGCTATGATTCCCTCACAAGTTGGGATGAGTCTCCGGACTTTACAAAAAATAAAAGAGGCCAATGAAGCCCACAAAAAAAAGAGGCCAAAGAAGCCCACCGAAAAAATGAGAGAAAAGAGAGAAGGGGCAATGTTACTATCCATTTTCCACACTTGTGCTTCAAAGTAGCACCATTATCTTCATGATAGAGAGTCTCCTATGTTGTCACTTTCATATACTAGTGGGAATTTTTCATTATAGAACTTGGCTTGTATATTCCAATGATGGGCTTCCTCAAATTGCCCTAGGTCTTCATGAGCAAGCAAGTTGGATGCACACCCACTTAGTTTCTTCATGAGCTTTCATAAACTTATAGCTCTAGTGCATCCGTTGCATGCCAATCCCTACTCACTCACATTGATATCTATTGATGGGCATATCCATAGCCCGTTGATACACCTAGTTGATGTGAGACTATCTCCTTCTTTTTGTCTTCTCCACAACCACCATATTCTATTCCACCTATAGTGCTATGTCCATGGCTCACGCTCATGTATTGCGTGAAAGTTGAAAGGTTTGAGAACATCAAAAGTATGAAAAAATTGCTTGGCTTGTCATCGGGGTTGTGCATGATTTGAATATTTTATGTGATGAAGATGGAGCATAGCCAGACTATATGATTTTGTAGGGATAACTTTCTTTGGCCATGTTATTTTGAGAAGACATGATTACTTTATTAGTATGCTTGAAGTATTATTGTTTTTATGTCAATATTAAACTTTTGTTTTGAATCTTATGGATCTGAACATTCATGCCACAATCAAGAAAATTACATGGATAAGTATGTTAGGTAGCATTCCACATCAAAAAATCTGTTTTTATCATTTACCTACTCGAGGACGAGCAGGAATTAAGCTTGGGGATGCTTGATACGTCTCCAATGTATCAATAATTTTTGATTGTTTGCTATTATATTATCTGTTTTGGATGTTTTATACGCATTAATATGTTATTTTATATTATTTTTGGGACTAACCTATTAACCTAGGGCCAGGGCCAGTTTCTGTTTTTTCCTTGTTTTTGAGCCTCGCAGAAAAGGAATACCAAACGGAGCCCAAATGGAATAAAACTTCACGATAATTTTTCTTGGACCAGAAGACACCCAGGGGACTTGGAGTCCAAGTCAGAAGAGCCACGAGGCAATGACAAGGGTGGAGGGCGCGCCCTGGGGGGGGCGCCCCCTACCTTGTGGGCCCCTCGGTGACCTCCTGACCTAGCTCTTCCTCCTATATATTCACATATATTCCAGAACCACCAGAGGCATCCACGAAAACACTTTTCCACCGCCGCAACCTTCTGTTCCCATGAGATCCCATCTTGGGGCCTTTTCCGGCATCCCGCCGGAGGGGGAATCGATCACGGAGGGCTTCTACATCAACTCCATTGCCCTTCCGATGATGCGTGAGTAGTTTACTTCAGACCAACGGGTCCATAGCTACTAGCTAGATGGCTTCTTCTCTCTCTTTGATTTTCAATACAACGTTCTCCTTGATGTTCTTGGAGATCTATCCCATGTAATCTTCTTTTGCGGTGTGTTTGTCGAGATCCGATGAATTGTGGATTTATGATCAGCTTATCTATGAATATTATTTGAATCTTCTCTGAATTCTTTTATGCATGATTTAATATCTTTGTATTTCTCTTCGAATTATCGGTTTGGTTTGGCCAACTAGATTGGTTTTTCTTGCAATGGGAGAGGTGCTTAGCTTTTGGTTCAATCTTGCTTGATTTCACCCAGTGACAAAGTAGGGATAGCGAGACACGTATTGCATTGTTGCCATCGAGGATAAAAAGATGGGTTTTTCATCATATTGCTTGAGTTAATTCCTCTACATCATGTCATCTTACTTAAAGCGTTACTCCGTTCTTTATGAACTTAATACTCTAGATGCATGCTGGATAGCAGTCGATGTGTGGAGTAATAGTAGTAGATGCAGGCAGGAGTCGGTCTACTTGACACGGACATGATGCCTATATGCATAATCATTGCCTTGGGTATCGTCATAACTTTGCGCTTTTCTATCAATTGCTCGATAGTAATTTGTTCACCCACCGTATTATTTGCCTTCATGAGAGAAGCCTCTAGTGAAACCAATGGCCCTCGGGTCTATTTTCCATCATATTACTTTCTGATCTACTATTTTGCAATCTTTTATTTTCAGATCTATATACCAAAAAACCCAAAAATATCTTATCTTTTGTTTATCTATCTCTATCAGATCTCACCTTTGCAATTGACCGTGAAGGGATTGACAACCCCCTTATCGCGTTGGGTGCAAGTGTTTGATTGTTTGTGCAGGTGTTGGTGATTTGTGCGTTCTTCTCCTACTGGATTGATACCTTGGTTCTTAACTGAGGGAAATACTTACCTCTACTGTGCTGCATCACCCTTTCCTCTTCAAGGGAAAAACCAACGCAAGCTCAAGAAGTAGCAGGAAGAATTTCTGGCGCCGTTGCCGGGGAGATCTACGCCAAGTCAAGACATACCAAGTACCCATCATAAACTCTCATCTCTTGCATTACATTATTCGCCATTTGCCTCTCGTTTTCCTCTCCCCCACTTCTAAAACAATTTTCAAAAATATTTGCCTTTTCTCTCGCTGTTCTCTTGTTTGCCTAAATCTGTCTTTCTGTTGCTATGGCCGACTCTAAAAGGACTAAGGGTTTTCTCCCGAGTTTTAATGCCTTGGATAGCCCCTCTGTCCTTTCTAAGCTCATAAATAATGATGCTACGGAAAGACCTTCTGAGGTTGTTAAGGAAAATGTAAACAATTTTGATGGAGATAATCCCGGAATTTTTTGTTATTTGCTCGATGAATCTTTAAAGGATGCTTGGGATAGACTATTGAGGATTCAGGCTAGCCATGTGCCTCAATACCATATTAAGATATACTTGAGAAGTTTTTATGTTGGTTTGCCTATTTCTCTTAAACAAGCTTTGGATTCTATATTTGGAAACGTTTTTCTTGGAGGATATGCCTTTGATACTTATGAAAAGATGAAAACCATATTTGGGCACTCCAAAGGTGAAAATATTGAATCAACTACTCTTATGTGCTTTTATCAAAATGAAATAATCAAAGAGATGAAGGCTAGTGTAGATGCAAATTTTTGAAGTGTGCTTAATCTTTCTTCTACTATTAATGGCCATGTGCTTTCACAAAATAGAAAGATAAATGCTCTGGACAAGAAATTCTCTCTTTGCTACCAAAAGGGAGAAGATGATAATACCTAGATCTATGTGTTTTTATGCCTAGCTAAGGGCGTTAAACAATAGCGCTTGTTGGGAGGCACCCCAATTTTATTTTTGTTTTTACTTTATTGGTTCTGTTTTTCAATAAATTTTTCATCTAGCCTTTAGTTAGATGTGTTTTGGTGTTTTAATTAGTGTTTTTGCCAAGTAAGACCTTTGGGATGGCTTACGGTAATAGTTGATTTGATCTTGCTGAAAAACAGAAACTTTTGCATCCAGTCACAGGATTTTAATAATTCACTGGAGCATTGAAAAACCCTGAATTGTTTACACGAGGTTTATATACAAATTTTCTCTGTTTTCCTAATTGTTCAGAATTTTTGGAGTTAAATAAGTATTATAACAATTCGAATCTTTGCAGACTGTTCTGTTTTTGACAGATTCTGTTTTCTTTGAGTTGTTTGCTTATTTTGATGAATCTATGGTTAGTATGGGGGGTATGAACCATGGAGAAGTTGGAATACAGTAGAAATTACACCAATATAAATAAATAATGAGTTCACAACAGTACCAAAAGTGGTGATTTCATTTTCTTGTACTGACGGATCTCACGAGTTTTCTGTTGAGTTTTGTGTTGTGAAGTTTTCAAGTTTTGGGAAAAGATTTGATGGACTATGGAATAAGGAGTGGCAAGAGCCTAAGCTTGGGGATGCCCAAGGCACCCCAAGGTAATATTCAAGGACAACCAAGATCCTAAGCTTGGGGATGCCCCAGAAGGCATCCCCTCTTTTGTCTTCGTCTGTCGGTAAATTTACTTGAGGCTATATATTTATTCACCACATGATATGTGTTTTGCTTTGGAGCGTCTTGTATGATATGAGTCTTTGATTTTTAGTTTGCCATAATCATCCTTGATGTACACACCTTTTGAGAGGGACACACATGAATCGTGATTTATTATAATACTCTATGTGCTTCACTTATATCTTTTGAGCTAGGCAATTTTGCTCTAGTGCTTCACTTATATCTTTTTAGAGCACGGCAGTGGTTTTATTTTATATAAATTATTGAACTCTCATGATTCACTTATATTATTTTGAGAGTCTTTCTAAACAGCATGGTAATTTGCTTTGGTTATAAATTTAGTCCTAATATGATAGGCATCCAAGAGGGATATAATAAAAACTTTCATATAAAGTGCATTGAATAGTATGTGAAGTTTGATTCCTTATGATTGTTTTGAGATATAAAAATGGTGATATTAGAGTCATACTAGTGAGTAATTGTGGATTGTAGAAATACTTGTGTTAAATTTTGTGATTCCTGTAGCATGCACGTATGGTGAACCGTTATGTGATGAAGTCGGAGCATGATTTATTTATTGATTGTCTTCCTTATGAGTGGCGGTCGGGGACGAGCGATGGTCTTTTCCTACCAATCTATCCCCCTAGGAGCATGCGCGTAGTACTTCATTTCGATGACTAATATATTTTTGCAATAAGTATGTGACTTCTTTATGACTAATGTTGAGTCCATGGATTATACGCACTCTCACCCTTCCACCATTACTAGCCTCTCTAGTACCGCGCAACTTTCGCCTGTGCCATACACCTACCCCTTTACCTTCCTCAAAACAGCCACCATACCTACCTATTATGGCATTTCCATAGCCATTCCGAGATATATTGCCATGCAACTTTCCACCGTTCCGTTTTATTATGACACGTTCCATCATTGTCATATTGCTTTGCATGATCATGTAGTTGACATAGTATTTGTGGCTAAGCCACCGTTCACAATTTTTATACATGTCACTCTTGAGTCCTTGCACATCCCGGTACACCGCCGGAGGCACTCATATAGAGTCATATTTTTTTTCTAAGTATCGATTTGTAATTCTTAAGTTGTAAGTAAATAAAATTGTGATGATCTTCATTATTAGTGCATTGTCCCATGTGAGGAAAGGATGATGGAAGCTATGATTCCCTCACAAGTTGGGATGAGTCTCCGGACTTTACAAAAAATAAAAGAGGCCAACGAAGCCTACAAAAAAAAGAGGCCAAAGAAGCCCGCCAAAAAAATGAGAGAAAAGAGAGAAGGGGCAATGTTACTATCCATTTTCCACACTTGTGCTTCAAAGTAGCACCATGATCTTCATGATAGAGAGTCTCCTATGTTGTCACTTTCATATACTAGTGGGAATTTTTCATTATAGAACTTGGCTTGTATATTCCAATGATGGGCTTCCTCAAATTGCCCTAGGTCTTCATGAGCAAGCAAGTTGGATGCACACCCACTTAGTTTCTTTATGAGCTTTCATAAACTTATAGCTCTAGTGCATCCGTTGCATGGCAATCCCTACTCACTCACATTGATATCTATTGATGGGCATCTCCATAGCCCGTTGATACGCCTAGTTGATGTGAGACTATCTCCTTCTTTTTGTCTTCTCCACAACCACCATATTCTATTCCACCTATAGTGCTATGTCCATGGCTCACGCTTATGTATTGCGTGAAAGTTGAAAGGTTTGAGAACATCAAAAGTATGAAACAATTGCTTGGCTTGTCATCGGGGTTGTGCATGATTTGAATATTTTATGTGATGAAGATGGAGCATAGCGAGACTATATGATTTTATAGGGATAACTTTCTTTGGCCATGTTATTTTGAGAAGACATGATTACTTTATTAGTATGCTTGAAGTATTATTGTTTTTATGTCAATATTAAACTTTTGTTTTGAATCTTATGGATATGAACATTCATGCCACAATCAAGAAAATTACATGGATAAGTATGTTAGGTAGCATTCCACATCAAAAAATCTGTTTTTATCATTTACCTACTCGAGGACGAGCAGGAATTAAGCTTGGGGATGCTTGATACGTCTCCAACGTATCTATAATTTTTGATTGTTCCTTGCTATTATATTATCTGTTTTGGATGTTTTATATGCATTAATATGCTATTTTATATTATTTTTGGGATTAACCTAATAACCTAGGGCCCAGTGCCAGTTTCTGTTTTTTTCCTTGTTTTTGAGCCTCGCAGAAAAGGAATACCGAACGGAGTCCAAACGGAATAAAACTTCACGATAATTTTTCTTGGACCAGAAGACACCCAGGGGACTTGGAGTCCAAGTCAGAAAAGCCACGAGGCGGCGACAAGGGTGGAGGGCGCGCCCTAGGGAGGGGCCCTACCTTGTGGGCCCCTCGGTGACCTCCTGACCTAGCTCTTCCTCCTATATATTCACATATATTCCAGAACCACCAGAGGCATCCAAGAAAACACTTTTCCACCACCGCAACCTTCTGTTCCCATGAGATCCCATCTTGGGGCCTTTTCCAACATCCCGCCGGAGGGGGAATCGATCACAGAGGGCTTCTACATCAACTCCATTGCCCTTCCGATGATGCGTGAGTAGTTTACTTCAGACCTACGGGTCCATAGCTAGTAGCTAGATGGCTTCTTCTCTCTCTTTGATTCTCAATACAATGTTCTCCTTGATGTTCTTGGAGATCTATCCGATGTAATCTTCTTTTGCGGTGTGTTTGTCGAGATCTAATGAATTGTGGATTTATGATCAGCTTATCTATGAATATTATTTGAATCTTCTCTGAATTCTTTTATGCATGATTTAATATATTTGTATTTCTCTTTGAATTATCGGTTTGGTTTGGCCAACTAGATTGGTTTTTCTTGCAATGGGAGAGGTGCTTAGCTTTGGGTTCAATCTTGCGTGATTTCACCCAGTGACAAAGTAGGGGTAGCGAGACACGTATTGCATTGTTGCCATCGAGGATAAAAAGATGCGGTTTTCATCATATTGCTTGAGTTAATTCCTCTACATCATGTCATCTTACTTAAAGCGTTACTCCGTTCTTTATGAACTTAATACTCTAGATGCATGTTGGATAGCGGTCGATGTGTGGAGTAATAGTAGTAGATGCAGGCAGGAGTCGGTCTACTTGACACGGACGTGATGCCTATATGCATAATCATTGCCTTGGATATCGTCATAACTTTGCGCTTTTCTATCAATTGCTTGATAGTAATTTGTTCACCCACCGTATTATTTGCCTTCATGAGAGAAGCCTCTAGTGAAACCTATGGCCCCCGGGTCTATTTTCCATCATATTACTTTCCGATCTACTATATTGCAATCTTTTATTTTCAGATCTATATACCAAAAAACCCAAAAGTATCTTATCTTTTGTTTATCTATCTCTATTAGATCTCACCTTTGCAATTGACCGTGAAGGGATTGACAACCCCTTTATCGCATTGGGTGCAAGTGTTTGATTATTTGTGCAGGTGTTGGTGATTTTTGCGTTCTTCTCCTACTGGATTGATACCTTGGTTCTTAACTGAGGGAAATACTTACCTCTACTGTGCTGCATCACCCTTTCCTCTTCAAGGGAAAAACCAATGCAAGCTCAAGAAGTAGCAGTGCTGTCTGAAGATAAACCTCGCAGAAGATTTGGAAGTGGCAAATATTGGACACCGAGTTTGGCCCTATATCTTGAGCGTGCAGATTGAAGTAATGAAGGAGGTCTCGGAAGAACCTAGACCCGGGTGGAGTAAACCCTCTGAGTATGTGATGAGTAAAGACTACAATTTCCTCTTCAGCAGGGGTAGGAATTACTTCTCCATTACTGGCCCGCCATCCGATCTCCTGTTGGCTCGCCAATAGGCCTTGGCCTACGAAATCATCAAGGATCTGCTTGGTAACCAAGGACCATTCCCAGTTGACGATAGTCATTTTTTGGCAGTTGAAAAAATTATGTCCTGGAAGTATAAAGTGGAGAGTTGATGTTATGCTATTGATTACTGGTGAAGATGACAGTTTAAATGACTACAAATTAACTATGGATACATGACGGGTCAGGGTTATAAGTACATCACAAGCCGTTTTTGTGTTGAAGGGCGGGTCAACTACAACTAAGAGATACCTTAATTTTAAGGTGTGATTATCAAGTTATGAGCAGCATATTGATGAGTCAAATTGCAGAAACATGTTCGGAGCTCCAGGCGGATTACATGTCACAGATAAGTCGGTTAAAAGACTGGCGGGTTATGACATTATTATTTAAGGTGCCTGAATTGCATTGGCAGGGCGGTCCTATACGAATCTGAGATTGACGAAATTCTGCTAAGTATGAGAAAAACAAGTTTCACAATTTTTGCCCATAATTTTGGATCTACTACAGCTCTGAAAAATAAAAAAAAATGGCTAAACCTAAAGCATGGCAGTGGAAGAACTAGAGACCTAATCATTTGGTTGGTTAAGGAGATGGGATCTATACAGGATATGAAGGAAGGGATAAAAGCTACCGCCGTACTACCTCTGTTTTGGTTTTTGGGGCAAATTATACGTTCTCAAGTAGTAGATGGTTGGATTGATCTAAAGAACTCCGACGAACCCTATGAACAAGATTGATCTAATTTTGATCTGAGAAAGGGGAGAAAGAGTACCTGGAAGTGTTGGTGAAGAGCGGGAGTGCGCCACCGTGCTCTGGTCCCATCAGGTTGATGCAGCGGCCTGGATGGAGTTGTTCACGACGGTCGACTGGGGCGGCAGAGCTCTGGCAGCGGTGGTTGACTCTTGTAAGCCCCGGGGCCTTGACCTGTGTATATAAAGGTGAGACCCGGCGGCAGGTTAACTCAAGAAACAACTGATCGATAGCTAGGTCAAGCGTAATCGCTCCCTTGTAATCGAAACTCAAGCAATACAACTAGAAGCAGGATGTAGGCTTTTACCTCATTGTGAGGGGCCGAACCTGGGTAAATTCTTGTGTCCTTTGTCCCGCTCAACCCCTTTGAGCTAACCTACGTTGCGATGGCTCCACACCTAAGTCCTTTCACAAGGGCATCTGCCGTGTTAAATCCATGACAGTGAGGCTGCCGTCGCCGAAAAATAACAGGAGGTGCGGGTGGGTAGAGGGATGGCCTGGCTAGCAGTGGGAGTAGGGTGGGCCGGTGAGGCCTGCGCGGCAGCACAACCGACCATGGAAGAAGGGAGCAGGCAGTCCCACCGGCGCTGGTTTGGGAGGCTGGAGCAGGAAGATCAGAGATTGAAGAAGCACGACGGTGGTTGGATGGACATCCAACAGTCACTGCTCTGTGTTGACTAAGTTGACAAAGCCTTGCGTATGCGTCAAAAAAAATTAGGACAGCGTTATCGTCAACCTAGTAGGCCCACAAGTCAGCCTCCAAATATGTGGAAAACAACATACAGCCCATTTGCCAATATTTTTAATAATTTACAGCCCATTTGCTAATTCTTAAGGATATTTTGAAGCCCATATTCTTTTTGGTAGCATTACAAACCATATTCTGGCCACTGCTAAAAAATTCAACAAAATTTTGCATATTTTGGTGGGGTCCAAACTCTTTTAATCACGAAATTTCGAGTCACATTAAAATAATTATAAAAATAATTTTATTTGAAATTAAAATACAACAAAATTTTCCCCGCAAAAAAAACAATGAAATTTAAATCTTGAAATCCTGAAAAAACAAAATTTGAATCTAGTTGCCGGTTTTCTGTGTTTTTAAAATTTACAGCCCATTTCTTACTACTTATAGCCCATTTTCCGGGGAAGCCGAATACATCCCACCTCATCTTTAAAGATTTGCAGCCCCGCAGGGCTGATAAAAGCAAGTAGGCCTAAGTTGGGTATTGTCCAAAACAAAGTAGAACTGGGCTAGCCATTTTCAAAAAGAAAAAAGATATCAACTAGGCTCGTCATGTGCTTAAATAAAAGCCTGGGCTCTGTCTCTACAACTGGGCGAGCAGCTGGGTCCCTATTGTTACAATATTTCTCTCTTTAATAAAGGAAATGGCAAGCCATTTGCCTTGTTTCAAAGAAAATATGACAGTCACAGCCAAGTTGAAAAGGGCAACAACATCCAACTCAAGCTTACAAACGGTATGAAAGGCCAAGGATTAATTGTTCATGAAATTTAGACAAAACCCAAATTGAACATGGCAATAACATCTAACCCAACCACTGTTTTTGGCAGTCACAAACAAATGGATTGGTCTGATCCATAAAATCAACATCATGTGCGAAATTTTTTACTGGAACATGACCACAAGTTGTTGTAAATAGAAGTCGAACACGTTCAGAAGCCCATTTGTCCACCTGAAACTTCTTTTTTTGCTGTTCAACATATCCGTCCGTGAGAAATTTCTTGTTGAAAAACTTAAGCCTCATTGAGGGAGTCATGGACTAAGGGGCCCTTGGGGCGACGGCCCATTGCACATGGGCCGGACTGGTGGAGCCGTATAGTGACAGGAGATCTATGAAGTCGTGGTGTGCCCTCCAAGTCAAGAAGGCGCAGGATCTCTTTAAACCCTTGTTGTAATCTATCTTCGGTAACCCTAACCCTATTGGTGTCTATATAAACCGAGGGTTTTTAGTCTTAGGGCTAGAGCTACATTCATCACCTCATCGCCTTAGGGTTTAGCTCATACTGATCTCGAGGTAGATCTACTCTGTAAACCATATTACACATCCAATATAATCAAGCAGGACGTAGGGTATTACCTCTTCGAGAGGGCCCGAACCTGGGTAAACGTTGTGTTCCCTGTCCTTTGTTCCCCATTGATCCTAGATCCACAGCTCGGTACCCCCTACCCCGAGGTCTGCCGATTTGGACACCGACATTGGTGCTTTCATTGAGAGTTCCGCTGTGGGATCGCCAGAAGGATCGATGGCTCGCCTGACCATAGGAGAAGGCATCGGATCCGGGGACTTCTTCATCCCCGGCCAACTCTTCACGTTTGGCAGCATCGCGCTGCACGCTGACCCAACTGGTCGTCTGAGTCAGATCGACGCCTTTGCCCCCGGACACCGAATTCGATTCGGTAGTCTGGAATATGTTGCGGACACGCGGGGCGATCTGGTTTTCATCGGATTCACTTCCCCGTCCCGCACATTTGCCACGTCCGCTCTGGAGTCCCTTTCCGATCCAATCAGTGGATCGTCCTCAATAGCTTCGAGCCAGGAGAGCTCCGCTTCAAGTCGGGGCCAGACTCCACCTCCGTCCGGACACATCATATCCTCGACCTCCGAAGTAGAAGCAGGAGGCAGAGGCCAAGAGTCAATCTCGGATGAACCTTCCTTTCACAACGCTCGCCTGGCCTTGAGCCCTTACGACAAAGAGGCAGCCAACGGTCAGGGGTCACCCCCAGCACAAAGTAGCTCTATCTCGAACCCTGATGGGGAAACCACAAACGAGGACCAAAGCCCGCCCCTGACCTACCATGACGGCCCGGACCCCTTCAAGGATAGCTCCGCATACCGAGCGCAACACGGTTAGCGAAAACCAAGGACCAGCCAGGGCATTGATCGCCCCCCACTCCGTTACACCGGAATCTGGCCCAGAACCCTCAAGTTCGGCGACCCTCGCAATGATAAACGAGGTGCTAGACCGAATTCAGAACATGACCATCCAGGAGGATCTGCCCTCCGTCTTCAATCATCAACCCTTCGAGGCGTACTGTCGGTGCAACAGACCCTGGGTCCATTGCACGGACTGTGCACAGGCCAGAGACAAGATTACAAGACCAAGATCAGACCAAGCAAGGAGGATCAATTCCTTTGAAGGATCCAAGAGCAAGTCGAGAAGGCCAAGGCGAGCCAGGGGAACGAGGCATCGCTAAGGGAAGGGCCTACCTTGCCGGGCAGGCGAGCCTGGCAGGGTTGGGTTTTGCCCCGGAAGCAAGCTCCCAGATCATCCCGGCAGGCCTGCCAGGGCTGGCGGAGGCAAGCCACTCCACCGCTCCACCTCACAAGCGACGCAAGTTAGTAATCGAAGCGGTGTCAAGCTCCAAGGTGACTAAGTGGCTGCTTTCTGCCACATGGCAGCCACTTCCTACAGCAAACACCACCATATGACACCCGTCCTGAGACGTGTCAAGCAAGCAGGCGTGAAGCTGGCAAAACAGCCCGGCAGCGCTTGCCGGGCGAGCTGTGATGTGACACAGAGCGGCGCATTTAATGCGCTCTATCAGCCTGCAGAGTTTGATATGATAGCACTATTAGCTATCTAATCAGTACGCAAAGACTGATTTGCCACTGTGGTGACCCCTTTATCTATAAAAAGAGGCCCATGGCGACCGTAGAAAGGGTTGGATCCTCGCATATCCATACGCGCGTAGCCACTCTCGCCCCCAGAGCAACCTTGTCGGGCGAGTGTGCTACGTTCCACCACCATTATCCACCATCAATCCACCAAAGCAGGAGTAGGGTTTTACGCCTCGCGGCGGCCCGAACCTGGGTAAAACTGCCCGCGTGATCTCTGTCGTGTTGCACGACGCTTCTCCGCTCTTTGTGCAACGTGTCCATCCCCCCGCCGAACCAAAAGGGGCTGATGGCCCCACAGGTGGCCGTGGTTTCGCACGACATCTTTGGCGCGCCAGGTAGGGGGATCACTTGCACGAAACCGATAGCGTACGCTGCGCGTCATCTTCATCGACATTTTCATCATCGATGGCGTCATCGACTATGGCGCCCAAGAGGAAGCCCGGAGCTTTAAATCACCCGTCCACCTCGAAGGCTCCGCCGCCTGCGACCGCCGACGTCACGAGGAATGCAGGGACTTGCGAGGGTGTGGATGCTGCGGGGGACGTGGTTGGCGCAGGCGACACCGTCGCCAACTCTCCCACGGCCGAAGCAGGAACGGGAGGTACCAGGGAAGGACAGCATCAGCAACATCCCGACGGCCATGCTCCACGAGGTACGGATGGAGGGATCATTCCGCCAGAACTCCTTCTCCTCGCCAACGGGCACAGCCGCAGTGGTGATGCTCGCTCTGGGGCGATCGCAACCCTTCGGCCGCCCCCGCTGCGGGTGCGACCGCAGGGCACGCGCCACCCCCGGGGCGGGCTGACCCAGCTACTATGCCCAATGGAGTCGCTGGCCCTCCGGCGCCTCCGCCGCGTCACCATGCCGTCCAAACGGCTGGTTCACAGCAGCAAGGGCACGGCGCAGTCGCCACCGGCAATGTCAGGAGCCGAGCGACGCTAAGATCTACATCGTCATCACCTATGCCAAGCATTGCCTCCGAAGCCATGGCGTAGGCCCAACTGCTGCTGAGATTTCCACCGGCGGCAGACCAGATGTATGAGTGGCGAGCCACCATCCCAAGGTTGATTGGTTTTGCCGAGGCGGAAGGATCACAGCGGGCCGGACCGCCACGGCCTTCCCAGGCAGCAACGACGGCTCGTGTGGCTGGTCGTGCGGGAGGGGCCACCCTCACGATGCAATCCCCACCACGGCAAGCCGCCCGGCAGCTGCAAGTCCAAGCGCCCGATGACGTCTCGATGGCCTCGTCAGATCCTCGAGCGCGTCAAGGCCGATAGCGTGCCCCGGAGGGCAGGCGAAGGGAAGGCGCGCGCTTCATCGACGAGCGGCGCCGTGACAACCCCCGCTAGACCAATGGGTGCGATGGCCCCGACATCAACGAGCCCGCGCTCGAAGATGGCGCGTGCCTACCTTTCGAGGTTGGGTGCCCTGCCTTCACCCGTGAGCTGCGACAAGTCCGTTGGCCATCCACTCGAACGTTCAAGCCAGAGATACCCGAGAAGTATGATGGGAGACTAAACCCGGCAGAGTTCTTGAGCATCTACACCATCGTTGTTCAAGCTGTCGGGGTAAGAGATGAGAAGGTGTTCGCCAACTACTTCCCTTTGGCCCTCAAGTCAAATGTGAGGTCTTGGCTGATGCACCTACCGGAGAACTCCATTTCGACCTGGGCTGACCTGTGCCACGAGTTCATTGGTGCCTTCACGGGTGGCCATCAAGAACCAGGGTGGCCCAGCGACTTGCAGCTTCTCCGGCAGAAAGAAGGAGAATCTTTGCGGAAGTACTTGCAGAGATTCAGTCGAGTCCACAGAAATATCCCAGATATCCACCCAGCTGCCGTGATAGCTGCCTTCCAATCCAATGTGCGCAACCGCAGGATACATTCCAAGATGAACGTTCGGTTGCCCAAGACTGTGAAGGAGCTCTACACTTTGGTGGACAAGTGTGCTCGGGTGGAGGAGGGGAGGAAACTTCCTGGAGAGGTAGATTGCGTCGACATCGACTCAGAAGATGACGACGAAACCATCAGTAAGAAGAAGAACAAAAGCACAACAAGAAGCGCAAGGATAAGACAGTGATGGCTGTTGAGGGATCAGGCACGCCTAGTACCAGCAAGAAGGCCAAGGTTGAAGCCCCCGGCAAGGAGGCTACCGCATGCGCTGACTGCCGAGAGGCGGCGACTGCCGAGAAAGCTGTGAAAGGTGATGGCCCGTACTGTAAGATTCATCAGACCAAGGGCCATGATCTCCAGGAGTGTTATCAAGTTGAGCAGCTCGTCAAGAGACAGAAGGCTGGGTATGAGAAGCGTGATAAGGAAAAAGGTCAGAATGGCACTGGCGGGAAGGGTCGGGGTGGTGAAGCAAATCGCCTCGGCAAGGCTCCTCGGAACCAAGGGAAACCCGCCAAGGGCTGAGAGAAGGAGGATTGCAGTAATGAGAGTGATGGAGGGAATGAAGAGGAAACCAGCGAGCAGGAATTCCAGAAGGCCACTGATGCCCTGTGCATTGAAGGGGGTGCATCTTTGCACACCTCTCACCGCCAACTTAAAAAGTGGGCACGTGAAGTCAATGCCATGGAGCTAGCAGCAGATTCTCGGAAGCCGCTCAAGTGGTCACGCACGCCCGTCATCTTTGATGAAGATGACCACCCTAACCGCATCACTGCGGTAGGGTGCTTGCCGTTGTTCGTGTCACCAACAATTCGCAACCTCAAGGTCACAAAGATGCTGGTTGACGGCGGGGCTGGGTTGAATCTGATTTCCCCAAAGGTTATCAGCAAACTCCAGATAGCAGAGGAAGAACTTAAGCCCACGGGCATGTTTCAAGGAGTCAATCCTGGCAGGAGCCGTCCTAAGGGAAAGGTTACATTGCCAATGACATTTGGAGAGGAGTTGAACTTCAGGACTGAGAAAGTTGTGTTTGATGTGGTTGACCTCCCTCTGCCATACAACGGGATCCTTGGGCACCCCGCCCTGGCCAAATTCATGGCAGCATCCCGCTATGCCTACAACACCTTGAAGACGCCAGGGCCGATGGGCGTCATTTCCGTTCCTTCGGACAAGAAAGACGCAATCATTTGCGTGGATAAGATGTACCAGGACGCAGTCGCGGCAGAGGTCACGGAAGCCACAGTTCCTACCAAGGAGAAGCATAACAAGGCACTGGCAAGGAATCTGGGAAGCGTACCTCTGTGGAATGTGCCTCGCCCGTTGATGATACACCAGAGAGTTCCAATAGCAAGAGATCCAAGGCTACTCCACCCCAAGTGAAAAAGGTCATGGCAGGGCTGTCTGGCGCTGATGGTACTTTCACTATTAGCGCCACCCTTGATGAGAAATAGGAAAGCACACTCATTGCCTTCCTACGGGCGAATATCGATGTGTTTGCCTGGCAACCATCTGATATCCCCGGTGTTCCCAGGGAGGTAATCGAGCACCACCTTGCTGTCTGCCCACATGCCCGGCCCGTCAAGCAGAAGGTTCAGAAGCAGGCCTTGGAACGGCAGCAGTTCATTGCCGAGGAAATCAAGAAACTTGAAGCAGCTGGTTTGGTCAGAGGAGTACTGCATCCAACATTGTTAGCAAACCCAGTGGTTGTGTGCAAGGCTAATGGAAAATGGAGGCTTTGCATAGATTTTACGGATCTAAACAAGGCATGCCCAAAGGACCCATTTCCCTTGTCGCGCATCAACCAGATCGTGGATTCTACTTTAGGATGTGAGTTGCTCTCTTTTTTGGATGCATACTCTGGATACCATCAGATTTTTATGTCCAAGGAAGACGAAGAAAAGACCTCATTCATCACCCCATGCGGCACATACTGCTTTGTGTGCATGCCTTTTGGGTTGAAGAGTGCCGGGTCCACTTTTGCAATAGCAGTCCAGATTGGCTTTGAACCACAGTTGCACAGGAACATTGAAGCCTATATGGATGATATTGTAGTCAAGACCAAGGACAGATCAACCCTCATTCAGGATTTAGAAGAGACATTTGCTAATCTGCGCAAGATCAACTTGAAGCTGAATCCGGAGAAGTGTGTGTTTGGTGTTCCCTCCAGCAAGCTACTTGGTTTCTTTGTGTCCCACCGGGGGATAGAGGCCAACCCCGATAAGATCAAGGCTATTGAGCAGATACAGGCACCCAAGACAGGTAAGGATGTGAGGCGTTTGACAGGATGCGTTGCTGCGCTTAGCAGGTTCATCTCCAAGTCTGCCGAGCGCGCCTTGCCGTTCTTCAAGATTTTGAAGAAGGTAGGACCCATGAAGTGGACCCCGGAAGCAGATGCAGCGCTGCAGGATTTGAAGACCTACTTATCTTTTGTGCCTACTTTGGTCGCACCCAAACCACAAGAGCCGTTACTGCTATATCTGGTAGCAACTAATCAAGTGGTTAGTGCGGCCCTTGTAGCACAGCGAGAAGTGGAAGAAGCAGCCACCTCAGCAAGTGTCCCGCCAGGGGAAGAGGAAGAGAGCGGCCCGGCAAGGCCAGATATGGATCAGGACAAAGAAGAGCACGGCAGCGGAAGCAACCCCAAGGACACGGCAAGGAAGAAGGTGGTGCAGCGCCCAGTATACTTCGTCAGCTCCCTGTTGCAGGGGGCTAGATCCAGGTATCCTGGCATGCAAAAGTTGATCTTTGGCCTTGTCATGGCCTCAAGGAAATTGCGCCACTACTTCCAAGCCCATGAGATCACGGTTGTCACCCGCTTCCCGTTGCAAAGGATACTTCGAAACCCAGAGGCCACCGGCAGGATAGTGGAGTGGGCATTGGAGTTATCCAGCTTTGGCCTGAAGTTTGAAAGCACATCAACAATCCAGAGCAGGGCGTTAGCAGAGTTTATTGCAGAATGGACGCCAACCCCTGATGAAGAAGTACAGGAAACAGTTATCCCCGGCAAGGAAGCGCCCGAAGAATGGATCGTGTATTTCGATGGTGCATTCTCCCTACAAGGTGCAGGGGCTGGCGTGCTTCTCGTGGCTCCCACTGGAGAGCACCTGAGGTACGTCGTCCAGATGCACTTTCCCTTGGAGGAGGCAACCAACAATACAGCAGAATATGAAGGGCTTCTTGTCGGGCTCAGAATTGCCACAGAATTGGGAATCAAGAAGCTGATCATTCGAGGAGATTCATAACTGGTGGTGAGACAAGTCAACAAGGATTACCAAAGCCCATTGATGGAGGCATACGTCGAGGAAGTGAGAAGATTGGAGGAGCGCTTTGACGGGTTGCAAACAGAACACGTACCCCGTGCGGAAAACAGCATTGCAGATCACCTGTCAAAGTGCGCTGCGCAGAAGCTTCCTGTGGAACCAGGGACTTTTGTTCTCCATCTTACTCAGCCCTCCGTATCCCCGACAACAATGGCCCAAAAGAGGAGGAAATTGGACTCCGGTAAGCCTCTCCCGGTAGAGCCTTTCGGGGCTCCTGGCAGGGACCCTGCCGGAAACAACTCCCCTTCGCTTGCCGGGCTGCTCCCTCCTGCCGGGCCACTGGTCCCCACAGTCAAGGGATGTGCCCCCACGAATGAGGAGGTGCTGGTAGTCCTCGTTGCCGAGCCTCAGACTCCAACTTGGGCAAGGCACATAGTCCATTTCCGCCAAACCGGAGAACTTCCCGAAGAGCAAAAAGAAGCTGAAAGAGTAGCCCGGAGGGCCAGTATGTATCAGTTTGTTGATGACACACTGTACAGAAGAAGGCCCAACGGTGTGAAATTGAAGTGTATTTGCCGGGAAGGAGGAAAGGAACTGGTGGCAGAGATACACAAAGGCATGTGCGGCTCCCATATTGGATCAAGGGCTTTGGTTGGGAAAGCATTCCGGCAAGGATTCTATTGGCCCACAGCCCTCCAAGATGCGGTTGAGCTCGTCACCAAGTGTGAAGCCTGTCAGTTCCATTCCAAAAATATCCATCTGCCTGCCCAAGCACTCCAGACAATCCCTTTGTCATGGCCGTTTTCGGTCTGGGGGCTCGATATCCTCGGCCCTTTCCCCCAAGCTGCCGGGGGCTTTGAATTCTTGTTCATTGTAATCGACAAGTCTACAAAGTGGCCGGAAGTAGATGCCGTGAGAAAGGTGACTGCACAGTCAGCTATCAAGTTCTTGAAAGGATTGGTGTGCCGCTTCGGGGTTCCTGCTCGGATCATTACCGACAACGGCACCCAGTTCACGAGTCGCGCCTTCATGCAATATGTTCATGCCCTCAGAAGCAAGATCTCATTTGCATCTGTCGCACATCCCAGAAGCAATGGACAAACTGAGAGGGCGAACACTGAAGTGCTGCAAGGACTCAAGACAAGAATGTTCGATAAGCTGCGGAAGCACGGCAGGCAATGGATCAATGAGCTGCCGGTGGTTCTTTGGTCCCTCAGAACGACACCAAACCGAGCTACCGGGCAGACTCCCTTCTCCCTAGTCTATGGGGGCAGAAGCAGTTATCCCCATGGAACTCATTTACGGGTCACCTCGAGTGCTTGCCTATGATGAAGTAGCGCAGGAACAGCACATGCGTGACGACGCTGTGCTTCTCGAGGAGAACCGTCTCCGGGCTGCTATGCGTGCTGCAAGCTATCAGCAAGCCCTGCGTCGCTATCATAGCCGAAGGGTTCATGCCCGGTGTTTTGAGGAAGGCGACCTTGTCCTGAGGCGCGTTCAGTCCGCCAAGGGTACAAACAAGCTATCGCCAAAGTGGGAAGGCCCTTACCGGGTAGTACGAGTCACCAGACCTGGCGTAGTCCGTCTGGAGACCAGAGATGGCATTCAATTGCAAAACTCATGGATTATTGAGCATCTCCGCAAGTTCTACCCGTAAGGCGCGGCTGTCGGACCCTGCCCGGCAGCCACCCTTTTGTACAGGCCTTGCCTCAGCTGCATGTAACCCCTTGTACAAAGCCAGGCAAAGACCCTGAGTAACAGAGAAATAAATGAAGCGCTGGGAGCCCCCGACAAGTTGCATACATGCATAAGCATTTCATGAGCATTGCATGATTCATGTAGATAGGTTGCATGATCATGTAGATAGACTGCATCTGGCATCATCTTCATTTGCATAAACTGCAGGCTCCTGCCGTGGACTTAGTCCTGGGAAGAGGATGAGAAGACAAGCCAACACTGCGATCTCCGGCAAGCCAAACAGATAAGTTCCATCTCTTATCCATACATGTTCCGTGAGTAGAACTTGTGCATACGAAAACCTCTCCTCCTCGGAAACAAAGGTGCTCCCATCTACTGGCATGAATGTTGCTTCGGTCAGGATGGTCGTAGTGGCCTTTGGCTGAAAGGGGTTGGCGGGGGGCTGGTCTCTCCCAATAGGTTCTATGCCCAGCAGGCTCAGCCACACGGCAGCAGTCCTATGGGGTGCCGGCAAGGTAGCTTACCGGGACCTACTTGTTTACATGAAAGTATGGAGGTGTTTCACCTCTGCATGGATGTCATACATACAAAAGTGCCTGGCAAGCTTATCTTTTTCATTAATATGCTGATCAACAAGTACAAATCTCACGGAACATAAACATGGATACAAGAGATTACATTATTTGAACTAAAATTTGGCAAGTGCCTACAGATTTAAGACTGAGAAAAATATAAGTGCCTCGTAATGTCTTTTCTTGTCCCTCTCCTCCTAGGCACGATGGTAGAAGGCGAAGAGGGCAAGAGGAGTGCCTGGGCAGAAGCCCAGCCTGACCCTGTTAGGCTCCAGGAGAGGATGCCCGGCAGGGGCGAGAGGGCATGGACAAAGATGTCGATGGAGTAGGGAGACGGAGGCGGCCGCGCGGAGGCTTGTACAGCCTGATGACGAACTCCAAGGGTTGATCTCCGACGTGGCCTTCCATCGGGGGAAGAGCGTCTGGTGCGAGCGCAATTGAGGTGCCGCCCCGGCCTCCTCGGCCGCACACACCACGACGACCTCGGCCACGCCCCCTTCCGCCTCCTCTCACAGCGGGTTCCGCCCCCACATCATCGAGAGGAGGGGGAGACGCTGTCGAGCAAAAGTTCTCGTCGCCACCACCTACCCTGCGCAATGCATGCGACACACGTGGCGGAGACGCTCTGGGGCAGGAGGCAAGTGGGATGGTAGTTTCCTACCCCGTGATAGTGGGGCGTGGGCCGCCCACAGATCGTGGTTCAGTTTTTCCCCTAAGCGTTGCACGATGCGCGGGAAAACCGAAAACCGACCCAAGCTCAAGTTAATGAAGAAGCAAAGAAGATCTCAAGGGGCGAAGCCGCCCTTACATTTCTGCCTGTGCAATGGTTAGGGCCTACCCCGACGACGCCCAGCGGCGTGTCCGTGCCAGGCCTGGGGGCTCCTGTCGGTGCAACAGACCCTGGGTCCATTGCACAGACTGTGCACAGGCCAGAGTCAAGATTACAAGACCAAGATCAGACCAAGCAAGGAGGATCAATTCCTTTGAAGGATCCAAGAGCAAGTCGAGAAGGCCAAGGCGAGCCAGGGGAACGAGGCATCGCTAAGGGAAGGGCCTACCTTGCCGGGTAGGCGAGCCTGGCAGGGTTGGGTTTTGCCCCAGAAGCAAGCTCCCAGATCGTCCCGGCAGGCCTGCCGGGGCTGGCGGAGGCAAGCCACTCCACCGCTCCACCTCACAAGCGACGCAAGTCAGCAATCGAAGCGGTGTCAAGCTCCAAGGTGACTAAGTGGCTGCTTTCTGCCACATGGCAGCCACTTCCTACAGCAAACACCACCATATGACACTCGTCCTGAGACGTGTCAAGCAAGCAAGCGCGAAGCTCGCAAAACAGCCCGGCAGGGCTTGCCGGGCGAGCTATGATGTGACACAGAGCAGCGCATTTCATGCGCTCTGTCAGCCTACAGAGTTAGATATGATAGCACTGTTAGCTATCTAATCAGTACGCAAAGACTGATTTGCCACTGTGGTGACCCCTTTATCTATAAAAGGAGGCCCATGGCGACCGTAGAAAGGGTTGGATCCTCGCATATCCATACGCGCGTAGCCAGTCTCGCCCCCAGAGCAACCTTGTCGGGCGAGTGTGCTACGTTCCACCACCATTATCCACCATCAATCCACCAAAGCAGGAGTAGGGTTTTACGCCTCGCGGCGGCCCGAACCTGGGTAAAACTGCCCGCGTGATCTCTGCCGTGCTGCGCGATGCTTCTCCGCTCTTTGTGCAACGTGTCCATCCCCCCGCCGAACCAAAAGGGGTTGATGGCCCCATAGGTGGCCGTGGTTTCCCACGACACGTACCATAGGGAATTTTGCGTCCCACCCACCACCCACTTGGTAGCCACTATCGATGACTTAACCGATATGCTAGACTATAATTCGGAAGATGCCAAATACATGGATGAGGATGGGGCAGCCACGGCTAGTACCGATGTCGCCCCCCCCCCCCCCCCAATCACCGGCCGCTGGTTGGCCACGTCCACCTATGATATTTACATGGTGGACACCCCAAAGCACGGTGACGGCACTCCTAATCAGGATCGAGGCAAGCCCGCGGACGAGCCGCCCAAACGCCGAAGACAACGCCGTCGATCAAAGCCACGCCACAGCCATGCGAGTAACATGGACTCTGCAGAAAACGGCACCGAGAATAATACGGATTACCCCGCCGGAGCCGCAGCCAACGAGCATCATCTGGATGACCCCGCGGCGCAGGAGGACCCGCTCAATTCAGAAAACCCCGACGACTCCGAGGATAGAAACTACCTCCCACTCTCGGAA
This sequence comes from Thinopyrum elongatum, assembly GCA_011799875.1. Lineage (NCBI taxonomy): Eukaryota > Viridiplantae > Streptophyta > Magnoliopsida > Poales > Poaceae > Thinopyrum > Thinopyrum elongatum. The sequence continues at coordinate 475,441,993 of CM022297.1, forward strand.
GAGGAGGCCAGTCTTGGGGAGGACGATTTCATCATCCCCGAAGACCCTCTGGAGCAGGAACGGTTCAAGCGGAGGCTTTTAGCCACCGCCCGCAGCCTAAAGAAACAAAAGCGCAAAATCAAAGCCAAACAGGACACCCTCAACGACCGATGGACTAAAGTCCTAGCTGCCAAAGAGGGGTATGGCCAACCAGGAGTTATCCCAAGCAAAGGCTATTGCCCCAGTTCAACGACGAGGCCGTAGAGCCAACACGCCCGATATATGCAAATGTCGAACAGCTGGACCGCCCCCCTAGAGGGTGGGACATGGAAGCCGACAAGGCCGAACACCCAGCCGCCCCACCTCGCCGTCACGGCAAGGATCAAGTGTGGCCCACTTACGAGTACGACCTCCGCCATGACCTAGATGCTCGAGGAGGCCGTACCAGGTCCATCTACAGACCCAGAGAAAACCCGCCCGCTTACCGGGAAGGATACTATGATCGGCTAAACCGAAATGATAGAATCTGGGAGCAGCAGCAGATTCAGAGGGCCAAAAACGTCTGACGCGATGTAGCCCAAGTTCGGGGCACCGCGCACCCCTTGTGCTTCACAGAGAGGGTAATGCAACGCCAATTCCTGGAAGGGTTCAAGCCTGTGAACATCAAATCATATGACGGAACCACATATCCAGCCGTATGGATAGAGGATTTCCTCCTCCACATCCACATGGCACGAGGAGATGACCTCCACGCCATTAAATATTTGCCGCTAAAGCTTAAAGGTCCAGCTCGACACTGGTTGAATAGCCTTCCTGAAGACTCTATAGGCTGCTGGGAAGAGCTCGAGGACGCTTTTCGAGCAAACTTTCAGGGCACCTATGTCCGGCCTCCGGATGCTAACGACCTTAATCGCATCATACAACAACCCGAAGAGTCTGCCCGACAATTTTGGAATCGATTCCTGACCAAGAAAAACCAGATTGTCGACTGTCCGGATGCCAAAGCCTTGGCTGCCTTCAAACATAGTGTCAAGGACGAATGGCTTGTACGGCAGCTTGGCCAGGACAAACCAAGAACAATGGCAGCCCTCACCTCTCTCATGACCCACTTTTGCGCAGGCGAGGACAGTTGGCTTGCTCGCAAAAAACACCAACCCAGACACACCCAGTACCTCCGAGGTTCGGGATGGAAATGGAAAGCCTCGATGCAGCAAGAATAAACATTGCCACAATGACGGTGAGGGCGAGGATACGGCAGTAAATGCTGGATTCCAAAACCAGAAGTCCGGACCCCGAAAGAAAGCCCCTAAAGGTAACAATGATCCAGACTAGACACAATTCTGGACAGGCCTTGTCAGATTCATGGCACATCAGAGAAGCCCGCCAACCACTACAACCGAAATTGTTGGGTGATCAAACAGGCCGGCAAACTCACAGCCGAAGACTCGGGAAAAAGCCCATGAAGCAAGGACGATGATGAGCCCCGCAGGCCGAATAGTGGAGGCCAGAAACCCTTCCCTTCCGAGGTCAAGACGGTAAACATGATTTATGCAACCCATATACCGAAGAAGGAGAGGAAGCGAGCACTACGAGACGTAAACTCCGTCGATCCAGTAGCGCTGAAGTTCAATCCATGGTCAGCTTGCCCAATCACATTCGATCGCAGGGACCATCCCACCAGCATACGCCATGGAGGGTCCGCAGCCCTAGTGCTAGACCCCATCATTGATGGATTCCACCTCACTAGAGTCCTAATGGATGGAGGTAGCAGCCTCAATCTGATATACGAAGATACAGTGAGGAAAATGGGGATCGATCCATCAAGGATTAAACCCAGTAACACCACCTTTAAGGGGGTCATTCCGGGAGTGGAGGCCCGCTGCACGGGCACCGTGACGCTTGAAGTAGTGTTCGGATCTCCGGATAACTTCCGAAGCGAGGACTTGATCTTCGAGATCGCACCTTTTCACAGTGGCTATCACGCCCTCTTCGGCCGAACAGCGTTCGCCAAGTTCAATGTCGTTCCACATTACGCGTACCTCAAGTTGAAGATGCCTGGTCCCTCGGGCGTCATAACCATCAACAGCAACACAGAACGCTCACTTTGAACCAAAGAGCACACTGCGGGCCTAGCGGCCGAGGACCACACCGGCCCATATAGGCCCGGATGCCGATCCGCCGTAAAGGCTGGCGACAATAGTAAATGGGTTCGAACCCGTTCCCCATCATGGGAACCCGCATGCGTTCGCCGCAAATAGGGATACGCGCCTCTTGGCACGCCCACATTCTTCACGCTCCACATGCCTCGTCAGCACAACTTCACACTAAAATACGATGGGAAGCCATGAGGCATATATTAATAAATCTGAAGTGCATGTTCGGTTAAACCAAACCACGGAGTTACTTCGTCTTCGGACGACCCGGGGACCAATTCCGGATACCCCCAAGCATAAAGCTTCATCGACAGGGCCCTCGCACATCAAGGTCTCATCGAAGGTCCCATCCTCCACCTATCAGAAGCAAAGGCACAGACGTGCAGCAGGGCACAGTGAAGGTTTCAACTCATGCATCAAGGCCCTGCGTCAACCTTTACTCTGTAAACTTTCTTTTTTTCTTTCACAAGTACTGCCCTCGCAGTTTGAATTGTACGGATAGACGTCCAGAGCTTACGAGAAATAATAAAAATACCCTTCATGGTGTTCGGATATCCGCATCCTGCGATTTGTCTATTCTCTTTCTGATTCTCCCCTCGCTCTTCAAACAGCCCGGCACAACAACATAATTGTTTACCTTACATAGAGCCTGATTTCCCCATCAACTCGGCTCCCAAGTCCGACACTGCCTTCCCGCTAAGTGTTCAGCGTCTCGGATATTGCACTATATGGATCAAGTACCAAACTGTGTCTTGGGTCAATAGTTGGGTTGCCCGGCTCCTGCGGTTGCCCCTTACGTTCTGCATGTTCCGCTAAGAGGGTAAAGGGAGAACCTCTGCAATTGTACTTCCGGCTTGCCCGGTCAAGTACCTCAGGAGGAGAAAGCCGAAAACTGACTATCATAGTAAGTGCGAACTGATCAGTGATCCGATGACGAGGTTGGACTCTAAAAATCATTGGTGATTTTTTGGTGTTACACGAAGGGTTCATCTTAACACAAACCATGTGATCGGAAAGGGTAGGTATCGGCCCCCAAGTACATCACAAAACACCGGGGGCTAGTCCTTAGCCCCCACCATCAAGCTCCTAAGGCTAAGTGAAAGCAATACAATCGAATAGTCCGATTGCCTAGTTTCGCTCACGCACTACCGCCTCCAGGCACCAAGACGTTGGCTAAGGGTAACAGTGTGGAGACAAAACACCCCTCGTGATATTCACCTTGGGGCTGAAGCCGACGACTGGTAGCTTTCAGAATAAACATACGGCCGCACAGGAGTCAAAGTTAAATCATGACAATATCAAACAAGTCAAGGGGACGCATTATAAAGCATAAGATCCAATCAGTATAAACTTGATACAATTACTCAAGCATTACGTCTTTCGAACATTGGCCCTCTATCGCCCGCGCGCCATTCATCACCTATGCAAAGTACTGCTCAGGGCGGCGATGCTCCTTTCCCTTGGGCGGGGGACCAGTGGCCATGTCCATTGGATTAATTTTTGGCCAGTGGACCATGGTCTTTGCAAACGCAAGCCTCGCCCCCTTAAGGCACGCCGAGCGCTTCATGGCGTCAATCCGGAGCGGCGCCTCTCACAGCTTCTGCACAAGGCCGAAGTATGTGTCCGGAATGGGCTCGGCAGGCCACAGATTGACACAGAGGTCCTTCACGGCCAGCTCGGACATTCGATGCATCTCCACCAGCTGCTTCACCTGATTGCTGAGGAGGGGAGGACGCTCGAAAGCCAGAAATTATGACCAAAAGAGCCGTTGCGTGGAGTCCTCCTTGAGCATGGCATAGTGATCAGCTACGGCCGCCGCACCCTTTGGTAGTTCGGTGAAGACGCCTGAGGAGTGCCAGACGCGCGTCAGCAAGGCGAACCTGTTGCCTCCGAACACACTCTGCAGTAAGTATTTCTTACCATTGGCAATTTTCCCAGCTTGGTAGAGCTCCTCCCGGACACCTCGTAGTTCGGTCCTCGCCTCCTGGCACTCCTTTTCCACCTTGGACAGCTTGGAGGATTGCTCCCCTGCTCCTTCTCAAGGACCTCCAGCTTCTTGGTGGCATCCTGGAGCTCCCCTTGCACTTCGCTTACTCGAGCCTCGTGCTGCTCAGCAGCATGCTGGGCGTTCTCGAGCTCGGCCACCACCTTGTCAGTAGCCTCTTTCTTTGCGGCCGCCTCGGCCTCGGCTTTCTTCAAGGCTTCCCTCAAGCCTTCAACTTCGGCGGTGGCCACTGCAAGATCAACATAATAAAGGATCACCTCACAGTCCGGATCGTCAATATTCGGCACCAAGTAAATTGCATATCTTATCAAAAGGCTTACCTTGCACCTCGTCAAGCCATTTGTTGACAAGGTCAAGCTCTTTATCGGAAAGCTTGAGCTTCCGATCCATCTCCTCTAGTGCTGCGGCATTAGCAGCCGCAGCCACAGAAGATGCCTATGTCAGCAAGAGAAATGTCGACATTATCAATCGGCCTACCGAATTTGATCCTCTGCAGGTTTCTACGAAGCCCTTACAGAGTCTCGGGGGCTGCTACGTATACGGCCTACCCAAACTAAGGACTAAATCCAATTTATGAGAAAAGAGTATTACTTGACTTACCTCAAAGCCTGTTAGAAGGCCTTGGACAGCATCGTTCAGTCTGGATTGGACGGACCGAACACCTTGCATAACAGCACTCATGAGAGTGCGGTGTCCGTCGACGATGACGGAGTTGTTTACTAACTCCTCCAGCGCGTCCGGCTAGCCAGCCGCCACCCGATTGGAGGTGTTCGGCGCTGGCGCTGGCTCCCCGGCCCCTTCTCCGCTAGAAGGAGGAATTTGTGCCGTCGAGGGCCTTGGGGGCTCGGGAGCGGTCGTAGGTGGGGGTCCGGATGGTCTGGACTCCTTTTCCATATCATCCAGGAGGGATGCACCCTCCTGGTCTTCGACGACCGAGGTGTTAACCTCGGCCATTACGGTGTCGACCTCCCCCTCTGTGTTCGGAGGAGGAGTCTTTCGCGACGCCACCTCCCCAACCTCTTCGGGGATCGAAGGAGGCATGGAACGTGAGCCACTGTCTGCCAGTTCGGCGGGCGGGGACGTCCCCCCCGAGGTCTCCTTAGAGGGGTAGCCACGTTGTGGGCTGCACCACCAAAAACAATCAATCTACGATCGACCAGGGATTACTGCGGAATAAGACAATAAATAAAGCCACGACGTGTACCTAGTCGCAGGGGACTTGACCCTGGGTCCCTTCTGAGGGACCTGCTCGGACGCTTCGGACTCCTCGTCCGAGCTGTCAGGCAGTACCAGCTTAGGCCGGCACCGCCTCTTCAGAGCTTGAGGAGGCTGGACCTCTTTGACATCCTCAGACGCCGCTCTCTTCTTGGAGCGCGAGGAGGCACTCTCCTCCTCGACCTCATCCTCATCCCCATCCTGTACGGATGAGGCCGCAGTGTCATCGGGACGGTTGCCCGCCCGGCGGCGGAGGCCCTCCCTGGCCTCCGATACCTCCTTCTTCTTGCCCTTCCTATCGGGCGCCTTGTATGGTGCCACGACCAGCAGCTTCTCCAGCTGTTTGGATCGGGGCTCCTCAGGCAGCGGTGCCGGGCCACTGATCTTCTCGGCCTTGTTGAGCCAGCCCTGAAGAATCCACGTGAAGGGGTTCGGATTAAGTCATGCAAAATGAATGTTTAAATTTATGTTTGGACGAGTGTCACTCACCTTCTTCGGAGGGTTCGCAGCGTCGAGGCCAATATCCCCCTCCTCTGTCGGCCACTCCTTCTGCAGCTTGAATAGCAGCCCCCACACCTTCTTGTGTTTCGTGCTGAAGAGGTGTCACACGGTGGTCGGATCTTCAGGGCCATGCTCCCACATGGGCTTGGCCCTCTCCTGACAGGGGAGGAGTCCGCGATTGAGCATAACCTGGATCACATCGACCAGCTTCGCGCCGGTCTCCATCACACTGCTGACGCGTTTCTGTAGTGCTTTCAAGTCATCAGGGGACCCCTAGTCCGGGCTCTTCTCAACCCATGAGGTCAGCTTGGTGGGGGAACGGATCGGAATATGGGAGCTGCCGCCCAGCCGGCTCCCCTTGGTTCGGTGATGTAGAACCATTCCTTTTGTCACATTCTCATGGTATCAACAAATTGGCCCTCCGGCCACTGGACCCTTGTCAGTTTGTTGATCATGGCCCCACTAAAGTCCGCGTGCTCGCCGCCGACCACTTTGGGCTTGACGTTGAACACCTTCAGCCACAGGCCAAAGTGTGACCAGACTCGGAGGAAGGCCTCGCAGAAGATAATGAATGACGAGATGTGAAGGAGAGAGTTGGGGGCTAGATCATGAAAATCTAGCCCATAGAAGAACATTAGTCACCTCACAAAGGGTGCAGGGGAAATCCGAGCCCTCTGAGGAAATGGGGGAGGAACATGACCTTTTCACCCGGTTTGGGCGTAGGGATGATCTGGCCTTCTTCGGGGGCCTGATGTGCAATGTTGGCTGACAAATAGCCGGCCTCTTTTAGGTTCAAGATGTCGCCGTTGGTGACGGTGGAGGCCTCCCACTTCCTGTTGGCACCGGATCCGGCCATGGTTGAAGAAAAGGGGGGTGGGATTCGCTGTGAGAGCAGAGGAAGGGGGCGCTTGAGCTCTGAGGATCTTCGGGTGCGGAACATGGAAGAAGGCGTGGGATGCTTATTGTAGGAGCTCCCCCTTTATATGCTGTTGACAGGCCAAGGGTTCCTTTTTCCACGCCGTTAGCCTCTCCACTTCCCGATACTCCCGCGACGTTATGTGCGGGGTGGGAAACGAAATCATTTATCATATCCCTCAAAAGGTGGGGCACGGCCTCCACCTTGATGAGACATGACGGACGTGGGTCGGCCTCGAGCCGCGCTTCGATAAATGCTAACCACTCGGTGTTATGGCTAGACGCGACTCTTCGTTGAAGGAGAAAAAGTTGTCAGATAAAGGCGCTGATTTTTTTCCTTTGGGGCTAAGCGAAACTACCGCTTCAGATTCCGGACATCACCTGGCTTCGAATATAAACAAAGCAAATCAGAGAACTCGCCCCAGAAGCCGAATACTGTTACACGAGCGGATGCCGGATACAAGCCTTGGCGTTGGAGGCTAGTTCGGGGGCTAGTGAGGGAGTCATGGACTAAGGGGTCCTCGGGGCGACGGCCCATTGCACATGGGCTGGACTGGTGGAGCCGTATAGTGACAGGAGATCTATGAAGTCGTGGTGTGCCCTCCAAGTCAAGAAGGCGCAGGATCTCTTTAAACCCTTGTTGTAATCTATCTTCGGTAACCCTAACCCTATCGGTGTCTATATAAACCGAGGGTTTTTAGTCTTAGGGCTAGAGCTACATTCATCACCTCATCACCTTAGGGTTTAGCTCATACTGATCTCAAGGTAGATCTACTCTGTAAACCATATTACACATCCAATATAATCAAGCAGGACGTAGGGTATTACCTCTTCGAGAGGGCACGAACCTGGGTAAACGTTGTGTTCATTGTACTTTGTTCCCCATTGATCCTAGATCCACAGCTCGGGACCCCCTACCCCGAGGTCTGCCGGTTTGGACACCGACACTCATGGACAATAGTAACCTCGCATTCAACAGGAAGAATGTGACAAAGCTTCTGTTTGCCTGGTTGGATGCATATCCTTCCATCGTCCTCAAACGAATGTCATGAGAACTGAGAAAATCCCGGTGCTTATTACGCCACCGATTGGTTATGTATTTTTCTCCATGTGTTAGTGCCAAAGTAGACATGAAGATTGAAAACAGTTAAGGTCTAAAAAAAGAGTATGTCGAATGAGCGACAGCTGAACGGTTAATTCTAGTACAATATATACGGGCTTTCGATGGCTGAATTCAATGTGCATGAAATCATCACCTTTATATACAAATTCTCCAGACATGGAAAGCATCGCAGCAAGCCAATAATTGTGTTCAGATCATAACTCAACATTCCGATATATAAGATCTTGACATAATCCAGCACCATTGATAGGCTATCCATGGACGAACTCTTCGTTGAGCATATAACATAATATTAGTACCCAAAGTGTACTCCAAGATGATATAAAACTTATGCGCACAAATGAAAAATGCAGCTTATGATTACAAATGTGTAGATGATAATATACGGTACCTGAATAAGTGTGGAGCTAAACACCAACTTCTGATAATTAAATGGATCAGGAATTACACACAAGGTCTCCAGTTTAGGCGCAGAGACAACAGTTATTTGCAAAGGTATATAACAATAATGAAGGAGCAACCTTTGAAGTGAAGGGGCATCTTCGATGATGAGCTGTTGTCCTTCAAAACAAATTCCAATGCTTTTAAGGTGAGGCGACTTTATTTGGAGACAACTGATAGGGATTTCTATTCCCAAAACAATCAGCAGGCGCTCCAGGGCAGGGCAACTGGAGCGGATGATGATGTGCAGTGAGGCCTCCGACAGATAAATCACCATAATCGAAAGTTTTTTTTAGCAGTGGGAGTAGAAGCATTTGTACCAGATCGTCTGGTAGATGGCACCGGGCGAAGGTGGCGGTGTGGAGAGAGGAGGAAAACCACGAGATGGACAACGGTGGTGTGGGCACAAATTCTTGGCCTTCGGTTCGTGGTATGTAATTTTTGTGGTAATGGTAGAACTCAAACTGCTCGAGTTTTTTGAATTCAGGGGATGTCAGCCAGGCATCCACCTGCAGGGTATGGACTGCAGGTAGCGTGTCGGGATGCATAGGCGTTGAACGGAGCCCTGGTGGGAGGAGATGATGGCTCTGAGGAGTTCAAAATCATGAACGACAGATAGCTGATGACAGTTGAGATTATGGGGCGTGGCGCGCCATAGAGGGCGCCACTAAGTTGAGAGGACTTGGGTGCGGCAGCAATCCTAGGTGGGGAGAAGCGAGATGATCTCCCCAAGGATGTCGTTCGGGTGATCGCTGATGCGGTCCACCCGATATTCTACGGGTTCCTCAGATCCGGTGGGGGGGGGGGCTCGCCGCTTCTCCCCGCGCTGCCGGGTGCGGGATCTAGAACCGGCGTCGCCGCTAGCAGGAGCCTCATCTTCTTGGCGATGGGGCCAGCCGACTCCATTTTCCTTGTGGGCGTCGCGCCGAGCTCATGGATTTGAGCAGAGTAGCGAGATACGAGCCTAGTGGCAATGCAAGTGGGGAAGAAGGAGGGGTGGGGTTTTCTGTAGGAGCGAGGAAGAAGAGGAGCAGGCGTTTTCTATACGAGTGAGGAAGAAGGTGAGCGGGGGTTTTCTGTATGAGTGAGGAAGATGAGGAGCGGGGGGAATTGGGGGGAGACGGAAGCAGGAGAGTCCAGGGAGCTGCAATAAGTGGAGGCGAGGAGGAAGGAGGGTTTTTCTGGGATCGCCCCTCTTCAAGAAATATGGGCTTTTCCTCACAAAAAACAAAAACAAATGGGCTTTAAGATGGATAGGCTCTTGTATCGACCTAGTCGGTTGCCCGTGTTTCGTACTGGACGGCTGTTGGTTCTGTATCCGGCATATCTTGTAGTAGGGGTCCTAAACTAGGTGTCTTGGAGCGATTGTAACATGGACACGGGTTTTACCCAGGTTCGGGCCCTCTTGATGGAGGTAAAACCCTACGTCATGCTTTTGATTGTATTCATATGGGGGATAGTACATAGTACATGCATCTACCACGAGATTGTTCTAATGAATATGAGATCATCTATTGACTAGCCTGGCCTCGGTTTATATAATACACCAGAGGCCTAGGGTTTAGAGGGGTCCTCGTCTTGTGCGCTAAGTCTTGCGGAAACCTCCTTGTATGCGGCATGGGCTGCCCGAAGTGGCCCATGAATGAACCGCCATGGGGGTCCTCGGCCTGATCCAGCTGGCCGGGAGACGACGTGGTGAGTACCCCCTAGTCCAGGACACCATCAGTAGCCCCCTGAACCTGTCTTCAAGTTGGGGACGCTCCTCGGTTCTTTCCGAATTGTTCTTCATCTTTGGCCGTCGGTCTTGAAAACTGGTTCAACAAATCTTCTCATCTTCGATCTTGAGGATCGCCGAAGTGAATCCGAAGAGTTTACACGTCGGGTATCCGAGGAGCCCCTTTAAGTTTTCGACCTTTATCAATGCCTTGTTATTTTTACGCCACACCTTGTGTTTGAAGTGTTTCCCGTGCGGTGGTGTCCTCTCGCGTCCGAGCTCCAACGCCAGACTCAATCCAAGCTCCAACGCCGGACTGCATTCGAGGTGTCTTTTTGCAGCTGAGATCCAACGCCGAAATGCATCCGACCTCCAACGCCGGACTGTATCCGATGTGTCATAGATCACCTTGGTTCAAAAAAGTTGAAGGAGTTCAGCCGAGCTTAATGCCGGAAATGTCCTATATGGATCTTGCCACATGCATCCGAGCTTAATGCCGGACTGCTTCCGAGGTGGTGCACCACCTCAGCCATGGGCTGATTGTTTGCGGATTTTAGTTCTGATTGGTGCAATTTATTTGCTGAAGAGATGTATAGCTAGTAGCCCTCAAGGTGTGTGTCGGCCTAAAATCCGAGATGCACCAGAAGGAAAATATGAAACCGTTGATCCCAGTAGCCCCTGAGACTCAGGTTGATTCGCGGAATCGGCGTGAGGATCAACTCCTAGCTCAGCAGCATACGTAGGAATAGAAACACGGTGTAATATATTAGAGGAGGTAGTGATTGGCGGACAGGCCCTTTAGAGAGGGTCTTGAGAAGTCGATGTAATATATTAGCTTGATGCCAGATAAGTCCCAGATGGTACCTATTGTTGTCCGAAGACGCGTTTGCCCATAGCTCGGTCAAGCCGAACACTGAGCACTTTGAATTTTCTGCATTGAATAGGCAATGCAGTAGCCCCTGAGCCACTGGTCGGGTGGCAACACCAGATCAGGGGATCGATGTACCCCGTTAATGGCTTTTAAGTGAGAGCCGCGAAGCCAGTAGCCCCCGAGCCATAATTTGAGCAAGGGTGGCCGAATTAAGGATCAATATCCAGAGTAAATTGACTCTAATCACAATTTATGTGTAATGATTCTATGTATCCAAGTACTTTACATCATTAACGCTCGGATCCGCATTGTACGAAACTTTGTTGACCGACCATCGGCTTCAACCTCCTCGGCCAGTAGCCGAGGAGTGTTTGTCCTACTTTTTTAAGCCTTTGTAAGGGCAAAGATTTACAGCAAACACGGCAATCCGGCCATACGATTTTATAAACAAAGGTACACGGAGAGATATGTCATACTACTTTTTAACGTAAGAAACATCTTCTGGAAAAAATAGTTCCTTTATAAGTTGCTTTTCCCAAGCTATCATGTTGGCCATGATCGTGAAACCTCAACTCCGATCAATGTGGGAAGAAAATATTGAGGATTTAGTTTGGGGAAACTTCCCGAACTCTATGGTCTTAATGAACCGAAATTTTCACTTTCGTCGTTGCCGACCAATTATATTCTTTAAGATAGCTAGCTTTCGGCTTCACCCAGTCTGAGGTACTAACTCGGATGACCCGAAAGTAACAATCATAGAGGTGCTCCCTTTACCCCCTAGCCGAACAATCGGGAATGTAGGGTGTAAACACAGGAGCCAGGCTACCCAGCATGGCCAAAATCTTAAGTCAAATTGATGCATATTTATGGCTTTATAACGATAATTACGGAAGGCAGCGCTCGTACATTGTATACAAACATTGATGATATATGTTTATTTTGATTCTGTTTCAACCATTTATAATCTGAAAGTGGCCCATCGTCGGCTTCTACCCCTTTGTAGATGCTATGCAGGGTGTTTCCGTACTAACAAGACAACTCTTAGCCGACGTCTCGGTGCCCGGAGGCGGTTGTATTAGTGGAAACGAGGCAATCAGATATGCAGGCTTTATAACTTTCACTTAGTCATAGGAGTTTGAAGTTGGGGGACCAGTTACTAGCCCCCGATTAGTGTTCGGCGTCAGCCGAGGACAAGCCAGTAACACTTCGGCCAATTTTATGAAAGGCCTATCGTTTAACACGAGGTAGCCTCGATCGACCTATAGTTTGACACAATCATCGGATCGCTGACCAGTTTACGCTCATTGTGACAGCCAGTTTTCAGCTTTCTCCTCTGAGGTACTTGACCAGCTTAACTGGAAGTACAATCGCAGAGGTTCTCCCTTTGCACACCTAGCCGAACAAAGCGGAACGTAGGAAGCATTCACAGGAGCCGGGCAACCCAACTATTGGCTGAAGACACAATTCGAAACCGATGCATATAAAGCAATGTCCAAGAACGCTTTGCCGAGGACTCCATGGGGTACCTTGGTTTTTGGTAGGTTTGGCGCTAGTCGCAGCCCCCCGTTGATATTGTAGATGCTTTAAAGGAGTCCGGCGTTGTACTGCGAGACTTATGCTAGAGACACACAAATAGGTTAAAAGTGTCGTAAGCCCAGAGAACAAAAAAACTTATGCAAAAGCCTGACGTCCGAACTAAATCAATTTTTTTTGTGCCAATCCGAACATTGGTCTTAAAATTAGCTTGTGCTTCCGTCGTGCTTTAACATGACACATCCGATCTCAAGACTTCGAGCGGGTCAGCCTGCGGCTTCAACCTCCTATCCCGAAGGCGGAGTGCTTCTCGTTAGGTCAGTTTAGTAAACTAAACTCGAGCGGCTTGAGAGAGAAATCAGGCTACCCGGCTATTGACCACACACTCGCGTCGAAAAAAGGAGTGATAAAAAAGACTTTGCAACGACTAAGAAGAAAACAATTATTACAAAATAGCTCATATAAATTTAAAAGCCCCAAGTTAACTTGGGTAAAAGAAGTGTTTTTAACAAATAATGTTTTTAAAAAACTAAGTTTTTAATAACCAGCTTTTTTGTTTAACAAAGATATAACGCTTGGTTGAACTTAACAAAAATTTAACATTAAAAAAATGAGCATGAAAGCGACTTAGCTGGTTAATGTGCTCGGTGATGATGACGTGGTCCGAGCTTGGGTCAAGGCCCCCGCCCCAAAGCCCGTCCCGAAGTGCCCGAGCAAAGAGCTCGGCTTGATGAAGTGATAGCACGACACTGCCGATGCGGTAAGGCGAAGCCCCCGGTCTAGCCGAGGAGACAAAGTAGGCAGGCAGGGTGACGCCGAAGTCCCTATGGCAGCCGACGTGTCGAAGCTTGTCGGCATGGTGGCTCATCGAGGTGGCGCGGGCAAAGTGGTTTTCCTGTGCACATATAAACAGTGCAAGCCAGAAATAATAATAATAATAATAATAATAATAATAATAATAATAATAATATATTAAAAAGAAACAAAAATCTTCTACTTAATTAATTTAAGTTAAGTGAATAATTAAAGGAATTTGGCCTGGGCACCGAGGCCGGCCCGACGGAGTGGCAACACGGAGATGCCGGCATAGGGACCCATGCCGAGGCCACCCCGCAACTCGGTCGACGGAGGTAGAACGGCGACGTCGGCTCACCAGCGACGTGGTGTAGTCGAGGCCGATTACCTGCATGCATGAAGTAGCACAAAGCAGATAGCAAAAATAAATGAATAAAAATTATTTACAAAATTCTTTATCCAAAATAAATTATTAAAAGAGATGTGGCCTGGTGCAAGGCCATTATCGACACAGGTCGTCGGCGCGGCGAGGCGACAAAATCCGAATTCGTATGGTTGCCCGAGTTACGGACGCAATGCACACGGGGCAGGGACGGCATATCGGATCGCCCAGAAACGGTGGCCGCGGTGTAGACCCTATTGCAAATCTTGCAACACAAAAAATCGCTGACCAGCAGAGAATACTCTTTGAACTATTATTAATAGGCACATGGCGAATAACTAGAACAATTGCACCTGATGATTTTTTCGACGACATCCAAACTGATGGTAGATGAGATAATTATGGGTGAGGGACCTCCTGGCCGGAGTGCCTCAAGACTGCGTTGGGCCGACCAACATACGGAAAGGCCGACCTAAATGCAGAGATTGGTTTGGCGAAGGTTCTAACGCGCAGGTCGGCTGGCTGAGGTGACGACAGGATATGGTCACAATCGGGTTTTGACGTCTGCCAGGCCGCGAACGAGGAGTCGGCCGGCGAGCACCTGGTTTATTCTGCGTGTAGCGGACCAAAGAGGAAATTCTTCTACGTCCTAGTGTGATCTAGGCAAACCGGACTCCAGGAGAAGTTGTAATGGCGATTGACAAGGAGCAACCAAAAATCAAACATTAAATTTTGCCATCACGTGAGCAAAAGCTGAGATGCCCTATTCATTGATTAACCCTTGACAGACGTGTTGTACTTAGACAAATAGTACTATTAAAGGAATTGATTTACTTCCCTGGTGGATCACATGAAGAAGAACTAGCATGACCTCGGTTGATCCCACGCAAACCTGAAAAAGGGTGTATGGTCTCGTGGCTGTCCCGAGGACCACACGCGGAACCAAAAAGCGGTAGCGGCCACTGATCCCAGTCTTTTTTTACATCAGGTCCACAAGTCTCAGCGTAGAGCACGTATCAGCTTGATCGTACCAATCCTGCCGCAGAGCTCGGCCGCCGAACACCCTGCCGCCGCCGCTCTAAGCGCGTGCCGCCATCTAGCGCCAGTGTACCCACGCATACCTTCTGCCCAAAAAACATATCTGCGCAATGGTGGATCCTTGAAATTGTTGATCGGTCACACAAATTTTTCCGCGAGCTTGATCTGCAGACAAAGCAAAGATACTTTTGCAAATAATTTGATCTACGCAAAACAACATAAAGTGGAAATATAACACCTAATCATCCCATCGATCCGTGATGATCACCCAGCAGGCTCTCAATGAAAGCACCAGTGTCGGTTCTGTATCCGGCATGTCTCGTAGTAGGGGTCCTAAACTAGGCGTCATGGAGCGATTGTAACATGGACACAGGTTTTACCCAGGTTCGGGCCCTCTTGATGGAGGTAAAACCCTATGTCCTGCTTTTGATTGTATTCATATGGGGGATAGTACAGAGTACATGCATCTACCACGAGATTGTTCTAATGAATATGAGATCATCTATTGACTAGCCTGGCCTCGGTTTAGATAATACACCGGAGGCCTAGGGTTTAGAGGAGTCCTCGTCTTGTGCGCCAAGTCTAGTGGAAACCTCCTTGTATGCGGCATGGGCCGCCCGAAGTGGCCCATGAATGAACCGCCATGGGGGTCCTCGGCCCTATCCAACTGGCCGGGAGACGACGTTGTGAGTACCCCCTGGTCCAGGACACCGTCAACGGCCTTGTACTAGAGGCAGCCCATTAGAGACACTCTCCAGCTCTCCAGCTTATTGCCCATTCGAAAGAAAAAAAAGAGACGCCTCCAGCTTATGGCTCCTCATCGGTAACATTTTTCAACTTGGAAAAAAGTTATAGCTCCTTCTCGGGTCGGCTTGGCATCCACCAAATTAGAGGATGTGGTACTGCATGCAGACACTCACACTGCTCGTTGCGTGGCAAAATGAGGGGTAAAATAACAGGCCCACAATATATATTGTAAAGGTTGACATGCTAGTCAACATTCACACTAAACCAAGTTTCACAACATATGGTATGCATACCAGTTAACATTCACAAGCACTTAAGTGCAGCATGTTTACGCATCTAAATGATTCACAAGACTATAACCAAGACAAAGCTATGAGAAGGTGTAGAAATAAAGAAAAAACGATCGATGCTTATCTGAGCAAAGGGCCTCCCTACGCATGCATATGCTTCTTTCTGCTCAATGTTGCGTGCACTTTGAGCATGTTGGCAACTCCATAGCTAGCTTGATGGCTCATCTTGAAATTTACGCCGACACATTGCAGCAAACAGAGGAGGCAATAGAGATCACTCAGCATCAGACCATTTTGTGTAGTTCCTCTGAAATCATCTTCATTGTCCTGAATGTGAAAAGATAGGAAAGCAATAGCTGTACTTAAACGGTGTCGCAAAACAGTAGCACATATCAATAGCTCGGCATTACAAAACACAATCATCTAGATGAAGGGGATACTGACCCGCGTGAGGAAGATTATGCATAATTTTATAGGTGGTTAGTTGATTTCCACCTTGGGATCTCCTATGATGGCACGGAGGAAATTCTATGCAATCGATGAGTGCAATTCCTTCCGTGTGGCTGTAGAAAATTTGTCCGACAAACCCCAATATCTTTTTTGTGCAGTTCCACTAAAACAATGCACCGCCATTTGCATGACCCCTACTCGCCGGCCAGGCCATCAATGACTCAGTCTCTTTTTATCTTGCATTGACGGCGCGGCTGCAGTGCTTGTTTGCTCCTCCACACATGACAGGCTTGTTCCACGCTGCAATCAGCAAGTCAACGTACGAATAAGCTTATTTCATCTTGCGTTGGTCATTCTACCTAGTTACGAATGTAGGAATACCTGGAGCACCGTGAGGTCAGCTGATAGCAGGTTACACTAAAATTGAGGTTTGTGCTTCCGTTCGCACAAATAAGACACCATATGGAGATAGACAACCCTGTTTGCACAAATATGTAACAGGGTTACTTAAGCAGTGTCATTTTTTTGCAGCGGCATATGATTAACAGTAGCATCTCATATGTTATCAATGGCATTACACTGATAGTATGAAAAAGTGCCATTAACTAAGAAGTATCATCACATCAAATCAACAGTGGCACTAGATTAACGGGGGCTTACATAAACATGCATAACAATAGCATTATTACTCTATGATGAAAGATTGACAGTAGCACTTGATCAGTACGTACGTGCACGGTTAACAGGAACGATCGTTCCAACAACGGGTGATACGGAAAGGAGAAACACATCGTCGTGTCAACCATTGTGCAATTAAATTTTGTGCAGTTCCACGGAGATGCGGCTATGTTACCGGTGTCAGATTTTAGTGTAACGGCCGAAAACACTCTTTATGAAAAATAAAGCAAGACAGAAGCATTTCGTAAAACGCCGGTGGCATTGATTCAGTTTATCAATGGCAAAAGATTGACAGCAGATAACTTAACAGTGACATCACATTAACAGTGGCATTGTTTCATTTTACCTGTGATGTTAGATTAACAGCAGCAGTAAGGGCATAGGGACAGGGGAGGCACACGCATGTTTTACATCCACCGAGGCATAAAGTGGTGAGGCAGAGGTGTTGCCTAGTGCGGCAAGCATGCAAACCATATCTGGATTTATGCCTTTTTTTGTTCTTGTCAGTGACCTTTCCTATGTGACCACAGGAAATCTAGACGTGCTCATTCTCGGTTGCATTGTCGACCCAACCCTCCCCCCCCCCACTTTCTGTCCTTTTTGGACCAATAGACCTGTCAGGCCAGCATCTTTATTTCCCTTTCCAACCAAGAGATCGGTTCATTAGCAAGTATCTGCAGTACCTTTTTTCCTCTAATAGTAAAAATTTAGGTGGTGTTCGAGTGTTCGACAAGCCGACGGAGCTAGCTACATGGGGAGCTTTGTAATACTAGAAGAATATCCACATGCAGGATGCAGCGACGTGGGGAGCAATCCTAACTTGATAAAAAAAGGGATGCAACAATGTGGGGAGCTGGGCCATTAGAACAAGGCCGGTTCTAAAAGAAGTTATACCTCCGGTCGGCAGGATGTGGCGAGGCAGTCGACGGGATCTGCCAACACGACGGCGGGGAGCAAGGGTACGGAGGACCTCCCACGCTGGCACCAGGTCAGAGAAGACGGCGCACGTCGGCTTCCTCCCTCGCCACCGGCGACCACCAGCGGAAGGGATCTGGCCGGATCTGTGACAACCGGTGAGAAGAGAGAGACAAAGAGAGTGGGCACCGCCGTCTTGTTTAGATCTGGAGAGGGTGAGAGAGTGAGAAGAAGAGAGCAACCCTAGCAAGCAAGTCCCGAAGTGGAGTAGTAATTGTTTTTCTCTTCGTAGCGATCATTTTAAATTGAATACGCGGGGAGCCATCTTCTCATTTAACGTACCAGTAAAAAGAAACTCGATCTATAACTGTGCCACCACGTTCAGGTTGCACTTGGTATGGCTGACATTTGGTCCCAGACCCCACATTAAGTGGAGAACTAGATGTGTCAAATTGTCACGTTACCTGCCTTTTCGTGTGCAAATGCGCTCCATCGTGAGTGTACCCGCGCGTGTGCATGAGGGGAGAGTGAAGTCTGATTTATAAACCTTGAGGTTGTAGAGCTAGTCGGAAAAAAAACATCACCTTTAAATCCCTGAAGTTTGTACCCTGTTGATGACCCACAATTATAGGGGATCAATCATAGTCCTTTCGATAAGTAAGAGTGTCGAACCCAATGAGGAGCAGAAGGAAAGAGTTTAGTGCATTCTAGGTCCTCGAACTATTTTGATGGTGTCACGTAGGTCCTCAAACTATGAAAAATGTCATCTAGGACCACGAAAATTCTTGAAGTATAATAAGAGTGAATATATGTGACACCTCTGAAATAGTTCAAGGACCTACGTGACAACTTGAAATAGTTTGAGGACCTGGATAACACACATATTGCACTTTAAGGACCTGGATGATGATTTTCATAATTCGAGGACCTACATGACACCTCTGAAATAGTTCGAGGACCTATGATGCACTTCACTCAGAAGGAAATGACAAGTGATTTTCAGCAAGGTAATGTCTGCAAGCACTGAAATTGTCGATAACAGATAGTTTGATAGCAAGATAATTTGTAACAAGCAAGTAACGGTAATGGTAACGGTAACAAAAGTGCAGCAAGGTAGCCCAATCCTTTTGAGGCAAAGGATAGGCCAAAACGGTCTCTTATGATAAGCAAAGCGTTCTTGAGGGTACACGGGAATTTCATCATATCACTTTCATCATGTTGGCTTGATTCATGTTCGCTACTTTGATAATTTGGTATGTGGGTGGACCGGTGCTTAGGTGCTATTCTTACTTGAACAAACCTCCTACTTATGATTAACCCCCTTGCAAGCATCCGCAACTACGAGAAAAGTATTTAGATATAAATCTAACCATAGCATTAAACTTTTGGATCCAAATCGTTCCCTTACGAAGTAGCACATAAACTAGGGTTTAAGCTTCTGTCACTCTAGCAACCCATCATCTAATAACTACTCCACAATGCATTCCCTTAGGCCCAAATATGGTGAAGTGTCATGTAGTCTACGTTCACATGACACCACTAAGGCAATCACAACATACATATCATCAAAATATCGAACACATATCAAGTTCACATGATTACTTGCAACATGACTTCTCCCGTGACCTCAAGAACAAAAGTAACTACTCACAAATAATAATCATGCTCAAGATCAGAGGGGTACTAAATAGCATAATGGATCTGAACATATAATCTTCCACCAAATAAACCATATAGAAATAAACTACAAGATGTAATCAACACTACTAGTCACCCACAAGCACCAATCTAAGGTTCCGGTGCAAAGATTGAACACAAGAGATGAACTAGGGTTTGAGAGGAGTAGGTGCTGTTGAAGATGTTGATGGAGATAGCCCTCCCAAAGATGGGAGAGTTGTTGCTGATGACGATGATGATGATTTCCCCCTCTGGGAGGGAAGTTCCCCCGGCGGAATCGCTCCGCCGGAGGGCAAAAGTGCTCCTGCCCAAGTTCCACCTCGAGACGGCGGCGCTTCATCCCGAAAGTCCTCCCCTTATTTTTTTCTATGTCAAAATGACTTATATACCAGAAGAGGGGTACCGGAGGTCGGCCGAGGAGGGCACAACCCACCAAGGCGCGCCTGGGCTCCCTGGTGTGCCCAGGTGGGTTATGCCCACCTGGTGGGCCCCCTCTAGTAGTTATTTGCTCCAATAATTCTTACATATTCCATAAAAAATCTCCGTGAAGTTTCAGCTTATTTGGAGTTGTGCAGAATAGGTAGCTCTAACGTGCTTTTTCAGGTCCAGAATTCCAGCTGCCGGTATTCTCCCTCTTTATGTAAACCTTGCAAATTATGAGAGAAAAGGCATTAGAATTACTCCCAAAAGCATTATTATGCATAAAAACATTATAAATAAAAGTAGGAAAACATGATGCAAAATGGACATATCAACTCCCCCAAGTTTAGACCTCGCTTGTCCTCAAGCGAAAATCGAAATCGAAAAACATGTCCACATGCTTAGAGAGAGAGGTGTCGATAAAAACAAAATACGGACATAGAAGCATCATGCATATTATTATAACAGCAAAGAACTTTAACATAAAACTTTATTAAATAACTTTTATCATATAACTTCTCATGAACAAGTAACAATTCATCATAGTATCGAAGTATAAAGCATAAACCTTATTGAAAACCAACAAACTATGTTCTCAGTCAACTTTGCAACTACAATTCATCATATTTTCAGGAAGGGTCACGTGTCAGAGCCTTTTGGCAAGTCCACATACTCAACCATCATTTAATCTTCTATGATTGCTAACACTCACAGCATACCCATGAACAAAAAGTTTCAACCAGACACATAGGAAGATAGGGGCTTATAGTTTCGCCTCCCAACGTATTCACCTCAAGGGTGATGTCAACAATAATAACTCATGTCTACTCATATCCAACTGGATATATGTGCCTAGATCTTTCCTCACCACATGGTGCTTGCAAAAAGAGAAAATAAAAAGGAATAGGGAAGAATACTTTGACTCTTACATAAAAGTAAATGCATAAAAATAAAAAGATAGGCCCTTCGCAGAGGGAAGCAGAGGTTGTCATGCGCTTATTTGTTTGTATGCCAAATCCCTTAATGCAAAAGAACATCATGTTATATTGCCCCTTATGATAGCAACCTTTATTATGCAGTCTGTCGCTTTTATTCTTTGCCATCACAAGTTCGTACAACGCTCAGTTTTCTCTTACACTAAATGATCCAACACATTTAGAAGCAATTTTTATTGCCTTATTGCACTGATGACAACTTACTTGAAGGATCTTACTCAATCCATAGGTAGGTATGGTGGACTCTCAAAATAAGATTTGGGTTAAGGGTTTTTGGATGCACAAGTAGTATCTCTACTTAGTGCGGATATTTGGCTAGAAAAGATATTGAGCAAGCACCACATGTTAAAGGATCTATGACAATATAACTTCTATGTGAATACGAACAAACACAAATCATTACGTTGTCTTCCTTGTCCAACGTCAACTATTTTGGCACAAAATATTTAATGGGGGCTCACAATCATAAAAGATGTCCAAGATAGTGTATTTGCATGTGAATCTTCTCTTCCCTTATTAATTCTTTCATGAATTGCATCATTGACCAATGCTATGTTTGTCAATCTCCAATAAATTTTACCACTTATACTTTTCCTTATGTGATGTCATTACTTACCAAAAGATTAGCATATGATCTTTTCATTTATTTTCCTTTCTTTTTATTGAAACTTAAAAGTAAAGAAGCAAAACACAAACTAAACTTTATTATATATCTCGCACACAATTACATTGATAGATAGATCACTAAGCAAACACTCGAAAAGAAAGGATCGAACTAGCTTTTATTCAACTAAATCATAGGAAAACTAAAGATCGAACTAAAAATAGATAAAGCAAAGATATTGGTGGTGATACAATACTGGGACACCTCCCCCAAGCTTGGCACAAGCCAAGGGGAGTGTCCATACCATGAGCTCAAGTCTCCTTTGGTGATGAAGAAGGTGGTGGTGTTGATGTAGTAGCGGGCTTGTCTTCCGGTTTCCATGGCAATGGCTCACCATCATAAGAGGAGGAACGAGTCTCGTGAGTCCTGCAACTGGCAGCCAAACTCATACCTTTAAACCTTGCCTCATATTCAAAGACTTGGTTTTGGAGATCATAGATTTGGCTTTGCAGAAAGTTGATTTGCTCGTTGAAGGTAAAGACAATGTCCTTCATGGATTTGCCATCCACCTTGAGATCACGGGTATAATCCACGATCATGAGGTGATTGGCATTGAGTCCATGTTCCACCATCCCCTTGCACTTGAAGACCTCCTGCTCCATAGCTTCGAGCCTGGCTTCCATGGTCCCCTTCCCTTTGGGGCCATGGACGTCCCGGATATGGAGCACCCCCTCACGCATCTCAATGGCTTGAGGGTGCTGCATCACCTCCCTTAAATACGGTTGATGACGTTCTCGAAGAACTTGTCCTTGGAGGAGCACGAAGCGGCCATGGCAATCTAGATCTGTCAAAAAACAGCAAGAAAGAAGAACATAAGATTTCTCCATGATACGGTGGTCAATACGTTTGGGAAGTATATAAAGATTTTTTTATCTTGGGAAACAAGCAAACAGGAGAAAAACAGAGTCGGGAAGGTTCCCGAGGTGGGCACAACCCACATGGGCGCGCCAGGGGGCCCAGGCGCGCCCTGGTGTCTTGTGCCCCCCCTCGGGTGCCTTCCTGGTTGTTTCTTATTTTCCTAATTTTTAAAATATTCCAAAACTAACAGAAAATATTTTTGCGGATTTTTCGGAGTACGTTTACTTACCGTATCACGTACCTCCTCTTTTGTAGTTATTCTGGAGTGTTCCGGAAGGTTTCCTTTATGTGTTCCTCAGGTGTCATGGTTTGAATAATATTGCTTTCAACATTCATAGGCGTACCTGAGATATAGTGTTTAATTCTTTGCCCATTGACCACCTTCGGGTTCGTACCTTCGGCATTATTTATTTTAATAGCTCCAGAGCGATAGACCTCCTCGATGATATAAGGTCCTTCCCATTTAGAGAGAAGTTTACCTGCAAAGAACCTGAAATGAGAGTTGTATAGAAGAACATATTCTCCAACTTTGAATTCCCGCTTTTGGATTCTTTTGTCATGCCATCTTTTAACTTTTTATTTAAATAACATGGCATTTTCATAAGCTTGGGTTCTCCATTCATCTAGTGAGCTAATATCAAATAACCTCTTTTCACCGACAAGTTTGAAATCATAGTTGAGTTCTTTAATTGCCCAATATGCTTTATGTTCTAACTCTAGAGGCAAATGACAAGCTTTTCCATAAACCATTTTATAGGGAGACATACCCATAGGATTTTTATAAGTTGTTCTGTAGGCCCAAAGTGCATCATCCAATTTCTTAGACCAATTCTTTCGTGGCCTATTAACAATTTTTGGAGTATTAGTTTTATTTCTCTATTGCTAAGTTCAACTTGAGCACTAGATTGAGGATGATAGGGTGATGCAATTCTATGGTTAACATCATATTTAGCAAGCATTTTACGGAAAGCACCATGAATAAAGTGTGAACCACCATCAGTCATTAAATATCGAGGGACTCCAAACCTTGGGAAAATAACGTCTTTGAGCATTTTAATGGAAGTGTTATGATCAACACTACTAGTTGGAATAGCTTCTACCCACTTAGTAACATAATCAATAGCAACCAAAATATGAGTATACCCATTAGAGGAAGGAAAAGGTCCCATATAATCAAAACCCCAAACATCAAATGGTTCAACAGCAAGTGAATAATTCATAGGCATTTCTTGACACTTACCGATATTACCAATTCGTTGACATTCATCATAAGATAAAACAAACTTACGGGCATCCTTGAAGAGAGTAGGCCAATAAAAACCAGATTGCAATACCTTGTGAGCAGTTCTATCTCCCGCATGATGCCCTCCATAAGCTTCGGAGTGACATTTCCGTAGGATTTGTTCCTGTTCATGCTCAGGTACACAACGTCTAATAATACCATCTACTCCTTCTTTATAAAGATGTGGGTCATCCCAAAAGTAATGTCTTAAATCATAGAAGAATTTTTTCTTTTGTTGGTATGTGAAACTAGGTGGTATGTATTTAGCAACAATATAATTAGCATAGTCAGCATACCAAGGATTGTTATGAGAAACATTTATTGCAGCTAATTGTTCATCAAGAAAGCTATCATTAATAGGTAGTGGGTCATCAAGGATATTTTCTAACCTAGACAAGTTATCAGCTATGGGGTTCTTAGCTCCTTTCCTATTAGTGATATGTAAATCAAATTCATGTAACAACAGAACCCACCTAATGAGTCTAGGTTTAGCATCTTTCTTTTCCATAAGATATTTAATAGCAGCATGATTGGTGTGAACAGTAACTTTAGAATCAACAATGTAAGATCTGAATTTGTCACAAGCAAACACCACTGCTAAGAATTCTTTTTCAGTTGTAGCATAATTTCTTTGGGCACTGCCTACAGTTTTGCTAGCATAGTGAATGATATTTACTTTCTTATCAACTCTTTGTCCTAGAACAGCACCAAGAGCATAATCACTAGCATCACACATAATTTTAAAAGGCAAGTTCCAATCAGGTGGTTGAACAATAGGTGCAGAAGTTAAGGCTTTCTTAAGTGTTTCAAAGGCTTCTACACAATCATCATCAAAAACAAATGGAACATCCTTTTGTCAAAGATTTGTAAGAGGCCTAGAAATTTTAGAGAAGTCTTTAATAAACCTCCTATAGAAACCAGCATGACCAAGGAAACTACGAATATCTTTGATATCTCGGGGACATGGCATTTTCTCAATCGCATCAACCTTAGCTTTATCCACCTCAATACCTCATTCAGAAATTTTATGCCCCAAGACAATACCTTCATTAACCATAAAGTGGCACTTCTCCCAATTCAAGACAAGATTAGTTTGCTCACATCTCTGCAAAACTCGATCAAGGTTGCTCAAGCAATCATCAAAAGAATTCCATATACAGAAAAATCATCCATGAAAACCTCAACAATCATTTCACAAAAATCAGAGAATATAGAAGTCATACATCTTTGAAAGGTAGCAAGTGCATTGCATAAACCAAAAGGCATACGTCTATAAGCATAAGTTCCAAAAGGGCAAGTAAAGGTGGTTTTCTCTTGATCAGGTTGTGAAACAGGTATTTGAGAAAAACCAGAATATCCATCAAGGAAACAAAAGTGTGTGTGCTTTGATAATCTTTCTAGCATTTGATCAATAACAGGCAAAGGGTAATGATCTTTTCTAGTAGCTTTATTTAATTTTCTGAAATCAATTACCATTCTATAGCCAGTAACAATTCTTTGTGGAATGAGTTCATTTTTATCATTGGGAACAACAGTAATACCTCCTTTCTTAGGGACACAATGAACGGGGCTTACCCATCTACTATCAGCTATGGGATAGATTATACCTGCTTCCAGAAGTTTTAATATCTCAATTCTTACCACTTCTTTCATCTTAGGATTCAAACTTCGTTGATGATCAACAACGGGTTTAGCATCAGGTTCCATATTAATCTTGTGCTGACAGAGAGTCGGACTAATGCCCTTAAGATCATCAAGAGTATACCCAATAGCAGCACGATGCTTCTTCAGAATTTTCAGTAATCTTTCTTCTTCATGTTCTGAAAGGTTAGCACTAATAATACCCAATAGCAGCACGATGCTTCTTCAGAATTTTCAGTAATCTTTCTTCTTCATGTTCTGAAAGGTTAGCACTAATAATAATAGGATATATCTTTTTCTTATCAAGATAAGCATATTTCAAGGTGTCAGGCAATTGTTTGAACTCAAACACGGGATCACCTTTAGGTGGAGGAGGACCTCCTAGAGTTTCAATAGGCAAATTATGTTTGAGCAGAGGTCGTTGTTCAAAGAAAATTCTATCTATTTCATTTCTTTCATGCATATGCATATCATTTTCATGGTCTAGCAAATATTGTTCTAGTGGATCAGTAGGAGGCAGAGCAATAGAAGCCAGACCAATTATTTCATCCATACTAGGTAACTCTTTATTGTGAGGTTGTCTATTAAACTTGGAAAAATTAAACTCATGAGACTCATCACCAAAGCTAACACTGACAGTTTGTTTATGGCAATCTATAGTAGCATTGACAGTGTTCAAGAAAGGTCTACCAAAGATAATGGGACAGAAGTCATCTTGTGGGGAACCAAGAACTAGAAAATCAGTAGGGTATTTTATTTTCCCACACTAGACTTCAACATCTCTAACTATCCCAAGTGGTGTGATGGTGTCTCTATTAGCAAGTTTAATAGTAACATCTATGTCTTCTATTTCAGCGGGTGCTATGTCATTCATAATTTCTTGATATAAAGTAAAAGGAATAGCACTCACGCTAGCACCTAAATCACATAAACCATGATAACAGTGATCTCCTATTTTAACTAAGACAACAGGCATGCCAAAAACAGGTCTATGTTTATCTTTTCCATCAGGTTTGGCAATTCTAGCAGCTTCATCACAGAAGTAAATAACATGCCCATCAATATTTTCTACCAAGAGATGTTTAACCATAGCAACACTAGGTTCTACTTTAATTTGTTCAGTAGGTTTAGGTGCTCTAATATTACTTTTGCGAACCACAGTTGAAACTTTAGCATGTTCCTTCATCCTAACAGGGAAAGGTGGTTTCTCAATATAAGTAGTAGGAACAACTGGGTCAACATTATAAATAATAGTTTCATCTTTAGCTATGACCGGTTCTTTAATAGGTGGGTGATATTTAAACCATTTCTCCTTAGGGAGATCGACATGAGTAGCAAATGATTCATGAAAAGAGTCTACTATCTCAGAGTCAAGTCCATATTTAGTGCTAAACTTCCGAAAAGCATTGGTATTCATAAAAGATTTAACACAATCAAACTCAAGCTTAATACCTGACTCTTTACCTTCATCGAGTTCCCAATCTTCAGAGTTCCGTTTAATTCTTTCCAAAAGATCCCACCTAAATTCAATAGTCTTCTTCATAAAAGAACCAATACAAGAAGTATCGAGCATGGATCGATCAACATGAGAAAGCCGAGTATAAAAATTCTGAATAATAATTTCTCTTGAGAGCTCATGATTGGGGCATGAATATAACATTGACTTAATCCTCCCCGAAGCTAGAGCAATACTTTCTCCTTCACAAGGCCAAAAATTATATATATAATTCCGATCACGATGAACTTGATGCATAGGATAAATTTTTTGGTGGAATTCCAATTTCAATCGATTCCAGTTCCAAGATCCAATATCATCGCATAGCCTATACCATGCCAATGCTTTTCCCTTCAAAGATAAAGGGAAAACCTTCTTCTTAACTTCATCTCCGGGCAAACCTGCAAGCTTAAATAATCCACAAATTTCATCCACATATATCAAGTGCATATCAGGATGTTTGGTTCCATGTGGTCATGATGTTCTTCATGGGATGACTTCCTCCAACTTGTTTTCCTGCTTGACAAGCACTGCAAAGTCTATCCTTGTCAAATATGACATCTTTAACACTAAGGATATGATCACCTTTAATAAGCTTATCAAGATTTTGCATGCCCACGTGACCTAACCTTCTATGCCACAACCAACCTTTAGAAGATTTAGCAATTAAGCAAGTTCTAGGTTGAGCTCTTTTAGTGAAATCAACAATGTATAGATCACCTCTACGTATACTGGTAAAGACCAAATTATGATTATCTCTTCGAAACACTTGGCAATTTACTTCAGTAAATAGGACATTGAAACCGAAATCGGCTAGTCTAGATACGAAAAGTAAATTGTAGCCAAGAGATTCAACGAGCATAACATTTTGGATAGAGCTGTCATGTGAGATGGCCACCTTACCAAGGCCAACCACCTTACCCTTTGAGTTATCACCAAAAGTGACGTACTTTCGGGGACCGTCATTTTCAGCGAGCTCTCAAAACATGTCCTTGTCTCCGGTCATGTGATCGGTACATCCACTATCAAGAACCCACTCCTTTCCTCCATCCATGTAACCACGAAGGTTAGCCATAAGACCAAAGTGTCTCGTTGACTCATCAAGATTGAAGTCACTATCATCATCCTCATCATAATATCCATGTTCAACATCATCATGTGATTGATCATCACCTAGAGAGAGTGATTCATTAGATTCATGACCATGACAATGTGCATCTTTATGAATTCTAATGACTTGAGAGATGATGCTACTAATAACTCCAACATCTCCTTTGGCACACAAAAGGTCACGAAGCTCAAATAGACAATCATCAAATTTAGGATCACTAGGTTTCATTTTATGAAAAGCTATGGACTTTTGAAGAATCTCATCTAGGTTTTTCAAGGAATAGTTTGGAAAGTGCTCCTCAAGATATCTCCATATAGTATAAGCACACTCAAATGTAGGCAAGCAAACAAGCAAATTTCTAGGCAATCCCCTAATGATAAGATTAATAAGTCTAAGATTGCGGGTCATGTCAAGATACTCATCGGGGGTAGGATGCAAGGGATCAATAGGAGGTGCACAAGGGCTAGTAATGTACTTGTTCAAATTATATTCATTGAAAATCTCAAGCATCTCATTTTTTCGAGCACTATAGAACTCTCCGTCAAGCATAGGCACTCTACGTCTAATACTACCAATTGTAGACTCATCCATCTTCCTCCAATGGTGATTAAACCAAAGCAATGGATACCAATGCTTTGATACCAATTGAAAGGATCGAGAAGAGGTGTCTAGAGGGGGGGTGATTAGACACTTCAACAAGCAAAAGTGGCAATTTTTAAGTCCTTCAAGTTGAGGTGGAGTTTTAGCACAAGTTTAACCATTCACAATACATTTCAAGCAAGCATGACAAGAGAATGAGCAGCGAAAAGAGTAAAGCATGCTAATTGCAAGAAAGTAAAGGGATGGGATTGGAGTGTGCAAATGCAATGTAGACACGGAGATTTTTGGCGTGGTTCCAATAGGTGGTGCTATCGTACGTCCACGTTGATGGAGACTTCAACCCACGAAGGGTAACGGTTGCGCGAGTCCATGGAGGGCTCCACCCAAGAAGGGTCCACGAAGAAGCAACCATGTCTATCCCACCATGGCCATCGCCCATGAAGGACTTGCCTCACTAGGGTAGATCTTCACGAAGTAGGCGATCTCCTTGCCCTTACAAACTTCTTGGTTCAACTCCACAATCTTGTCGGAGGCTCCCAAGCGACACCTAACCAATCTAGGAGACACCACTCTCCAAAAGGTAATAGATGGTGTGTTGATGATGAACTCCTTGCTCTTGTGCTTCAAATGATAGTCTCCCCAACACTCAACTCTCTCTCACAGTTTTGGCTATGGTGGAAAGATGATTTGAGTGGAAAGCAACTTGGGGAAGGCTAGAGATCAAGATTCTTGTGGTAGGATTGGAATGTCTTGGTCTCAACACATGAGTAGGTGGTTCTCTCTCAGAAAATGAGTAGTGGAAGTGTAGGCACGTTCTGATGGCTCTCTCTCAAATGGAGAAGGGGGTGGAGGGGTATATATAGCCTCCACACAAAATCCAACCGTTACACACATTTGACCCAACTCGATCAGACCGCATAGAAGAACTCGGTGAGACCGATTTAGTTCAAAATGTGAACGTTAGGAATCTCGGTGGGACCGACATGATCAACTCGGTGGGACCGATGTGCTAGGGCTTAGGGCAAAACCTCATCTCGGTGTGACCGATTGCATGAAATCGGTGAGGCCGATTTCAGCAAAGATCAAACAGAGAGTTGGTCAAGCAAACTCGGTGAGACCGATTGCACATTTCGGTGAGACCGAAATAATTACAACAGGCAACAGAGAGTTTGCAAGGCCATCTCAGTCAGACAGAGATTCGTATCGGTGAGATCGAATTGTCTAGGGTTTCTGGCAGTGGCTATGTCAAATGAACTCGGTGGCGCCGGATAGATCAAATCGGTGGGGCCGAGTTTGACTTTGGGTTTTGGACATATGTGGAAATGAGAAAGTGGCTGAGGGTCTTGGAGCAATATCACTAAGCACTTTGAGCAAGTAGACCATTAAGCAACACCTCATCCCCTTTTAATACTATTGGCTTTCCTATGGACTCAATGTGGTCTTGGATCACTAAAATAGAAATGAAGAGTCTTGTGCTTTTGCCAATCTTTGTCCTTAGCATTTTGAAAGGGGTTCCACATCCTCTTGTCCTTGCCATGCCTTTGTTGAACTTATCTGAAATACACTAGGTGAAAGTATTAGTCCAACAAGAGATATGTTGACATTAATTACCAAAATCACCCAGGGAGCACTTGTGCTTTCAATCTCCCCCTTTTTGGTAATTGATGACAACATACATCAAAGCTTTAGATAAAATATATGAAGAGTAGCAAGTAAAGCTTTGGAAAGACATGTAACAAGCATTGTCGGGGATATCGTGCGACATATGCCAGGGGATGGCTTCTCGTGGATGGGGACAAAAGTACGTCGCCGGGCTCTAGAAGCGGGAGTGAGCGAGACCGCGTACGCTTGCGAATCTTACCCAGGTTCGGGGCTCTCCTAGGAGATAACACCCCTAGTCCTGCTCTGCGGGGTCTCCGCATGATCACTATTTCAACAGGTGGCTACAAGCTTGCTCCTTGAGCTACCTGGCTGGAGGAGGAAGAAGGGCAAGGCTAGCTCTACTCCACTCTCTCTGCGTGTGTGTGTGGTGCTGTGAGTGCTCGACGAGGCCTCTGCCAAGGAGCCAACCGCCAACCCCTTGCAAGGGGTGACCTGGGGGGTTTATATAGGCCTACCCCCCAGGGATACAATGGTAATCCGGCCGGGCGTAGGACCCGGCCGTCAGTGTCTCTGGTCGCCGGCTTCTCCGCCGACTGCAGGGGCCCGCCGCCTGGTGGGTCCCCCGGCGGTCTCGTCCTTGGCCGACAAGCTAGGCCCGCCACTTGCTGGTCCTGTCGGCTGTGTAGCACTGTAGCCGTGCCACTGATGATGCATGCTTGGTCGGGGAGAGCGTGGATACAGTCCCGCCGCCTGGCGGGAACTCACTATAGCCATACCCCGTCATATCTGGTTAATGGTGCACGGACTTCGAGGGAGGAGGAGGGCCGCCTGCTGGGAGCCGGCCTCCCACTGAGCCGACTAGTCTGGGCTTGCCGCCTTCTGGCTTGTCACGGACAAGTAGGGCCCACCGCCTGCGAGCCGTACTGACCGCCCGTCACGGGAGCATGGCTCCCTCTGCCATGGGTGACGTCATGAGTGGCATGGCAATAGTCCTGCGTTGGGCGCAGGATGCCTGCTCGGTACGCAGTACTGTGGCCACGCCCTGCCCTGGATTCGGGGGTGGCAGGCCTGTACTGTAGCCATGCCCTGTCTCATCATGTTTATGTTGGTGCTGACTTTGAGGGCGCGAGGGGCCGCCTGCTAGGACTCGGCATCCCAGGAGGCCGCCTGCCAGGAGTCGGCCCACTTCATGGCCGTCTTGTGGACTCCGCCGCCTCTCGGCTACCGGCTGCTTGGACCAGCCGGCCTCAAGAAGGCGGCCCTTGTCCTTGATGTTTGAGGGGCGCAGCCTGCCCCGATGTCTTGAAATACCAAAGGGAGCTGATGGGGCTACCCGTGGTCATTTACTCCGACAGTAGTCCCCGAAGCTGATGAGGCGCTGCGGCCGAAGGGGCGAGAAGCCTCAGCAGCTTCATACTCCGGGCCGTCTGGTATTTTGCTTCGTCCGTCTTCCGAGGTGCCGGCTGGTAGGTCGGCCATAACCAGGCAGGCCGTCTGGCGATTTCGAAACGTCGTGGTGGGGACCAGGTGGCAGGCTAGCCAGACGTTAGGCTTGCTGCCCGCGCATGTCGGCCACGTGGCGTCATCAGGTCAAGCCGGCCTGCCAGCCCACGCGCATGACGGGACGGTGCTGCAGGCCGGGGCCCGCCACTACAGTGCCTCGGCCCGCGCGCGGATCCGCTGCGGCCAAGGCGGACTGTTGGACTTCTGTGATAGTTAATGCGCGCCTTTACCGGCGCCGCAATAGTGGGATCGTGAGGGAGTGGGCGCAGTTAATCCCACAATCCCCCACGCCCCCGTCCCCTCAGCTTCGCCGCCTGGGGCAATAAGTAGGGGGAGGAGGGGGCTGCAGATGCACGCGCGCCCTCCTCTCCCTTCGCCGTTCTTCATCTTCTCCGCTGCCGTCGAAGTGCTGCCGCAGCCTGCCGTCGTCGAGCGTCCTCTCGCTGCAGCTTCCTTGCTCCGCCGCAGCCTCGCCCGCTCACCACCGCGCCGCGTCGCGCCTGCGATGAGCTCCTTCGTCCATGGCGCGCTCACGAGCCGGCGACTGGGACGGCTCCAACGTCCACGATGACCATCTCTCCTTCCTCCGTCAAACACGGCGGCTGCCCCAGGAGGCGAACGTGCAGGTGCGCATTCCCCTCGAAGCAGAAATCTCGCCGGCACCGGAGGATGATGAACGTGTCGTCTTCCGGTCCCATTTCCTTCACGGCTTCGGCCTTCCGACCAGCGACTTCCTCCGCTCCTTCCTCGACTTCTACCGAGTCCAGCCGCACCACCTCAGGCCAAACACGATGGTGCTGCTGGCCGCCTTCGTCACCATGTGCGAAGGGTACCTCGGCACTCTCCCCACTCTCGAACTCTGGGGGGAGTGCTTCTACCTCAAGCTAGGCACCGCCGCCAAGGGCCAGGCGGCTCAATGCGGAGCCTGTGTGGCGGTGTGGCGCCCGGGCACCGGGAACCGCTTCCCGCCCATCTCCTTGCTGCAGTCGGCCAAGCTGTGGCAGAAATCCTACTTCTACGTCAAGAACATCCACCCGACAAGCGACTACGTCAACTTGCCGGCCTACGCAGCTGGCCCGCCAGCCGAGCCGCGCGCCAACTGGTAGTACAGGCCGAGTTCCCTGTCGATCGCCTCCTCCGCCGCCCTTGCCCGACTTCAGGCGATGTCGGAGTCGGAGGGCCTGAAGGGCTCAGACCTGTTGGCTGCCTTCGTGACGCGCCGAGTGCTCCCCCTCCAAGCCCGGCCTCACATCCTCAGCTGCATGAGCGGGCACCGGGACCCGTGCCGGATGTGCACATGGGACCTGCCGGACGTGGAGGTGGTCTGGCTGGTCAACTATATCTCCAACTGCAAGCTGTCGGAGGTGGACTGGCGGTTCGGCCTGCGGCCGTACGACCGCGCACATCCGCCGCCTGCGGTGAGTCTTATAATTCTTTTCTCTTTGCTGGTCCGAGTTCTTGTTTTGCCGCCTGACCAGTCGGCCATGGTGCAGGTCCTCCTAGCCCAGTCAGCCGCCGGTGCTCTGGATCCAGGTCAGGAGTATATGCCGGATCGAACAAGGAGCGACGTGGAAGACCCCAACTTGGGGGCGGCCGCCATGGAGGAGGACGACGCCACAGGTGGCGGCGGTGGAGCAGGCGGCTCTGGGGGAGGAGGCGGCCTTGAGGACTAGCCGGATGATGATGAGGAGGAGAACGAGCCACGCCACCCGCACGGCACCGACAGGGCGGGCGCGAGCTCCTCAGCCGCGCCGACCGCACCAGGCGGCCCAAAAAAGCGCCGGGCCGGCTCGTTGCTGTTCGGTAGCCGGCCGAAGAAGTCCAAGAACGCGGCCGCCGCGACCAGGTGGCAAGAGGCCGCCGCAAGAGTGGCCCAGTTCCAGAGGGCCCCGAAACAGCCCCCGATGGTGTTCGCGTAAGTGCTTGGCTGTGTTTTCCTTTCTTCTTCCTTGCAAACTTTTTCTGAGTTT
The DNA here is from genome assembly GCA_011799875.1 of Thinopyrum elongatum. Classification (NCBI taxonomy): domain Eukaryota; kingdom Viridiplantae; phylum Streptophyta; class Magnoliopsida; order Poales; family Poaceae; genus Thinopyrum; species Thinopyrum elongatum. The sequence continues at coordinate 475,475,556 of CM022297.1, forward strand.
TTCTCTTGTCTTGCTTGAATCAGGGCCCCACTCACTCTTGAGCGGTCTGCCGCTGCCTCCGTGATCGGGAAGGCGGAAGGCTCTGCCAATACCCGTCGCGTGGACCCGCTCGCCGACCTCCGGGCGGCGACGGAGAGGAACGCACGGGAGGCGCGCGAGGAGCGGGAGGAGGCGGAGAGGCAGGAGGCGGAGGCGGCCAAGGCAGCGCGGGCGGACGCCGCCGCCAAGGCTCGGGCGGACGCGGCCGCTAGGGCGCAGGCGGAAGAAACCGTGCGCGGCCAGGCCCCGCAACTTGTCATTTTGTTGCGCGCGGCGCCGCCAGCGCCAGAGATCCCGGTGCCGACTGGAGGAGCCGGCGATGACCAGCCGGTCGTGGAGAGGGGATGAGGCGACGCCATCGTCTCGGAGGCGGAGGTGCCCCCGCAAGCGCCGACTGCCGGGGCCCGAGGCAATCGGCCTGACATGCCACCGGCGTCGCCGATCGGTGTTGAGTTGGTGGTGGGGGCGACTCCCATGGTCCGCCCTTCGGTGCGCCGGCGTGCGGCGAAGGCGGCCTCGGCGCCGCGGGCGCAGGAGGTCGGGGCCGCGAGCTCGTCGGCCCTAGACGCAGAGGCCACCAGTGCCCCCCCACCGGAATGGACACCTGGGGGCGGGACGGGCGTGCTGAACAAGGCCGCGCGGGATGTTCAGGCCCAGCTCCAGGCCCAAGGCGCCGCCCTCCAGCAGTGTACGAAGGCGTTCTTGGCGACGCGGACGGCAGTTTGGGTATGCTTCTTTGCTTTGTTTTTTTTTATTCTTGCAGTCTTCCGTGGGGGCGCGCCAGCGCACCCACTGGGTGTAGCCCCCGAGTTCCGGGCTGGCTGCTGAGCAGGCGGCTCAGAACTTTAAGGTAGGTTCCGAGTGCTAACTTGTTTTCTCTTCTTTTGTCTTTGTTGCAGGACTACCACAACATCCGCGCAGCCGCCTTCAACTCCTAGGTCCAGGAGTTGGCTAAGCGGACCGCCGACCTCACCGAAAGCCGGCGTAAGCATTCTGTCTACTTCCTCGCGGGGGCGCGTCAGCGCACCCGCTGGGTGTAGCCCCCGAGATTCGGGCCGACTGCTGAGCAGTCGGGCCGGATCTTCTGGCAACCACTTTCTTTTTTGGTCATCTTTGTTGATTGTCCTCTCTTTCTCATTTTTGCAGGAGCCAACGCCACACTGCAGCAGCATCTGGGCGAAGTCCAGACCGAGCTGCGCGTCAAGGAGGAGGAGCGCCGTAAGGCGGCCCTGGAGCGCGACCGTCTGGCCAAGAAGTTGGCGGACCAGGCGGACCAGCACAAGGCGGAGCTCCAGAAGCTCAAGGAGGCGGAAGGCGCCCTTCAGGCCGAGTTTGAGGTCAAACGCTCAAAGTGGGCCGAGAAGGAGGCAATCCTCGCCGCTGGCTACGGCGAGATTGAGGACAAGATCGACGGTAAGCTTATTTCTTTGGAATAGCTGCCGACTGCATTGGGAGTTGGCTTCTGATCTCTGTTTTTCTTTTGCGTAGACTTCTTTCCTGGCCACGCCGTCGCCGTCAGCCAGGCCATCGAGGCGCGGCGCGACCGGCGTAGGAGGGAAGGAGTGGAGATCCCGCCCGACGAGCCTCGTAACATGAAGGAGCAGCTCCTGGCCGTCAGGACGCGTTTACAGCCGATTCACCGTCTGCTCCGCCGCCTTCAGCGTGCCGGGTCTCAGCTGGTTTTCACCCTTTGGCCAGGGGGCCAAGCTCCATGCACCCCCAGTCGGACCGCCGACTGGTTGGAGGCGGCAATCAGCCGCTTCGAGGCTTGGAGGGGCTCCTCCGCTCGGGCAGGCGCCCGAAGAGCCTTGGAGTTCGTCAAGGCGTGGTATCCTGGGCTGGACCTAGCCCAGTTGGCCATGTTCCAGCAGGAGGCCATGGAAGAGTTGGTGGCAGTGGGGCCCGCGCTCACCCATCGTGCGGTGGCGATCGCCGAGTACACCGACACCGGCGTCTTCTTCCCCGAGCTGGACGAGGAAGGTGCCGAGGTGCCGATGGACTGGTTCGGGCTGAACCCGGATGACGGCGAGGACTCGGCGGAAGAAATCGCCTCAAGCGATGAAGGCGAGGACGAGGAAGATGAGGATGGTGAAGGCGACGCACCGGAGGGCGGAGTGGACGCCCAGCCTCAATTTGATCGGGCCTCGAGCAACGAGCCGCGTGCGAGTGCGCCGACTACTGCTGAAGGCGACCAAGCCAAGAATCGCCAGACGGCCACTCCACCAGCTAGCGCCGCCGACTCCACCAACCTACCGGACCCGCCTGTTGCTCATTTGGCCTAGGCTGCCAACTTATCTTATCTTTTCCTGCTTTGGTAATCTTTAGAACAAACTTTGTTAAATTCGCGCAGTTCCACCCGCTGGGTGTATTCAAACTTTGTTGAATGCTGGCCGAGGGCCTCTTGCTATGTGATTTAATTCTCGCACACGATGTGCTTCGCCGAGCTCTGACTTGTCTTGCTTTCTGTTCTTTTGGCTTTTTCCTTTGCCGCTTTCCCTTGGCTGCCGCCTTGCTGGCCAGACAGCCATTCTCGGTCTGCTGGCCGGGTCAAGTACTTGGCCATTTTGGGAATACAAGTACTTTGGCCGCTTAGAACGTAGCAATTTAAGTGAGAAGCCGGCCGGCCGGCTGCTCAGCAACCGGACGGCTAGGCGAGGAGCCAACTTGGCCTATGTGGGTGCTTTCGTCCTTAGCCATTTTTCATGTGAGCACCATTTCTTGCCTTTGACTCTTGCCTGCCAGACAGTTGCTCTGCGAGCTGCGGCTTATGGCAAGGGTGGGCTTAGATGCTGGCACACTACTTGTCCGACTGTAGGTAGAGCCAACATAGTACAAGGCGGCAAGCCCCCGGGCCGACTGGTCGGACCCGGTGCCGGGCGGAGGAATGAAATAACATACTCACAGGCATGAAACTTATCATACAGATAAGAAAGGTAGCCCCCGAGTGCTCCTCGAGGGACCCGGTGCCTTTGCCCTTAGTACAAAAGGTAGCGTGGTACATACTGTATTTCACTGTAAAATCTTCGGAGAAGATTTGCGTTCCATGGGCGCTCTGCTTCCTTGCCGGAATCGTCCCTTTTGCGCGCCCTGGGCTTCTGCGCATCTATGAGGTAATAGGAGTCGTTGCCCAAGGCTCTGCTGATGATGAAGGGGCCTTCCCAAGGGGCAGAGAGCTTGTGCTGGCCGGCTGTTTGCTGGATCAGCCGGAGCACAAGGTCTCCCTCTTGGAAGGATCGTGGCTTGACCTTCCGACTGTAGTAGCGGCGCAGGCTCTGCTGGTAGATGGCGGACCGGCTGAGTGCTAACAGCCGGCCTTCTTCCAGCAGATCGAAGTCGTCTTCTCGTGCTTCCTTCGCCTCCGCCTCCGTGTACATGGTGACGCGAGGTGAGTCGAACTCGATGTCAGTTGGGATGACGGCCTCGGCCCCGTATACGAGGAAGAAGGGAGTGAAACCAGTTGATCTGTTCGGAGTGGTGCGGAGACTCCAGAGGACGGCTGGCAGCTCGTCGATCCAGCAGCCGGCCGAGCGCTCCAGTGGCTCGACCAGTCGGGGTTTGATGCCGGATAAGATGAGGCCGTTTGCTCGTTCTACCTGGCCGTTTGACTGCGGATGGGCAACGGACGCTAAGTCCAGTCGGATGCCCTACGTCGAGCAGAAACGGGCCAAGGCGCCTTTAGTAAAGTTAGTGCCATTGTCGGTGATGATGCTGTGTGGTACACCATACCGGACGGTGAGATCCACGATGAAGGTCATAGCAGTCGGACCACTTAGTTTCTTGATTGGTTTTGCTTCAATCCACTTGGTGAATTTGTCCACGACGACCAGCAGATGGGTCATGCCACCGCGTGTTGTCTTGAATGGGCCCACCATGTCCAGCCCCCAGACGGCAAAGGGCTAGGTAAGGGGGATGGTCTTGAGTGCAGAAGCCGGCAGATGTTGCTTGGAGCTGCATTTTTGGCACCCCTTGCATTTCTTGACCAGATCCTTGGCGTCCTCCAAAGCAGTCAGCCAGAAGAAACCATGGCGGAAAGCTTTGGCGACAAGGGATCTGGAGGCCGTGTGGTGGCCGCACTCGCCTTGGTGTATGTCTCTGAGGATTGCCTTGCCTTTCTCTGGTTCGACACAGCGTTGGAAAACGTCGGTCATGCTGCTCCTGACAAGCTCTCTGTTTACTATCGTGTAAGCTCTTGCCCGGCGTTGCACCTGCCGGGCCGAGATCTCATCAACTGGCAGCTCTCCGCCTACCAGAAAGTTGAGGATGGGCTGCGCCCATGATGGTGCTTTGACTTCATCCACTGTCATTACGGTTACTGAAACTAGGGCGGTTGGGTCTGGAGGTCGTGGGGCGGAGTCGGCCGCGTCTCGCTACATTGTTGAAGTCCCCGGGATGGCCATTGCAGCCCCCGAGCCGGGTTGTAGAGTCCCTGGGCCGGGTGCGACTGCCGCAGTCTCCGAGCCGCTTGCCGAAGTCCTCGGGCCGGCTGTTGTAGCCCCCGGGCCGGGTGCGACTGCTGCAATCCTCGTGCCGCTTGCCGAAGTCCCCGGGCCTGCTGCTGCAGCCCCCGGGCTGGGTTGTAGAGTCCCCGGGCCGGGTGCGACTGCCGTAGTCCCCGAGCCGCTTGCCGAAGTCCCCGGGGCGGCTGCTGCAGCCCCCGGGCCGGGTTCGACTGCTTCAGGAGCAGCCGGCACGAAGATGGATTTTGATTCTGGGGAAGGCTTGATGGATGGCTTGCGGAGGCACTGAAGGGACACGTCGGCTGGTATGGCTTGCCTGGTGGAGCCGATCCGTGCCAGGGCATCTGCTTGCTCGTTGTTGGCCCGTGGCACGTGAAGGAACTCGCACCCATCAAAATATCCGCTGATCTGGTGGACGAGGAAGCGGTAGCTCGCCATATTTGCATCCTTGGCATCCCAGTCGCCGGACGACTGTTGGACCACCAAGTCCGAATCGCCGTAGCACAGAATCCGACGGATGCCAATCTCCCTGGCCAACCGGAGTCCGTGTACTAGCGCCTCGTACTCGGCCACGTTGTTGGAGGCGGCGAAGTGGATTTGCAGCGTGTATCTGAGCTTGTCGCCTTTGGGAGAGGTGAGGATGACGCCGGCTCCCAAACCGGTGCGCACCTTCGAGCCATCAAAGTGCATCCGCCAATGAGTGGAGTCTGGAGCTGGCGGCAAGTACTGGGTCTCGGCCCAGTCGACGAGGAAGTCGGCCAGTGCTTGGGACTTGATGGCGGTGCGAGGCTGGTAGAAGATGGTGTAGGGGGCCAGCTCGATGGCCCACTTGGCCACTCGGCCCGATGCGTCTCTGCTACCTACGATCTCCGCGAGCGGGGCGGTGCAGACGACCGTGATGGGATGCTCTTGAAAGTATGGCTTGAGCTTCTTGGCGGCAAAATGCACGCCATAGCACAACTTTTGGTAGTGGGGGTAGTTCTGCTTGGAAGCTGACAGCACCTCACTCAAGTAGTAGACGGGCCTCTGGACCGGCAGCGCCGTGCCGTCCTCTTGGCGCTCTACCACCATAACTGTACTGACCACCCGGCTGGTGGCGGCGATGTAGAGAAGCATGGGCTCCTTGGCAGCCGGAGCGGCCAGGACGGGCGGCGTGGTCAACATCTTCTTGAGCTAGAGGAACGCCCCGTCCGCCTTGTCATTCCACTCGAAATGAGTGGTCTTCTTCATCAGCTGGTACAGGGGAAGAGCCTTCTCGCCCAGCCGACTGATGAAGCGGCTGATGGATGCCAAGCAGCCGGTGAACTTCTGAACGTCTCGCAGTCGGGTGGGCCTCTCCATCCTCTTGATGGCCTTGATCTTGACAGGGTTGCACTCTATGCCGCGCTCTGAGATAAGGAAACCGAGGAGCTGGCCGGCTGGCACTCCAAAGACACACTTCTCTGGGTTGAGCTTGATTTGAAACGGCGCAGATTATCAAAAGTTTCCTTGAGATCTTCCAGGAGGGTACCGCGCTTCTACATCTTCACCACAATATCGTCTACATAGACGTGGGCATTTCTGCCGAGTTGCTTAAGGAGGCACTTCTGCATGCAACACTGAAACGTGGCGCCGGCATTTCTCAAGCCGAACGTCATGGTCAGGTAGCAGAAGGCTCCGAATGGTGTGATGAAGGCGGTCTTCAGGCGGTCGGCCGGGCTTAACTTGATCTGGTGGTACCCCGAGTAGGCATCCAAAAAACTCAACAGCTCGCATCCGGCTGTGGAGTCTATCACCTGGTCAATCCGAGGTAAGGCGAACGGATCTTTCTGGCAAGCTTTGTTGAGGCTGGTGTAGTCAATACACATGCGCCATTTGTTGTTCTTCTTTAGTACAAGGACTGGGTTGGCAAGCCACTCTGGGAAGAATACTTCCATAATGAAGCCGGCTGCTAGAAGCTGGGCTATCTCTTCACCAACAATTCCTCTCTTCTCCTCCGACAGGCGGCGGAGGGGTTGCCTGACTGGTTTTGCATCTGCTCTGACATGTAGCTTGTGCTCGGCGAAATCCGTCGGAACACCCGGCATGTCCTTTGGAGACCACGCGAAGATGTCCCGATTCTCACGGAGGAAATCGACGAGCTCGCTTTCCTATTTGCTGTCAAGGTGAGCTCCTATGACAATGAACTTCTCCGGGTGCTCTGGGTCCAAGGGTATCTTCTTGGTTTCTTTGGCCGGCTGGAAAGAGCCCTGAGCTTCTGACTCCTTGGGATCTGGCGATAGGTCCGGCTGCTTGCCGGCCATGGCCACAACCCGGTCGAGGAGCCGCTTCTCGGCAGCAATCACAAGGGACTCGGCCAGCCGACTGCTGGCTGCAGCACACTCGGCAGACTTCTGGTAGTCGTCGGCTATGGTGATAATGCCCTTGGTGCCCGGCATCTTCATCTTGAGGTAGGCGTAGTGGGGGACCACCATGAACTTGGCCAGAGCAGGCCGGCCAAGCAACGCATGGTAGGGGCTCTCAAGGTCAACCACCTCGAACCAGATTGGCTCTCGGCGGAAGTGACTCTTGTCTCCAAAGAGGACATCTATCTTGATCTTGCCGATTGGTGAGCAGGATAGGCCAGGCACAATGCCATGGAAGACAATCCGGCTGGGCTGGAGCTGTTTCTCTTTGATGCACAACTTCTCCATGGTGTCGCGGTAGAGGATGTTGATGCTGCTACTGCCGTCTATCAGAATTCGGGAGAAACGAGCAGCTCGCCACTCTGTTGCGAAGGTGGCATCCAACACCAGGGCATAGGAACCCGGAGAAGGCATCACCTCCGGGTGGTCAGCTCGGCTCCAACTGATCGGCTTCTCCGACCAGTGCATGAACTCTGGGGCTTCAGAGATGACAGTATTCACTTCTCAGCGCTGTTGACGCCGGCTGTGCCTGTCGTCAGTCACACTGGTGAAGACGACATAAGCTCGATGCTCTTCAGGAAACTCGTCTTGGATCGCGCCGACTGGTCGGACCGCCGGCTGCTGGGGAGGCGGAGGCGGCGGGCCAGCAGGCGGCGGAGGCAGTCCTTCGCCTCTGGCGATGCGGGTGAGCTAGTGGCACTTCCGGGTGGTGTGGTTGGATGGCTTCGCGCCGTTGTGGAACTAGCAGGGAGCGTCGAGGGTTTGCTCAAACGAGAAGGCGGGCAACCAAGCAGGCTTGCCGCCCTTCTGGCGTTTGGGGCCGGGCTGCTCTTCTGGCTGCTGGTCTTCGACTGTCGCCACCTGTCGGCTGGTGGTAGCTGGCTGCGGGGCCTTGCGCTTATTGTCGTTTGACTGTTGGCGCCGACTGGAATCACCAGCCGGTGTCTGAGGAGCCGGAGGGAGCATCTTTCCTGACGCATCCACTCGGAGTTCCGACTTCATGGAGGAGTTGGCAGTGGCATACTTGTTCGCTATGATCAACAGCTCGTCGAGCGTGGCCGGCTCGTCGCAGAGGAGCCGGTGCTTGAGTAGGGTGCCCTCCCGGCACCCGGCAGTGAAGTATTCAATGGCTTGCACCTCATGAACCCCTTCGCAGGAGTTGCGCAGCTCGGCCCACCACGTTAAGTATTCGCGGGTGGACTCGATGGGGCCTTGGATGCACAGGGAGAGCTGGCGAGGATTGGGCGGCCGCTTGTAGGTGCTGGTGAAGTTGCGGATGAAAACTTCGGTGAAGTCTAGCCAGCTGTTGACGCTGTAGGGCTTGAGGTTGTTCAGCCATGTCCAGGCCGTGCCCTGGAGCATGAGTGGAACATACTTCACGGTGACACGCTTGTTGCCATTCGCTATGTTGACGGCAGTGGAGTAGTTGACCAGCCAATCTTCCGGCTTCACAGAGCCGTTGTACTTAGGAGTGTCCCGAGGGAGCGAGAACCCTTTGGGGAAGGGCTCATCGCGAATGCGGGGGCCGAAACAAGGCGGGCCAATTGCATCTTCTTCTTCCAACGCCAGGGACCGAGCCAAGCGGTCGATCCGGTTGCGGGTGTCGTTCTCTCCAACTCCTTCGCGGGGGCCCAGCCAGCGCCCGAGAGTCGGGTGCTCAACAGGCGGCGGAGAGGCGCGCCTCTCCCTGCGCGGGGGAGGGGGCTGACGATTGTCCCGCCGCTCTACTGCTCGTGGGCGGCTGCCTTGGTCGCGCTCAATGGAGATGCGGGTGCGGCTGCGGCTGGCAACCGGCTCTGGGTCTCCTCGGTCGCAGGCGCCGACTGTCGGCGTCCGGGAGGTCGCGTCGTGCTCCCGGCGAGGGGGAAGGTTCCCAGCCTGTAGGCCGGGTTCCACCATGCGGCGGCCGGCTTCTTGCTGCGCGGCGGCCGCGTCGAGGAGCTGTTGGACGCGCTCCGTCATGCAGCAACGCTCGTCGCCCTCCAGGCGGTCCAGCTCGTCTGCCGCTGCCTGGGCAACGCGCAAGTTCTCCATGGGCGTGGCGTAGACCGGGCGGTCGGCCCCCAACATGCTGGCGATGGCGGCGCCGCGCTGCCGGACCGCGCCCATGCGGCTGGGCTCGTCAGCAGCCGGTGTGCCGCAAACGGCGCGGTCGATCTTGCGGTGGTAAGCCTCGGTGAGGCGTCTCATGGCCGCCAACTTGTTGGCGCTGTCGAGAAGTGCGATACGGCATGCCTCCAGCGTTTCACCGCTCGCACCGGGCGCTACGGGAGCGGACATGTCCCGCATTGCCGCCTGCAACGGGTCCCGGTCGGCCTGGTCGGAGGTTCCGTCGTGGTTGATGACCAGCACCTCAGTGACGGTGCTGGTGCCGGCGCTGCTGTCTACAGCGGGAAGTGGATCGTCGAAGATCACCACGTCACCAGGGAAGGCATCAGGAAGCGCGACGTCGGCGTCGACGACCATGTCGACGAGCAGGTCGGTGGAGCCAACGGACTCCGGGTCGGAGACCGGCTCGCCGGCGATGTGAAGCTTGCCGAGGAGATCAACGAGGCAGCTCTTGGAGCTAGCTGCGCCCGCGTCGAGTGCGAGCTCGTCGAAGAGGCGGATCCCGCCGATGAGATCAGCGAGGTTGCTTGCAGCGCAAACAACTTCCATGCCATGCAGCGTGTCGGCGCAAACGCCGTCGGGCGTGCCAGGCTAGCTGTGATCGCCAGGGAGGAAGAGGGTTCCCGTCCAGAATGTGTTTCCGGACGACGGTGCACCTAGCCCCACGGTGGGCGCCAAATGTCGGGGATATCGTGCGACATATGCCAGGGGATGGCTTATCGTGGATGGGGACAAAAGTACGTCGCCGGGCACTAGAAGCGGGAGTGAGCGAGACCGCGTACGCTTGCAAATCTTACCCAGGTTCGGGGCTCTCCTAGGAGATAACACCCCTAGTCCTGCTCTGCGGGGTCTCCGCATGATCACTATTTCAACAGGTGGCTACAAGCTTGCTCCTTGAGCTACCTGGCTGGAGGAGGAAGAAGGGCAAGGCTAGCTCTACTCCACTCTCTCTGCGTGTGTGTGTGGTGCTGTGAGTGCTCGACGAGGCCTCTGCCAAGGAGCCAACCGCCAACCCCTTGCATGGGGTGACCTGGGGGGTTTATATAGGCCTACCCCCCAGGGATACAATGGTAATCCGGCCGGGCGTAGGACCCGGCCGTCAGTGTCTCTGGTCGCCGGCTTCTCCGCCGACTGCAGGGGCCCGCCGCCTGGTGGGTCCTCCCGGCGGTCTCGTCCTTGGCCGACAAGCTGGGCCCGCCGCTTGCGGGTCCTGTCGGCTGTGTAGCACTGTAGCCGTGCCACTGATGATGCATGCTTGGTCGGGGAGAGCGTGGATACAGTCCCGCCGCCTGGCGGGAACTCACTGTAGCCATACCCCGTCGTATCTGGTTAATGGTGCACGGACTTCGAGGGAGGAGGAGGGCCGCCTGCTGGGAGCCGGCCTCCCACTGAGCCGACTGGTCTGGGCTTGCCGCCTTCTGGCTTGTCACGGACAAGTAGGGCCCGCCGCCTGCGGGCCGTACTGACCGCCCGTCACGGGAGCATGGCTCCCTCTGCCATGGGTGACATCATGAGTGGCATGGCAACAGTCCTGCGTTGGGCGCAGGATGCCTGCTCGGTACGCAGTACTGTGGCCACGCCCTGCCCTGGAATCGGGGGTGGCAGGCCTGTACTGTAGCCATGCCCTGTCTCATCATGTTTATGTTGGTGCTGACTTTGAGGGCGCGAGGGGCCGCCTGCTAGGACTCGGCATCCCAGGAGGCCGCCTGCCAGGAGTCGGCCCACTTCATGGCCGTCTTGTGGACTCCGCCGCCTCTTGGCTACCGGCTGCTTGGACCAGCCGGCCTCAAGAAGGCGGCCCTTATCCTTGATGTTTGAGGGGCGCAGCCTGCCCCGATGTCTTGAAATACCAAAGGGAGCTGATGGGGCTACCCGTGGTCATTTACTCCGACAAGCATAGGCTCCCCCTACATGTATGCAATCATGTAAGAATGGAATATAAGAACATGTGAATGCATAAGCATAACAGAGCAAGCAATGAGTTACATGTATCTTGGCCATATGCATCAGAGCAAATGATGTAGATAAAGAGAAGTGTACCTTCATGTTCATGAATTCTTCTTGCAAACACTATGTACATCAGCAAGAGATCATCATGCACATGAGTGTGATGCATATACTTACCTTGTGGTTTTGAGCTGGCTTTGGAATAGGTGAACCTGAGAAAACAGGGTTAGATAACACATGAGCACTCTAAACAAAGCAATTTCAGGAAACCATAAGAGCACCAAGACTGGGATGACATGTAATGGGTGAGTACTTAGTACTTCATCTGGATATAGACATGCCCCCAAAGATTAAAGATATGCAATGAATTCCAGAGATTTTCTTCCCTAGATATGGACTCTTTTTCCCCCTGAATCTGATATTGGATAATGGGAGAAGGTAGGGTAAGAGAAAATTAGAGCAAGAAAAATCAGAGCAGGAAATGGTGCAATCAACCATATATTGACATGTCTTTCCCCTCTTAAAGACATGTAACTTCTCTCCTCTTTTTGTTAACAAGCATCTGGAAGAGCTTAGATGTGATGTGCTCTCTCTCCCATGTGATAAGCTTTGATGTGCTCTCTCTCCCCCTTTGACATCAATTTCCAAGAAGGGAACTTCTGGAGCATGAGTCATATAGGTTTGGTCCTCGAGTCACACTACAAAGCAGCATGTAGATTAAGATGCGGGTAGAGGATAAGAATCATTGAGTGGAGCTGGAGAAGAAATGAAATATGCAATGACAAAGAGTTTTCTCAGCTGTAAAATCAGTAATGCCGACCTGTTTGCATCGGTGACACCGAGTTGGCAGTGTCAGGGATGATGCATATCGGTCAGACCGGTTCAGTCCTCGTCGGTTGTACCGATGAACTATCTATAAGATATTCTTGTAGTTCGGTCTAGCCGATAGGCTTGGATCTGTGTGTACGAGTTCAAGGCAGAGGAAAAATTTTGTCAACTCAGCTCACTAGGCAGATTAAATCTCACAAGGATTTGCAATGAATTAACTGAAAGATTTGCAAGGAATTTGATACAAAAAAACAGAAAAGAGATCTAGACGAAGTTTTTTTTTTTGATAAGGGGAACATGATAGCAAGAAATATATGCAAGAACACAAAGTAAGTGAGCAAAGAAACACTTAGAGAACTTCATCTAGAAGGGGTCGGCGACAAAGTCACCTATGTTAGAGTATATTGACTTAGGAGTCAAGTGAGATCACTTGATCATAGGTCATACTCATCGTTTAAGCTCAAAATGGGGTTACCATTTTTTGTTTAAGCATTTTGATGTGTTCACATCTTGTTGAGTTGCTTTGACTCATGACTTGGGTCAAAGCTTCTCTAAGATGGAATGACATACCTTGGGTGGTGTTGATCTTGATCATGTAGGCGAACTTGTGTTGGATGCTCAAGGTTGATGTAGTTCATCAAGAGTTGGGAGCACCACTTGTAGTTTGAGTTCATCTTCCTACATGAGTCAGTTTTGCAAGGAAAAGCACTTGTGTATCCAAAATGATAATCATGAAACTTGATACCAAATGAAATTTGATATATAGAAATTGTCAAAGGATATGTTGAGTGGTTTCATGCTTCCTTGTATTCAACATCCACATAGTAGGGACTCGGTGATGTAGAGATTGCTTAAGACATGAATGACTTGCAATCCCTTAGATTTGGATTCATCCAAGTACCTACAAGGGTTAGATAACATGCAAGGGTGCAAGTATAGATCCAAGACATATGATCATCATCATAAGAGAAATATCAAGGATTAGTCACAAAAGGCTCATGCCTTGCATGTCTCCAAATGGAGTTCCTACTCCAAGTTTGAGGCATCAATGATGTTCAATTCACCTCTCAAACGGCAAAATACTTTCTCATCAAGTGGTTTGGTGAATATATCCGCCAATTGCTTATCGGTACGAACATGCTTAAGATCGATGTCACCTTTAGCAACATGATATCGAATGAAATGATGATGAACTTCAATATGCTTAGTTCGAGAATATTGCACGAGATTGTGAGCAATCTTAATAGCACTTTCATTGTCACAAAGCAATGGAACATGTTTCACATGTATCCCATAATCCTTAAGGGTTTGGGTCATCCAAAGTAATTGAGCACAACATGATCCGGCGGCAATGTATTCCGCTTCGGCGGTGGATAAGGATACCAAGTTTTGTTTCTTGGAGGACCAAGACACAAGAGATCTACTAAGAAATTGACAAGTACCCAAAGTGGACTTTCTATCAACCTTGTCACCGGCATAGTCTGAATCGGAGTAGCCAACAAGATCAAAAGAAGACCTCTTAGGATACCAAATGCCAAAGTTTGGTGTATGAATTAAGTATGTCACTATCCTTTTCGCAGCCTTAAGATGACATTCTTTAGGGGCCGCTTGATATCGTGCACACATGCACACACTTAGCATAATATTAGGACGAGAGGCACATAGATATAACAATGAACCAATCATAGAGCGGTAAACCTTTTGGTCAACCGGTTTGCCATCCATAGTCAAGTCAAGATGTCCACTAGTAGGCATGGGTGTTTTCATACCTTTGCTTTCTAGCATGTTGAACTTCTTGAATAAGTCCTTGGTATACTTTGTTTGAGAGACAAAGGTACCTTCCTTAGTTTGCTTGATTTGCAAACCAAGAAAGAATTTGAGTTCACTCATCATAGACATCTCAAACTTCTGCGACATTAGCCTTCCAAACTTTTCACTAAAATGAGGGTTAGTCGAACCAAATATGATATCATCCATATAAATTTGGCACACAAATAATTCACCATTAACCCTTTTAGTAAAAATGTGTAGAATCAATCTTCCCAATTTCAAAGCCTTTTTCAATAAGAAACTTGGTCAAGCATTTATACCATGCTCTAGGAGCTTGTTTAAGACCATAAAGAGCTTTGTCAAGTTTGTAAACATGATCGGGTTTCTTGGGATTAACAAAGCCGGGAGGTTGTTTAACATAGACTTCCTCCTCAATTTCACCATTTAGAAAAGCACTTTTAATGTCCATTTGGTATAAGGTGATATCATGATGATTGGCATAAGCAAGTAAGATGCGTATGGACTCAAGTCTAGCAACGGGGGCATAAGTCTCACCATAGTCCATACCTTCGACTTGAGTGTAGCCTTGAGCGACAAGACGGGCCTTGTTGCGTACAACTTGTCCATCCTCATCTTGCTTATTCCGAAACACCCATTTGGTTCCAATGACATTGTGCTTCTCATCGAGCTTTTCAACCAATGTCCATACTTGATTCCTCTTAAAGTTGTGTAGCTCTTCATGCATAGCGTTCACCCAATCCGGATCATCAAGAGCTTCTTCAACCTTCATAGGCTCAATACTAGAAATGAATGAGTAATGTTCACAAAAGTTAGCCAAACGAGTTTTAGAGCGAGTAATTCTCCCGGTTTGAATATCATTGAAGATTTGTTCGATGGGATGATCTCTTGAGACTCTTGCTCGAACTCATGAGATCTTTTGTTTGGGTCAGGGTGGAACATCCTCTTCATTGTCTTCTTCTTCTTGTCCTTCTTCATTGTTGTTGGCGTTGTTGTTCTCTTGTGGAGGTGGAGAAGGAGGTCGATGAGGTTCATCTTGTTGTACTTCCTCGTTTCCTTCATCTTGACGTGTTCCACTTGTGGATGCCTCCAAGTCAACTTGTGGTTCACCTTGTCGTGAAGTTGAGGCTTCCACTTGAATGGACAAGGTACTCTCCTTCACCTCCGTTGGGCGAAACTTGCCAATAGACAAGTCTTGAATTGCTTCCGAAGGATCTTTGTCTCCTACATCAATTGACAATTGCTCTACTTGTGAGCCGTTAGATTCATCAAACTTCACATCTACCGTCTCTTCAACCTTTCGGGTGAAATTGTTGTAGACACGGTAAGTGTGAGAGTTTGAGCCATAACCGAGTAGGAAACCTTCATGAGATTTAGGGGCAAATTTCGAACGACGATGCTTATCAAGAATGTAACACTTTGAGCCAAATACTCAAAAGTATCCAACTTGGGGTTTGTTACTGGTGAGAAGCTCATATGCCGTCTTGCCGAGAAGCTTGTGAAGATATAGTCGGTTTGTTGCATGACAAGCTGTCTCAACCGCTTCCGCCCAAAAGTGTCTTGGCGTCTTGTATTTGTCAAGCATCGTTCTCGCCATCTCAATAAGTGTCCGGTTCTTCCTCTCAACAACTCCATTTTGTTGAGGTGTGTACGTAGCCGAGAACTCATGTGAAATCCCTTCTTCGTCAAGAAAGGTGTCCACATTGGCGTTCTTGAACTCCATTCCATTGTCGCTCCGAACCTTCTTGATCTTCACTTCAAATTGATTTTGGGCCTTCCTAGCGAAGTTCTTGAAGATCTTCTAGACCTGCGATTTATCATCAAGAAAGAACACCCACGTAAATCTTGAAAAATCATCAACAATGACCAAATCGAACGAGTTACCACCGAGACTCTTGTATGCGTTGGGGCCAAAAAGATCCATGTGGAGTAGCTCAAGCGGTCTTCTCGTGGTCATGATGTTCTTCACGGGATGACTTCCTCCAACTTCTTTTCCTGCTTGACAAGCACTGCAAAGTCTATCCTTGTCAAATATGACATCTTTAACACCAAGGATATGATCACCTTTAATAAGCTTATCAAGATTTTGCATGCCCATGTGACCTAACCTTCTATGCCACAACCAACCTTTAGAAGATTTAGCAATTAAGCAAGTTCTAGGTTGAGCTCTTTCAGTGAAATCAACAATGTATAGATCACCTCTACGTATACCGGTAAAGACCAAATTATGATTATCTCTTCGAAACACTTGGCAATCTACTTCAGTAAATAGGACATTGAAACCGAAATCGGCTAGTCTAGATACGGAAAGTAAATTGTAGCCAAGAGATTCAACGAGCATAACATTTTGGATAGAGCTGTCATGTGAGATGGCCACCTTACCAAGGCCAACCAGCTTACCCTTTGAGTTATCACCAAAAGTGACGTACTTCCGGGGACCGTCATTTTCAGCGAGCTCTCGAAACATGTCCTTGTCTCCGGTCATGTGATCGGTACATCCACTATCAAGAACCCACTCCTTTCCTCCAGCCATGTAACCACGAAGGTTAGCCATAAGACCAAAGTGTCTCATTGACTCATCAAGATCGAAGTCACTATCATCTTCCTCATCATAATATCCATGTTCAACATCATCATGTGAGTGATCATCACCTAGAGAGAGTGATTCATTAGATTCATGACCATGACAATGTGCATCTTTATGAATTCTAATGACTTGAGAGATGATGCTACTAATGACTCCAACATCTCCTTTGGCACGCATAAGGTCATGAAGCTCAAATAGACAATCATCAAATTTAGGATCACTAGGTTTCATTTTATGAAAAGCTATGGACTTTTGAAGAATCTCATCTAGGTTTTTCAAGGAATAGTTTGGAAGGCGCTCCTCAAGATATCTCCATATAGTATAAGCACACTCAAATGTAGGCAAGCAAACAAGCAAATTTCTAGGCAATCCTCTAATGATAAGATTAATAGTTCTAAGATTGTGGGTCATGTCAAGATACTCATCGGGGGTAGGATGCAAGGGATCAATAGGAGGTGCACAAGGGCTAGTAATGTACTTGTTCAAATTATATTCATTGAAAATCTCAAGCATCTCATTTTTTCGAGCACTATAGAACTCTCCGTCAAGCATAGGCACTCTACGTCTAATACTCCCAATCGTAGACTCATCCATCTTCCTCCAATTGTGATTAAACCAAAGCAATGGAGACCAATGCTCTGATACCAATTGAAAGGATCAAGAAGAGGTGTCTAGAGGGGGGGTGATTAGACACTTCAACAAGCAAAAGTGGCAATTTTTAAGTCCTTCAAGTTGAGGTGGAGTTTTAGCACAAGTTTAACCATTCACAATACATTTCAAGCAAGCATGACAAGAGTATGAGCAGCGAAAAGAGTAAAGCATGCTAATTGCAAGAAAGTAAAGGGATGGGATTGGAGTGTGCAAACGCAATGTAGACACGGAGATTTTTGGCGTGGTTCCGATAGGTGGTGCTATCGTACGTCCATGTTGATGGAGACTTCAACCCACGAAGGGTAACGGTTGCGCGAGTCCATGGAGGGCTCCACCCACGAAGGGTTGACAAAGAAGCAACCTTGTCTATCCCACCATGGCCATCGCCCACGAAGGACTTGCCTCACTCGGGTAGATCTTCATGAAGTAGGCGATCTCCTTGCCCTTACAAACTTCTTGGTTCAACTCCACAATCTTGTCGGAGGCTCCCAAGCGACACCTAACCAATCTAGGAGACACCACTCTCCAAAAGGTAATAGATGGTGTGTTGATGATGAACTCCTTGCTCTTGTGCTTCAAATGATAGTCTCCCCAACACTCAACTCTCTCTCACAGATTTGGCTATGGTGGAAAGATGATTTGAGTGGAAAGCAACTTGGGGAAGGCTAGAGATCAAGATTCTTGTGGTAGGATTGGAATGTCTTGGTCTCAACACATGAGTAGGTGGCTCTCTCTCTCAGAAAATGAGTAGTGGACGTGTAGGCACGTTCTGATGGCTCTCTCTCAAATGGAGAAGGGGGTGGAGGGGTATATATAGCCTCCACACAAAATCCAACCGTTATACACATTTGACCCAACTCGGTCAGACCGAATAGAAGAACTCGGTGAGACCGATTTAGTTCAAAATGTGAACACTAGGAATCTCGGTGGGACCAATGTGCTAGGGCTTAGGGCAAAACCTCATCTCGGTGAGACCGATTGCATGAACTCGGTGAGGCCAATTTCAGAAAAGATCAAACAGAGAGTTGGTCAGGCAAACTCGGTGAGACCGATTGCACATTTCGGTGAGACCGAAATAATTACAACAGGCAACCGAGAGTTTGCAAGGCCATCTCGGTGAGACCGAGATCCGTATCGGTGAGATCGAATTGTCTAGGGTTTCTGGCATTGGCTATGTCAAATGAACTCGGTGGCGCCGGATAGATCAAATCAGTGGGGCCGAGTTTGACTTTGGGTTTTGGACATATGTGGAAATGATAAAGTGGCTGAGGGTTTTGGAGCAATATCACTAAGCACTTTGAGCAAGTAGACCATTAAGCAACACCTCATCCCCTTTTAATAGTATTGGCTTTCCTATGGACTCAATGTGATCTTGGATCACTAAAATAGAAATGAAGAATCTTGTGCTTTTGCCAATCTTTGTCCTTAGCATTTTGAAAGGGGTTCCGCATCCTCTTGTCCTTGCCATGCCTTTGTTGAACTTATCTGAAATACACTAGGTGAAAGTATTAGTCCAACAAGAGATATGTTGACATTAATTACCAAAATCACCTAGGGAGGACTTGTGCTTTCAGTAACAAAAGTGCAGCAAGGTAGCCCAATCCTTTTGAGGCAAAGGACAGGCGAAAACGGTCTCTTATGGTAAGCAAAGCGTTCTTGAGGGTACACGGGAATTTCATCATATCACTTTTATCATGTTGGCTTGATTCATGTTCGCTACTTTGATAATTTGATATGTGGGTTGACCGGTGCTTAGGTGATGTTCTTACTTAAACAAACCTCCTACTTATAATTAACCCCCTCGCAAGCATCCGCAACTACGAGACAAGTATTAAGATAAAAATCTAACCATAGCATTAAACTTTTGGATCCAAATCGTTCCCTTACGAAGTAGCGCATAAACTAGGGTTTAAGCTTCTGTCACTCTAGCAACCCATCATCTAATAACTACTCCACAATGCATTCCCTTAGGCCCAAATATGGTGAAGTGTCATGTAGTCGACATTCACATGCACCACTAAGGGAATCACAACATACATATCATCAAAATATCGAACACATATCAAGTTCACATGATTACTTGCAACATGACTTCTCCCGTGACCTCAAGAACAAAAGTAACTACTCACAAATAATAATCATGCTCAAGATCAGAGGGGTATTAAATAGCATAATTGATCTGAACATATAATCTTCCACCAAATAAACCATATAGTAATCAACTACAAGATGTAATCAACACTACTAGTCACCCACAAGCACCAATCTAAGGTTCCGGTGCAAAGATTGAACACAAGAGATGAACTAGGGTTTGAGAGGAGTTGGTGCTATTGAAGATGTTGATGGAGATGGCCCTCCCAAAGATGGGAGAGTTGTTGGTGATGACGATGACGATGATTTCCCCCTCCGGGAGGGAAGTTCCCCCAGCGGAATCGCTCCGCCGGAGGGCAAAAGTGCTCCTGCCTAAGTTTCACCTTGAGACGGTGGCGCTTCATCCTGAAAGTCCTCCCCTTATTTTTTCTAGGTCAAAATGACTTATATACCAGAAGAGGGGCACCGGAGGTGGGCCGAGGAGGGCACAAACCACCAGGGCGCGCCTGGGCTCCCTGGCACGCCCAGGTGGGTTGTGCCCACCTGGTGGGCCCCCTCTGGTAGTTATTTTCTCCAATAATTCTTATATATTCCATAAAAAATCTCCGTGAAGTTTCAGGTTATTTGGAGTTGTGCAGAATAGGTAGCTCTGATGTGCTTTTTCAGGTCCAGAATTCCAGTTGCCGGTATTCTCCCTCTTTATGTAAACCTTGCAAATTATGAGAGAAAAGGCATTAGAATTACTCCCAAAAGCATTATTATGCATAAAAACATTATAAATAACAGTAGGAAAACATGATGCAAAATGGACGTATCACCTGTCCTCTGTAATCCCGGTCATTTTTTACCTTAAGGGGTTTTAACGGGGATTAACAGGGATTGTGGGGGATTAAATCATGTACAAGCCAAATTCCCCTCCATTCCTCTCCAAGCCTAACTAACCACAATGGGAGGAACTTCAAGAGTAACATCGGGTCCAACTCAGAAAATTCTATGAGTAACATCACACATACCAAAACAAAATGACTCTATAACCTAATAAATGAAGCTTTGCATGACACTACACGTGTGATGACCACTGGAGCAATCCACTCGGGTTGTACGTAAACATGTTTATACTCTTCATTCATGATTTTTAGTACAAATAGGATGCACATGGCGATGTCATCCTCGTACCAGCCACTATTGATGGATGGCCATGCAGCGTCATTGTGCTCACCTGCAACTGCAAGCCAAGTTGCGCATGCAGCAACTACGACTGCAATGGAGTACTAGACGCACAAGGCATGTTGTTGGTGCTGCTTCATGAGCTACCGAGCCGTCTAGATGAGCGCGCGGTAATGGCCATCACCTACGGAATGAAGGACGTCGTTCTTTTGCCGTGTCCTGGCCATCACAAAGGTGGTGATGCACTTTCCGGGGTTGTCAGAGATGGAGTCCGTCGTCCCACTCCAGCGACGGACAGCGCTCGCCCGAGAGCACGAACATGGACGCAAATTCGTGCAAACACGGCCGGATTTCATATAAACATGATGGATTTCATTACATTTACATTAAATAAGTTGTGCTAGTCTAGAGCTAAAGGTAGAATTAATATACCTAATCTAAATGGTCGCCGGCCAATCTCTTTGTCCTCCTCCCGCATCCGGCTGAAGAAGAATCGTGCAAGACACCGGTTGTTTTCGCCAGTGTCGCCTCGGCGGTGGCCTTCATGGGATACAATCGGCAGCGGCCTCCCGTGTTCTACTTCTCCTCGATGATGCAGCGGGCGGGGACGTGCTGGCCGTCACCTCGTGGACATCCGCGTAGCCGCGTCACCTTGTCGACATCCGCGACGGCTTCTTTCTCTGCCTGCATGGCGCGGCTACGCGCGCGTCGACGACGGATGGCGCAGTCACAGGCACTGGAGGCGCTGTACTACGCGGCGGCGTCGAGGACAGCGACGTCGAGGACAGCGACGATGCCCATGCCGCCATGCTCCCCGACAAGCCGGCGTGGAGCAACTCGGCACTCTTCCTCGAGCAGGATTGGAGCGGCCAGATGCGGAACCACGCGTTGGCTTAGAGCAGCAACTAGCTCCGTCGGGCTAGGCGAGGTAGGTGGAGCAGCGAGCTGCCTCACTCGTGACCGTCGGGCTCGGCGGGCCACCCAGACGGCTTTTATGCCGGAGAACTGCTCTTCCTGCTCGTCGGATGCAGCCGAAAGAGTGGACAAAATGGTGGAAGTGGGAGCTTGGCCGGCGTCCCGCTCCTGAACGGACGTGTGGCCGAAGTGGGTTTCTCGCATTCCACGTGGGTTTAAATGTAGGTGTTTGAATGCGGCGAGGAGGCGGGTACAGCTGGGAATGCAGTGGGCAGCGCCCTCGGCCGGCGCGCCGCTTCAATGGCGGACGCAATGAAAGGTCACGTCCACCCTGACCCCCTTGACCGTGGACCTTGACCGTGTACGTTCGACTTTGAGCACAACATTATCCTAAGGCTGGTCATAGTGGGAGTAACATAGCTAGTACCATAACGCACCCCAATGCAAATTTGCTTATGTGGCAAGTAATTAATGAAAAGAGAGGTGCTTAGAGTAACGTAATATGTTACTATAACATAGCCCTTCCTAAGAATAAATGAGTCTATAAGTTAATAAATGCAATCATCTATATGTTACTACTTCTTTGTTACTTTGCACTATTAACGTAGTAACATAGGCTAGTGTCATACGCATGACACTAGTCTAAGTTACTCCCCACTATGACTAGCCAATGGACCTTGACGGTGTACGTCACGTTGTGTCCAGATCTGAGATGCCACATGTACCAGGTGAATGACTCCAAAGTTCGACCCGTGATGCTAGGTGTGAGCCGAGGAACACTGTTGGAGAGACCCCCCTCATAATTTTCCTACATTGGTCGTTTGATTCATAGGATAGAATGCTATAGGAATTTTGCCTATGAAATCATGTGTTAATTGGCAATCTAGTATCCACTCCAACTTTTTTTCACTTCCTTTGGTTTTCCTGTGTCAAACACTGTGTTAATGCTAGTATGGGATTTAAGTGGACCCAATCCGTTATTTTTCCTATTCCTGCGTTTTAAGTTCCTACGAATGAAAGAAAAGAAACGGAGAGAGTATTGTACTCCTACTAAAGGTTAGTAGGTGACCTTGCGCTTGGCTCTTCACCTCTTCCGGAAGTGTGTGTGAAACAGAGGCCTGGATATATACTTCTGGCAATCTGACACCGAATGAACTGTTGCACGTCCACTGCTTGTATAAAGCAAAAGCTTCTCCTCGTGCTACGAGCCACCGCGCGCGCGTGGGCGAGGGAGAGGGCGTAGTAAGCAAGCTTCTCGTCGTTCTACGAGTTGACGGGACACATCAAAGTTATTTATTAATCTCTCCAAAAAGGGCCAACCATGTCCATGGCTACCATCCCGTGCTCCGTCATTGAGTACGTGCACGATTCACGTGCCATCGAGGAGAGAAAATATTGCGTAGTACTACATGCCATCGAAGTGCACGACTCACTTACGCACTGCTTATCTCCATTTTCTTGCATGACACGTGCACCTTGATGCTAGATGTCCCGCGTGTTGGCAAAAGGATGAACAAAGCTCACGTCTAAAACAAAAGAGTGGAAGAACATAGATTCCCGACGACCGAGAAGGAGCAAGGATCCCGCAAAAAAAGACCGAGAAGGAGCAAGGAACCTCGTCGTGGAGCGTCTGCGCTCATGATATTTTATATTATTCAGCGATATAAAATCAACCAAATCTCTTCACGTTTAACTGAAAGAGTCCTAAACACATCATACATGGCCCACCTCACGCATTCACCATATTCCTCGGCCTCCGTGCGACACCTAGTTTATATATAGTATATCCGGCTGCCCGTCGCTTCTCGCTCCTCGTTAGCCCGTGCAACTTAGCTAGAGGTTAGAGTTAGTTTCTAGCTCATGACTAACCCTGAACTAACTCTAGCCAAAGAGGTGTTTGGATGACAACTAGCTCCAATTAGCACCTCTTGGGTGGGATAGTTTTTTTGGGTGGGTTAGATGCAACTAGCTCCAATCTAGCCATTGTGTTTGGATACTTTAGGGCTATTTGAGCCCCAACTAGCTCAAACTAACTCTAACCCATGGATCCAAACAGGGCCCTTGGTTAGAGTTAGTCATGAGCTAGAAACTAACTCTAACCTCTAACTAAGTTAGAGTATCCAAAAGGGCCTTTGGTTAGAGTTAGTCATGAGCTAGAAACTAACTCTAACCTCTAGCTAAGTTAGAGTATGCACGGAACATCAAGATGCATTTTTTTATAAAACACCTATTGTGATTGATCCATGCGGGAGTAATCCCATGTGTAAAAACTAATGATATCTCAAGAAAGAGGAGAGATAAGGTGAGGAGGAGTGGGGCGTGGTGGTGATTGATGGTTGGACTGAGCGGAGGCATGGGGATGGACGACGCCGGCAGCGGCCACCATGCCAGATTGTTCCATAGGCTTCCTTTTTTAATTGCTCAACAATGAGGTTGTGGGAGATAAGGATGAACGAGGGAAGGCCTTATCTGTAAATGTGGAGAGAGGTGCGGGTATCTTTTTGCAAAATTGCCATAGTTTGCTTTATATCCGTCAGATATAGATCAGACGGTCTATATTGCAAGATGGCAGGCACACCATCATCACCAACTCGGTTTTTTATAAGAGTAGAGATAGAGATATCCAGCAGCCTGTCACTTCTCGCTCCTCGTCCTTATAGCCCGTGTGACACCTAGTTATAGTATAACTGAAAGAGTACTTGCTCTTTGAGCAAAGGGCCTCCCTAAGCACGCATTAATTTCCTGGGCATGCTTCTTTCTACTCAATGTTGCGTGCACTTTGAGCATGTTGGCAACTCCACTGCTAGCTTGATGGCTCATCTTGCAATTGAAGCTGACACATTGCAGCACTTGTGCAAGGCCCAGAGGTTAATTTGAGAACAAGTACCTCGAGGTTAATTTCACAGACATGACAAAAATTATCAAAAAGTAACGTGATAGACCTTCGATTAACATGTGTTCAAAAAACAAAAAAGTTCACTTGTGATGACCATTGGAGCAATCCACTCAGATTGTACGTAAACAAATTCGTGCAAACACGGCCGGATTTCATTACATTTACATCAAATAACCAGTTTCCACGTGGAGTAGGTTTCTCCACGCGGGTTTAATGTAGGCGTTTAAATGCGGCGAGGAGGCTCGTTCAGCCGGGCGTGCAGCGGGCGGCGCCCTCGGCCAGCGCGCCGCTTCAATTGGTTGGTTTCGATTTTTAAATTGAGTAGTGCTCGTACACTTGATGTTGTGCTGCTACAGTCCAATATTTGCGTGTGGTGGTTTCTAGAATAAAAAAGGGAGGTTGTACTTACTGTGGGAAAGGTGAAGTGATGGTTGCTTTGTCCGAGCAACTTATTACTCTGGGAATACTGGAGTACCAGCGGATTCAACGAAGAGTGAAATGATGGTTGCTTCGTCCGAGCAACTTACTGTGGCGAAGGTGGGGCTCTGTGATTTGACTGCTCACTAGCCATTATTACTGCGGCGCAACGACCGGGGTGAATCTCCCTTGCAGTTGTGCAATCTCAATATTGGTGCATGGCAGGTGGAGCCGGATGAAGGATGTCCCACATGTCGACGAAACAAAGTTGAATGGTTTCTGGCATTGCTATCAATCTTTCAGGATTTGTTTATATTTACGCATAATTTTCCAGCATAATGAAATTATATTGTAATGCTATGAAGGTTTCAACTTTGGTTCCCAGAGAAAAAAAGGGTTTCAACTTAGGATTCATGTGTCCTCTTGCCTCAAGATTGTATCGTTATAACATTCCATCAAATACAACTGAAACTACCATGGTTGCTAATGCATCTCAATGATTCGCAGCTCAGCGCCAATATTCACATCACAACTGAAGACGAAGTTGTGAGAAGGTGTACAAATAAAGAAAAATATATAATTGATCGATGTTGTTCGTAGGCATGGCTCCATTTCCTGGCCACAGTGTTCACTGGTTGGCAGCTAGTTTCACGCAGCTCTGTAGCCAAGAAAGAGGTGTATGGAGGAACATCATGATCCGATCATTTTGTGCAGTTCCACTAAAATCGAGCTGATCATCCCTGTTTGCCAAGATATTCAGTCAATGTGATTACAATAATAGTGGAACTAGATGATGAAACATAACACACACAAATAGAAGCCGATCACCTCTGCGATCTCTTTTAAGGCTAACTACTTGTTGGAGAAGATTAGGCTCGGAGTTGGATGAGGAGGATAGCAAAACCAATCTCCCTTTCTGCAGTCCCACAGAAATGTAAAAACATTGCCCCTGCATTTTAGCGGAACTGCACAACGCACTCTTAAGAAAAAAGTGATTTGTGCAGTTCACCAAAAGGTCGCAATAGCAACGAGGTGAAATGGACAGCCCTGTTTGCAAAAAAGAGGTAGAAAGGAAACAATTACTGGCCAGTAACAGTTGATGACACATACGATGGCAAAAAAAAGCATAATTGTGACACCCTGATTTTGACAACTTTTTCTTTTCAAACTTTTTCTGGTTTTATTTGGTATTTGAATGGATTTTGAATCTTTCACTTGGTCTTGGAAATTCTTGAAACTTCTTCCAAGTAATCCAAAGCATCATCACCTTGCCAAAACCCTGCCAAGTATCCCAAGGATCCAAATTTCCAATTAAAATTATTTTCCAAAACTCTTTTCTTTATTTGAGGATTTAGGGCATTACTATGGGTTGTGAAGCAACCTATAGCTTGGATGCTCAGAAAATTCTCAAATAATTCTTAAAAATCCTTTGGACTATATCTTGCTCCAATATCCAGTAATATTCCATAAAATATTTCATATACTTTGCAAAATAATTCCTTTTAGCTCCTGGTCAGTCTGGACCTTTGTGAAGGAAGTGCATGCTATGAGTGTCCAATTGCTCTCAAATTTTTATAGCATGAGGACACCCCCAAACAACCTTCCTCCACCAAGTTTCAACCCCAGGAGATCATTCTAGTGAGCAGCACTTCAACATCTTGATTTTGGACCAGAAATGTGGTTTGTACATGAACTACCTTCAAACTTAAACCAAATAACCTCAAATTTGGTCAGCTCCTAGTCCTTCCAACCTAAATCACTCTGGACATCTCCATTGGCCCTACCTCCATCTCTCCAACTCTCCAGATCCCTCCCAAGTTCTCTGTCAGAAACTATGGCTGATCCTACCATTCATCTCAGACCGAACCAAGCCAAACCAAGGACACAGGTGAAACAAGGGATCGAAGGTCGACGTGCTAGACAAGAAATACCAGGCATACGAGGCCTCCTGGTGCCAAGCACCATGGTGAGCACGGTGCTGGCATGGTTGTCGCCGCGCTCTGCCTCGCGCCAGGCTCGGGTCTCGTCGAGGCGAGATGCCTGCGCCGCAGCAGGTTGTCCAAGCATGCCGATGTCGTCCCTGGTTGCCACCTAGCCCCTCCAGAACCCTCGCCCTTGCCGAAGAAGCCCTCGGCGGCCGCCATGCCCGCGGGCACTGTTTTGCCCGCGCGGTCACGGTGCGGCGCCGCTCGTCGTCTTCCCCCTCCCGAGCTATCTCGTCGCATTTAGTGCTTCTGCTATCTCCCGTCTTCTCACCCGCAAGCAGCCACTCCAGCGCGGCGTACGTCGCCGGCGCCATGGCCCGCATTGAGCCGCTTCGGGAGAGCTTGGCGATCGGCCTCGCCCGGCTATAAATAGCCCCGCCCCGCCTCGCTCAGCTCTCCACCCTTCTCCTCCTTCCTCAAATTGGTAGCTAGCAGCGAAGAACCGAGGCAGAGAGGCCTCTGGCCTCGAACTCCGCCGGAGTTCCGCCGCCGATCCCATCCTGTCGCCCGCCCTTTTCAAGCCACCCCAGCTCCACCCGAGCCCTTAGTCATGATCAGTAGAGCCCACTGGTGTTTCCAGACCCCTCCCCGAGTCGAACCACTGCCGGAATCCTCGACTCCGACGACCACCGTAGCTGCTGCCCACCGTCGAAGAAGGGCGCGTCGCTGTCTGGCCGTCTCTAGGAGAACTACGGGTATAGGGAGGACCGCCGTGGAGTGCCCGATCGATTCCCGTCAACTCCCAGCTCCGCCGCCGTCCCCATCGCCGGTGAGAGCCGCCGGAGCTCCACCTCTCTCTCTGTTCTCTCTCTCCCCTCTGTTTTAAATCGGGCCAGGCCCACTGTCAGCCACTGATCGAACTAGTAAGTGGTGGCGCGTGGGCAAAATACATCTTCGACGTGGCCCCTTCTCTGTTTTTCTTATTTGATTTTATTTAAACAGTTTGACCAGCAGGTTTGACTGCTTATAACTTTTTACAGAAAAGTCCAAATGACCTGATTCTTTTTGCATTGTGTTCATACTGAAGTCCTTTATTTTTCCACCAAGTTTGGTATTTTTCCAATACCCACAGAATTGTTGGTGAATAAAAAGGCTTTATGTGACATTTTCTTTTGCTATTTGAAAATATTTTTAGAAGGGGATTCTTGTGGATTTGAAGACCAGGAGTTTCTGAACAACCCAACTGATCAAGGCAAGCCAGGACATCCATATTATGAAGCATTTCATAGCATTGCATAATTCATATTCATTCCGTGCATATATTCAACCCAGATAATTCATAGTAAATTATTTAAATGTTTAAAGTTGACAACTCAGAATGATATGATCAATAACTATGCTTGCTAAGTGAAACATAGTTGGTTGATCAAGAGTCACCTGTCCGGGCTTACCCATGCAGCCACATTTGCCGGTATGGGACGGCCTTGACTTGGTCAGGCTCGGTGCTCTTTCACCGGTACCTCCAAAGAGGGAGGGTTATGCGTGCGTGCTGCCCTGATCAGGTAGACGGCGATAACCCTATGAGCCCAGTTGAGTTGTTTGCCGGTGTCCCCGTTTGGGACAGTTTAGTTAGGCCACGACGGTGGCAGGTGTCACGGGGTGACATGGGGCCACCCAAGGCTTGACTCCGGGGGAGTGTGATTGCCGGTGGTACGATGAAAGAGTCACGGGTCAGACAGGTTTCGTTGGAGCAATGCTGGTCCACCCGAATGGGATCATGAGGTCAGTGCTCCATAGTGTGGGTAAAGTGCGCAACCTCTGCAGAGTGTAAAATCTATTCGAATAGCCGCGTCCACGGTATTGGACAGCCCGACCAGACCTCTCTAGGCGATCAACCGTAATAACTATAGTAATGATGGAAGAACTTGTCTTTCGAGCGGAAGTACTCATTGGTATCGAGTATTCCGAGGGTTGTGTGGCAACCCAGAGATGAGTAAGTTGGTAACAGTAAGTGAATCACTTGGAGTTTAACCTGTTCATTGCCATGCTATTACTTGCTGCATATTTGGTTGTCATGTGCTTGCGAGTACATTCAAAGTACTCACCTGGCGTATCATGCCAGATGCAAGAGAAGACTAAGACGAAGGTCTCGAGGTCCATGTTGCGATGCCTAGGATGTGTCCACAACAGTGTCCCTGTGGATGGAGTCTCTATCATGTTCCGCTACGCTGTAGTCTTCCGCTGTAGTATTCCGTAGTAATACCGAGGCCCTGATGTGTTGGATAAATAATGTAGATATTGTCGTAGCACCAGAGGTGCTTTTGGCCTCGATGATCATGTAATATATGTGAGCTTGTACCGACTATTATCAATAAAAGCTCAGCTATGTTCTGTTCCAAGTTCTTGTGTGTTTCCAGAAGACATGATCTCTGGGTTGGAAACATGGGTAAACCGGTTCTCTGAGCCGGGGTGCCACAATGCTTGGTATCAGAGCCGTGCTGACTGTAGGACCCCCTAGGTAACCGCGTTAGGACTGCGATTAGCATAGGACCCTGAGTGTGCATCTTGCTTGTTGCATTTGATGGTTGCATGCCATTCATCGTGCATCATAATTCATTATGTTATTAACCTTTGGCATTGTGAGTGTAGATGGCACCAGTTCCATATCGCTACCATCATGAGCCAGAAGCCCACACTTTTCCGATTTTGCTTCATAGCGTCTGGCTTCGACTGTATCCCTACGGTGATGACCTGGTGTATCAGATGTTTCGGTAGAAGTTGGGCGAGTCGGTATATGAGTACCATGCAGTAGCTTACCTGACAGCGACTTCGGATATTGGAAGCTCTTCTCGCTCTTCCAAGGGCGGAGTGGCTTCTACTCCGGAGCTGGCGATCCAGTTTGCTGCCATGGAGGCTATTACTGACTTGCGCTTCCACGAAGCTGAGATGCAGACCCATCCAGGTTTCTTCCACTATCCCACTCTGTCGCCTACGACAGGGCGAGTCCTTTTCTCACCCGTTGACCCGGCGTGTGATCATGCGGCTGGTGTTTTGTCTCGCTACCTGAACGCCAGTTACTGTATGATCATCTCCTTGGCTGAGGAGTTGTGTCGTGTCCAGGGGGCACTTGCAGCAGTGACTCCAGCACCTCCTCCTGTAGTTCCACCTAGGTATTCACCACCAGTTCCACCTCCGCGTATGCTTGATATCCCTTCTGGTTCTTCAGGACTATCAGGCTTATCGTCTGGTAATCGATTTGAGACCCCAGCTGAGTGGGCCTCACTTCTAGCCACTCCTACTCCGTCGATGCTGAGGCGACGTGCTCTTTCTCCCGCGGAAGGAGAGCCATCCCAGCAGTGACGTCGCGTCTCCTTTGACCCGATGACTCATATCATCAGTTCTGATTCTGACTCAGGATCTGATGACGAGGGCTCTTCAGATGGGCAGTGTTCGTGTCACCGATGCCACTAGATTGGAGCTTGAGTAGTAATGCATGCGTCTTGGCATATGTCAACTGCCGTATGAGCAGTTTAGCCATGATATTCCTCTACTAGCCTGCCATGTATGATGTTGGGTTATATTGTATAATTATGTTGTTCTCTTTATTTGCCTTTTTCTATGAATTTTCTTTGGTGTCATATTACTGTATTTCTCCTTATGGATGTTTCTCATCGATTCGGTCTTTGCCATGGGAACAAAAATTAGGATGAAGAGAGGAAGTAGCAGTCAAGGCGGCGATGGAAACCCCGTCCGTCGATCCGCCAGGCAGGTAGGGCAACCGCCCGAAGACTTACCACCACCACCACCTCAAGCACCAGCCACAGATCAGATAATGAGAATGTTTGAAGAAAAGAGAAACCAAGACCTCATGGAAATTCTCAAGAGTATGCAGACAATAGTAGGTCAGAATAATGGCAATGGGGTATGTTCTAAACTGACTGACTTCCAGCGCACCAAACCACCCAGCTTTGGTCAGGCTCTGGATCCTATTGAGGCTGATGACTGGTTAAGAACCATGGAAAAGAAATTGGACATCGCTCGTTGTGAAGAAGCAGATAAAGTTCCATTTGCCACTCATTATCTTGAAGGCCCAGCAGCCATATGGTGGGATAACACCAAGTTAATATGGCCTGCTGAAGAGATTTCCTGGGAGAAATTCAAAGAGCTATTCCGCGAGTATCATATTCCCACGGGTATCATGAAAGTAAAGCAGCGAGAATTCCTGGCTCTCACACAAGGCAACATGACTGTGGGAGAATACTTAAACAAATTCAACAACTTGGCCCGGTACTCTCCTTATGATGTGGCCACCGAAGAGAGGAAAATAGACCGGTTCCTCGGAGGACTTAATCACGCCCTCCGATGTCAGCTATGCATGTTGGACTTCCCCGATTTCCAGACCTTGGTTGATAAGGACTTCATCGCCGAACGAGAGCACAAGTCTGGGAATGATGATCGTAAGAGGAAGTTCGAGCCCAAGAAGGACAACAAGGAACCATATGCACAAAAGCTGCTCAGTTGGCAGTCAGGGTCATCTGAGAACAAACCGGTGTGGAACAATGGTGGCAACTACAATAACAAGCCAGGTAACCAGAACAAAACCTTCGGCAAGCAGCCAGTCATAGAGGACTGCCGCCGCAACAGCACTTGTTTCAATTGTGGCCAGAGTGGACACTACGCTAAACAGTGTCCTACTAATAATGGAAAGCAATCAGCTAACCAGAAGCCACAAGTCAATCACCTTGGACGTCGCCCCAACCGCAACTTCAACCATGGATGCGTCCATCACATCTCTGCCGAAGAAGTCTGTGAAGCTCTAGACATTGTCCTTGGTATGTTTTCTGTCCATAACATACCTGCAGTAATTTTATTTGATTCTGGGGCTTCCCACTCGTTTATTTCGCGGAGTTTTGCCACCTTGCATAAATTTTCTCCTTCACTTTTGGACAAAATCATGGTGGTACAATCCCTTGGCTCAATGCTCAGAAGAAATATAGTATACAAGGATCTGGAAATCTCAATTCACGGAGTCAAATTTCCAGCTACCCTTGTTACTATTGAATCCCCTGGACTGGATATAATACTGGGAATAGACTGGTTGGCACCACACCAAGTGTGTATCAATTACGCCACCAGAACGGTGACAATGGTGAACCCCGCCGGACAGACCGTTCAATTCCTGGCCAGCAGAATGATAACAAGAAAGGGCACGGCATATCAGACCACTTTTACCGATATGAATCTGATTCCAGTAGTGGGTGAATTTCCGGATGTGTTTCCGGAGGAATTACCAGGAATGCCGCCCGACCGAGAGTTGGAGTTTGCCATTGAAGTGATTCCTGGTACATCTCCAATATACAAGAAATATTACCGTATGCCAGGCCCGGAACTAGCAGAACTAAAGAAGCAATTGGACGAGTTGCTACAAAAAGGATACATTCGTCCAAGCATCTCGCCATGGGGATCACCAGTATTATTTGTCAAGAAGAAGGATGGAAGTCTATGAATGTGCGTAGACTATCACCAGCTTAATGAGGTCACTATCAAGAACAAGTACCCGCTCCCTCGAATTGATGACTTATTCGACCAGTTGAGTGGAGCACGGGTATTCTCGAAGATCGACCTCAGAACGGGATATCATCAATTGAAAATCCGAAAGGAGGATATCCCCAAGACAGCGTTCACCACTAGATATGGACTATATGAATTTACAGTGATGGCGTTTGGATTGACCAACGCTCCAGCCTATTTCATGAGTATGATGAATAAAGTTTTCATGGACTTCCTGGATAAGTTCGTAGTGGTGTTCATTGATGACATACTGATATACTCCAAGGATGAAGAGGAACATAAGAAACATCTCAGAGCTGTCCTGGAAAGGTTGAGAACCCATCGCTTATATGCCAAATTCAGTAAGTGCGAATTTTGGCTGAAAGAGGTGGGATTCCTTGGACATATTCTGTCAGAGAAGGGAATAGCTATTAATCCAAGTAAGGTTACTGCGGTCTTGAACTGGAAGACACCAGCCACGGTGACTGAAGTCCGTAGTTTCCTGGGCTTCGCAGGCTACTACCGTCGCTTCATTGAGGGCTTTTCTAAGATAGCCAAGCCACTGACGGAATTGTTGAAAAAGAACCAAAGGTTTATCTGGACAGCTGAGTGCGACAGCAGTTTCCAGGAGTTAAAGATGAGGCTAACCACTGCCCCTGTCTTAGTTCTTCCAGATATTCACAAGAGTTTCGACATATATTGCGACGCATCCAGGCGTGGGATCGGGTGCGTGCTGATGCAAGAAGGGAAGGTTGTAGCTTATGCATCACGACAACTACGACCTCATGAGGAAAACTATCCCACACATGATTTGGAGCTAGCAGCTGTGGTTCATGCCCTGAAGATCTGGAGGCATTACCTTATCGGACAACGATGTGAGATATACACAGACCACAAGAGTCTCAAGTATATTTTCACTCAACCTGACCTGAACCTCAGACAGCGAAGATGGCTTGATCTAGTCAAGGACTATGATGTTGGAATAAACTATCATCCAGGGAAAGCGAATGTGGTCACTGATGCCCTGAGCAGGAAACAAGCTGCAGTGAATGTACTATTTGAGGGCATGCATCTGAGCTTACAAGAAGAATTTGTCAAGCTCAATATGGTGCTATGCGGCCCTATGACCCCAGATACATTGGAAATTACTCCAACCCTCATGGAGGAAATCAAGGAAGCACAAAAGTCAGATGAAGAAATTCGGGAGATCAAGGAGTTAATTCAGCAAGGGAAGGCCAAGTTCTTCCGCATGGATGAACAGGGTACCGTGTGGTTCGAGAAACGAATTTGTGTGCCAAGTCAGAACAACTTGAGGCAACAAATACTCAAGGAAGCACATGAGTCCGCATATTCGATCCACCCAGGAGGTACCAAGATGTATCAGGACTTGAGAGAAACTTTTGGTGGTCGGGAATGCGGAAAGATATATCATACTATGTCGCCTGCTGTGACATTTGCAACAAGGTCAAAGCAGAACATCAGAAACCCGCTGGGCTACTGCAACCTTTACCAGTGCCCCAGTGGAAGTGGGACGACATATGTATGGATTTTATTGTGGGACTACCCAAGTCCACGAGAGGCAATGATGCTATTTGGGTCATTGTAGACATCCTTATGAAAGTGGCGCACTTTATCCCAGTAAAGACCACTTTCAACACAAATCAGTTGGCACAACTCTACATGTCCCGGATAGTTAGTCTGCACGGGGTACCCAAGTCTATCACTTCAGATAGGGGTTCCCTATTTACTTCAGCATTTTGGCTACGGCTACATCAGGCTTTGGGAACCATGTTGAAACACAGCACATCATATCATCCGCAAACAGATGGACAGACCGAGCGAGTGAACCAAATATTAGAGGATATGCTTCAGTCATATGCTCTCTCCCATGGACCCAAATGGGAGGATAGTCTGCCATATGCTGAATTCTCCTACAACAACAGCTATCAGGCAAGTCTCAAGATGTCGCCTTTTGGGGCATTGTACGGACGAAAGTGCCACACACCGCTGAACTGGTCCCAAACAGGAGATAGTCGCATTTTTGGCACGGACTTGATGCTCAAGGCTGAGAGGTAAGTTAAGGATATCCAAGAACGACTTCGAGCAGCCAAGTCCCGACAGAAGAGCTATTACGACCCAAAGCACCGGGAAGTAACTTTTGAGCCCGGAGACTATGCTTATCTATGGGTAACTCCTATGAAGGGAGTAAAGAGGTTTGGTACTCGAGGAAAATTAGCCCCAAGATACATCAGCCCCTTCCCAGTGATTGCCAGGAAGGGCAGAGTCGCATATCAGTTGGAATTGCCACTAGCATTGTCAGACGTTCATGATGTCTTTCACATCTCACAGTTAAGGAAATGCATTGCACCCCCAGCCAAGCAAGCGGATATGAGTGAGCTAGAGCTGGCTAAGGATTTGACCTATGAGGAAAAACCTATCAGGATCTTGGAAGAGATGGAAAGAACAACAAGGAGTAAAGTGATAAGATTTTACAAGGTGCTATGGGAGCACCATACTGAAGAAGAGGCTACTTGGGAAAGAGAAGATTTTCTGAGATCCGCTTAACCATATTTGTTCCCTGAGCTACCGAATCTCGAGGACGAGATTGATCCTAAGGGGGGTAGGTTTATGACACCCTGATTTTGACAACTTTTTCTTTTCAAACTTTTTCTGGTTTTATTTGGTATTTGAATGGATTTTGAATCTTTCACTTGGTCTTGGACATTCTTGAAACTTCTTCCAAGTAATCCAAAGCCTCATCACCTTGCCAAAACCCTGCCAAGTATCCCAAGGATCCAAATTTCCAATTAAAATTATTTTCCAAAACTCTTTTCTTTATTTGAGGATTTAGGGCATTACTATGGGTTGTGAAGCAACCTATAGCTTGGATGCTCAGAAAATTCTCAAATAATTCTTAAAAATCCTTTGGACTATATCTTGCTCCAATATCCAATAATATTCCATAAAATATTTCATATACTTTGCAAAATAATTCCTTTTAGCTCCTAGTCAGTCTGGACCTTTGTGAAGGAAGTGCATGCTAGGAGTGTCCAATTGCTCTCAAATTTTTATAGCATAAGGACACCCCCAAACAACCTTCCTCCACCAAGTTTCAACCCCAGGAGATCATTCTAGTGAGCAGCACTTCAACATCTTGATTCTGGACCAGAAATGTGGTTTGTACATGAACTACCCTCAAACTTAAACCAAATCACCTCAAATTTGGTCAGCTCCTAGTCCTTCCAACCTAAATCACTCTGGACATCTCCATTGGCCCTACCTCCATCTCTCCAACTCTCCAGATCCCTCCCAAGTTCTCTGTCAGAAACTGTTGTTGATCCTACCATTCATCTCAGACCGAACCAAGCCAAACCAAGGACACAGGTGAAACGAGGGATCGAAGGTCGACGTGCTAGACAAGAAATGCCAGGCATACGTGGCCTCCTGGTGCCAAGCACCGTGGTGAGCACGGTGCTGGCATGGTTGTCGCCGTGCTCTGCCTCGCACCAGGCTCGGGTCTCGTCGAGGCGAGACGACTGCACCGCAGCAGCTTGTCCAAGCATGCCGACGTCGTCCCTGGTTGCCACCTAGCCCCTCTAGAACCCTCACCCTCGCCGGAGAAGCCCTCGGCGGCTGCCATGCCCGCGGGCACTATTTTGCCCGTGCGGTCACAGTGCGGCGCCGCTCGTCATCTTCCCCCTCCCGAGTTATCTCGTCGCATTTAGTGCTTCTGCTATCTCCCGTCTTCTCACCTACAAGCAGCCACGCCAGCGCGGCGTACGTCACCGGCGCCATGGCCCGCATCGAGCCGCTTCGGGAGAGCTCGGCGGTCGGCCTCGCCCGGCTATAAATAGCCCTGCCCCTCCTCGCTCAGCTCTCCACCCTTCTCCTCCTTCCTCAAATTGGTAGCTAGCAGCGAAGAACCGAGGCAGAGAGGCCTCTGGCCTCGAACTCCGCCGAAGTTCCGCCGCCGATCCCATCCTGTCGCCCGCCCTTTTCAAGCCACCCCAGCTCCACCTGAGCCCTCAGTCGTGATCAGTAGAGCCCACTGGTGTTTCCAGACCCCTCCCTGAGTCGAACCACTGCCGGAATCCTCGACTACGACGACCACAGTAGCTGCTGCCCGCTAGAGAAGAAGGGCGCGTCACCGTCCGGCCGTCTCCGGGAGAGCTACGGGTACAGGGAGGACCGCCGTGGAGTGCCCGATCGATTCCCGTCAACTCCCAGCTCCGTCGCCATCCCGACCGTCGGTGATCGCCGTCGGAGCTCCGCCTCTCTCTCTGTTCTCTCTCTCCCCTCTGTTTTAAATCGGGCCAGGCGCATTGTCAGCCACTGATCGAACCGGTAAGTGGTGGCGCGCGGGCAAAATACGTCTTCGACGTGGCCCCTTCTCTGTTTTTCTTATTTGATTTTATTTAAACAGTTTGACCAGCAGGTTTGACTGCTTATAACTTTTTACAGAAAAGTCCAAATGACCTGATTCTTTTTGCATTGTGTTCATACTGAAGTCCTTTATTTTTCCACCAAGTTTGGTATTTTTCCAATACCCACAGAATTGTTGGTGAATAAAAAGGCTTTATGTGACATTTTCTTTTGCTATTTGAAAATATTTTCAGAAGGGGATTCTTGTGGATTTGAAGACCAGGAGTTTCTAAACAACCCAACTGATCAAGGCAAGCCAGGACATCCATATTATGAAGCATTTCATAGCATTGCATAATTCATATTCATTCTGTGCATATATTCAACCCAGATAATTCAAAGTAAATTATTTAAATGTTTAAAGTTGACAACTCAGAATGATATGATCAATAACTATGCTTGCTAAGTGAAACATAGTTGGTTGATCAAGAGTCACCTGTCCGGGCTTACCCGTGCAGCCACATTTGCCGGTATGGGACGGCCTTGACTTGGTCTGGCTCGGTGCTCTTTCACTGGTACCTCCAAAGAGGGAGGGTTATGCGTGCGTGCTGCCCTGATCAGGTAGACAGCGATAACCCTGTGAGCCCAGTTGAGTTGTTTGCCGGCGTCCCCATTTGGGACAGTTTAGTTAGGCCACAACGGTGGCAGGTGTCACGGGGTGACACGGGCCACCCAAGGCTTGACTCTGGGGGAGTGTGATTGCCGGTGGTACGATGAAAGAGTCACGGGTCAGACAGGTTTTGTTGGAGCAATGCTGGTCCACCTGAATGGGATCACGAGGTCAGTGCTCCATAGTGTGGGTAAAGTGCACAACCTCTGCAGGGTGTAAAATCTATTCGAATAGCCGCGTCCACGGTATTGGACAGCCCGACCAGACCTCTCTAGGCGATCAACCGTAATAACTGTAGTAATGATGGAAGAACTTGTCTTTCGAGCGGAAGTACTCGTTGGTATCGAGTATTCCGAGGGTTGTGAGGCAACCCCGAGATGAGTAAGTTGGTAACAGTAAGTGAATCACTTGGAGTTTAACCTGTTCATTGCCATGCTATTACTTGCTGCATATTTGGTTATCATGTGCTTGCGAGTACATTCAAAGTACTCACCTGGTTTATCATGCCAGATGCAGGAGAAGACTAAGACGGAGGTCTCGAGGTCCATGTTGCGATGCCTAGGATGTGTCCACAGCAG
Source organism: Thinopyrum elongatum (assembly GCA_011799875.1). NCBI lineage: Eukaryota > Viridiplantae > Streptophyta > Magnoliopsida > Poales > Poaceae > Thinopyrum > Thinopyrum elongatum. The sequence goes on from CM022297.1 coordinate 475,512,917, forward strand.
TGTCCCTGTGGATGGAGTCTCTATCATGTTCCACTACGCTGTAGTCTTCCGTTGTAGTATTTCGTAGTAATACCGAGGCCCTGATGTGTTGGATAAATAATGTAGTAGCACTAGAGGTGCTTTTGGCCTCGATGATCATGTAATATATGTGAGCTTGTACCGACTATTATCAATAAAAGCTCAGCTATGTTTTGTTCCAAGTTGTTGTGTGTTTCTAGAAGACATGATCTCTGGGTTGGAAACACGGGTAAACCGGTTCTCTGAGCCGGGGTGCCACAATAATCCTTGTCCTAAGGGAAGATAGCAGCACGGTTGTTTATCTAAAACGGTGTGAGGACGAGATTGCAATATGGAAAGTACACCGGACGAGCTACGTTTTGGGCAAAGAACTAGGGAAGATCCACATGCAGCAACGTGGGAAGATGGGCAGTGGAGCAAGGCCGGAGGGGATACCTGGGGGTCGTCGGGATGTAACTAGGAGGGCGGCGGCTGGCGGGATCTGCCCATACTGCGGCAGCGAGCAAGTGGCGTAGGCCCTACCGTGCCGGAGCTTGGTCCGAGAGAACGGTGGGTACCGCAGATCGGGACGTGCTGCCTCGATGTCGTCGAACGGAGAAACAATGCACATCCACCCTTTCCGCCGATGGACATGATGCGGCCGGATCAGTGACGAACGGTGAGAGAGAGAGGCCGCCGCCGCCTTGTGTGAGATACTGTGAAGAGAGACAAACCCCGGCAGGCAGGCTCCATTGTATATAGTGGAGCATACTACTTATTTCTCCATAACAATCGTTTTATATTCTGTGTACGTGTCATTGAGCAATATAACTTTATTTAAAAATAACGCGCCAATGCATCAAGTCAAACTTTGTTTCGTGCACGCGTGGTACACGACCTCCGTAAGTAAACAACTGCTACACGCTCTCAAATTAGCACGTGGGCTGCCATTTCGTACTTGAGCTCCACCATGTACCAGCGCGGGTGTGGCTGGGCACAAAGCGTGAGTACGTGCACCTATTCTCTTCATGTAGGTACACCACCTACGTGGGTGTGTATGACAGTGTGAGAGAGATACAAACCTAGAGAGAGATGGTGTGTGGGTTCGTGAGTGTTTTGGGGGGGGCTGCGTGAGAGATAGACACGGAATATGTGTCGATGATATCTCAAACAAAAAATGTAACATATGCAATGTGTGTTAAACAGAGGCCTGGATATATCATATATAGAGGGGGCGATCCACGAGAAGAGAGTGGAGGTACCATCGGCGTGAGATATCCATATAATTGAAGAGATGGATGAAGTGTGTGTGTGCGCGCGATCGATAAAGAGTGCCATCGAAATTGTGTGTGCCCACGTCAAAGATGTAGGGTGGCTGGCCTACTGGAACGTGAGAGGGGAGAAGTGCATTTTTTCTCTGTGGCATGGATACCTACCTACATCGTTCGACTATCGATGTGTGGGGGGGGGGGGCAGAGACCTAACTATAGAGGTAAAACGACTGGTATATGTGTGGAGAAGGAGAGAGACCTACCTATGTATTAAGGGAGATCGATCGACATCCATGCATATGTGTAGGAGAGGAATAAGGTTGGGAGAGAGACAGAGCTAGAGTGTCGGAGGGTTGGTGGTGGAGTTGCTTCTCACAAATGGTGGGAGAGGCCTACTAGACAAACGGAGGGCACGACTGCAATATCAATAAGAGAGGGGATGCCTACCTGTCTGTGCACGTTGTGTGTGAGAGACGGGTCAGGAGGCATGCATGAATGATGAGGGGGACGATATGGTTGTGGTAAGCAGACATAACTACATAGGAAGATCAATCGTCCTATGTCGGAGAAAGGGAGAGACATAAGGTCTATTTGGTTCCCAGCCTAAGGTTGCCACGCCTAACCTTAGTCATGCCGCAACATCTTAGGCATGTGTTTGGTTCATTGCCACACTTGTGGCTTGCCACACTTTTCTAGTTATATGGTCCACATGTCATAGGCTCAATTTTTGCCAAATCTTGCCACACTTGTGGTGGCCATTTTATTAGCCACACTTTTTATGGCAGCCACACTTTGCCTAAGGTTAGTTGTGGCAAAGTTAGTCATGAACCAAACAGGCCCATAACTTGTGAGGTACGTCGATCGGTGTGTGGGAAAAAAGAGTTATAGTCGACCTAGGTATATGTAGGGAGATCGATCGGTATACATGCATGCATGTGTTAGAAGCAAATAAGGCCCGGAGAGAAGGATAAAGAGAGAGGGATGCGGCTAGGAGGTGGTGCGAGAGGCCTACTATATCGAGGGGGAAGGAGTGTGCGAGTATGAGATCGATGAAAAGAGGGGCGGGAGTGTGCACGTGCGTGGAACCGTATTAGAAAGAGGAGCATGCATGGACGGTGAGAAGAGAAGAGGGAAAGCTTGTGTTTGTGGTAGGCACACCTGGCTAGAGAGGTATATCGATCGGTGTGTGCCGGAAAGAAGGAGCTGGGGGGCGTTCACACACCGTGGGTGAACGGCCTAAAGAGAAATGACGAATGTGCGCGATGGAGCTATAGAATGCTCAGGGAGGGTGAGAGGGAGGCGGGTGTGTGCATGCATGAGAAAAAGTTAGTGCTAGCTACAGAGATAAGAGGATTGTGTGGGTGTAAAAGACGAATAGAGATCATAATTCATTATAAAAGTGGATTCGGATATTTGAACAACAGATCATAGTTTTTTAAACCGACGCATGCATGAATATGTATAATGGTGATACGCATGGTGTGGTTATGAACATGTTATACTACATATAATATATAGAACATTTATTTGAATTTGTGATAAATGTGTGGCTTTTGCAGTTCAGGGCTAAATACTTGTCATAATGTTGGGGGTGGGGCACTATACTTTGTGTGATAAACACAGTGTATGTATGAAACATGGTTTAGATTCTGAACATCTAGCTAGTACATCAAATGTACTATTATTTGGAATCAACACCAAGTGTATTCCAAATTTTGAATTCGAGTTCATATATATAGTACACATTGTTCATATCTAACTCTATAGTAATAATGTGGTGTGTTGTTAAGATAATATACAAATGACGGTTTAACTTGGCAACAATCATGATTGTAGATTCTTATTCAAATAGAGAAACGAATTCAAATTTAGTTCGAATTGCAGTGGTAATATAGACATTTGGAATGCACTAAAATGTTCGTATGAGTAGGTTACAAGCATTATACAGCCAGCGAAAAAATTTAATTGGACATAACATGGATTCATAGCTTTGAATAGCATTTTTACAGTAAAACGGGACAAGACTCTCTCTTTGTGTGGTGCGAATAGTTTTATTTTTTTCTTTTTTTCGTTGAGGGAAGTGCAAATTGATTTGGTACGTACATTATTACACATTAGGCTTGTCCCTAAATTTCAACCCGTGCCTTGTTATCCCGAAAATTCAGATATCGTGCTCCCAAAACTCGCGCCTTCACAACCCACGCCTTGCTATCCCGAAATTACAAAGCGCACGAAAACTCCCTCCAGCTGCCAAATCCCGACACGCGAAATCCCCCTTTCTAACCCTGAGCCGAAAGGGCCGTTAGTTCAAATCGGTGGAGGTACTTTTGTAACACACCCTACATTTTGGACAAGCGCGTCCCTAAGTCATGGTTCCCCCCTTCCATCACCTCCTTTTCGCCATTCGAAATCCCAGGCCACCATAACCTCTCTGCTCCAGCTGCGAAACCCCACCCTCCTCCGTCCGCCACCCCACCGCTACCCAGCCAGAACCTCTTCCCCGACGACGTCATCCACCGCAACAGCTCGACGTCCCTCATCCACCTCCCTGGATGAGGATCCGTCGTCGATCTCGTCATCCCGTCGGTTCAGCAGCTCCGTCCTCCACCTCCAAGGAGTTGCTCCGTCGATCGCCTCGTCTATCGCGGCTACTCCATCCCCACAGCGGCGCCTTAACCTGCTCCACCGAAAGCACAGCATCCTCACCGACTCCTCGGATGAAGCCGAGGCCTACTCGGCGCCACCAAAGAGGTTGTACACTCATCGCATCGCACCTTCTCCTTAACTCGACCTCCCGGTGCCGACGGTGCTCGATCTCGCACCCCCATGGTGTGTCTACCTCGAAGCCGGCGCCACCAGCGACATCTCCACGGCGGCTCTCCCCCAGTGTGAGGCTCCCTCGGCGGCGGCGTCCATACCAGTCGGATCTGCTGCTGCTGCTCCGGCTCTCGCTTGCTCACTCGCGCTGCTGCTACTCCGGCTCTCGCTCACTCGCGCTGCTGTTGCTGCTCCAGCTCTCGCTCGCTCGCGCTACTGCTGCTCCGGCTCTCACTCGTTCGTGCTACTGCTGCTGCTTCGGCTCTCGCTTGTTCGCGCTACTGCTGCTGCTCCGTCTCTCGCTCGGTCGCGCTGCTGCTCTGCTCTTCCCCTCGCTCATGCTGCTGCTCTGCTCTTGCTCTCGCTCGCGCTGCTGATGCTGGTATACGGGCTACTGCAGCTACACGAGTTGCTGCTCTGGCTCTAGTTCGCACTGCTCCTCCAGGCGCTGCTGCTCTGGCTACTATCTGCTACTGTGTTCCCTGTCGATCGCCTACTGATTTAGATCACTGTTTCTCTACTACTAGTGCTTGAGCGGCCTAAACTACATGTGAAGTGCCTCTCTACTACCAGTGCGTTCAGTTTCGACAGTAACATTCAGATTCCACCGTAAATTTCTGTTTCGACGGTTAAGTTTAGAGTCAACAGTTTTTACCTCATCTATTATAGTCAGGTGTTTTTTGGTGATGTAAATTTTACATCTATCACTTTTTGGTAATGTATTTTACATCATCTATTGGAGATGCTATTAGAATCCCACTTGAGATTAACGATGTTTGTCTTGTACTGCTTCAGCCTCGATGTCTTACGGCTCGCCGGAGCTGCTCCAACGACAGAACCATCCATCACAACAGAGCAGTACCCTGGACACCGTCTACAGACGCCTCAGATCTTCCTCCACACCTCCGACAGCCACCTCTGCCGCAACTTCTTGAGCGACCAACGCAATGATGCTGAGGTCGACACAGCTACGCCAAAGAGGTTGTACACTTGTTGCATCACTTATTACTCTACATTCATGTCGATCCATTATGGCACGGTTATACTGCTCATATCATGCATATGGTGTCTTGCATTGCATAGTTTAGACATCATATACACAATATTCAACACCATGTTCTTAGTTTAGACATCATATATGCGAATGCTCTCTGCTTAGTATATAAATCACATATGTGAATTATATCATGCGATCCCGATTACTTAGATAACATGTATGTGAATTATGTCATGCGAACCTATTTACTAAAGGCATCATATAATTATCTCATGCCATCCTGTTTAGTTAGTCATCATATCTTTGAATTATGTCATGCTATGCTATCCAGTTTAGATAGACATCATATATGTGAAATTATGTCATGCTATCCTTTTTAGTTAAACAATATACATGTGAACTATTTCATGCCCTCTTTTTTCCACATTATCTATTGCATTTGTCTCTCATACAAGGTCTATACATTCAACTACGTTTCTTGTTTATCAGTCATTTGAATTGGAGCAGGTGATGGCAGTATCTAGCGGAGTAAAAACACGGTCTTCAAATAAAACAGTGCTACCTCTTAGTGGAGATAGCACCCCGGTTGTACATGCACGAGAACCAGCCCTACCGCACATAACCCAGACTCTCACAGATTGTACCCATGGTGCGATGGACAGAGATCCAGCTTCACCCAATCTAACCCCAACCCCAGCAGATAGTAACCCAGCTCCAGTTGACACAGCACCATCTCCACCACAGAGCTCCCAAACAAGAGCAGTTAGTAAGGCAGCTCCAATGCCCAAAGCACTAGTACTACCACGGCGAACCCCAACTCCACCAGTTAGTATACCTATTCCTATGGACGAAGCACAACCAGCCATTCGTAGTTTAGCATCTATCGCATTTGATGTTGTTAAATCCTATGTGCGTATCTTCCCATCATGGAAATATTATACTAAAGATGAAGGAAAATGCCACTTGCAGGTGTTCATCCAGGAGTTATGTGTAAGTAATGTTATTCATGGCAATTACTTTGCTTTGTCCCATATATTCTACCTCCATGCTGGTTATAATACAGCAAATGTTCCCATTTTTCTCTATAGAGAAGGACCGATTTGGAAACTCAGGATGAGGTAACATGTGTTATACCTTTGCTATCTTCAAGAATGCTTGGTGGCAGTATCGAAATTACCTGAAGAAAACATACTTCACTGGCAAAGAAACTCATCAAATTCCCTTACATTCTCCTGAGACACATTTACGGGACGATGACTGGGAACGCCTTGTTCTGTACTGGTCCCGAACCAAGAATGTGGTAAGGTCTATGAGCTCATTTTTTATTTTTAAGTACTATATGCCTGCGTCTTATTGTACTCTATTTGTGTAGAACAAGTGCTTAAACCTAAAGAACAACTGTTCTAATTTAAGATTACATTGCTATGGTGCATACTGATTTGCTCTTGTACCACTGTATTTACTCATACAAACTTATTTTTAAATTGAAGGATCCAATCGAAACTCCAATGGCACAACAGGTATGTTTAAGCATGTTTCTTTAACAGGTCTGCTCTTCTAAATTGCTATGTTGATTTCAATTTCAATTGTGTATACGGTTGACTTCTCATATCATGCACATTACTAGCATCACAACAGAGCCAATAGTGTTGTTGTACATGTATACCCGTGGCACCCATCTGAAATCTTGTTGTGCCGTGTAGTTTCCCACACTTGTATTCTTTCAATGATGCTTTGTCTTGAACTGATATGATTTGAACCATGTCTCTATTTTGATTTGGCAAGACAATGCAGTGACCATAGGACATAGATATATGTTTGTTTGATGCTTTTATTATGTACTACTTGGCAATAGAGGACTTGGTAGTTTAATCCTGTCCACCTTACTACTGAACTGGTTCACCGAAATGAGTTTCATATACTACATGCTAAACCTGTTATGTGTCTGCTTGTTTCTTCTTTTAGAATGCTGACAGAATATTGGGGAAGAGTACCTTATTAAGCAATGGTAAAGTAAGTAATGCAGATAAGGTTCAGGATAGTGAGACATCCTTGTTGGTCTCCAACAAAGCTGATAAAACAGCTAAGGAAAACTATCTTGAAGACAGTGAGACAACCCCAAAGTCCTGTCTTAGTGTAGTGTTCGAGTTACTGGCCACTACCGCTCGCACAAGCTCTTCGAACTCACTGTCTGAATCAGTTCAGTTCCTTGAGTCTCAACTACAAGCTGAAAGACATCGATCAGCTGTGCTGCGACAAGAAGCTGAAGGACTGCGGAAGTCACTTGAGAATTCAGATGCATACTTTCTGGTGCAACAGCAAGCATTGGAGGATTTTAGCGCCAAACAGGAGAAAGCTAATAAGCTTGCTAAGCTTATTGCCAGCATGGTAGATACCCAGGATAATGTTTCTTGAGCTCTTCTGAAGTTGTTTCAGTTATGGACTTGTTTTGCTGCCGCGTTTATTTGCACTGGTGGCCAATTTAGACGGCCAATGTATGTAATATGCTGCTTTGTTCCCTATATTTGCACTGGTGGCGAACTTTGATGCCCAGTGGATGTAATATGTGTAATAGCCGTAATAGCCTAGCGTTAGTTGCTTGCTTATTTATTTCCTTATTGTCTTGTTTAGTTGTTTGCTTGTAGTCACTGCAGTTCTTTTTTCGCGTTTTTCGAGTGGCCACAATAACCTATTTTTTATAAGTAGGCCACAACATTGTTCAAAAAATGTTCCGATTTAGATTAATCTTCCGATTTATCGCTAATCGGGGGGTGACTGATAAGATTATGCCTTATCTTCGTCATTTATCTTTTGGACCGATTTATCGCTCTGACAAGCGATTTATCAGGAATCTACCGATAAATTGGACCAATTCATAGCACTATGTTTGCAAAAAATACGTTTATTTATGTTTTGTGGACCTTATTACACAATATGTACTGTTTTTCTATTTTGTTTATCATTATACGAGGATTCAAAGGCTAGGAATCAAGGTAACACTTCTATCAAGTATAGTTTTGGTGTTGAATATAGCATATTTTAGTATTGAGAACCTGAGATTTGCAAAAAATATCCAATTAATAGTCGACCGATAAAACCGATTAATCGACCAATTTTTGATTAATATCTAATCTCTAGCTGACCGAGATGATAACGATAAGCGACATCCTCAACATTGGGCCACAATAACCATGGGCAACATACGGACCATTGTAACCATCGTCCTGCTACCTGCTGTAGTGACCATGGGCCTCCTACGGGCCGTAGGATCAATGGGCCTCCTATGGACCGTATAGTCAATGGGCCTTCTATGGGCCGTATGATCGATTGGCCAAACATGGGCCGTACTATTCATGGTCCAATAACGGTCTGCAAAATGGGTCGTAAACGGGCTAGTGTGGAAATCGTCTGTTTATGGCCTGACCATAACAGGCCGTTAATAGGCCAAAATGTGTAACGGGCTTATTTCTATCGACAGGCATCACGGGTTGTTAATGGGTCGTATTTGATGACGCTATGAAAACAGCCCAATGGGTTAACGGGCCACAAACGGGCCGACTGTAACCACGGGCTAAATTTGGCCCATAAGCGGAACAGGCCAGTAATGGACCGTAAGTAACCAAATGCTGGAAATGAGCTCAACAATAAATGGGCCCTTAGAAGGCCGAAAGTTGACACGGGCTGGAAACGGCCAAACGGAATAATGGGTCGTTAATGGCTATAAAGCGATATACTGTTCATTATGGGCCAGTTTCACCACGGGCCTTTAATGGGCCTAGAGTTACAAAGGGCCTCGTATGGGCTGAAAGATGTCATGGACCTTACATGGGCCAGAAGTTACAACGGGCTGGAATCATATTGGACGGCCTAGATGATGCTACTGGGCCTAATTCAGATAGGCCATAATGGGCCATGAGTTAGCGGGCTATAAATGGGCTATATGCGAACATGCTGTTAACAGGCTTTCCATGGGCCGGCCCGCTACCTTTTGACCAAGTCAAACGGGCTGGTCTTTTGACCTGAATGGGCCTTTGTTGGGCCATGCCACGTGTCGACGTATCATAGGCGCCTCCCGTCCAATGAGTGGATGCCATCTGTCCCAACGCTGAGCCGACACGTGGTTCCTCTGGCCATTGAGAATTTTACACGTGGAAAATCCCCATTGGTTCGGGCGGTTAACGGGTTATCGGATCCAAACCGAAACCCGATAGGTTAACAGCAACCCATTACGGTGGATGCCACGTGTCAGTTACCCTTGATTAAAGCACTTTCATGACACGCCATTTATCGTCATGGAAGTGGACACTTCCGTGATGATAATTTTGGTATTGTCATGGAACACTTCTACGACAGTACAGGTATGACTATCTTGATTTTGTCATAAAATCATCATGGATGTACATGCATGACAGAAAACATGACCTACTGTGACAAACACGTATCATCAGGGAAGTGTATTTTTTTGTAGTGGTAGTAGTAGGCTCCGTCGGGGTAGTAGTAGTCGTCAGCGGTGTCGGCTGGCTCCTGGACTCCGTCATCTGATTGTAGCAATCGGGTATAGGGGGAAGGAAGTAGCAAAGCAACCGTGAGTACTCATCCAAAGTACTCGCAAGACTTACATCAGATCTATACTAAATATGCATCAATATCAAAGGAATGGGGCTATATCTTTGGACTGAACTGCAGAGATGCCAGAAGATTAGGGAAAGCCTAGCCTATCAAAGGCTAGCATCTTAAAGCATTAGAAGAGATTAGCATATTATAAGTAGCAAGTATATTGAAGTAACGCCCAAAGATCCTTCCTCGACCCCCTGCGAGAAAGCAATCTCGGAACCATCATATCCATTTCATGTCTCCAGTATCCAATTCTAGTTGTATAGATCGGGATACAACTCCGAGCGTCCGTTACCAGGGACACGGCTATTCGAATAGATTAACTTCTCTGCAGGGGTGCACAAACTTACCCAACACGCTCGATTAACTCTGGCCGAACACACTTTCCTGGGTCATGCCCAGCCTCAGCTGATCGACACACCGTAGTCCTACCTAGGGTCAACAGAGAGGCCAGCACGCCGGTCTACATCCTAAATGCGAAGGGGTCATGGGACAATCATCCTTTGCAATCCTGCGCGTTGCGAGGACGGCCAGTATCAGTCCTGGCTACCTCTTTATACAAAGCAGGTGCTTACACGAACCACCCGGGCACGTGCCGCTCATTGCCGACGTCTGAGAGCTTTAGGAAGAATCATACGATGCAGAGTGCCCATACTTATTCCCGCGTGGTGGTCAGTGCGAAAAGACCAGAGGCCTACTCGGATCACATATCCAAACCCTTAGTGACTTGGGAGCGCGCGGAGACGATCAATGATCCACGATCTAAGGTCCCGTCACCCCATCTCACGGACTTACGACAAGGGCTAAGAATGCCCGGCCGTGCTGCGTAATTATCTTGCAGGTACCCTCATGGCCAACCCGACTACAGTAACTCTTGCGGGTACTGATGGCTCATGTCCGCATCAGTTTTTTCCCCGAAGAGGAAGGGATGATGCAGCACAGCTACCGTAGGTATTTCCCTCAGTGATGAAACCAAGGTTATCGAACCAGTAGGAGAACCAAGCAACACTATGTAAACGGTACCTGCACACAAAGAGCAAATACTTGCAACCCGACGCGTAAGAGGGGTTGTCAATCCCTCCCGGGTAAAAGATTAGTAAACATATAATTTGGTAGATGCAAATAGAATAACGGCAAATAAAATTCAGCGAGGTATTTTTGGGTTTTTGATAATATAGATCTGAAAATAAAAGAGGCAAATAAATAAAAAGGAAAATAGCAATATAGATCTGAAGATATATGATGAGAAAATAGACCCGGGGGCCGTAGATTTCACTAGTGGCTTCTCTCGAGAAAATAACATACGGTGGGTAAACAAATTACTGTTGGGCAATTGATAGAACCCCAAATAATTATGACGATATCCAGGCAATGATCATTATATAGGCATCACGTCCAAGATTAGTAGACCGACTCCTGCCTGCATCTACTACTATTACTTCACACATCGACCGCTATCCAGCATGCATCTAGTGTATTAAGTTCATGGAGAAACAGAGTAATGCAATAAGAACGATGACATGATGTAGACAAGATCTATTCATGTAGGAATATACCCCATCTTGTTATCCTTAATGGCAACGATCAATACGTGTCTTGATGCCCCTTCTGTCACTGGGAAAGAACACCGCACGACTGAACCCATCACAAAGCACCTCTTCCCATGGCAAGAAAAATCGATCTAGTTGGCCTAACTAAACCAAAGATTCGAAGAAGAAATACGAGGCTATAAGTAATCATGCATATAAGAGATCAAAATAAGACTCAAATAATTTTCATGGATAAAAATATAGATCTGATCATAAACTCAAAGTTCATCGGATCCCAACAAACACACCGCAAAAAAGAGTTACATCAAATAGATCTCCAAGAGACCATTGTATTGAGAATCAAAAGAGAGAGAGGGGAAGCCATCTAGCTACTGCCTACGGACCCATAGGTCTATAATGAACTACTCACGCATCATCAGAGAGCCACCAATGAGGATGATGAACCCCTCCGTGATGGTGTCTAGATTGGATCTGGTGGTTCTGGAACTTGCGGCAGCTGGAATTGTGTTTCGTCGACTCCCCTAGGGTTTTTGGATTTTTGGGGTATTTATAGAGCAAAGAGGCGGTGCGGGAGGCGGCCGAGGTGGGCACAAACCACCTGGGGGCGCCTGGGCCCCCAGGCGCACCCTGGTGGGTTGTGCTCCCCTCGGAGCCCCCCTCTGGTACTTCTTTGGCCCAACAGGTGTCTTCTGGTCCAGAAAAAATCTCCAAAAAGTTTCGCTGCGTTTGGACTCCATTTAGTATTGATTTTCTGCGAAGTAAAAAACAAGCAAAAAACAGCAAGTGGCACTGGGCACTATGTCAATAGGTTAGTCCCAAAAAATGATATAAAGTTGCTATAAAATGATTGTCAAACATCCAAGAATGATAATATAACAGCATGGAACAATAAGAAATTATAGATATGTTGGAGACGTATCAGGTACCCCTTGGGGCCGACCCAAAATCAATACAATTCTGAGGTAAAGTCAAAGTAACCGTGTGTCCATGACATCAACGAGGAAATCCGAGGAATCACCCTCGATGGATTCCTACTCGATGTAACCATCAAGGTGAACTTGGAGGAATCACCCTCGAGGTTCACAGTTGAGGTGTTGCACGACAGAGTCGTTATCGGGTGTGGTGAAGGAGGAATCACCCTCCATAGACCACGACCGATTAGCTACAGTACAGAGATATCATGAGAGGTGCGTTACGAGGTATCACCCTCGGCACTCGGTAGCAGCTCTGTGGAGTCGTACAACTAAGGGGGGTGTCAGTGATGTGAGGGTCTCAGCTCCCGATCATGTTGATCGAAGCATCTGGTAATAAAGCGGGGGCAACAGGGACAAGGTGAGGGGTCATCGATGGATCAGTAACCAACCTATACTAAGCATATAGGATAAACAAGTAGGTAAAAAAAGCAGGTTACAAAATTAGGCTATGCATCAGATAGGAGCTAACTAACAACAATAGCAAAACTAATGCAAGCATGAGAGAGAAAGAAATGGGCGATATAGGAATGATCAAGGGGGTTTGCTTGCCTGGAAGCTCTGCTGCAAGTGGCTTGACGTCAGAGGTGTAGTCGTACCTGGGAGCAGCGTCGGTCTCGGTGTCTACCAGAGAGAAGAGGGGGGGGAGAAACAATAAATATAATGCAAAAAAATGCATCACGATGCATGACATGGCAATATGCAGTGCTAGGGGTGACCTAACATAGTGTTACATGTTACAGACAAAGCGGGAAAACATCTGGGAATGTTTTCTTGGTGTTTGGTAGTTTTCGGACAAATGAATCGGAGGGGAAGGATCCATGTTTATCATGCTAGAGGCACGTGACAGCTGAACGGATAGCATATTCGGATTCGTTATATTTTTCTGAGCAATTTTCATATATAAATTATTTTCATCTGAGTTATAGATTATTTTATATGATTTTTTAAAGATTGAAACATTTTCTGAAGTTATTATTAATTTGAAAATACAAAGGAAAATGCTATGTGTGCACACATAGTGTACACAGCAGAGCACTACAGTGGCTGACAGTTAGCCTAGCCAGCTGAGTCAGCAGGTCAACAGTTGACCCGTTGACCAGTCAACTGGGACCCACTGGTCAGTGACTGGGCTCTGCCCAGTCAACATGTTGACCGGTCAACTGGGTCAACTGGGCCCGTGTGACCCATCTACCAGTGACCCAGGAGGGCCCAGGGGCAGTGCCAGCTGGCGGCGGCGCCGGAGAACAGCTCCGACGACCGTTTCTCGCGGCAGAGGGCTACGGGAGGCGTCGGAAATCGCGCTCCGGCGACCATTTGGCGCGCGCGAAGGCTCGTTCGAACGAGGCGATGAAGCCGCGTCATTTGGCGGTGGTTGCTCGTCGGGGAAGGCCTACAGCGCCGTCGGCGACTAGCAGGGCGGCTGCCGGAGCAAGTGTGCAGGCGCGCGCGTAGCTACGGGGGACGGGAGGACACGTGTGTGGGCTCGTTGGGCTCCTGGAAGCACCAGGAGCTCGGTGGCATGCTCGAAAGCGAGCCAGGCTCGCGGTGGCCGCAGCGCCAAAGTGGAGCAGCGGCGGCGAGCTCACGGCAAGGCGGGGAGGCTAGCTAGGGGGTGTGCTCGACGGGCCAGAGAGAGGGGAAAGCGAGGTGTTGCTCACAGCGTTGCAGGGAAGGGGTCAAGGACGCCGGAGAAGCTCGGCGGCGGCGTGGATCGACGCGGTGGTCGCCGGAGTCCAAGGAGGACGGAAAGGACGAGGACGACGGCAGCAGCGCTCTTCGGCTCCGATCCACCGATGAGGGAGAAGAAGAGCTCGCTTGTGCAGCTCCTGGACACCTCAGATCGCCGAGAGGGGGCCATTGGCCACGACGGCGAGGCAGCGCGGCGACGGCAACGCTCGAGTGAGCTCCATTTGGGCGTGGGAGCGAGAGAGAGGGAAAGGTGGGGGACGGGGAGCTAGGGTTCGGCCGAGGGGGTCACGAGGAGGCCATATAGGGCGTCGGGTCTGCCGGATGGCCGCCACGCGGCGGATCCATGCCGTGTGCGGGCGCCCGGCGTCCAGCGCCACGGTGAACAGGGGGAGGAATGGGACGACTCGGTGTGCTGGGCCGGGCCGCACTGTGCACTGGGCCTTGTGCACCGGGGCCTCTTTCTTTTCTTTTTATTTCTTTTGTTCTTTTTATGTTTTTCTTTATTTAACTTTTTGTTTTCTTTTAAAATCCAAAATCATTTCAGTTTTATAAAATATGAGACTTGTCCCATTATTAATATAGTAATTTTTGGCACTGCCACTAAGTTTTGGGGATTTATTTAAAACAATTTGTATTTTCATAATTTAGAAAAGGCATTTTAAATAATATTTTGGCCCCTGTTTTAATTATTTTAGGGCACTTAAACACTTTATAAAAAGTTGGTTTCTCCACCATAATTAACTATGGATTATTTGCCATCACATGAACTTTTTAGTTTTCATATTTGTGAATTTCTTTATTTCACTTATAATTTGAATTTGATTTCAAAGTGGAATTTGAAATGAGATACAATCAAAGATGACCAAGCACTGTTTAGCAAAATGACTTAGCTTAAACAGAGAGGGTTACTGTAGCTCATTACACAGGGGTGTTACAACTCTCCTCCTCTAAAAGAAATTCTCGTCCCGAGAATTAAGAGGTAGAAGGGAAAAGATCGGGGTATTCCGCACGAAGATTATCCTCGCGTTCCCAAGTGGCTTCATCTTCAGTATGATTCGACCACTGCACTTTGAGGAACTTGGTAACCTAACTCAAATCCCAGTCATCTAGAAGTTGAAACCCTAGCTCAGAATTGATACAAAGGGAACTTCACTTTCTTTGATTGAGCTAGATTGCTCCAAGGTTTTGAAAGGACTCACCAACCCCTATGGATCAAAGGAGTGGACTAATATTGCCATTTGTAATATGTCGGAGCAAAATCCAGCGGACCTTGGGTAGGGGGGGGGGGGCGATCTGGTAGGCTTGACTAGGTGGTAGCAAGGATACAGGGTACACAATGTTTACCTAGGTTTGGGCCCTCTCGAAGAGGTAAAACCCTATATCCTACTTTGTTGTATTGACTGTGGGTGGGGTACAAAGTACAGGTAATCTACCACAAGATCGGATGTGTATGAGTCGTTTTCTACATCCTTGGTACCTCGGTTTATATAGACACCGGGGTACCTAGGGTTTACGCAATGTTGGTTGTAGCTAAAAGGCAATCATGCCGAGAACTATCTCCTTGTCTTTGGGTCTACATCAAGTCTTCACGTCATTCCTTCCTGATGTTCCGGGCCTAGCCCAAACGAAGCCCACCGAAGATAGATTTAGGGGGGGGGGGATCATCGGCCCAATCCATTTGTGGGACAACCGACATACCAAGCACCACCTAATCCAGGACTCTGTCAGTGGCCCCTGAACCGGTCTTCAAGCCGAGGACATTCCTCGATTCTTCCGAGCTACTTCGCATTGTTGGTCTTCGGTCTTGCAAACTGGTTCAACAACGTGGGTAATCTTCCCGAGGAAACAAATACCTTGGGCATCCGAGGACCCATCTAAAACTCTTCGAGGTACTTTATCTTAAGGGGCAAGTAATTTGCTTGGGCCCACGTATCTGGGACCCACTTCTGGCCTTGCCGACATCAAGTGGTCAGATCCGGGACTTTGGGAGCACATTCCAATCACTTCAGGGGTGGGGAAAAGCTTGAGGAAGATTAGGGATATAGGATGTGGAAGAATGGGGTGGAAAGTGCCGCAACCCCTGGTACCCAGACTAAAGGGGTGCGAGCACCCGAGCAGAATAGCCGGGGTAGAACGTAGAGGGCCGGGCACCCGGGGGGAAGGGGGGCAGGACCCCGAGCATCAGTACTACCAGAGCCCCCCCCCCCCCCCCCCCCCCGGTACTGTCCAGAACTGGATTAATGGATGTCACAAGTTGATTATTTTGTGTCACATAGCTATCAACTTATTTTCTTTAACAAAAAATCACTCCGTCCAGAAATACTTGTCGGAGAAATGGACCATTTTTATCATTTCTGCGACAAGTATTTCGGGACGGGGGGAAATACAGAGCGACTACATGGATGATTATAC
Source organism: Thinopyrum elongatum (assembly GCA_011799875.1). Taxonomy (NCBI): domain Eukaryota; kingdom Viridiplantae; phylum Streptophyta; class Magnoliopsida; order Poales; family Poaceae; genus Thinopyrum; species Thinopyrum elongatum. Next base: position 475,529,238 of record CM022297.1, read on the forward strand.
TAAGCCCTCGATTACTGACCTTCGCCTAGGTGCGAGCTTCCTCCTGGACGTTACGAACCATTTGGGTATGAGACGGTGTGGTGCCGTTCAAGGTGCAAGCATCGCAGTGCCTCTATATGGTCCAAGCTGTGAGCGTGATTAAGGACGAGAGGCCTTTACGGTGGCTTGTCGGGGATAATATCCATATTCGCATATGTATCTGTTTTTATGAAACCGGAAATGGGAAGAGCACTATTAAATTTGCATCCGATCCGTTTCCGTAGACCTATTCATGTGCATCTTGGCCTGAGAGCAACCCTAACAGACCCCTTATACTTGTGCGAACCGTAAAAATTCCGGCGACTATACGGGTTTGGCCCATTTTTAGGGCCAGACCAGAGCCCGTATAGTCGCTCGGCCTGTAATTTTTTTTACGATGGTCCGGAAACCGCCCCCCCCCCCTACCACCGCCCCGCCCCCCCCCCCCCCCCCCCCCCCCCCCGACGCGGTATATCTACGGGTTTGCCGCGAGTATACGGGCCGAAACCCTATCCCCCCGCCGTCACGATTCCCCATTCCCCTCTCGCATTCCTCGTCGCCTTTGAGAAATCAGCCGCCCCCGCCCACCGATCTGCGGCGATGTGGAGCTCTGGCCGGCGCGTGGCGACGAAGACCCGGAGTGCAAGCGCTGCGTCACCTCCGACACGGCGCGCAAGCGCGCAGCCAATCACTACACGAAGTACGGGATGCCGGTGTTGCCGTCCCTCCTCCGCCACGAGACGGAGGAGTATGACCTTCGCCATGCGCGGCGCTCCGGCATGGGGAGCTCTTCTGGCGCGGGGCTGCTTCCGCTGAAGAGGGAGAGGGAGTCCGGCGAGCTCCCCGCCGTCAAGATCGAGCCGGGGGAGGAGCGCCCGCGCAGCCGCGGCATCATCGGCCCCGAGGACTACCTCATCGGGCCCAACGCGGACGCCTTCGAGGCGGCGCTCGTCGAGCGCACCGCACGCCGACAGGAGGAGGAGGACGCGCGTCGCCGGCGGGACGAGGAGCTCAGCGACCTCCTCTTCGAGCAGGCGCTCGCCGCCGCGCGCGATTTTGATGCGAAGCAGGCTGCATGGTGCCTCGAGCAGGAGGAGCAAGACAAGAAGTACATCGACCTTGTCTCCTCCTCCTCCGACGAGTGAGCGCCGCCGCCGCCGCCGCAGGGTCACCGCCTCACCCGGAGAGCTCTGGCGAGCTCCGATTTTGCGTAGTTTAGGGTACGGCGGTATCGCATTGTAATATAAATGTAGCGATGATCAAACTATGTAGCGACAATCAAACTATGAATGTAGTATTATGTAGTATGTGTTCTTCAATTTCACCCGCGAATGCTTTCTTTTGAAATTTATGGTTTCAAATACGGTTTCTGTTCTGCCGCACAAGAATTCGCCCCTCAAATCTTTGATTTCTCGGCCCTTATCCGCGATATAAGGGCCGCTGATATACGGGGTCTATTAGAGTTGCTCTGACGAGCCCGACCTGAAAGCCTGGCATCCGGTCTGGGCTGGGGCTTGACTTTTTCATCCAAAGCCCGAACAAAGCCTATATGAGGTTTAAATAATTATTTCAATTAAAAATGAGTTACAATACTATATACTCCCTCCGTCCCAAAATTCTTGTCTTAAATTTGTATAGATACGGATGTATCAAGTCACGTTTTAGTATTAGATATATCCGTATCTAGACAAATATAAGACAAAAAATTTGGGACTGAGGGAGTATTTAAATAAGAATGTATAGTACTGTTCAAATGTATCAGCCCGGCCGGACCCGGATTTGTGATTTTTGCTTTGGGCTTTTTCAAGCACTGCCCGTCCCAGAGCAATCAGGTCTAGTTTGCATTGTCCCAAAAAAAAAAGGTCTAGTTTGCAGCAGTTCGGGAGTGGGCCATACTATCGCTCCACGTCAGCGATCCGAGGCACTAACCGCTCCACCAATCAGCGCGCACCTCCCCACCTCTATAAAATCCAGCACCCATCTCCTCCATTCCCCACACCATCTTCGCTGCCACCAGCAAACTCGTCACACAACCCACCACTGTAGCTCCCAACCCCACCCGAAGCGGCAGCCATGGCCCCCAAGGCAGACAAGAAGCCGGCCGCCGAGAACAAGGTCGAGAAGGCGGCCGAGAAGACCCCCGCGGGCAAGAAGCCCAAGGCCGAGAAGCGGCTGCCGGCGGGCAAGACGGCGTCCAAGGAGGCCGGCGGCGAGGCGAAGACGAGGGGCCGGAAGAAGGGCAGCAAGGCCAAGAAGGGCGTGGAGACGTACAAGATCTACATCTTCAAGGTGCTGAAGCAGGTGCACCCCGACATCGGCATCTCCTCCAAGGCCATGTCCATCATGAACTCCTTCATCAACGACATCTTCGAGAAGCTCGCCGGGGAGTCCGCCAAGCTCGCCCGCTACAACAAGAAGCCCACCATCACCTCCCGGGAGATCCAGACCTCCGTCCGCCTCGTCCTCCCTGGCGAGCTCGCCAAGCACGCCGTCTCCGAGGGCACCAAGGCCGTCACCAAGTTCACATCCTCCTAGACTGACGGCGTGTAGTTGGTTTCTGTATCTGTGCTGTTGACTCTGCTTATCTATCTATCTGCAAGTAGTGTAGCAGTAGTAGTACCTGTGCTGGGTGATTGCCAACGCTTTGTTGGCTCGTTGGTTCTAGTAAGAACTGAAGTTGCTGCTCTGGCAAACTGAAATCTATCTAAGAACTGAAGTTATCCTTCTGAAATGTCTGCCTGATGTTGGCTTTTTACCCTTCTGAAATGTCTGGCCGTTTGTATTTTGGTTGCTGAACTCTGGTTATCTGCAAACAGTGCTACTACTGAATTTATTGGAATTTGGTGTAGTAAGAACTGAATTCAGTAGTGCAAACCGAGATTGAGAAATAATGATGCATTTATGTTTATGCATTAGGGATTTGATTTTTACTAGGTGCTTGAGCTAGTCCCTGCCATGTCTGTGCTTTCATATATCGTAGCAGTGTAATTTGTGTTTCCAGATTCCTGATCCTCCATCAGTAGGTTCTGTTTCCGCATTAGGCGCAGAACCCAGTCTTGTTCAATCGGCCGGGCTTAATTTCCTTCTGCTATTGAGGGTTATGATCATTTAACGTGGCAAGGCAAAGAACAACCTAACGGTTTGCTTTACCATGTCCGGTTCTTAAGGTACAGGTTTACTCTGCAGTTTGTATATCAGCTGGCAGCAGCAGTTTGGTATTGTCCTCTGAACCCAACTAGAGTGTTCTTGGATTCAAATCTGGATACCAAAACCTTGGGCAGAGTGTTCTTGGATTCAAATCTGGTTCCAATCTGCTGCGGCGGGAAGGACATTGGGATGAAATGCACATGAAAAACCCGATACAGAATATTTTTCAAGGCCAATACAGGGCAAGTGGATATATGGACGCATAAACAGGAGTGATGCAGATGGAACTCAACTCTATCAACGATATCTCACGTTGTCACTGACAGAAAATAATGCAATCCACTTAGTGTAGTAGCAAGCCAAAGTAGGCATCACATTGCGCAGGCGTAGTACGGAGGACCATGTAATCACTGAGTGGCAGACATCACATTGCAAATGAATAACTTAGGAGCAAGCTGAGGACAGACATCACAATGCACCGGAGGAACTCATACAGATTAACATTATCTGATAGGACTTGATAAATCGACCACAACAACTCAAAGGTTTCGCAGAGAGTTTCAGGGGTAGAAGCGACGCATCCAACTGTTATCAATGAAAAACCCCACCAAATAATATCCAGATCATATACAACCCAAGACCAATCAAATAGTTTGTCAGGTTTTGACGGTTGTTGAATCGAGCGACAGACGCTGCTGCACCCATTCGCTAGTACATCAAGCTTACCAACTAGTCATCGTCGTCAAAGCGACGCCTCTGAATCTGTTGAACATACTAGAGTTAGCATGGACGGCAAAGGGGGATAAAGCTGACTGCATTTTAGTTGGATAGTTTTCAGATGAAGAGAACTTTGCACCTCGCACGATATGGAATTCTAATGAAGCTTAAGCCTAAACCCACTACTGTGCAAGCAAAGTAGATTTTCTTGAATGTAATGAACTCTCTTTATGCAACTATATGTCTTATGTTAAGAATCGATACAAGGCACAACAAGTACTGATGTACGCACCGTCACTTTGGTTTGTTTGCTTGTGTGGGTGTTGATTTGCTCCAGAAGTGAGATAAGCCTTTCTTCAGACACCTGCAGACAAGCAAATGCAATGTTGTTACAAGCAAGTTCTACCAAATATGTTGACATACAAGAGAAATGTGCCACATATCTATTATGGTATTACCTTTTCAGATATTCCACCAGTTTGTGCAGCTCTCAGCAGAACATCCTCCACTCCTCTTGCTTTATCAGGCTTGACCAAAGCTATGCGGGAGACTGCCAATTTTACAGAGTACAGATGTATTAAATTACATTTTCCGCTTAAATTATGCCACTTCAAAGAGCAGACTCATGGTTATTTCCCAGCCTGGCGTCATCTCTAATTAGAATATTTACTCCCTAAAAGAAAACTACTTGAAGAACCGCAGGAAATTTTCTGAAACACCTAAACGTTTTCCATATTGCTTAGTGGTAGACTGTTAAGTAATTGAACCTCTCAGTTGTTAAGAAAAGCAAGTACTCTGGCTCGAATTATTTGGCTGTAAATAAAAAAACAACCATCATACACAACAGAAATGGCATTAACAGAGAACTTACTTCTTTCTCTAGCTTCAGAAGACAGTATCTGAGCAAGCATCATCTGCCGGCGTTCCTCAGCTTCCCTGGTTGAGTTTGAGATACAAAGTCAGCTCAGTGTCTCCTAAAGCTTCACATGACATAGCGTAAGATGAAGGATAAGATAATCATGGGAATATGGTGGATAATAAGACCATACTGCTTTGCATCTTCCTGAGCCTTTTGTTGCCCTGCATTTTGTGGGCTTGCCTATAATTATGAAGTTAATCATTACATTCCAGTCAGTCAATCAAGAAAATGCACTTTTTTTCAGTACAGATTCAACTTTCACCATGCACTTAAGTAACTTACCGCACCACCACGCTGTCCCATTAGCTCTTGCATTCGCCTCTGCCTGATGGCCTCCAACTCTGGGTCATGGTCAGCCTACCAAGAAAAATATCGGTTTCAATAGATGGTATGTATTAGACCAATATAACAGTACCACAATTAAAACATATCAATGCACCCAGCTGGTCTAGATTCCACATGGGATTAAGCTTGCATGCAAATTTCAACAGTATATACTTCGTCTGAAAGCAGTATATTGAAGAGCTAATTCCTATGAAGAAATGTGCGTGTATCATCAGATGAAGTGCCACTGGTGGCACAAATAACACTGCCAGACTAAGATGCTGCAATGCGCTTTTAGGCCAGCCAATTGGGTTCCAGGAACACAAAGCAATTCCAGGTGGTGCTGTTACCATCAATTTGCCGCACCTTCACTCACTTGGCAAAAATACACGCCAACGAGCAAACAAGTATGGCCCCTAAGGATAACTAAACGCCAAAATTAGCACGCCGACAAACCCATGACTGCTCCTTACTCCCTTCCTATTCGAAGTAGCAAGCAAAATCACAGGAGGCCAGCCAATTGGATTCCAGAAACATAAAGCAATTCCAGGTGGTGCTGTAACCGTCAATTTGCCGCCTCTTCACTCGCTTGACAAAAATACACGCCAACAAGCAAACAAGTATGGCCCCTAAGGATAACTCGACGCCAAAATAAGCACGCCGACAAACCCTTGTCGGCTCCTCACTCACTTCCTAATCGGAGTAGCAAGCAAAATCACATGGGCTCAGATATATCCACCGTTCTGCCTATACTGCGAGCACTTGCCATACGTACTACACAGGCTTTCTCGGCCTACCAAAACCAGCATCAGCTGAATCTGCCCGAGACCTAAGCCACCGGCCAAGACATCAAAGCAATCGCACCACGTCGATACGGGAAGGCGCAGCACACGATGCCAGCCAACCAGTCAACAACCCACAGATGGCCGAAAACACCTAAGAACCCTAAGATTTAAGCGCGCGCTAGAGGTAGAGATCGCCACACAGTCAACGAATCACGGGAAGCGAACCGCGGATCTTACCATCGCGCCCCTGCGCAGGGCCGGGATCGCCTCGCCGTCGTCCTCGCCGCAGCGCAGTGGATCCCGCGGCGATGGGGTGGGGTGGGGGGTGGCCGAGTGGGGAGATGGAATCCAGCCGAGCCGTCCTCCTCTGCCTTTTCCCCCGTGGACACGACGCAACCCTGGTTTTTCGTTGCGCCGCACCCCATCAGCCGTCCGATCGGGGACGGTGGTTCTCAGCCGTCCGATCGGAACATTGGGGATCGCATTTCCGGCCCAGGATATATGCGCCGAGGCGGCCCTCCCCCTTTCGAGCTCCTTTCCACCCTCGCATCCAGCGCACGGCACACGCGGCGCGACCAGAGAGAGAGAGAGAGAGAGAGGGAGGAAGCGGCGAGGGTTTCGGCGGGCGAGATGGAGAACGGCGAGGAGACCTTCGCGTCCCCGACGGCGGCCGCGGCGGAGTTCGACTTCGGCTTCGGCCCGGCGCTCACCAACGGCGAGGGGGGCCACCCCAAGGCCTACGACCCGGAGGAGATGGACGCGCTCCGCGCGGCGAAGCGCGACCTGGAGGAGAAGCTGGCCGAGGTGCGCCACGAAAACGGCTTCCTCTCCGCGGAGGCCGCCCGCCTCGAGGCGCTCGTGACCGGGGCCCGCGAGGACATCGCCGCCGCCGACCGCGCCGCCGCCAAGGCCGAGGGCGAGGCCGCCGGGCTCCGCGCCGAGGTCAAGCGCCTCCAGGGCCTCCTCGACAGCTCAGACCGCGACGCTGACGGCCCCGGGGGCGCCGGCGGGGACCTGGCCACCGCGCACCAGGAGAAGCTCGCCCTCGAGGAGGAGATCAAGGCCCTCAAGGCTTCCGCCGCCGCTGCCGCAGACAAGGAGGGGGCGGAGGAGGAGGCTGCTGCCGCTCCCTCGGCCAAGGAAGGGCTGGCGGCGCCTCACGGGAAGGTGGCCGCAGCCGCAGCCGCTGGAGCCGCCGCCACTGCAGCCATCGCGGTGGTTCTCCTCAACCTCAAGAGGTAATCTGGTGCTCCAAAACGAGGCGCTGGAAGTTTTTGCTCTGCTGCTATGTATGGCTCATACGAGACTGGATAATCCTTTTCTGTCGGTGGCGCTGTTATTACTGGACTGGTAGTGTTATGGATTTACGTTCTGCTGGTTAGTAGCTTGATGAATCTGCAGAGTTTGGGGACTTAATCGTGAGCCCTTATCGTTTATGCACTTTGCCTTGCCATGGTAATAATATGTGAAGACTACGTGAGCCACCTGTTGCTGCTATTATGCCGCTGCATCTAATTTCTGTTCTTATTACTTCATTGGTTATTGTTCTGCATTCTGCATTCTGGTATCATTGTGTGTTCATGTGAAATTGCTGTGATTGGAAATACAGTAGAGCACATGCTGAGTGTGAAAACCCGGCTATTGGTTGATCACTTGTGTTATTCGCAACTGCTATGTTGAATGCCTCTTAACACAAGTAGGCGTAAACCTAGACTAGTAACAGGGAAGGACAGTTACTGAATTTACCAGTATTGGGATGATGATAAATTGATAATCAGTGGCAACGCCGCCGTCGGGGGAGGCGAGGTGGAGGTGGAGCAGAATGATCCATTCTGTTCCTTGTGTTCTCTGATTGTTGTGCCGTCAGCAGCTTTTTATGTTATGTGATGAAATTGCTGTCATTGGAAATAATGGAATGCTTGCTGGATGTGAGAAACCATCTGTTTATTGCTGGGGAGTGGGGACAAATCCGTCGCATGTTTTTCTCCTATCTAATTCCTGTTATCACTTCACTAGCTATTGTTTTGTTCCTTGCATTCAGTGGTCAATGTACCGTCAGCAGCTTTTTATGTGATGAAATTGACGTGATTGAAAATATAATCCCTAGCGTGCGTTTTCTCCTATCCCTGACCTGATAGTTTTGAGCATATAGCTACTTGTCAGCGAGTAATTTCAGCTGTTCATGCCAATGTTGTTTTGTGACATTTGTTGCTGATCTTTTCGACTGCCATGTTTTAACTATAAACCTTAGTGAGATATTGATTGTTTGCATGTTTTGGGCTTTCATAATTTCTGTGCTGGTGATGCATTGTTGCTTGTCTAGATAGCTGCTGGATTATATTGCTAATTTGATCAATGTTTCGAAATGAACTTGTGTACCTGGAGTAGTCTGCAGAATTGACCTATAAATATGTCTGCGTCTCCCCTTTATTGTTCTGTTTGCGTTCTGCACATTGCGCTGTACTCCTACTTTTTATGTGATGAAATTGCTGTGGTTGGTAATTTATTGGAGCGCTTTGTCGAGTGTGCGAGGGACCGGCCAGAACCACTTGTAGCGGGAGGCATCCTATATTACATTTGAACACAGTTTACAGATAGGATTTAGAAATCCTTACATGGAAGTTTCCTAGCTTTGAAAGCATAGGACGTTGAGAAGCACCATGAGCTGAATTACACCAGTTGAAGGTAGGATTGCTGTTCAAATTCAGCTTCATACTATGCTGGGCGCAGACACGCAGTTGTGAACCAGCCCATTCAAATCTCTGGAGTCATCGAGGATTTGAAAAGAAAACAGCTATAGATGAGACCTGATCTTCCATTGGCCAGGGTTGGACCTGGCTGCTGGCAATTTTTGCTGCGAAGAGGAGGCCCATTAGCTCAGCCTGTAGAGTGTAGAGGAGAACCTGCATTTTCATTGTGGCCTGAGAGATCAGAAGATCAATTCTGGCGCCACCATCATCAAGCTGTAGAGAAACTCCAAGCCTTTGTTCTATTGGGACCTGCAGAGTTGGTTCCGAGGCGGGTTTTACACGCAGCATCAGACAAGATCTTGCAACCTGGAATGTTGAAATCGGGTTCAGTTGAGGAGCCCCTTAATTGCTGCCTATGTTTAGTTTGATCCTGTCCATTCAATTGGTTCCGATCTTTAAATTTCAATAGTTTTGATGTTGGAAATAGAAATCTATGAAGAACAGAGTGGCTTGAGGAAACCCTCAGAAATCAACTCTCCTTTTGTTTCTTGATGAATGAAACCCAATAAAGTCAGGATTAGCTTTAGAAATAGTATCGCAAAGGCATTGAATTTTTTCAGGTTGGCCAAGACCCTTAATATTCGAAATGAGACCTATCATAATCAAGAGGTCTTAATATTCGAAATGAGACCTATCATAATCAAGAGGTTTTAAAAGGGTGGGACAAGCCACAAGGACTGCAGCCTGCAGCCTGTAGGTGTACCATAGTCGAGAGAGAGTTTTCTATTTTTGCGTGGGTCGTACTAGGGTTTAACAGGACCGTGTCATGCCGGGCGCCCGCGTATACGTATTCGGAGAGGGCGAAGCTTCGTGGAAGTTGCAAGTTTAGAGGGAAGAATGAAAGGAGGCTTTCCGCAACCAAGTGTGTTGTGGGGAGAATAGTTGTGGTGTGTTGCTACTCGCGATAGCACGCAGGTTTGTAGGAACAAACGCTCCGGCGCCATGTGCTGCTGCTTGCCTATAGTAAGTAGAGGAGCATGCATGGTTGCAAGAACCAACTGTTTAGCCTTTCATCATAGTAATAAGAAGAAAAAAATGAGGAAACGTGAAAAAAGACTTTGTGGGGTCCTTTGGCTGCTTGAGAAGGACGCGCGGGCGGCAAAGACCTGCAGAGAACAACACATTACTCGTAGAAGCTAATCTATACTACTGAATCACGTTGATGCACAAGCTTGTTGTCAAGGGTATAAAAGAAAATTCTATCTTTCTTTCCCCTCTGGCAAGACCACTATCTCCCCCCCCCCCCCCACCCCACCTTTATCTTTTCCGGCGAGTATGTGGATTCGCCTCCCCTTTGCCTGCTGCTCCAACGGCTGGCGGCCAGGAGGAGAATTCTGGTGCTTCGACTCTGGTTAGCAGACAAGTTAGGGTTTTAGTCCTCGCAGGGGCATGCTCATCTTTGAGTTGATCTTCCGGTTTCGATCCTCTTTGAATTCGTCCATCGGGACGGATTAGACGACGCTCTTACTTTGACATAATTTTTATTATAGTTTGGATGCAAGAAAAATATACAAGTCCTTGTCGCAAGAAAAATATATAAACGAAAGGTTTAAAAACTTGTGAAGAAGGATTGAAAATGATATTTATTATCTTCATTTGTTAAGTACGTACATTTTATTTTACCCTGAAGTACAAACATTGGTGGGAATACTGCTAACGTCTTTGTAAACAAGCTACGGCAAGGCGTTTACGTCCTTGGTATACTTGGCTTGACTCTGAATATCAGTAGGATTAACTTTTTTTTTTGACGAGTTTAACTGATAATTTACAAACCATCTCCCTACAGGAGTTCCGAATTAAATAACTAATCGGCGTAGTAATAATCAAGCAAGTAGCAGCGCTGGACTGAGGAAAATAGTTTTCGGACGCTACGGGATCATACAGTACCTAGTACGTACTCCAGATTGCCAGGAGAAGAGCACCGACGAAACCATGGCGGCGCGTGCGTCAGTTGAAGAGCAGCGCGGCGTGGGGGCGCAGCTTCCTGCACACGATTTCGACGCCGAAACAGGGGATGCCGGTGGCCGCCGCCACGTCCCTGATGTGCCTCCTTGCGCCGGCGCGCTCCAGGGCCATGCAGACGACGGCCGCCGCGACGGCCTCCGCGTAGTGCCGCAGGTCGAGGGCGCCCTCCTCCAGCCTTCGCGCGCCCTCCAACGCCGCCGCCGCCTCCCGGTCCCCCAGCCCGAGCAGCGGCCCGAAGCGGCGCAGGCAGCTGGAGACGGGGACCACGCCGACGCCCGCCGCCTGCCCGGCCTCCTCCTCGCCCAGGCGCTTCCTGATGTGCGCGATCAGCTTGCCGATCTCCTTCCTCGCCGCCGCGCTGCCGTCCGCCGTCGCCAGGGCCAGCTCCCTCAGCGACCGCGGCGAGCCCTTGTTGCGGCACGCGATGGAGAGGCAGGCCGCGTAGAGCCTGCCCATGTCCCGGCGGGACCGGCCCTTGCCCCAGCGGCAGCCCGGGCCGCGCGGCCACGCCCTGGCCTCCTCCATCTTCCTGAACACCTCCTCGGCCCGGTCCCCGACGGCGGCCGCGAGACCGAGCCGCTCCGCCATGCCGGAGATGGACGCGTCGAACTGCTCGGCCCAGGCCCCGTCTCCGCCTGTGCCCGGCCCGATCCCGAGCCTGAGCCTGAGCCCGACGCCGATGCGCGCCATGGGGACGGGCAGCGAGCCTGAGCCGGAGGCTGAGCCCGGCGTCGACGCGCGCCGTGGGGACGGGGGCCGTGCGTCGATCGCGAGGAATGGGATGCCGAGGATGCGATCGCACTCGGCGCACGCGACGTGGTCAAGGCAGATGCAGCCGACCACCGCCGCCGCCGTGACGCGCCCGCCGTCCGGGTGGGCGGCGCGCGCCTCTGCTACCGTACTGGGTTCCATTGGGTGTCAGTGAGGAGCGAAAAATGGTAGGATGGCGTGCCGCTGCGGTGCGTTTGGCGGTCGCCAGATCCCCTGAGCCTGGGTGTGGGTGGTTCCTTTTTTTGTTACAACCCCTGAACCCTGATCGTGGCCTCGTGGGCCATATCGTCGTTTTTTTTCACTCGACTACAAATCTGACCTAAGATTTTTGACATGACAATCAAACCTTTTTTGTTGTCAATCCTGAATCACTCGGTGCGAGAATTCTGCGCAGTGTCTATTTCCCTTTTTTTTTTGCGGGTGAGCAGTGTCTATTTTCCTAATGGTTCAATTCTCAATGCCGAAATGGGAAGTCATCCAAGCCAAATCTGGATGAGACCTTATGGGTGCAGAGTTGGTAACCCTCCCGAACTTGCGTCACATCTTATTGACCATACATCTGCTACATGGGATCGTGTAAGATTTGAGGAATTGTGCTTGCCAATTGATATCCCTGCTATTGTCGGCATACCTCTTTGCACAACAGACATTGCTGACAGTTGGGCTTGGAACTTTGAGAAAAGTGGGATGTTTACTGTGAGATCGGCGTATAGGATGATGATAGATACTAAGATGAGGAGAGGGGCTTGGCTGGATGGCCTGTCGGGATCTTCCAGTACGGATCGCGACTCGGCTTCATGGAAATTATTGTGGAAAACCCTGCTCCCAGGTAAAAGAAGAATGTTCTTATGGCGTTTGGCGAAACATTCTCTCCCCACAGAAGATGTCAGAGCTCATGGGAACATGTCAACTACGAGTACTTTTGGTATGTGCGGTGTGGAGGATTCTTGGTGACACTCTTTGCTAGAGTGTTCGATGGCTAGATGCATGTGGGCTTTGGTTGATGGAGATTTAGCAGAACACCTATGCGACACAATTGAGCCTAGCGCGAGACAGTGGATTTTCTCAATAGTAGATACATTATCAAATGTTTCGTTTGTAAGATTGGCTGTCACACTCTGGGCCATCTAGTGGGCACGTCGAAAGGCAATTCATGGTGAGATTTTCCAGAGTCCATAGGCCACACATGGGTTTATATGCAGATTCGTTGATGAGTTGAATATGGAGCAGACCAAAAGTTTCGGGACCACTGGGTTGCTGGGCAGAACAAGGGAGAGACCGAAGACACCCCCACCAACATATATGAAAATACATGTGGATGCGGCCACTGCATGCAAGAAATCAGGCGAGGGGTGCGGCGGCGCTGTATGTCGCGATGAGAAGGAAATTATATGGGAAGCTCTTCCTTGGTAATTTATGGCATAAATGATGCAACGACACTAGAAGCTATTGCATGTCGGGAGGCTTTATCTCTAGCAGAAGATCTCATGCTCCAAAATTTTGTTGTAGCCTTAGATTCAAAATAAATAGTCAAGGACATAGAGAAAGGAAGTCAGGGAGCACATGCGAATATTATCAGGGAGATTAATAGTAGGTCTCAATTGTTTAATTGTATTTTTTCCTTTGAAGGCCGAGCTGCTAATAGCGATGCCAATAAGTTAGCCAAGTTTTCGCATTTTCTTGATCAAGGGTGACATGTTTGGTTGGTCCAACCTCATGATCCATTTTGTATCCCACATCATGTGAATTCTGAGCAATAAAACTTTTTTTTTTGAATAAAGACACCCGAAGGGCATCTTAGATCTGATTAATATCGAGGAAAACAAAGACTAGTACAATGGGTAGATAACTGGACGTAGAACGACTAGTAAAAAATAAAATTACATTAAAAAGCATACTAGTCTTCTTCTTCCTCTGATTGTACGCCGCCCGCCGGAGATTGAAGATTGCACTGAACCAACAGCAACGGAAAGCGACACCTGCAAACGCCCTCACCATACAAGGCTTTGAAGACCGCAGTAGCCACTCGCCCCTTGAGACGAGATCTAAAATTCTTTGAAGCAGCATCGGCTGGAGCATCACCCCAAGCAGAACAGGCTTGCAATTCATCACCACCAGTTCAGAGGGCTGGAGAAACTGGGTTAAGCCACAGAACAACACAGGAGAAGATGTCGAAGTCGCCACACCAAACGCCAACCAAGAGCTCTCCTTGAAAGACACACGAACTGCCAAGATCTGAAGGAAACCAACAGATCTGGGGACACAAACTCTCACTGGCCCTTCGCCGGCGCCGGACAGGACGTCGTCGAGGTATGGAGAGACCGGAGAGACATTATTCCAACACGCCATCGTCGCCACAACCTCGTCGATGTCTCCGGAGAAACAAAAACCTAAGAAAAATAAAACAAGACGGACGGGTCCCCCTCCTCTTGACGCCGACGAGGCCGCTGGACGGGGAAGAGGAGGGGGACCAAGGCGGTGGCTGGAGTTGTGGCGGCGGCTTAGGGTTTTCACGCGGCCAACTTGGCGCTGGATGGAATGGAATGATTGTGCCAATTCATGTTCTGAGCAATAAAACTTGGTTATACCCCTAAAAAATCAAACCTTTTTTGTGACAGATAATGTTCCTCGAGGATGGCAAGTGTTGGTCAGCATGACAAATCCAACTCAGTTTATTCTTTTATCAGAAAATTGTCGTGGTTGCAAACTAAATTTGTTATCATCGTGTCAATATAAATTGTCATGAAAAACGTCAGATTTAACATGTTTAAAATATTGTCATCAGATTTTTTGTGTAGCCCTTCTTACCAAGTTTTTTTTGAGACAAGCCCTTCTTACCAAGTGTATCTGAAACTCAGAATGCTTCATGCCTTTGGGTAGACTTACTTAAAGCCAAATATTTCCGGAATGACACTTTCTTCGAGTCCTTCAAGCGTGGATCAACCTTTTGAAATAGGATCCAAGCGGTCAAACCAGCTTTTGTGTTAGGTGCCCAATTCCACGCCCATAACGGGAAATCCACACGTTTCTGGCTGGACTCGTGGATGGGCAGCGAGCCTCGCTGGATGGAATTACAGTCCCTCTACGAACTCACTGCTAACATTGACATTTAGGTAGCCGATGCATTGGGTGCAATGCTTCCGTTTGTTAAGGGAGTGGCTAGAACTCATTTAGATGAGATATAATTTGGTCTCATTCACCTGAGAAACAAAAACAGATACAAAGAAGTACCAACCCACGTCAGCACACACGTATCTTATAGTATCACATTCAATGGCTATAAAGATGAATGAGACATAACTAGAACTCAGTTAGATGAGTTCTAGCAAAACCGTACTTCAAAAGTCCACTCACGCCAGCTAACCAGCGTGCCGTTCACTAATAGGGATAACCCTAGTAGTAGCGCTTGTTTTATAGCTAGTAGTAGCGCTTATACAAGCGCTACCAGTAAGGCGCTACAGCTAACTGGTAGCAGTAGCGCTGGAAAACCAGCGCTACTGCTATACCTAGTTAGCAGTAGCGCTTTGTAGGGAAAAGCGCTATTGATAACAGTAAGTAGCAGTAGCGTTTCTTTTGAAAAGCGCTACTGCTAAATTTTCCTGTATTTTAGAAAATGCAGCTTATTGTCGCTGTATTTGTATAGGTTTTATATACAGTAGTTTCATCATATGATTTTATGACCATGATTAGTTATTATATATATCAGTGGGTGAAATGAATATGGATTAGATTCAAGTGGATGGATTAGTAGTACTTTCGATGTGCACCACATGTTGCCTCCACTTGAATCTAATTCACGTTCATTTCACCCACTATTATATATAATAACTCATCATGCTCATATAACAACTTAGCATTATGCATCATCATAATAATAAATAACTCATCATTGGTATCATAATAACAAGTCCTACTCATCATCATCATACAACTTCTACTCGTTATCATAATAAGAAGTCATACTCATCATCATCATAGTCATCTAACCAACCCTACTTAATTATTCTTAGCACATGATCATGAGTATTAGCTAAGACCTAACTACCCTCTCTAAGGTAAAATAGAATAAAACAAGATAGGCCCTGACTCTCCATTATGGAGAATGGAGACTATCCTGTCTCCAATTCTTGCGCTTCGCACAATGTTGGTTCCAAGTAGCTCTGTACGATTGTCCATACATTTTTTTTCATGCTTTGATTGTCATGTCTTCATGGGTTTTAGAAATCCGGTATGAACAGTAGCGAAGCCTAGGCAGACCTGACCGTAAGCTAATAACATCAAGGTGACCTTTCCGAAGCATGAGATGAGGCACAGAATCCTTCGGAATTTTCTGTTGAAAAATATAGTAATAACGTCGTAGTTAGCAATGTAGTTTAGCTTTAGAAGAATTTATGCAAAAGATGCACGGATGTCATAATAGTAAAAAATCTTATCATGCCATCTCCATAGATGTTACCGTAGTTCAACACGTGCACTAGTGGCACGTATTGACCATAATGTGCAGGAGTATGATAATTGATATTGTAATTCTCAACATCAATAATAAATGAGATAAGATGATCTTTCTCCTGATAAGTTAATTCTGCGCCATCGGTGTAGTAGGTTCTGTCTACCATCTTCCGTACATTCTTTGAAGAATGAAAATAAGCTATCAATGGAAATAAGCAGTCAACTATTTTGAAATAAACAATATAAATTACTTAATAACTATGTTTGAGAAACTCACATAGCGGTAGAATTGGAAGTGTATCAACAAGGACCCAAATGTCCATATTATCTTCATCGATGTCAGGATCACCAAGATCCAAGGTGACAAGCATACCCTCATGAAAATCATACATCTTGCAAAGTGCTTCCCAATTCGGGCAACCAAAATGGGATACGCTCTCAGAATTGTATAGATTTACAGCAAAATCAAAACCATGATGGGTCCTTAGGTGAACTATCTTTATTTCCATACTTTCATGATCTTTAAAATCCATCCTCTCCAAGACATAACATCTTGCATGGCATGGGATAAGCTAGTCGAATTGTAAAAGACGAAAATTACACGTTGAAGAAGCAGAAGTCGTGCTTAATTACGAAAAAACACTTGTCGTCGTTGCGTACCGTTTCAACATCGAAGGTATCCTAGAACTTAATGCTGAAGCGCCGACCTTCTACCAGGTGAGGCCTGTCGTACAGACCCCGGTCGTCGCCACACCAGTCGCACTCCGGGAGACTTTCGTCGTCCGACGACATTTCCTATGTTCATAATTCAAAGATTAAACTTGTACAATTAAATATATGTACTACAAAAACTAAATTAGATCATTATTATTCATCACGGGTTGACTATCGGTCTGTCGAGTCTTTTCTTGAAAACTCTCAGCTCACGTGGTGTATACATTTGACCGTTGGTGATGGTCGCTCCTCCTTTCGTTCCCAAGTGCATTACACCAAAATGTCTAGCACACGGGAACGAAGGAGAAGCGACCCCCACGACAACAGTCGGGATTCTTCGTCCTCTCATATATGGTGGAGACCCTCCCTCACTGATTCCTCTCTGACATTTGTGACCGTCGATGATGGTCGTTACTCCTCCTTCCCCTAGTGCATAACAAAGGTCTAGCACAAGAAGAAGAAGGAGAAACGACCCCCACGACAACAGTCGGGATTCTTCTTCTCTCATCTATGGTGCAAACTTTCTTCCTCACTCATTTGTTGACTGTCATGTATGGAGCCTTGACAGACTTAAAGTCAACCCGAAATGTCGTTTAGTTACCTTTCTACAAAATCCGGGCGACTCGATATTTCCTACATATTCTAGCACAAGTCATGCCAAAATTCACGAAAAAATCCGGCATGACCTTTGCTAAAAAGGACATATATCGAGCGCCTGAAATTTGCCGAAATGAAAATTAATCAACACTCCGGCAAAACATAGGCCGCACTGTGAGGTGTTCCCTGCAAACATAGGCCACTCATGTAGCTACTACTCTACTACAACTATCAAAACATCTACATCATCATCGACATGGGGATAGCGCTCTTTCTCACCTCGAGGTCGGAGGTGGTCGGTGACGGGGACGACGGCGGGGATGATGCAGGGGCTCCTTGATTTCTGCAAAAACAAAATATAAACAAAAATATTATTATCCTCATCTTAGGACTTAGTTAAACCCTATGTCTAAAACATCCTACTTCTAGCCCTACCATTTACTAAAAATACCTTGTTCTAACCCTAAAAATTGAAAAGACCTATATACATTTACTAAAAATACCCTAGTTCTAGCCCTAACATCTGTCCATCCATCCATCTATCTATATATCCTCATAAATCCTAGAAAAATGCCCTGGTTTTTTAACTACTGTCTACTTCTTGAATCATAGAAAAATGCCCTAAATTCACATAACTTAGAAAAATTCCTATTCTATTCAAAAGACCTACATTTACTTATTTTTTTCAATTCTATTCAGAAAACCTACATTTACTAAAATAATCTCATATAGCATAATACATTTCTGTACCTAAAAATTTCTATTACTAAATTCTTTTACTAAAAAAATTTATACCTAAATTTTTATACAAAGAGAGGAGGGCAGTGGGAGGAGGAGGAGGAGGAGGGATGAGTGAGGGCTTCGGGCGGCTGAGGAAGGGAGGAGAGAGGAGGGCAGTGGGAGAAGGGAGCAGGGAGCAGGGCGGCGGTCGGACGAGGGAGGAGGGAGGAGCGAGGGCCGCCGGCGTGAGGAGGGAGGAGAGAGGAGGGCCGCCGGAGGGAGGAGAGAGGAGGGCGGCGAGAGGAGGAGGGAGGGAGGGAGGCAGATACCTTGGGGGCGACGGCGGCGACGGCGCGCGGCGGAGTGGGCGAATGAGAGTGTGAGGAGGAGAGTGAGGACGCGCGCGGGCCGGGGTGGATAAGGTGCCCGTAGTAGTAGCGCTGGTTAGTAACCACCGCTACTGCTAAGCTCCATAGCAGTAGCACTTTAAGGGAACAAGCACTACTGCTATGATCATTAGCAGTAGCGTTTTGTGGAAGCAGCGCTACTACTAAGGCTATGATCATTAGCATGTAAAAAAAGCATCAAATTAAAAAAAGCATTGGTCATCATTGATCTTTTTGTGTAGAATCTAAATTGTCAGTATGAATCTTCGCCGATTTAGGAACCGGCGAAGATTCATATTGCCACAGATCGATCCTACACATAGAGTACAATGAAGACCAAGCGGTTGTGATAGTTTGAGAAGCACCATATTTAAGGTGGTAAACATTCTGATCGCGGAGCGAGGTGGGACTAAACTTTGGTCATAGGAGGGGACTGAATTTAGCAGTAGCGCTGGTTGGAGGAAAGCGCTATTGCTAAGTACAATAGTAGTAGAGCTTTTCACATATGAGCGCTACTAGTATACCTAGCCTGCCGACAACGGTCTGACAATTATAGTAGTAGCGTGTTTTACAACTACAGCGCTACTGCTATATGCATAGTAGCAGCGCTCTTTGCCCAAGTGCTACTGCTAAATAGTTACAGTGCTGCCCTTTAAAAAGCGTTACTGGTAAGCTCTTGTGTATAAGGTTTTCCCTAGCAGTGGTTCTCCGAAGCTCAAGACGGGGTTTCTTGGAAGTTGCCGACCTCAGGCCAGTTTTTGGTCAAATCTCTCTATTCCAAGCTCACTAAAGGGCCATCCCTTGACATCGCTAGGGGCTGTGGAAAGCTGGCCTGTCTCTGAAAATAAAAATCTTCCTTTAGCAAATGTTCTCCGCACATCCGATAACGTGGCTAAGAGACAAAGCCCATCAAACGGTACCTGTGTGCTTTGTGGAAGTGTGGAAGACGTTAACCACGTGTTGGAGCACAATTCGCGAGGCCTTTGGGCAAAGCTAGAACCCTTCTTCAGGTGTTGACCGGCTTAAATGAACGTATAAACCCTCCTAGAGTACCCGCCGTTCCAGCACCACTGCGTTCGCTAGCGATTTTTGACCGCTGGATGGTTTTACTGTTGGTTACTGTTGGCCGAATCTTGCTGCTGGCAGTCACTCGTCCGTCGGTTTCTTTGTACATCTACACCACCTTCACATGTGTATGCCAGTGGGGTTCATTGCCTGTGGGGTCGAGGGAACGAAGTGGTTTTGCTTCAATTTTGCGTAACTGAGGAATTTTACTGCGGTGGGGACGATGAGAACGTGGGGTGAAACCCTATCAGCCAGTCCCCCACGCTACTCGAGCCCCACGTCCATCCTCTTCCCCCGCCCTCCACTCCCCCTGCTCCCTCACGCAGCCGCCGCCTCTCCTATGCCCTCCTCATCTCACCAGAAACGCCGCTGCCGGCAGGGAATGAGCAGCGAGTGAGCAGACCCGTGCTCTATCGACCTCGATCCGGCTTCGGCAGGAGGAGGGGAGCAGCAGTCGGGCCGGGCAGCACAGCGAGAGAAAAAGACCTAGCCCGCGACCCCCGCAGCCGCCTTCTCTCCCGCGGCCGCCGCCGCCGCCTCGTCTCCTGCCGCCGTCGCCGCCTCCTCTCCATTCTCTCCCTCACCGGCCACCAGCGACCTTCCAGCCCTCCTTCTCCACCTCGTCGCCTTGGCCACCTTGAGCTCAAGCCGAGGCGCGACTCGGCAGGATGAGGGGGGCAGGGGCCATGTCACGTGGTGGCCCATATGCGGCCGCCCCGTGCTCTGCCGGTGCCGTTCGGCCTCGATCCGGCATCGGCAGGAGGAGAGCTCGAGCCGAGGAGCGTGGACTCGGCAGGATGAGGGGAGCAGCAGCAGATCGGGCCTGGTGGTGGGGTGAAAGAGCAGGGGAGGCAGGCAGACGAAATGACAAGAAGCAGCAGGCCGTCGCGGTGTGCTCAAGCTGCAGGAGATGAGGTGTTCTTTTGTTACGATGCTTCTGACCTGTTTGATGAAATGTCTATGAGCTGATATGTTTTTCGTTTTCTCTATTCCTTCTTGCTTCAGGCGGATCTACCTTCTCGGTTGGTTCTTGCGTCCTCATGTCATAAGCCATCAAGGTTGGGTTACTCCCCGCTCCCTTGCTCAGTTTTTGTCTTTTGGAAGTGATGTGAGCTGATGCGTTAGTTTGTACAGCCTCCCTGTGTGCGTTATCTTTGTTTGCATATCACCCATTTGTGTGTGATCTTTACCTGCATATCAAACGAGGGTGTGTTCTTGTTTACCTCTTGGATAAACAGATTTTGGTGCGTTACCGTGCCTCTAGGTGGTCAGGGTGGTTCCCAGCTGGGCCTTGCTCCCTATGGTTGCTGCATTGCTGGTGACTACTTCATTTGACCAGTGTCACATCCTTCCGCCATTCTGTATACGGCAACTCTGCAGGTCCCGGACTGGTTGGGCTGCTCTTAGAAAGCGTTAAATTGGGTCGAATGTTTGCCTGTTGATGGAATTGATGTTTTGGGGCGGGTGCAGGGTCGAAGCAGTATGAGTGTATGACCAATTGGGTGGATGCCAGTACGATTGAGGTGACGTCCTTCGTGTGATTAGTCATAGAAATCGATTGTGCTGGCAGTGGCTCAAGCGATATGAGGAGGCGGTGAGCACTATGTTGCGGCTACTTCTTGATAGTGTAAGCAATACTTCTTTTTCCTAGCTTGCACTTATCAATACATACTATTTCAGTATACTGACTCCTATCCTTTATGTTGTATGATGCAGGTTTATAATTTGGGGTGTCATATCTGCACATTGGTGGTCATTTTAATTGTCTTGTTGCTGTTGTGATTTTTAGAAATGTATTTTAGTGAGGTGTTTGTGTTAACTAGCTGAAGAAGGGATGCAAATGGAAAGAATTTAAGATGCATAAACTCCCGTCTTTGAATCAGAAACAGAAAATTGTTAGTTTTCTCGTTTCTTAGTTATGCTACCTTGCTCCACATAGCTTTTACAGTGAAAAGCTAAAGAAGTTGTGACGGCGATGAAAGGACTGAAAGATTTGCTCGAAGCAAAGACGTCTAGCCGGGATACATATGGTAAGAATCTTCAGAGATTGACTTCTTTTCAGCTGCTATTGAGATATACTTGCTCATAGGTCACAACTCATGAAGTTACTTCCTTTTGGTTTTGATTTTGAGATATATATGTGCTCATAGGTCACAACTGATGAAGTTACTTCCTTTTGGTGAAGGTCTGAATATCATCATGATTTTGGCTGAGGGGCAGACATTTCGGAAGGTTCTCGTTTGTATAGATTAATTGATAGGATGGCAATTTAAGTTTATTGAAGCTCTTTTTTAGGAGGTGGGGGTCTGCTTTGGTTTCTTGCTATTTGCCTATTCTCTTAAAAATACTTGACAGGATGCAGCTGACAGTTTATAAATCAATAATTTGGATGGTTCTACTTTTAAAATTTATAACTCTTGGGCTCTTCTATTAAAAATAATGTGAGAGAGTTGTTTTTTTAGGGGAAAATAGCTTTTGTTCACTTAATAAATCATGTTCGTTACAATCAACTTGCACACAGGCTGCTATATCAAAAAGTAGATTGCCTTCCATCGAACAGGGCTACTGTTCTTGATCATAAGATCTGGTACTGTTCTGTGATTACTAGATGAAGCTACAACTGTTAACCTATATAGTGCAGGTTCTAGGTTTGTTATACTGAACATGGCTGCTGTTCTTGATCATATGATCTTATATCCTATATGTGCAAATCAGCCCTTTAGGCCACTGGAATTTCGCTGTTGTTTCATTTAGGAAGAGTAGATTGATCCATTATCAGGGGTAGCATAGTGAACACATTGTCTACCTGCGTAGAGATAGTACCAAGCATGATCTTTGGTTTGCCATGTATTACACCGCGGAGTTATTTTACTAAGCCGGCGTTAGTAATTTTGCATTTTACATGGTTCATGTGCAAGTTAAACGTCTGTCGAATAATACTAATATTAAGTTTATAATGTTGGCACAGTCTGCTATTGCCATTGTCTTCTTGGGAGTCCTTGAGAAGGCGCGGCTGGGAAGGTGGGGACACGCTATGGCAGAGGCGCGTGGTCAGCAAGAGGAGTCGGGGAGGCATGACGGTGGACATGTGGATGTGATCGTGGCATTGACACATTTCGCTCGACCGGCACTGCATACCAACGTGAGTGAATGCTATCGTGGCCTTAGATGCCCTGTCAAATTCTTGCTTGATTTTTTGGTTTGGTATGCTCGGATGTATGTTTCAGTTCCCACATGCTTTTTCTCATGTGGAGTTGAAACCACATTTGGTTGGTCCAATAGCAAATAATCGTATGTTTCACTCTGAAATCATATTGCATATACAGTGATGTTCTGTTCTTGCGCAAATTACTGCACACATATACATGGAGTTACATGAAAAAGTCCACTTAGGCTCCTGCATTCTACTTTTTACTATTGACTTGCTGAAAGTGTAAGACTGAAAATATAAACCTGTAGATGAATCCATGCTTGGCACAAAGTTCAAGCACTCTAACTTTACCCCCCTTTATGACAAGATGCTATTAGAGATGTTTGTTGTTAGTCATTGGGTTGTGGTATAAAATGATGGCTTACTCACTACTAACATCACTTCTAACTGCCTTCTTGCACCATTGACGCAACCGAGCAACGAGCGAGCGGACCCGTGCTCTATCAGCCTCGATCTGGCTTCGGCAGGAGGAGCTCGAGCCGAGGAGCAGGGCCTTGATCCGGACTCGGCAGGAGGAGGGGAGCAGCAGTCACGCCAGTCGGCGCGGCTCGTCTCAACCTCCGTTATATCAGGCGCCATCTCATTCCGCATCTCTTCTGGTTGCACCTCCCCTCATGAGTTCCTGTTTCTAATCCCCTTCCTCTCGATGAGTAATCTTTTTATTTTCTGAAATCTGTATGTTCGCTCATTGGGCTGCGACAGCCAGGGATGCTATAGATGGAGGCCTCGGCAGGAGGAGCTCGAGCCGAGGAGGGCGCCCTCGATCCAGACTCAGCAGGAGGAAGAGAGCAGCAGCCGCGCCTCATCGCAACGCGTGCAGCAAGCTGAAGACGCGTCGAGTGCGGGGTTCAAGACCACGGTCGCCGCTTCGGGGGCTGCGCACACGTCGAGCAACAGCGAGCGCATCTGATGTCACACACCAAGGTGAGCTTCGCCAAATCTCTCTCTCTCTCTCTCTCTCTCTCTCTCTTCCAAACACAAAGAGGCACTTCACTACTTAATCATGGTTCTATTTTGGAGCGTTAGAAACCATTTTTTGGTCTCCTGTCATGTCGTCTCACATTATATTTTTGGTTTTCTCGTAGGCAGTGGTCGACTTCGGTCTCGGATGCTGGCAGGTCACGGGGTTGGAGCAGAGGAACCTGACACAGTGACTCAGGCGGTCATGGTCATTGACCAGATGTCGAAGGGCTTGGTAGCAATTCTCACGGAGTAAGAATATGCCTGCAAGTGCTCATTTCTCATATGCCTGCCCACTCCTCCCTTTCATGAAGCTTTCTTTTATTTCTCTAAAATTTCTCTGAATTTGCAATGTGTAAATCTGAGAAAGAAATAAGAGGAATAAGTTATGGCAAGGTTTTGGTGAAGAGCATTATTTCGCTAGCTTGCGAAAATTTTGGTCCTCTGGCATTGTTTTCATGATTTGTGGTTACTGGTAAATACATGACGTTAGTAATTGATCTCTTTGTGATTGTTTGTGTGTCTGGTATGCTATTTCAGTTTAGATTCTTCACCATCATTAAAGTTCCATAGATCATTGAGCCTTAGATTCTTCAAACCAGCCTTTCAATCTGCATGTTTCTTCTGAAAACTGAACCACATTACCATTTCTTCTTCTGAAAATTTTCTATTTTGATCTTTGCATCGTCACATTGTTCTGTCTTTTCAGCCAATTAACGAGATTTTAATGTTCTAGGAAAGAGAACAAGTTTTGGAGAGATTCAGTGTAACTGGAAATTGTCACGCTGACCGGAGGTATTCAAGATTACAAATTTGGCAGGTAACACTTCAGCTCAACTATTTGTACTGCCATTGGTTATCTTATATATTTTCATGCATTTCTATGCCTGATCTGTTCTTCCTATGTTCTTTCCATTTGTGTTGCAGATGATGTCGCTCCCTCCCACCCCCTCCCCTTTTTCTCGCGTCCAGTACCATTAGTTAACCGATCATCATTTCCATCAAATTTCATCAGGTAATGCGACGCCGGCAAAGTAAAGGAACATTCGCAACAAACCTGTATGTAGACTGCTCCGTTACTATTCCTGCTAGAAATTCTGATGTGTATATATATATATATATATATATATATATATATATAACACATAAACCAGAAGCCAATAGAACAAGGATATCCATATGATATAGCTAGCTATGTAGTTTGCTTTATAAAGGCAGTGTAAATGAGCTATCGCAAACTACCTTCGTAGCTTTCTTTTGATGTAAGTTGATGTTTTTCTTCTATCGAGCTGCCCATTCTATTACCAGGCTGGATATGCCTGAGACAACTATGTATAAAGATGCCATCTAAGTCTTGCATGGTATGCCTGAACCATGATGTTATCATGATGGATTAATATGCCATCTAAGTATCTCCTCCATACTATTTAAATAAGCTACATATGTCTGATTATGTATAAAGACGCCATATAAATACCAGCTTTCATAATGGTTCCAATGTTTGGTTTGCTTTGGCTACTTGCACGAGTGGTGCAACGGGTCGTCGATGACAACCCATCGAACACACCTACCATGAAGAACTGCTTGGACGATCAGGTCATTTTTCATACCGATGAAAATGCAGCGATGGCTATCTAATGTCGACAACTACATGTTTTGGTCATACATAGCAGCAGAAGATTAAAAAAACATAGGTTAGAAGACCAGAGCTATCTATATGATATATGGCTACCTATATAGCTTGCTTTGCTTACCATGAACTGATTTCATGGCTTTTTCTTGGGTCTTTGTATCATCACTAAGCATCTATCTACCAGCAATAGGTACTTATTTTCATATGTTTCAATATATGACCGAATAATATTAATGTACACTTTTTCAATACATGGCTTGCTTTCGGTCTTTGCGCCACGGCGCAACTGGTCATCTAGTATTCTTAAGGCCCATCGTGGCCCTTCAGCAGGGTGTTATGGAGATGCGTTGGGGCTCTCTTGTGATCGCTTCGGTCAATTCGGAATTTTTTTACCACAGAGAAGCACTTCCCTTCTCACCTAGCCGACTGCATCTTCAAATGTCATCTTTTTGTGCAGCAACGCACACCTTTGGGGAAACGACATGACGCTGATCACATGCTCGAGGAAATGGAGAATATCATAAAGATGCAAGTCATTTCTCGCCATCTCTCTTCGCTCGGTTGAGGTCTTATTTTGGGATCCTTTTGAGCCTACACGCTCTTGTGGGTTGGGGCTAGTTGACCACCGTAGTGTTGACTTGGTTTAGCTGTTGTCTAGTTTAGGTTTATTTTCGAACTAAGTTTGTCACTCTGCTTATTGTGGGCTTTATTAATTTAAAGTCAGACTCTGCTTGCATCTTCGTTCTAAAAAATAGTAGTAAAAAAAATGAGGAGAGGAAAAAAAGACATTGTGGGTCTTTTCCTTTGGCTGCTTGAGAAGGACACGCTGGCGGCAAAGACCAGTAGAGAACAATACATTAGAGTAAGCTAAGCTATACTGAATCACCTTGGTGGACAAGCTTGTTGTCAAGGGTATAAAAGAAAAGCCTTTCTTTCTTTCTCCTCTTGTAAGACCACTAGGAAAGGCTTTCCTCCCTTCGAACTCCGCTGGCGAGTCTGTGGATTCGCTTTCTGCCTGCTGCTCCGACGACCGGTGGCTGAAAGTGGAATGGTGCCATGACTCCGGTTAGTGAATAAGTTAGAGTTTTAGTCCTCGCAAGGGCGTGCTCTTCTTCGAGTTGGTTTTCCGGGCTGTGATCCTCCTCAAGTTCGTCCGCCAGGACGGATTAGAAGGAGCCCTAGTATAGATTTTTGCCGGCTCACTGGGGTGGTGAGGTTAGGTTTTCTCGCCACTCGTACACGTTTGGTTTTAGGTTTTTCAGATTGATTCAAGGGTTCAAAGACGATGACTATGGCTCTGGGATGCTGGCCCTCAGAGGAATGTGCACGAAGACTTCCCGACTGTATTGACAAGGTCAGTCCATCATCGGTATGGGAGCGACGACAACAGCGTGTCGGCAACTCGTTCCGGCGACATCAATGGCCGTTTTGTGGTTCAGGGGCCTCACGTAATTTTTATTATATTTCGAATGATTTGTGCTTTTGGTGAATCTTTATAATAGATCGGATTCATTGTTGCAAGAAAAAGATACAATAGAAAGGTTTAGAAACTTGTGAAGAAGTATTTAAGATGATATTTATTATCTTCACTTGTTAAGCACATTTTTTTTACGCTCAAGTACAAACATTCGCGAGAGTTCTGCTAACATCTATGAAAACAAGCTACCGCAAGGCGTTTAGGTCCCTGATATACCAGCTTGACCATGAATATCATTAGGATGAACTGATCTAGAAAGGATGCACTCACTTTTTTTTTGAAAAGAAGGGTCATCCCGACCTCTGCATCAAAATGATGCATGCAATCATATTATTAAGTAACATGTCCAAAAGGTCCGAGGTTCAGTACAAGGTCATCGAAAATAAAATAAAGATAAAAATTGCCACAACCGGAGAAAGCAGATCAAGATGACTAAACACCTAGCCTATTATTGGATCGTCATCTAAACCGGTTGGAAAAGATGCACTCACATGTGTTGCATTTTTCTTTCCTTTTTTGTGACATACTGGAGTACAACGTGATATGGACTAAACCGGTCACATTTGCTAAGTTAAGAGACATAGGAGTATCAATGTCAAGAGCAAGTTCATGAATCTAAAAAAAAACAAGTTCATGTACTGCAGGGGTAATTTTTTACTCTTTTTTGAGCAGCCCAGTTTAATCTTGCTTCTGAAACCGGCTAGCTGGTAATTTTCTTTTCCAGTATGGTCGAAGGGAAGTGCTTGCATTTCCTTCCGGACAGTCGGCACGCTAATCTTTTTTTTTTTTGGCGAATCAAAGGAGTTTTATTTTATATTTAAAGAGTTACAGCTACAGTCGAGAGGCAAAAGATCCTCAGTATATGGTGGTTCTTGGTGCATCCACACAGCCGTGGTACACTCAGGACGACTATACTTTGCCAAACAGTCAGCTACTCTATTTTGATCCCTAGTTAACTTTTTTAGAAAAAACTCCCTGATTTTCATCAACTCCTTAATTTCAGCCACAAGATGACCATAGGCAGAACGATCTAGCCCATCCGCTGTTAAACTGGACAACGCCTCACTTGAGTCGGATTGAACAATGATCAGAAGGTTAGTGTGTTGAATAGCAAGCGTCATTCCTTGCATGATTGCATGTATCTCCGTCTCCAATGCATCATTGCAATTGAAAATAAACCGATAAGCGGCAAAACTAACAGATCCGTTGTGTCGCCTGAGAACCATTCCAACTGCTGCCTCGCCAGACTCCACTGAAAAGGATCCATCTTCTGACAGAGCAATGAAATCAGGTGTTGGAGGTGGCCAAGGCCTAGGACCTGAAGTAGCTCACATTTGAGGCAAAGCCCAATCAGCAATTGGCATTTTCCCCTTAATGATTTCCTCTGTACTCAACTTCCTAGTATCTCCAACAGACTTCATATAGCTATCCAAAAAATCCACCGTAGCCTTCACCGGGGGGAACCTCGTTATCATGAGTGAGATCATTCTGTAATTGCCAAATACGTCAAATGAGCATAATAACACGGTCACGCTGAAGTACGTCACAGTTAAGCAGCAAGTTCAGCAACCACTCCTTACCGCTGTTAACAAGTAACTGGTCTTGTGGTAGCGACCAAACTCTCCTCATGGCCTCCCAAATGCTACGTGCATGGCCGCATGCAACCAAAGCATGGTAGCTATCTTCGTCTATAGTGCCACAGATGGGACACGTCCCGCACGACACCAAATGTCTGTACTGCATGCAAGTCACAGTAGCCAGTGCACCGATCGCCGCTCGCCAAGCCATATACTTCGTACGTGCAAAGGAACAGAGGAATACCAAATAAGATTCCAAACAGAACGATTTCCTTCGGGATTAGCACTCGACGTCCCGCCAGCAAATAGTTCATCGTGCACAGAAAACAACAAGAAACGAATCAAAAGATTCACGTCGACGAGTTTAATTGATAATTTACAAATTTTCTCCGCACAGGAGTTCTGAACTAAATACCTACTCAGCATAGTAATAATCAAACAAGTACAACCTCCGCTTCAAATTACTTGTATTAGATTTGTTTAGATACGGATGTATTTAAAAACTAAGTGCGTAGTTGCAATGGACTGCCAATAGATTTTTGTACACTACGGGGATCATATTTACGATTGCCAGGAGAAGAACAATAAATGAACCATGGCGGCGCGTCCGTCAGTGGAAGAGCAGCGCGGCGTGGGGGCGCAGCTTCCTGCACACGAGGTAGACGGTGGTATAGGGGATGCCGGTGGCCGTCGCTACTTCCCTGATGTGCCTCCTGGCGCCTGCGCGCTCCATGGCCATGCAGACGACGGCGGCCGCAACGGCCTCCGCGTTGTGCCGCAAGTCGAGAACGCCCTCCTCCAGCCTCCGCGCGGCCTCCCACGCCGCCGCCGCTTCCCGGTCCCCCAGCCTGAGCAGCGGCCCGAAGCGGCGCAGGTAGCCGTAGACGGGGACCGCGCCGACGCCCGTCGCCAGCCCGGCCTCCTCCTCGCCCAGGCGCTTCCTGATGTGCGCGGTCAGCTTGGCGATCTCCTTCCTCGCCGCCGCGCTGCCGTCCTCCGTCGCCATGGCCAGCTCCCTCAGCGACCGCGGCGAGCCCTCGTTGCGGCACGCGATGGAGAGACATGCCGCGTAGAGCCCGCCCTTGTCCCGGCGGGACCGGCCCTTGGCCCAGCCCGGGCCGCGCGGCCACGCCCTGGCCTCCTCCATCTTCCTGAACACCTCCTCGGCCCGATCCCTGACGGCGGGCGCGAGACCGAGCCGCTCCGCCATGCCGGAGATGGACGCGTCGAACCGCTCTGCCAGGGCCCCGTCTCCGCCTGTGCCTGGCCCGATCCCGAGCTGGAGCCCGACGCCGATGCGCGCCGTGGGGACGGGCGGCGAGCCTGAGCCTGAGGCTGAGCCCGGCGTCAACGCGCGCTGTGGGGACGGGGGCCGTGCGTCGATCGCGAGGAATGGAATGCCCAAGATGCGATCGCACTCGGTGCACGCGACGTGGTCGAGGCAGATGCAGCCGACCACCGCCGCTGCCGTGACGCGCCCGCCGTCCTGGTGGGCGGCGCGCGCCTCTGCTACCATAGTGGGTTCCATTGGGCGGCAGTGAGGAGCGAAAACGGTGGGATGGCGCTGCGTTGCCGGCCGCCAAATCCCCTGATCCTGGGCAGTTCCTTTTTGTTACCGTACAACCACCCCTGATCGTGGCCACGAGGCGACGACAGTGGGCTGCATCATCGTTGAATGCTGGCAAAATGAGAATATGAAACTTGATTTAAAAGGGAAAACACGAAAACGGTATTCTGAAACTTATAAACTTACCAATTCTTTTTTGCAAACATACATGTCGACTTGTACTATTTGACCATTAATTTGGATCAAAGGGAATAGCATATTTTTCAGTTGCGCTCTACAAAGAAAAAGACAAGATCTCTCTCTTTTCTTATGCAAAGACAAGATTATCTCTCTACTTAAGAAAATAAAAGACTTGTTTGGCGCCCATTCATCTTTCATCCAACCCTATGTAGGTCCTCCCTTCCTCTTTTCTTTTGATTTTTCCTCGTTTCTTTGGTTTTCTGAAAACTGCCTCAACTACCTCACCTCTTCTTGACTGACCGGATAAAATTTCTTGGTAAGTCAACAAGTTTTTTTTTGAGGGGTATAACCAAGCTTTATTGTTCAAAGTCCACATGAAATGGCATTACAAAGGGATCATGGGGTTGGATCATCCAAATGTGTCCTCCCCTGATCAAGAGAATTGAAAAACTTGGCTAACCTATCGGCATCGCTATTAGCAGCTCGGCCTTCAAAAGTAAACTTACAATTAAACATGAAAGCCCTATTCTTAATCTCAGCAATGATGGTGCCATAAGGTAAGTCAACAAGTGCTTACTAAATAAGCGTTCATCTCTCATACACAACAGTCCACTCGTAGTTGCTCCAACTTATGTCGTAGTTGCTCCAACTTATGTATGTTCTCCCTCCCTCTTTTTGTTTTGATATACCCCCTCTCTTCTCTGATTTTTTCCACCAGTTTTCAATTGCCTAGTCTCTTATTGACTTACCAAATAAAATTATGTTTACTTTCGTAAGCCAGTAAGTGGTTACCAAGTAAATCCTATTTTTAGAGTGAATTTCAGTTTTTACCCCTAAGATTGTCATTTTTTACACTAATTACCTCATTTAAGAGAATTTCATCCGTCATACCCCATAAACTTACCGATTTTTTACATGCATACGTGCATGTTGACTTGTACTATACAAAGTTGTACTAAAGCAGCGACCATTATTTTTCTTTTGTGAAATGGAAACCACGTGTTTCAATATTTGCTAGAGCGGGTTAGAGATGGAAATGGGTAGGGTATGGGCGGGTACGACCTGTTTCTGCCCAAACCCATACCCAAATCTTTTTTCTATACCATCCATTTCAATATCCATGGGCACAAATTGGTACCCATGCCCATACCCATCGGGTATCTTATACCCAGTGGGTATCCGGTGGGTACAATATATAACGCTGGCATGATAAAGTTAAGGCAAGAAAAGGGTCTACAACTAAATTAAGGTACTCGGCTATCACAATCTGGTTTGCACTTCAATCAAAAGTTCACAACGACGATTGACACACAAAGGTCTTAATCTCCATTACAAACTAACTTAAAAAAACAAGTTTGCTAACTTGCAGTGCTAATTATTGTAGGTTTACCCAGATATTATAGGGTTTAATTTATTAATTAATTTTTCTGGGTATCCATTGGGTTATCCATGGGTATAATTTCAGACCCATACCCTACCCATGCATTTTGCGGGTATGGATATCCATTACCCATGGGTATCGAGCGGCAGAAAGTCTCACCCATGCCCACTGTTTTCGGGTAGGGTACCCGCGGGTACCCATACCCATGGGAAAACTGCCATCCCTAGAGCGGGTCGTACATGTGCAGGTGCTCTTGCGCGAGATGATGGTCGATTATTCTCTCGTCTTAGGGAATTATTTCCCTATAAATTAACATAACTTCAATAAATTTCACAAATATGTGGAACACTTCACATATTTATTCCAGTTTATTTTTCAAAAACTTCCAAATATGTTTTTCACATTTGGAGCATATTGGGTTCTATGGCTAGGGAGCCAAATTGATGCGCTCCTCACAAATGCCCTATCTCAAAGTTGGGTATTAGCTTAAACATTCCGCAAAAAAGGTATTCGCCTAGACACAAACCTTACAAGTAGATTCATAAAACTCCATCATCTAAAATTTTATGAACTTTCAGTCATTTTTGTTCAATGGTGTTTCAATCACTTTTGAGAGGTTCCACTAACATTTTTCTTATAGTTCTAACCACTTGTGAAGTTTCAACCAAGTTGTTGTTATTGTTATATGATTTCTTTTTTGTTTTTGTTGTATTTGGACTATTTTTTTCACATTTGCACCCTTCTTGGTGTAACTAACTTTTATATTTTTTGTCACATGTTTTGTATTTGTTGCACTTGCATTTCATTTGGTGCAATAATAGTTTTATTTTAGTGCAATTGTACTTTAATGCTTGGGGTGCAAATTTGGTTCAAACTAAGAAAACTTAGCCACCTACACCTATACATTCCAACAAGTAACATTTTACATTCTAAAAAATGAATTAGATTCTTTCTTTAAATAATGTTCGAGGTTTACCGACTTATTGTAATAGATTAAAAATTTGAAACAAATAAACATCAACAACAAAAAAATTACGATAAATGCAAAAAACTGCATCGAGATCCTTTAGAGTTAATGTTTTTAAAATGTCCTCCTATTCGTCACAATGTTTCTCTATGCGTCACAAAAATTCATTCACTTGCATCCTTCCTTAGAAAGAATTTTCATAGAATTGCCTCTTATAGATGATCCTAGGGTTAAGAAGTTAGTGGTTATAAATTTAATGAGTGAATTTTGAGCCATTAATGAATGAGTGAATTTGCTACTCTAGATCATTGCACATAATGCATTAAATGTTTTCTGCATCATGTTTATTATTGTGTCATGAGTATAGTTATTATATTGATCATTATTATAGAGTGTGCCCCTACCTAACGAGGTTAAGAAAGAGAGCCACAAATTCCATTAGTAAAAAAATAAAGAGAAAATAAAGAGAAAGGGGGCATTAGTACTATCCTTTTTGCATACACAAGTGTTTCAAAGTAGTACTTTGCATTAATAGAGAGTTTTCATGTATTTCATATTTATTAGTGGGTGTTTCATTGCAGAACTTAGCTTGTGAATTCCGATGATGAGCTTCCTCAAAGGCTCTAGGCCTTCCTAAGCAAGCGAAGCTGGATGCACACCCCACTGTGTTTTGATTGTTTCATGCCATGTTTATATCATTTTGGCACAAATATTCATTATTTTTCTGGACTAACCTATTAATTCAGTGCCTAGTGTCAGTTGCTGTTTTCTGCATGGATTTTGGATTTTTAGGAAAATCAATTTTACGGGGCTCCAAAAATTGCAAAAAAAAAATCAAGAGAAGTTTTGTAGCGGGAAATTTCCAGTGGTTACCGAGCTAGGCCAAGGGTGGCCCACTGCCCCCATGCGCCCCACCACACTGCCTGGGGGTGCTTGGTGCGGCTGCATGGGATCCCTAGTGCTCTGATCCACTGCCTCTCGACGCCTACGCCTTTATATATACCTCAAAACACCCGAGAATTTTCAACCCTAATTTTTCCGCCGTCGCACCTCTCTATTCCATGAAAATCCAATCTGGAGGCCTTTTTCAAGCTCTCGCGGAGAAGAAATTCTTCATGGTGGCCATCTCCATCAACTTCAAGGCCACCATGATCGCCGTGAGCAGCTATGGGTCCATAGCAGTAGCTAGTTGGTTTTCTCTCCCATGTTTCTCAATACAATGAGCACATGAGCTGCCCTACATAATTCTGACCCATCTGATGTAATCTGTTAGTGTGTTTGTTGTTATATGATGAATTGTCAAATTATGATCAGATTTATCCATGAATCTTTGTGAGATCTATTTGATTTCTTTGTTGCATAATTCTTATTCATATGGGATTTCTATTTTCGTGCCATCCATTCCTTAGTTCTACTCAGTTTTGCCCAACCCTCTAACTTGTGCTCACTTTTGCCCTGCTCTGTGGAGTTGAACCTCACATATGGCCAAATGCAGCATTTCCGCTGGGTCAAGCCCTTTGACCGTTACATGCATAACTGTGAGAATACAAAATGTGGGCCACTGGATAGTACGACCACGTCAGCCAGCCGGCGGTTAGTCGCCGATGCATAGCACAATAGTGTGTCTATGCTCGTCTGGCCGATTCCAGCGATGGCTGGACGATATCTTGGCATCTACAGGTAGCTGGTGCTCGTGCGCATAAAGGGGCGGCATCAGGGTGGCCGGGTTTGGGCGGAAACAAAGGGAGTGGGTGAGTACCATCGTGGCCGAAGTTCGATGTTTGTAGGCAACAAAGCTACAACACGGATTCAAATGATTTTTTGTGCTGGTGTTTTTCTACGGCTTCTGGTTGTGCAGTTTGACATGGTCACATGATCAAATGGTCAGCGGAGCATCTTCATGAGCTCATGCCGGATCGGCAAAGGGAGGTCGCGATTAATGGCACTATGGCACGAAAACATTGACAAGGAGAGCGAGTATAGCTCTGGAGCTCATGTTAAGGTTGTGGCGCAAATTAACTAGGTCGGGGATGGGCTATAAGCGACGAATCGACAGCTACGTCCTAGGCTGCACATAATAAAGAAGGTGGCGATGGCAGCAATTCAGGGCGTCTGGTCTACCAATCTTCGTCGTATAGGTTAACGGTGGCGAGGCGTAGCTAAAGGACATGCTGGTGAAGCGAGGAGATCACAGTGGCTACGTTGGTTGACGTCGGCGCGACCATGGCGTTCTCGGTCATGGTTGGAGAGCAAGCAATAGGAGGGGATAGTGATGGATAGTAGATAGGTTTGAACTAGTGATATTGTGCTTGTCTCTTCGCATAGAGTTGGCGACGAGGAAGGCCTCAAAGGCGCGAAGCAGGAGCAGGCGCTCTCGGACGCGTCGTCCACTTCCACTAGGCGCGAGGTTGAAGATGGGGTTGCCTGTAGGTAGGCTGGGCTGCACAGGGCTGGGCCACCGGGGTAGTTTTCATCTCTCTCTTTTTATTTCTGTCCTTTCCTTTCATATTTAAATATATTTTAGATCAAAAAATTGTAAACCCGTCTAGAAAATTAACTATGAATATAATGGATTTGTAAAAAAAAACACGGACATTTTTACGCGAAAGGGATTAACTGAGGTGTCAGCCCACGGACGTCGCCCGAGCGCCCCCCTTGTCACCACAACACCGTACTGAATGATGTGGTTTAGTCCCACATCCCCGAGCGAGAGTCTCGCCGACCTCCTTAAATAGCAGAGAGGACCATATGAAACAAACTACTATTGTAATAAGAGCATCAATGCTTGCTTTGTGATGGAGATGATGATTTGATATTGGATCATCTCTTAATCTCTTTCATAAAGTAAGCATAGATGATCTTACTGTAATAAAAGTATTATATATTTTTCGTACAAGTGGCATCATTTTCACAATTCATCTAATCAAACTAGAGCACAACACTATTATTTTTCAATTTCTAGAAAATCAAAGAAAAGTAAAAATTGGCACAACTATGGGTTTTACCATCGTGAACATTGTTGCCATAGGATTTTTTTGAATAAAAAGTATGATTTCCATTTTTCAAGTGTCAGAAATGGCTTTTTTGTGAAGTACCTGAAATAAGTTATAAAACTTGCCTTACCATTTTTAATGGAAGCTAGACCACATTGGAAACACACTCACCAAGTTTCATGAATTTCAGAGTATTATTGCTATATTTCCAAGATTTACTGCATTAACAGTGGATTATGAGATTTTGCTCAAATTTGAACTACAAGTGTGATATAGTTTGGTACTGAAATTTGGCAAAAAATCATTTTATGCTCCCATATTGGTGGTGCATCCACTTGGGGCAATCAAAATTGAAATTCCAAACCATTTCATATGAAAGTTCTACATTTCAAGTTTTACCCCATTTTCAAAAAAATCAAAGAAAATGAAAAAAGCCTCAAAAAAATCAAATCCTTGTGCATGATGCCCTATTGTGTGAACTAGTAGGTGGGAAAATCATAAAATTGCAATACCACTAGTTTTAAAAAAAAACCTTCACAAAATGGCCTATCTAGTATGAAGTTGCATGGATTTTAAGGCATATGCACTTCCATGGCATACTCCATAACAAGTTAAAATTTGGCACAACTATGGTTTTTACCATTGTGAACATTGTTGCCATAGGAAAAATATTTTTTAAATAAAAAGTATTATTTCCATTTTAAGTACCTGAAATAAGTTATAAAACTTGGTCTTGCCATTTTTAATGGAAGGTAGACCACATTAGAAGCACACTGACCAAGTTTCATGAATTTCAGAGTATTATTGCTATATTTTCAAGATTTACTGCATTAACAGTGAATTATGAGATTTTGCTCAAATTTGAACTACAAGTGTGAGGTAGTTTGGTACTGAAAATTGGCAAAAAATCATTTTATGCTCCCATGTTGGTGGTGCATCCACTTGGGACAACCAAAATTGAAATTCCGAACCATTTCATACCAAAGTTCTACATTTCAAGTTTTACCCCATTTTTGAAAAATTCAAAGAAAATGAAAAAAACCTCAAAAATTCAAATCCTTGTGCATGATGCCCTATTGTGTGAACTAGTAGGTGGGAAAAACCATAAACTTGTAATACCACAAGTTTAAAAAAAAACCTTCACAAAATGGCTTATCTAGTATGAAGTTGCATGAATTTCAAGGCATATGCCCATGCCCATGGACACTTCCATGGCATACTCCATGATAACAAGTTAAAATTTGGCACAACTATGGGTTTTACCATTGTGAACATTGTTTCCATAGGAAAAATATATTTTTTGAATAAAAAGTATTATTCCCATTTTTCAAGTGCTAGAAATGGCTTTTTTGTGAAGGAAGTACCTGAAATAAGTTATAAAACTTGGTCTTACCATTTTTAGTTGGAAGGTCTACCACATTGGAAGCACACTGACCAAGTTTCATGAATTTCAGAGTATTATTGCTATATTTTCAAGATTTACTGCATTAATAGTTAATTATAAGATTTTGCTCAAATTCGAACTACAAGTGTGATGTAGTTTGGTACTAAAAATTGGCAAAAATCATTTTATGCTCCCATGTTGGTGGTGCATCCACTTGGGACAACCAAAATTGAAATTCTGAACCATTTCATACCAAAGTTCTACATTTCATGTGTTACCCCATTTCCCTTTCCAAAAAATCAAAGAAAATGAAAAAAGCCTCAAAAATTGAAATCGTTGTGCATGATGCCCTATTGTGTGAACTAATAGGTGGGAAAAATCATAAAACTTGCAATACCACAAGTTTTGAAAAGTTAACATTACAAGTTTGACCCCATTTTAAGTAAGTTTTGCATGATGTTGTTTTTGGTAATTTTTGCATGTTGCTATTTTTGGCAAGTTTTGCATGTTGCACTATGTTTGAACATGCAAAACCCACTCAACGTAGGAAATCCACAACATAGCATACAACTGCTAATTAAACACATTGCAATAACATCCTGTTTGCAGTTAAAAGGGCGCCCATATGTCGGATCCTCAGCACTACCTAGAAGGCTGTTGGAGATGCTTAAGATGGCCAGCAAGGCGGTGGTTAGAGCGTTGAGCTTTCTGCTCAAATTACGCCGAAACCTCGTACTGCTCCACCACTATCAGGGCATTCTTGCAGCCAGCCTTGGCCTCCACGGTGACCAACACCAGATCATTGTCGGCATCAGCCTCCAAGTGCTCCTGATCAACCATTTGCTCATCCTCGTTGTCCAAATTAATTCCTAGATTCATGCCTGCCTGAGCAGGATGAGTGATGATCTCCAAAACTGTTGATAGCCCTCCTCTTGTGGATCCTGGTCCTGTGCAATGATCTCCAACCCCCCTGATAGCCCTCCTCCTGTCCATCCTCCTGTGTGATGATCCGCAACCCCCTGGTATCTCTCCTCTTCTTGATCCTCCTCCTCGTCGCTATCCTCCTCCTCCGTCACCTCATCGACGACCTGGATAATATGCAAATTCACCGGCCCTCCTGCCTCTAGATTCGACGAGGAGAGGTGGGAGCGGTACTCATACCAGCGGGCTCGGTGTCGATGATCTGGAGACTCCATCGCCTCTGCCATTGCTCGCAGGAGAATTTCAATTGGGATCGCCCCCTTGCCTTTAGGAAGTAACGGTTTCCGGTCGTCCGTCGGCACTTCCAACGCCAGGCCCAGCGAGTGCATCACAAGAGATTTGGCGCTCGGAAACCAGCAGCATATCTCCTTGCACTTGGCCAGCAAAAACTCATCCCCGACGCAAAACAAATCTATTGCCCTCTTCCATCTTCGACCTGCTTGCCATCAATCAAACACCAATTGGAAAGAATTGAAAATGAATTCGATTATTCAGATCAAATTCACCACAAAACAATCTAAAATGGCCTCCATTCAACAAAACCTGATTTCTAGGGTTTTCTATTTCAAAACTAGCTGTCACTAGTACCGCTGGTAGGAATCCAATCCAAAATAGACGTCCAGACTGATTGTTAACTGGAGCAACTCGACGCATGACAATTCAATCTCTCAATCGCCCATTCAGTCGACTTATAACCAAATCCTAATCTTTAGGGTTTCGATTAGAAAGGTACCGGTCGGCCAACGATCTCCATTGGTTCTGGCATATGGGGGGAATGGCTGCCCGTTAGAACCACGACGCTGCGCCATCGGAGCTCAGGCACATGGTCGGAGTGGCCGGCGGTGCTGCGGATTGGGTGGCAGGGCTGCGAGGGGGTATGGCGGCGGTGGCGTGGGGCTGGATGGGGGATGCGGCGGCTCACTCTGGGTCGGGCTGATTTAGGCAAAAAAAGTGATATGTCAATGAGACAGGTCGCACTCGTCATAAGCTGTCGTGGCCATGGCCCACCTGTCATACGCGGCCCACCTGTTCTAAGATCTTCGTCCACACGCTTCAGTAACTGAGCAGGTAATGGTCAACTACTTTGACTAGATGGCAAGGCTCTGTTTGGATCTTTATGAGCATGGGGCGAGTGGTGGAGGGCAAAAGTGAGCACAAATTAGAGGGTTGGGCAAAACTGAGTAGAACAAAGGAAGGAGGGGCACAAAAATAGAAATCCCTAATCATATATGCTCCCCGTTCTATCTTTCTTTCTTTGGCCAAGTTTGGGGTGTGATCTCCAAGAGAGAGTTGTGTATGATAGTTGAGTTCAATCTTGCGAGTAATCTACCGCAGTGACAGGAAGTGGAAAATGCTTGTACTGTGTTGTTGCCACTAGAGATAAAAAGATGGTTGTGTATTTGTCCTTTGAACGTAGGGTGAAGACATATCATGTACTTCATGTCATCGTGCTTATTGCAATACTCTGTTTTATTTAATATCTTAAGATGCGTGCTGGACAATGATGAGACCAATTTATGTGATGATCTACACCTTTTATTTCATTCGGTAGTGTAGGATTCTTCCAATTTTATCATGCTCGCGCACTTTTTGTATGTTTTCACTAGGATATCATGTACGAGAATGATTTGGAGTACTAATAAAAGGACTCAATTTATGGTGATGCCATAAAAAGGCCAAATATTTGGGAGGATAGGAGGCTCACGCAGAGGCCTCTAGAATGCAAGACGGTGTCTGGTACAAGCGCACACGCTCGTATCAGTGGTCGTACCATCTGCCGCCGCCGCCACTTCGTCAACTACTTCACCCCTGTGTAGATGGTGTTGGGTTCTATGCTAGGGTGCGTCGACTGCAAATTAAAAGTTTCCTATGCACAGATCAACCAGGAACATGCTATAAGAGATGGATCAGGGATCATTACCACTAGACGCGTAGTGCCGTGCAGCGAAAGAAGAGTTGGGGCAGCGCGTCCATGGGGCTCGTCTCCTCCTTGTTTGATCTCCCTCGAACAGCCGGTCGTCGGATCCCATGTACTGGTTCGCCGGAGCGGCGCAAATGCACCACCTCTAACGGTATCCGCGCGTGTAGGAGGAACACCGTGCGGCGGACTGCTAGGTCTGATCAGACAGTCGACGGCGAGTGGAGGTGGCTATTCGCAACACATGCAAAACCTAGTGACAGCGCCGAAGCGATCAACCAAATGAGTGTACCGCACCTCCACTATATATAGGCATCCATCACGGGCTCAACACTTGGGCCTCGCATGGACCCTAAAGCCCAAAGTCTGTTCGGCTTGGATCCGAGTCCGAGTAGGACACATCTGACTCATGGAGTGGGATTCGGCCTCACAAGTTCTTTCCCTTAAGCGCGCGACCATGTTCAAGTCGGCTTGGTCGCATGTCGGATCACCTCTGACCTTCTCGGTTGGTAGTGGCCTCTAGCAAGGCGTGCCAATCACCAAGTAGATAATGAAGCCGGTTGGCGAACCTATACAACATGTCACACTTATGTTCCCTTTGCCACATGATATATGTTGTCGGGCTCAAGGCGAGTCTGTCATCCTTGTGCCCGACCTCTTTCTCATTCCAGTGATGCCGACCACAAACTAGATTAACTCATAATCCTTATCGCATGGCCATGCTTATCTTGGTCGGATCACATGAGCGGCCCAGAGTATATATTTCCTAATATGAGGGGTAAATCCCATATTGCTCGATTATGTCTCGCAGCATGGGTCTGGACAAGCCCGCAACCTACCTTTATAATTACCCAGTCACGGAGTAGCGTTTGGTCGGACCAAAGTAGGTATGCCACCATCACGAGTACATGCACCAGCTCAGGTCTTAGGACATAGAACGTATGTTGTACTAGAGACTCATAGATGACATATCGTTGCATCTCATAGTTGGGTGTGTCCGACTCGGACCTTATCTCGACTCGGATCCGACTATGTTGAATCCGACCATATCCTTCCGAGCCCATATTATCTAGCTAGCATCCAATGCTCCATGGCTAGTGAGATCGAGCCATCCACCGTGTCATATGCTAGTCTAGCCGGCTGCGCGTCCACACAGCCCTTTCGACTAGAGACCTTTTTAGGACAGTCATCATACAATGCATAGTCCCACAAACAAGTCACGTACTTGTTGATACGCATCATTGCATTGATAATGTCCAAGGACTATCTTTTTTCATAAACACATAGGAAATATCATTGATAACCCACAAGTATGGGGGATCGTTTGTAGCCTTTCTCGATAAATAAGAGTGTCGAACCCAACGAGGAGCTAAAGGTAGAACAAATATTCCCTCAAGTTCTATCGACCACCGATACAACTCTACGCACACTTAACGTTTGCTTTACGTAGAACAAGAATAAAACTAGAAGTACTTTGCGAGAATAAAACTACGAATAAATTGCAAGATAATAAAAGTTAGTTGTTTAGTAGAGAGCTTTTTGTCACACAAGAAAGTTATTTGTCCCTAGGTGATCGATAACTAAACCGGCAATCATTGTTGCAATTTTATATGAGGGAGAGGCATGAGCTAACATACTTTCCATACTTGGATCATATGCACTTATGATTGGAACTCTAGCAAGCATCCGCAACTACTAAAGATCATTAAGGTAAAACCCAACCATAGCATTAAGTATCAAGTCCTCTTTATCCCATAAGCAACAACCCCCTTACTCAGGCATAAGCTTCTGTCACTCTAGCCACCCACCATAAGCGAATCATGAACGTATTACAACACCCTACAGCGGGGATCCCTCACGTTTGCTCAACATGGAGGGCACCATAGGACAACACCAAAATAAAATATATAACTCAAACCAATCATGATCATCTATCAACCCATAGGACAAAACAGATCTACTCAAACATCATAGGATAACAACCACATATCATTGGATAATAATATATAGTGTTGAGCATCATGTTTAAGTAGAGAATTACAGTGAGGTTACACCACTGCATAGAGGAGGATAAAGTTGGTGTTGACGGTAGCAAGATTGTTGATGTAGATCGCCATCACGATCCTTGCCCCGGCGACACTCCGGCGCCATCGGGAGAGAGGGGGAGAGAGCCCCCCTCCTTCTTCTTTTTCCTTGGCCTCCCCCCTAGATGGGAGGAGAGTTCCCCCTCCGGTCCATGGCCTCCATGGTGCTGGACGGGCGAGAGCCCCTCCTTGATTGGATCTATCTCTGTGTTATCTTCTGCTTCGCATTCCTGTTTTCTGGCCGAAAACCGTTTCTTATATTCCCGGAGATCCATAACTCCGATTGCGCTGAAATTTTAACACAATTTTTTTTAGGATATAAGCTTCGTTGCTCCCGAAGAAGAGCAGCAATCGCCTTACGAGGTGGACACTACCCATCACCACGCGCTTGGGGGGCCTGGCGCGCCTAGGTGTCTTGTGGAGGCTGTGGGCCTCCATTTGCGTTGATTCCACCTCCTAGAATTCACATATATTCCAAAATAATTCTTCGTAAATTTTTATTGCATTTGGACTTCATTTGGTATGGATATTCTGCGAAACAAAAAACATGCAACAAACAACAACTGGCACTGGGCACTGGATCAATATGTTAGTCCAATAAATCATATAATATGTTGCCAAAAATATGTGAAAGTTGTATAATATTGGCATGGAACAATAAAAAATTATAGATACGATGTAGATGTATCAGCATCCCCAAGCTTAATTCCTGCTCGTCCTCGAGTAGGTAAATGATAAAAAATATAATTTTTGATGTGGAATGCTACCTAGCATAATCTTGATCATATATCTAATCATGGCATGAATATTAAGACACGAATGATTCAAAGAAATAGTCTATAATTTGACATAAAGACATCAATACTCAGGCATCCCAACAAACAATCATGTCTTTCAAAATATCAATGCTAAAGAACGCTATCCCTACAAAATCATATAGTCTTGTCATGCTCCATCTTCTTAACACAAAGTATTTATCATGCACAACCCCGATGACAAGCCGAGCAATTGGTTCATACTTTTTAACGCGCTTTAGCTTTTTCAACTCCCACGCAATACATGAGCGAAAGCCATGGATATAGCACTATGGGTGGAATAGAGTATGATGATAGGGGTAAACATAGAGAAGACAAAAAAGTAAGGAAGTCTCACATCGACGCGGCTAATCAACGGGCTATGGAGATGCCCA
The DNA here is from genome assembly GCA_011799875.1 of Thinopyrum elongatum. Classification (NCBI taxonomy): domain Eukaryota; kingdom Viridiplantae; phylum Streptophyta; class Magnoliopsida; order Poales; family Poaceae; genus Thinopyrum; species Thinopyrum elongatum. The sequence goes on from CM022297.1 coordinate 475,572,067, forward strand.
TCAATTGATATCAATGCGAGAAGTAGGGATTGGCATGCAACGGATGCACTAAGAGCTATAAGTGTATGAAAGCTCAATTGAAAATTAAGTGGGTTTGCATCTAACTCTATAATGAAAAATTCCCACTAGTATATGAAAGTGACTACATAGGAGACTCTCTATATGAAAAACATGGTGCTACACTGAAGCACAAGTGTGGAATTAGCATGCCCTTTCTCTCTTTTTCTCTCATTTTTTTCTTTTTTTTTCTTTTCTTTTTTTCTTTTTCTTTCCTTTTTCTTTTCCTTTTCCTTTTTTTAATATATTTTGTCCGAAGTCTCATCCCGACTTGTGGGGGAATCATAGTCTCATCATCCATTCCTCACTGGGACATGCTATAATAATGAATAATGATGATCATCACACATCTATTTACTTACAACTCGATACCTAGATCAAAGTATGACTCTATATGAATGCCTTTGGTGGTGTACCAAGATGTGCAATGATCTAGCATAGCAACGATATAAAAAAAAGGACAAACCATGAAAATATCATGCTAGCTATCTTACGATCATGCAAAGCAATATCACAATGAATGCTCAAGTCATCAAAACAGAAGCGGTGGAAGCTGCATGGCAATATATCTTGAAATGGCTATGGAAATGCCATAATAGGTAGGTATAGTGGCTGTTTTGAGGAAGATATAATAAGGCTTATGTGTGATAGAGCGTATCATATCACGGGGTTTGGATGCACCTGCTAAGTTTGCACCACATCTCGAGGTGAGAAAGGCCAATGCATGGTACCGAAGAGGCTAGCAAATTGCGAAAAGGTAAGAGTGCGTATAATCCATGGACTCACATTAGTCATAAAGAACTCATATACTTATTGCAAAAGTTTATTAGCCCTCGAAGCAAAGTACTACTACGCAAGCCCCTAGGGGGATAGATTGGTAGGAAAAGACCATCGCTCATCCCCGACCGCCACTCATAAGGAAGACAATCAATAATAAATCATGCTCCAACTTCATAGCATAACGAGAGACTATACATGCATGCTTCAGGAATCATAAACCTTTACACCAATATTCCTACTAATCACAACCATTTACTAGTACCTCCCACATATTATCATCTCTATATCGCAAAACTATTGCAAGGAATCAAACATATCATATTCAGTGATCCACAAGTTTTATGTAGGATTTTATGACTAACCATGCAATTGACCAATTCCTGTTGACTCTCTAAATAGATATAAGTGAAGCATGAGAGTTTAATTCTTTCTACAAAAGACCATGCTCTAATAAATATAAGTGAAGCAAAAGAGCATTCTACAAATAACGGTTTCCTATATGTAGATAAACAGGCAATCCAAACTTCAAATGATATAAGTGAAGCACATGAAGCATTCTATAAAGCCATACTCAATATATATATATATAAATATAAGTGAAGTGCAAAGAGCATTATATAAATCAACCAAGGACTATCTCATACCAACATGGTGCATAAAAGAAAAAGGAAAAAATAAACACAAAAGACGCTCCAAGATTTACACATATCATGTGAACGAAACGAAAACCGAAACATACCGATACTTGTTGAAGAAAGATGGGATGCCTTCCGGGGCAGCCCCATGCTTAGACACTTGAGTCTCCTTGGATATTTACTTGGGGTGCCTTGGGCATCCCCAAGCTTGAACTCTTGCCTCTCCTCCTTCTCCTCATATCGAGACCTCCTCGATCTTTGAACACTTCACCCACACAAAACTTAACAAAAACCTTCGTGACATCCTTTAGTATAATAATGCAAATCACTACTTTAAGTACTGTTGCAAACCCATTCATATTTTGTTTTTGCATTATCCCTACTGTATCCTAACTTCTCCATGGCTTATACCATCGCTAAGATCCATAGTTCCATCAAAACAAGCAAAACAATGCATCAAAAACGGAATCTGTCAAAAACAGGACAGTCTGTAGCAATCTGAACATTGACCATACTTATGTAACTCCAAAAATTCTGAAAAATTAGGAAAAATAAAATTTGCATAGCAGTACTGTGTAAAAATTTCAGAAACTTTTGACGTTCTAGTAAAAAAAGTAAAATCACGCACTACAGCCAAAGTTTCTGTTTTTGCACCGCACATACCAACAAGCAATCTAATAATCCTAAATGCAAATCTTGGCACATTATTTTTATAATACAATGGATTTGTAAAAGGGGATAATTATTTTTGTTGAAAAGTTTCTGTAATTCAAGATTCACAAAGTTTCCATGGGCATGAACAAAGTTCAAGGCATGCTCCCGCTTCAACGGTGCTCGTCTTTCCCACTTTCACTTTTATTTTTGTAGAGTTTTAAGTTCCCCTCTATATTTTTTTGTTTTTAAACTTTATAAAAGCACACAACAGAATAAAATGACTCTCTAAAACTTCTGGGTTGTCTCCCTGGCAGCGCTTTCTTTAAAGCCATTAAGCTAGGCATAAAGTGCTCAAGTAATGGATCCACCCGGATCCCAAGGTATATCAAAGCCAATTTTAATTAGCAATGATTTGTAATTTAGTAGTGAGCACAAAGTAAAATATATCATGCAATGACGAAGTCTAACTCTCTTCCTATGCATCGGCATGTCATAAAAGAACAATTCATGCACATCAAGTAAAGGCCAATACATAGCATAAGCAGTTTCTTGCAATTTTATTGTGTTGGAAACATAGAGAGGCAGAGATGTAGTTCCTCTCTCATAATAATTGCAAGTAGGAGCAGCAAGCACATGCATATCATATTCATCAAAATCATCATGTGTAATGGTAGAACGTAACCCATCAATATAATCCTTAATAAGTCCAAACTTCTCCGATATAGTGTAGTTGGGAGAATTCAAAAAGATAATAGGACTATCATGTGTGGGTGCCATAGCAACAATTTCATTCTTAACATAAGGAACTATAGCAAGTTCATCTGCATAATCATAATTCAAATTGGCATCTTGGCCACAAGCATAGCAAGCATCAAGTTCATGAAAAAGGGATATTTCAAATGAATCAACGGGATCATAGCAATTATCATAGCATTCATCCTTCGGTAAGCACGAAGGGAATTTAAACAATGTATGAGTTAAAGAGTTACTCTCATTAGAAGGTGGGAACAGGTAGCTAATCCGCTCTTCCTCCTTTTGTTCTTTGCTCTCCTCATCATCTTTTTCATCCAATGAGCTCACAGTTTCATCTATTTCTTCTTCCATAGCTTCCTGCAAAATATTAATCTCTTCCTGGACAGCGGAGGAGTCCTCAATATATGGTTTAACATACGCATTAGGAGCATAATTATCATAGCAATATTTAAGTATGGCTAAATTTTCAGATTTGTAAAGAGTAGCACCATACTTTTCAATCAAAGAAGCAATTTCATAAGCACCCTTAAAAGCAACAAATTCTTCAATTTGTTCAACATCATAGTAATTATAAACACCCTTGTCATAAGAAGATAAGATTCCATTATCACTAAACTCACATTGGTAGGGAAGGTGTTTCTTAGGGTCTTCAGAACAACAAGTAAAATCATATAATTCACATAAGTTCCAAGCATAACATTGCATAGTATTAATTTGATGCCATAAAAGTTTCCCTTTTTGAGGTAAGTGGTGTCGCACATAATAAGCATGCTCATTTAATGATTTTCCCTCAACTAAGCTAGTTGGGTTTTCAGCACGAGCACATAGGGATTGAAGATGATCCAAGTAGAAAGCTTCAACAATATGATAGATTTTGGGTGGTTCTTCAACCATTGGTTTAGCAGGTACAACTATTTTTTTTTGATATTTTGCATTTCCTACCCATAACTAAAGATAGAAAACAAGAGCACAAATAAAAACTACTTAGTGATAAAGCAAACAAGCACACACGAGAATATTCACCCCGCACTATTGCTCCCCGACAACAGTGCCAGAAAAAGGTCTTGATAACCCACAAGTATAGGGGATCGTTTGTAGCCTTTTTCGATAAATAAGAGTGTCGAACCCAACGAGGAGCTAAAGGTGGAACAAATATTCACTCAAGTTCTATCGACCACCGATACAACTCTATGCACACTTAACGTTTGCTTTACCTAGAACAAGAATAAAACTAGAAGTACTTTGCGAGAATAAAACTATGAATAAATTGCAAGATAATAAAAGTTAGTTGTTTAGTAGAGAGCTTTTTGTCACACAAGAAAGTTATTTGTCCCTAGGTGATCGATAACTAAATCGGTAATCATTGTTGCAATTTTATATGAGGGAGAGGCATGAGCTAACATACTTTCCATACTTGGATCATATGCACTTATGATTGGAAATCTAGCAAGCATCCGCAACTACTAATGATCATTAAGGTAAAACCCAACCATAGCATTAACTATCAAGTCCTCTTTATCCCATACGCAACAACCCCCTTACTCGGGCATAAGCTTCTGTTACACTAGCCACCCACTATAAGAGAATCATGAACGTATTGCAACACCCTACAGCGAGGATCCCTCACGTTTGCGTGACACGGAGGGAACCATAGGACAGCACCAAAATAAAATATACAACTCAAACCAATCATGATCATCTATCAACCCATAGGACAAAACAGATCTACTCAAACATCATAGGATAACCACATATCATTGGATAATAATATATAGTGTTGAGCATCATGTTTAAGTAGAGAATTGCAGTGGGAATAGAGAGGTTACACCACTGCATAGAGGGGGAGAAAGTTGGTGTTAATGGTAGCAAGGTTGTTGATGTAGATCGCTGTCACGATCCTTGCCCCGGCGGCACTCCGGCGCCACCGGGAGAGAGCGGGAGAGAGCCCTCCTCCTTCTTCTTCTTCCTTGGCCTCCCCCCTAGATGGGAGGAGAGTTCCCCCTCTGGTCCATGGCCTCCATGGCGGCGTAGGGGCGAGAGCCCCTCCTAGATTGGATCTATCTCTTTGTTATCATCTGTTTTGCGTTCCTGTTTTCTGGCCAAAAACCGTTTCTTATATTCCCGAAGATCCATAACTCCGATTGCGCTAAAATTTTAACACAATTTTTTTCCGGATATAAGCTTCCTTGCACCCGAAGAAGAGCAGCAACTTCCTTATGAGGTGGCCACTACCCATCACCACGTGCTTGGGGGGCCTGGCGTGCCCAGGTGTCTTGTGGAGGTTGTGGGCCTCCGTTTGCGTTGATTCCACCTCCCAAAATTCACATATATTCCAAAATAATTCTCCATAAATTTTTATTGCATTTGGACTTCGGTTGATATGAATATTCTGCGAAACAAAAAACATGCAACAAACAGGAACTGGCACTGAGCACTGGATCAATATGTTAGTCCAATAAATCATATAAAATGTTGCCAAAAATATGTGAAAGTTGTATAATATTGGCATGGAACAATAAAAAATTATAGATACGATGGAGATGTATCAATCATCATACATGATTGCCTCTAGGGCATATCTCCAACAGTCTCCCACTTGCACTAGAGTCAATGCTACTTCTTGAGCTTGCATTGGTTTTTCCCTTGAAGACAAAAGGGTGATGCAGCAAAGTAGAGATAAGTATTTCCCTCAGTTTGAGAACCAAGGTATCAATCCAGTAGGAGGAACACACAAGTCACCAATGATTTCACCTACACAAACAAACAAATACTTGCACCCAACGCGATAAAGGGGTTGTTAATCCCTTCATGGTTACTTGCAAGGATGAGATCTGATAGAGATAGGTATAAAAGATAAATAAAAGTGCAAAACAAAGTAAAGGTAAATAAATTGCAGCAAGGTATTTTTGGGGTTTTGGTTTTATAGATCTGAAAATAATATGATAAAAATAGACCCCGGGGCCATAGCTTTCACTAGAGGCTTCTCTCTTGAAAGAACGCATACGGTGGGTAAACAAATTACTGTTGAGCAATTGATAGAAAAGCGCAAACTTATGACGATATCTAAGGAAATGATCATGAATATAGGCATCACACCCATGACAAGTAGACCGACTCCTGCCTGCATCTACTACTATTACTCCACACATCGACCGATATCCAGCATGCATCTAGTGTATTAAGTTCATAAGAACGGAGTAACGCTTTAAGTAAGATGACATGATGTAGAGGGATAAACTCAAGCAATATGATATAAACCCCATCTTTTTATCCTCGATGGCAACAATACAATACGTGCCTCGCTACCCCTTCTGTCACTGGGTGAGGACACCGCAAGATTGAACCCAAAACTAAGCACCTCTCCCATTGCAAGAAAAACCAATCTAGTTGGCCAAACCAAACCGATAGTTTGAAGAGAAATACAAAGATATCTTAATCATGCATAAAAGAGTTCAGAGAAGACTCAAATAATATTCATAGATAATCTGATCATAAATCTATAATTCATCGGATCTCAACAAACGCACAGCAAAAGAAGATTACATCGAATAGAACTCCAAGAACATCGAGGAGAACATTGTATTGAGGATCAAAGAGAGAGAAGAAGCCATCTAGCTACTAGCTATGGACCCGTAGGTCTGTGGTAAACTACTCACACATCATCGAAAGGGCAGCAAGGTTGATGTAGAGGCCCTCCGTGATCGAATCCCCCTCAGGCAGAGTACCGTAACAGGTCTCCGGATGGGATCTCACGAGGACAGAAACTTGCAGCGGCGAAAAAGTGTTTTTGGTGTGCCCTATGGCATAAGGGGAATATTTGGGTATTTATGGAGCTGGAATTAGGGTTAGGGGGGCCATGGGGGCCCATAAACTTGGGGGCCGCCCCCTAGGGCGCGCCTTCCGAGCTTGTGGCTCCTCCGTGGCCCTTCTGGCCTCCTCCCGAAGCTTCCTAGGTATCTTCTGGTCCAAGAAAAATGTTCAAAAAGTTTCGTTCCATTTGGACTCCATCTGGTATTGATTTTCTGTAAAAGACAAAAATTGCAACTGGCACTCGGCACTAGATTAATAGGTTAGTCCCAAAATATGATATAAAATAGCATAATAATGGATATAAAACATCCAAGATGGATAATATAATAGCATGGAACAATAAAAAATTATAGATATTTTGGAGACGTATCAAGCATCCCCAAGCTTAATTCCTGCTCGTCCTCGAGTAGGTAAATGATAAAAATAGAATTTTTGATGTGGAATGCTACCTAACATGTTTATCATGTAATCTTTCTTTATGTGGCATGAATATTCAGATCCATTAGATTCAAAACAAAAGTTTAATATTGACATAAAAACAATAATACTTCAAGCATACTAATAAAGCAATCATGTCTTCTCAAAATATTATGGCTAAAGAAAGTTATCCCTAAAAAATCATATAATCTTGTCATGCTCTATCTTAATAACACAAAGTATTTATCATGCACAACCCCGATGAGAAGCCAAGCAATTGGTTCATACTTTTAATGCTCTCAAGCTTTTTTCAACTCTCACGCAATACATGAGCGTGAGCCATGGATATAGCACTATGGGTGGAATAGAATATGATGGTGGAGGTTGTGTGGAGAATACAAAAAAGGAGAAAGTCTCACGTTGACGAGGCTAATCAATAGGCTATGAAGATGCCCATCAATTGATGTCAATGCAAGGAGTAGGGATTGCCATGCAATGGATGCACTAGAGCTATAAGTGTATGAAAGCTCAAAAGAAAACTAAGTGGGTGTGCATCTAACTCGCTTGCTCACGAAGACCTAGGGTAATTTGAGGAAGCCCATCATTGGAATATACAAGCCAAGTTCTATAATGAAAAATTCCCACTAGTAATATATGAAAGTGACAAAATAGGAGACTCTCTATCATGAACATGGTGCTACTTTGAAGCACAAGTGTGGAAAAGGATAGTAACGTTGTCCCTTCTCTTTTTTTCTTTTCTTTTTTTTCCATTTTTTATTTTGGGCTCTTTGGCCTCTTTTTTATTTTAAGTCCGGAGTCTCATCCCGACTTGTGGGGGAATCATAGTCTCCATCACCCTTTACTCACATGGGACAATGCTCTAATAATGATGATCATCACACTTTTATTTACTTACAACTCAAGAATTACAACTCGATACTAGAACTAAAATATGACTCTATATGAATGCCTCCGGCAGTGTACGGGGATGTGCAATGATCTAGCATGACATGTATAAAGAATATGAACGGTGGCCAAGCCACAAATACTATGTCAACTAAATGATCATGCAAAGGAATATGACAATGATGGTATGTGTCATAATAAAATGAAACGGTGGAAGTTGCATGGCAATATATCTCGGAATGGCTATGGAAATGCCATAATAGGTAGGTATGGTGGCTTATATGTGAAAGAGCGTATCATATCATGGGGTTTGGATGCACCGGCGAAGTTTGCACCAACTCTCAAGGTGAGAAAGGGTAGTGCGCGGTACTGAAGAGGCTAGCATTGGTGGAAGGGTGAGAGTGCGTATAATCCATGGACTCAACATTAGTCATAAACAACTCACATACTTATTGCAAAAGTTTATTAGCCATCGAAGCAAAGTACTAATATGCATGCTCCTAGGGGGATAGATTGGTAGAAAAAGACCATCGCTTGTCCCCGACCGCCCTCATAAGGAAGACAATAAAAAATAAATCATGCTCCAACTTCACCGCATAACGAGAGACCATACATGCATGCTTGGGGAATCAAAAATAAATCATGCTCCAACTTCATCGCATAACGAGAGACCATACATGCATGCTTGGGGAATCACAAACCTTCACACAAATATTCTTACTAAACCACAATTACTAACTAGCATGACTCTAATATCAACATCTTTATATCTCAAAACAAATGCAAGGAATCAAACTTCTCATATATTCAATGATCTTCATGAAAGTTTTTATTATATCCCTCTTGAATACCCATCATATTAGGACTAAATTCGTAACCTAAGCAAATTGCCATACTATTTTGAAGACTCTCAAAATAATAGAAGTCAATCATGAGAGTTCATCAATTTCTTCAAAATAAAACCACCACCGTGCTCTAAAAGATATAAGTGAAGCACTAGAGCAACTACCTAGCTCAAAAGATATAAGTGAAGCACATAGAGTATTCTAATAAATTCACAATTAATGTGTGTCCCTCTCAAAAGGTGTGTACAACAAGGATGATTGTGGTAAACTAAAAAGCAAAAACTTAGACGCTCCAAGCAAAACACATATCATGTGGTGAATAAAAATATAGCCTCAAGTAATTTACTGATGGATTGAAGACAAAAGAGGGGATGCCATCCGGGGCATCCCCAAGCTTAGATGCTTGGTTGTCCTTGAATATTACCTTGGGGTGCCTTGGGCATACCCAAGCTTAGGATCTTTCCACTCCTTATTCTGTAGTCCATCAAAACTTCACCCAAAACAAGAAAACTTCACAACACAAAACTCAACAGAAAACTCGTGAGATCCGTTAGTGAAACAAAGCAAATAACCACTTTTAGGTACCGTTATAAACTCATTCTAATTTTATATTGGTGTCATATCTACTGTATTCTAACTTCTCCATGTTTCATACCCCCCGATACTACCCATAGATTCATCAAAATGACAAACAACACAATGAAAACAGAATCTGTCAAAAACAGAACAGTCTGTAGTAATCTAGAGTTTAGCCAAACTTCTGTAACGCCAAAAATTCTGAAAAATTAGGACATCGTAGCCAATTTGTATATCAATATTGTTTAAAACATTCAAAATTTTATCGTGCTTGAGTGAATTCTAACAATTCTGCTACTGGAGCAAAAGTTTCGGTTTTTCAGCAAAATCAAATCAACTATCACCCAAGATCATCCCAAAGGTCTTACTTGCCACAAACACTAAAACACAATCATAACAAAAGTATAATTTCATAAACATATAAAAATAGAAAAGAAAAATATTGGGTTGTCTCCCAACAAGCGCTTTTCTTTAAAGCCTTTTAGCTAGACATTGATAATTTTAATGATGCTCACATGAATGATAGCAATTGAAACATGAAGAGAGCATCATGTAGCATGTGAAAAACAAGTTTTAATCTAACATACTTCCTATGCATAGGCATTTTATATGCAAAAAAATTATCAAGACAAGCAAAAACTAGCACATGCAAGGAAGAAGAAAGAAACAATAGCAATCTCAACATAACGAGAGGTAATTTAGTGACATGAAAATTTCTACAACCATATTTTCCTCTCTCATAATAATTACATGTAGGGTCATAATCAAATTCAACAATATAGCTATCATATAAAATATTCTCTTCATGATCCACATGCATGCAAAGTTGATACTCTTCCAAAATAGTGGGATTATCATCAAATAAAGTCATGACCTCTCCAAGCCCACTTTTATATATTTTTTAATAAGATTGATCATTCCCCAAAGTAGTGGGATCATTATTACCTAAAGTTGGAACTCTTCCAAACCAGCTTTCAATATTATTGCAAACATATTCATCATGAGGCTTAAATAAATTTTCAAGATCATAAGAAGAACCACCCTAATCATGATCATTGCAATAAGTAGTGGACATATCAACATTAGCATCCCCAAGCTTGGGGTTTTGCATATTATTACCACAATTGACATTCATAGAATTTATAATAACACCATTGCAATCATGATTTTCATTCAAGGAACTATCATGAATCACTTCATAAATTTCCTCTTTTAGCACTTCATCACAATTTCCAGATTCACGAATTTCAAGCAAAACTTCATAAAGATAATCTAGTGCACTGATACGTCTCTGTCGTATCTACTTTTCCTAACGCTTTTGCTCTTGTTTTGGACTCTAATTTGCATGATTTGAATGAAACTAACTCGTACTGACGCTATTTTTCAGCAGAACTACCATGGTGTTGTTTTTGTGCAGAAATAAAAGTTCTCGGATTGGGACGAAACTTTTTGGAGATTTATTTCAGAATAAATAAAAAATACTGCAACCAAGAACCGCTGGAGGGGGTGCCCTGGCTGGGCACGATACACCAGGGCTCGCCCCCTCCCTCTGGCTAGCCCTGGTGGGTTGTGCCCACCTCGTGGCCCCGCAGACCCTAATTCCAGCACTATAAAATCCTATTTTCGGAGAAAAAAATAGGAGAGGAAGTGTCATCGCATTTTACAATATGGAGCCGCCGCCACCTCCTATTCTTCATCGGGAGGCCAGATCTGGAGCCCGTTCGGGGCTCCGGAGAGGGGAATCTTCGGTCTTCGTCATCACCAACCCTCCTTCATCACCAATTCCATGATGCTCCCCATGGAGTGAGTATTTCGTTCGTAGGCTCGCTGGTCGGTGAGGAGTTGGATGAGATTCATCATGTAATCGAGTTAGTTTTGTTAGGGCTTGACCCCTAGTATCCACTATGTTCTGAGATTGATTTTGTTATGACTTTGCTATTCTTAATGCTTGTCACTAGGGCCCGAGTGCCATGATTTCAGATCTGAACCATTTATGTTTTCACCATTATATCTATGTTCTAGATCCGATCTTGCAAGTCATATTCACCTATTACGTGTTATGATCCGTAAACCCCAGTGTGATAGTAATTGGGATACTTTCCGGTGATGACCGTAGTTTGAGGAGTCCATGTATTCACTATGTGTTAATGCTTTGTTCCGGTTCTCTATTAAAAGGAGGCCTTAATATCCCTTAGTTTCCTTATGGACCCCGCTGCCACGGGAGGGTAGGACAAAAGATGTCATGCAAGTTCTTTTCCATAAGCACATATGACTATTTACGGAATACATGCCTACATTATATTTATGAACTGGAGCTAGTGCCGTATCGCCCTAGGTTATGACTGCTATATGATGAATATCATCCAACGAATTCACCGATCCAATGCCCAACGAATTTTCCACATATTGTTCTTGCTAAGTTACCAGTGCTGCTGTTACTGTCACTATTACCACTGCTACAAAATCATTGCTATCACTGTTACTGCTACTGTCACTATTACCACTGCTATCAAAACTATCATATTACTGTGCTACTAATCACTTTGCTACAGATACTTAATCTCCAGGTGTGGTTGAATTGACAACTCAACTGCTAATACTTGCAAATATTCTTTGGCTCCCCTTGTGTCGACTCTATAAATTTGGGTTGAATACTCTACCCTCGAAAACTGTTGTGATCCCCTATATTTGTGGGTTATCAAGACCTTTTTCTGGCACCGTTGCCGGGGAGCATAGCTATATTTTTTGAGTCACTTGGGATTATTATCTATTATGAAGAATCTGAAGGATACAAAAACCAAGATCGTTCCCTCTAGGACGAGGGGAGGTAAGGAGCTGCCATCACACTCTGCACTTGATTCACCTTCTGTTTTGAGTAGACTTGCTACACCACCACCTGCTATTAATCCTGATATGTCGCAAGTTATTGATGATGCTACTTCTACTATGAATGATACTCATGATGATGCTAGTACCTTGCTTGATGATAATGTGCCACTAGGTGAATTTCTTGATGAACAAATTGCTAGAGCTAAAGATATTTAGAATGCTGAAACTGATGAAATTATTGAAACTGAAAATCTTGAAACACCTATTAGACCTAGCTCTCCTAGGTATGAAATGCCTAAGATACCTGAAGGTTATGTTATGGATGAGGAGGTAGCTAGAGATTTTCTTGCTTGCAATGATAGGGATGATCTTAAGAAATTACTATGCAAACTGAAAGAAAAATCTTTGAATGCTAGAATGAAATGTGATCCTAAGTTTGCTACTTCACCTATATTTGTTGCCGATAAGCATTATGAATTCTCTGTCGACCTAGAGTTAATTACTTTGGTTGAATCTGATCCTTTTCATGGCTATGAAACTGAAACTGTTGTGGCACATCTTGCTAAATTAAATGATATAGCCACCCTTTTTGCTAATGATGAGAAGGTTCGCTACTACTATATTCTCAAATTATTTCCATTCTCATTAAAGGGTGATGCTAAGATATGGCACGATACTCTTGCTCCTGGTTGTGTGCGTAGTCCCCAGGATGTGATTTATTACTTCTCTGAAAAATATTTTCCCGCTCATAAGAAACAAGCTGCCTTACAGGAAATATTTAACTTTGTGCAAATTGAAGAAGAGAGTCTCCCACAAGCTTGGGGGAGGCTTCTCCAATTGCTTAATGCTTTGCCTGATCATCCTCTTAAGAAAAATGAAATACTTGATATCTTCTATAATGGACTAACTGATGCTTCTAGGGACTTCCTAGATAGTTGTGTGATGACCCACAAGTATAGGGGATCAACCGTAGTCCTTTCGATAAGTAAGAGTGTCGAAGCCAACGAGGAGCAGAAGGAAATGACAAGTGGTTCTCAGCAAGGTATTTTCTGCAAGCACTGAAATAGTCGGTAACAGATAGTTTGATAGCAAGATAATTTGTAATGAGCAAGTAACGATAACGGTAAATAAAGTGCAGCAAAGTAGCCCAATCCTTTTGTGGCAAAGGACAGGCCAAAATGGTCTCTTATGATAAGCAAAGCGTTCTTGAGGGTACACGGGAATTTCATCATATCACTTTCATCATGTTGGTTTAATTCGTGTTCGCTACTTTGATAATTTGATATGTGGGTGGACCGGTGCTTAAGCGCCGTTCTTATTTGAACAAACCTCCTACTTATGATTAACCCCCTCGCAAGCATCCGCAACTACGAGAAAAGTATTAAGATAAAATCTAACCATAGCATTAAACTTTTGGATCCAAATCAGTCCCTTACGAAGTAGCGCATAAACTAGGGTTTAAGCTTCTGTCACTCTAGCAACCCATCATCTAATAACTACTCCACAATGCATTCCCTTAGGCCCAAATATGGAGAAGTGCCATGTAGTCGACGTTCACATGACACCACTAAGGGAATCACAACATAGATATCATCAAAATATCGAAACACATATCAAGTTCACATGATTACTTGCAACATGACTTCTCCCGTGACCTCAAGAACAAAAGTAACTACTCTTTATTATATATCTCACACACAATTACATCGATTGATAGATCACTAAGCAACCACTCGAAAATAAAGGATCGAACTAAAACTTTTATTCAACTAAATCATAGGAAACTAAAGATCAAACTAAAATAGATGAAAGCAAAGATAGTCATGGTGATACGGTACCGGGACACCTCCCCCAAGCTTGGCACAAGCCAAGGGGAATGTCCATACCATGAACTCAAGTCTCCTTTGGTGATGAAAAACGTGGTGGTGGTGAAGTAGTAGCGTCACACTTCAGGATCAGGAGGCACTCCAATCTACGGATGATGCTCCGAAGGGCAATGACATGCTCTTGCAACAGAATATTTTCATGAGTGAGATATTTATTTTGCACATGAACCGTTTCGATGATCCTAAACGCCTCAATTTCAGTAGGTGTAAGATGATCATAGTAAGGCTGAAGGATGTCCTCTTCTTCTGGTGCTGGAACGGCTTGCCCCTCTTTCGGAACTTGATCTCCCTCGACTTCCTTGACCTTGTCACCCTTGACGGTCTTCTTTGGTTCCTCTCTCTTTAGTTATATCTTTATCAACCAAGCATCCACTTCTACTTTGTTGGAGGAGGGAGAAGACATGATGCCTGGCTCAACAAATCTGACAGAAAACAGCAAGAAAAAAGAACAAAAGATTTCTCCGCGATACGGTGGTCAATACGTTCGGGGGGGGGGGTATATAAAGATTTTTTATCTTGGGAAACAAGCAAACGAGAGGAAAACGGAGTCGGGAAGGTTCCCGAGGTGGGCACAACCAACCTGGGCGCGCCAGGGGGCCCTGGCACGCCCTGGTGTCTTGTGCCCTCCTCGGGTGCCTTGCTGGTTGTTTCTTATTTTCCTAATTTTTAATATATTCCAAAACTAACAGAAAATATTTTTGCGGATTTTTCGGAGTCCGTTTACTTACCGTATCACGTGCCTCCCCTTTTAAATTATTCTAGAGTGTTTCGGAAGGTCTCTTTTATGTGTTCCTCAGGTGTCATAGTATGAATAATATTGCTTTCAACATTAATAGGCGTACCTGAAATATAATGTTTAATTCTTTGCCCATTGACCACCTTTGGGTTAGTACCTTCGGCATTATTTATCTTGATAGCTCCAGAGCGGTAAACCTCTTCGATGATGTATGGTCCTTCCCATTTAGAGAGAAGTTTTCCTGCAAAGAATCTAAAACGAGAGTTGTACAAAAGAACATATTCTCCAACTTTGAATTCCCGCTTTTGGATTCTCTTGTTATGCCATCTTTTAACTTTTTCTTTAAATAATTTTGCATTTTCATAGGCTTGGGTTCTCCATTCATCAAGTGAGCTAATATCAAATAACCTCTTTTCACCGGCAAGTTTGAAATCATAGTTGAGGTCCCTAATTGCCCAATGTGCTTTATGCTCTAACTCAAGAGGCAAATGACAAGTTTTTCCATAGATCATTTTATAGGGAGACATAACCATAGGATTTTTATATGCTGTTCGGTAGGCCCAAAGTGCATCATCCAATTTCTTAGACCAATTCTTTCGGGACCTATTAACAGTTTTCTGTAATATTAGTTTTATTTCTCTATTGCTAAGTTCAACTTGACCACTAGATTGAGGATGATAGGGTGATGCAATTCTATGGTTAACACTGTATTTAGCAACCATTTTACGGAAAGCACCATGAATAAAGTGTGAACCACCATCAGTCATTAAATATCTAGGGACTCCAAACCTTGGGAAAATAACTTCTTTAAGTATTTTAATGGAAGTGTTATGATCAACACTACTAGTTGGAATAGCTTCTACCCAGTTAGTACGTAATCAACACCAACCAAAATATGTGTATACCCATTAGAGGAAGGAAAATGTCCCATATAATCAAAACCCCAAACATCAAATGGTTCGACAGCAAGTGAATAATTCATAGGCATTTCTTGACGCTTACCAATATTACCAATTCATTGACATTCATCACAAGATAAGACAAACTTACGGGCATCCTTGAAGAGAGTAGGCCAATAAAAACCAGATTGCAATACCTTGTGAGCAGTTCTATCTCTCGCATGATGTCCTCCATAAGCTTCGGAGTGACATTTCCGTAGGATTTGTTCCTGTTCATGCTCAGGTACACAACGTCTAATAATACCATCTACTCCTTCTTTATACATATGTGGGTCATCCCAAAAGTAATGTCTTAAATCATAGAAGAACTTTTTCTTTTGTTGGTATGTGAAACTAGGTGGTATGTATTTAGCAACAATATAATTAGCATAGTCAGCATACCAGGAGTATTATGAGAAACATTTATTGCAGCTAATTGTTCATCAGGGAAGCTATCATCAATAGGTAGTGAGTCATCAAGGATATTATCTAACCTAGATAAGTTATCAGCTACATGGTTCTCAGCTCCTTTTCTATCGGTGATATGTAAATCAAATTCTTGTAGCAAGAGAACCCACCTAATGAGTCTAGGTTTAGCATCTTTCTTTTCCATAAGATATTTAATAGCAGCATGATCGGTGTGAACAATAACTTTAGAATCAACAATGTAAGATCTGAATTTGTCACAAGCAAACACAACTGCTAAAAATTCTTTTTCAGTAGTAGCATAATTTCTTTGGGCACTATTTAGAGTTTTGCTAGCATAATGAATAACATTTAGTTTCTTATCAACTCTTTGTCCTAGAACAACACCAACAGCATAATCACTAGCATCACACATAATTTCAAAATGCAAGTTCCAATCAGGTGGTTGAACAATAGGTGCAGAAGTTAAGGCTTTCTTAAGTGTTTCAAAGGCTTCTACACAATCATCATAAAAAACAAATGGAACATCCTTTTGTAAAAGATTTGTAAGAGGCCTAGAAATTTTAGAGAAGTCTTTAATAAACCTCCTATAGAAACCAGCATGACCTAGGAAACTACGAATACCTTTAATATCTTTAGGACATGGCATTTTCTCAATTGCATCAACTTTAGCTTTATCCACTTCAATACTTCGTTCAGAAATTTTATGCCCCAAGACAATACCTTCATTAACCATAAAGTGGCTCTTCTCCCAATTCAAGACAAGATTAGTTTGCTCACATCTCTGCAAAACTCGATCAAGGTTGCTTAAGCAATCATCAAAAGAAGATCCATATACAAAAAAATCATCTATGAAAACCTCAACAATATTTTCACAAAAATCAAAGAATATAGTAGTCATACATCTTTGAAAGGTAGTAGGTGCATTGCATAAACCAAAAGGCATACATCTATAAGCATAAGTTCCAAAAGGGCAAGTAAAGGTGGTTTTCTCTTGATCAGGTTGTGAAACATGTATTTGAGAAAAACCAGAATATCCATCAAGGAAGCAAAAGTGTGTGTGCTTTGATAATCTTTCTAGCATTTGATCAATAAGAGGCTAGGGGTAGTGATCTTTTCTAGTTGCTTTATTTAATTTTCTAAAATCAATAACCATTCTATAGCCAGTAACAATTCTTTGTGGAAAGAGTTCATTTTTATCATTAGGAACAACGGTAACACCTCCTTTCTTAGGGACACAATGAACGGGACTCACCCATCTACTATCAGCTATGGGATAGATTATACCTGCTTCCAGAAGCTTTAATATTTCAGTTCTTACCACTTCTTTCATCTTAGGATTCAAATGTCATTGACGATCAACAACGGGTTCAGCATCAGGTTCCATTTTAATCTTGTGCTAACAGAGAGTGGGACTAATGCCCTAAAGATCATCAAGAGTATTATCCAATAGCAGCACGGTGCTTCTTCAGAAGTTTCAATAATCTCTCTTCTTCATGTTTTGAAAGGTTAGCACTAATAATAACATGATATATCTTTTTCTCATCAAGATAAGCATATTTCAAAGTGTCAGGCAATTGCTTCAATTCAAACACAGGATCACCTTTAGGTGGAGGAGGACCTCCTAGAGTTTCAATAGGCAAATTATGTTTGAGCAGAGGTCATTGTTCAAAGAAAATTTTATCTATCTCATTTCTTTCATTCATATGCATATCATTTTCATGGTCTAGCAAATATTGTTCCAATGGATCAGTAGGAGGCACGGCAATAGAAGCAAGACCAATTATTTCATCCTTACTAGGTAATTCTTTCTTGTGAGGTTGTCTATTAAACTTGGAAAAATTAAATTCATGAGACTCATCACCAAAGCTAACACTGACAGTTTGTTTATGACAATCTATAGTAGCATTGACAGTGTTCAAGAAAGGCCTACCAAAGATAATGGGACAGAAGTCATCTTGTGGGGAACCAAGAACTAGAAAATCAGTAGGGTATTTTACTTTCCCACACAAGACTTCAACATCTCTAACAATCCCAAGTGGTGTGATGGTGTCTCTATTAGCAAGTTTAATAGTAAGATCTATATCTTCTATTTCAGCGGGTGCTATGTCATTCATAATTTCTTGGTTTAAGGTAAAAGGAATAACACTCATGCTAGCACCTAAATCACATAAACCATGATAACAATGATCTCCTATTTTAACCGAGACAATAGGCATGCCAACAACAGGTCTATGTTTATCTTTTTCATCGGGTTTGGCAATTCTAGCAGCTTCATCACAGAAGTAAATAACATGCCCATCAATATTTTCTACCAAGAGATCTTTAACCATAGCAACACTAGGTTCTACTTTAATTTGTTCAGCAGGTTTAGGGGCTCTAATATTACATTTGCGAACCACAGTTGAAACCTTAGCATGTTCCTTTACCCTAACAGGGAAAGGAGGTTTTTCAATATAAGCAGTAGGCACAACTGGATCAACATTGTAAATAAATAGTTTCTTCCTTAGCTATGTCGGGTTCTTTAATTTCTTCTTTGATAGGGGGATGATATTTAAACCACTTCTCCTTAGGGAGATAAACATGAGTAGCAAAAGATTCACAGAAAGAGGCTACTATCTCAGAGTCAAGTCCATATTTAGTGCTAAACTTGTGAAAAGCATCGGTATTCATAAAAGATTTAACACAATAAAATTCAAGCTTAATACCTGACTCTTTACCTTCATCGAGTTCCCAATCTTCAGAGTTGCATTTAATTCTTTCTAAAAGATCCCACCTGAATTCAATAGTCTTCTTCATAAAAGAACCAGTACAAGAAGTGTCGAGCATGGATCGATCATCATGAGAAAGCCGAGCATAAAAATTCTGAATAATAATTTCTCTTGAGAGCTCATGATTGGGGCATGAATATAACATTGACTTAAGCCTCCCCCAAGCTAGAGCGATACTTTCTCCTTCACGAGGCCAAAAATTATATATATAATTCCGATCACGGTGAACTAGATGCATAGGACAAAATTTCTGGTGAAATTCCAATTTCAATCGATTCCAATTCCAAGATCCAATATCATCGCATAGCCTATACCATGCCAATGCCTTTCCCTTCAAAGATAAAGGGAAAACCTTCTTCTTAGCTTCATCTCCAGGCAAACCTGCAACTTAAATAACCCACAAATTTCATCCACATATATCAAGTGCATATCAGGATGTTCAGTTTTATCTCCTTCATAAGGATTAGCTAGCAGTTGTTCTATCATACCCGAAGAAATTTCATAACCATTATTTTTAGTAGGTGCAGTAGGTTGAGGGGTAGCTAATTGTGGTTCTGGTTGAGGTGAAGATACCCCGAATAAACCCCTCAAAGGATGATTCTCCATAGTAACAAGTGACAATAAATTTCAAAACATAGTAATGATTTTTCCTTACTAATTTCCACTTACCAAGAGCGCTTCACTCCCCGACAACAGCACCAAAAAAGATCCTTGATGACCCACAAGTATAGGGGATCAATCGTAGTCCTTTCGATAAGTAAGAGTGTCGAACCCAACGAGGAGCAGAAGGAAATGACAACTGGTTCTCAGCAAGGTATTTTCTGCAAGCACTGAAATAGTCGGTAACAGATAGTTTGATAGCAAGATAATTTGTAACGAGCAAGTAACGGTAATGGTAAATAAAGTGCAGCAAGGTAGCCCAATCCTTTTGTGGCAAAGGACAGGCCAAAACGGTCTCTTATGATAAGCAAAGCGTTCTTGAGGGTACACGGGAATTTCATCATATCACTTTCATCATGTTGGCTTGATTCGTGTTCGCTACTTTGATAATTTGATATGTGGGTGGACCAGTGCTTAGGTGCTATTCTTACTTGAACAAACCTCCTACTTCTGATTAACCCCCTCGCAAGCATCCACAACTACGAGAAAAGTATTAAGATAAAATCTAACCATAGCATTAAACTTTTGGATCCAAATCAGTCCCTTACGAAGGAGCGCATAAAATAGGGTTTAAGCTTTTGTCACTCTAGAAACCCATCATCTAATAACTACTCCACAATGCATTCCCTTAGGCCCAAATATGGTGAAGTGCCATGTAGTCGACGTTCACATGACACCACTAAGGGAATCACAACATAGATATCATCAAAATATCGAACACATATCAAGTTCACATGATTACTTATAACATGACTTCTCCCGTGATCTCAAGAACAAAAGTAACTACTCACAAATAATAATCATGCTCAAGATCAGAGGCGTATTAAATAGCATAATGGATCTGAACATATAATCTTCCACCAAATAAACCATATAGTAATCAACTACAAGACGTAATCAACACTACTAGTCACCCACAAGTACTAATCTAAGGTTCCGGTACAAAGATTGAACATAAGAGATGAACTAGGGTTTGAGAGGAGAAGGTGCTGTTGAAGATGTTGATGGAGATGGCCCTCCCAAAGATGGGAGAGTTGTTGGTGATGACGATGACGATGATTTCCCCCTCTGAGAGGGAAGTTCCCCCGGCGGAATCGCTTCACTGGAGGGCAAAAGTGCTCCTGCCTAAGTTCCGCCTCGAGACGGCGGCGCTTCGTCCCGAAAGTCCTCTCCTTATTTTTTCTAGGTCAAAATGACTTATATATCAGAAGAGGGGCACCGGAGGTGGGCCGAGGAGGGCACAACCCACCAGGGCGTGCCTGGGCTCCCTGGCGCGCCCAGGTGGGTTGTGCCCACCTGGTGGGCCCCCTCTGGTAGTTATTTGCTCCAATTTTCTTCATATATTCCAAAACAATTCTCCATAAATTTTCAGCTCATTTGGAGATGTGCAGAATAGGTAACTCTGATGTAGCTTTTCGAGGTCCAGAATTCCAGCTGCCGGTATTCTCCCTCTTTGTGTAAACCTTGCATAATATAAGAGAAAAGGCATTAGAAATACTCCAAAAAGCATTATTATGCATAAAAACATTATAAATAACAATAGGAAAACATGATACAAAATGGACGTATCAACTCCCCCAAGCTTAGACCTCGCTTGTCCTCAAGCGAAAACCGAAATCGAAAAACATGTCCACATGCTTAGAGAGAGAGAGGTGTCGATAAAAACAAAATACGGACATAGAAGCATCATGCATCTTATTATAATAGCAAAGAACTTTAACATAAAACTTTATCAAATAACTTTTATCACATAAATTTTATCATATAACTTCTCATGTACATACCATGAACTCAAGTCTCCTTTAGTGATGACGAAGGTGGTGGTGGTGAAGTAGTAGCGTCACACTTCTGGCTCAGGAAGTACTCCAATCTACAGATGATGCTCAGGAGGGCGATGACATGCTCTTGCAACAGAATATTTTCACGAGTGAGATATTTATTTTGCACATGAACCGTTTCGATGATCCTAAAAGCCTCAATTTCAGTAGGGGTAAGATGATCATAGTAAGGCTGAAGGATGTCCTCTTCTTCTGGTGCTGGAACGGCTTAAACCTCTTCCGGAACTTGATCTCCCTCGACTTCCTTGACCTTGTCACCCTTGACGGTCTTCTCTGGTTCCTCTCTCTTTAGTTATATCTTCATCAACCAAGCATCCTCTTCTACTTTGTTGGAGGAGGGAGAAGACATGATGCTTGGCTCAACAAATCTGACAAAAAACAGCAAGAAAAAAGAACAGAAGATTTCTCTGTGATACGGTGGTCAATACGTTCGGGGGGGGGGAGTATATAAAGATTTTTATCTTGGTAAACAAGCAAATGAGAGGAAATTGGAGTCGGGAACGTTCCCGAGGTGTCACAACCCACCTGGGCGCGCCCTGGTGTCTTGTGCCCTCCTCGGGTGCCTTCCTGGTTGTTTCTTATTTTCCTAATTTTTAATATATTCCAAAACTGACAAAAAATATTTTTGCGGATTTTTCGGAGTCCGTTTACTTACAATATCACATGCCTCCCCTTTTTAATTATTTTGAAGTGTTCCGGAAGGTCTCTTTTATGTGTTCCTCAGGTGTCATAGTTTGAATAATATTGCTTTCAACATTAATAGGCATACCTGAAATATAATATTTAATTATTTGCCCATTGACCACCTTCGGGTTAGTACCTTCGGCATTATTTATCTTGATAGCTCCAGAGCGGTAAACCTCTTCGATGATGTATGGTCCTTCCCATTTAGAGAGAAGTTTTCCTGCAAAGAATCTGAAACGAGAGTTGTACAAAAGAACATATTCTCCAACTTTGAATTCCCGCTTTTGGATTTTCTTGTCATGCCATCTTTTAACTTTTTCTTTAAATAATTTGGCATTTTTGTAGGCTTGGGTTCTCCATTCATCAAGTGAGCTAATATCAAATAACCTCTTTTCACCGGCAAGTTTGAAATCATAGTTGAGTTCCTTAATTGCCCAATATGCTTTATGCTCTAACTCAAGAGGCAAATGACAAGCTTTTCCATAGACCATTTTATAGGGATACATACCCATAGGATTTTTATATGCTGTTCGGTAGGCCCAAAGTGCATCTTCCAATTTCTTAGACCAATTCTTTCGGGACCTATTAATAGTTTTCTGTAATATTAGTTTTATTTCTCTATTGCTAAGTTCAACTTGACCACTAGATTGAGGATGATAGGGTGATGCAATTCTATGGTTAACATCGTATTTAGCAAGCATTCTACGGAAAGCACCATGAATAAAGTGTGAACCACCATCAGTCATTAAATATCTAGGGACTCCAAACCTTGGGAAAATAACTTCTTTAAGCATTTTAATGGAAGTGTTATGATCAGCACTACTAGTTGGAATAGCTTCTACCCACTTAGTAACGTAATCAACAACAACCAAAATATGTGTATACCCATTAGAGGAAGGAAAAGGTCCCATATAATCAAAACCCCAAACATCAAATGGTTCGAAAGCAAGCGAATAATTCATAGACATTTCTTGACGCTTACCAATATTACCAATTCGTTGACATTCATCACAAGATAAGACAAACTTACAGGCATCCTTGAAGAGAGTAGGCCAATAAAAACTAGATTGCAATACCTTGTGAGCAGTTCTATCTCCCGCATGATGTCCTCCATAAGCTTCGGAGTGACATTTCATGCTCAGGTACACAACAGCATAATCACTAGCATCACACATAATTTCAAAAGGCAAGTTCCAATCAGGTGGTTGAACAATAGGTGCAGATGTTAAGGCTTTCTTAAGTGTTTCAAAGGCTTCTACACAATCATCATAAAAAACAAATGGAACATCCTTTTGTAAAAGATTTGTAAGAGGCCTAGAAATTTTAGAGAAGTCTTTAATAAACCTCCTATAGAAACCAACATGACCTAGGAAACTACAAATACCTTTAATATCTTTAGGACATGGCATTTTCTCAATTGCATCAACTTTAGCTTTATCCACTTCAATACCTCATTCAGAAATTTTATGCCCCAAGATAATACCTTCATTAACCATAAAGTGGCACTTCTCCCAATTCAAGACAAGATTAGTTTGCTCACATCTCTACAAAACTCGATCAAGGTTGCTTAAGCAATCATCAAAAGAAGATCCATATACAAAAAAATCATCCATGAAAACCTCAACAATCTTTTCACAAAAATCAGAGAATATAGCAGTCATACATCTTTGAAAGGTAGCAGGTGCATTGCATAAACCAAAAGGCATACGTCTACAAGCATAAGTTCCAGAAGGGCAAGTAAAGGTGGTTTTCTCTTGATCAGGTTGTGAAACAGGTATTTGAGAAAAACCAGAATATCCATCAAGGAAGCTGATGACCCACAAGTATAGGGGATCAATCGTAGTCCTTTCAATAAGTAAGAGTGTCGAAACCAACGAGGATCAGAAGGAAATGACAAGTGGTTTTCAGCAAGGTATTCTCTCCAAGCACTGCAACTGTCGGTAACTAATAGTTTGATAGCAAGATAATTTGTAACGAGCAAATAATAGTAACGGTAAATAAGGTGCAGCAAGGTAGCCCAATCCTTTTGTGGCAAGGACAGGCCAAAACGGTCTCTTATAATAAGCAAAGCGTTCTTGAGGGTACACAGGAATTTCATCATATCACTTTCATCATGTTGGTTTGATTTGTGTTTGCTACTTTGATAATTTGATATGTGGGTGGACCTGTGCTTAGGTGTTGTTCTTACTTGAACAAACCTCCTACTTATGATTAACCCCCTCGCAAGCATCCGCAACTATGAGAAAAGTATTAAGATAAAATTTAACCATAGCATTAAACTTTTGGATCCAAATCAGTCCCTTACGGAATAGCGCATAAACTAGGGTTTGAGCTTCTGTCACTCTAGCAACCCATCATCTAATTACTACTCCACAATGCATTCCCTTAGGGCCAAATATGGTGAAGTGCCATGTAGTCGACGCTCACATGACACCACTAAGGGAATCACAACATGCATATCATCAAAATATCGAACACATATCAAGTTCACATGATTACTTGCAACATGACTTCTCCTGTGACCTCAAGAACAAAAGTAACTACTCACAAATAATAATCATGCTCAAGATCAGAGGGGTATTAAATAACATAATGGATCTGAACATATAATCTTCCACCAAATAAACCATATAGTAATCAACTACAAGATGTAATCAACACTAGTGGTCACCCACAAGTACCAATCTAAGGTTCCGGTACAAAGATTGAACACAAGAGATGAACTAGGGTTTGAGAGGAGATGGTGCTATTGAAGATGTTGATGGAGATGGCCCTCCCAAAGATGGGAGAGTTGTTGGTGATGACGATGATTTCCCCCTCCGGGAGGGAAGTTCCCCCGGCGGAATCGCTCTGTCGGAGGGCAAAAGTGCTCCTGCCCAAGTTTCACCTCGAGATGGCGGCGCTTCGTCCCGAAAGTCCTCTCTTTATTTTTTCTAGGCCAAAATGACTTATATACCAGAAGAGGGGCACCAGAGGTGGGCCGAGGAGGGCACAACCCACCAGGGCGCGCCTGGGCTCCCTGTCGCGCCAAGTGGGTTGTGCCCACCTGGTGGGCCCCCTCTGGTAGTTATTTGCTCCAATAATTCTTAAATAATCCATAAAAAATCTCTGTGAAGTTTCAGCTTATTTGGAGTTGTGCAGAATAGGTAGCTCTGACGTGCTTTTTCAGGTCCAGAATTCCAGCTGCCGGTATTCTCCCTCTTTGTGTAAACCTTGCATATTATGAGAGAAAAGGCATTAGAATTACTCCCAAAAAATTATTATGCATAAAAACATTATAAATAATAGTAGGAAAACATGATGCAATATGGACGTATCAACTCCCCCAAGCTTAGACCTCGCTTGTCCTCAAGCAAAAACCGAAATCGAAAAACATGTCCACATGCTTAGAGAGAGAGGTGTCGATAAAAACAAAATACGGACATAGAAGCATCATGCATATTATTATAACAACAAGGAATTTTAACATAAAACATTATCAAACAACTTTTGTCACATAACTTTTATCATATAACTTCTCATGAGCAAGTAACAATTCATCACAACATTGAAGTATAAAGCATAAACCTTATTGAAAACCAACAAACTATGTTCTCAGTCAATTTTGCAACTACAATTCATCATATTTTCAGGAAGGGTCACGTATCGGAGCCTTTAGGCAAGTCCACGTACTCAACCATCATGTAATCTTCTATGATTGTTAACACTGACAGCATACCCATGAGCAAAAAGTTTCAACCGGACACATAGAAAGATAGGGGCTTATAGTTTTGCCTCCCAACGCATTCACCTCAAGGGTGATGTCAACAATAATAACTCATTCCCACTCATATTCAACTGGATATATGTGCCTAGATCTTTCCTCACCACATGATGCTTGCAAAACGAGAAAATCGAAAGTGCGTTATATCGACTAGAGGGGGGGGGGGTGAATAGGCGATTTTTACAAATTCGTCACTAAGGGAAAAACAGTTTGAGGAATTTCCTCAGTAACGAAATACAAGCAGCGGAATAAGTACTCAGGTGCAAGCATAACATGGCAGTAACACAAGTCATCATGATGATATGAAACAAGCACAGAGCACAGGTAGCGTGTAAACATGATAAGCAGGCAGAAGACAAGATGACTAAAGAAATAGGATTGAGGAAATTGAGAAAGTCTTCAGTCAAAGTCTTCAAACAGTAATGATCATGAACCATAACACAAGATTGAGGAAATGAAAGGGTTGAGGAAATAGAACCAGTAGCTCGGTGAAGACAATGATTTGGTAGACCAGTTCCAATTGCTGTGACAGTTGTACGTCTGGTTGGAGCGGCTGGGTATTTAAACCTGAGGACACACAGTCCCGGACACACAGTCCTCACCGTATTCTCCTTGAGCTAAGGTCACACAGACCTCGCCCAATCACTCATGGTAAGTCTTCACAGGTGACTTCCAAACCTTCACAGACTTGGTCACTCGGCAATCCACAATTCCTCTTGGATGCTCTAGACCATGACGCCTAACCGTCTGGAGGATCCACATTCCTCAAAGGTAACAAGCGTCGGTTCCACACAGGAACAATCTCTTCAGTGATGCTCAATCACTTTGGGTTGTAGGTGTTTGGGTTTGGGTTTTTCCTCACTGATGATTTTCTCTCAAAGTCCTCGGAGGATGGGATGCTCTAAATGACAAGTGTCAGTTTCTCTCGGAGCAGCCAACCAGCTAGTGGTTGTAGGGGGCGGCTATTTATAGCCGGGGAGCAGCCCGACATGATAAGACATAAATGCCCTTCAATCATATGACCGTTAGGTGGATACGATATTTTGGGACAGCTGGCGCGTAGCACAGCAACGGTCGGAAATTTGAGCTCTCAAATTCCTCAGGACTATCATGTTCCTCACTTGTAGGCAATCCACACTGGCGAATTCCTAACTCCTCAGTCAGAACAAATTCCTCAGAGAACAGAAGATCTTCGTCTCTGTCACTGAAGAAATTGACTGAACTGTATGAGATTTCCAATGGCTTCACTCGAAAGGATTGGGTAGGTGTAGGCTTTGAGATGAGCATCAGTCGGAAATGTTTCCATAGTTTTACCTCGACTCCCTTTAACAGTACAGTGTTTCCTATCACTCAAGAAAGAAAAATGAAACTACGAAAACAAAAGTCTTCACGCTTCATGATCCTCGCATCAGTATCAAAGTCTTCAAGGTCACACCAATTTCCTCATTTTCAAAGTCTTCAAGAAAACCAAAGTCTTCAACTGAAGACATTCATTTTTAGGGGTCGACTTTCATCGTAAATAACAAACTCCTCATGGACTTATAGTCCTGTGTACACTCATAAACACATTAGTCCCTTAACCTATAAGTCTTCAATACACCAAAATCACTAAGGGGCACTAGATGCACTTACAATCTCCCCCTTTTTGGTGATTGATGACAAATAGGTTAAGTTTTGAGCGGGGATAAATCATATGAAGTGTAAATACTGATATTGAGGAATTTGATTGCAAGATATTGAGGAACTCCCCCTAAAGATGTGCATATTGAGGATTTTGCTTTGGATTGCAAATGCACATTGTAGAGTAATATCATGGAGATCTCCCCCTATATCTTGTAATTCATACACGCATAACATATGATATGAAGAATTTGAAATGCATGATGAAATATGGTGTTTGATGAAATTCAGCATGCGTGCATTAAGGTACTTGAGGAAATAAGCATGCAAAAAGCAGTTCAAAAGTATCAGACCACCATAGGACTTAAGTTTACAACTCATTAGGTCAAACACCTCAGAAGAGCAAGAGTTATAACTTAACAGAAAAAACAGCCCATATATAAGACCCGCTTGAAGACTAACTCAAATTTCCCCCCTTTGTCATCGAATGACCAAAAGGGACGAAAACTGAGGACTAACGCCCCTGAAGAATATCATCGTGAGGTCGATGGAGGAGTGCCAGCGTTGTTGGGGTCGTCCGTTGAGGTAGGGCCTGGCGCAGTATCGTTCAAATCTTCAGCTCCATCCGTCTCGCGCGATGAAGAATATGAACTTGTGACCAGCTGAGGAACTTTGACTTTCTTGAATTTCTTCAAAGGTGGCTAAGACCAGTCAAAGTCCTGTTGAAATCCCATCTGCTTGAGATCTTCATCACCGTATAGATGAGATAATATAGCCCAAGTGCGATCGAAGATTTCATGAGCATAGTAGTGATTCTTCTTCACAGTGTTTTGTGTGACAGTCATATTCTGAAGAATTGAGCCAAATTGACGCTTGACCCACTTGTGATTACGATCGACCTTCTGATGAAGACTTAGAAGATGCTCACGATCAGTCATCACTCGTGGAGCAGTGGCTTAAGGAGTCGGCTTTGAAGATTTTGTAGCAGAATCTTGGGTTGCAGAGTCATCATTGGTGGAGTAAGATGCAGCTTTGCGAAACTGACCATCCAATGGACGAATGCCTTCATCAATGACAGCAGCTTTACCTTTTCCATCAACTGAAGAAATAGTCCGCTTGAGGACTTCAATAGGAGGTAAATAGCTGAGATGATTCTGACAATCTGCCTGGTAGTGAATTGAAGACCTGGTTCTGATGAACTTCATGATCCATGGAGCATAAGGCTTCAACTCAAAAGGTGACAAAGCAGCATTAGCCAAAGTCCTCATGAAGAAATCATGGTAGTTAATGGGAATGCCATGTATCATGTTAAACAATAGATTCTTCATGATGCCAACAACTTCCTCTTCTTCAGAGTTGTGGCCTTTGATTGGACTGAGGGTTTTGGTCAGAATGCGGTAGATTGTCCTAGGCACATAAAGAAAATCCTTCACAAGGAAGGTAGTTCTTGAAGCTTGGCCTGCCTTTAAAGGCTTCATCAGCACATGCATCATATGATTTGGAAGCTCAGGTTCTTCATACATGAGCCTGGCGCCTTCAGCAGGAGGACTGACTGGTATGGCATGAAGTAATTCAGAGGTCGGGGCTTTGTAATGAGTGTTCTCAGTCATCCAGTCTAGCACCCATGAGTTCACATCAACCACATTTCCAGTGAGGTGCAGTGTGGCATAGAATTGAAGAATGAGCTCTTCATTCTAGTCGCAGATGTCAGTGCAGAAATTCAGAAGTCCAGCTTCATGAAGAACATTCAAGACTGGCTGAAAGCAAGGGATGGATTCCATGTCAACATGAGGAATTTGACGGTGCTCAAATACCTTGTCCTTATCAAACAGGAGTGAAGAATAGAAGTTCATCTGACTGGCTGTCCAGAATCACTTGCGTCGAAGTCTTGCAGAGTCATATAGATTGAAATCCGTGAAGAAATGGTGCTCTGCGAAGAAATTATCAGCCTTGAACTTTTGCTTCTTAGCATGAGGGTTTTGCTGCTTGGGCCAAAGATTAGCATTTGAGGGCTTCACAGCCTCTTGGAGCACAGCTTCAGGAGCCACAAACTGAGGAATTTCAGTGGCAGTTTCAGTAGTAGCAGTCTGAGTCTCCATTTCTTCAGCTGTAGTAGCTGGAACTTTTTCAGGAATGGAAAGAAGTGATGTTTGACGTTCTTCAGATCCCGTGTGAATTTCTTCAGTTTGTACAGGGGACTGAGGAATTTGATGCAGAGGTGTGGTCAATGGTGAATTGGGGTGAAGTCTTTCCCAATAATCATCATTAAGCACAGGAGTTGTAGAACTGATATCCACATCTTCTTCTTCCATATCCTCAACGCCTGCCTCTTCAGCTGTGAACTGAAGCATGGGCGATGATACCAGTGGGGTTGAAGGGATATCATCCACTTCAAATTCTTCATTCAACTTCTCTGAAGAAGCAGCAGAAGGATTCTCTTCATCGATGTCATCTGGGATGGCATAGTCTTCACCAAATGGGACAATTTCCTTTGATGGCACTATCGAAATGGGAACAACATCAATTGGGTCAGTGAAGGAACTTGTCAAAGTCCTCACTTTCTTGGGAGCTGAAGACTCTGCAGTGGTTGATGCTTTCCTCTTCTTTACAGCTGCCTTCTCTGCAGCTTTGGTTTTCTTCACTTCTGATGCAGAAGGAAGGTTGATATTCTTCTTCTTTGATGACATTGCAGGAGGAGCAGATGAAGTTTGTTCAGTGTCTTCAGGCGCAACATTGAAGGTTGCCCTGGCAATTTCTTCAGGAGCTGGAATTTCTTCAGCAGCCCTGGAATTATCAGTTTCATCAGCAGTCTGATTTTCATCAGCTGCACTAGCAGTTTCTTCAACAAACTGAACAGAAGCATTAGCCTGAGGAATTTGTTGTTGCGATGGTACTGCAACACTCAGCTTGAGGGTCTTGGAGAGTTTGACGAATCTGACCTTGGCACCGAGCCAATCTGCATGGTAGGTGTCAAATTCATCACTGAGGTTTTTGATCTCCTTCTGCATGTTTACAAGTTCTTCAGGAGTCATATTCAGAACATTTTTCTTCAGAAATCTTTCCTTTTTGTATTGGGCCTTCCTGACTTGTCTGGCCTTCTTGAATTTCCATTTTTCTTCACTGATGAAGGCTGACAACATATGATTTTGACCAGGTGTGAGGTTCAAGTCAGGCAGAGGAGTATTGGGATCCTTGTGCCAGAGGTCAATGAAATCAAGGATCTTCTTTGGATCCAGCATGAGAGGCACGGCACTGCCTTTGGCTCTAGTGGCCCTTTCTTGCCTATCTCTGATGATTGCAGCAAGTTCATCGTCATCAGCTTCATCGTCATCAGATGGAACTTGAAACACAACTTGCTTCTTATGAGGACTTAGCCTCGTTCCACGTCCAGCAGTGAACTTTTTCTTCAGCAGAGTTGGACCAGTTGAGGACCGTGGTGGAGCTGAGGAACTTGGGGATGCTCCAGAAGCAATTGAAAAACTTGCAGTCCGTTGGCACGTGGCAAGATGCACAGGTGTTGAGGACTTGGCAGCAGCAGTTGAGGATTTCAAGGCAACAGAGGGAATTGGAGCTGCCCTTGAGGAGGTTGCCTGAGGAATTTGCCATGAGGGCATTGCTGTTGAGGAACTCGGCTTCACAGCTGATTTCTTTGGCAAAGCCTTCTTAGGCTTGCTAGCAGAGGCCTCAGCAGCAGCAGCAGAATCTTCATTGAATTTCTTCACTGCATCTTTTGCTACTCTAGCCAATTTGGCTTGACGCTTGGCCCATTCTTTGGGAAATTCCTCACCGCGCCTGATGCTTGAGGGATTAGCTTCTTGGCCTCGAGCCAATGGAGGTCTTGGACATGGAGGGTTAACAGCGAATTTCTTCATATACTTTGGAGTAACATAACGATATTCCCTCCATTCCTTAGCCCATCTTCTCTCAATTCTCTATATGCGCACTTTGCGCTGAGTCTTGGTCTCTTTGCCAAGAGTTGCTTCATCAGGTGTGCAATATTCATCATATATGTCTTCAGGGATCTCAAAAGTAGTGTTTGTTTCAGGCCTCTTTCCTTCCTTCTGAGGTCTTTTACCATCAGCCATTTTCTTCACTTGAGGATTTTGAACAATTGATGTTTCTGAGGAAGTGTGCAACTTATCTTCGAGGAATGCTACAAATGAGTTAAGTTGATGAGAACCTAGTGATTCAGCAGCAGACATTTTGTACCTGTGAATAGAGTATAGGTGCGATGAATTTGGAGAGGTCATATGCGTTCTCAGAAATTTTTCAAAAAGGTATCAAGTTTGAGGAATGTGACCATATGTGTTCTTGATGAATTTCACTAAGCGTTCCTGACATAGGTTCCAGAGTTGTATAGATTTTGAAAATCCACACAATGGAGGAATCTCGAAGAAAAACATAGCTTAGAGAAACAAATCAAGATACAGAAGCATTCGGGAGTTTATGGAATGGGAAGTTGAAGAATAAACACCTTTTGAAGATTTTGTGGAAATCATAAGAATCAAAGTAGGGCAGTAAAATTAGATTTTATTTATCCTGGACGAAGAAGACAATGAACTGGGAGTGGAGATGGAGAAGTTCGTCCGTTCAGATCTCTCATGCCCTAACTTGGCGGTGAGAAACAGCTACAGCGGCGGCGGAGTGAAGATTTCCGTAGCTGGTGCGAGTACGATGGCGATGAGGTCGAGGCAGTGAAGCTCTTCCTCACCGGCGATGATGGAAAGTTGCGACGGCGCTAGGTCTGAGAGCTCGAGCGAGATGGTGGTCGAGCGGAGTAAATGAAGACAGAGGAAGGGAGGGGGTATTTATAACCACGGCGAAAAACAGCCCGTCCGAAATTTTTGGACGAACATGCCCCTGACCCTTACTCTTCTAACGACATGTGTCACCCACGTACAAAGAGGTGGAGATCATGGGCGATCGTGGGTGAATTTTTTAATCCGACGTGGGATGTGGAATGGTTTAAGCGGCAAAAGCCGAAAATTCAGATATGAAAATTTTAAAGTTTCGTTCGCAAATTCTTCAGCTGTCAAGGACACAGTGAAGACTTTGAGCGGGTTTCAAATAGAATGCACATGAAGAATTTGTGAATAGACTGGGTTGAGTTTAGCATAGAGGGGGAAAGGGTCCGATCACATTCACTTAGAGGAAAAAATCAACTTAAAGAATTAGCAATAAGTGAATGCTGTTGAGGACATGAAAAACTCAAACATATATGTATATATATAGTCAATGAAGAACACCAGTCGGAAATTTTTTGAAGACTTTGCAAGTTGAAGAATTTGAAAATTGAAGAAAAACTCAATTTTGAAGATTTTCAACATTTGTTGGTGGCGTGACCCACCGTATAAGAATGATGATTTCAGACGCCGCGTACAATTGTCGTAGGGCTCTGAGAATAAAATTCTTCATTAATTTCTTCACACTTAGAGGGTTAGTCTTCATTGATTGAAGAAAAACGTTACTTCGTGTGTTGCACATCTAAGTCATCAATTTTGCATGTGTTAGGTTGTGTGTCCTTTCAAAGAACATTCGAAGATTCTAAGATATTTAGCTCACACCGCAACTTGCTAAATCTCTTCTCATCCAAGGGCTTTGTGAAGATATCTGCAAGCTGTTCTTCAGTCTTCACGTGATTAATAGAGACGTCGCCCTTCAACACATGATCTCGAAGAAAATGATGACGAACCTGGGTGTGCTTTGTCTTCGAGTGCTGAACTGGGTTATGAGCAATCTTGATGGCACTCTCATTGTCGCAGTAGAGTGGCACATTCTTCATGTTGATGCCATAGTCCTTGAGGGTTTGCTTCATCCATAGCACTTGAGCACAGCAAGAACCAGCAGCAACGTACTCAGCTTCAGCAGTGGAGAGTGATACGTAGTTCTGCTTCTTCGAGGACCAACATACTAAAGATCGTCCGAGGAAATGGCATGTGCCTGATGTTAACTTGCGATCCACTCGATCACCAGCATAGTCAGAGTCAGAATATCCAATGAGATCAAAAGCCGAGCCCTAGGGATACCATAATCCAAGTGTTGGAGAGTGAGCTAGATATCGAAGAATATGTTTCACAGCCTTATGGTGTGATTCCTTCGGTGTAGCTTGAAAACGGGCACACATGCAAACACTAAGCATAATATCTGGCCTAGATGCACATAGGTACAATAAAGAGCCAATCATGGAGCGGTATACCTTTTGGTCGAAGTCAATACCATTTTCATCGGTGCATAGATGGCCATTTGTGGGCATAGGGATTTTGATGCCTTTGCAATCTTGCATACCAAATTTCCTCAGAACGTCCTTGAGGCATTTCTCTTGAGAAATGAAGATGCCATTGCGTTGTTGACGAATTTGAAGACCTAAGAATAATTTCAATTCTCCCATCATGGACATTTGATATTCCTCACTCATCATATAAGCAAATTCGTCAATGTAACGTTGGTTAGTACAGCCAAAGATAATATCATCAACATATATTTGGCACACGAATAATTCATCATCATATGTTTTGGTGAAAAGAGTTGGGTCGAGTGAACCGGGTTTGAAGCCTTTCTTCATGAGGAATTCCTTCAGTGTATCATACCATGCCCGAGGGGCCTGCTTGAGGCCATAGAGGGCCTTACTGAGTCTGAAGACTTTGTCAGGATGCTTAGGATCTTCAAAACCTGGGGGTTGAGCCACATATACTTCTTCCTCAAGCTTACCATTGAGGAATGCACTTTTCACATCCATTTGATATAAGATGATATTATGATGGTTAGCATAAGCAAGCAATATGCGAATAGCCTCAAGTCTAGCAACAGGTGCAAAAGTTTCATCAAAATCAATTCCTTCAACCTGTGTGTAGCCTTGAGCTACAAGACGAGCCTTGTTCCTCACTACTAGGCCATTTTCATCTTGCTTGTTGCGGTAGATCCATTTGGTACCGATGATATTGTGCTTGCGTGGGTCTGGTCGCTTGACAAGCTCCCACACATTGTTCAGCTCGAATTGATGTAATTCCTCTTGCATCGCTTGAATCCACTCAGGCTCCAGAAATGCCTCATCAACTTTGGTGGGCTCTGTGATAGAGACGAAAGCAAAATGCCCACAAAAGTTAGACAAATGTGAAGCTTTTGAGCGAGTGAGAGGACCTGGTGCGTTGATGTCGTTGATGATTCTCTCAATCTGCACTTCATTTGCAACACGAGGATGAGCAGGTTAACGACTTTGATTTGGCTCAGCATTTTCTTCAGAGCCATTTTCTTCAGATGCACCAACATGATTTTCTTCATGATCTAGAATGATTTCTTCAGTAGATTCTTCAGTAGGTATGACATCCTCAGTAGCCTTTAGCTTGATGGATTCCTCAGGAGTCATTTCATCTAGCACAGGAGGTAGGTGCTCTCTTTACGAGCCATTAGTTTCATCGAACCGCACATCTACAGTTTCAACAACATTGTTGTGATAGGTGTTGAAGACTCTGTAGGTGTGCGAGTCCTTTCCGTAACCAAGCATAAAACCCTCATGTGCTTTTGGTGCAAATTTAGAATTGTGATGGGGATCTCTAATCCAACATTTAGCACCGAAGACTTTGAAATAACTCACATTGGGTTTCTTGTCAGTGAGGAGTTCATATGAAGTCTTCTTGAAGAATTTGTGAAGATATACCCTGTTATGATGTGGCATGCAGTATCAATTGCCTCAGGCCAGAAGCGACGAGGTGTCTTGTATTCATCAAGCATGGTGCGAGCCATCTCAACAAGAGTCCTGTTCTTGCGCTCCACAACGCCATTTTGCTGAGGAGTGTATGGGGCAGATAACTCATGAGTAATACCAAGTTCATCAAGATAGTCATCAAGACCAGTATTCTTGAACTCGGTCCCATTGTCACTCCGGATGTGCTTGATCTTCACACCAAAATTCGTCAAAGCCCTTGAGGAAAATCATCTGAAGACTTCCTGCACTTCAGTTTTCTAAGTAATGACATGCACCCATGTGTAACGAGAATAATCATCAAGAATAACAAAGCCATATAGAGATGCTGCATTTGTTAGTGTGGCATAATGAGTAGGGCCAAAGAGGTCCATATGAAGCAATTCAAAAGGACGAGAGGTGGTCATGATAGTCTTCGAGGGGTGCTTGGCTCTGGTCATCTTTCCAGCCTCACAAGCCCCACAAAGATGATCTTTGAGGAATTTGACACCCTCAATGCCAATGACATGCTTTTTCTTGACGAGCGCGTGTAAGTTCCTCATGCCAGCATGACCCAGTCGTCGATGCCATAGCCAGCCTTCTGAAGCTTTAGCTAGTAGACATGTGGCAGGCTGTGGTCCTGCAGAGAAATCAACAATATACTCCTCTCCTAAAGCCTTCGAAGACTTTGGAATTGTCAGATTCCATGAGCACTAAGCAACGATATTTGCCAAAGACAACAACCATATCAAGACCACAAAGCATTGAGACAGACATGAGGTTGAATCCGAGGGACTCGACAAGCATGACTTTGTCCATGTGTCGATCCTTTGAGATTGCAACCCTACCTAGACCCAATACCTTGCTTTTGCCTTTGTCAGCGTAGGTGATATGCTTCAAATGTGATGGAGATAAAGGAGTGTCCATCAATAAGCTCTTGTCACCGGTCATGTGATTAGTACATCCACTATCTGGGACCCACTCAGTAGCTTTGGGTAAATCATCCTGCAGATGAATTAGTGCTTCTTACAAACACATATACTTCAGAGTGAAGAATATGACATCAAATTCATCAGACATAATTTCATCAATTAATGCAGCATATATATATAGCAGTATAAGGACGTGAGAAGTGAATGAATCATTTCTTCATGATTAGCTTGCGTCCCTTCAAGCATTTCAGGTCTCCAGAAAATTCTTCAGACAATTAAGTTCGTCTGGAGACCTGACCCTGCATAAGAGATTAGTTCTTTTTCTTCACCACCCACATCTGGAGGGGTGGCAAAGAGTTCATCATTCTACAAGCTCCATAAGAGAAAGGTGGCATTGAAGTCAATGCGCTTCATTTCACAGGAGAGGGGTTAGAATAGGCATATGAATAAGCAGAGAAATTCTTTGAGGACTTATGAACATAATGATTTGAAGAATAATGCACATAATCAGAACTCTTAGATTTTCCCTGCGAAATAGAAGTGTTAGCACAATGATGTTCATATGAGGATTTGGATCCATGTGAGGAATTTGATCCATATGAGGAATTTGGTCGAAATGAGGACTTGGATCCACTTGAAGCCTTTGGTCCATATGAAGAATTTGATCTGGGGTTCCTATTCTTCACATGCGGTGTCATGATGACATTCATCTGAAGACTTTCAAGGCACCTTTTGGAAACCCAGATATTCTTCATAGGGGGACCGTTCCTGCAGTTAGTTCCAACATATCTTGCAAATACTTCACCATTCTGATTTTTGAACAGTTTATAGTTTGAGTCAAATGACTCATCAGATGAGTATGAGGATTCACAAGTAAAGCCAGATAAAGTGGATGGATCTATGGGAGGTCCTTTCACAGCAACCCATGAGGTTTTGGGATACTGCTCAGGTTTCCAGTAGGATCCATCAGCATTGAGTTTCCTCTCAAAGGCAATACCCTCTTTCCTAGGGTTCCTGTTCAAGATCTGCTTTTTGAGCACATCACAAAGCGTCTGATGCCCTTTGAGGCTTTTGTACATGCCTGTCACATACAATTCCTTCAACCCTGCATTTTCGTCAGTGATACTAGTGGTATCCTCAGATGAAGAATTTGTGACCACAGAGATAGTTGAAGAATTTGCAGCAATAGAAGCATTTGAACTTTCAGGTGAAGAATTAGCAGTTTCACATTCAATGCATTTCAAACATGGTGGAATAAATTCTTCCTGAGCGGAACAGATCTGTTGAGCAAGTAATGAATCATTTTCCTTCCTAAGATCTTCATGGCTCACCCTTAGCTTCTCAAGATCTTGCTTTCTCTGAAGAAATTCATAAGAAAGCTTCTCATGATCGGCTAAGAGAGTTTCATGACGACCTTGAAGGTTATCAAACTTAGACTGTAGTCGCTGAAGATTATCAGTCAGAGTTTGAGTTCGATCCATTTCTTCACCCAACAGGTCATCGCTTTTGTCTAGCAAATTTTGAACCTTTTCCAAAGCCTTTTGTTGTTTAACAACAATATTAGCAAGTTTGGAATAGCTGGGTTTGAGATTTTCATCAGATTCATCCTCACTTGATTCAGAGGAGGGATATTTGAGTACCTTGGCACCTTTTGCCATGAAGCAATAGGTGGGAGCATAGTTATTGTTGCCGTTATCAGCAGTGTTGGGGAAGCCATTTTCCTCAGTGTTGAGGATGGACTTGCTGACATAAGCTGTAGCGAGGGCTAGGCTCGCCACACCAGAGTCTAACTCCTCAAATGCCTCCTCTTCCTCATGTCCCTCAGATTCAGCTTCAGAGTCCATTTCCTTGCCAATAAATGCCCGAGCCTTCTTGGAACTGCTCTTCTTGTGAGATGAAGACTTTGTAGATTTTGATGATGAGGACTTTGAAGATTTCTTTTTCTTCTTTGAGTCATCTGAACTATCATCCTTCTATTTCTTCTTCTTTGATTCCTTTGCCCACTGAGGACAATCAGTTATGTAGTGACCAGGTTTCTTGCATTTGTGGCAAGTCCTCTTCTTGTAATCACGGGATGAGGAATCTGATTTCGTGTCATCACCTCTTGAAGATTTTACAAAGCGACCACGCCTTGAGAACTTTTGGAATTTCCTCACGAGCATTGCTAGCTCCTGGCTTAGTTCTTCAAGGTCACCAAGGCTGCTATCAGAATCTTCTCCTTCAGATGAGGAAACTACCTTGGCCTTTAGTGCGTGTGATCTTCCATAGCTTGGCCCGTAGAGGTCTCTCTTCTCAGCTTGTTGGAATTCATGAGTGTTCAGCCTCTCAAGGATATCAGCAGGATCTAGTGACTTGTAGTCTCCACATTCTTGAATCATCAGTGCTAGTGTATCGAATGAGGAATCAAGAGATCACAGCAATTTCTTCACCACCTCATGGTCGGTGATGTCAGTGGCACCAAGTGCTTGAAGCTCGTTCGAAATGTCAGTTAGGCGATCAAAGGTTTGCTGAACATTTTCATTGTCGAGTCTTTTGAAGCAGTTGAAGAGATTGCGAAGAACATCAACTTGAGAGTCACATTGAGTTGAGACTCCTTCGTTGACCTTGGACAGCCTATCCCAGATAAGCTTTGCAGTCTCCAAAGCACTCACTCTGCCGTACTGTCCTTTGCTTAGATGGCCACATATGATATTCTTCGCTTGAGAGTCGAGTTGCTTGAATCTCTTCACATCAGCAGCGTTCACGGAAGGAGTGACAGAGGGAACGCCATTTTCCACAATGTACCAGAGATCATTGTCAATTGCCTCAAGATGCATGCGCATCTTATTTTTCCAGTAGGGGTAGTCCGTCCCATCAAAGGTAGGACACCCAACCGAGACCTTGATCATGCCTGCAGTCGACATAACTAAAACTCCAGGTGGTTAAACCAAAATCACACAGAACAAAGGAGTACCTTGCTCTGATACCAATTGAAAGTGCGTTATATCGACTAGAGGGGGGGGGGGGTGAATAGGCGATTTTTACAAATTCGTCACTGAGGAAAAACAGTTTAAGGAATTTCCTCAGTAACGAAATACAAGCAGCGTAATAAGTACTCAGGTGCAAGCATAACATGGCAGTAACACAATCATCATGATGATATGAAACACGCACAGAGCACATGTAGCGTGTAAACAGGATAAGCAGGTAGAAGACAAGATGACTGAAGAAATAGGATTTAGGTAATTGAGAAAGTCTTCAGTCAAAGTCTTCAAACAGTAATGATCATGAACAATAACACAAGATTGAGGAAATGAAAGGGTTGAGGAAATAGAACCAGTAGCTCGGTGAAGACAATGATTTGGTAGACCAGTTCAAACTGCTGTGACAGTTGTACGTCTGGTTGGAGTGGCTGGGTATTTAAACCCGAGGACACACAGTCCTCACCGTATTCTCCTTGAGCTAAGGTCACACAGACCTCGCCCAATCACTCGTGGTAAGTCTTCACAGGTGACTTCCAAACCTTCACAGACTTGGTCACTCGGCAATCCATTCCTCTTGGATGCTCTAGACCATGACACCTAACTGTCTGGAGGATCCACATTCCTCAAAGGTAACAAGCGTCGGTTCAACACAGGAACAATCTCTTCAGTGATGCTCAATCACTTTAGGTTGTAGGTGTTTGGGTTTGGGTTTTTCCTCACTGATGATTTTCTCTCAAAGTCCTCGGAGGATGGGATGCTCTAAATGACAAGTGTCAGTTTCTCTCGGAGCAGCCAACCAGCTAGTGGTTGTAGGGGGCGGCTATTTATAGCCGGGGAGCAGCCCGACATGATAAGACATAAATGCCCTTCAATGATATGACCGTTAGGTGGATAGGATATTTTGGGACAGTTAGCGCGTAGCACAACAACGGTCGGAAATTTGAGCTCTCAAATTCCTCAGGGCTATCATGTTCCTCACTTGTAGGCAATCCGCACTGGCGAATTCCTAACTCCTCAGTCAGAACAAATTCCTCAGAGAACAGAAGATCTTCATCTCTGTCACTGAAGAAATTGACTGAACTGTATGAGATTTCCAATGGCTTCACTCGAAAGGATTGGGTAGGTGTAGGCTTTGAGATGAGCATCAGTCGGAAATGTTTCCTTAGTTTTACCTCGACTCCCTTTAACAGTACGGTGTTTCCTATGACTCAAGAAAGAAAAATGAAACTACGAAAACAAAAGTCTTCATGCTTCATGATCCTTGCATCAGTATCAAAGTCTTCAAGGTCACACCAATTTCCTCA
Organism: Thinopyrum elongatum; assembly: GCA_011799875.1. NCBI lineage: Eukaryota > Viridiplantae > Streptophyta > Magnoliopsida > Poales > Poaceae > Thinopyrum > Thinopyrum elongatum. The sequence goes on from CM022297.1 coordinate 475,612,528, forward strand.
TTTTCAAAGTCTTCAAGAAAACCAAAGTCTTCAACTGAAGACATTCATTTTTAGGGGTCGACTTTCATCATAAATAACAAACTCCTCATAGACTTATAGTCCTGTGTACACTCATAAACACATTAGTCCCTTAACCTATAAGTCTTCAATACACCAAAATCACTAAGGGGCACTAGATGCACTTACAAAACTAAAAAGGAATAGGGAAGAAAACTTTGACTCTTCAGGCCCTTCGCAGAGGGAAGCAGAGGTTGTCACGCGCTTATTTGTTTGTATGCCAAATCCCTTAATGCAAAAGAATGTCACGTTACATTGCCCCTTATGATGGCAACCTTTATTATGCAGTTTGTCGCTTTTATTATTTTGCCATCACAAGTTCATGCAATGCTCAATTTTCTCTTACACTAAATGACCCAACACATTTAGAAGCAATTTTGATTGCCTTTTTGCACTGATGACAACTTACTTGAATGTTCTTACTTAATCCCAAGGTAGGTATGGTGGACTCTCAAAGTAAGATTTGGGTTAAGGGTTTTGGATGCACAAGTAGTATCTCTACTTAGTGCGGAATTTTTGGCTAGAAAAGATATTGAGCAAGCACCACATGTTAAAGGATCTATGACAATGTAACTTCTATGTGAATAAGAACAAACATAAATCATTACGGTGTCTTCCTTGTCCAACGTCAACTATTTTGACACAAAATATTTAATGGGGGCTCACAATCGTAAAAGATGTCCAAGATAGTGTATTTGCATGTGAATCTTCTCTTCCCTTATTAATTCTTTCATGAGTTGAATTATTGACCAATGCTATGTTTGTCAATCTCCAACAAATTTTACTACTTATACTTTTCCTTATGTGATGTCATTGCTTGCCATAAGATTAGCATATGATCTTTTTCATTTATTTTCCTTTCTTTTTATTGCAACATTAAAGTAAAGAAACAAAAGTCAAACTACTCTTTATTATATATCTCGAACACGATTACATCGATAGATAGATCACTAAGCAAACACTCGAATAGAAAGGATCGAACTAAACTTTTATTCAACTAAATCATAGGAAAACTAAGGATCGAACTAAAATAGATAAAGGCAAAGATAGTGGTGGTGATACGATACCGGGACACCTCCCCCAAGCTTGGCTCAAGCCAAGGGGAGTATCCATACCATGAACTCAAGTCTCCTTTGGTGGTGAAGAACGTGGTGGTGGTGACGAGGTAGTTGCAATCTTATATTTCTTCCTCAGCTTATGCTTGAGGATGGAATTTTCCTCATTTAAGTCACCGATCTCCTGTTCAAGCTCTAATATCTTTTTGCATAATTCTTGCTTGTTTTCCTGCAAGAGACGAAAGGGGATAAACTGAATCTTAGGTTTCTTTGCTTTGTTGGGGAGGCTTGACTTCTTGAATTCCACGTGCATATCCCCAGGTTGAGGCAATGGAACTTCATCTTCGTCTGAGCTTGTTTCCTCCTCCCCTTTAGGATCATAGTCTTCTTCCTCCTCCGAAGTCCAACTATAATGCTCCACATCCCCATAAACCTTGGGGTTTGCGATATAATCAGCAACATAGCTATCACCCTTTGAATCTTGGGATGACATATTTTTCAGATCTGTCAGGAAACAACAAGAAAGAAGAACAGAAGATTTCTCCGTGATACGGTGGTCAAAAGGTTCGGGGGGTATATAAAGATTTTTTATCTTGGGAAACAAGCAAATGAGAGAAAAACGAAGTTTGAAAGGTACCCGAGGTGGGCACAACCCACCTGGGCGCGCACTGGTGTCTTTTGCCCACCAGGGTTGCCTTCCTGGTTGTCTGTTATTTTCCTAATTTTTGTTATATTCCAAAACTATCAGAAAATATTTTTACGGATTTTTCGGAGTCCGTTTACTTACCGTATCACGTACCTCCTCTTTTTTAGTTAATCTGGAGTGTTCCGGAAGGTTTCATTTATGTGTTCCTCCAGTGTCATGGTTTGGATAATATTGCTTTCAACATTAATAGGCATACCTGAGGTATAGTGTTTAATTCTTTGCCCATTGACCACCTTCGAGTTAGTACCTTCGGCATTATTTATTTTGATAGCTCCGGAACGATAAACTGCTTCGATGACATAAGGTCCTTCCCATTTAGAGAGAAGCTTTCCTGCAAAGAATCTAAAACGATAGTTGTACAAAAGAACACATTATCCAACTTTGAATTCCCGCTTTTGGATTATTTTATCATGCCATCTTTTAACTTTTTGTTTAAATAACTTGGCATTTTCACAAGCTTGGGTTCTCCATTCATCTAATGAGCCAATATCAAGTAACCTCTTTTCACCGGCAAGTTTGAAATCATAGTTGAGTTCTTTAATTGCCCAATATGCTTTATGATCTAACTCAAGAGGCAAATGACAAGCTTTGCCATAAACCATTTTATAGGGAGACATACCTATAGGATTTTTATATGCCGTTCTGTAGGGCTAAAGTGCATCATCCAATTTCTTAGACCAATTCTTTCGGGACCTATTAACAATTTTTTGTAGAATTAATTTTATTTCTCTATTGCTAAGGTCAACTTGACAACTAGACTGAGGATGATAGGGTGATGCAATTCTATGGTTAACATCATACTTAGCAAGCATTTTACGGAAAGCACCATGAATAAAGTGTGAACCACCATCAGTCATTAAATATCTAGGGACTCCAAACCTTGGGAAAATAACTTCTTTAAGCATTTTAATGGAAGTGTTATGATCAGCACTACTAGTTGGAATAGCTTCTACCCACTTAGTAACGTAATCAACAGCAACCAAAATATGTGTATACCCATTAGAGGAAGGAAAAGGTCCCATATAATCAAAACCCCAAACATCAAATGGTTCAACAGCAAGTGAATAATTCATAGGCATTTCTTGACACTTACCAATATTACCAATTCGTTGACATTCATCACAAGATAAAACAAACTTACGGGAGTCCTTGAACAGAGTAGGCCAATAAAAACCAGATTCCAATACCTTGTGAGCAGTTCTATCTCCCGCATGATGTCCTCCATAAGCTTCAGAGTGACATTTCCATAGGATCTGTTCCTGTTCATGCTCAGGTACACAACATCTAATAATACCATCTACTCCTTTATACAGGTGTGGGTCATCCCAAAAGTAATGTCTTAAATTATAGAAGAATTTTTTCTTTTGTTGGTATATGAAACTAGGTGGTATATATTTAGCAACAATATAATTAGCATAGTCAGCATACCAAGGAGTGTTATGAGAAACATTTATTGCAGCTAATTACTCATCAGGAAAACTATCATCAATAGGTAGTGGGTCATCAAGTATATTTTCTAACCTAGACAAGTTATCATCTACGGGATTCTCAGCCCCTTTTCTATCAGTTATATGTAAATCAAATTCTTGTAGCAAGAGAACCCACCTAATGAGTCTAGGTTTAGCATCTTTATTTTCCATGAGTGATACGTCTCCATCGTATCTACTTTTCCTGATGCTTTTCCTCTTGTTTTGGACTCTAATTTGCATGATTTGAATGAAACTAACCCGGACTGACGCTGTTTTCAGCAGAACTACTATGGTGTTGTTTTTGTGCAGAAATAAAAGTTCTCAGAATGGCACGAAACTTTTTGGAGAATTTTTATGGAATAAAAGAAAAATACTGGAGCCAAGAACCACCGGAGGGGGGCCCCTGGGTGAGCACAACCCACTAGGGCATGCCCCCTCCTGGCGCGCCCAGGTGGGTTGTCCCCACCTGGTGGCCCCGCAGACCCCGATTCCAACGCTATAAAATCCTATTTTCGAAGAAAAAAATCAAGGAGAAAGAATTAACGTGTTTCATGAGACGGAGCCACCGCCACCTCCTGTTCTTCATCGGGAGGCTAGATCTAGAGTCCGTTTGGGGCTCCGAAGAGGGGGATCTTCGATCTTCATCATCACTAACCCTTCTCCATCGCTAATTCCATGATGCTCCCCATCGAGAGTGAGTAATTCCTTTGTAGGCTCACTGGTCGTTGAGGAGTTGGATGAGATTCATCATGTAATCGAGTTAGTTTTGTTAGGGCTTGATACCTAGTATCCACTATGTTCTGAGATTGATGTTGATATGACTTTGCCATGCTTAATGCTTGTCACTTTGGGCCCGGGTGCCATGATTTCAGATCTGAACCGTTTATGTTATCACCATTATATCTATGTTCTAGATCCAATCTTGCAAGTTATATTCACCTATTACGTGTTATGATCCGTAAACCCCGGAGTGACAGTAGTCGGGATACTTTACGGTGATGACCGTAGTTTGAGGAGTTCATGTATTCACTATATGTTAATGCTTTGTTCTGGTTCTCTATTAAAAGGAGGCCTTAATATCCCTTAGTTTCCAATAGGACCCCGCTGCGACGGGAGGGTAGGACAAAAGATGTCATGCAAGTTCTTTCCATAAGCATGTATGACTATTTACGGAATGCATGCCTACATTTTATTTATGAACTGGAGCTAGTGCCGTATCACCCTAGGTTATGACTGTTATATGATGAATATCATCCAACAAATTCACCGATCCAATGGCTACAAATTTCTCTTATATTATTCTTGCTAAGTTACTCCTACTGCTGTTACCGTTATACTTGCTTCAAAATCATTGCTATCACTGTTACCGTTACTATTGCTATCACTACTACTATCAAAACTATCATATTACTTTGCTACTGATCATATTGCTGCAGATAATTAATCTCCAGGTGTGGTTGAATTGACAACTTAGCTGCTAATACTTGCAAATATTCTTTGGCTTCCCTTGTGTCGAATCAATAAATTTGGGTTGAATACTCTACCCTCGAAAACTGTTGCGATCCCCTATACTTGTGGGTTATCAAGACCTTTTTCTGTCGCCGTTGCCGGGGAGCATAGCTATATTTGTTGAGTCACTTGGGATTATTATCAATTTATCACTATGAAGAATCTTAAGGATACCAAGACTAAGATATTTCCCTCTAAGACGAGGGGAGGTAAGGAACTGCCATCTAGCTCCGCACTTTATTCACCTTCTATTTTGAGTAGACTTGCAACACCACCACATGCTAGTAATCCTGATATGTCGCAAGTTATTGATGGTGCTACTTCTATGAATGCTACTCATGATGATGCTAGTACCTTGCTTGATCATGATGTGCCACTGGGTGATTTTCTTGATGAACAACTTGCTAAAGCTAAAGTTTTTGAGAATGCTGAAATTGATGAAATTGATGAAACTGATGAAGTACCTGAAACTGAAAATCTTGAAACACCTATTAGACCTAGTTCTCCTAGATATGAATTGCCTAAGGTACCTGAAGTTATGTTATGGATGAGGAGACATCTAGAGATTTTCTTGCTTGCAATGATAGAGATGATCTTAAGAAATTATTATGCAAACGGAAAGAGAAATCTTTGAATGCTAGAATGAAATGTGATCCTAAGTTTGCTACTTCACCTATCTTTGTTGATGATAAGGATTATGAATTCTCTGTCGACCCAGAGTTAATTACTTTGGTTGAATCTGATCCTTTCCATGGTTATGAAACTGAAACTGTTGTGGCACATCTCACTAAATTAAATGATATAGCCACCCTATTTGCTCATGATGAGAAAATTCGCTATTACTATATTCTCAAATTATTTCCATTCTCATTAAAGGGTAATGCTAAGACTTGGTATAATACTCTTGCTCCTGGTTGTGTGCGTAGTCCCCAGGATATGATTTATTACTTCTTTGAAAAATATTTTCCTGCTCATAAGAAACAAGCTGCCTTACAGGAAATATTTAACTTTGTGCAAATTGAAGAAGAGAGTCTCCCACAAGCTTGGGGGAGGCTTCTCCAATTGCTAAATGATTTTCTTGATCATCCTCTTAAGAAAAATGAAATACTTGATATCTTCTATAATGGACTAACCGATGCTTCTAGGGACTTCCTAGATAGTTGTGCTGGTTGTGTTTTTAGGGAATGAACTGTTGAACAATCTGAGGAACTACTGAATAATATACTGAAAAATTATGATGATTGGACTCTTCCTGAACCACCGCCTAAACCTACTCCGAAGAAGAGGGGCATCTTATATCTCAGTCCCGAAGATATGCAAGAGGCAAAGAAATCTATGAAGGAAAAAGGTATTAAAGCTGAGGATGTAAAAAATTTACCTCCTATTGAAGAAATAGATGGGCTTGATACAACATCACCCAAGGTGGTAGAGGTAAATTCCCTAATGAAATTTAATGAAAAGGACAATCCTTATAATATGCATCCTAGTCAATGCCTTTATGAGTTTGATAATTATATTAGAAAACAAGATAACTTCAATGCCAATGTTATGAAACAATTGAAATATAATTCTGATATGATTGCTCGCTTGAGTGACTTGTTATTTAGAATTTCAAATGATGTTAGAGGTGTAGGAAAGCATGCCTCTATGGTTCAAACTCAACTAGAACAAGTTGCTAAATCTCAAAGAGAGTTGCTAGATGAAATGAATAATAATATAAATGACTTTGCTGTTAGAGTAGCAACTAGAGGAGGTAAAATGACTCGGGAACCACTTTATCCTGTAGGACACCCTAAAAGAATTGAACAAGACTCTCAAAGAATTAACACTGATGCACCTGGTCCTTCTAAGAAGAAGAAGAAAAAGAAAAATGATAGGACTTTGCATGCCTCTAGTGAACCTGAAATAGAAAAACCTCCTGATAATGATAAAGATAATGATGTTTCTATCTCTGATGCTGAAACTCAATCTGGTAATGAACATTCACTTAGTGATAATGAAAAAGATAATGATGATGTTCATGAAGATACTCAACCAGACAATGATAAACAACTAGATAATGATATTGAGATAGAACCAGCTGTTGATCTTGATAACCCACAACCCAAGAATAAAAGATATGATAAAAGGGACTTTGTTACTAGGAAACATGGTAAAGAAAGAGAACCATGGGTTCAAAAACCCATGCCCTTTCCACCTAAATCAACTAAGAAGAAAGATGATGAAGAATTTGAACACTTTGCTGAAATGATTAGGCCAGTCTTTTTGTGTACTCGCTTGACTAATATCTTAAAGATGGCCCCTTATGCAAAGTACATGAAAGACATCATCACTAGTAAGGGAAAAATACCAGAAGCTGAAATCTCCACCATGCTTGCTAATTATTCTTTTAAGGATGGAGTACCCAAAAAACTTGGAGATCCTGGAATACCAACTATACCTTGCTCTATCAAAAGAAACTATGTGAAAACTTCTTTATGTGATTTAGGAGCTGGTGTTAGTGTTATGCCTTTCTCTTTATATAAAAGACTTGATTTGAATAAAATCACACCTATTGAAATATCTTTGCAAATGGCTGACAAATCAACTGCCATACCTATCGGTATTTGTGAGGATGTGCCCGTTGTTGTTGCAAATGTTACTATCTTAACTAACTTTGTTATACTTGAGATGCCCGAGGACGACAACATGTCGATTATCCTTGGTAGACCCTTCTTGAATACTACAGGGGCTGTTATTGATTGCAATAAAAGCAAGGTCACTTTTCATATCAATGCTAATGAGCATACGGTGCACTTTCCAAAGAAACAATTCCAAGTGAATGGTATTAATGTTATTGAAAAATCTCCGACACTCACTATTGGAAGTTTTCAACTACCTCTACCTATTGCCAAAAAGAAATATGAAATGCTTATTGTGGGGGACATGCATATCCCTGTTGAGGTAACATAGTGTCGTACGAAAGTTCTTCGGTTTCATGCTAATTGAAAGTGGTTGTTAATAAGACTTGATCAACCTTATTAATGGATCATTTTTGAGAGGTATGAAGTCGATGAATTGAGTAGGCACCACTTTCTGTCCTTACTTTTATTTTCTGTTTTTCTTAGTTAAATAAAATAAAATGCCATGTTTTATCTATTTTCTGAATTTCCCGTGCAGTAAAAAATGACCCAAAAATAAAAGTTCTCAGAATGCCCTGAAAATTTAATACGATTTTTTTCTGAATATTTCTGAATTTTTTATGCAAATAACACCAGAGGTGGGTGCACCAGGTGGGCACAACCCACCTGGGCGCGCCAGCAACCCCAGGCGCGCCCTGGCGGGTTGTGGTCCCCACGTGGGCCCCCTCACTTATCTCTTTAGCCCATGTCATCACCTACCTCCAGAAAAAAATCACCATTGCCTCTCTCTCTCATGTTCTTGCTCTCAAACCCTCGGATTTTGATCTCTTTGCTCGAAGCTCCATTTTCGGAACTGTTTTGGGGGATTTCTACTTGGTATGTGACTCCTCCATTGGTCCAATTAGTTTTTGCTTTAGTGGTTTATATTTTGAATAACTAGCTACTCTTGGTGCTGTTGTAGATGAGCTTGCATGTTGAATTCTTAGAGTTCTAAGTAGTTTGAATGCTTGATATGGCCTCTATGCATCCCTATGAGTAGTTGCTATCAATCTTGTGAAGTTTTGTTGACAAAAAATTTGTGACCCAAAATTTTTCACAAAATTGTACGCAAATATGATGAACCTCTTTGGAAGGAGTTCTTCGAGGCGGAGGTCCTCGGAGGCATCTTCTAGTAGCAGCTCAGTTCATCGGTCTTATGTTGAACCAAGTGCAAATTCTATACGGGATGCCGCCACCAAATCATGTCTATGGCCGTGCGACGGTTTCATGATCATGGCCGGTATTAAAGAAGAATTTGATCAATATATCCACAACGCCGAGCTCGGTCCCTACATCGAAGATAAGTGCAACCAACAACTCAGCCTCACTGAATCATTTACCAAAGAATTTAAATTCCATCCTCGTGAGTCTAGAGTGTCATTTAAACTGTATGACAATCCATTTACTTTACCTCTAGAGACATTTTCTAACTACTACAAAATTCCATTGTGCGGTTCACTGGATGAACCACCAAGATCTGAGTATGAGATATTCTTGACTAGCCTTTGCTATGGTGAGACTAGAGGAGTGACGCAAGGTAGAATAAAGAGCATTCATTTCCCCTCAATTCAATACTTTGCACTATTTAATGGAAAATGCATCGTAGGCAAACAAGATTGTAGTACAGTTTGTGCTCCTAACTTGAGCCTCATAAGTACTGCTCTCACCAGTGTCAAATGTTATAACCTTGGAGCGATTGTTGCACGCAGGTTGCAACACAACGCTGGTAGTGGATATTTTTATGGTGGGATTTATGCAACACGTTTAGCAAGGGAGCTGGGTGTTTCACCTTGGCCTTATGACCCTATCCTACCCACGTAGTACTTAGACTTTGACGCCATGAAACGCAATAAGTTCCTTAGTGGTGAAACCCATAATTATACATATAACCTACTGTTTAATAAAAAGTCCGTTGTGGACACCTTTTTGCCTGCGCCTGCTCTCTTTGATGTTCACAGCAAGGGAAGGTATTTTGTTCTTGAAAGCGAGGCTCGCGCGCACAACACAGAGGTTGCAGCTACTCGGCGGGCTGAGGAGGCTGCACCTAGAGCCTCCGTGAGTTACCACTCCGACAACTACGCAGGCTACTGACGGTGATTACCAAGTTAGGCCAAAAGCCTAAGCTTGGGGGAGTACGTATTTCCACCGACATTATATCCATGATCACACATTTCATTCCAGTTGTCGGTGCCCACACTTTTTCATTGTACTATCCATGCTAGATTTATTTTCTCGCCTTCTTCTTGTGTGTTTGAAAAACTTTGAGAAAATACACAAATATTTCCTGCTTCTTTTCGGCTTTTCTTTCTAGTTTAATTAGGTGTAGTATTAAAAGAAAACCCAAAAAGATTTCTCGATTCTTCTTCTTGCTTGTTGGGAGCTTTCCCGTGTAAATAGTTTTTCTCGTTTTTGTTTTTCCTATTTTAATTTGCTTTCTTCTAGAAAAAACTAAATACTCCAAAAATATTTCAGTGTGTTTCTCTGAATTTCTTTTCTGTTTATTGAGTCATACCAAGGAGAAGACCACGATGAAATTGTTGAGTGGCTCTCATATGCATTATTGTTGATCTAACAAAGAGCCCAAATTACCTTGTCTTCTCCTTTGAATAAAATTGTTTGCAGATTCCAGCTTAGTCCACGACGCTCTTGCACTATTATTATTTTCCTATCGTTCGGTCGTGCAAGTGAAAGGCAATAATGACGATATTTGATGAACTGGCGGTGGCAGAGAGATACGGGTATGAACTCAACTTGTTCTGTTTTTGTAAATATGTTTAACCTAGTATCCATGATTCAGCCTATTATGATCGAACATGTTTGCAATGACAATTAGAGATTATAGTTTCTCATGCCATGCTTAAGTAGCTAGGAGTGGATAATGATTTATCTTGGATGTCAACATTGCGTTAAAATGATTGTGATGTAGTATGATGATATGGTATCCTCCTCTGAATGTTCGAGTGGCTTGACTTGGCACATGTGCATGCATGTAGTTGAATCAAAACCAACATATCCTCTATGATATTTATGTTCATGGTGTTCATATCCTACTTATGCTAGTATCCAATGTTACTTATGCATAATGCATGTTCATGACCGTTTTTGCTCTCTAGCTGGCCGCTTCTCAACCTATTTGGTAGCCTTCGCCTGTACTAAGCGGGAATACTGCTTGTGCATCAAAATCCTGAAACCCAAGTTATTCCAGATGAGTCCACCATACCTACCTATATGCGGTATTACCCTGCCGTTCTAAGTACATTTGCATGTGCCACCTCTAAAAACTTCAAATAAATATCCTTTTTGTGTGCTTGGATTGTTCATAGAGTGACAGGAGGTAGTCAGTATCTTCCATGCTAAGCGGATTATTCTCATGATGAGTGTTTATTCACTCGTCCTGGCACGAGAGGGGTGGTAATAGGGATTCCCAGTCCCTAGTTCAAAATTGCAAATAATTAAACAAAACTCCCCTAGGATTGTTATTGGTATGGACGGTACCCGTGGATTCGGATCAGCCGTGGAGTGTGCTTGTTGGTGGAGGGGGAGTAAACCTTTACTTTTTATCGCTTGGGAACCGCCACTAGTGTGTTTAGCATGGAAGATACCGATAACTAATGGTCACGAAGTAAACAAGAAGGGTGTATTTCTCAAAATTTCATTTACCTCTGTTTTAAAAATTTGAGCTCTAGCACCGCTGCAAATCACTGCTTCCCTCTGCGAAGGGACTATCTATTTACTTTTATGTTGTGTCATCACCTTCTCAAATAAGCGCTAGATCCTGAGAGCACTATTGTCATCCTCATGCATTGTGTGTAGCTAATGTTGGGTGCATCATGACTAGATCTTTTCGACCATGAATTACAATGTTTAGTCGCTGCTTGAACTTTGGAGGTGCTCTACATTTATGTTTTGCGGTCCCAAAAAGGGCTAGCGAGATACCACTATTGTCATATTATATCATGGTTGTTTTGACAAAGTGTTGTCATTTGAGATATATTATTATTTCTCGCTAGTCGATTATGCCATTGATATGAGTTAGTATGATTTTTAAGAGTTACTGTCAACATGGTTAGTCATGATCTTTGCTGAAAACCTGGGTGCTACTTAAGCTTATTTATGTAAACAAGAGCAAAAGAGTTCGTACAAGTTTTTCTTTTTCACTTTCAGTTTATCAACTGAATTGCTTGAGGACAAGCAAAGGTTTAAGCTTGGGGGAGTTGATACGTCTCCATCGTATCTACTTTTCCTAACACTTTTTCTCTTGTTTTGGACTCTAATTTGCATGATTTGAATGAAACTAACCCGGACTGATGCTGTTTTCAGCAGAACTACTATGGTGTTGTTTTTGTGCAGAAATAAAAGTTCTCAGAATGGCACAAAACTTTTTGGAGAATTTTTATGGAATAAAAGAAAAATACTGGAGCCAAGAACCACCGGAGGGGGGCCCCTGGGTGAGCACAACCCGCCAGGGTGCGCCCCACCTCCTGGTGCGCCCAGGTGGGTTGTCCCCACCTGATGGCCCCGCAAACCCTGATTCCAACGCTATAAAATTCTATTTTCGGAGAAAAAAAATCAAGGAGAAAGAATTAACGTGTTTCATGAGACGGAGCCACCGCCACCTCCTGTTCTTCATCGGGAGGCCAGATCTAGAGTCTGTTTGGGGCTCCGGAGAGGGGGATCTTCGATCTTCATCATCACTAACCCTTCTCCATCGCTAATTCCATGATGCTCCCCATCGAGAGTGAGTAATTCCTTTGTAGGCTCGCTGGTCGGTGAGGAGTTGGATGAGATTCATCATGTAATCGAGTTAGTTTTGTTAGGGCTTGATCCCTAGTATCCATTATGTTCTGAGATTGATGTTGATATGACTTTGCCATGCTTAATGATTGTCACTTTGGGCCTGGGTGCCATGATTTCAGATTTGAACCATTTATGTTATCACCATTATATGTATGTTCTAGATTCGATCTTGCAAGTTATATTCACCTCTTACGTGTTATGATCCGTAAACCCCGGAGTGATAGTAGTCGGGATACTTTACGGTGATGACCATAGTTTGAGGAGTTCATGTATTCACTATGTGTTAATGCTTTGTTCCGGTTCTCTATTAAAAGGAGGCCTTAATATCCCTTAGTTTCCAATAGGACCCCGCTGCCACAGGAGGTTAGGACAAAAGATGTCATGCAAGTTCTTTCCATAAGCACGTATGACTATTTACGGAATGCATGCCTACATTATATTTATGAATTGGAGCTAGTGCCATATCGCCCTAGGTTATGACTGTTATATGATGAATATCATCCAACGAATTCACCGATCCAATGCCTACGAATTTCTCTTATATTGTTCTTGCTAAGTTACTACTACTGTTGTTACCGTTATACTTGCTACAAAATCATTGCTATCACTATTACCGTTACTATTGCTATCGCTACTACTATCAAAACTATAATATTACTTTGCTACTGATCATATTGCTGCAGATAATTAATCTCCTGGTGTGGTTGAATTGACAACTCAGTTGCTAATACTTGCAAATATTCTTTGGCTCCCCTTGCGTCGAATCAATAAATTTGGGTTGAATACTCTACCCTCGAAAACTGTTGCGATCCCCTATACTTGTGGGTTATCAATGAGATATTTTAGAGCCGCATGATCAGTGTGAACCATAACTTTAGAATCAACAATGTAAGATCTAAATTTATCACAAGCAAACTTTAGAATGAGTAGTAGCATAGTTTCTTTGGGCACTGTCTAGAGTTTTGCTACCATAATGAATAACATTTAGGTTCTTATCAACTCTTTATCCTAGAACAGCACCAACAGCATAATCACTAGCCTCACACATAATTTCAAAAGGTAAGTTCCAATCAGGTGGTTGAACAATAGGTGCAGAAGTTAAGGCTTTCTTAAGTGCTTCAAAGGCTTCTACACAATCATCATCAAAATCAAATGGAACATCCTTTTGTAAAAGATTTGTAAGAGGCCTAGAAATTTTAGAGAAGTCTTTAATAAACCTCCTATAGAAACCAGCATGACTAAGGAAACTATGAATACCTTTAATATCCTTTGGACATGGCATTTTCTCAATTGCATCAACTTTAGCTTTATCCACTTCACTACCTCATTCAGAAATTTTATGCCCCAAGACAATACCTTCATTAACCATAAAGTGGCACTTCTCCCAATTCAAGACAAGATTAGTTTGCTCACATCTCTGCAAAACTCGATCAACGTTGCTTAAGCAATCATCAAAAGAAGATCCATATACAAAAAAATCATCCATGAAAACTTCAACAATCTTTTCACAGAAAACAGAGAATATAGCAGTCATACATCTTTGAAAGGTAGCAGGTGCATTGCATAAACCAAAAGGCATACGTCTATAAGCATAAGTTCCAAAAGGGCAAGTAAAAGTGGTTTTCTCTTGATCAGGTTGTGAAACAGGTATTTGAAAAAAACCAGAATATCCATCAAGAAAACAAAAGTGTGTGTGCTTTGATAATCTTTCTAGCATTTGATCAATAAAAGGCAAAGGGTAATGATCTTTTCTAGTTGCTTTATTTAATTTTCTAAAATCAATTACCATTCTATAGCCGATAACAATTCTTTGTGGAATGAGTTCATTTTTATCATTGGGAACAACAGTAATACCTCCCTTCTTAGGGACACAATGAACGGGACTTACCCATCTACTATCAGCTATGGGATAGATTATACCTACTTCTAGAAGCTTTAATACTTCAGTTCTTACCACTTTTTTCATCTTAGGATTCAAACATCGTTGATGATCAACAACGGGTTTAGCATCAGGTTCCATATTAATTTTGTGCTGACAGAGAGTGGGACTAATGCCCTTAAGATCATCAAGAGTATATCCAATAGCAGCTCGGTGCTTCTTCTGAATTTTCAATAATCTTTCTTCTTCATGTTCTGAAAGGTTAGCACTAATAATAACAGGATATATCTTTTTCTCATCAAGATAATCATATTTCAAAGTGTCAGTGTCGCGGTATAACACGGCCACCTATGGGACCATCGGCCCCTTATGGTTCGGCAAGGGAGAAGAGCACATTGCACAAAGAGCGGAGAGCGTAGAGTAGCACGACAGCGATGACACAAGCAGTTTTTACACACGTTCGGGCCGCCGCGAGGCGTAAAACCCTACTCCTGCTTTGGTGGATTGATGGAAGAACCGTGGTGGAGACGCAACGCTCTATCCCGGCAAGGTCGCCTTGGGACTAGAGCAGCTACACGCGTATGAGTGTACAGGGGTCCGAATCCTCTCTAAGGTAGCCACGACCCTCCTTTTATAGGTCAAGGGGTTACCACAATGGCAAAACGGTCATTATCCAACGATTAGATAGCCACAGTACTATCATACCTAACTCTGCAGACAGGACAAGGCGCATTAAATGCACCGCTTAGTGTCACATCGTAGGTGTAGCCCGACAGCCTTGCCGTGCCATTCAGCCACCTTCTCGCCTGCCTGCGTGACACGTCTCCTGGACGGGTGTCATTTAGGGGTGATCTTCCTTGGAAATGGCTGCCACGTGCCAAATAACAGCCACTTAATCACTTGGGGGCTCGACACCGCACCGATAGGTGACTTGCGTTGCTGTGAGGTGGAGCGGTGGCGCCTTGGCGGGGTAGGCCGCCCTCGGCATCCCCGGCAAGCCTGTCGGGGGAGTCTTGAGATTGTCTTTCGGGTGACCTCGACCCCGCCAGGCTCGCCTGCCCGGCAAGGGAGGTTTTTCCTTAGTGGTATCTTGCTCATTTGGTTGGTCTTGGTCTTCTTGATCCGCCCTTTGATTTCTCAAAGAGCTATCTCCTCAGCCTGGTCTCGTCTTGGATGTTGCAACCTTGCTCTTGAGCCTGTGTACAGTCCGGGCAACACACGCCTGGGTTTGTTGCAACGACAGGAGCCCCCGGGCCTAGCCCGAACACGGTGCTGAGCATCGTCGGGGTAGGCCCTGTCTAGTACACAGGAGAGGGGGTTGTGGTAGCTTGTCCTTTGAGATCTTTGCTTCTTCATTAACCTGTGCTTGTGTCAGTTTCCGGTTTTTCCGCTCGTCGCGTGATGCCAATTGCAGTGGGGCCTTCTTTGTAATGGCCCGTGAATGACTTTAACACACGGGGGAGTAACTGCCAATTCACTCATCCCACCATGCCCTTATCCTTTGCCACGTATGCCACATGCATTGAGTGGGGTAGGTAACAGAGGCGCGTGGTGTGGGAGAGAGCGTCATGGCAGGGGCCCGGTATTCTTGGGTTGGTGTAAGGGGACGGCAATCGAATCCGGCCATCGGTGTTAGTTTAGACGGGTTGGATCGGAAAGAACCACTCTGGGGTGGGGGTGAGGGATCAGCCCCCAGCCCCAATCTGCCTATAAAGAAGGGGGGTGAGAAGGAGCAGAAGTGTCCATCCACAGACCTCCCCTCTTTCATTCCTTGCTTTCTCCTTTGTTATGTTGAGGGGGAGAGACCGGGGCCAGGCCCCGGGCTCTAGCTCAGGGTTGATGATGCCGAATGCTCGTGCTGATGCTCGGGGAGTGAATCTGGTCCGGTGCCGTAGGAGATGCGGCGGTCGAAGGCGTGGGCGCCGAACCGCGCACAGTGTGGGAGGAGTTACGCTTCTCCTAAATGGTGAAGCGCCTGTCTTCCCCACACGAGTAGGCCGCCTGATGGGGAGTGCTTGTCCTGGCCGCAGATCGCCGAGGTTTGTCATCCCGACGGCGAGGCTCCTGGGGCTTCCGGTGCATGTCTGGGGTGAAGTGCTCGGGATCCTTGGTAATCCCAGCACTACTCCTTCCAGCGGAGTCGGGGTTGACATTGAAGACGGCGGCGCCTTCCTGCCTGCCAAGGCGGGGAGCAGTGCTCTTCGCGCGCCTCTGACTTTGCTGTCGTCTGCTGTTTCCCCGAGGGAGGCGACGGGCCGAGGGGCCGGCGTCCTCCTGGAGCGGTGGTGATGAGGAAAAAATGAGGGAAGACGGAGAAGGCGGGTGGCAGGCCGTCAGGTCGGAGTACGATGGCACCGACGCCTTCGTCTCGTACTGCCGGCCCGCTGCCTCGTCTTTCCGCACTTCCCCTCCCTCCCCGGCATCATCATCACATGCCTCTTCAGGATGGTTGCCGGGGAGGGGCTCGCTCTCTTGGTTCCCTCGCCTCCTCCAGCAGTCTTCCAGCTAAGCTCCGGCGGCTCTCCCCGCCGGCGCTTGTGCTGGGGCTTCTTGCTGGCCCTGGGGGTGGTGACCAGGGCACCGCCGAGCTGCTCCCTCCGTCCCTCTCCTTTGCAGCCTTGCAATTCCTGATCTTGTCAGGCTACGTCCGGCAAGCCCTAACGGGATCGGGCTGGGCTTCTGCTCAGGCACCCCTTTTGCCCTCTTGACCTCCCACTGTAGTTCCTAGGAGGAGAGGGACAAGAAAGGGATTACAGGGCACTTATCTTTTTTCAGTCTAAAATACGTAGTCATTTGCCAAACTTTAGTCTAAAATATGTAATCTGCTTTATCCATGTTTGTGTCCTGTAAGATCTGTACTTGCTTATCGCATATTAATGAAAAAGACAAGCCTTGCCGGGTACTTGTGCATGTGTCATGTCCATGCAGAGGCGAGATGCCTCTATACGTTTAAGTAAACAAGTTTTCTCTGGCAAGCTATCTTGCTGGTGCCTTTCATTTGTTGCCACATGGCTTGGCCTACCGGGCACAAAACCATGGAAAAGGACCAGCTCCTCGTCGAACTCCCTCCGTCAAAGTCCACTACAACCACCTGGACCGAAGCAATGTTCGGAACGCAGGACGGGAGCACCCATGCTTCGAAGGTGACGAGGTTTTCATATGCACAAGTTTTCACCTTACAGAACATGCATGGATAAGAAATAACTTATCTGCTTGGCCTGTCAGGGACTAATATGTAGGCTTGTCTTCATTTCTTCTCTTCGGGACCAGGTCCATGGCAAGAACTCTGCAGTTTAGTGCAGAGGAAAACAATGCTACATGTGCCCTGATCTACATGATCATGCTATGCTCATGTTATGCTTATGCATGCATGCAAGTTTTAGGGGCCCCCAACGCTTCGTTTATTCATCTGTTGCTCAGGGTCTGTGCCTGGCTTTGTACAAAGGGTTACATGCAACACCGGCAAGGCTTGTACAAAAGGGTGGCTGCCGAGCAGGGCCCGACAGCCGCGCCTTACGGGTAGAACTTATGGAGATGCTCAATGTTCCATGAGTTTTGCAACTGAATGCCATCTCCGGTCTCCAGACGGACTGCGCCGGGTCTGGTGACTCGTACTACCTGGTAAGGGCCTTCCCACTTTGGTGTCAACTTGTTTGCACCCTTGGTGGACTGAACACGCCTAAGGACAAGGTCGCCTTCCTCAAAGCTCCGGGCATGAACCCTGCGGCTGTGATAGCGACGCAGGGCTTGCTGGTAGCCTGCAACACGCTTAGCAGCCCGGAGATGGTTCTCCTCAAGTAGCACAGCGTCGTCACGCCTGTGCTGTTCTTGCGCTACTTCATCGTAGGCAAGTACTCGAGGTGATCCGTATATGAGTTATGTGGGGATCACTGCTTCTGCCCCACAGACTAGGGAGAAGGGAGTCTGGCCGGCAGCTCAATTTGGTGTCATACAGAGGGACCAAAGAACCACCGGTAGCTCGTCGATCCATCGCCTGCCACACTTCTGCAGCCTATCAAATGTTCTTGTCTTGAGTCCTCACAGAACTTTAGCGTTCGCCCTCTCAGCTTGTCCGTTGCTTCTGGGATGAGCAACAGAGGCAAATAAGACCTTGCTTCCGAGGGCATGAACATATTGCATGAAGGCGTGGCTTGTGAATTGGGTGCCATTGTCAGTGATGACTCTGGCGGGTACTCCAAAACGGCACACCAATCCTTTCAAGAACTTGATAGCTGACTGTGCGGTCACCTTCCTCACGGTCTCCACTTCCGGCCACTTTGTGAACTTGTCGATGGCGATGTACAAGAACTCAAAGCCCCCAGTAGCATGGGGGAAGGGGCCCAAGATGTCGAGCCCCCAGACCAAAAAGGGCCATGACAAAGGGATCGTCTGGAGAGCTTGAGCAGGTTGATGGATATTCTTGGAGTGGAACTGGCAGGCTTCACATCTGGTGAATAGCTCAATTGCATCTTGGAGGGTCGTGGGCCAGTAGAAACCCTGCTGGAAAGCCTTTCCGACCAGGGCCCTTGATCCAATATGGGAGCCGCACATGCCTTTGTGTATCTCCGCCAGCAGTTCCTTCCCTTCTTCCCGGCAAACGCACTTTAATTTCACACCGTTGGGCCTCCTTATGTATAGTATGTCATCGACGAACTGATACATACTGGCCCTCCGGGCTACTTTTTCAGCTTCTTCTTGCTCTTCGGGAAGTTCTCCTGTTTGGAAGCAATGGACTATGTGTCGTGCCCAAGTTGGAGCCTGAGGCTCGACAACAAGGATCAAAGGCACCTCCTCGTTCGTGGGAGCGCACGCCTTAACCATGAGAATTGGATGTTCGGCGGGAGGGTGCTGCTTGCCAAGCGAAGTGGAGTTGTTCTCGCCAACCTCTCTGCCGGGGGCTTCAGGAAGCTCTGCCAGGAGAGGCTTGCCGGAGTCCAGTTTTCTCCTCTTTCTGGCCATTGTTGCCGGGGATACGGAGGGCTGAGTCAGGCGGAGAACAAAAGTCCCTGGTTCCACAGGAAGCTTTTGTGCAGCGCACTTTGACAGATGATCAGCAATGCTGTTTTCCGCATGGGGTACGTGCTCTGTTTGCAATCCGTCAAAGCACTCCTCCAGCTTTCTCACTTCCTCCACGTATGCCTCCATCAATGGACTTTGATAATCCTTGTTTACTTGCCTCACCACAAGTTGCGAGTCTCCACGAATGATCAACTTCTTGATTCCCAGTTCTGTTGCGATCCTGAGCCCGGCAAGGAGTCCTTCATATTCTGCGGTGTTGTTGGTAGCCTTCTCCCAGGGGAAATGCATATGAACCACGTACTTGAGGTGCTCCCCAGTGGGTGCGACGAGAAGCACGCCAGCTCCCGCACCTTGTAGGGAGAAGGCACCATCAAAGTACATGATCCAATCTTGGGGCGCTTCCCTGCCGGGAATAATTGTCTCCGGCATCTCTTCATGTGGAGTTGGTGTCTATTCTGCAATAAACTCCACCAATGCTCTGCTCTGAATAGCTGATGTGCTCTCAAACTTCAAACCAAAGCTTGATAACTCCAAAGCCCACTCCACTATTCTGCCAGTGGCCTCAGGGTTCCTCAGTATGCGTAGCAAGGGGAAGCGGGTAACACCCGTGATTTCGTGGGCTTGGAAGTAGTGGC
The DNA here is from genome assembly GCA_011799875.1 of Thinopyrum elongatum. Classification (NCBI taxonomy): domain Eukaryota; kingdom Viridiplantae; phylum Streptophyta; class Magnoliopsida; order Poales; family Poaceae; genus Thinopyrum; species Thinopyrum elongatum. Next base: position 475,632,314 of record CM022297.1, read on the forward strand.
GTAGTTTCCTTGAGGCCATGATGAGGCCAAAGATCAACTTTTGCACGCCAGAATACCTTGATCTAGCCCCCTGCAGTAGGGAACTGACAAAGTACACTGGCCGTTGCACCACCTTCTTCCTTGCCGCGATTCTGGAATTGTCTCCGCTGCCCTGCTCTTCTTTGTTCTGATCTGTTCCTGAACTTGCCGGGACGAGTTCACTTTTCTCTCCGAAGGGGATGGTTGCCACGGCGGCTCCTTCATCTACTTCCCGTCGGGCCACTAGTGCTGCACTAACCACTTGATTGGTTGCCGCTAGGTATAGCAGCAACGGCTCTTGTGGTTTAGGAGCGACTAGGGTGGGAACAGAGGAAAGGCAGGTCTTCAAATCTTGCAGTGCAACGTCCGCCTCCGGGCTTCACTCCACGGGTCCTGGCTTCTTCTAGATTTTGAAAAATGGCAAAGCGCGCTCGGCAGACTTGGAAATGAACCTGCTCAGTGCAGCAACACATCCAGTCAACCGCCTCACATCTTTAACTGTCTTTTGTGCTTGAATCTGCTCGATCGCCTTGATCTTGTTGGGGTTGGCCTCTATCCCCCGGTGGGACACGAAGAAGCCAAGTAGCTTGCCGGAAGGAATGCCAAACACACACTTCTCCGGGTTCAGCTTCAAGTTGATCTTGCAAAGATTCGCAAAGGTCTCTTCCAGGTCCTGAATGAGGGTTGATTTGTGTTTGGTTTTGACCACTATGTCATCCATGTAAGCTTCAATATTCCTATGCAGCTGTGACTCAAAACCAATTTGCACTGCTCTTGCAAAAGTGGATCCAGCGCTTTTTAACCCAAAGGGCATCCGTACAAAACAGTACGTGCCACATGGGGTTATGAACGCGGTCTTCTCTTCATCTTCCTTGGACATGAAAATCTGGTGGTACCCAGAGTAGGCATCCAAGAAGGAAAGCAGGTCGCATCCAGAGGTGCAATCCACAATCTGATCGATGCGTGGCAAGGGGAATGGGTCCTTCGGGCATGCTTTATTCAGATCTGTGAAATCTATGCAGAGCCTCCACTTTCCATTCGCCTTGTGCACCACCACTAGATTCGCCAACCAAGTTGGATGCAATACCCCTCTGACCAAACCAGCAGCTTCGAGTTTCTTGATCTCTTCGGCAATAAACTACTGCCACTCCAAAGCTTGCTTTTGGACCTTCTGTTTGACAGGCCTAGCATGTGGGCAAACAGCAAGGTGGTGCTCGGTTACCTCCCTGGGAACACCGGGGATATCAGATGGTTGCCAAGCAAACACATTGACATTCGCCCGCGGGAAGGCAACGAGCACGCCTTCCTATTTGTCATCGAGGGTGGAGCTGATAATAAATGTAGGGATAATTGTATTTATACCCTTAGTTGTGTCCCCCTCAACCGAATTGCCCCTAGTTTTTGAAAACACGTGGTCTTGCCCAACCCACTTTGTCGTCTTGTGCATTTTCCCTTTGACCGTTTGACCGTCACTTTGAAAACTTCATAACTAATTCATACTAAATCAGAAAAATGCAATTAAGATACCAAAATGTTTGGAAAAATATCACCTGCGTGTCAATGTCACTTGCATTCATGACAAAAGTGTTGGTAAGTGCCCATCCGAGTTTTAGCTCTTATCATACCACCATGAACAGGAAAATCTAATTTTTTTTGAAAAATTCAAGAAAATTTGGTGGCAAAGAATTGCAAATGTTTTAAGTGCTTGCCAAGTTTCATGAGGGAATGACATTCATGGAAGTCGTGGCAAAAAAAAAACAATGAACACTCGAAAATAGATTGTTTTTTTTGCCACGACTTCCACGAATGTCATTCCCTCATGAAACTTGGCAAGCACTTAAAACATTTGCAATTCTTTGCCACGAAATTTTTCTTGAATTTTTTGATTTTTTTTAGATTTTCCTTTTCATGGTGGTATGATAAGAGCTAAAACTCGGATGGGCACTTACCAACACTTTTGTCATGAATGCAAGTGACATTGACATACAGGTGATGTTTTTCCAAACATTTTGGTATCTTATTTGCATTTTTCTAATTTAGTATGAATTAGTTATGAAGTTTTCAAAGTGACGGTCAAACGGTCAAAGGGAAAAAGCACAAGACGACAAAGTGTTTTGGGCAAGACCACGTGTTTTCAAAAACTAGGGGCAATTCGGTTGAGGGGGACACAACTAGGGGCAATTCATCACTCTCGTCATCGCATTCCTTCTTCTCACGGCCTCTGGCAGGTTTCCCTTAATACCGAGGGGCCTTGCCGGGGCGACCTCCTCTGCCGCCTCGGCCCTTCCCGCCAACGCCATCTTGATCTCTCTCTTTGTCATGCTTCTCGTACTTAGCCTTCTGCTTCTTGACGAGTTGCTCAACCTAATGACACTCTTGAAGATCATGGCCTTTGGTCCGATGGATCTTGTAGTACGGCCCGTCGTCCTTCCCAGCCTTCTCGGCAGCCGCGGCTTCCCGGCAAACAGTGCACGTGGCAACTTCCTTGCCGGGAGCCTCGGTCTTGGCCTTCTTGCCGGTACTAGGAGTACTCGATCCTTCAACAGCTAGCACTGCCTTATCCCTGCGCTTCTTGTTGTGTTTCTTGTTCTTCTTCTTCTGATTGGGGGCGTCGTCGTCGTCCTCTGAGTCAACGTCGATGCCATCTTCTTCACCGGGGAGACGCCTCCCCTCCTCTGTTCGGGCACACTTATCCGCCAAAGTGTACAACTCATTCACAGTCTTGGGCAACCGGATGTTCATCTTGGAATGTATCCTGCGATTGCGTTTGTTGGACTGGAATGCAGCTATCATAGCTGCCGGGTGGATGTCCGGAATGTTCCTGTGCACCCGGCTGAACCTCCGCATGTATTTCCGCAAACTCTCTCCTTCCTTCTGTGGGAGGAGCTGCAAGTCGCTGGGCCGCCCTGGTTCTTGATGACCGCCCATGAAGGCGCCAACAAATTCATAGCACAGGTCGACCCAGGTCGAGATGGAGTTCTCCGGCAAGTGCATCAGCCACGACCTCACGTTTGGCTTGAGTGCCAAAGGGAAGTAGTTGACAAATACCTTCTCATCTCTTCCTCCAGTGGCTTGAACAACAATGGTGTAGATGCTCAAGAACTCTGCCGGGTTCAATCTTCCATCGTACTTTTTTGGTATCTCTGGCTTGAACATACGGGCAGATGGCCAACGGACTTGCCGCAGCTCGCGAGTGAAGGTGGGGCACCCAACCTTTAAAGGCAGGTATCCGTCTCCACCGGATACGGGCTCGTCGACGTCGGGGCCATTGCGTCTATCAGACTGGCGGCGCGTTTCACGGCGTCGTTCGATGGTGATGCACGCATCCTCCCTCCGCCCGTCTTCTAGGACTCGTCGCTGGTCTCAACGTGCCCGGGGATCAGACGAAGCCATCAATACATCATCCGATTCTTGGCCGCGTGGCTCTGGCGATGGCCCCTGCATTGGCTGCCACGGAGGGGATTGCACCATGGGGGTGGCCCCTTCGGTACGGCCAGCGGCTCGGGCTGTCATCGCCGCCTGTGGAGGCCGTGGCGGGCCTCCCCGCTGTGATCCTCCCGCCTCAGCGAAACCAATCAAGCTCTGAATGGTGGCTCTCCACTCATCCATCTGATCGGTCGCCGGCGGAAATCTCAACAGGAGTTGGGCCCGAGCCATGGTTTTCGAAGCGGTGCTCGGCATAGATGACGACGTAGATTGCGACGTCGCCTGGCTTTTGACGGTGCCGGTAGTGACGGCGCCGTGCTCTCATAGTCGTGAGCCGGTCGCCGGGGTGGTGTGGCGACGAGGTGGATGCGCTCAGGGATTGGTGACCCTATTCGGCGCATCGTCTCGGCTAGCTTGTCCTGGGGGTGGCACGTGCCCTGTAGCTGCACCCGCAGCGGGGGCGGCTAGAGGGTTGCGGTTCACCCCAGAGAGAGCGCCATTGCTGCGGCTACGTTCCTCAGTGGGGCAGAGAGGTGGAGATGGAATAATCTCTCCACCCGCATCATGTGGAGCATGGCCGCTGGGATGCTGTTGACGCTGTCCTTCTCCGACGCCTCCTGCTCCCGTTTCGGCCGCAGGGGGAATGGCGACGACGCCGCCTGCGCCGGCCACGTCCCCCGCAGAGCCCACATCCCCGTGCACCTCTGTAGCCCCCACGGCATCAGTGGCCACATGTGAAGGGGCCTTCGAGGTGGACGGGTGAGCTATAGCATCGGACTTTTTCTTAGGCGCCATGGATGATGAAGCCGTTGATGAAGAAAACGATGATGAAGATGACGCGCTACTTACACCCTCGGGTTCGCGCAAGCGCTTCCCCCTACCTGGTGCACCAAAGATGTCGTGGTATAACACGGCCACCTATGGGACCATCAGCCCCTTGTGGTTTGGCAAGGGGGAAGAGCACATTGCACAAAGAGCGGAGAGCGTAGAGCAGCATGGCAGTGATGACACGAGTAGTTTTTACCCAGGTTTGGGCCACCATGAGGCGTAAAACCCTACTCCTGCTTTGGTGGATTGATGGAAGGACCGTGGTGGAGATGCAACGCTCTAGCCCGTCAAGGTTGCCTTGGGACTAGAGCAGCTACGCACGTATGAGTGTGCAGGGGTCCGAATCCTCTCTAAGGTTGCCACGACCCTCCTTTTATATGTCAAGGGGTTACCACAATGGCAAAACGGTCATTATCCAACAATTAGATAGCCACAGTACTATCATACCTAACTCTGTAGACAGGACAAGGTGCATTAAATGCACCGCTTAGTGTCACATCATAGGTGTAGCCCGGCAGCCTTGCTGCGCCATTCAGCCACCTTCTCGCCTGCCTGCATGACACGTCTCCTGGACGGGTGTCATTTAGGGGTGATCTTCCTTGGAAATGGCTGCCACGTGCCAAATAATAGCCACTTAATCACCTGGGGGCTCGACACCGCACCGATAGGTGACTTGCGTTGCTGTGAGGTGGGGCGGTGGCACCTTGGCGGGGTAGTCCGCCCTCGGCATCCCCGGCAAGCCTGCCGGGGGAGTCTTGAGACTTGTCTTTCGGGTGACCTTGACCCCGCCAGGCTCGCCTGTCCGGCAAGGGAGGTTTTTCCTAATTGGTATCTTGCTCATTTGGTTGGTCTTGGTCTTCTTGATCTGCCCTTTGATTTCTCAAAGAGCTATCTCCTTAGCCTGGTCTCATCTTGGATGTTGCAACCTTGCTCTTGAGCCTGTGTACAGTCCGGGCAACACACGCCTAGGGTTTGTTGCACCGACAGTCAGGCAATTATTTTAATTCAGGCACAGGTTCACCTTTAGGTGGAGGAGGACCTCCTAGAGTTTTAATAGGCAAATTATGTTTGAGCAGAGGTCGTTGTTCAAAGAAAATTTTATCTATCTCATTTCTTTCATGCATATGCATATCGTTTTCGTGGTCTAGCAAATATTGTTCTAGTGGATCAGTAGGAGACACGGCAATAGAAGCAAGACCAATTATTTCATCCTTACTAGGTAATTCTTTCTTATAAGGTTGTCTATTAAACATGGAAAAATTAAACTCATGAGACTCATCACCAAAGCTAACACGGACAGTTTGTTTATGACAATCTATACTAGCATTGACAGTGTTCAAGAAAAGGTCTACCGAAGATAATGGGACAAAAGTCATCTTGTGGGGAACCAACTACTAGAAAATTAGTAGGGTATTTTATTTTCCCACACAAGACTTCAACATCTCTAACAATCCCAAGTGGTGTGATGGTGTCTCTATTGGCAAGTTTAATAGTAACATCTATGTCTTCTATTTCAGCGGGTGCTATGTCATTCATAATTCTTGGTATAAGGTAAAATGAATAGCAATCACGCTAGCACCTAAGTCACATAAACCATGATAGCAGTGATCTCCTATTTTAACTGAGACAACAGGCATGCCAACAACAGGTCTATGTTTATCCTTTTCATCGGGTTTAGCAATTCTAGCAACTTCATCACAAAAGTAAATAACATGCCCATCAATATTTTCTACCAAGAGATCCTTAACCATAGCAACACTAGGTTCTACTTTGATTTGTTCAGCAGGTTTAGGTGCTCTAATATTACTTTTATTGACCACAGTCGAAACCTTAGCATGTTCCTTTATCCTAATAGGGAAGGGTGGTTTTTCAATATAAGCAGTAGGAACAACTGGGTCAACATTATAAATAATAGTTTCTTCTTTAGCTATGACCGGTTCTTTAATTTATTCTTTAATAGGTGGGTGATATTTAAACCAATTCTCTTTGGAGAGATCAACATGAGTAGCAAATGATTCACAAAAGGAGGCTACTATCTCAGAGTCAAGTCCATATTTAGTGCTAAACTTGTGAAAAGAATCGGTATTCATAAAAGATTTAACACAATCAAATTCAAGCTTAATACCTGACTCTTTACCTTCATCAAGTTTAAAATAAGGGGCTACTGCTACGGAGCAGTAGCGCGCGTCAACAAAACGCGCTACTGATATACACATAGCAGTAGTGCGTCAGTAGTAAACAGCGCTACTACTATAATTGCCACGACCTTGCCGCCAAACTAGTTATAGCAGTAGCGCCTGTTCAGTAAACGCGTGACTGCTATGGCGTTTAGCAGTAGTGCTTTGCCCTAAAGAGCGCTACTGCTAAACGCATCCTATCTTCTCCACCCGGCCCGGCCGCCCCTCACTCTCCCCTCTCCACTCCACTCACTCTTCCCCGCACCCCGTCGTCCACCGCCGCCGCATTGCCGCCAGCTGCTGCCGCCATCGCCCCCTCCCTCCCTAGATCCTTCCTACATCCCGTCCCTCCTCCATCCCGCCGTCGTCGCCCCCTCCCTCCCTAGCTCCCTCCTCCATCCCCTCCCTCCTCCATCCCTCCTTCATCCCGCCATCGTCGCCCCCCCCCGTCGTCACCGCCATCGAAGTAGCTCCTCCTACCTCCCCCTCCTTCCCTCCTCCTCCCTCCCTTCTCCCCCTCCTTCCTCCCTCCTTCCTACCCCTCCTTCCTCCCTCCTTCCTACCCCTCCTCCCTCCCTCCCTTGTCTCTGTTCTTGTAGAATGTAGGTAATTTAAATGTAGATTTTAGATTGTAGACATTGTAGAATGTAGGTTTTTTAATAGAATAATTTTTTAGACTATTTTAGGTGTTTTGAATAAAATAGAAGTAAGAAAATTTAGGGTAGAACTAGGGTACTAGAATTTTTACTAAGTGTTTAATAGAAATAGTTTATTTAGTAAGAAAATAGTTTATTTAGTAAGTGGTTAATATAACTAGTTTATTTATAGTAAGTGCTTAATAGAACTAGTTTATTTATAGTAAGTGCTTAATAGAACTAGTTTATTTAGTAAGTAGTTATATTTTGTTATGCTTCAGAACATAAGTGATTAAAGACTACTCAGATACATGTTGATAGAATATATTTTGTTTATGCAGAAATCAAGTATTTGCCCCTGCCTCATCCCCGCAGTCGTCCCCATCGACGACCCCTTAAGACCTCTAGGTGAAAATAGCCAAATCCCCATGTTGTTGATATAGATGATAATGTGTTGTAAATGTTGATGATGAAAATGCTAGTGCTAGTCGCCATGTCATTGATGTTGATGATGATGCATTCTGAATATAGAGGATGTCTTGGTGTTCTTGTTTGCAATGTACCTCCGAGTGGCCTATGTTTTGCCGGAATGTTGATTCGTTTCCGTTCCGACAAACTTCAGGCGCTCGATGTGTCCTGTCTTTAGCAAAGGTCCTGCCGAATTTTTTCATGAATTTTAGCATGACTTGTGCTACAATGTAGGACATATCAAGTGCTTGTGATTTGCCAGAACGGGAATTCAATGATATTTCGGCAAAACATAGGGCATTTTTTCTATGTCATTGCTCGATATATGGAACGGGTTGACTTTAGGTCTGTTTTGGCTCCTTGTGTGTCTTTCAGTTAGGGAGAGTGTCCACCATATATATATATGAGAGAGGAAGAATCCCGACTATTGTCATGGGGGTCGCTTCTCCTTCTTTTCCTTATGCTAGATATTTGTAATGCACTAGGGAAAGGAGGAGTAGCGACCATCACCGACGGTCAAAATATCAGAGAGGGAGTGCCCACCATATACATGAGATGAGAGTTTAGAAAGGAAGACTCGACAGACCTAAAGTCAACCCGTTGCATATTGAGTAATAGTGATCTGTGTGTTGAGTTTCCTGGTAGTTGCCATCGATCGATTTTCAATGTTTCAACTATGAACATAGGAAATGTCTGACGACAAAAGGGAATTCGTTATGTGCGAATACTGCAAAGACGAGCGCGGCCTGTGCGACAGGCCTCACCTAGTTGGTGGTAGGCGCTTCAGCATCATGCTGGATGAGACCTTCAAAGTGGATACAGTAAGTCACAACGACAAGTCTTTTTTCGTAATTAAGCATGACTTATGCTTCTTTTGCTTCAACTTATAATTTTAATTTTTTACAATTCTACTAGCGTATCCCCTACCATGCAAGATTTTATTTCTTGGATAAGATTGGTTTCAGTACTATGGATAGTATGGAGATAAAGAGAGTTCACTTGAGGACCGAGCATGGTTATACTTTTGCCGTAAAATTATACAATGCAGAGACCTACTCCTATTTTGAATGCGCAAATTGGAGAGCACTATGCAAGGTGTATGCATTTGAGCCTAATATGCTTATCACCTTTGATATTCATCCGGAAGATGAAGTTGAAGGTAATATCGACATCTGGGTCGATGTGCCGACACCTCCAGTTCTACCATTATGTGAGTTTCTCAACCATATTTATTAAGTTATTTATATTTTTTATTTAAAAATAGTTGACAACTAATTTCTATTGACAGCTTATTTCCATTCAAGCAAACATGTCTGGCTCTTGGTAGACAACACCTACTACTGTCCCGGGGCTGAACTAAACTGCGAGGAGATAAGTCATTATGTTTCATGGCTTGAGGATCTTGATACTGTCAAGACAGGTTATTTTCCTGGACTTCGAAATATTGGTACTCGATACGTGCGACCACTAGTGTGCGTATTTAACTACGGTCACATCTATTTAGGAAAGATGGTAAGATTTTTACTATTTGTCCTCAGTGCATCTTTTGCATACATTATTTTTAAGCTAAACTTCATTGCTAAGTATGTTACTACGATGTTCTTCAACAGGGACTCCCGATGAATGTTGTGCCTCGTTGGATCGAGCCTAAAGGTCGCATGATAATGATTAGCTTACGGCCATGACATCCTACATTACACATGAGTGCATTCAAGATTTCTCAAAGCGAGCAAGTCTTAATAGTCAAAGACTGGAGCAAAATTGTGAAGGATCACATCAGAGAAGTACTAGGGGGCAGCAATCAGAAGCGCAGCCCACAATTAGGAGACAGGTTCATCTGCATTCTCCAATATGATGAAGCAGGAGTGCTACACATGTTTTATGCTATTTTACCTGAGAGAGAGCAGCAGGAGTGATTAGCTAGCTAGAATGAGTTTGAAGATGATGATGTGCTACACTATGACTATGATGATTAAATAGCTAGTGTTGGTGGTAATGACTATGATGATTAAATAGTGTTGGTGATAATGACTATGATGATTATTAGCTAGTGTTGTTGGTGATGATATGATGCAAGAGTTTTTATATTAATATGATCATGATGTTGATCCAAATGAATCTAATCCATGTTTCTTCCTCACAATGATATATTAATTCATCACGGACATAATGATATAACAACCTCTTAATTGGTACTGTATCAAAATTTGTATAACGGCGTATAAATACACTAAAAATAAAAAAAATGAAAAATAGAATACTAGTAGTGCTGGATTGGAAGCACGCTATTAATAGTTAGATTAGCAGTAGCGCTGGAAATAATACACGCTGCGGCTATACGTCTTAGCAGTACCGTGTGTTACCGGCGCTACTGCTAAGAAATAGCTGTAGCGCCTTAGTAGTAGCGCGGGCCCCGCGCTACTAGTAGGCATTAAACCCGCGCTACTACTAGGCTTTTCCCTAGTAGTGTTACCAAGAGCGCTTCACTCCCCGGTAACGGCACCAGAAAAGAGCCTTGATGACCCCCAAGTATAGGGGATCAATCATAGTCCTTTCGATAAGTAAGAGTGTCGAACCCAACGAGGAGCAGAAGGAAATGGCAAGTGGTTTTGAGCAAGGTATTCTCTGCAAGCACTAAAATTGTCGGTAACTAATAGTTTGATAGCAAGATAATTTGTAACGAGCAAATAATTGTAACGGTAAATACGGTGCATCAAGGTAGCCCAATCCTTTTGTGGCAAAGGACATGCAAAAACGGTCTCTTATGATAAGCAAAGCGTTCTTGAGGGTACACGGGAATTTCATCATATCACTTTCATCACGTTGGTTTGATTTGTGTTCGCTACTTTGATAATTTGATATGTGGGTGGACCGGTGCTTAGGTGATGTTCTTACTTGAACAAACCTGCTACTTATGATTAACCCCCTCGCAAGCATCCGCAACTACGAGAAAAGTAGCAAGATAAAATCTAACCATAGCATTAAACTTTTGGATCCAAATCAGTCCCTTACGGAATAGCGCATAAACTAGGGTTTAAGCTTCTGTCACTCTAGCAACCCATCATCTAATTACTACTCCACAATGCATTCCCTTAGGCCCAAATATGGTGAAGTGCCATGTAGTCGACGTTCACATGACACCACTAAGGGAATCACAACATACATATCATCAAAATATGGAACACATATCAAATTCACATGATTACTTGCAACATGACTTCTCCCGTGACGTCAAGAACAAAAGTAACTACTCACAAATAATAATCATGCTCAAGATCAGAGGGGTATTAAATAGCATAATGGATCTGAACATATAATCTTCCACCAAATAAACCATATAGTAATCAACTACAAGATGTAATCAACACTACTAGTCACCCACAAGTACCAATCTAAGGTTCCGGTACAAAGATTGAACACAAGAGATGAATTAGGGTTTGAGAGGAGATGGTGCTGTTAAAGATGTTGATGGAGATGGCCCTCCCAAAGATGGGAGAGTTGTTGGTGATGACGATGACGCTGATTTCCCCTCCGGGAGGGAAGTTCCCCCGGCGGAATCGCTCCGCCGGAGGGCAAAAGTGCTCCTGCCCAAGTTGCACCTCGAGACGGCGGCGCTTCATTCCGAAAGTCCTCTTCTTATTTTTTTTCTAGGTTAAAATGACTTATATACCAGAAGAGGGGCACCGGAGGTAGTCCGAGGAGGGCACAACCCACCAGGGCGCGCCTGGGCTCCCTGGCGCGCCCAGGTGGGTTGTGCCCACTTGGTGGGCCCCCTCTGGCAGTTATTTGCTCCAATAATTCTTAAATAATCCATAAAAAAATCTCCGTGAAGTTTCAGCGTATTTGGAGTTGTGTAGAATAGGTAGCTCTGACGTGCTTTTTCAGGTTCAGAATTCCAGCTGCCGGTATTCTCCCTCTTTGTGTAAACCTTGCATATTATGAGAGAAAAGGCATTAGAATTACTCCCAAAAATATTATTATGCATAAAAACATTATAAATAATAGTTGGAAAACATGATGCAAAATGGACGTATTAGAAGCAAAAGTGTGTGTGCTTTGATAATCTTTCTAGCATTTGATCAATAAAAGGCAAAGGGTAGTGATCTTTTCTAGTTGCTTTATTTAATTTTCTAAAATCAATAACCATTCTAGAGCCAGTAACAATTCTTTGTGGAAAGAGTTCATTTGTATCATTAGGAACAACGGTAATACCTCCTTTCTTAGGGACACAATGAACGGGACTCACCCATCTACTATCAGCTATGGGATAGATTATACCTGCTTCCAGAAGCTTTAATATTTCAGTTCTTACCACTTCTTTCATCTTAGGATTCAAACATCGTTGACGATCAACAACGGGTTTAGCATCAGGTTCCATATTAATCTTGTGCTGATAGAGAGTGGGACTAATGCCCTTATGATCATCAAGAGTATATCCAATAGCAGCACAATGCTTCTTCAGAATTTTCAATAATCTCTCTTCTTTATGTTCTGAAAGGTTAGCACTAATAATAACAGAATATATCTTTTTCTCATCAAGATAAGCATATTTCAAAGTGTTAGGCAATTGATTCAATTCAAACACAGGATCACCTTTAGGTGGAGGAGGAACTCCTAGAGTTTCAATAGGCAAATTATGTTTGAGCAGAGGTCGTTGTTCAAAGAAAATTTTATCTATCTCATTTCTTTCATTCATATGCATATCATTTTCATGGTCTAGCAAATATTGTTCCAATGGATCAGTAGGAGGCGCGGCAATAGAAGCAAGACCAATTATTTCATCCTTACTAGGTAATTCTTTCTTGTGAGGTTGTCTATTAAACTTGGAAAAATTAAATTCATGAGACTCATCACCAAAGCTAACAATGACAGTTTGTTTATGACAATCTATAGTATTATTGATAGTGTTCAAGAAAGGTCTACCAAAGATAATGGGACAAAAGTCATTTTGTGGGGAACCAAGAACTAGAAAATCAGTAGGGTATTTTACTTTCCCACACAAGACTTCAACATCTCTAACAATCCCAAGTGGTGTGATGGTGTCTCTATTAGCAAGTTTAATAGTAACATCTATGTCTTCTATTTCAGTGGATGTTATGTCATTCATAATTTCTTGGTATAAGGTAAAATAAATAGCACTCATGCTAGCACCTAAATCACATAAACCATGATAACAATGATCTCCTATTTTAACTGAGACAACAGGCATGCCAACAACAGGTTTATGTTTATCTTTTTCATCGGGTTTGACAATTCTAGCGGCTTCATCGCAGAAGTAAATAACATGCCCATCAATATTTTCTACCAAGAGATCTTTAACCATAGCAACACTAGGTTCTACTTTAATTTGTTCAGTAGGTTTAGGTGCTCTAATATTACTTTTGTGAACCATAGTTGAAACCTTAGCATGTTCCTTAATCCTAACAGGGAAAGGTGGTTTTTCAATATAAGCAGTAGGCACAACTGGATCAACATTGTAAATAATAGTTTCTTCCGTAGCTATGTTGGGTTCTTTAATTCCTTCTTTGATAGGGGATGATATTTAAACCACTTATCCTTAGGGAGATCAACATGAGTAGGAAAAGGTTCACAGAAAGAGGCTACTATCTCAGAGTCAAGTCCATATTTAGTGCTAAACTTGTGAAAAGCATCGGTATTCATAAAAGATTTAACACAATCAAATTCAAGCTTAATACCTGACTCTTTACCTTCGTCGAGTTCCCAATATTTAGAGTTGCGTTTAATTCTTTCTAAAAGATCCCACCTGAATTCAATAGTCTTCTTCATAAAAGAACCAGTACAAGAAGTGTCGAGCATGGATCGATCATCATGAGAAACCGAGCATAATTTTTTTGAATAATAATTTCTCTTGAGAGCTCATGATTGGGGCATGAATATAACATTGACTTAATCCTCCCCCAAGCTAGAGAGATACTTTCTCCTTCTCGAGGCCAAAAATATATATATAATTCCGATCATGATGAACTAGATGCATAGGATAAAATTTCTGGTGAAATTCCAATTTGAATCGATTCCAATTCCAAGATCCAATATCATCGCTTAGCCTATACCATGCCAATGCCTTTCCCTTCAAAGATAAAGGGAAAACCTTCTTAGCTTCATCTCCGGGCAAACCTGCAAGCTTAAATAACCCACAAATTTCATCAACATATATCAAGTGCATATCAGGATGTTCAGTTCCATCTCCTTCATAAGGATTAGCTAGCAGCTGTTCTATCATACCCGAAGAAATTTCATGACCAATATTTTCAATAGGTGCAGTAGGTTGAGGGGTAGCTAATTGTGGTTCCGGTCGATGTGAAGATACCCCGAACAAACCCCTCAAAGGATGATTCTCCATAGTAACAAGTGACAATAAATTTCAGCATGTAGTAATAATTTTTCCTTACTAATTTCCGCTTACCAAGAGCGCTTCACTCCCCGGCAATGGCGCTAGAAAAGAGCCTTGATGACCCACAAGTATAGGGGATCAATTGTAGTTCTTTAGATAAGTAGGAGTGTCGAACCCAACGAGGAGTTGAAGGAAATGACAAGTGGTTCTCAGCAAGGTATTTTCTGCAAGCACTGAAATAGTCGGTAACAGATAGTTTGATAGCAAGATAATTTGTAACGAGCAAGTAACGGTAATGGTAAATAAAGTGCAGCAAGGTAGCCCAATCCTTTTGTGGCAAAGGACAGGCCAAAATGGTCTCTTATGATAAGCAAAGCGTTCTTGAGGGTACACGGGAATTTCATCATATCAGTTTCATCATGTTGGTTTGATTCGTGTTCGCTACTTTGATAATTTGATATGTGGGTGGACCGGTGCTTAGGTGCTTTTCTTACTTGAACAAACCTCCTACTTATGGTTAACCCCCTCGCAAGCATCTGCAACTACGAGAAAAGTATTAAGATAAAATCTAACCATAGCATTAAACTTTTGGATCTAAATCAGTCCCTTACGAAGTAGCGCATAAACTAGGGTTTAAGCTTCTGTCACTCTAGCAACCCATCATCTAATAACTACTCCACAATGCATTCCCTTAGGCCCAAATATGGTGAAGTGCCATGTAGTCGACGTTCACATGACACCACTAAGGGAATCACAACATACATATCATCAAAATATCGAACACATATCAAGTTCACATGATTACTTGCAACATGACTTCTCCCGTGACCTCGAGAACAAAAGTAACTACTCACAAATAATAATCATGCTCAAGATCAGAGGGGTATTAAATAGCATAATGGATCTGAACATATAATCTTCCACCAAACAACCATATAGTAATCAACTACAAGACGTAATCAACACTACTAGTCACCCACAAGTAGCAATCTAAGGTTCCGGTACAAAGATTGAACACAAGAGATGAACTAGGGTTTGAGAGGAGAAGGTGCTGTTGAAGATGTTGATGGAGATGGCCCTCCCAAAGATGGGAGAGTTGTTGGTGATGACGATGATGATGATTTCCCCCTCTGGGAGGGAAGTTCCCCCGGCGGAATCGCTCCGCTGGAGGGCAAAAGTGCTCCTGCCCAAGTTCCGCCTCGAGACGGCGGTGCTTCATCCCGAAAGTCCTCTCCTTATTTTTTCTAAGGTCAAAATGACTTATATACTAGAAGAGGGGCACTGGAGGTGGGCTGAGGTGGGCACAACCCACCAGGGCGCGCCTGGGCTCCCTGGCGCGCCCAGGTGGGTTGTGCCCGCCTGGTGGGCCCCCTCCGGTAGTTATTTGCTCCAATATTCTTCATATAATCCAAAACAATTCTCCGTAAATTTTCAGCTCATTTGGAGATGTGCAGAATAGGTAACTCTGATGTAGCTTTTCCAGGTCCAGAATTCCAGCTGCCGGTATTCTCCCTCTTTGTGTAAACCTTGCATAATATGAGAGAAAAGGCATTAGAAATACTCCAAAAAGCATGATTATGCATAAAAACATTATAAATAACCGTAGGAAAACATGATGCAAAATGGACGTATCATTGTGCTGGTTGTGTTTTCAGGGAACGAACTGTTGAACAAGCTGAGGAATTATTGAATAACATATTAAAAAATTATGATGATTGGAATCTTCCCAAACCATCACCTAAACCCACTCCGAAGAAGAGGGGTATCTTATTTCTCAGTCCTGAAGATATGCAAGAGGCAAATGTTATGAAACAATTGAAATACAACTCTGATATGATTGCTCGCTTGAGTGACTTGTTATTTAGAATCACTAATGATGTTAGAGGTGTAGGAAAACATGCCTCTATGGTTCAAACCCAGTTAGAACAAGTTGCTAAATCTCAAAGGGAAATGCTCAGTGAAATGAACAATAATATAAATGATTTTGCTGTTAGAGTAGCATATAGAGGAGGTAAAATGACTCAGGAACCACTTTATCCTGAGGGACACCCTAAAAGAATTGAACAAGACTCTCAAAGAATTAACACTGATGCACCTAGTCCTTCTAAAAAGAAGAAGAAAAAGAAAAATGATAGGACTTTGCATACCTCTAGTGAACCTGAAATAGAAAAACCTCCTAAAGATAATAGCGATGTCTCTATATCAGATGCTGAAACTCAATCTGGTAATGAACATTCATATAGTGATAATGAAAAAGATAATGATGATGTTCATGAAGACACCCAACCAGACAATGATAAACAACCAGACAATGATGTTGAGATAGAACCTGCCGTTGATCTTGATGACCCACAACATAAAAATAAAAGATATGATAAAAGAGACTTTGTTGCTAGAAAACATGGCAAAGAAAGAGAACCATGGGTTCAGAAACCCATGCCCTTTCCACCTAAACCATCTAAGAAAAAAGATGATGAAGAATTTGAACGCTTTGCTGAAATGCTTAGGCTAGTCCTTTTGCGCACCCGCTTGACTGGTATTTTAAAGATGGCCCCTTATGCAAAATACATGAAAGACATCATCACTAATAAAAGAAAGATACCTGAAGCTGAAATCTCCACCATGCTTGCTAATTACTCTTTTAAGCAAGGAGTACCTAAAAAACTTGAAGATCTGGGAATACTAACTATACCTTGCTCCATCAAAAGAAATTATGTCAAAACTGCTTTGTGTGATTTAGGAGCCGGTGTTAGTGTTATGCCTCTCTCTTTATATAAAAGACTTGACATGAATAAACTCACACCTACTGAAATATCTTTGCAAATGGCTGACAAATCAACTGCCATACCTATCGGTATTTGTGAGGATGTGCCCGTTGTTGTTGCAAATGTTACTATCTTAACAGACTTTGTTATACTTGAGATGCCCAAGGATGACAACATGTCGATTATCCTTGGTAGACCCTTTTTGAATACTGCAGGGGCTGTTATTGATTGCAATAAAAGCAAGGTCACTTTTCATATCAATGGTAATGAGCATACGGTGCACTTTCCGAAGAAATAATTCCAAGTGAATGGTATTAATGTTATTGAAAAATCTCTGACACTCACTATTGGAAGTTTTCAACTACCTCTACCTACTGCCAAAAAGAAATATGACATACTTATTGTTGGGGATATTCACATCCCCGTTGAGGTAACTTAGTGTTTTACGAAAGTTCTTCGGTTTCATGCTAATCGAAAGTGGTTGTTAATAAGACTTGATCAACCTTGTTAATGGATCATTTTTGAGAGGTATGAAGCCGATGAATTTGGTAGGCACAACCTTCTGCTCCCACCTTTTGTTTTTCTATTTTTCTTAGTTAAATAATTGAAAATGCCATGTTTATTCTGTTTTCTAAATTTCCTTGCAATAAAAAAATGACACAAAAATAAAAATTCTCAGAATGCCCTGAAACTTTAACATGATTTTTTTCTGAATATTTCTGAATTTATGGTATAACTAACATCAGAGGGGGTGCCCCTAGTGACCACAATACACCAGGGTGCGCCAGCAATGATGTGGACAAGGATATCCTGATCTTCCGAAAGGTTCTGATAACTCTCGATTTGGTGGAAACTTGACAAAACTTGATCCGGCTCCCGAACAACACGTTCTGATCCCCGCAATCGCAGCACCACGTCTCCTCTGGTTATCAACCGGTGTTGCACGGTCGACCTCGCCAAGAAGGCTAATATCTACTGGTGAATCGAAGAACACAAGCAAGAACAAGAAAGAATGCAACCAAATTGCAGATGGATGATTAATCTCACGAAGTTGGGGTCTCACAAACCTACAGACGGTGAAACTGTTCTTGACAGAATAATCTCAGCAAAACCCCACCCTAACCTGAGCGCCGGCGGCTGCAAATATAGTCTAGGGTCAGCCAAGGACCCTCTGGACACGCTTCTAATTGGGCCCAAAAAGATACACGGCCCAAAGGCCAAAAACAGTGGCGCAGCACCAAAACAGAATTCTGGACGTCCATTGTTTCGATGTTTCCCGTTGATTCAGGATGAATTTGGCCATGGGACTGGTTCCATTGGAAAGGTTATCTTCTCAGCTTTCTGTGCATATGTAGAACATCCAAAACCGAGCCCGTATGCGACCTGGACATCCATTTTAGTGCAGACTGCTCCTGAACTCTGAAACTGAAACGAAGTCAGACTTTGTTTGGGCCTCCAGCTTGACTTGGACGCCCTTGCTGGTCCTCTCCACCTCCAAGCTCCTCTCCAAGTATCTCTTGGTGCTCTCCATGGTTCCAAATCATAATATGATCATTAGGTAGCAATCTATTCTCAGAAACATATAAAGAAGTGCTTAGGAATGAGCTCACCTCTAAATTCAATTGTCGCGCGCGAGCTCTAGTGATTGGTCCTTGTATATCCAGTGGAATCTTGTGTGTATCCGATGGAGTGATGTCCTCATCATCCTCCCCCTCTTGAATTGGAGTCGTCCTCGACTCAAACTCATCTTCTTCTCCCAAATATGGTCTCAAATCTAAAATGTTAAAGGTGGGACTAACCCCAAACTCGGGAGGCAACTCAAGTTTATATGCGTTATCATTTACTTTGGCAAGTATTTTGAAAGGACCATCAGCTCTAGGCATCAACTTAGAATTTCTTAAATTCGGAAACCTATCCTTTCTCAAGTGCAACCAAACCAAATCACCCGGTTCTATTTTAACTTCTTGTCTACCTTTACTACCAGCAATTCTATACTTCTTATTCATTTTTTCAATATTGTGCTTTGTTTTCTCATGCATTTTCAAGATAAAATCAGCGCGTTCTTTGGCATCATTGTGAATCCTCTCACTTGTAGGTAATGGCAGGATATCAATAGGAGCACTAGGATTGAAACCATACACTACCTGAAAAGGACTTACCTTGGTGGTAGAATGCGTCGCCCGGTTGTATGCAAACTCAACACGAGGCAAACATTCTTCCCACATCTTTAAATTTTTCTTCAAAATAGCCCTCAACATGGTGCCTAAAGTGCGATTCACCACCTTAGTTTGCCCATCAGTTTGTGGGTGACAAGTTGTAGAAAACAACAATTTTGTACCCAACTTGTTACATAGAGTGCACCAAAAATGACTCAAGAATTTTGCATCACGATCTGAAACAATAGTAGAAGGCATACCATGCAAACGAAGAATCTCTTTGAAAAAGATGTCAGCAATATAAACAACATCATCACTCTTATGACATGGTATAAAGTGTGCCATCTTAGAAAAGCGATCCACCACAACAAAAATACTATCCCTCCCCCTCTTGGTCCTAGGCAACCCTAAAACAAAGTCCATAGAAATGTCTGCCCAAGGAATAGAAGGAACAGAAAGAGGCATATATAAACCATGTGGATTCAAGCGAGACTTAGCTTTTTGACATGTGGTGCAGCGAGCCACGAACCTCTCAACATCTCTCCTCATCTTTGGCCAAAAGAAATGTGTGGGCAGAACATCCTCCGTCTTCTTTGCACCGAAATGACCCATCAATCCTCCTCCATGTGCCTCCTGTAACAACAAAAGACGAACGAAACCAACTGGAATGCATAGACAGTCAGCTCTAAACAAAAACCCATCTTTAAGGAAAAATTTATTCCATGTACGTCCCTCTCGACATTGGAGCAAAACATCTTGAAATTCAGAATCTTGCCTATATTGTTCTTTTATTGACTCAAGTCCAAAAATTCGACAATTAAGTTGAGACAACAAAGTGTATCGTCTAGACAAAGCATCAGCAATCACATTATCCTTCCCTTTGTTGTGTTTGATGATATAAGGGAAAGATTCTATAAATTCAACCCACTTAGCATGTCTACAATTCAAATTATTTTGAGAGTGAAGATACTTAAGCGATTCATGATCAGAATGAACAACAAATTCTTTAGGCTACAAATAATGACTCCACGTTTCTAAAGAACGGACAAGTGCATACATTTCCTTATCATACGTGGAATAATTTAGAACAGGACCATGCAATTTTTTGCTAAAGTATGCAATGGGTTTACCATCTTGCATCAAAACACCACCAATGCCGACCCCACTAGCATCACATTCTAGCTCAAAAGTCTTACCGAAGTTAGGGAGTTGCAGCAATGGCGCGTGCGTAAGCTTGTCCTTCAAAGTGCTAAAGGACTCCTCTTGTGCTTTCTCCCAATGGAATGGCACACCGTTCTTGGTCAACTCATGTAGCGGTGCAGCAATGGGGCTAAAATCCTTGATGAAACGACGGTAGAAACCTGCAAGACTAAGAAAACTCCTCACCTGTGTGATAGCTTGGGGTGCCGGCCAGCTCTTTATAGTGTCAATCTTTGTCTCATCCACCTCAATTCCCTGTGGAGTAACAACATAGCCAAGAAAAGAGACTCGATCCGTGCAAAAAATGCACTTCTCGAGGTTACCAAACAAACATGCATTCCTTAAAGCATTAAAAACAACACGTAAATGGTCCATATGGTCATCCAAAGACTTGCTGTAAATCAAGATATCATCAAAGTAAACCTCCACAAACCTGCCAATAAAAGCTCTTAAAACCTCATTCATTAAGCGCATGAAAGTGCTAGGTGCATTTGTCAAACCAAAAGGCATGACCAACCACTCATACAACCCGAATTTAGTTTTGAAAGCTGTTTTCCATTCATCTCCAAGTTCCATTCTAATTTGGTGGTAGCCACTACGCAAGTTAATCTTTGTGAAAATTATAGAACCACATAGCGCATCAAGCAAGTCATCTAACCTAGGAATAGGATGACGATACCAAATAGTAATATTATTGATGGCTCTACAATCAACACACATACGCCAAGTACCATCTTTCTTAGGAACCAAAAGGATAGGAATAGCACAAGGGCTAAGGCTTTCACGTACATACCCGCGGTCCAAAAGGTCTTAGACTTGTCACTGAATTTTCTTAGTCTCCTCGGGGTTGGTTCGATAGGCAGCACGGTTTGGCAAAGTTACACCCGGAATCAAATCAATTTGATGCTCTATCCCTCTCATAGGTGGCAGCCCCGGGGGTATCTCATCTGGAAAAATGTCCTCATACTCCTGCAAAAGGTTAGTGACAGCCTAAGACAACGCACTAGCAATATCATCAAGCGAAAATAATGCTTGTTTGCATATCAAAGTATAGCAAATATCATCATTAGAAATTTCAGCAAGGTCACATTTTGTTGCAAGCATAACACCACCCTTCAATTTAATTCCCTCGGTAGTAGAAATAGGTGCAGGCTTATCCTTTTTAGTTGGAAAAACAGAATTAGCAACTTCCTGATTTTCAGACTTAGCATCACTCAAACGAGCAGCTCTCTCTCTATCAGCTTGTACAATTTCAATAGGGGTCAAAGGTACCAAAGTAATTTTCTGCCCTTTATGCACAAAAGTGTATTTATTACTTCTACCATGGTGTGTAGCATCATTGTCATGTTCCCAAGGGCGACCCAACAAAAGTGAACGAGCTTGCATAGGAATGACATCACAATCAACAGAATCAACATAAGCACCAATGGAAAAATGAACTCTGCATGTTTGTGTTACCTTAGCTTTTCCAGAGTCATTTAACCACTGAATATGGTATGGATGAGGGTGTGGTCGTGTGGTCAAGCCAAGCTTCTTGACCAAATCAGAACTCACCAAATTGTTGCAGCTTCCTCCATCAATGATAACACGTGCTCGTCGGTTCTTGATGACGAAGAAAATCTGGAACAAATTGTGGTGTTGTAGCTTCTCAGGCTGCTGAATTTGTTTGCTGAGCACGTGCTGAACAATGATGGTCATGTAGCCCAAAGTGTCAGCGCCCCCAAGGACATGACCCGCGTCATTATCGGTGGCGGCAACATCATCATCACTAGCATCATCCTCCACATTAGAGGTGCTGATGTACCCTCCTTCTTCGGTTTCCACATATGCCCGCCGACTTGGGCAATCCTTCTGCACATGGCCACGTCCTTGGCATCGGTGGCACTGAATGTTGGAAGTGCGTCCCGTTGAGGCGACGGACGAAGTACTACTGGCGGGAACCTGCATAGAATTTTTACCTGAATATGTAGGACGTGCAGTAGGTGGTTTAGGTGCTGGAGTAACACCACTGGCTGAGGCAGAAGGTTGCTAGCCCGCTATTGGGGGCACCCGGAAAGACGATGGCTTAGGCAGCCCCGAAGGAGCCGTCATGCGTGGAGTGTAGGAGGCATGGACGTTGCCCCTTTGCCACTGCTCACGTCCCTGCAATTCTTTCTCTGCAAGCATATCAAACTGGAACAACTGGTTGACAGTATGAAATTCTTTATAATCAACAATGTCCTGAATATCATGCCTCAAACCCGAATAAAAATGACAAATGGAATCCTCAAGCCCCTCCACTATACCACAATGCATCAAACCCTTTTGAAGCTCAGCATAGTAATCTTGTACAGATTTGTCTCCTTGTTCTAAACGCTGCAGTTTGTTACGCAAATCTCTATGATACGAAGGAGGAACAAAACGATCACGCATAGCTACCTTAAGTCGTTCCCATGTATCAGGTAAAGCACCCTGTCCAGCTAGCCCATTCCACCAAATAATAGCAAAGTCCTTAAACTCACTAGTAGCTAGTCGAACTCTATGTTGCTCAGGAACAATGTGGGAATTAAACTTCTGTTCTACCGTCATCTCCCAATCAAGGTAGCCCTCGGCATCATAACGACCAAAAAAATTTGGTATTGTTAACTTAATCTTAGCATAAGGATCATCAGGAGCATGATTATTATTACCTTGATGATGGTGTTGGTTAACCATACTACCCATACCTTGAGTGTTATGGCGAAGACGTTGGCGCCATCTTGCTTTTCGTGTAGCTGCTTGATCTATGTTCTCGTTAGCATCATACACCGTGTCTTCTGTCATTTGTCCACTGGTGTTGTTGCCAGACACGTCGTCGTTGTTGGTTGTTAAACAGGTTTCCAACTCGATAACCCTGTCAGTTAACGTGGATATCTGTTTGTCCAACCGTTCGAGGCTGTTGCCGAGGTTGAGTTCAATGAGAGCATCAGTAACAGCTTTCTTGATTGCCTCGTTCATCCCATCGTGAACCTTTTCTACAGTAGCTTGTAGTTGCTCCTGGCTGACACATTTCTTGAAATCCTTGGGAGTGCTATCACCGTTTTCGCCAGTACCTGCCATTGCAAACACAAAAACAGGAACACACAGTGAAGGTTATCCCTATCAACTACTATGCAGTTGCAGTGGTGCCTCTCAACACAGCAAATGGAAGCGTCTTACCAAGCTCTTACAAGGTTCTTACTAGCAAAGCAAACGATACCTGAAAAGCGTAGTCCGTGATTGCAAGGGTCAAGAACCTGTGCTGTCCAAAAGTAGTATGTGGAGCTAGGATGGCCAAATATATGAGTGGTACACAATTCAATGACAGATAGTAAGGCTGAATAAAAGTCCCAAGTTACTTGTCCTTAGTTGCTGGCCTAGTGGTGTCCTAGAACAGAAGTGATAACAAGGAAGGAGCAAAGGAGCAAGTATGAATATGATAAACGGAATGATTCACGGATAAGGAGAAATTCAGCAATTCAGTAATATAACAAGGGTATCCTCTCTCCGTGCTCCCTGTTTTGTCTTTTAGCACTAGAAGAAAACACAATTTTTTTATTTTTTCTCTCTTTTTTTCTTTTTTTGAAACTAAGAGCACAAGAATAGGAACACCACCAAGTATCAGCTCAAACTGCGTTAAGACGTGGCCTCAGGAAATTCGACAAAATCTTTAAAATTCATGCAGAAACTTTGGAGCTGAAACAGACAGTTTTCCAAGCCGAATTTTGCCAAACTGATTTCACTAACCCTGACAAAGTTGGGGAGACTAGATGTAAATTTGTCCATAGATATCTTGTAGGAAAAAAAAATTCTGATTCAGAGGATGGAAAAGTGTTCTGGAGTTGCGTGGTGATCTGGGTACGTGTATATGATGGTGGCAGGTGATCAAAAGGAGGAAACACAACTAGACTAAAACACATACTAAACCAGCAACAAAAACATGAACTAGGACACAAACTCAACACTACGGACTCTGAAATAGAATTATGCAAAAGGCTAAATGTGGTCTGGAAATCTGGGATGGCAGAACCTAACAACTAATTTTTTTGGGGCTTTTCTGTGGACTCTAGGATGACGGCGAAATCAAAAACTAACTAGGGAAGGGCGAACCTGATGGTGCACCTGAAGCTCTGATTACCACTTGATGTGAACAAGGATATCCCGATCTTCCGAAAGGTTCTGATAACTCTCGATTTGGTGGAAACTTGACACAACTAGAGCCGGCTCCCGAACAACACGTTCTGAACCCCGCAATCGCAGCACCACGTCTCCTCTGGTTATCAACCGGTGGTGCACGGTCGACCTCACCAAGAAGGCTAATCCCTTCTGATGAATCGAAGAACACAAGCAAGAATGAGAAAGAATGCAACCAAATTGGAGATGGATGATTAATCTCACGAAGTTGGGGTCTCACAAACCTACAGACGGCGAAACTGTTCTTGACAGAATAATCTCAGCAAAACCCCACCCTAACTTGAGCGCCGACGGCTGCAAATATAGTCTAGGGTCAGCCAAGGACCCTCTGGACGTACCCCTAATTGGGCCCAAAAAGATACACGGCCCAAAGGCCAAAAACAGTGGCGCAGC
This sequence comes from Thinopyrum elongatum, assembly GCA_011799875.1. Taxonomy (NCBI): domain Eukaryota; kingdom Viridiplantae; phylum Streptophyta; class Magnoliopsida; order Poales; family Poaceae; genus Thinopyrum; species Thinopyrum elongatum. The sequence continues at coordinate 475,656,923 of CM022297.1, forward strand.
ACCAAAACAGAATTCTGGACGTCCATTGTTTCGATGTTTCCTATTGATTCAGGATGAATTTGGCCATGGGACCAGTTCCATTGGAAAGGTTATCTTCTCAGCTTTCCGTGCATATGTAGAACGTCCAAAACCAAGCCTGTATGCGACCTGGACAGCCATTTTAGTGCAGACTGCTCCTGAACTCTGAAACTGAAACGAAATCAGACTTTGTTTGGACCTCCAGCTTGACTTGGACTCCCTTGCTGGTCCTCTCCACCTCCAAGCTCCTCTCCAAGTATCTCTTGGTGCTCTCCATGGTTCCTATTCATAATATAATCATTAGGTAGCAATCTATTCCCAGAAACATATAAAGAAGTGCTTAGGAATGAGCTCACCTCTAAATTCAATTGTCGCGCGCGAGCTCTAGTGACAGAATATATCCAGTGGAATCTTGTGTGTATCTGATGGAGTGATGTCCTCATCAAGCAACCCCAGGCGCGCCCTGGTGGGTTGTGGTCCCCACGTGGGTCCCCTCACTTACTTCTTTAGCCCATGTCATCTCTGACCTCCAGAAAAAAAAATCACCATAGCTCTCTCTCTCTCTCTCTCTCATGTTCTTGCCCTCAAACCCGCGGATTTCGATCTCTTTGCTCCAAGGTCTATTTCCGAAACTACTTTGGAGGATCGCTGCTTGGTATGTGACTCCTCCATTGCTCCAATTAGTTTTTGTTTTAGTGGTTTATATTTTGAATAATTACCTACTCTTGGTGGTGCTGTAGAGAGGCGTGTCGAGTGTCACCGCCGTTAGTTTGCAGTTTCCTTCTATGCACTACTTTGTTTTATTCATCGCAAAGTGTTTAACTACTAGAGAGAAGGTCGGTGCACTCAGTGCCCCCGACTTCGCCATTTTACGCCGTGCACTATACAACGATCAGACCTTTACCCTAGGGGTTAGTAATGCACGTCATCTGCACCTTAACAGAACTACGGGCAAAATTCATGGTGGTATTTATGCTACTCGCTTAGCGAGCCACTTTAATGTTCAAATACGCCAACATGATTATCCTTTGTCTCGAGTTTATCGAGATCACCAGGCGATGGAGTATCACCAGTTTATTGATGCCGCCGATTCATTTCATAACATTCGCTATAACTTAAGTGTTCAACATGGAGACCCGTGATATTATCCCCCTACCTGCACCTGCTTTGTTTGATTCTATTGCCAGGGGCGGATACAGGGTCATGCCAGAGGACATCATTGCCTACCGGAACGACCAGGTAGCGGCAGAGCAGGACGCTCAGGAGTGGGACGCTCAGGTGCTGCCGCCACAGCACTTTGACATGGGACCGGAAGGCTACTATGAATGGTGATTGCCAAGCTAGGCCAAAATCCTAAGCTTGGGGGAGTACGTATTTCCACCGACATTACATTTATGTTCACACATTTCATTCCAGTTGTCGGTGTCCACACTTTTTCATTGTATTATCCATGCTAGATTTATTTTCTTGCTTTCTTCTTGTGTGTTTGAAAAACTTTGAGAAAACCCAAAAATATTTCTTGCTTCTTTTCGGTTTTTCTTTCTAGCTTAAATTAGTTGTAGTGTTAAAAGAAAACCCAAAAAGATTTCCTTCTTCTTCTTTTGCCTGTTGGGAGCTTTCCCGTGTAAATAGTTTTTCTCATTTTTGTTTTCCCTTCTTTAATTTGCTTTCTTCAAGAAAAACTAAAAACTCCAAAAATATTTCAGTGTGTTTCTCTGAAATTCTTTTCTTTTTAGTGAGTCATACCAAGGAGAAGACCACGATGAAAATTCTGTTCTTTTTAGTGAGTCATACCAAGGAGAAGACCACGATGAAAATGTTTAGTGAAATTCTTTTCTTTTTACTGTTGAACTAACAAAGAGCCCATATTACCTTGTCTTCTCTTTTTAAATAAAATATTTGCAGATTACAACTTAGTCCACGACACTCTTGCACTATTATTATTTTCATATCATTCGGCCGTGCAAGTGAAAGGCAATAATGACGATATTTGATGAATTGACTGTGGCAGAGAGAAACGGGTATGAACTCAACTTGTTCTGTTTTTATAAATATGTTTAACATAGTATCCATGATTCAAGATATTATGATCAAACATGTTTGCAATGACATTTAGAGATTATAGTTTCTCATGCCATGCTTAAGTAGCTAGGAGTGGATAATGATTTATCTTGGATGTCAACATGCATTAAAATAATTTTGATGTAGTATGATGATATGGTATCCTCCTGTGAATGTTTCAAGTGGCTTGACTTGGCACATGTTCATGCATGTAGTTGAATCAAAACCAACATAGCCTCTATGATATTTATGTTCATGGTGCTCATATCCTACTCATGCTAGTATTCAATGTTAATTATGCATAACGCATGTTCATGACCGTTTTCGCTCTATAGCTGGCCGCTTCTCAACCTATTTGCTAGCATTCATCTGTATTAAGCGGGAATACTGCTTGTGCATCAAAATCCTAAAACCCAAAGTTATTCCAGATGAGTCCATCATATCTACCTATATGCGGTATTACCCTGCCGTTCCAAGTAAATTTGCATGTGCCACCTCTAAAATTTCAAATGAACATCTGTTTTATGTGCATGGACCGCTCATGGAGCGACAGGGGGCGGTCAGTATCTTCCATGCTAAGCAGGTTATTCTCATGATGAGTGTTTATTCACTCGTCCTTGCACGAGAGGGGCGGTAATAGGGATGCCCAGTCTCGAATTCAAAAATTGCAAATAATTAAACAAAACTCACCCAGGACTGATGTTGGTATGGACGGTACCCGTGGATTCGGCTAGCCGTGGAGTCTGTTTGTTGGTGGAGGGGGAGTAAATCATTACTTTTATCGCTTGGGAACTGTCACTAATGTGTTTAGCATGAAAGATATTGATAACTCTTGGTCGTAACGTTGACAGGAAGGGTGTACCTCCCAAAATTATATTTATCTCTGTTTTAAGATTTGAGCTCTGGCACCTCTGCAAATTCCTGGTTCCTCTGCGAAGGTACTATCTATTTAATTTTATGTTGAGTCATCACCTTCTCAAACAAGCGCCAGACCTGAGAGCACTATTGTCATCCTCATGCATTGTGTATAGTTAATGTTGAATGCATCATGACTGGATCTTTTCTACCATGAATTACAATGTTTAGTCGCTGCTTGAACTTTGGAGGTGCTCTGCATTTATGTTTTGCGGTCTCAGAAAGGGCTAGCGAGATACCACTATTGTCATATTATATCATGATTGTTTTGACAAAGTGTTGGCATTTGATATATCTTATTATTGCTCTCTAGTTGATTATGCCATTGATATGAGTTAATATAACTAGTCGTCAACCCATGCTGACGCACGGGCAAGTCATTTTGTGAATAGGTGGAGATATTAATAGTAAACTGGATATATGGATATCTACATATTTTAAATATGGAAAGTTCAGAAATTTACCTACAGAATATTAGTATTGAAATCACTAAACATTTTCTTAATGTATGGCAAAGTGTTTGTGAGTTGTTATCTCGGAGAAATACATTTGAGGGTGACAATAATGTTCTACTCTAGCAAGTTATTTTTATTTATTGTTGTTCATCGTCCATGCATGTGTGGGAGATACTTCAAGATTGGCTTCGTTGCGCCTAATTTAATCTTGTTGACGCAGGTAAGCAAAGCCTTGTTCCCCACAATAAGAAAATTACCAGGTTATTCCACATGTTCATTTCTTTAACATCTCAAGGATATCAGGTATAAGCAAAATGTTCTATAGAAAAGCAAAGCCGCCATTTAGTTTATAAAAACATACTTCTATGCACCTATAGCATCCAAATCTCCATAGTCAACACAACCTGATGATTTTAGTACATTTAAATTATATTGAATAATACATTAGGTAATTATACTTGCTAGAAACTTATGAAATTCAACCATTTTGACTGGTTATTACCATCAAGTAAAAGATCGACAAAATGTACTGACAGAAAACCAATCGTCTATCAAAAATATACATTGAAAGGGCTATTTGTGCAAACGAAATATAAATAAGTAGCATTAGCAATGCATCAACAATACAAAAACCATCTTCTAACAAAATAGTACACCACAGATCTTATGGCTAGATTAATTGAGAAAAAAATATCTCTATATTGATCTTCCCGTGCACCCAAGACTGAAATAAAATAGAATCTAAAGGAACAATTTTAATTAGATGCACATAGCTAAACATACTGCAGTTTTGTAATCCAAAAAGATAAATTTATCTAAATGACAAAAAAAAAGATAAATCTTTGCAAGTACAAAAATAGCAACTTAATAACGCACCAGATAATAATCCAAGCAAACACATAGTAGGTCTAGCCGAACATGCTAGCTTTGGCATCAGATTGATAGCTTTGGCAGGGAGTTCGTTTCTCCGCCCAGCACGTAGACATTGCCAAGTACTCCTACATGTTTAGGTCCTCAAACTAAAAATATTTTGAGGTGATTTCCTTACTTGTTAGGATAGTACGTTGGTATGATAACCGAGCTAGGGAGATGTTATATTTAAACGACATATGAGAAAATATTATAATTTGTAAGTTAGAGTCACAACCAATTTTTTTAAAGAGACACATCCTATTTATTTGAATGACTTTTAAGAAGGAGGCAATACATGCAACAACTGCAAATAGAGATTGTATCTCAGTGAAAAGGATTTGCTCCTGACTTATGAACTTGTATCTATATGTTTGCATCAGGAAAAATCCAGTGGAAGCATAGCACATCACTTGCTGCAAGAGACTGTAAAGGTAAGAGCATAAATTTGACTCTGGAATGCTACGTCTCAGTTCTCGGTGCCATATATAAATTAAGTACTATCATTGATTTCGCTTCGAAGTATGCTTTGGCAAGTCGACATGGGGGGTTGTATGTCAATAGGACCTGTGTAATCCTTTCCTTGATATCTTGTTCTCTTTTAGCACCCCCTGTGATCGCCATATTCTTGTGTATAAAGTTATTGGATAAGCTGTGAAGATTGGTCCAGTTCACCTGCATAACTGATCCAGTTCACCTGCATAACTGACGTCAAAGCGAGTAAAAGGTAAGAAAACAAAAACAACTGGAGCAATAGTCAGTATATACTAACGGGCAAGAATACTCAGAATTGTCGAGTAATGTGATTACACTTAGAGAAGTCTGGATCCTACAAATATCACAATGCAGCAGGGAGAAAAGTAAACCAATGAATCGAGTATGTGCACCATAGTTAATTGGCACCATTGTTCACATAAATAAATAAAAAATATACCTCTAGAAAAAAATACTTTATTTAATAGATGATGATAGAACTAAACCGCTGAATTAAAATCCTCCATAACCTTATAAGAGTACATAACGATGAATCAAAATCTGACTTCATCATTGTTGCCAATTAATTGCCATAAGATTATACGCAATGCGGATATGCTCTCGGACATGTTTTTTTTCTTCTTATTTCTTTCCTTGATCCTCGGATCTCCACCTTGTCATCATTTGTCCTGCTCCCTGCTTAATATCAATGAATACCAGCCATGGCTGGATCTTAAAAAAAAAATCATCTGACTGTCTAATGAAGATATTTAGAAAAGATAAAATTTTCAACGTTTTCATATATATGAAGGATCAATGCACGGCACATACCTATTAGACTTCAGGGAGAGGATGAAATAACCAAAAGGAAAAAATATGCGGGAGAATTTAGAAAACAAAACATAACGTCACCTATTTGCCCTATGCATTTGCTGCCGAGGCTCCTTTACACCAGAATCAATCCACCAGCCTGCCTGCTAGTGCAGCTGGCGTACATGTGCCGGTGTATGTTGCTGCTGACTAATTAGTAATTACAGCATCGCCCATCAACTAATTCTTTGATCGAGCCTTTCTACGTACATGTGCATGTTCTACAACCGGCAAATAATCGCAGGGCCAGCTTGTTCCTCGTGAGAGAGTAATAGGCAAGGGCAATAATATATGCTTGGAGTTAGCTACATGGCTGCACCAAACTGTGTCCATTAGTTGGGGGTTGAGACATGTACAGTTGGGAGGCTGAAGCAACTCTGCCTTGATGTATGCATGAATGGATCCTGATGAGCGAGTATTCGAGGAAACTAACAGGTAATTAGTGACCTCATGTAAAGCAACCAATGTGATACATGCTTCCACGGTAGAGATGTGACAGATGATTAGCTGTTCCTGCTAGGCCACACAACGTACGCTCTAGAGTTCCAGAGAGATGGCGATTTAGAAATCTACGGCACGAAGATCTTCTAAAAGACGAAATTTCTATTACATGGAATTTGAAATTAGATGAATATCAGAGTAGAAGACTCGAAGCGGTCCAAATCACCAAACCTTAGACGGATGAGATCGGCATTAGCCGACGGATTTGACTTGCCGTGCAGGGTCGACTTTTCCTCTTTTCCTGGAAAGGAGATGACATCGGTGTTTTACCTCTAAATATGATAGTGTTTAGGTAAGGAACCGATCTGAAGTGTAGCATGGGGTTACCGATGCCTGCCTGATTATCTTCATGCCATTGTTGGAATCGTTCGAACATGAGGACGTACATGGTGTAGCTAGCCTGGTAGTTGTTGTGCACATAGAAGGAGAGAATAACACGCGATGCTCACCAGATCAAAAGAAGTAGCCATGGAAAGGAGAAGGCTTGAGGAAGGAGAGGACCACCTCCCCGTGTGGTAACTGGATTTATTTTTCGTTCTTTGAGAGAGATTTGATTTGTATTCCTTCTATACCAAGAGGCCATGTTTTTTTCCTTTGCCTTCTACTAGTAAGTGTGCACGTGCAACGCACGTATCAAACATGAAAAATTCTAACAAAATAAAGATAGATTTCTTGAAAATTTAGAAATTTCACACAGTGCATAATACCTTATTCTTGACTCATACAAATAATTTGATTATCATTCTTCATGAATCAACATTCTTTTTGAAATAAATATCACATCTTTGCATTAATTATATAATCTCTTATCTAAATGCACACTTTGTCAATGCATAGCACCCAAATGGTTATAATCTCCTGTAAACGAATTTCAGTATGTGAGCAAACTATCCATGCAGGCTCTTTCGCCAAAAAAAAAAACTATCCATGCAGGCTTCAGCCCATTGTAGTATGTGTCACAACGTTTGAAGTTTTGCTAATCATATTGTTATAGATTAATCTAATCAGAAATTACTATCCCCTTGTTGGACAATGGATTATTTAAAAGGTCCATCATCATTCTCCATACACACATACAAGTACCATTCAGTAAAGAACCATTTATGTATCAACAATAGTAAAGAACTATTACTATGAGAAAATCAAGTGTCGTTCACGGAAGTGAGAAGATGCAAGTGTCATTCACAAAAGTGAGAAGAGGCCATTGTCAGACTTCAGTGATAATTGCCTTGAGGGACTATGAAGACTAAGGTGAAACAAGTAAAAATTGCTGGAGGTGGACGAACAGCGCTCGCTATCGGAATCGAGTCCGATCGTTATGTGTGGGCGATAGTTGACAACTAATAAATCTGCGACATCAAACCAATAGAGCCAATGCCAACGTTGTTATAATCTTCCCCCTTCACCCATGTTTAGGAAGTTCACATATTCCCCTTCTATTTAGCTTCCCTATTGGAAACATCACACCTGTATATAAAACTTCACATTTAGATATGCTATATAAGAAACAACATCAAGATTCAAAAGGTATGCTTGATTTGTAAGAAACCATCCACCTTCATTTAAAATTCAGAAAATATTGCAGTCCATATGATTACCATGGTTGAAGAAGAGCTGACTGGTTACAGATTCAAGAACTGCTACTGCTATCCGCTCTTACTTCCCTTCACATTATAAGGATGTAGTCGTTAGCATCAAAAGCTTGCATAACAAATTCTATAGGAACGTATGATGCAATGAACCATTGAAAAATATAAAAACCAACATTGGTATCGAAAATGGGCCTAGCTCTCCATCTGAAACCAACCTTAAAGATTAAAGAAAAAAATTGCAACATCAAGATCTCAGCAATTGATTAGTCTAAAGACTGAAGAACATTAGAAGTACTGAATCTCAATAATTCAATTAAAGGATTTCAAAAAGCTCACACTACGAACATGACCTTCTAGATTTTCCATGCCGTCTTAATATATTATCAGGAATAGAAACTTATGAAGGTTCACACAAAGAAAGAATATAGTGCAAGAACAAAATCTGCTACTTACATAATGTAATGCCAATCCTATTTTATATGGATATATAGTAGCAACCTACCGCATGTTCATATTTTGACAGAGGCTCCAACTTGGTCAGCGGTATTCTCATCGAAAATAACCTGCAAGTCAAACAACCGTTTATGCAAATAGCATATAGTTCCTTCCTTTCCAGAAGCTCCATAAGGCAACCAACTAAACCATACTGAATATCAAAATTAAATTAGAACACAATTTACAAAATTAAGGTAACTGGGAGAAAGACATGACAAAATTCCTGAAATTCTTCTGATAACATTTATACTCTGAATGACAACAGAAAAAAGAAAAGAAGATCTGAATAACAGTAATTAGAAGGATAGAACAACATTTGCTTTAAATAGAATTAGCTGTTGATCGACTACATCTCCAACCAATGATTCAAGTTCGACTTAGTCAAGGAGTGACCTCACTCTTATGGAATCAATCAAAAGGTATGATCGCTCTTTGTAGATGCAAATAACATCTTTAAGCATTGTACAATTCTAAAATATGCATCCATGCACCGTATATTTGCAGCATTGTGACAATATGCATTATATCGTATTCCAATTTTATAACACGACAAAATCAATGCAGAAAATGAACAGACCAGCTAATTAAACTGAATCTAAATGAATTTGTTCAGACTTTAGACAAATTTTCTTGACAATCTATTCCAAATGTGTAGAGAACGTCCTAATTCAAGTACTTTTGTTAGAACAAAAGAAATTCAGAAAAGCCTCAAGGCAGTTACACTCGCCGCCATCTTGCGCACCACCTTCTTCTTCCTGAATCAAATGCATGACAAACAGAAGCCATGCCCATCTACTTCCCACCATTGGCCGCATAAAATGGCATGTCAGATCCATCTGAATTGTGCAAATTCAAGTTAAGTGAAAAGCACAAACATGCAGGTTTATCAATTCACTAAGTTGGCACGTATTACAAGTCTCAAACCAACCTAAACAATTTACTAAGCAAGTACAGTACATCATAGCAATTTACCTTCTTGGCTGCGACGCTGCCTTGTAAGTCTCACGCCCACTCATGGCCACAGAAGAAAAAAAACCCACTGTAGTTTAAGCAAAAGAGGGCGAGGGAGAGAACCATGAAAGAGGCGGACGCCAGCGTCGAGGAGCTGCTGGGACCAGGAGGAGGAATCGCGCGGGTCGAGAGATCCGGCCTCCGGGGCGCCGCGGCGGATCAGCTCCCGACATAGGGCGACGCCGACGAAGCCCTGCCCGCCAGTCACCGCGAACCGCACGCCCTTGATCCCCTCGTTCTCGCTTAGATGCATCTCGGCTGCAGCTTCGGGTGTAGGGCTACGGGGCGGGGCGGTGGCTCACAGCGATCCCAGCGGGCTCGGCTGGCGACGCGGCGTGGCCATGGAGGAGAAGAGGGAAATAGGGGAGAGATAGCATCCATCACGCGGGGCGGCGGTGGGGAAGGCATCCATGGGGAGAGGGAGGCGGGGACGCAGTTGGGGCAGGGGATGATTTGTTTTTTTTTATCTGCAGGGGATGATTTGTTGGGGCAATCTGTTTAGCCGCGTGATGTGGGGCAGTCTGTTTGCCTGAGGTGGATCATGGGAGGGGCAGTCTTCCGGGCAGAACATTTAATCTGGATCGTTAGTTCGTGTGGCAGACCCTTGATGTAATATGGATTGTTGGATGTGAATTAGTTTGATTGATCTAACTTCTCTAGTACTTCCGTGTGCACTTTATTGTGTGGCTTTACAAGAATTTAATTTTGTTTTTTTAATAGTAGAATAGATATAGATTCCCCCGTACGTGAAAGCATGTGGGCCTTTCCATTCTATCAACATCCATGATGGCAGATTAGATGGAAATCTCTTTTGGTTTATTTTAAAAGAAGGAAAGTTAATCATATCAACTACACATTAAAGCATTGTGGGCCTTGCCAACCAATTTTTTTCCTTATATTCTCGTTCATATATTTTTCCTCTTTCTATTTTAAGCGAGTTAATCTACACCGCAATAATTCGGTCCCACCAGATTAACGGTTCCTAATTTCTAATTAACTTGGGAATTTCTAGGGAGTGTATAATTAGTATAGGTATAGATTTCTAAGAGTTATTGTCGACATGATTAGTCATGATCTTTGCTGAAAACCTGGGTGCTACTTAAGCTTATTTATGTAAACAAAAACAAAAGAGTTCGTAAAAGTTTTTCTTTTTCACTTTCAGTTTATCAACTGAATTGCTTCAGGACAAACAAAGGTTTAAGCTTGGGGGAGTTGATACGTCTCCGTCGTATCTACTTTTCCTAACGCTTTTGCTCTTGTTTTGGACTCTATTTTGCATGATTTGAATGAAACTAACCCGGATTGACGCTGTTTTCAGCAGAACTATCATGGTGTTGTTTTTGTGCAGAAATTAAAGTTCTCAGATTGGAATGAAACTTTTTGGAGATTTATTTCAGAATAAATAAAAAATACTGCAAGCAAGAACCACCGGAGGGGGTGCCCTGGCTGGGCACGATACACCAGGGTGCGCCCCCTCCCTCTGGCGCGCCCTGTTGGGTTGTGCCCACCTCGTGGCCCCGCAGACCCTAATTCCAGCACTATAAAAATCCTATTTTTGGAGAAAAAATAGGAAAGGAAGTTTCATCGCGTTTTATGATCCGAAGCTGCCGCCACCTCCTGTTCTTCATCGGGAGGCCAGATCTGGAGCCTGTTCGGGGCTCCGGAGAGGGGAATCTTCAGTCTTCACCATCACCAACCCTCCTTCATCACCAATTCCATGATGCTCCCCATCAGGAGTGAGTAATTCCTTAATAGACTCGCTGGTCGGTGAGGAGTTGGATGAGATTCATCATGTAATCAAGTTAGTTTTGTTAGGGCTTGATCCCTAGTATCCACTATGTTCTGAGATTGATGTTGTTATGACTTTGCTATGCTTAATGCTTGTCACTAGGGCCCGAGTGCCATGATTTCAGATCTGAACCGTTTACGTTTTCACCATTATATCTATGTTTTATATCCGATCTTGCAAGTCATATTCACCTATTACGTGTTATGATTCGTAAACCCCAGTGTGACAGTAATTGGGATACTTTCCTGTGATGACCGTAGTTTGAGGAGTCCATGTATTCACTATGTGTTAATGCTTTGTTTCGGTTCTCTATTAAAAGGAGACCTTAATATCCCTTAGTTTCCTTATGGACCCCGCTGCCACAGGTGGGTAGGACAAAAGATGTCATGCAAATTCTTTTGCATAAGCACGTATGACTATTTACGAAATACATGCCTACATTATATTTATGAACTGGAGCTAGTTTTGTATCGCCCTAGGTTATGATAGTTATATGATCAATATCATCCAACGAATTCACCGATCCAATGCCTAGGAATTTTCCATAAATTGTTCTTGCTAAGTTACTACTGCTGCTGTTACTGTTACACCTGCTACAAAATCATTGCTATCACTGTTACTGCTACTATCACTATTATAACTGCTATCAAAACTATCATATTACTGTGCTACTGATCACTTTGCTGCAGATACTTAATCTCCAGGTGTGGTTGAATTGACAACTCAACTGCTAATACTTGCAAATATTCTTTGGCTCCCCTTGTGTCGAATCTATAAATTTGGGTTGAATACTCTACCCCCGAAAACTGTTGCGATCCCCTATACTTGTGGGTTATCATGCACTCAACTCATGAGCAATTGGTTCATCATAATTGGATCTTTTAAAAAGATTAGCAAGTGGATGAGGATTCATAAGCTTTTTGTTTTTTGATTTTCAATAAACATACATCTATACCAAACGAACAAGCAAACAAACTAAGTAAGACATAAAGGCAAATGAAAAGGCGAACGGAAGGAAGGCAAATAGAAAAGGCAAATATTTTTGTGTTTTTCTGAAAATGTTTTAGAAGTGGGGGAGAGGAAAACGAGAGGCAAATGGCGAATAATGTAAATGCAAGAGATGAGAGTTTATGATGGGTACTGTGACGACCTAGGCTTAATCGTGCACTAACCATACACGCAAATGCACACGATCAAGCCTAAGGACTCACTTGAAGATATCACAACACAACTCTAAAACATAAATAAATTCATACAAGCTTTATATTACAAGCCAGGGCCTCGAGGGCTCGAATACATAGCTCGATGGCATACAAGTGTCAGCGGAAGCATCAGATATCTGGGTACAGATATATTACAGAAATGAAAATAAGCCTTTAGAAGGCGGGGCAAAATAAAAAATACTACGATCGAAAGGCGTAGGCCTCCTGCCTAGGATCCTCCGAATCCTACTCCTGATCGTCTGTCGGCTCCTCGTAGTAGTACTCGCCGGGAGGGTAGTAGTAGTAGGTAGTCGTCGATGGGGGCTGCTATCTCAGGAGCTCCGTCATCTGGCGGCGTCAAATGGATATGGGGAGAAAAAGAAAATAAAGCAAACGTGAGTACTCATCCGAAGTACTCAGCAAGCAAGGATCTACACTACATATGCAACATTTTCAAAGGGGGCTGTATATGTGGACTGGGCTGCAGAAATGCCAGAGTAGAGGGGAAAGCCTAGTCTTATCGAAGACTAGCATCTTCAATCATCTTCATTGGTCTTGCAGCATAAGAAGAGTGCAGATTACACAATGTAAAGTAGTAGTAGTGTATCATCAACCTCGGCCAGAGATCCTTCCTCGACTCCTTGCGAGAAAGCAATCCCAGAGCCATACTATCCATTTCATCTCAAGTTCTAGTTGTACCGATCGGGATACAACTCCGAGTGTCCGTTACCGTAGGACAGGCTATCGATAGATTGTTTCTTCCCTGCAGGGGTGCACCAAGTTACCCACCACGCTCGATTAACTCCGGCCGGACACACTTTCCTGGGTCATGCCCGGCCTCGGCCAAATGATACGCCACAACCCGACCGAATACCTAACAGAGAGGTCAGCACACCGGACTAAACCTATGCCCCCAGGGGTCTTGGGCCATCGCCCCGGGAACTCCTGCACGTTGCGAACGCGGCCGAGAGCAGACCTAGCAACCCCTTAATACAAGCGTAGTTGCGTAACCAGTCCAACTCGGCGCGCGCCGCTTAGTCGCTGACGTCCACTAAGCTCCGGCTGAAGTATACGATGCAGAACGCCCATACTATGCCCACGTGATGGTTAGTGCTATCAGGCCAGAGGCCCCTCGGATCAAATATCCAAACCGTTAGTGTGTTGATAGTGCGGAAACGAGCAGAGACTCACGAAAGATGTGACCCAGTCGCCCCGTCTCGAGGTCTTGCGGCAAGGGCGAGGAATGCCCGGCCACGCCTCGTGTTCAACCCTCGGGCACCATCCAGGTCCACCCGACTCCACATTACTCGCTAATAAGCTCGCGCGGGTACCCCTCAGGGCCGACCCATCTTTATTATCATGTTACAGTGTTCGGTCATAGTAACCAAAGTATCCGTGTGTTTGACACCAAAAGGGACCCAGAGGAATCACCCTCGATGGAATCCCACTTGATGTTTTTATCAAGGTGAACGAAGCAGGAATCACCCTCGAGGTCCACACTTGAAGCGTTGCACGACGACATCGTTATCGGGGGTGGTGTAGGAGGAATCACCCTCGCTTACCACGTCCGATTAACTAACCTACAAGGTTATCATCAGGAGTGCTGACGAGGTATCACCCTCGGCACTTGATAGTAACCCAGTAGTGCCGAGCAAGTAAGGGAAGTGTCGTGCGGTGTCGGGGCCTGGTCTTCGATCCCGTTGCATGGGTCTTCTGATCATCCAGCGGGGCAGTCGGGATAAGTGGGGTCTCTGATGGTCTCTACCCATCCTATTCAAACAGTTTAGGATAGCAGGTAATTATCAATAGCAGGATACAAGTAAACAGGCTATGCATCATATATAGGATAACAGTAGCAGTAGTAACTTCTAATGCAAGCATAAGAGAGAAGAGAGAGGGCGATATCGGAATGCTCAAAAAGGGGGTGCTTGCCTGCAAGCTCTGGGGCAAGTGGCTGGTCGTCGGGGACGTAGTCGTTCTCCGGAGCGGCATCTGCCTCAGGAGCTACGTCAACGTCGGGTCTAATCGAGAGAGAAAAGGGGGAGGAAACAGGTAAACATAATGCAATCAAATGCAACACGGGGCATGCTATGCTACAATGCAGTGCAGGGTTGCCTGAAGTATGTCTAAGTCATTTTTAGTTATTATAGGATTAACGCGGGATTTATTACCCGGTGTGTGTGCACTATGCATCTACCGGAATCGGGCTCGGAGTTATGAGTTCTCCTACATAGGAGTTCCAACATCGGAACAGACGACATGATCAGATTCGTCTCGTCGTTCTGAGCAACTTTCATGTTTGAAGTATTTCGATCTGAGCTACGGTTTAAAAGTTACGAATTTTCGAAGTTTAAATAATTTTCTGGAATTATTTTAATTAATAGAAAATGATATATGATGTCAGCATGGCTCAGAGATGACGTCAGCAGTCAACAGAGACGCTGACCTGGTCAAACCTGACATGTGGGTCCAGTGGGACCCACATGTCAGTCTCTGTTGGGCTAACTATGGATTAATTAAACTAACAGAGTGATTAGTGGGGTGGGCCCCTGATGTCAGCGACTAATTATCTAAATAATTAATTAACAGGTTTTAATTAATAGTTTTATTTATTTTAAAAAAAATTAACTGGTGGGGCCCGCATGTCAGTGGGCCTGAGTGCCCAGTCAGCATAGTTGACTAGGTCAAAGGGGTCAGCGGGGCCCACCCGTCAGTGACTCAGGGGGACCCACACGTCAGGCCATGTCGGCGCCAGCCGGAGACAGCTCCAGCGACCTCAAACATGGCGGCGCGTCGCCGGATTGCGTCGGATTTGCTCTACACATCACCAAATCACGCGCGGTAACTTGCGTTCGATCGACCGTAACGATCCGCGTCGACTGGCGGCGGCGCCGGACCGAATGGTCGCCGAAAAAGTGGCCGGCGATAAGCTTAGGCGGCAGCGCGATCGGGACCTCGTCGGGGACTAGGTTAGGAGGCACGAGGAGACACGCGCTCGGACTGGCTGGGCTCCTGGGAGCACCAGGAGCACATCTGTGGCCTCGGACGAGCGTGATAGCGCCCTTAGCGGCGGCCGCAAGCTCGACGGCGGCGAGTAGAGCACGGACGTGTCGGTGGCTAACTATGGCGCACGACGAGGCCAACAGAGAGGAGCAGTAGATGGGGAGGCTCACTGAGCGGCACGCCGATGGCCCTTGGAAGATTAGGAGCTGCAGAGGCGTCGCCGGCGGCCGAGGAAGAAGACGAGGTCGATCCAGCTCCTCAGTGCTTCCCCGCGCCAACTGAGACCACCGTTCGATGAAGTAGTCGATGGCGAAGCTCCTCGACAAGTCGGCGGAGCGAGGTGGTAGCGGTGGCCGCGGAGATGGGCGAGGCACGGCGGCGACCTCGTCGGCGCCGATGGGGAAAAGGAGGAGAGCGCGAGGGGAGAGGGGAGAGGGGAGAAGTGAGCGAGGAGGCCAGGGGAAGGGAGGAGTTGTCCCTTATCCCCTCGGCTGCCCCTGTAGTGTCGGCGGCGCTGCGCTGTCGACGCCGCACCGGCGAGCGCGCGCTCGACCACCGGCGCAGTGACACGGGGAGGAGGGAGAAGAGAATGGGCCCAGTGGGCTGGTCCAGGGGCACTGTGCACTTAGGCCCAGTGCACAGTGCCTCGTTTCATTTTTCTTATTTCTGTTTTCTATTTTCTTTATTTATTTTCTGTTTTGTATTAGTTAGGACACTTTTGCACTTTTTGTAAAATATGAGACTAGGCCCAAATATTACAATGCAATATTCCTTGTCAGCAAGAACTTGTTTGAGCGAATTTGGATTTCATTTGAATTTGAAATGAATTTAATTAGATTCAATAATTCTATTTTGGTACTGTTTCATGTGGTTTAAGTCATTTAACCAATCCATGTATCATTGGTTATATTTTTGTGAGTGCTTGTGGAATATTTGCTATTTAGTGAACATTTTTCCAAAAGTGTTTGAGCAAATTTATTTTGCACTTTTGAATTTGAGTTGATTTCCAGAATAGAGTTTGAATTGTTTTGGTTAATCATTATGACTAAGCAATTCAAATGATATGACTTGGCATTATTAGCAGTTGATCACAGTGGCTATTACACAGGGGTGTTACCAGTTCTCCTCCTCTAAAAGAAATTCTCGTCCCGAGAATTTAGGAGGTAGAAGGAAAGAGGTCAGGATATTCTTCCCGAAGATGATCCTCGCGTTCCCAGGTGGCTTCATCTTCAGTATGATTCGACCACTGCACTTTCAGGAACTTGGTCGTCTTCTGACGAGTTCGACGTTCAGCTTCATCAAGGATGCGGATCGGATGCTCCTTATAAGATAAGTCATCTTGCAATTCAAGCATCTCATGATCCACTGCGTGGTGTGGAGATTCCTTGAAGCATTTACGAAATTGTGACACTTGGAAAACATCATGGATATGAGAGAATTGTGGTGGTAACTCCAACTTATATGCCACCTGTCCACGTCTAGCCACGATGCGAAAAGGACCAATATAGCGAGGAGCTAGCTTGCCCTTGATTCCGAAACGATGGGTGCCCTTCATAGGAGTGACACGAAGATAAGCTTGATCACCTGGTTGATAAGTCAGTCCCCATCGCTTGCGATCATAATTGCTCTTCTGGCGGTCCTGAGCCGCCTTGAGATTTTCTCGGATAATTTGAACTTGTTCTTCAGCATGTTGGATAATGTCCGGTCCCACGAGAGGTCGTTCCCCAGTTTTTGACCAATTCAGAGGGGTTCGACACTTACGTCCATAAAGCACTTCGAAGGGGGCCATTTTCAAACTGGCTTGATAACTGTTGTTATAAGAGGATTCGGCATACGGGAGAGATTCCTCCCATTTCTTACCGAATGATATAACACAAGCCCGAAGCATATCTTCAAGCACTTGATTAACCTGCTCAACTTGGCCTTGGGATTGGGGATGATAAACTGAACTCCATGTAATGTGAGTCCCCATAGCTTCTTGGAAACTTTCCCAAAACTTGGATGTGAAAAGACCGCCACGGTCCGAACTGATTTCCTTCAGAATACCGTGGAGTGAAACGATTCTGGAGATATACAGCTCTGCTAGCTGGCTAGCAGTGATAGTCTCCTTGACAGGCAGAAAATGTGCAACTTTGGAAAGTTGGTCGACGACGACAAGAATAGTGTCGTGACCTTTCTGAGACTTGGGAAGACCAGTAATGAAATCCATTTGCACTTTATCCCATTTCCACAAAGGAATAGGGAGTGGTTGAAGAATTCCAGCAGGCTTCTGATGTTCTGCTTCCACGCGACGACAAACATCACATTCAGCAACATAGCGAGCAATGTCCTGCTTCATTTTAGACCACCAGTACCTTTGACAAAGATCACGATACATCTTGGTGCTACCCGGATGGATAGACAGAGGTGTATCATGAGCCTCCTTCATGACCTTGTCTGTCATACGTTCGGAGCGGGGTACGACAATGCGGTCTCGGAAATATAAAGTTCCATCTTCAGCAATCGAGAAATCCTTGTACTTCTCAAGGTGAAGTTCTTTCTTCATCAGATCGATTTCAGCATCTTTGGATTGCGCTCCTTTAACAGCCTTCTCAAGGTCTGGCTGTACCACAAGGTTATTAAGAGAACCCTGCGGAATGATACATATGTTCAACTTGCGCAATTCTTCATATAGCTGGGGTTGAGCTTGCCTAACCATGAGGTTATTGCAATATAACTTGCGGCTCAAGGCATCAGCCATCACATTAGCCTTGCCAGGAGTATAATAAATACCACAGTCATAGTTCGTAATTGTTTCCAACCATCGTTGTTGACAAAGATTAAGATCCGGTTGAGTGAACAAATACTTTAGACTCTGATGATCAGTATAAATCTCACACGGATTACCAAGAAGGTAGTGTCGCCACTGCTTCAAAGCATAGATCACAGCAGCGAGTTCGAGATCATGCACTGAATAATTTTCTTCATGAGGACGCAATTGACGCGAAGCATAAGCAATTACTCTTCGTTCTTGCATTAGGACACAGCCTAATCCCTGAAGAGAGGTGTCACAATATATGACAAAGTCCTTACGAGAATCAGGAGGAGCAAGCACTGGAGTAGAAGTAAGCTTGTCCTTGAGGGTCTGGAAACTTTCCTGACATTTTTCTGTCCACTCAAACTTAACACCTTTGTGGAGCAGATTAGTCAGGGGCTTGGAAATCTTGGAAAAGTTCTCGACGAATCGGCGGCAATAACTTGCAATGCCGAGAAAACTTCGGACTTGCTTGGCATTCTTCGGAGGGGTCCAGTCAAGAATAGCCTGAACACGCTCCGGGTTAACGGCAATACCGTCCTAGGAAATCACATGTCCAAGGTAGGTCACTTGAGAAAGCCATAATTCACACTTGGAGTACTTGGCATACAACTTGTGTTCTCGAAGCCTCTCTAGTACAAGGCGAAGATGTTCGACATGTTCTTCCTTATTCTTCGAATATACCAGAATATCATCCAGATATACCACGATGAACTTGTCGAGGTAATCCATGAATATATAATTCATCAGGCGGGAGAACGTAGCTGGAGCATTCATTAGGCCAAATGACATAACGGTGTACTCGTAAGAACCATAACGAGTGACGAATGCAGTCTTGCGAATATCTTCTTCACGGACACGGATCTGGTGATAACCCAACCTCAAGTCGAGTTTAGAGAACACCATAGATCTAGCCAGTTGATCATATAAGTCATTGATCCGGGGAAGCGGATATTTATTCTGAATGGTTGCCTGGTTGATGGGACGGTAATCTTGAACCAACCTATTCGTACCATCTTTCTTCTTGACAAAGAGAGACGGTGCTCTCCAGGCAGAGGAACTAGGACGGATGAAGCCCATCTTAAGTGATTTGACGATTTCTTCCTTAAGCTCAAGTAGATGGTGCGGAGGCATCTTTTAAGGACGCTTCACAATAGGAGTGGCGCCAGGCTTCAAGTCAATGACAAACTCGACAGCTCTAGCAGGGGGTATTCCTGGAAGTTCTTCTGGAAAAACATCCTGGAATTCACAGACAACTAGAACGTTTTTGATCCCCTCCAGCGGAGAAACGCTCAACGCATTCAAGACATAAATCTGAGCCTCGGCGTTCTGAGTGAGATGAGCTTGATAATTCACTAGCTCATTTGATGGGTGTAGCAGGTGTACAACTTTAGTAGCGCAGTTGATTGAGGCACAGTGAGCCTTCAACCAATCCATTCCCAGTATAAGATCAATCTTGGAGGATTTCAGAATAATGGGAAATGCCTGGAACTTCAACCCCTCAATTTCAATAGTAACTTCGGGGCTGAATAGGGAAGCTTGGCACTGGCCCGCAAAGGTATTTACCACTAACGGATGGTGCAACCTTTCATATTTAATGCCATGCATGAATGCAAATTCTTCCGACATGAATGAATGCGATGCTCCTGAATCAAATAAAACAGGTACTGAATTAACAAGAAGTGTACCCATCACAGTTTCAGGTTGATCTTGAGCTTCAGCCATGTTGACGTGGTAGTTCTGCCCACGACCATAAGAAGGTTTGGCATTGTTGTTGCGCTGCTGAGGAATACCACGGCCAGCAGAAGGAAGAGCTAACTGATTCTGATTCTGAGAACAGTCTCTGGCGCGGTGACCTGGCTGGCCACACTTGAAGCATAGTCCACTGTCAGGACGAGGTGCGGGAGCTCGAGGTGGTGGAGCTCGAAGGGGCTGCCTTGGTGGTGGAGGAGGCAGACGAGGTGCGGCATATGCAGGTCTGTATACTGGAGCTGTTGGATGTCGGTGTACTAAGTATTGGGCCACTAGTACCCCGTACTTGTGCACGAGCAGTTGTAGCCATCCTCGCGGCAAGGCTTGCCGGGGAACAGTTCAAGGTTGATTCAAGCCACCAAAGAAATCATCAAGTCAGAGATCTGAGGATCAGCAGATAAGAAGAGCTGGAATCCGAAGGCCCTTGCCGGGGTGGTCTGCGGAGCCCGGCAAGGATTGGCGCCCGGCAAGGCTTGGCGCCCGGCAAGCTTTTGTTGCTGTGCCACCGCTCTAGCACAGCGACAAAACCCGACATTCTGGGTCCTTCTTTGGGTGCGTGGCGATGCGCCAGTGGAGGAGAGCTTAAGCGGTGCTGATGGGATGGCTCCTTTTTCCATCCCCAAGAAAGTAAGGACACCTAAACGGACACCTTACGGTGCATTAAATGTGTTCGTCCTAGTCCGTCAGGGGTTAGGTATGATTACCCTGTAGCTACTTTACACCTCAATGTATGTACATTTTGCCACTATGGTGACCCCTTTGAGCATATAAAAGGAGGCCCAAGGCAACTGCTACAGGGGAGGAGAACTTCTGGCCCATTCTGCATGCGTAGCTGCTCTTTGAATGTACTGTTCACTGTGAGCTCTCCTGGAGGCTGGGCTCAAGAACACTAATAAGAACACAAGGCAGGAGTAGGGTTTTACGTTGATCAGCGGCACGAACCTGGGTAAAATCTTCCCGTGTCGATCGTTGGTTCTGCTCTTTGCGCATACCTCTCCCCCCGCTGAATCGTAAAGGGGTCTCTTGCGATCCCATAGGTGTCGTGCCCCGACATCTTTGGCGCGCCAGGTAGGGGGATTGAAGGTTGCGTGAACCTGATCTAGTGATCGACGTCCCAGTTTCTTCATCATCTTCATCATCATGCCACCCAAGAAGAAGAGCGCTGCGATGGCACAACCATCCACGTCCGTTTTGCCTACGCCTTCGCGTACGGGTGATGGCGTGGGTGCAGAAGGAAGAGGACTAGAACTTCCATGGCGTTCTGGTGATCCGAGCCAGGCGAGCGGCATCGTTTGCAGTGGCAGCGGTAACCTACACGCCGCTGGATCCAGAGACGGAGCTGTGTTGCCTACGGGTGGCACAACGAATTCCAGAGATCGAAGGGCGTCTGCTGGAGCTCCCGCGCCGGCGCAAGCATCACGACCTACCCAGGTCGCGCATGACGAGCGACGTCATGGCGCTGGTGGTTCAGGGCGTCCCCATGAAAAGATTCCTGTGCATCGATCCCAAGATGCGCGGGACCAGCATGCACACCGAGCTACCGGCGAGGTGGCGCGCGGTTGCGTGACCGTGGTGGTGCTCCTTCTAACATGGCTAGGAGTCAGAGCACCTCACGTACCTCGCACCTGTCGCCGCCGCCTACGCCAGCGGAAGCCTTGGCACGTGCGCAGCTGCTCCTCGATTTCCCTCCTGCCCCGGAGAAGATGGAGGAGTGGCGAGCTACTATCCAGAGCCTTATCGGCTTCGCCAACAAAGATGGGCCGCAAGACGCAGGGCCCTCGCAGCGAAGGCCCATCGATCCAGTGCGAGCCAATGTGGAGAAAACCGGAGGTGGTGCAACCACGGTGCACTCCCCTCCGCGGCACCAGCGGCGGCCGCCAACCCAGCAGGTCGACCACCGTGAAGAAGTTTCCACGGCATCGTCCGATCTGTGGATGCGCCGCGATCAGCGTCAAGTTCTCCAGGAACGAGGCAAGGAGGACGCTCGAACTACCATCGAGCGGCGACAGGAAGCGCGCTATCAGTCTGATAAGCGCGCAGGGTCGACTGTCGACGAGCCTGCGCCAGGGGACGTAGGAGACTTGCCTTACGAGGTAGGGACTCCAGTGTTTACCCGTGAGCTGCGGCAAGTCCAGTGGCCTAATTCCCGAACCTTCAAGCCGGAGGTCCTGGAGAAATATGATGGTAAGACCCATTCCTCGGAGTTCCTGAGCATCTACACCATCACGGTGCAGGCTGCTGGGGCCCGAGATGACAAGATACTTGCCAACTACTTCCCGTTGGTGCTCAAGCCCAACGTTAGGTCGTGGTTGATGCATCTGCCGGAGAATTCTAATTCTTCTTGGTCAGATCTGTGCCATCAGTTTGTTGGTGCCTTTGTTGGAGGCCACCAAGCTCCTGGCCAAGAGAGTGATTTGCATATCATCCCTCAGAAGGAGGGCGAGTCCCTGCGCAAGTTTATGCAGAGGTTCAGCCGGGTGCAGTACAATATTCCTGACGTTCATCCTACCGCTGTCATTAGCGCGTTTCATCAGAACATGCGCAACCACAGAATGCGGGAAGAGCTGGCGATGAACAAAGTCAGGAGTATTGCCGAGCTTTACGCTTTGGTCGATAAATGCACTCGAGCTGAAGAGGGGAGGAAACTCCCTGGCGAGGCTGTTGGCGCGGCGGGCGAATCCGAAGATGAAGACGTCGTGACCCCGTCAAGGAAGGGCTGACGGTGGAACAGGAAACGCGGAGGCAAGGTCGTGCTTGCTGTCGAGGAATCCGACAACCCCGGCGCCGCCAAGAAGGCTAAGGTTGGTGACCCCGGCAAGGATCTTGCCGAGTGCCCTTCCTGTCAGGCCTTGGCGGCTGCCGACAAGTCGGAAAGCTCCGGCAAGCAGTATTGCAAGATCCATCGCACCAAGGGCCACGATCTCCAGAATTGCCGGCAAGTTGAACAGCTTGCCGAGAAACAGAGGGCCGAATATGAAAGGCGAGATAAGGAGAAGGCCCAAGATGGTGCTGACGGATCCGGCAAGAAGCATGGTGGCCGAGGGGGGCGCTGCGGCAAGGCCAAGCAACAGTAGGATAGGCCCGCTCGGGGCCGAGACAAAGAAGATGATGATGAAGAAGATGATGAGTCCAGTGAGTAAGAATTCCAGAAAGCTACAGAGGCCATGTGTATCGATGGAGGTGCCTCGCTGCATTCTTCCCACCGTCGACTCAAACAGTGGGTGCGGGAAGTCAATGCAACAGAGCCATCACCAGATGCATGTAGGCCCCTGAAGTGGTCCAACACGCCTATCGTTTTCGACGCCGAGGATCACCCTGATCGCACAACTGCGGTCGGGTGCTTGCCATTGTTGGTCTCGCCAACAATTCGCAACCTCAAGGTGACGAAAATGCTAGTTGACGGTGGGGCCGGGCTAAACCTAATCTCACCGGATGTGCTCAAGAAGCTCCAAATTCCTGACGAGGACCTCGAAGAAACGGGTACGTTTCAAGGGGTCAATCCGGGAAGAACTCAGCCCAAGGGAAAGATTACGCTGCTGGTGACATTTGGTAGCGAGCTCAACTACAGGACCGCGAAGGTAGTGTTTGATGTCACCAAGATCCCCATGTCATACAATGGGATCCTTGGTCGGCCAGCGCTGGCTAAGTTTATGGCGGCATCACACTATGAATACAATGTTTTGAAGATGCCTGGGCCGTTGAGCGTCATTACTATCCATTCCGATAAGAAGGATGCACTCATCTGTGCCGACCAACTTTACCGGGAAGCAGTTGCAGCACCTGCCATCAAGGCATCTGCTCCTGCCGCTGGAACTCCCGGGGGGAATAAGAAGACCGGTAAGAATCTTGGCGCGAACTCCGGCAAGCGCACCTCCTCGGAGTGCTGCGCTTCCATCACGGATGCACCAGAGAGTTCCACCGGCAAGAACAAGAAATCCAAGGCTGCTCCACCGGAGACCAAGAAGGTGCCCGTCAGGGAGGACGGAACGGGGGGAACTTTCACCATAAGTTCCACCCTAGATGACAAATAGGAAAGCGCGCTCGTTGCCTTCCTGCGGGCGAATGTCGACGTGTTTGCATGGCAACCGTCTGACATCCCCGGTGTTCCCAGGAAGGTAATTGAGCACCACCTTGCTGTCTGTCCTCACGCGCGGCCCGTCAAGCAGAGGGTCAGGAAGCAAGCCTTGGAGCGGCAAGAATTCATTGCCGAAGAAATTAGAAAGCTGGAGGCGGCAGGACTGGTCAAAGGAGTGCTTCATCCAACCTGGTTGGCCAATCCGGTTGTAGTGCGAAAAGCAAATGGGAAATGGAGGCTTTGTATCGATTATACAGATATCAATAAAGCCTGTCCAAAAGATCCCTTTCCCTTGCCGCGCATCGACCAGATTGTGGATTCCATCACTGGTTGTGATCTCCTGTCCTTCCTTGATGCCTATTCAGGGTGTCATCAGATTTTCATGGCGAAAGAAGATGAAGAGAAGACCGCATTTATCACCCCATGTGGTACGTATTGTTTTATACGAATGCCTTTCGGGTTGAAAAGTGCTGGTTCGACATTTGCGAGAGCAATCCATATTGGTTTTGAGCCTCAGCTCCATAGAAATATGGAGGCGTACATGGATGACATAGTGGTCAAAACCAAGGACAAAGCAACGCTCATTCAAGATTTAGAAGAAACATTTGCAAATCTGCGCAAGATCAACTTGAAGCTCAATCCTGAGAAGTGCGTGTTCGGTGTTCCTTCCGGCAAGCTCCTTGGATTCTTTGTATCTTGCCGAGGAATCGAAGCAAACCCCGACAAGATCAAAGCTATTGAGCAAATTGAAGCGCCGAGACGCGTCAAGGATGTGCGTCATCTTGCCGGCTGTGTTCCTGCTCTAAGCAGGTTTATTTCCAAGTCTGCTGAGCGCACCCTGCCCTTTTTCAAAATTTTGAAGAAGGCAGGTCCAATGAAATGGACTCCGGAAGCGGAGGCTGCGCTGCAATATTTGAAGAAATACCTTTCCTCTCCGCCGACGCTAGTCGCGCCTAAACCACAAGAGCCGTTGCTGCTGTATCTGGCAGCGACAAATCAAGTGGTTAGTGCTGTGCTAGTGGCGCAGAGAGAGGCTGATGAGGAAGCAACACCAGCGGCAGGACCGCCAGGTGACGCGGCAAGATCTTTCCCGACAAGGGTTGATCCCGGCAAGACAGGATCTGCGCAAACAGAAAAACCAGTGCAGAAGAAAAAGGTGGCGCAGTGCCCAGTTTATTTTGTAACTCTCTTTTACAAGGAGCTAGGTCAAGATATTCTGGTGTGCAGAAGTTGCTTTTCGGCCTTCTTATGGCCTCGAGGAAGCTGCGCCATTATTTTCAAGCACATGAAATCACCGTCGTCACTCGCTTTCCGCTGCAACGGATTTTGCAAAATCGAGAAGCAACCGGCAGGATCGTGGAGTGGGCGTTGGAGTTATCGAGCTTTGGCCTCAAGTTTGAAAGAACTTCGACAATTCAGAGCAGGGCCTTGGCGGAGTTCATTGCGGAATGGACCCCAACGCCGGACGAAGAGGTTCAAGAAACAACTCTCCCCGGCAAGGAAATCGATCAGCAATGGGTTATGTACTTTGACGGGGCTTTCTCGCTGCAAGGCGCCGGTGCTGGCGTGCTGCTTGTCGCACCCACCGGATAGCACCTCAAGTACGTAGTCCAAATGCATTTTCCCCGGGAGAGTTCGACCAACAACACAGCAGAATACGAGGGTTTGCTTGTCGGTCTCAGGATCGCGGCAGACCTTGGTATCAAAAAGCTCGTCATCAAAGGCGATTCACAACTTGTCGTCAGGCAAGTTAACAAGAGTTATCAAAGTCCATTGATGCAAGCCTACGTGGATGAAGTGAGAAAAATGGAAGAGCACTTTGACGGTCTGCAAATGGAGCATGTTCCTCGTGCCGAGAACAGTGTTGCTGACGACCTGTCAAAGTGTGCCGCCCTCAAGTTGCCTGTGGAACCAGGAACTTTTGTGCTCCAATTGACTCAACCATCCGTGGCGCCATCAATGCGGCAAGAAAAGAGAAGAAAGTTGAACTCTGGTCAGTACTTCCCGGCAGAGCTCCCGGGAGCCGCCGGCAAGGAAGTTGCCGGGATCGACGACATGCCTGCCGAGGAACAACAGGCTCCAGCAGGGCCTCAGGCCCTCACTGTCGATTCAAACGTTCCCCCAGCGGAGGAGATGCCTTTAGTCCTAGCCGTCGAGCCTCAGGCTCCAGCATGGGCGCAACACATTGTCCATTTCCTTCAAACAGGAGAACTCCCGGAGGAACAGGAAGAAGCGGAAAGAGTAGCCCATCAGTCTGTTATGTACAAGTTCGTCGATGACGTCCTGTATAGAAAGAGACCAAACGGTGTGAAATTAAAGTGCATTCCTCGGGAGGATGGACTAGAGCTGTTGGCAGAAATACATGGGGGCATCTGTGGTTCTCACATAGGATCAAGAGCACTTGCCGGGAAAGCATTCCGGCAAGGTTTCTTTTGGCCCACCGCTCTCCAGGATGCAACTCCACTAGTCACCAAGTGTGAAGCGTGCCAGTTTCATTCGAAGAAATCGCATCAACCAGCTCAAGCTCTTCAGACAATCCCTCTCTCCTGGCATTTTCGGTCTGGGGGCTCGACATACTGGGCCCTTTCCCCCGTGCTACCGGGGGCTTTGAGTACTTGTATGTTGCTATCGACAAGTTCACAAAGTGGCCGGAGGTGGAAGCAGTGAGGAAGGTGACAGCACAATCGGCCGTCAAGTTCTTTAAGGAGATAGTTTGCCGTTTCGGTGTGCCCAACAGGATCATCACCGACAATGGCACGCAATTCACAAGTCGCACCTTCATGCAGTACGTCCAAGACCTTGGCGGCAAAATTTGTTTTGCCTCCGTTGCTCATCCGAGAAGAAACGGCCAAGCACAGAGGGCCAATGCTGAAGTGCTGCGTGGTCTCAAGACCAGAACCTTTGACAGACTGAAAAAGTGCGGAAGACGCTGGATTGATGAGTTACCGGTGGTTCTTTGGTCAATCAGAATGACACCAAATCGAGCCACCGGCCAGACGCCCTTCGCTCTGGTCTATGGACCAGAAGCAATTCTCCCCACAGAACTCACGTACGGATCACCTCAAGTGCTCGCTTATGATGAGCTTGAGCAAGAGCAACTGCGCCAAGATGACGCTGTGCTCCTTGAGGAGAATCGTCTTCAGGCTGCTGTGCGAGCAGCACGCTACCAGCAAGCTTTGCGCCGCTACCATAGCCGCAAAGTTCATGCCCGAAGCCTTGAGGAAGGCGACCTTGTTCTTCGGCGGATTCAGTCCGCCAAGAATTCAAACAAGTTGATGCCAAAGTGGGAAGGCCCTTATCAGGTAGTGCGAGTCACCAGGCCCGGCGCTGTCCGCTTGGAGACCGAAGATGGCGTTCCAGTGAGCAATTCCTGGAATATCGAACATCTTCGCAAGTTCTACCCATAAGGCGCGGTTGCCGGGAGCTCCCGGTAACCACCCTTTTGTACAAGTCTTGCCGGTAAGGCATGTGATCCTTTGTACAAAGCCAGGCACAGACCCTGAGCACAGATGAATAAATTTAAGTGTTGTGCATTCCCTTATTGATTCCCATGTTCATATTTATATATGCATGTTTGTCTAAGATGTTGTATGACACCTACTCCCGGTAAGTTCTAACGAACCGCCAAGGTTTCATGTCTTTATTTTCTCTTCTTTCTTTTTAAAAGATAGAAGGATTCCTCGCGTGCACATTTGCCGGGGGGGGGGAGGGAGATATGAGTACCAGTTGGCGACGTTCGGAATCGACGCTTAGCGGAGGAAGGACAGTGACGGAAAGCTAAGTTCTAAAAACTTAGAGCAAGTTCCCTTTATTGCAAAGTTATTTCCTTGGACGATTCCGACTCTTGTATGGAAAATCTGCACGCGAAGGAACCCTTGTTGTAATCAGTTGCGCCTTTATTTTGTTTCGAGTCTGCTCAATGATTTAAGTGGCTGCACTGAGAACGCCAAGGAGTCTTGCCGGCCGCTGCACCTCCAGCAGGCTGCTGAAGTCCCGCACCCAGCGCTCGTGGTAGGTTGCGCGCCGGCAAGTTTTTCAGTAAGCGTAGGGTGAACTCCATACATAAAAGAATCAGACAAGGAAAATAGCAAGCATGAACCTAAACATAGGCGAGTTATATTACATTCATGAGTTGCCGCAATTCTAACTTGAGACTTAATTGTCTTTTACATGGAATGACGACGGCAAGAAAAGGCGGAGCACTTAATCCCTGCGCTGGCCTTCGATCCTCTTGATGGAGTCCACCTTCTCAAGGATAGGCGCGATAAGTTCTTCAAGCACCTCAACATTTGCGTCCTTTGGCAGATGGCCGAGCACGTTGGAGAGGTCGATGCCGGGATTGCTGTGCACCACTTTGATAAGCACCTTGCGGAGGACGGCCCGGCAAAGCCGGCGGGTCTTGTTGGCCAATTGGGTCGCCCGGCTAGACTGAAGAAGCCTCAAGGCATCGATGATGCTTTCAAAGAACATCGTCAACCTAGCACTTGAAGATATTCTTTCCTCGGAAGAATACCTGAAGTTTGACAGGCCCATGGTTGACAGTTCTGCCGTAAGCTTCTCCGCGGCATCGATGAGGCGTCCAGTCCAGATCTTCACCCCCTTTTCGTAATCGACTTGGGCGGCGGCAGCGCTCTTGAGCAGGTTCCTCTCTCCCTGGAGATCTTTGAGTAGAGCCTTCTCGCGGGCCCTGCCGGCCTCGAGGGACTTCTCCAACGTGGTCAGCTTCAATTCCAGAACTGCAATAGCATCAGCCGCAGAGGAGAGCTGCTTGGTTTTGTTAGACAGGGCAACTTGCATCTCCGCCAAGGTGTGGAGGGTTTTTTCCCTGTCACCTTTGAGCGTCGAGAGCTCCTTGCCGTGCTCTTCGAGATCTACTTCCAGCTTCTTTACCTTGTCGCTCAGCTCGTTCTTGGCGGCCTCTGCAGCTTCGGCAGCATCGACGGCCTCCTTGAGCTTGCCGGCATGACTTACAGTCAGAGCTACGAGCGCCTCTTTATGTTTTTGCTCCAGCTCCTGGGTCCGCCACGCGACAAGCTTCTCGATATCTTCATCTTTGCTGTGAAGTTTGGCAGCGAGCGCCTGCTCACGTGCGGTGAGATCTTCCTCATGAGCATCAAGAGCAATGCGGCGCCCCGTCAGGAGAGCATCTTCAGCAGCAATTCTTTGGGTAGCTTCATCCTGCGCCTTCTCATATCAGATTGCTTCAGGAGGATTTCTGTCCACTGTTGACTCACTTGTTCCTGGCCAGCAGTCAGCTCTTGGAGGGCCTCGGCGTACCAGACTTGCATTTGTTCGACGCGCCTCTGGAAATCTGCTTCAGCCGCCTCGACAGCTGCCATTCTGGAATCCGCTTTATCCTTCCGGGCGCGGTGGAGAGCCTGGAGCTTGCGAAAATTCTCGCCCATGGCCTGAAGGAGTTGATCCTCTTCAGATTTGCCGCTGCTAGCACTGGGGTCGTCAACAATCTTGAGCCCGGCAGCAGCGATGATTTCTTCGTCAAAGACTTCTCCTTCGGCTGGTGCCCCAATACTTGCCGTCCCCGGCAAGTTGACAAACAAGTTCTCGCCAACCTTGAGATATTTGCTGGATGAGGGGCCTTCAGATGTTGACGGTTGGTCTTTAGCAACCGCCTCACCAGTGGCAGGGGGCTCCGTGGCCGGTGCAGCGCCTGGCGCTCCTGCGGCAAGAATGCCGTCAGTACGGTCATCAGCCTCCCTGCCGCCCCCTTTAGTAGATTCCTTGGCGGGTTCCTCCTGTGCAGTCTTGGCGGCCTCGCCGTCAAGAGTACCACCAGCCTCGATAGTGGCATCCTTGGCGGCCTCGCTAGCAGCGATCCTGTCTGCTTCGGCAGCGGCGTCCCTGGCGGTCTTCTCGATGACAACGTCGATGTCCATGTGTTCCATCACAGGGAACTCTGAAGGACGAAGGAGGAGAACAGAATAAGATCAAGATTGAAGTTCGAAGGGACCAAAGACAGAGAGAGAAGGGAAAGAATAGCAAGCATTCTGAGGCAATCAGTTACCTGCGTCGAGCTGTTGGGAGGTGGCCTCGCCCCTCCCGGCAACTTTGATTGCCGGGGAAAGGTTGCCGGTGTCCGTGCTTGCTGGCTCCTCCTCAGTTAAGATGGGCTCGTCGGTAGGATCTCTTGCCGGGGACGTGCTTGTGGGCGGCGTGATCGATGGAGGTGGCACGACGGGGACGTCTTCCGACAACTCTCCTTGTTGCCGTTCTTCTCCTGCGAGCCCAAAGATATCAGCGGCAAGAATAGAAACCTCAGAGCCCGCCAGCGGAAAAAGAGCGATGAACATACGCTGGGGGCTGCGCTGGGGGCTACGTTGAGGGCTGAGCTCCGGGCTGACGATAATAGTTTCTGGCACGCTCGTGGAGCCTGCCGGGGGCTCGTCGCTCGTGGAAGTCTTTGACATCTTCGTCATCCTCTCCAGCAAGGTTTCTGCATCACTGCAGAGACAATACAAGCAAGTCAGCAAAGTTGATCCAAGATTGGAAGATGAAGGCTGTGGCAAAGCACTCACTCTTCTTCTTCTCGCTCCGGACTAAAGCCGGAGATGTCGAAATCGGCCTCCGTTGCGATGTCGAGTGAGAAGGCAGAGGAGGGGTCCTAGGTCGCTTGGCCGTGGCAGGCGCCGGGGCAGCTTCTGGTGCGGTGGTGCGAGACACCCATGCCGCTCCAGCAGTGGCCGCTGGTGTGGGTCTCGCGCGCCGCGCAGGTTGCTGACGAACCCCTTGCCGCGGTGCAGTCTTGCCGGCCACTTTCTTGCCGGGTGCCTCGCCGCTCGAAGAAGGCTGGCTTGCCGGGATGCCAGATGCAGCCTTCCGAAGAACACGCTTCGTCTTCTTCGGGGCTGGGAGCTCTTCTTGCGGTTCTTCTTCGACCGTGTCCTCGTCGGACGAGCTCTCAGCGGTTGTGCTGCTCTGTTCCCCGGCAGTTTTGTCTTTCCCGGCAGGTTTTACCTCCACTACTACCTCTGCGTCGCTGGTTTCCCATTCTGTGAAGCCAACGCTGCCGGCCTCCGCGGCAAGATTTGCCTCCTCCACCCTAGTGGCAATGTATGCTACTTCTTGGTCGGTGGTGGCTCGGATGAAATCTGCTTCTTCCCGGACGGGTCTCTCCGTCAAGTTATCGAAAAACTTCTGTGCTTCCTCCTCGGTTGGCTCGGCCCAAGTCGCGTCAAGACCGTGGGCGTTGAACATCGGCATGAAGGCGATGATTGAACCCAAGGCAGAGTTGTTGCACAAAGGGACAATCCTTGCCGGCAGCCGATGCTTGTCATCGCGCTGGAACAGCTTTTGACGGAGAGCACCAAGCTGCATAGTAGTTAGATTATTATTCAACCCGGGACGCAATCTAATAATGTCCGCCGCGTTTCGGTATTCCCAAGCTGGCCTTCCCCTGTTCTGCAAGGGGGCGATGCGGCGGCGGAGAAAGTCAAAGCCAATCATCTCCATTGTCAGCCCGGCAGCTTTCAGGCGGAGAATCCTGGTCGTGGCGATTGTGAGCTTTTCGTCGTCAGCGGCAAGACTGCTCCAGCCACTGCCGCGGACCGCCTTCTGTTTCCGCGGCAGACAAAACGGATGGGGATCTGCTTCCTTGATCCAGCACCATTCAGACCGCCATTCGTCCCACTTTTTGTGGTAAACTCCTTCTGGATATATTTCCTTGTTCCAAGCCCTTGGAATCCAGGCGATAGAACCAGAGAGGGCCTCTCCTTTTTGGACGCGGGGGAAGAAATAATGGCGGAAAAGGGTAGTGTTGGGAATCACTCCGGCAAAGTTTTCACAAAGATGGGCAAAGATGGACATGCACAGTACCGCATTCGGCGTGAAATCGAGAAGATGAAAGCCGTATGTGTACATGATATCATTGAAGAAGTCAGAAAATGGGGGGGCAGAGCCTGCAATAGAAATACGCAGTGAAGAAGGGGTATCTGTCCGACCCACTTTTGGAACAAGAACCTGGAATTACGCGTGTGGCAGGGTGAGCCTGCGTCTCCTTCGCCCACATGCATTGGTACCGCCTCTTCAGAGCTTCTGCATCGAGCGACGGGGCGAAGACGGCATACTTCTTCCGCATCTTCACCAGTTTGCTCTTCGGGACATCGGCTTTCGCTTCCTTGCCCTTGCCTTTGCTGGTCTTGGGCGGCATGGCGGCTATGAGGGCGGAAGCCGGGGGTGAAGCGAGCGTGGAAGCGGCGGGCGGAAGAGGGAAAACTTTGCTCTGAGCTCGAGAGGAGGAAGGCGATGGCGATGGCCAGATTGAGAAGAAGAGGGGGGTAAATAGGCTTGTGCCTCTGCGGCTTCTCCTTTTTTATGGGGAAGGAGCGGGGCCGCCTCTTTTACTCCCCAATGTGAATGCGCCTCTATAGGCGCGTCGCAATTGCAGCTTTTAAGGCACGCTTCCCACGTCGCGCGTTCGGTGCGCGTAGTGGGGGGCACAGTAAACAGGATATTTACGAGTGGTTAATCCCCTGCCACACGTGCCCGTGCACTGTTTGGGCCTAGCCCAACAACGCCTCGCACTCGTGTATGGCCTAGGCCCGGGGGCTCCTGTCGGTGTACTAAGTATTGGGCCACTAGTACCCCGTACTTGTGCACAGGCAGTTGTAGCCATCCTCGCGGCAAGGCTTGCCGGGGAACAGTTCGAGGTTGATTCAAGCCACCAAAGAAATCATCAAGTCAGAGATCTGAAGATCAGCAGATAAGAAGAGCTGGAATCCGAAGGCCAGCTTCCCCGGCAAGATCTTGCCTGGGTGGTCTGCGGAGCTCGGCAAGGATTTGTGCCCGGCAAGGCTTGGCGCCCGGCAAGGTTTTGTTGCTGTGCCACCACTCTAGCACAGCGACAAAACCCGACATTCTGGGTCCTTCTTTGGGTGTGTGGCGACGCGCTAGTGGAGGAGAGCTTAAGCGGTGCTGATGGGATGGCTCCTTTTTCCATCCCCAAGAAAGTAAGGACACCTAAACGGACACCTTACGGTGCATTAAATGTGTTCGTCCTAGTCCGTCAGGGGTTAGGTATGATTACCCTGTAGCTACTTTACACCTCAATGTATGTACAATTTGCCACTGTGGTGACCCCTTTGAGCGTATAAAAGGAGGCCCAAGGCAACTGCTACAGGGGAGGAGAACTTCTGGCCCATTCTGCATGCGTAGCTGCTCTTTGAATGTACTGTTCACTGTGAGCGCTCCTGGAGGCTGGGCTCAAGAACACTGATAAGAACACAAGCCAGGAGTAGGGTTTTACGCTGATCAGCGGCCCGAACCTGGGTAAAATCTTCCCGCGTCGTTCGTTGGTTCTGCTCTTTGCGCATACCTCTCCCCCCGCCGAATCGTAAAGGGGTCTCTTGCGATCCCATAGGTGTCGTGCCCTGACACTGGACGATACATGCTCTGTGGAATCCATATGCGGCGCTTTTGGGAAGACGAGCCCGAAGATGAGCCCGCTTCACGAGTGCGTTTGGTCGCTTCCTTGTGTTTCTTCAGACCAGTCTCGACCATGATGGCCTTATTCACCAAGGTGGCGAAGTCAGGATAGTCTTGGACGAGCAGGGCTAACTGAATGTCATGGTGCAGCCCTTCATGAAACTTCTCTTGCCTGCGGGCATCAGTGGGAATATCTTCTTCAGCGTAGCGAGATAATTCAAGGAACTCGCGCTGATAGACTTCTACAGACTTGTTTCCATGAACGAGGCTGCAGAACTCGGCCTTCTTGCGAGCTATAACAGCTTGGGGAATATAGCGGGCGCGAAAAGCAGTCTTGAACTCCACCCTGGTAACGACAGTTCCAGGAGGTAGGGTCTGTCGGTGAGTGGCCCACCATTGTGTTGCGGGTCCCTTCAGGAAGTATGTCACGAAGGTGACATAGTTGGCAGGGGTGACATCAGCGGACTCCATCTCATAGAAGATATCACGCAGCCAGTCATCGGCATCCAGCGGATTCACTGTGTTGCGGAAGAACGATGGGTTGAGTCACATAAACTCTAGCAGTGTGATTGAAGGTGGCGGCTGGTCGGCATTGGGACGAGGGAACTGTTGCATAATCCCCGTCATGAACTGACGGTTGAGTTCAAACGGTTGCATCATCGCAGCCATATAGTCAGGCGGTGGCGGCGGAGGTGGATTGTTATCTGCCATCCTGTTAAATTCAATAGGGGTAGTTTAATAGAAGGCAATACGAGTGTTTAGCGACATGCATAATGTAACACGATGAAATGTAAGCAGTACAACAGATGCTTAATATCAGTCATTAAGTCATACAGGTCCATACAGAGTTGGTTACAAACGGGCAGCACAACGGCGCAAATTCAAAAGCTAGACATACTAGGCGGCGCGCAGGCACGCGGTAAGGAAGTACACAACGAGACATAGCAAAGGCTACATCAACGTCGGAGAAAACCACGGAAACGGGGTAGCTGCAAGTGCGGACGACGGACGTTCATCGCAGAAGGATCCTGTGCTCCATGTGCACTCTGATGCAGAACCCGGTCTCGAGCTGAAAGAAGAGGTCCACGTGCAGGTGTATGACCTCCCACAGCAGGCCAATCAATCCCTGGTGGCATCTCGGTCCTGCGCGGGTAAAGAATATGCTCCGGATGTATCCCTGCACGAACAACTGGTAGCAACTGCATCATAGCCTCGTAGAGTCGTACTCGAGTGGCAAACAACTCGACGGCCAGAGCCCGAACAGTGCGATCCAGAGCCTGAGTACACTGAATCAGAACTCGCTGATCGTAGCAACGAGGCTCGTACGGGGCACAGGTAGCTGTGTAGTAACCAGTAGCATCTCCAGCAGGGGCATACGGAATGTATCGATACTCAGAAGCATCCAAGCTGGCGTTGTGCTCTCCTCGGAGACATGCGACAGTAGAGTAGGCGGCATCATGGACTGCCATCTCAAT
Source organism: Thinopyrum elongatum (assembly GCA_011799875.1). NCBI lineage: Eukaryota > Viridiplantae > Streptophyta > Magnoliopsida > Poales > Poaceae > Thinopyrum > Thinopyrum elongatum. The sequence goes on from CM022297.1 coordinate 475,691,752, forward strand.
CGTCACGCCGATACCGTGGAAAAGGTACAGCTCAGTGTCCGAGTCATCCTGATGATCATAGATGCGAACATCAGCATAGTACTGCTCCTGGTTGAACTCGCGGTAAACCTCGTAGACCATGTACTCGGGGTACCAGCGGTAGCCCAGTCTGGTCAAGAGAGCGATCAGAACAGCTGGAAACCCAGGGGCATCGTGAGCCCAAGTGCGAAGCACGAGCTGGGTCGTAGGACGTGGCGGGAACAGACGATCCATCTGAAATAAAAGGAGTTCAGGGTTGTCACATGACAATGAGAAATATAACAAATCTCGGAAGGAAAGGTTAAACAAAACAATGGAAAGGAAAATGATTATCAGACTAATCAGATCAATGATAGGGAAATCGCACAGAAATCCAGCTCTCCGGGTGGACGGGATTTACGAGATCCTAAGTATCGGTGTTAGTAAATTTATCAAACGTGAATAGAAGAGAGATCAGAGTCCCAGAGTAAAGATTGAGGAGTAAAAGATCCTAATAGCACCCAGTTGGCGACGTGGGCCCGTAAGCCACACAGCCAAGTTAGTAAAACAGTTTTTGGTTTCTAGACTCAACTTCGGCCAAGGAATTGGATAGGGGAATTCCTAGAGGCAGTCGGCTCTGATACCAACCTATGACGACCCCAGCTTAATCGTGCACTAACCATACACGCAAATGCACACGATCAAGCCTAAGGACTCACTTGAAGATATCACAACACAACTCTAAAACATAAATAAATTCATACAAGCTTTATATTACAAGCCAGGGCCTCGAGGGCTCGAATACATAGCTCGATGGCATACAAGTGTCAGCGGAAGCATCAGATATCTGGGTACAGATATATTATAGAAATGAATAAGCCTTTAGAAGGTGGGGCAAAATAAAAAATACTACGATCGAAAGGCGTAGGCCTCCTGCCTAGGATCCTTCGAATCCTACTCCTGATCGTCTGTCGGCTCCTCGTAGTAGTACTCGCCGGGAGGGTAGTAGTAGTAGCCATAGTCGTCGACGGGGGCTGCTATATCAGGGGCTCCGTCATCTGGCGGCGTCAAATGGATATGGGGAGAAAAAGAAAATAAAGCAAACGTGAGTACTCATCCGAAGTACTCAGCAAGCAAGGATCTACACTACATATACAACATTTTCAAAGGGGGATGTATATGTGGACTGGGCTGCAGAAATGCCAGAGTAGAGGGGAAAGCCTAGTCTTATCGAAGACTAGCATCTTCAATCATCTTCATCGGTCTTGCAGCATAAGAAGAGTGCAGATTACACAATGTAAAGTAGTAGTAGTGTATCATCAACCTCGGCCAGAGATCCTTCCTCGACTCCCTGCGAGAAAGCAATCGCAGAGCCATACTATCCATTTCATCTCAAGTTCTAGTTATACCGATCAGGATACAACTCCGAGTGTCCGTTACCGTAGGATAGGCTATCGATAGATTGTTTCTTCCCTGCACGGGTGCACCAAGTTACCCACCACGCTCAATTAACTCCGGCCGGACACACTTTCCTGGGTCATGCCCGGCCTCGGCCAAACGATACACCGCAACCCGACCGAATACCTAACAGAGAGGTCAGCACGCCGGACTAAACCTATGCCCCCAGGGGTCTTGGGCCATCGCCCCGGGAACTCCTGCACGTTGCGAATGCGGCTGAGAGCAGACCTAGCAACCCCTTAATACAAGCGCAGTTGCGTAACCAGTCCAACTCGGCGCGCGCCGCTTAGTCGCTGACGTCCACTAAGCTCCGGCTGAAGTATACGATGCAGAACGCCCATACTATGCCCACGTGATGGTTAGTGATATCAGGCCAGAGGCCCCTCAGATCAAATATCCAAACCGTTAGTGTGTTGATAGTGCGAAAACGAGCAGAGACTCACGAAAGATGTGACCCCGTCGCCCCGTCTCGAGGTCTTGCGGCAAGGGCGAGGAATGCCCGGCCACGCCTCGTGTTCAACCCTCAGGCACCATCCAGGTCCACCCGACTCCACATTACTCGCTAATAAGCTCACGCGGGTACCCCTCAAGGCCGACCCGTCTTTAGTATCATGTTACAGTGTTCAATCATAGTAACCAAAGTATCCGTGTGTTTGACACCAAAAGCGACCCTGAGGAATCACCCTCGATGGAATCCCACTTGATGTTTTCGTCAAGGTGAACGAAGGAGGAATCACCCTCGAGGTCCACACTTGAAGCGTTGCATGACGACGTCGTTATCGGGGGCGGTGTAGGAGGAATCACCCTCGCTTACCACGTCCAATTAACTAACCTACAAGGTTATCATCAGGAGTGCTGACGAGGTATCACCCTCGGCACTTGATAGTAACCCAGTAGTGCCGAGCAAGTAAGGGAAGTGTCGTGCGGTGTCGGGGCCTGGTCTTCGATCCCGTTGCACGGGTCTTCTGATCATCCAGCGGGGCAGTCGGGATAAGTGGGGTCTCTGATGGTCTCTACCCATCCTATTCTAAGCAGTTTAGGATAACAGGTAATTATCAACAGCAGGATACAAGTAAACAGGCTATGCATCAGATATAGGATAATAGTAGCAGTAGTAACTTCTAATGCAAGCATAAGAGAGAAGAGAGTGGGCGATATCGGAATGCTCAAAAAGGGGGTGCTTGCCTGCAAGCTCTGGGGCAAGTTGCTGGTCGTCGGGGACGTAGTCGTTCTCCGGAGCGGCGTCTGCCTCAGGAGCTACGTCAACGTCGAGGTCTAATCGAGGGAGAAAAGGGAGAGGAAACAGGTAAACATAATGCAATCAAATGCAACATGGGGCATGCTATGCTACAATGCAGTGCAGGGTTGCCTGAAGTATGTCTAAGTCATTTTTAGTTATTATAGGATTAACACGGGATTTATTACCCGGTGTGTGTGCACTATTCATCTACCGGAATCGGGCTCGGAGTTATGAGTTCTCCTATGTAGGAGGTTTCGACATCGAAAAAGACGACATGATTAGATTCGTCTCATCGTTCTGAGCAACTTTCATGTTTTAAGTTTTTCGATCTGAGCTACGGTTTGAAAGTTACGAATTTTCGAAGTTTAAATGATTTTCTGGAATTATTTTAATTAACAGAAAATGATATATGACATCAGCATGGCTCAGAGATGACGTCAGCAGTCAACAGAGACGCTGACCTGGTCAAACCTGACATGTGGGTCCAGTAGGACCCACATGTCAGTCTCTGTTGGGCTAACTATGGATTAATTAAACTAACAGAGTGATTAGTGGGGTGGGCCCCAGATGTCAGCGACTAATTATCTAAATAATTAATTAACAGGTTTTAATTAATAGTTTTATTTATTTTAAAAATGTTTTAACTGGTGGGGCCCGCATGTTAGTGGGCCTGAGTGCCCAGTCAGCATAGTTGACTAGGTCAAAGGGGTCAGCGGGGCCCACCTGTCAGTGACTCAGGGGGACCCACATGTCAGGCCATGTCGGTGCCGGCCGGAGACAGCTCCGGCGACCTCAAACGTGGTGGCGCGTCGCCGCAGTGCGTCGGATTTGCTCTACACATCACCAAATCACACGGGGTAACTTGCGTTCGAACGGCCGTAACGATCCGCGTCGACTGGCGGCGGCGCCGGACCGAATGGTCGCCGGAAAAGTGGCCGGCGACAAGCTTAGGCGGCAGCGCGATCGGGACCTCGTCGGGGACTAGGTTAGGAGGCACGGGGAGACACGCGCTCTGGCTGGCTGGGCTCCTGGGAGCACCAGGAGCACATCTGTGGCCTCGGACGAGCGTGACAGCGCCCTTAGCGGCGGCCACAAGCTCGACGGCGGCGAGCAGAGCACGGACGTGTCGGCGGCTAACTATGGCGCACGGCGAGGCCAACAGAGAGGAGCAGTAGATGGAGAGGCTCACCGAGCGGCACGCCGATGGCCCTTGGAAGATTAGGAGCTGCAGAGGCGTCGCCGGCGGCCGAGGAAGAAGACGAGGTCGATCCAGCTCCTCAGTGCTTCCCCACTCCAACTGAGACCACCGTTCGATGAAGTAGTCGATGGCGGAGCTCCTCGACAAGTCGGCGGAGCGAGGTGGTAGCGGTGGCCGCGGAGATGGGCGAGGCATGGCAGCGACCTCGTCGGGCACCGATGGGGAAAAGGAGGAGAGCGCGAGGGGAGAGGGGAGAAGTGAGCGAGGAGGCCAGGGGAAGGGAGGAGGAGTCCCTTATCCCCTCGGCTGCCCCTGTAGTGTCGGCGGCACTGCGCTGTCGACGCCGCACCGGCGAGCGCGCGCTCGACCACCGGCGCAGTGACACGGGGAGGAGGGAGAAGGGAATGGGCCCAGTGGGCTGGTCCAGGGGCACTGTGCACTTAGGCCCAGTGCACAGTGCCTCGTTTCATTTTTCTTATTTCTGTTTTCTATTTTCTTTATTTATTTTCTGTTTTGTATTAGTTAGGACACTTTTGCACTTTTTGTAAAATATGAGACTAGGCCCAAATATTACAATGCAATATTCCTTGTCACCAAGAACTTGTTTGAGCGGATTTGGATTTCATTTGAATTTGAAATGAATTTAATTAGATTAAATAATTCTATTTTGGTACTGTTTCATGTGGTTTGAGTCATTTAACCAATCCAAGTATCATTGGTTATCTTTTTATAAGTGTTTCTGGAATATTTGCTATTTAGTGAACATTTTTTCAAAAGTGTTTGAGCAAATTTATTTTGCACTTTTGAATTTGAGTTGATTTCCAGAATAGAGTTTGAATTGTTTTGGTTAATCACTATGACTAAGCAATGCAAATGATATGACTTGGCATTATTAGCAGTTGATCACAGTGGCTATTACACAGGGGTGTTACAGGTACTTGGTAGGCTTGATGTAGATCCTCCCTGACAACAGCGCCAAAAATTCTTCCTGCTACTTCTTGAGCTTGCGTTGGTTTTTTCCTTGAAGAAGAAAGAGTGATGCAGCGAAGTAGAGATAAGTATTTCCCTCAGTTTGAGAACTAATGTATCAATCCAGTAGGAGGAACACACAAGTCACCAATGATTGCACCTACACAAACAAACAAATATTTGCACCCAACGCGATAAAGGGGTTGTCAATCCCTTCACGGTTACTTGCAAGGATGAGATCTGATATAGATAGGTATAAAAGATAAATAAAAGTGCAAAAAAAAATAAAGATAAATAAATTGCAGCAAGATATTTTTGGGTTTTTTGTTTTGTAGATCTGAAAATAATATGATAAAAATAGACCCGGGGCCCATAGTTTTCACTAGAGGCTTCTCTCTTGAAAGAACGCATATGGTGGGTAAACAAATTACTGTTGAGCAATTGATAGAAAATTGCAAAGTTATGACGATATCTAAGGCAATGATCATGAATATAGGCATCACGTCTGTGACAATAGACCGACTCCTGCCTGCATCTACTACTATTACTCCACACATCGACCGCTATCCAGCATGCATCTAGTGTATTAAGTTAACAAGAACGGAGTAGCGCCTTAAGCAAGATGACATGATGTAGAGGGATAGATCCAATCAATATGCTATAAACCCCATCTTTTTATACTTAATGGCAACAATACAAATACGTGCCTCGCTACCCCTTCTGTCACTCGGTGGGGACACCGCAAGATTGAACCCAAAACTAAGCACCTCTCCCATTGCAAGATAAATCAATCTAGTTGGCCAAACCAAATCAATAGATCGAAGAGAAATACAAAGCTATCTTAATCATGCATAAAAGAGTTCAGAGAAGACTCAAATAATATTCATATATAATCTAATCATAAATCCACAATTCATCAGATCTCAACAAACCCACCGCAAAAGAAGATTACATCGAATAGAACTCCAAGAACATCGAGGAGAACATTGTATTGAAGATCAAAGTATCGGGGATATATCCCGCGGTATGACCCGGCCGGATATATGACCCGGCCAGACTTGGCGACTCACTGGTGACCCGCCCTGACTTGGCGACTCACTAAGTGACCCGCTCGGATCTCTCCACTCACTGATGACCCGGCCGAGCCAGGTGACTCATTGGTGACCCGGCAGGCGGGTTAGAGGAGCGACAAGACCCGGAGGCCCAGAAGGCGGTTCATGGAAGACCGGCTTGTGTTATGGCGGGCCGGCTTAAGAGAAAAGCATAAGGAATATCCCCTTACAAATGAAGGAAGACTAGGACTCCACTTGTAATAGAGTAATCCTAATCCTACTAGGACTCTTCATGTAAGCCGCCCCTTCAACTTATATAAGGAGGGGTAGGGCACTCCAAGAGAAAAAAGGTTACACAAGTCTAGACAGACAAATCAATAGCTCTCGAGATAGAGCACCCTTGTAATCGGGATCATCATCAATATCAATGAAGCAGGATGTAGACTTTTACCTCCACCATGAGGGGCCGAACCTGGGTAAAAACCTCGCATCTCTCGTCCCACTTAACCCCTCTCAAGCTACCACATATGTGCGTTGGCCTCACGACTAAGTCTTGACACTAAGGACATCTGCCGTGACAATTCAACGATGACAGTTGGCGCCACCGTCACAGAGTTGAACTGCAGGTCTGCAATCTGCTGCCAAAAACCAAGAAGAGATCAAAGGAAAATACTAGTATTAGTATACTATTGGGGCAGTCAAATCAGCCACTGGGTTAATCAGAGTTTCCACGTACAAGCTTCAAGAATTGATTAGTTCTATGCACTGGTGGCATGTCCAGTCACGAAAAGTCCATGAGGAAGGGTACTACTCCAGCATTTTGTCATGATGCGCTCATTGTACTGTACTTCATCAGGCTGCCGGACACATCCAGAATTTTAGAAGGGCCATGGCCGCACGAACTTGGTCACTTATGGAGACCGACCACGTGTGTGATTCTGACAGAAATTGTTGCAGATATTGTACCTGACCCACCCATGCCTGAGGGCCCCCTGCGCCTCGCCGGCTGATGCTGCTCAGCTGTTGTGGCTGTGTGCCCATCTGGATAAAAAAGAAAAGTCAAAGTGGTCAGATATTTGAAAAAAAAAGTCAAAGTGACCGAAATTTTCTAAGCAGGCTGAATAAGCCAAATCCACGTACGCTTCAAGTTCCGAGGTTGCAAGAGTACACTGATCTGACCCGCCGTCACTTGATGAATGGATGGATGGTTATTTGATTGGATGTGAAGGCCATCACTTGGTCAAATTTCGGTCAAATTACTGTGCAGTTACTGCCTATGAAACATACGTCAGGATAAGTCGACCCGCGCTAAGTCGCTGGCTTTGTTGAGCCGTTTCCTCTGCTGCGTGTTGCCGCGGCCCTGAGTCATCCCCAATACTGAGTCGACTGTCTCCGTTGTCGCGGCTTCGTCATTGCTGTTGGTTGAAAGAGAGATGAAAAGAGACTGGTTGAAAGAAGAGTCAAGTTGCCAGGTATTTAATGACCCGGAGAATGACCCGAAGGGTTTGTGCTGAGCCGCCCGGTTCCAGGCTCTGCTACGGTCGGGCTTCAAGCCGCCACTTTACCTCTGCTATTTATAAGAGAAGGAGAGAGTGGTTAAATCATCGTTGAAATTACTGAGGTGATCCATGATGTTGCGTTTGAATCATCTGTCGTCAAAGTACATCAGGTGAAATCCATTCAGTTAATTTTTGTTGATGCATTTTTATTTTGAAAACAATTACTCTGGCTTGTTGATGCATTTTTATTTTGAGAACAATTACTCTGGCTTATGATGTTCTTTGATGCAGGACAGTTGTTTACTGCAAGAGCGATGGACGTGTCATGGATATATCGTTCGCGCCACCATTATTATGCGCTAGTATCTGACCATGTCATAATGCTCAATGACTGTATGTGAAAGCAGCGGCCTCTGTGGCCCAGTCTACATCAACACGATGCGATTGACTCGCCAGTCCGCGCGGCTTACCGCGCCTACGGTTGACTCGGCCATCCGCGCGGTTTATCGCGCCGGCGATTGACTCGCCCGTTTGCACCGGTTTACAATACCATGGCCGACTCATTTGTCTGTGCCTGCGGATTAATCACATGCGTTTGTACTGCCTCAAATGCTACGGCCGTCTTTACCGTTCACCCCCGTGGTCGGGTCTATATTAACACACCGGAGCTGCACCTGTTTGTAGGAGAGGTTTAAATGAGCGCATGCAAGTCGCTCCTCTTGCAGCCTGGTTTATTCCAACAATTCTAAAGCAAGTCATGATATGTTATCGGCCTCTGCCTGCACCGGATGGCTCAATGGACAGGTGCACAAGTCACCGCCACTGTGGTTTGTTTAAATTTCAACAACCAGTTGGGATGGATCATCAGCTGGGTTATTGACACAGCTCATACGGGATCATTTATAACCAGCCGAGCTTCAACATGAATTCCAGCGTTCCGCTATTCAACTATATGGCGGTTTATATCACGGGCAAGTATGGAGAATCTCAAGCCAACTCTTCGAGTCGTCTTAAGACTCGGGGGCTACAATGACATGACTCAGCAAATCTTGCCGGTTTCAGCAAATTCAAGAACCCCGGGTCATTGGAGGGAAGATAACCCGGTCCCGGAGGCTACTGCTATATTGATGAAAATTTAAAGGCCGTCAGAAAATTTCCGGCTTAAAATGAAGAATTCCGGTTTAAAATCCGGCTCAAGGGAAATCTGTCTCTCACAAAGCTTTGAAGCTCTCAATATCCGGTTTAAAATTCTAGTTCAAAAAGAATCCATCTCTCGCAAGTTCGAGTTCTCAGGAAAAATTAAATGTTGCCAAAGAGAACTTGCTGCCATGATGCGCGGTTCAAACATGGGTATCCTGCCTTATTGGCTTATCTTATTGGTCACTTGGGGGCTTCCTGCTCATTGAGCATAGCTGTGACTACCCTCTTGATCCGGCTTGTACGCCTTGATTACAACATACTTGGGGGCTTCCTGCTCGTTGAGCATAGCTGTGACTACCCTATTGATCCGGCTTAAACGCCGTTGCTACAACCCACTTGGGGGCTTGCCGCCCGGGTTAAGGGAGCCAAAGAGAGTCTGGTGTAGAGCACAACTCAAACATGGGCACCTTGCTTTAACAGCTTAATATAGATCATTTGGGGGCTCCCTGTTCATTGAACACAGCTTTGATAACCCTTTTGATTGGCTTGAAACGCCAGGTGTATACACCAAAAAATTTCAGTTGATCCTGCCTTGTACGTCTGCCACTCCGCCCAGGTAATCCTGGAATGACCCGCCGAACTCTTGACAGTCAATCGTATTAAGACCCTGAACTTGTCAAGGTTAAAACGGCGGTTGGTCATGTGAGGCCCGCCTTACAAGGTTTGAATGAAGGATTAACTTCGTGGCTGTGCCGCCCATGAAAAGCACTTGATATTGAGGCCTGGCCGCCTATGAAAGCCTTGATTTTTATTTGTTTTTGAATTTGGTTTGGGTTTATATTTTTGTATCATATTGATATATGGTTTAAAATTGGTTCAGGCCAGGTTGCCTTGATCCTTATGATTCATATTTTGAATTTATCCGGAGTTTTGATAACCCGGCCTGGCTATGGACTTTAAGTCGCCAGTATACTTTGGATTGCGCAATTGGGATTATGCGCTTATAAATCATTGGATGTGGCGATGTAAGCCGGCAATTTGAGCCAATTTTCCAGGTATATTTTTAAATTGTTGGATGAATATGCGAGGTTTGATAACGCGCCCTGGCTTTTGACGTTAAGTCGCCAGTATATTTTCGATTGCGCCATTGGAATTCATGCGCTTATAAATCATTGGATTGTTACCCTCACTGGGTATGGCAATGTAAGCCAGCAGTATAAATCAATCCTACAGGTATGTTTTCCTGGTTATATGAATATGCGAGGTTTGATAACCCGCCCTGGCTTTTAACTTTAAGTTGCCAGTATGTTTAGGCTTGAATGGCCTTAATTCTAGTCTTTTTCATAATTGCATAAGACTATATTATGTTTGGGTTGTTACCCGCCCTGGCTTTTGACGTTAAGTCACCAGGGCATATGTTGTTTAAACTTTGTGCAGAACATGCAGAGCTATGGCTTAAATAAATGGTTAAGGTCAAGCCCATCATCAAACACTAGAATTGGTGTTTCAAAAGGGTTATCAGTTCTGGATTTTTACAAAGGCTATAAGCCGCCGGGTTACATCCTGGAGTACAATGGATGCATATTAAGTTGCCATCGGCCAAGAGCCACCAGGTATTAAACTCCGGGTTTACTAGCCAAAACTTGGCTGGATTTTTCATTATGGTTGTCATAACCAGTGTTGAATGATTGAGGTTTTCATACCGGATTATATATTATTCAAATCTATAATAGCCAATATGGCTGGATTTTTTATGGTTATCAATAACCAGTATTATGATTGAGGTTTTCAAAGCCGCTTTAAAGCAATGGCTATTATTTCTTTATCCAAGAATACCGGCTCACAGCAGAAAGCACGGTTTAATATTGAATATGCAAGGCTTTCAGAAAAATTATCCGGACAATCGATATGGTTTTATTTTACAATGGAAGGAATAGTCCTGAGTTGCTGCAGGCACACAACCCGACACTTGGGGGCTAATGCAAGGTCATTTTTAACTCGCCTCATTGAAGACCCGACCCATCACATGGTGATGAGCCGGCCCTTGGGGGCTACTAATTGCTCCTGTCAAAGGTAACCCGAAACTTGGGAGCTACATCATTAGGTGTTATTAATTACTGCTCAAATCTACATGATCATATCTACAAAGTCCCTGCTCATTATTGCATAATGACCCGGCCCTTGGGGGCTACACTGGTTGAAGTTTTTATGGGCATAAAGCAATTACATGTCCCAGGTTGCTGCAAGCATGACAACCCGGCACTTGGGGGCTACATATGTGGAATATTCAGTTTATGACTAGTGACTGAGATGAACAACCCGGATTTCTTCAAGGTTGCGACATTTATATGGAAGCAAGTCTTAAGCTGTTACTACTCTCCCTTCTTAAGACTTGGGGGCTACAAGTGATATGCATATAAGGGAGGTACATTTTCAAGCTTGATGTTAGCAATAATTATGACCCGGTGCCATCAATATTTACAAACCAGCAATTTTGGCAATGATAAACCGGCAAGTTCTACATCTTCAAGCTGGCTGAAAATCTGATGAGTATTTCAAGACCAATATTTTGTTAAGCATTGGGAGCTGAATCAAATGAATTATTCTTCATAATATTTTTCTGTGAGAAACCAATGTCAGCAAATTGATTATGAGGCTGGCCTATTGACCCGGACGTTCCAGAAGAAGGAAATGACAAGGACTTGAGGATGATCAGGTGCCGGTTCAGGAAAAACTTTTAACCCGGAGCACAACCTGTCAAATTTGTTCTTGTGTTTATTTTGCAGGATCAGTTTAACATGGATAAATCCAAATTAAACTGGGGGCTAATGTCGGGGATATACCCCGCGGTATGACCTGGCCGGATATATGACCCGGACGGGCTTGGCGACTCACTAAGTGACCCGCCTGGATCTCTCCACTCACTGATGACCCGGCCGAGCCAGGTGACTCATTGGTGACCTGGCAGGCGGGTCAGAGGAGCGACAAGACCCGGAGGCCCAGAAGGCGGTTCATGGAAGACCGGCTTGTGTTATGGTGGGCCGGCTTAAGAGGAAAGCATAAGGAATATTCCCTTACAAAGGAAGGAAGACTAGGACTCCACTTGTAATAGAGTAATCCTAATCCTACTAGGACTCTTCATGTAAGCCGCCCCTTCAACTTATATAAGGAGGGGTAGGGCACTCCAAGAGAAAAAAGGTTACACAAGTCTAGACAGACAAATCAATAGCTCTCGAGATAGAGCACCCTTGTAATCGGGATCATCATCATCATCAATATCAATGAAGCAGGATGTAGGCTTTTACCTCCACCATGAGGGGCCGAACCTGGGTAAAAACCTCGCGTCTCTCATCCCACTCAACCCCTCTCAAGCTACCACATAGGTGCGTTGGCCTCACGACTAAGTCCTGACACTAAGGACATCTGCCGTGACAATTCAACGACACAAAGAAAGAGAAGAAGCCATCTAGCTACTAGCTATGGACCCGTAGGTTTGTGGTAAACTACTCAGACATCATCGGAAGGGCAGCAAGGTTGATGTAGAAGCCCTCCATGATTGAATCCCCCTCCGGCAGAGTACCAGAACAGGTCTCGAGACGGGATCTCATGAGGAGAGAAACTTGCGGCGGTGGAATTATATTTTTGGTGTGCCCTATGGTATACGAGGAATATTTGGGTATTTATGGAACTGGAATTAGGGTTAGGGGAGCCACGGGGGGCCCACAATCTTGCCCCCCTAGGGCGCGCCTCCCGATCTTGTGGCTCCTCCTTGGCCCTTCTGACCTCCTCCCAAAGCTTCCTAGGTGTCTTCTAGTCCAAGAAAAATCATCAAAAAGTTTCGTTCCGTTTGGACTCCGTTTGTTATTGATTTTCTGCAAAAGACAAAAACAAGGAAAAAACAACAACTGGCACTGGGCACTAGGTTAGTCCCAAAAAATGATATAAAATAGCATAATAATGCATATAAAACATCCAAGATGGATAATATAATAGCATGGAACAATTAAAAATTATAGATACGTTGGAGATGTATCAGTCAATCAAATAGACATCGTATGCCCATAGCTCTAATGTGCCCCTCATGCTTGGGTTGTGGAGGCGGCTTAGTCAACGGGTCCACAACATTTGCATTCATTTGAATTTTGCATAAGTCTACATCACCATTCTTTATGATCTTTCATATCAAATGATATTTTCGATCCATGTGTCTAGTCTTGTGGTGATTCCTCGGCTACTTGGCTTGTGCGATGGCACCAGAATTATCACAAAAAAGGTCCAACGGTTTTACCGAGGCTGGGAAAATACCTAGATCATCCAGAAAGTTCTGGATCCAAACACCCTCCTTTGCAGCTTCACAAGCCGCAATGTATTCGGCTTCTATGATAGAATCGGCCACCGTATCTTGCTTTGAACTCATCCATCTCACTGCTCCTCTGTTCATGACCTACGTGAATCTAGACTGTGATCGACAATCATCTCTGTCTGTTTGGAAACTAGCATCAGTGTAATCCTTTACGTAGAGCTCCTCCTCACCTCCATAAACTAGAAACATCTCTTTAGTCCTTTTCAGGTACTTTAGATTTTTTTTTCACCGCCGCCCAGTGACTCTCACCGGGGTTGGCCTGGTATCTGCTTGTTAAGCTTATTGCAAATGCAACATCAGGCCGAGTACATATCATGGCATACATGATGGATCCAATTGCCGAGGCATACGGAATCCTACTCATCCTGCTTCGCTCATCAGATGTCGAAGGACTCTGAGTCTCGCTTAACCTTATACCATGTGAGAGTGGCAAGAGCGCTTTCTTGGCTTCACTCATGTTGAACCACTTCAACACTTTATCTATGTACGTGCTCTGGCTCAAGCCGAGTAGCCTCCTTGATCTATCTCTATAGATCTTAATGCCTAAAATATACACTGCCTGTCCTTCATTGAAAACTTTCCATTCAATGATTTCTTAACCAAGTTCAGCATCGAAACATTGTTTCTGATCAGCAATATGTCATCCACATACAAGATCAGAAACTTGTGGCGCCCCCGACTCAATCGTACACTAATCATACACGCAAACGTGTACGATCAAGCATAGGGACTCACGGGAAGATATCACAACACAACTCTAACACAATTTAAACAGAGGTCCACAATATTACAGACTAGGGATCCGAAGATCCGAATACATAAGTCAGTCATACAAATATTATCTGAGTACAGACATAGTTAGACAAGTTTTGCCTTAAGAAGGCTAGCACAAACAACAACACTAGATCGAAAGGCGTTGGCCTCCTGCCTGGGAGCCTCCGATCCTACTCCTGGTCATCTGGCTCGATCCAGTAGTAAGTACCCTCTGGACCCTCCTGGTAGTAAGCTCCAGTGGTGGCATCTGGCTCCTGGACTCCATCGTCTGATGTATCATCAATGTGGGGTATATGGGGAAAAGAGAAAGTAAAGCAACCGTGAGTACTCATCCTAAGTACTCAGCAAGCAAGGATCTATAATACATATGCAACATTATCAATGGAGAAAGGCTGTATATGTGGACTGGGCTGCAGAAATGCCAGAATAGAGAGAAGGCCTAGTCCTATCGAAGACTAGCATCTTCAAACATCTTCACAAAGCCATCATCTTGCAGCAGTAGAAGAGAGTAGAATAGCATTTTATTTAGCAAACATGTTGAAGTACAGCTTAAAGATCCTTCCTCGACTCCCAAGCGAGAAAGCGATCCCGAAGCTTCATTTAAGTCACAAGTATCCAGTTTAAGTAGTAGATCGGGATACACAAACTGAGCGTCCTTTACCGTAGGACTGGCTATCGATACAAGATTCATCCCTGCAGGGGTGCACTACTGTTACCCAACACGCTCGATCAACTCTGGCCGGATACACTTGCTGGGTGATGCCCGTCCTCGGAAGATCAACACGAAGCAGCGCCCTACCTAGGCTCGGTAGAGAGGTCAGCACGCCGGACTAACCTATGCATCCAGAGGTCTCGGGCCATCGCCCTGGGCACCCTGCGCGTTGCGAGACTGGCCGGGGTGCAGGCGCGACACTGAACTCGTCAGTGAAGTATCCAGCCCAATCCCGACAATCAGCCCGCACGGTGAATCGTGACGTCAGACGAGCTTTCGGAGAAACGTACTTCGCAGAGGGTCCCATAACCATTATCCCGCGTGGTGGTAGTGCGTATAGGGCACGTCGACCCACTCAGATCACACACCCAAATCCAATAGGCTCAATTAGTATCACGCGGAGACAATCAGAGTCTCTGATGCTCCGCCACAATGTCACTCTCGAGTGCCCTTCCGGCACACCCGAAATCATAGATCCCCAGCAGGTACCCACCAGGGTGGACCCGCCTGTAACAGAGGTCAAGTAATCGTGTGGTCATTACATCAAGGGGGAATCCCGAGGACTCACCCTCGGCGGATTCCACTCGACGAAATCATCAGGGTGAACGTATGAGGTATCACCCTCGAGGTTCACATTGAGGGTTGCACGACAGAGTCGTATCGGAAGTGGAGAAGGAGGAATCACCCTCGATGACCACGACCGAACAGCTACACTGCAGAGTATTCATCGGGAGTGCGTTACGAGGTATCACCCTCGGCACTCGATAGTTACTACGCAGAGTCGTACAACTAAGGGGGTGTGAAGTGAGGTGTCGGTCTCTGGTCGACGATCACGTTGATCGAGTCATCGATGATCAAGCAGGGGCATCAGGGAAAAGGTGGTGGGGTCACTGATGGTTTATTACCAACCTATACTAAACAGTTTATCATAGGCAGGTAAGGTAGCAATGAACAGGTTACAACAGCAGGCTATGCATCAGAATAGGAGCATACATTAACAGTAGCAAAATCTAATGCAAGCAGGAGAATAGAGTGGGCGATATCTGGAATGCTCAAGGGGGGGGGGGGCTTTCCTGGTTGCGCTGGCAAGAGAGAGGGGTCGTCAACGGGCTGCTCGTCGGTAGTGTAGTCGTACCCAGGTGCAGCGTCGTCGGTCTCAGCGTCTATCGAGAGAGAGAAGGAGGGGGAGAGAAACAATAAATTCACGGCAATAATGCAAACAATATGTATGAGATGCCTAAATGATATGCCGGGGTGTTCTACTGCCTAATTAAATGATTTAGTTAATTTAGGAATTTATTTGGATTTATTTAATTAAAGTTGGGCACTATTTATTTACTGAAAACGGTCTAAAACTTCAATGTTCTTATAGCTGCGGGCGTCTGACGGGAATACGGAGGACGTATTCGGGTTCTTATCGAAATTCTGAGCAAGTTTCATATATAAATTATTTTCATCGGAGTTACGGTTTATTTAATATGATTTTCTAAAGTTTTTATTAATTTCTGGAATTTATTTAATTATTTAAATCAACATTATCTGAAACAGTGTTGCGATGACATCAGCATGACCTAAGCATGACGTCAGCAGGTCAACTCTGGCTGACCAGAGTCAAACCTGACAGGTGGGACCCACATGTCATACACTGTGGCTTAATTAGAGAGGTTAATTTAATCATTTGAGTTAATTAACAGGTGGGGCCCAGCAGTCAGTGACTGATTAGTATTTAATTAACTAATTAACAGATTTTCTATTTATTTAAATTCATTTAAGCGACCGGGCCCTACATGTCAGTGAGACCGGCCAGCCACGTCAGCGTTGACCCCGGTTAACGGGGTCAAAGGGGCCCGCGGGGCCCCACAGTCAGTGGCACAGGGCGGGACCCACTGGTGCCATGTCGGCGATGGCCGGCGACGCGCCGGAGTAGCTCCGGCGAGCCAAAACGCGGCGGCGCGAGTCGGGCTTGGCTCGGGTTTCGCCTACGGTGGGTCTCAGGGGCTAGGGTAGGTCGCGTTCGACGCGGCTCGTCGTCGCGCGTCGAATGGCGGCGGTGCGGGGTGCTGGGGAGGCCGGAGCTGAGCGCCAGGAGCTCGTCGGCGGCGAGGTTCTCGGTCGAGCTACGGGATCGACAAAACGGCGCTCGTTCAAGCGTTGTGAGGAGCTAGGCGGGGTCCATGCAACGCGGCGAAGCAAATGGGCAGCAGCACATGACCAAAAGGTCGCCAGACGGTCGCCGGCGACGAGGTCCGCGGCGGTGGGTGCGGCCTAACGCGGAGCGGTGGCTACGGTACGCTAGCGATCTAATGGAGAGGGGGAGGAGGAGCAAGAGCTCACAGCGGGGTGTAGCCGGTCAAAGTGGGCTCGGGGAAGGCCTGGAGTAGCCGGAATCGACGACAGAGTGCGGCGGCGACCCGAGGAGGAAGACGGCGACGTGGGGGCGATGCAGGGCTCCCGGAGCTCAGGCTCGTGGTCGAGGAGGACGGCGCATTGCGGCCGAGCTCGTGGACACAATGGGGAGGCGAACAGGGCACGGTGGCCGCGAGCTTCAGCGGTGGCCGACCATGGCGGCGTCAGGCAAGGTGGGGGACGGGGGAAGAGGGGCAAAGGGGGCGGCTAGGGTTCGTCCGCGGGGTCGAGGGCGGTCCATCTAGGCGTCCGCGGCGCCGCAGTGCTCGTGTCGAGCAAAGCGGGGGGGGGCCTGGGCCGTGAGCGCGGGCGCGGGCGACAGCGCGGCGATGTGAGCAATGCGAGGTGAGGGACGGCGCGGGGGGGGGGGGGGTGGGCTGGGGCCGCGACTGTAGCGATAGGCCGAGTGTACAGTAGATCATTTAGGCCTTTTCCCTTTTTCTCTTTTCTGTTTCTTTTTCTTTTCTGTTCTGTTAATTGTTTAGGCCCCAAATGGATTTTGTAAAAAGTGGGAGCTAGTCCTTAATACCAATGCAATATACCCTAACACCAAAAACTAGTTTGGGCAAAACATCATTTCATATTCGATCTAGATTAATTAAAAGGCTTGTAGATATTATTTTCAGCCACTGTTAAAAGAGGTTTGGGTCACCTAATTAATTTATTAACTGTTGGTTACAATTTTAGAATGGTCTCTGCAATATTTGTTATTTACTGAACATTTTAGTTTTTATGTTGGTCAACTTTTATATTTCACTTCCATTTAAAATTGAATTTGACTTAAAAGTTGAAATGCAATATGATGCTAATGATGATTATGCACTGTTAATCATGTTGACATGTCATTATCAAAAGTGATTACTGTTGCTAATCACCGGGGGTGTTACAATTCTCCTCATCTATTAAGAATTCTCGTCCCGAGAATTAAGAGGAAGACTGAAAGAAAGAGGGGTATTCTTCGCAAAGACGATCCTCGCGTTCCCAAGTGGCCTCATCTTCAGAATGATTTGACCACTGAACCTTGAGGAATTTGATTGACTTTTGACGAGTCCGACGTTCAGTTTCATCAAGAACACGGATGGGATATTCTGGATAAGACAGATCTTCCCGTAATTCAAGCACTTCGTGATCCACAGCTCGAATAGGATCCTTGAAGCAGCGACGGAGTTGGGATACATGAAAAACATCATGTACTTGAGAAAGATTAGGCGGCAACTGCAATCGATATGCCACTTCTTCTCGACGGGCAAGAATACGGAACGGGCCAATGTAGCGAGGAGCTAACTTGCCTTTGATTTCGAACCTATGAATGCCTTTCAACGGAGTGACGCGGAGGTAAGCTTGCTCGCCAGGTTGATAGACTATTTCCTGGTGCTTTCGGTCATAGTTTCTCTTCTGACGAGACTGGGTAGTTTTCAAATGTTCACGGACAATGCGGACTTGATCTTCTGCTTGCTGAATAATGTCCGGACCGACGAGTGAGCGTTCCCCAGTTTCTGACCAATTCAGAGGGGTTCGACACTTACGACCATATAGAACTTCAAACGGTGCCATCTTCAGACTAGCTTGATAGCTATTGTTGTAAGAGAATTCGGCATACGGGAGAGATTCCTCCCATTTCTTACCGAAGGAGATGACGCAAGCTCGAAGCATATCTTCGAGCACTTGATTAACTTGTTCAACTTGACCCTGTGACTGAGGGTGAAAAGCGGTACTAAACGACAGATGTGTTCCCATAGCTTCTTGGAAACTATTCCAGAATCTGGAGGTGAAGAGGCTGCCACGATCAGAACTGATCTCCAACGGAACACCGTGGAGTGACACAATTCGGGAAACATACAAGTCTGCTAACTGGCTAGCAGTGATTGTCTCCTTAACTGGCAGAAAGTGGGCAACCTTAGAGAATCGGTCAATGACGACAAATATAGCATCATTACCCTTCTGGGATTTGGGAAAACCAGTAATGAAATCCATTTGGACCTTGTCCCATTTCCATTCAGGAATTGCAAGGGGTTGCAGAGTTCCAGCGGGCCTTTGATGTTGAGCTTTAACGCGGCGGCAAACGTCACACTCAGAAACATAACGAGCAATGTCTCGCTTCATATTAGGCCACCAGTATCTCTGGCAAATGTCACGGTACATCTTTGTGCTACCAGGATGAATTGACAGAGGAGTGTCATGTACTTACATCATAACGTGTTCTCTCTCATCTTTGAACTTAGGTACGAAGAGACGGTGTTGGAAAAATAAGATCCCATCATTATCAAGATGGAACTCCGACGGTTTTCCTTTTTCAAGGTATCGCTTGATCCTTTCAACTTCAGAGTCATACCGTTGCATAGTTTTGATGCTGTGTTCTAAATCTGGTTCGACAACGAGGGTATTGAGATAACCCTGTGGAACAATATGGAGGTTCAATTTACGAAACTCTTCATAAAGAAGAGGTTGTGATTCCTGAACCATATGGTTGCTGCAATAAGCCTTACGGCTCAAGGCATCGGCCATTACATTTGCCTTGCCAGGGGTGTATGAGATATTCATATCATAATCGGCAATTGTCTCGAGCCATCTTTGTTGACGAAGGTTCAGATCCGGTTGAGTATATAAATACTTCAAACTTTGATGATCCGTATATATCTCGCAACGGTTACCGAGAAGGTAATGTCGCCATAGCTTCAGGGCATAAATAACCGCAGAAAGTTCGAGATCGTGCACTGGGCAATTTTCTTCGTGAGGACGCAATTGTCGGGAGGCATAAGCAATCACCTTGCGTTCTTGCATTAGGACACAGCCTAATCCTTGACGGGAGGCATCGCAGTATATTACGAAATCCTTTTGGGAATCCGGGGGTGCTAATACTGGGGCAGATGTCAATTTATCTTTTAGTGTCTGAAAGCTTTCTTGACATTTTTCTGTCCACTCAAATTTAACACCTTTGTGAAGCAGATTTGTCAATGGTTTTGCAATCTTGGAAAAGTTCTCAACGAATCGACGGCAATAACTAGCAAGTTCGAGAAAACTTTTGACTTGCTTAACATTCTTCGGGGGAGTCCAGTCAAGAATAGCCTGAACTCGTTCGGGGTTAACATCAATTCCATCCTTGGAAATCACATGTCCAAGGTAAGTTACTTCAGAAAGCCAAAATTCACATTTGGAATACTTGGCATACAACTGGTGTTCTCGAAGCCTTTCTAGTACCAAACGAAGGTGTTCAGCATGTTCTTCTTTATTCTTAGAATAAATCAGGATATCATCCAAATATACCACGACGAATTTGTCGAGAAAATCCATGAATATATAATTCATCAAACGGGAGAAAGTTGCTGGAGCATTCGTTAGGCCAAATGACATGACGATGTATTCATAGGAGCCATAACGAGTGACGAATGCAGTCTTGGGAATATCCTCTTCACGGACACGGATTTGGTGATAACCCAACCTCAGGTCGAGTTTAGAGAACACCGATGATCCAGGGAGTTGATCATAAAGATCATTGATCCGGGGCAGTGGGTATTTATTCTGGATTGTGGCTTGGTTAATGGGCCGATAATCCTGAACCAAACGGTTAGTTCCATCCTTCTTCTTAATGAAGAGTGAAGGTGCTCCCCAAGCAGAGGAACTGGGGTGGATGAAACCACTCTTAAGTGACTTGTCGATTTCTTCCTTAAGCTCGAGTAGGTGATGCGGAGGCATCTTATAAGGTCGCTTGGCAATAGGGACGGTGCCAGGCTTCAAGTCGATGACGAACTCGACAGCTCTAGCCGGGGGTATTCCTGGAAGTTCTTCTGGAAAGACGTCTGGAAAATCTCGAACGACAGGAACGTTCTCGATTCCTTCCGAAGGTGAGGCGTTCAAAGCATTCAGAGCATATATCTGAGCTTCAGCGTCCCGAGTAATGCGGGCGGTATAGTTCACTATCTCATCGGTGGGGTGAAGAAGTTGGACGACTTTAGTGGCACAATTGATCGAAGCAATGTGAGCTTTCAACCAATCCATTCCAAGTATAAGGTCTATGGTGGAAGACTTCAGGACGATGGGCGATGCAAGGAATTCCAACCCTTTAATTTCGACGGTAACGTCAGGTGCTATTACGTCAGCATGACAGTGACCTCCGGGAGTTTTAATGACTAACGGAGTATGCATTTTCTCATATCGAATGCCATGCATAAATGCAAATTTTCTAGAGATGAATGAATGTGATGCTCCTGAATCAAATAAAACAGAAGCATGTACTGAGTTAAGGAGAAGGGTACCCATCACAGTAGCAGGTTGATCCTGGACTTCTTCAATGTCAATGTTGTAGGCGTGTCCACGACCATGTGCAGCAGACCCAGTATTATAGTTGCGGGTCTGGTTGTTGCCACGACCATTGCCACGGCCAGTACGAGGGAAGGCTAACTGATTCTGATTTTGGCGGCAGTCTTTAGCCTGGTGTCCTGGTTTGCGGCACTTGAGGCATAGACCATCTTCAGAACGAAGAGGAGCATTGTTTTGAATAGCTTGAGCTTTTGGCTGCCTCGGTGGTGGAGGAGGCAGACGTGGTGCAGCATAGCTGTTCTTTGGCGCAGAGGTATTGGAACGGAATGCATTGTTGGGAATCCAAACTCGATGCTTCGATGCTGAGCCCGAAGATGAGCCAGCATCACGATAGCGCTTCTGCGAGTCCTTGTATTCCATCTGAGCGGTTTCAACAAGAATAGCCTTGTTCGTCAGAGTTGAAAAGTCATTGAAGTCTTGAGCAGCTCGTGCAAGCTTGAGGTCGGGGTGTAGTCCACTACGGAACTTCTCTTGTCTGCATGCATCTGTGGCGATGTCTTCTTCAGCATAGCGGGAGAGGTCTAGAAATTCCCGCTGATAAGCTTCGACAGTCTTGTTGTCCTGAGTGAGGTTACGGAACTGGATCTTCATGCGTTCCATAATTGCCTGAGGGATGTAACGTGTACGGAAAGCAGCCTGGAACTCATACCAGGTGATGACTGTTCCAACTGGCAGAGTACGCTTGTGTGTGTCCCACCATTGAGCTGCGGGGCCCTTTAAGAAAAAGGCCGCGAAGTTGACGTAGTTGGCAGGGGCGACATTAGCAGACTCCATCTCGTGAGTGATGTCGCAGAGCCCGTCATCGGCATCCAAGGGCTTGTCTGACTTGCGGAACTGCGTTGGGTTGAGTCGCGTAAACTCTGTCAAAGTTATTGAAGCTGGGTTTTGGTTCTGGTTGTTCTGATGCGGAAACTGAGCCTTGATTCCAACCATGAACTGGCGTTTAAGCTCAAACTGTTGCATCATAGCCGCCATATAGTCTGGCGGTGGTGGGCGTTCAGGGGCACGACCACGACCACGACCACCTGGTCTAACCATCCTGCTAAGTATCAACAGGGGGTAGTTTAGTAAAAGCAATTGCGAGCGTTTAGTGACAAACATGATGTAACTCGACAACAAATTAAGTAGTGTAACAGATACATAACAGTAGTCGATTAAGACATACAGATCCATACATAGTCGGTTAAAATCGGGCAGCATAACGGTGCAAATTGAAAAACTAGAGACACACTAGGCGGCACGCAGGCACGCGGTAAGGAAGTACACAACGTGACATAGCAAAGGCTACATCAGCGTCGGAGAAAACCACTGAAACGGGGTAACTGCAAGTGCGGACGACGAATGTTCGTCGCGGTAGGATCATGTGCTCCATGTGCACTCTGATGCAGAACCCGGTCTCGAACTATAAGAAGAGGTCCACGTGCAGGCGTGTGACCTCCCACTGCAGGCCAATCAATACCTGACGGCATCTCGGTCCTGCGTGGGTAAAGAATATACTCCGGATGTATCCCTGCACGAACAGCTGGTAGCAACTGTGTCATAGCCTCGTAGTAGCGTGCTCGAGTGGCGAACAACTCGACGGCAAGAGCCCGAACAGTGCGATCCAGAGCCTGAGTGCACTGAATCAAAACCTGCGGGTCGTAGCGTCGAGACTCGTACGGGACACAGATAGCTGTGTAGTATCCAGTAGCATCTCCAACAGGTGCATACGGAATGTACCGAAACACAGTATCATCCAAGTTAGCATTGTGCTCTCCTCGGAGACGTACGACAGCAGAGTATGCGACATCATGGACTGCCATCTCAATCGTCACGCCTAATCCGTGAAAAAGGTGTAGCTCGGTGTCTGAGTTGTTCTGCTGATCATAAATCCGAACTTCAGCATAGTACTGTTCCTGGTTGAACTCGCGGTAAACCTCATAGACCAAGTACTCGGGATACCAACGGTAGCCAAGTCTGGTCATGAGAGCGATCAGGACAGCTGGAAACCAAGGGGTATTACGAGCCCAAGTGCGAAGCACAAGCTGTGTCGTAGGACGCGGTGGAAACAAACGGTCCATCTGAAATAGAGGAAATTCAGATTCGTCAAATGACAATGAGAAGTTTAACTCAACTCGGAGAGAAAGGTTAAACAAAACAATGGAAAGGAAAATGATTATCAGACTAATCAGATCAATGACAGGGAAATCGCACAGATATCCACCTCTCTGGGTAGACAGGATTTACGAGATCCTAAGTGTCGACGTTAGTAAAATTTATTTAACCCGAGTAGAAGAGAGATCAGAGTCCCAGAGTATAGACGAGGAATAAAAGATCCTAATACCACCCAGTTGGCGACGTGGGCCCGTAAGCCACACAGCCAAGTTAGTAAATTAGTTTTTCGATGTCTAGACTCAACTTCGGCCAAGGAATTTGGAGGGGGCTTCCTACAGGCAGTCGGCTCTGATACCAACTTGTGGCGCCCCCGACTCAATCGTACACTAATCATACACGCAAACGTGTACGATCAAGCACAGGGACTCACGGGAAGATATCACAACACAACTCTAACACAATTTAAACAGAGGTCCACAATATTACAGACTAGGGATCCGAAGATCCGAATACATAAGTCAGTCATACAAATATTATCTGAGTACAGACATAGTTAGACAAGTTTTGCCTTAAGAAGGCTAGCACAAACAACAACACTAGATCGAAAGGCGTTGGCCTCCTGCCTGGGAGCCTCCGATCCTACTCCTGGTCATCTGGCTCGATCCAGTAGTAAGTACCCTCTGGACCCTCCTGGTAGTAAGCTCCAGTGGTGGCATCTGGCTCCTGGACTCCATCGTCTGATGTATCATCAATGTGGGGTATATGGGGAAAAGAGAAAGTAAAGCAACCGTGAGTACTCATCCGAAGTACTCAGCAAGCAAGGATCTATACTACATATGCAACATTATCAATGGAGAAAGGCTGTATATGTGGACTGGGCTGCAGAAATGCCAGAATAGAGAGAAGGCCTAGTCCTATCGAAGACTAGCATCTTCAAACATCTTCACAAAGCCATCATCTTGCAGCAGTAGAAGAGAGTAGAATAGCATTTTATTTAGCAAACATGTTGAAGTACAGCTTAAAGATCCTTCCTCGACTCCCAAGCGAGAAAGCGATCCCGAAGCTTCATTTAAGTCACAAGTATCCAGTTTAAGTAGTAGATCGGGATACACAAACTGAGCGTCCTTTACCGTAGGACGGGCTATCGATACAAGATTCATCCCTGCAGGGGTGCACTACTGTTACCCAACACGCTCGATCAACTCTGGCCGGACACACTTGCTGGGTAATGCCAGTCCTCGGAAGATCAACACGAAGCAGCGCCCTACCTAGGCTCGGTAGAGAGGTCAGCACGCCGGACTAACCTATGCATCCAGAGGTCTCGGGCCATCGCCCTGGGCACCCTGCGCGTTGCGAGACTGGCCGGGGTGCAGGCGCGACACTGAACTCGTGAGTGAAGTATCCAGCCCAATCCCGACAATCAGCCCGCACGGTGAATCGTGACGTCAGACGAGCTTTCGGAGAAACGTACTTCGCAGAGGGTCCCATAACCATTATCCCGCGTGGTGGTAGTGCGTATAGGGCACGTCGACCCACTCAGATCACACACCCAAATCCAATAGGCTCAATTAGTATCACGCGGAGACAATCAGAGTCTCTGATGCTCCGCCACAATGTCACTCTCGAGTGCCCTTCCGGCACACCCGAAATCATAGATCCCCAGCAGGTACCCACCAGGGTGGACCCGCCTGTAACAGAGGTCAAGTAATCATGTGGTCATTACATCAAGGGGGAATCCCGAGGACTCACCCTCGGCGGATTCCACTCGACGAAATCATCAGGGTGAACGTATGAGGTATCACCCTCGAGGTTCACACTGAGGGTTGCACGACAGAGTCGTATCGGAAGTGGAGAAGGAGGAATCACCCTCGATGACCACGACCGAACAGCTACACTGCAGAGTATTCATCGGGAGTGCGTTACGAGGTATCACCCTCGGCACTCGATAGTTACTACGCAGAGTCGTACAACTAAGGGGGTGTGAAGTGAGGTGTCGGTCTCTGGTCGACGATCACGTTGATCGAGTTGTCGATGATCAAGCAGGGGCATCAGGGAAAAGGTGGTGGGGTCACTGATGGTTTATTACCAACCTATACTAAACAGTTTATCATAGGCAGGTAAGGTAGCAATGAACAGGTTACAACAGCAGGCTATGCATCAGAATAGGAGCATACATTAACAGTAGCAAAATCTAATGCAAGCAGGAGAATAGAGTGGGCGATATCTGGAATGCTCAAGGGGGGGGGGGGCTTTCCTGGTTGCGCTGGCAAGAGAGAGGGGTCGTCAACGGGCTGCTCGTCGGTAGTGTAGTCGTACCCAGGTGCAGCGTCGTCGGTCTCAGCGTCTATCGAGAGAGAGAAGGAGGGGGAGAGAAACAATAAATTCACGGCAATAATGCAAACAATATGTATGAGATGCCTAAATGATATGCCGGGGTGTTCTACTGCCTAATTAAATGATTTAGTTAATTTAGGAATTTATTTGGATTTATTTAATTAAAGTTGGGCACTATTTATTTACTGAAAACGGTCTAAAACTTCAATGTTCTTATAGCTGCGGGCGTCTGACAGGAATACGGAGGACATATTCGGGTTCGTATCGAAATTCTGAGCAAGTTTCATATATAAATTATTTTCATCGGAGTTACGGTTTATTTAATATGATTTTCTAAAGTTTTTATTAATTTCTGGAATTTATTTAATTATTTAAATCAACATTATCCGAAACAGTGTTGCGATGACATCAGCATGACCTAAGCATGACGTCAGCAGGTCAACTCTGGCTGACCAGAGTCAAACCTGACAGGTGGGACCCACATGTCATACACTGTGGCTTAATCAGAGAGGTTAATTTAATCATTTGAGTTAATTAACAGGTGGGGCCCAACAGTCAGTGACTGATTTGTATTTAATTAACTAATTAATAGATTTTCTATTTATTTAAATTCATTTAAGCGACCGGGCCCCACATGTCAGTGAGACCGGCCGGCCACGTCAGCGTTGACCCCGGTCAACGGGGTCAAAGGGGCCCGCGGGGCCCCAAAGTCAGTGGCACAGGGCGGGACCCACTGGTGCCACGTCGGATGTGGCCGGCGACGCGTCGGAGTAGCTCCGGCGAGCCAAAACACGGCGGCGCGAGTCGGGCTTGGCTCGGGTTTCGCCTACGGTGGGTCTCAGGGGCTAGGGTAGGTCGCGTTCGACGCGGCTCGTCGTCGCGCGTCGAATGGCGGCGGTGCGGGGTGCTGGGGAGGCCGGAGCTGAGCGCCAGGAGCTCATCGGCGGCGAGGTTCTCGGGCGAGCTATGGGATCGACAAAACGGCGCTCGTTCAAGCGTTGTGAGGAGCTAGGCGGGGTCCATGCGACGCGGCGAAGCAAATGGGCAGCAGCACATGACCAAAAGGTCGCCGGACGGTCGCCGGCGACGAGGTCCGCGGCGGTGGGTGCTGCCTAACGCGGAGGAGGAGCAAGAGCTCACAGCGGGGTGTAGCCGGTCAAAGTGGGCTCGGGGAAGGCCTGGAGTAGCCGGAATCGACGACAGAGTGCGGCGGCGACCCGAGGAG
The DNA here is from genome assembly GCA_011799875.1 of Thinopyrum elongatum. NCBI lineage: Eukaryota > Viridiplantae > Streptophyta > Magnoliopsida > Poales > Poaceae > Thinopyrum > Thinopyrum elongatum. The sequence goes on from CM022297.1 coordinate 475,718,530, forward strand.
GAGGACGGCGACGTGGGGGCGATGTAGGGCTCCCGGAGCTCAGGCTCGTGGTCGAGGAGGACGGCGCGTTGCGGCGGAACTCGTGGACACAACGGGGAGGCGAACGGGGCACGGTGGCCGCGAGCTTCAGCGGTGGCCGACCATGGCGGCGTCGGGCGAGGTGGGGAACAGGGGAAGAGGGGCAAAAGGGGCGGCTAGGGTTCGTCCGCGGGGTCGAGGGGGGGTCCATATAGGCGTCCGCGGCGCCGCAGTGCTCGTTGTCGAGCAAAGGCGAGGGGGGGCCGGGGCGGTGAGCGCGGGCGTGGGCAAACAACGCGGCGAGGTGCGCAGTGCGCTGTTGAGACGGCAAACGTGGTGGGTGGGTGGGCTGTGCCGCGACTATCATCTATATCGCCCCGAGTGTACAGTAGATCATTTAGGCCTTTTCCCTTTTTCTCTTTTCTGTTTCTTTTTCTTTTCTGTTCTGTTAATTGTTTAGGCCCCAAATGGATTTTGTAAAAAGTGGGAGCTAGTCCTTAAATACCAATGCAATATACCCTAACACCAAAAACTAGTTTGGGCAAAACATCATTTCATATTCGATCTAGATTAATTAAAAGGCTTGTAGATATTATTTTCAGCCACTGTTAAAAGAGGTTTGGGTCACCTAATTAATTTATTAACTGTTGGTTACAATTTTAGAATGGTCTCTGCAATATTTGTTATTTACTGAACATTTTAGTTTTTATGTTGGTCAACTTTTATATTTCACTTTCATTTAAAATTGAATTTGACTTAAAAGTTGAAATGCAATATGATGCTAATGATGATTATGCACTGTTAATCATGCTGACATGTCATTATCAAAAGTGATTACTGTTGCTAATCACCGGGGGTGTTACAATTCTCCTCATCTATTAAGAATTCTCGTCCCGAGAATTAAGAGGAAGACTGAAAGAAAGAGGGGTATTCTTCGCAAAGACGATCCTCGCGTTCCCAAGTGGCCTCATCTTCAGAATGATTTGACCACTGAACCTTGAGGAATTTGATTGACTTTTGACGAGTCCGACGTTTAGTTTCATCAAGAACACGTATGGGATATTCTGGATAAGACAGATCTTCCCGTAATTCAAGCACTTCGTGATCCACAGCTCGAATAGGATCCTTGAAGCAGCGACCGAGTTGGGATACATGAAAAACATCATGTACTTGAGAAAGATTAGGCGGCAACTGCAATCGATATGCCACTTCTCCTCGACGGGCAAGAATACGGAACGGGCCAATGTAGCGAGGAGCTAACTTGCCTTTGATTTCGAACCTATGAGTGCCTTTCAACGGAGTGACGCGGAGGTAAGCTTGCTCGCCAGGTTGATAGACTATTTCCTGGTGCTTTCGGTCATAGTTTCTCTTCTGACGAGACTGGGTAGTTTTCAAATGTTCACGGACAATGCGGACTTGATCTTCTGCTTGCTGAATAATGTCCGGACCGACGAGTGAGCGTTCCCCAGTTTCTGACCAATTCAGAGGGGTTCGACACTTACGACCATATAGACTTCAAACGGTGCCATCTTCAGACTAGCTTGATAGCTATTGTTGTAAGAGAATTCGGCATACGGGAGAGATTCCTCCCATTTCTTACCGAAGGAGATGACGCAAGCTCGAAGCATATCTTCGAGCACTTGATTAACTTGTTCAACTTGACCCTGTGACTGAGGGTGAAAAGCGGTACTAAACGACAGATGTGTTCCCATAGCTTCTTGGAAACTATTCCAGAATCTGGAGGTGAAGAGGCTGCCACGATCAGAACTGATCTCCAACGGAACACCGTGGAGTGACACAATTCGGGAAACATACAAGTCTGCTAACTGGCTAGCAGTGATTGTCTCCTTAACTGGCAGAAAGTGGGCAACCTTAGAGAATCGGTCAATGACGACAAATATAGCATCATTACCCTTCTGGGATTTGGGAAAACCAGTAATGAAATCCATTTGGACCTTGTCCCATTTCCATTCAGGAATTGCAAGGGGTTGCAGAGTTCCAGCGGGCCTTTGATGTTGAGCTTTAACGCGGCGGCAAACGTCACACTCAGAAACATAATGAGCAATGTCTCGCTTCATATTAGGCCACCAGTATCTCTGGCAAATGTCACGGTACATCTTTGTGCTACCAGGATGAACTGACAGAGGAGTGTCATGTACTTCCATCATAACGTGTTCTCTCTCATCTTTGAACTTAGGTACGAAGAGACGGTGTTGGAAAAATAAGATCCCATCATTATCAAGATGGAACTCCGACGGTTTTCCTTTTTCAAGGTATCGCTTGATCCTTTCAACTTCAGAGTCATACCGTTGCATAGTTTTGATGCTGTGTTCTAAATCTGCTTCGACAACGAGGGTATTGAGATAACCCTGTGGAACAATATGGAGGTTCAATTTACGAAACTCTTCATAAAGAAGAGGTTGTGATTCCTGAACCATATGGTTGCTGCAATAAGCCTTACGGCTCAAGGCATCGGCCATTACATTTGCCTTGCCAGGGGTGTATGAGATATTCATATCATAATCGGCAATTGTCTCGAGCCATCTTTGTTGACGAAGGTTCAGATCCGGTTGAGTATATAAATACTTCAAACTTTGATGATCCGTATATATCTCGCAACGGTTACCGAGAAGGTAATGTCGCCATAGCTTCAGGGCATAAATAACCGCAGAAAGTTCGAGATCGTGCACTGGGCAATTTTCTTTGTGAGGACGCAATTGTCGGGAGGCATAAGCAATCACCTTGCGTTCTTGCATTAGGACACAGCCTAATCCTTGACGGGAGGCATCGCAGTATATTACGAAATCCTTTTGGGAATCCGGGGGTGCTAATACTGGGGCAGATGTCAATTTATCTTTTAGTGTCTGAAAGCTTTCTTGACATTTTTCTGTCCACTCAAATTTAACACCTTTGTGAAGCAGATTTGTCAATGGTTTTGCAATCTTGGAAAAGTTCTCAACGAATCGACGGCAATAACTAGCAAGTTCGAGAAAACTTCTGACTTGCTTAACATTCTTCGGGGGAGTCCAGTCAAGAATAGCCTGAACTCGTTCGGGGTTAACATCAATTCCATCCTTGGAAATCACATGTCCAAGGTAAGTTACTTCAGAAAGCCAAAATTCACATTTGGAATACTTGGCATACAACTGGTGTTCTCGAGCCTTTCTAGTACCAAACGAAGGTGTTCAGCATGTTCTTCTTTATTCTTAGAATAAATCAGGATATCATCCAAATATACCACGACGAATTTGTCGAGGTAATCCATTAATATATAATTCATCAAACGGGAGAAAGTTGCTGGAGCATTCGTTAGGCCAAATGACATGACGGTGTATTCATAGGAGCCATAACGAGTGACGAATGCAGTCTTGGGAATATCCTCTGCACGGACACGGATCTGGTGATAACCCAACCTCAGGTCGAGTTTAGAGAACACCGATGATCCAGCGAGTTGATCATAAAGATCATTGATCCGGGGCAGTGGGTATTTATTCTGGATTGTGGCTTGGTTAATGGGCCGATAATCCTGAACCAAACGGTTAGTTCCATCCTTCTTCTTAACGAAGAGTGAAGGTGCTCCCCAAGCAGAGGAACTGGGGCGGATGAAACCACTCTTAAGTGACTTGTCGATTTCTTCCTTAAGCTCGAGTAGGTGATGCAGAGGCATCTTATAAGGTCGCTTGGCAATAGGGACGGTGCCAGGCTTCAAGTCGATGACGAACTCGGCAGCTCTAGCCGGGGGTATTCCTGGAAGTTCTTCTGGAAAGACGTCTGGAAAATCTCGAACGATAGGAACGTTCTCGATTCCTTCCAAAGGTGAGGCGTTCAAAGCATTCAGAGCATATATCTGAGCTTCAGCGTCCCGAGTAATGCGGGCGGTATAGTTCACTATCTCATCGGTGGGGTGAAGAAGTTGGACGACTTTAGTGGCACAATTGATCTAAGCAATGTGAGCTTTCAACCAATCCATTACAAGTATAAGGTCTATGGTGGAAGACTTCAGGACGATGGGCGATGCAAGGAATTCCAACCCTTTAATTTCGACGGTAACGTCAGGTGCTATTACATCAGCATGACAGTGACCTCCGGGAGTCTTAATGACTAACAAAGTATGCATTTTCTCATATCGAATGCCATGCATAAATGCAAATTTTCCAGAGATGAATGAATGTGATGCTCCTGAATCAAATAAAACAGAAGCAGGTACTGAGTTAAGGAGAAGGGTACCCATCACAGTAGCAGGTTGATCCTGGACTTCTTCAATGTCAATGTTGTAGGCGTGTCCACGACCATGTGCAGCAGACCCAGTATTATAGTTGCGGGTCTGGTTGTTGCCACGACCATTGCCACGGCCAGTACGAGGGAAGGCTAACTGATTCTGATTTTGGCGGCAGTCTTTAGCCTGGTGTCCTGGTTTGCGGCACTTGAAGCATAGACCATCTTCAGGACGAAGAGGAGCATTGTTTTGAATAGCTTGAGCTTTTGGCTGCCTCGGTGGTGGAGGAGGCAGACGTGGTGCAGCATAGCTGTTCTTTGGCGCAGAGGTATTGGAACGGAATGCATTGTTGGGAATCCAAACTCGATGCTTCGATGCTGAGCCCGAAGATGAGCCAGCATCACGATAGCGCTTCTGCGAGTCCTTGTATTCCATCTGAGCGGTTTCAACAAGAATAGCCTTGTTCGTCAGAGTTGAAAAGTCATTGAAGTCTTGAGCAGCTCGTGCAAGCTTGAGGTCGGGGTGTAGTCCACTACGGAACTTCTCTTGTCTGCGTGCATCTATGGCGATGTCTTCTTCAGCATAGCGGGAGAGGTCTAGAAATTCCCGCTGATAAGCTTCGACAGTCTTGTTGCCCTGAGTGAGGTTACGGAACTGGGTCTTCATGCATTCCATAATTGCCTGAGGGATGTAACGTGTACGGAAAGCAGCCTGGAACTCATACCAGGTGATGACTGTTCCAACTGGCAGAGTACGCTTGTGTGTGTCCCACCATTGAGCAGCGGGGCCCTTTAAGAAAAAGGCCGCGAAGTTGACGTAGTTGGCAGGGGCGACATTAGCAGACTCCATCTCATGAGTGATGTCGCGGAGCCAGTCATCGGCATCCAGGGGCTTGTCTGAGTTGCGGAACTGCATTGGGTTGAGTCGCGTAAACTCTGTCAAGGTTATTGAAGCTGGGTTCTGGTTCTGGTTGTTCTGATGCGGAAACTGAGCCATGATTCCAACCATGAACTGGCGGTTAAGCTCAAACTATTGCATCATAGCCGCCATATAGTCTGGCGGTGGTGGGCGTTCAGGGGCACGACCACGACCACGACCACCTGGTCTAACCATCCTGCTAAGTATCAACAGGGGGTAGTTTAGTAAAAGCAATTGCGAGCGTTTAGTGACAAACATGATGTAAGTCGACAACAAATTAAGTAGTGTAACAAATACATAACAGTAGTCGATTAAGACATACAGATCCATACATAGTCGGTTAAAATCGGGCAGCATAACGGTGCAAATTGAAAAACTAGAGACACACTAGGCGGCACGCAGGCACGCGGTAAGGAAGTACACAACATGACATAGCAAAGGCTACATCAGTGTCGGAGAAAACCACTGAAACGGGGTAACTGCAAGTGCGGACGACGAATGTTCGTCGCGGTAGGATCATGTGCTCCATGTGCACTCTGATGCAGAACCCGGTCTCGAACTATAAGAAGAGGTCCACGTGCAGGCGTGTGACCTCCCACTGCAGGCCAATCAATACCTGGCGGCATCTCGGTCCTGCGTGGGTAAAGAATATACTCCGGATGTATCCCTGCACGAACAGCTGGTAGCAACTATGTCATAGCCTCGTAGTAGCGTGCTCGAGTGGCGAACAACTCGACGGCAAGAGCCCGAACAGTTCGATCCAGAGCCTGAGTGCACTGAATCAAAACCTGCGGGTCGTAGCGTCGAGACTCGTACGGTGCACAGATAGCTGTGTAGTATCCAGTAGCATCTCCAACAGGTGCATACGGAATGTACCGAAACACAGTATCATCCAAGTTAGCATTGTGCTCTCCTCGGAGACGTACGACAGCAGAGTATGCGGCATCATGGACTGCCATCTCAATCGTCACGCCTAATCCGTGAAAAAGGTGTAGCTCGGTGTCTGAGTTGTTCTGCTGATCATAAATTCGAACTTCAGCATAGTACTGTTCCTGGTTGAACTCGCGGTAAACCTCATAGACCAAGTACTCGGGATACCAACGGTAGCCAAGTCTGGTCATGAGAGCGATCAGGACAGCTGGCAACCAAGGGGTATTACGAGCCCAAGTGCGAAGCACAAGCTGTGTCGTAGGACGCGGTGGAAACAAACGGTCCATCTGAAACAGAGGAAATTCAGATTCGTCAAATGACAATGAGAAGTTTAACTCAACTCGGAGAGAAAGGTTAAACAAAACAATGGAAAGGAAAATGATTATCAGACTAATCAGATCAATGACAGGGAAATCGCACAGATATCCATCTCTCCGGGTAGACAGGATTTACGAGATCCTAAGTGTCGACGTTAGTAAAATTTATTTAACCCGAGTAGAAGAGAGATCAGAGTCCCAGAGTATAGACGAGGAATAAAAGATCCTAATACCACCCAGTTGGCGACGTGGGCCCGTAAGCCACACAGCCAAGTTAGTAAATTAGTTTTTCGATGTCTAGACTCAACTTCGGCCAAGGAATTTGGAGGGGGCTTCCTACAGGCAGTCGGCTCTGATACCAACTTGTGGCGCCCCCGACTCAATCGTACACTAATCATACACGCAAACGTGTACGATCAAGCACAGGGACTCACGGGAAGATATCACAACACAACTCTAACACAATTTAAACAGAGGTCCACAATATTACAGACTAGGGATCCGAAGATCCGAATACATAAGTCAGTCATACAAATATTATCTGAGTACAGACATAGTTAGACAAGTTTTGCCTTAAGAAGGCTAGCACAAACAACAACACTAGATCGAAAGGCGTTGGCCTCCTGCCTGGGAGCCTCCGATCCTACTCCTGGTCATCTGGCTCGATCCAGTAGTAAGTACCCTCTGGACCCTCCTGGTAGTAAGCTCCAGTGGTGGCATCTGGCTCCTGGACTCCATCGTCTGATGTATCATCAATGTGGGGTATATGGGGAAAAGAGAAAGTAAAGCAACCGTGAGTACTCATCCGAAGTACTCAGCAAGCAAGGATCTATACTACATATGCAACATTATCAATGGAGAAAGGCTGTATATGTGGACTGGGCTGCAGAAATGCCAGAATAGAGAGAAGGCCTAGTCCTATCGAAGACTAGCATCTTCAAACATCTTCACAAAGCCATCATCTTGCAGCAGTAGAAGAGAGTAGAATAGCATTTTATTTAGCAAACATGTTGAAGTACAGCTTAAAGATCCTTCCTCGACTCCCAAGCGAGAAAGCGATCCCGAAGCTTCATTTAAGTCACAAGTATCCAGTTTAAGTAGTAGATCGGGATACACAAACTGAGCGTCCTTTACCGTAGGACGGGCTATCGATACAAGATTCATCCCTGCAGGGGTGCACTACTGTTACCCAACACGCTCGATCAACTCTGGCCGGACACACTTGCTGGGTAATGCCAGTCCTCGGAAGATCAACACGAAGCAGCGCCCTACCTAGGCTCGGTAGAGAGGTCAGCACGCCGGACTAACCTATGCATCCAGAGGTCTCGGGCCATCGCCCTGGGCACCCTGCGCGTTGCGAGACTGGCCGGGGTGCAGGCGCGACACTGAACTCGTGAGTGAAGTATCCAGCCCTATCCCGACAATCAGCCCGCACGGTGAATCGTGACGTCAGACGAGCTTTCGGAGAAACGTACTTCGCAGAGGGTCCCATAACCATTATCCCGCGTGGTGGTAGTGCGTATAGGGCACGTCGACCCACTCAGATCACACACCCAAATCCAATAGGCTCAATTAGTATCACGCGGAGACAATCAGAGTCTCTGATGCTCCGCCACAATGTCACTCTCGAGTGCCCTTCCGGCACACCCGAAATCATAGATCCCCAGCAGGTACCCACCAGGGTGGACCCGCCTGTAACAGAGGTCAAGTAATCGTGTGGTCATTACATCAAGGGGGAATCCCGAGGACTCACCCTCGGCGGATTCCACTCGACGAAATCATCAGGGTGAACGTATGAGGTATCACCCTCGAGGTTCACACTGAGGGTTGCACGACAGAGTCGTATCGGAAGTGGAGAAGGAGGAATCACCCTCGATGACCACGACCGAACAGCTACACTGCAGAGTATTCATCGGGAGTGCGTTACGAGGTATCACCCTCGGCACTCGATAGTTACTACGCAGAGTCGTACAACTAAGGGGGTGTGAAGTGAGGTGTCGGTCTCTGGTCGACGATCACGTTGATCGAGTCATCGATGATCAAGCAGGGGCATCAGGGAAAAGGTGGTGGGGTCACTGATGGTTTATTACCTACCTATACTAAACAGTTTATCATAGGCAGGTAAGGTAGCAATGAACAGGTTACAACAGCAGGCTATGCATCAGAATAGGAGCATACATTAACAGTAGCAAAATCTAATGCAAGCAGGAGAATAGGGGGGCGTATCGGGAATGCTCAAGGTGGGGGGGGGGGGGGCTTTCCTGGTTGCTCTGGCAAGAGAGAGGGGTCGTCAACGGGCTGCTCGTCGGTAGTGTAGTCGTACCCAGGTGCAGCGTCGTCGGTCTCAGCGTCTATCGAGAGAGAGAAGGAGGGGGAGAGAAACAATAAATTCACGGCAATAATGCAAACAATATGTATGAGATGCCTAAATAATATGCCGGGGTGTTCTACTGCCTAATTAAATGATTTAGTTAATTTAGGAATTTATTTGGATTTATTTAATTAAAGTTGGGCACTATTCATTTACTGAAAATGGTCTAAAACTTCAATGTTCTTATAGCTGCGGGCGTCTGACGGGAATACGGAGGACGTATTCGGGTTCGTATCGAAATTCTGACCAAGTTTCATATATAAATTATTTTCATCGGAGTTACGGTTTATTTAATATGATTTTCTAAAGTTTTTATTAATTTCTGGAATTTATTTAATTATTTAAATCAACATTATCCGAAACAGTGTTGCGATGACATCAGCATGGCCTAAGCATGACGTCAGCAGGTCAACTCTGGCTGACCAGAGTCAAACCTGACAGGTGGGACCCACATGTCATACACTGTGGCTTAATCAGAGAGGTTAATTTAATCATTTGAGTTAATTAACAGGTGGGGCCCAGTAGTCAGTGACTGATTAGTATTTAATTAACTAATTAACAGATTTTCTATTTATTTAAATTCATTTAAGCGACCGGGCCCTACATGTCAGTGAGACCGGCCAGCCACGTCAGCGTTGACCCCGGTCAACGGGGTCAAAGGGGCCCGCGGGGCCCCACAGTCAGTGGCACAGGGCGGGACCCACTGGTGCCACGACGGCGGTGGCCGGCGACGCGCCGGAGTAGCTTCGGCGAGCCAAAACGCGGCGGCGCGAGTCGGGCTTGGCTCGGGTTTCGCCTACGGTGGGTCTCAGGGGCTAGGGTAGGTCGCGTTCGACGCGGCTCGTCGTCGCGCGTCGAATGGCGGCGGTGCGGGGTGCTGGGGAGGCCGGAGCTGAGCGCCAGGAGCTCGTCGGCGGCGAGGTTCTCGGTCGAGCTACGGGATCGACAAAACGGCGCTCGTTCAAGCGTTGTGAGGAGCTAGGCGGGGTCCATGCAACGCGGCGAAGCAAATGGGCAGCAGCACATGACCAAAAGGTCGCCGGACGGTCGCCGGCGACGAGGTCCGCGGCGGTGGGTGCGGCCTAACACGGAGCGGTGGCTACGGTACGCTAGCGATCTAATGGAGAGGGGGAGGAGGAGCAAGAGCTCACAGCGGGGTGTAGCCGGTCAAAGTGGGCTCGGGGAAGGCCTGGAGTAGCCGGAATCGACGACAGAGTGCGGCGGCGACCCGAGGAGGAAGACGGCGACGTGGGGGCGATGCAGGGCTCCCGGAGCTCAGGCTCGTGGTCGAGGAGGACGGCGCGTTGCGGCGGAGCTCGTGGACACAACGGGGAGGCGAACGGGGCACGGTGGCCGCGAGCTTCAGCGGTGGCCGACCATGGCGGCGTCGGGCGAGGTGGGGGACGGGGGAAGAGGGGCAAAGGGGGCGGCTAGGGTTCGTCCGCGGGGTCGAGGGGGGGGGGGTCCATATAGGCGTCCGCGGCGCCGCAGTGCTCGTTGTCGAGCAAAGGCGAGGGGGGGCCTGGGCCGTGAGCGCGGGCGTGGGCGACAGCGCGGCGAGGTGAGCAATGCGAGGTGAGGGACGGCGCGGGGGGGGGGGGGTGGGCTGGGCCGCGTCTGTAGCGATAGGCCGAGTGTACAGTAGATCATTTAGGCCTTTTCCCTTTTTCTCTTTTCTGTTTCTTTTTCTTTTCTGTTCTGTTAATTGTTTAGGCCCCAAATGGATTTTGTAAAAAGTGGGAGCTAGTCCTTAAATACCAGTGCAATATACCCTAACACCAAAAACTAGTTTGGGCAAAACATCATTTCATATTCGATCTAGATTAATTAAAAGGCTTGTAGATATTATTTTCAGCCACTGTTAAAAGAGGTTTGGGTCACCTAAATAATTTATTAACTGTTGGTTACAATTTTAGAATGGTCTCTGCAATATTTGTTATTTACTGAACATTTTAGTTTTTATGTTGGTCAACTTTTATATTTCACTTTCATTTAAAATTGAATTTGACTTAGAAGTTGAAATGCAATATGATGCTAATGATGATTATGCACTGTTAATCATGCTGACATGTCATTATCAAAAGTGATTACTATTGCTAATCACCGGGGGTGTTACAGAAACACTACCGAGCTCCCACTCAACTGCTTGTATAAACAAGCGTCCTCTTCGCTTTTGATGAAACCGAGACCAGTGACGACCTCATCACCACAAATATTCCAGCTTCGAGATGCTTGCGTCAACCCATAAATGGATCTCTTGAGCTTGCATACATTACTAGTGCTAGTCGGACTGACAAAACCCTCGAGCTATATCATATACACGTCCTCGGTTAAATTTCCATGAAGGAAAGCCGTTTTGACATCCATCTGCCATATCTCGTAATCGAAATATGCAGCTATAGCTAGTACGATCCTCACCGACTTCAGCATCACTACCGGCGAGTAAGTCTCATCGTAGTCAATTCCTTGAACTTGTCCATGACCTTTAGCGACAAGCCGAGCTTTGTGGATTTGAGCATTTACATCCACATCGGTTTTCTTCTTAAAGACCCATTTGCAACAAATGGTTGTTACGCCAGGCGACGGATCAACCAAGTACCAGACTTGATTCTCATCCATGGACTTTAACTCGGATCTCATGGCCTCTAGCCATGCCTCGGAATCTGGGCTCACCATCGCTTTCGCATACGTGGCCGACTCGTTGCTCTGTAGCAACAAAACATCACGCACTCTGCACAATCTTTCCGACCTCCGTGGTTCCGGTGCCGCTTCCACTATAGGTTCCCTGGCCGACTCCAGTATGATCTCATCGCCAGCCAAGTCGTCCCTGAGTGGTCCTTGAATTTCTTCGAGTCGGACTGTCCTCTGCTACTTGTGAACTGCGTTGGGATTTCCCCGAAGAGGAGAGGATGATGCAGTAGAGTAGACATAAGTATTTCTCTCAGTTAAGAACCAAGGTTAGCAATCCAGTAGGAGAACCAAGCAACAACTCGTTAGCAGCACCTGCACACAAACAACAAATCCTTGCAATCCAACGCGAACAAGGGGTTGTCAATCCCTTGACGGTTACGAGCAAGACTAAATTGTATGGTATTTGATCGATAGACCGGACAAAAATACAAGATAAAATAAACAAAATAAAAACGCAGCAAGGTATTTTTGGTTTTTATATATGATAAAAGATAGACCTCGGGGCCATAGTTTTCACTAGAGGTTTCTCTCTTGAAAATAGCATACGGTGGGTAAACAAATCACTGTTGGGCAATTGATAGAAAAGCAAATAATTATGACGATATCCAAGGCAATGATCATGTATATAGGCATCACGCCCGAGAGAAGTAGACCGACTCCTGCCTGCTTCTACTACTATTACTCCACACATCGACCGCTATCTAGCATGCATCTAGTGTATTATGTTCATAAAAATCGGAGTAACGCCTTAAGCAAGATGACATGATGTAGACAAGATAAACTCACGTATGAATAAACCCCTTCTTTTTACCCTTAATAGCAACGATACATACGTGACGCGTCCCCTTCTGTCACTGGGATTGAGCACCGCAAGATCGAACCCATTACAAAGCACCTCTCCCATTCCAAGATAAATCAATCTAGTTGGCCAGACCAAATCAATAGATAGGAGAGAAATACGAAGCTATTACAATCATGCATAAAAGAGTTCAGAGAAAACTCAAATAATATTCATGGATAGATCTGATCATAAACTCACAATTCATTGGATCCCAACAAACACATCGCAAAAAGTGATTACATTGGATAGAACTCCAAGAACATCATGGAGAACATTGTATTGAAGATCAAATAGAGAGAAGAAGCCATCTAGCTACTAACTATGGACCCGTATGTCCGTGGTAAACTACTCACGCGTCATCGGAAGGGCAGCATGGATGATGTAGAGCCCCTTCGTGATCGAATACCCCTCCGACAGAGTGCCGGAAAAGGCCTCCAGATGGGATCTATCAAGAACAGGAACTTGCGGCGGCAGGAAAAGTATTTCGTGGACTCCCCTGTTGGTTTCCAAATATTAGAGAATTTATAGAGGCGGAGTTAGGTCAAATGGAGCCACGTGGGCCCCACAAGCCACCAGGGCGCGACCTACCCCCTGGACGCATCCTGGTGCCTCGTGGGCCATTGCTCCATCTTCTCGCCCCCTCCTGAAGCTTCCAGGGTCTCTTATTGCCAGAAAAAAATCTCCAAAAAGTTTCGTGGCATTTGGACTTCGTTTGGTACTGATATTCAGAAAAACCAAAAAATAGGCAAAAAACATCAACTGTCATTGGTCACTAAGTTAATAGGTTAGTCCCAAAAAATGATATATAATTGCTTGAAAGTGTATATAAAACATCCAAGATTGATACTATAATATGATGGAACAATAAAAAATTATAGATACATTGGAGACATATCATCCTCCCACTGGCCTCCTGAATGAGAAACTCTTTCTCATGGAAAACCCCTTCCGAGCAACAAACACTTTGTTCTCTTCGTGGTTGTAGAAGCTATATCCCAAGGTCTCCCTTGGATATCCCACAAATATGCACTTATCCGACTTGGGTGTAAGCTTGTCCGACATAAGTCGCTTGACAAATGCTTCACAACCCCAAATCCTTAGAAAAGACAAACTAGGACTCTTCCCGGTCCCCATCTCATGTGGTGTCTTGTCTACGGATTTTGATGGTACCCTGTTAAGTGTGAAAGCTGCAATTTCTAGAGCGTATCCCCAGAATGACAAGGGTAAATCTGATTTGCTCATCATAGACCGGACCATGTCCAACAAGGTCCTATTCCTCCGTTCCGACACGCCGTTTCTCTGTGGCGTACCCGGAGGTGTGAGCTGAGGTATGATAACCCACAAGTATAGGGAATCAATTGTAGTTTTTTCGATAAATAAGATTGTCGAACCCAATGAGGAGCTAAAGGTAGGATTTATATTCCCTTCAAGTTCTATCGACCACCGATACAACTCTACGCACACTTAACATTCGCTTTACCTAGAACAAGTATGAAACTATTTTGTAGCTATGATGCTAGAACTACTTTGCAAGAATAAAACCAGGAGTAATTTCTGAGATAATAATAGTTAGTTGTTTAGTAGAAAGATTTTTATAACACAAGAGAAGTATTTTGTTCATAGGCAATCGATAACTAGACCGGTAATCATTATTGCAATTTTATATGAGGGAGAGGCATGAGCTAACATACTTTCCGCACTTGGATCATATGCACTTATGATTGGAACTCTAGCAAGCATCCGCAACTACAAAGATCATTAAGGTAAAACCCAACCATAGCATTAAGTATCAAGTCCTCTTTACTCCCATACGCAACAATCCCCTTACTCGGGTATAAGCTTCTGTCACTCTCACCACCCACTATAAGAGAATCATGAATGTATTGCAACACCCTACAACAAGGATCCCTCACGCTTGTGCGACACGGAGGGCACCGTAGGACAGCACCAAAATAAAACATACAACTCAAACCAATCACAATAATCAATCTACCCATAGGACAAAACGAATCTACTCAAACATCATAGGATAGCCATACATCATTGGATAATAATATATAGCATTAAGCACCATGTTTAAGTAGAGATTACAGCAGTTAGAATAGGTGTTACACTGCTGCATAGAGGGGGAGAGAGTTGGTGGTGACGGCGGCGAAGTTGTTGGTGTAGATCGTCGTCACGATGATTGCCCCGACGGCGTTCTGGCGCCACCGGGAGAGAGGGGGAGAGAGCCCCCCTCCTTCTTCTTATTCCTTGGCCTCCCCCCTACAAGGGAGGAGAGTTCCCCCTCTGGTCCATGGTCTCCATGGCGGCAGAGCAGCAGGAGCCCCTCCGAGATTGGATCTCTCTCTCTCTCTGTTCTCTTCTGTTTTGCGTTCCTGTTTTCTGGCCGAAAATCGTTTCTTAAATTCTCAGAGATCCGTAACTCTGATCGGGCTGAAATTTTGAAATGATTTTTTTTCCCGATATTATCTTTCTTGCGGCGAAAGAAGGGGGTTAACCGACCTATGAGGTGCTCACTAGGTACCATGGCGCGCCCTACCCCCCTTGGCGCGCACTGATGCCTAGTGGGCCCCTCGAGCACTGTCTTGCGTTGATTCTTCTTCCAAAAATTCACATATATTCCAAAATAAATCTCCATAAGAAATTTTCACGGTTGGACTTTGTTTGATATGGATATTCTGCAAAACAAAAAACATGCAATAAACAGGAACTGGCACTGGGCACTGGACCAATATGTTAGTCCTAAAAATAATATAAAATGTTGCCAAAAGTACATAAAAGTTGTAGAATATTGGCATGAAACAATAAAAAATTATAGATACGACGAAGACGTATCAGCATCCCCAAGCTTAATTGCTGCTCATCCTCGAGTAGGTAAATGATAAAAAAAGATAATTTTTGATGTGGAATGCTACCTAGCATAATCTTGATCATATAATCTAATCATGGCATGAATATTAGTACACGAGTGATTCAAAGCAATAGTTTATAATTTGACATAAAGACATCAATACTCAGGCATCCCAACAAACAATCATGTCTTTCAAAATATCAATGCTAAAGAATGTTATCCCTACAAAATCATATAGCCTTGTCATGGTCCATCTTCTTAACACAAAGTATTTATCATGTACTACCCCAGTGTCAGCCAAGCAATTGGTTCATACGTTTTAACGCGCTTCAGCTTTTTCAGCTCCCACGCAATACATGAGCGCAAGCCATGGATATAGCACTATGGGTGAAATAGAATACGGTGGTAGAGATTAATTTGGAGAAGACGAAAAAGAAGATAGTCTCACATCGACGCAGCTAATCAACGGGCTATGGAGATGCAATCAATTGATATCAATGCGAGGAGTAGGGATTGCCATGCAATGGATGCACTAAGAGCTATAAGTGTATGAAATCTCAAGTAGAAAACTAAGTGGGTATGCATCCAACTTGCTTGCTCGAAGACCTCGGGCATTTGAGTAAGCCCATCATCCGAATATACAAGCCAAGTTCTATAATGAAAAATTCCCACTAGTTATATGAAAGTAAAAGCAGAAAACTAAGTGGGTATGCATCCAACTTGCTTGCTCGAAGACCTCGGGCATTTTAAGAAGCCCATCATCCGAATATACAAGCCCAGCTGCTGCTGCCTTTTCTTTTCTTTCTTTCTTTTCTGTTTTTCTTTTGTTTTACTATTTTGCAAATTGTTTAGCTACTAAATGACTTTTACAAAATGTGGGACTTAGCTCATAAATTGCAGTGCATTATTCTCTATCACCAAAAACTAGTTTGGGTAAAATATAATTTCATATTTCATCTAGATTAAATAAAAGGTTATTAAAGGTGGCTGCTTGCTACTGTTTGAGGTTGTTAGGGCCACTTAAATATTTCTAACAATGTTGCTGTTAATTTCATAAATGCCTCAAGATTATTTGCAACATGATGAACAATTTAGTTTCCAATTTTCGAACAACTTTTACTTTCACTTTAAATTAATTTGAAGTTTGAATTAGGAGTTTGAAATGCAATATGATGCAAATGATGATGACTTGGCACTGATCATAAGGGATTACTATAGTGTGATGCTGGGGATGTTACATAATGCACGGTGTCGTAGAGGCTAGCAATTTGCGGAAAGGTGAGAGTGCGTCTAATCCGTGGACTCAGATTAGTCATAAAGAACTCACATACTTATTGCGAAAGTTTATTAGCTCTCTAAGCAAAGTACTACTACGCATGCCTCTAGGGGGGAGGTTGGTAGGAGTTAACCACACCGCACCCCCGACCTCCACGCAAAGGAAGCCAATCAATAATAAATCATGCTCCAATTTCTTAGCATAATGAGAGACTATACGTGCATGCTTCGGGAATCACAAACCTTAACACCAATATTCTTACTAAACACAATCATTTAGTAGTACCTCCCACATATTATCATCTCTATATCGCAAAACTATTGCAAGGAATCAAACATATCATATTCAGTGATCTACAAGTTTTATGTAGGGTTTTATGACTAACCATGTGAATGACCAATTCCTGTTGACTCTCTAAATAGATATACGTGAAGCAAGAGAGTTTAATTCTTTCTAAAAAAGACCATGCTCTAACAAATATAAGTGAAGCAAAATAGCATTCTACAAATAACGGTTTTCTATATGTAGAGAAACAGGCAATCCAAACTTCAAATGATATAAGTGAAACACATGAAGCATTCTATAAAGCCATACTCAAAAGATATAAGTGAAGTGTAAAGAGCATTTTATAAATCAACCAAGGACTATTTCATACAAGCATGGTGCATTAAAGAAAAGTGAAAACTAAATACACAAGATGCTCCAAGAATTTTCGCATATCATGTGAACAAAACAAAAACCAAGACATACCGATAATTGTTGAATAAAGATGGGATGCCTTCTGGGGCATCCCCAAGCTTAGATGCTTTAGTCTCCTAGAATATTTGCTTGGGGTGCCTTGGGCATCCCCAAGCTTGAGCTCTTGCCTCTCCTCATTCTTCTCATATCGAAACCTCCTCGATCCTCGAACACTTCATCCACACAAAACTTAAACAAAACCTCGTGAGATCCGTTAGTATAATAAAGCAAATCACTACTTTAAGTACTGTTACAAACCCATTCATATTTTGTTTTTGCATTATAGCTACTATATTCTTACTTCTCCATAGCTTATACCTCCCGATACAAACCATAGATTCATCAAAACAAGCAAACATCGCAACAAAAACAGAATCTGCCAAAAATAGAACAGTGTGTAGTAATCTGAACATTGACCATACTTCTGTAACTCCAAAAATTCTGAAAAATGAGGATGTAATTTTTTTATAGTAGTATTGTGTAAATTTTTTTGAATTTTTGCATGTTCCAGTAAAAAATATAAATTCACGCACTACAACAAAAGTTTCTGTTTTTGCACCGCACACACTAAACAAGCAAATTAAACATCCTAAAGGTAATCTTGGCACATTATTTTTATAATAAAATGGATTTGTACAAGGGGATAAATATTTTTGTGAGAAACTTCCATGAAAAATTCTACATTGTTTCCATGAGCATGAACACAAGTGTTCAAGGTCCGCCCTCACTTCTCAAATGCATAACCTTCCAATTGCTTCTCTTTTTGAAAAAAAATTTAGGTTCCCCCCTATATTTTTTTATTTTTAAACTTTATAAAAGCACATAATAGAAGTAATGACACTCTAAAACTTCTGGGTTGTCTCCCTGGCAGTGCTTTCTTTAAAGCCATTAAGCTAGGCATAAATGCTCAAGTAAATGATCCACCTGGATCGCAAGGTATATCAAAGCCAATTTTAATTAACAATGATTTGTACTTTAGTAGTGAGCACAAAGCAATATATGTCATGTAACAACAAAGTCTAACTCTCTTCCTATGCATCAACATGTCATAAAAGAACATTTCATGCACACAAAGTAAAGGCCAATACATGGCATAAACAATTTCTTGCAATTTTGTCTTGTCGGAAACATAGAGAAGTGGAGATGTAGTTCCTCTCTCATAATAATTGCAAGTAGCAGCACCAAGTACATGCATATTATATTCATCAAAATCATCATGTGTAATAGTACAATGCAACCCATCAATATAATCCTTAATAAGAGCAAACTTCTCCGATATAATGTAGTTGGGAGAATTCAAAAAGATAATAGGACTATCATGTGTGGGTGCCATAGCAACAATTTCATTCTTAACATAAGGAACTACAGAAAGTTCACCTCCATAAGCATCATTCATATTGGCATCATGGCCACAAGCATGGCAAGCATCAATTTCATCAAAAAGGGATATTTCAAATGAATCCAAGGGATCATAGCAATCATCATAGCATTCATCCTTCGGTAAGCACGAAGGGAAATTAAAAAATGTATGGGATAAAGAGTTACTCTCATTAGAAGGTGGGCACGGGTGATCAATCCGCTCTTCCTCCTTTTGTTCTTCGCTCTACTCCTCATATTTGTCATCTAATGAGCTCAGTATTTCAGCAATTTCTTCTTCCATAGTTTCCTGCAAAATATTAGTCTCTTCTTGGACAGCGAAGACTTGCTCAATAAATGCATCAATATCGACATTGTATTTATAATTCTCATAGCAATATTTAAGTATAGCAAAATTTTCCGGTCTATAAACAGCATCATCAAAATCTTCATACTTTTCAAACAAAGATTCAATTTCATAAGCACCCTTAAAAGTAACAAATTCTTCTATTCGTTCCACATCATAGTAATCATATATACCATTATCATAAGAAGCCAAGGTTTCACTATCATTAAATTCACATAAAAAGGGAAGGTGTGGAGCCTTCATCCTAGAGCAGCAAGTATAATCATATCTCAAGCATAAATCCCAAGCATACCATTGCAAACAATCAATTTGATCTCATAAGAGTTTTCCTTTTTGAGTCAAGTGATAATCCCTAAAGTATTCATGTTGATCCAATGTGTCTCCCATTATCAAGTTGAATGGGGTTTTCTCAGGATTATCAAAGTAGTGTTTAATATTTTCCAAATAACGAGCATCGAGGGTTTTAGGAGGTTCCCCATCTCCATGAGTAGCAAGTACAACTAATTTTTTTGGTATTTCGTGTTCCATACCCATAACTAAAGATAGAGAACAACTTAGAACATAAAATAAAATCTACTTAGTAATAAAGCAAACAAGCACAAACGAGAATGTTCACCCCACGCTATTGCTCCTCGGCTACGGCGTCAGAAAAAGGTCTTGATAACCCACAAGTATAGGGGATCAATTGTAGCATTTTCGATAAATAAGAGTGTCGAACCCAACAAGGAGCTAAAGGTAGGATTTATATTCCCTTCAAGTTCTATCGACCACCGATAGAACTCTACGCACACTTAATGTTCGCTTTACCTGGAACAAGTATGAAACTATTTTGTAGGTATGATGCTAGAACTACTTTGCAAGAATAAAACTAGGAGTACTTCGCGAGATAATAATAATTAGTTGTTTAGTAGGAATATTTTTATAACACAAGAGAAGTATTTTGTCCACAGGCAATCAATAACTAGACCGGTAATCATTATTGCAATTTTATATGAGGGAGAGGCATAAGCTAACATACTTTCCGTACTTGGATCATATGCACTTATGATTGGAACTCTAGCAATCATCCACAACTACCAAAGATCATTAAGGTAAAACCCAACCATAGCATTAAGTATCAAGTCCTCTTTACTCCCATACGCAACAACCCCCTTACACGGGATAAGCTTCTGTCACTCCCGCCACCCACTATAAGAGAATCATGAACGTATTGCAACACCCTAAAGTGGGGATCCCTCACGCTTGCATGGCATGGAGGGCACCATAGGACAACATTAAAATAAAACATACAACTCAAACCAATCACGATCATCAATCAACCCATAGGACAAAACGAATCTACTCAAACATCATAGGATAGCCATACATCATTAGATAATAATATATAGCATTAAGCACCATGTTTAAGTAGTGATTACAACAGGGAGAAGAGGTGTTACACCACTACATAGAGGGGTGGAGTGTTGGTGGTGACGGCGGCGAAGTTGTTGTTGTATATCGCCGTCATGATGATTGCCCCGACGGTGTTCCGGCGCCACCGGGATAGAGGGGGGAGAGAGCCCCCTCCTTCTTCTTCTTTTCATTGGCCTCCTCACTAGATGGGAGGAGAGTTCCCCCTCTGGTCCATGGTCTCCATGGCGGCAGAGGGGCAGGAGCCCCTCCAAGATTGGATCTCTCTCTCTGTTCTCTTCTGTTTCGCGTTCCTGTTTTCTGGCCGAAAACCGTTTCTTAAATTCCCGGAGATCCATAACTCCGATCGGGCTGAAATTTTAACACGTTTTTTTCCCAATATTATCTTTCTTGCGGCAAAAGAAGGGGGTCAACCGACCTACGAGGTGCTCACTAGGTACCACGGCGCGCCTTGATGCCTAGTGGGCCCCTCGAGCACCGTCTTGCATTGATTCTTCTTCCAAAAATTCACATATGTTCCAAAATAAATCTCCATAATTTTTCATCGCGTTTGAACTTTTTTTGATATGGATATTCTGCGAAACAAAAAATGCAACAAGCAGGAACTCGCACTGGGCACTGGATGAAAATGTTAGTCCCAAAAATAATATAAAATGTTGCCAAAAGTATATGAAGTTGTAGAATATTGGCATGAAACAATAAAAAATTATAGATACAACGGAGTCGTATCAAGGTACTATACCTTGGCTTTTCAGATCATCATCAAACTCCTGGCTCATGTAGTCACCTCCATGATCAGATCGTAGAAGCTTTATAGTCTTGCCGAGCTGATTCTCAACCTCGTTCTGAAACTCTTTGAACTTTTCAAAAGTTTCTAACTTGTGCCTCATCAAATAGATATATCCATATCTACTCAAGTCGTCGGTAAAATTCACGAAGTACTGATAGCCACCTCTTGCGGTTGTGCTCATTGGTCCACACACATCACTGTTTATAAGATCCAACAACTTGGACGCCCTCTCGCAACTCTTTGCAAAAGGAGACTTAGTCATCTTGCCTGGAAAGCATGATTCACATGTCTTGAACGACCCGAAGTTGGACGAAGTTAGGAGTCCATCGTCATGGAGCTTCTTCATGCGCTTCAGACTAATGTGTCCAAGTCGGCAATGCCAGAAGTATGTCAGATTTATCTCATTAAGCTTATGCCTCTTGACATTCACATTATAGACCGGTTTCGTTTCTATATTCAATATAAATAGCCCATCAACAATGGGTGCATAGCCGTGGAACATACCATTCAAATAAAATGAACAACCATTCTCCTTTAAATTGAATTCAGAACCTTGACTCATCAAGCATGAAGCAGAAATAATGTTCCGACTAAGTGCAGGAATGTAATAACAATTACTCAATTCCAAAATAAATCCAGAAGGAAGCTGGAGCTGCATCGTGCCGGCCTCCAACGCAGCAACTCTTGCTTTATTGCCGACCCCGATGTCAATCTCCCTTTGTGCCACACACCTAGTTCTTACCAGCCCCTACATCGAGTTGCAAATATGAACAACAAATCCGGTATCAAATACCCAAGAGCTACTAGGTATGTCAGCAAGGTAAAATGTCTATAACATATGTAACAAGTGTACCTTTGCCTGAAGAAGCATTTCCGGCCTTCTTGCCATGCTAAGCAAGCCACTTGCTATAGTTCCTCTTTCAGTGACCAGGTTCCTTACAATGATAGCAAATGGTCCCCGAGTCTGGTCCTGACTTCGGTGCAGCGGCAAAGGTTACCATCTCCGTGCCCTTTGCCCTAGCCTTCTTCTTGGACCAACTCTTCTTGAACTTAGCCGATTTCTGCACCATCAACACTTGATGCATGCCTTTCTTAATATCCCGCTCTACCACTTGAGCATTCCATGCAATTCAGTGAGCTTCTTATCCATGTTGTGCATATGATAGTTCGATATGAACGTCCCATAGCTAGCTGGAAGAGAACCCAGAACTGCATCGGTAGTCAGCTTATCCAAGAGCGGGAAGCCTAACTGATCCAAAGCTTGCACATATCCGATCATCTTGATCACATGCGGTCTTAGTGGATCACCTTCCTTTAGCTTACAATCCATCAAGGATCGCCAGACGTTGAACCTTTTGGTCCTAGCCTGCACCTAAAACATGCTCTTGAGACTCTCGATCATATCGAAAGCCCCAACATCTTTGGAATGCTGTTGCAAATCGGGCTCCATACAAGCCAACATGAGGCAGCTGATCTCGTTTGATTCATCAACGAGTTTCTGGTAGGCATTCCTGGTTGTGGCATTAGCATTATCGGCAGGTTCCTCTGGAAGTGGATCCTCTAGAACATGTTCCTTTTTATCATGCTTGAGAACAATTCTCAAATTTCTATACCAGGTGGTAAAGTTTGTTCCATTCAGTTTATCCTTTTCCAGAATTGATTTCAATACAAAGTTGGGTTGAGCAGGTGGTGCCATTGATCTACAACAGAAAAATATGCAATCACTAAGCAATGTGTTTATGTAGAGTAATTCAAGCCTTAAACAGAAATACTCCCACTGAAGTCGGCATCCCTCTGCAAACTCTCAGTGATTCAGGATCCGACTAGCGCATGCGACTAATGAGCTTTAACATCACTGCTAGCCAACATGCCTATCTGGTAAGCAACTCCTTGCTAATTGTATCTCTATACGACTCCTGTCAGTCGGGTAGGTATCTCATACCCCGGCTCCCAACCTTCTTTGCCACAAGGCCCAAAACCGTTTCCATAGCCTTGTCAAGTCAACTTGATGCAGTGCATGTCCATGTCCGACATGAACCCTTCGGTTCAAGGACACCTAGCAGCACCCCAATTTTATGAGCCCACTACTAGACGCACTTGACGTGCAAAGGTGCAACATCTGGGATGGCAATTTGCTTGATATTAACGAGGGATCTTTCTACCATTTTAAAATGCATAGAAACTAAGAAGCATAACAATCACAAACAAACATATATTGTGAAATACTATGGCTCCTTCATGGACGTCCTTCCATGGAGGCTCCAACTCCGATGACCAGGTTGGCACTCCATCTTGTTCATCACGCCGGGACGCCAAAGCCTCGAACTTGATATCTATCCTCCAAGTACTACAACTAGTAATGAATTTTACAGAGAATAACAAGATGACACGCATGTTGTTATACATTATAATGACAGCTCTTTGGCTCCTGTCGGCTGACAAATCATGACGCGCATGCCATGTATAATTTACACACATACATCACATACACATGACCATACTATTCACATCAAACCTGCAAAACAAAGTTATGCACATAATCGCATTCTACCGGTTTGAGTGATTGTGTACGAAATACAAGGCCCTACGCACACAGTGGTACCATCGATCATCGTGAATTCGATTTGGATTTACGTTTCACTATTAACCCCGATGGCGGAAACCGACCGGTAGGGGTAGGTTGTGTCACGACCTCATCGATTCTGATTGACAGAAAACATAGCCACATCGATCCCCATGTGCAGTTGATCTCATCAACCGTGCACATAGCCGATCTCATAAATGACAACAGATCTCATCTGCCGCCTCCACATATCTAATATGCATATGATCTAAATCCAAATCCTATAGAAGAGGCTCTAATACCGCTGTTGAGTTCTACGCTAGGGTGCGTCGACTGCAAATTAAAATTTTCCTATGCGCAGGTCAACAAGGAACATGATATGGGAGATGGATCACAGATCGTTACCGCTAGACGCGCAGTACTGTGCAGCAGAAGAAGAGTTGGGGCAGCGCGTCCATGGGGTTTGTCTCCTCCTCGTTTGATATCCCTCGAATAGCTGATCGTCGAATCCCACGTACTGGTTCGCCGGAGCGGCGTAAGTTCACTGCCTCTAATGGTATTCGCACGTGCAGGAGGAACACCGTGCAGATGACTGCTTCGTCCAATCACACAGTCGGTGGCGAGTGGAGGTGGCTATTCGCAACACATGCATAACCTAGTGACAACACCGAAGTGATCAACCGAATGAGTGTACCGCACCTCCACTATATATAGGCATCCGTCACAGGTTCAACACTTGGGCCTCGCACGGACCCTAAAGCCCAATGTCTGTTCGGCTTGGATCCAAGTCCGAGTAGGATCACATATGACTCATGGAGTCGAATTCGGCCTCACAGGTTCCTTACCTTAAGCACGCGACCCCTTAGGTTCAAGTCGGCTTGGTTGCAGTTCGGATCACCTCTGACCTGCTCAGTTGGTAGCGGCCTCTAGGAAGGCGTGCCAATCACCAAGTAGACAATGAAGCCGGTTGGCGAACCTGTACATGTCACACTTTTGTTCCCTTTGCCACATGATATATGTTGTCGGGCTCAAGGCGAGTCTGTCATCCTTGTGCTAGCCCGACGTCTTTCTCGTTCTAGTGATGTTGATCACAAACAATTATGTCATAATCATTATCGCATGACCATGTTTATCTTGGTTGGATCACATGAGGGCCCAGACTATATATCTCCTAATCAAAGGGGCAAATCCCATCTTGCTCGACCATGTCTCACAGCATGGGTCTGGACAAGCCCGAAACCTACCTTTGTAACTACCCAGTCACAGCGTAGCACTTGGTCGGCCCAAAGCAGGTCTGTCACCATCCCGAGTACATGCGCCAACTCAGGTCTTAGGACATAGAACATATGTTGTAGTAGAGACTCACATATGACATATCGAAGTGTCTCATAGTTGGGTCTGTCTGACTCAGACCTTATCTCGACTCGGACCCGACTATGTCGAATCCGACCAGATCCTTCGGAGCCGATATTATCTGGCTAGCATCCAATGCTTCGTGGCTAGTGAGACCGAGCCATCCACTGTGTTATATGCTAGTCTAGTCGGTTGCGCGTCCACACAGCCCTTTCGACTAGGGATCTTTTTAGGACAGTCAACATACAATGCATAGTCCCACAAACAAGTCACATACTTGTTGATACACATCAATTATAATGTCCAAGGACTATCTTTATTCATAAACACATAGGAAATATCATCATACATGATTGCCTCTAGGGCATATCTCCAACAGATGGATCAAAGATCAGAACCTCCTCATGACCAGAAACACATCTAGAACGAAGAACCCTAGCCTCCAGAAGGATTCCAGAGGGGGAATTGATCCAGGGACTCCGCTGCTACATCACCGCATCAAGAGGGCACCATCACCATCCATCTTCATCGTCACCACCCCATGTCCATATCATTGTAATACATTTGCCAGTGTTGAATTCAATTTTGTATTAGTTTGACACTACCCCCCATGTTCATCATGATTCATCATGCGATGCTTGTACCCTCAATGTGCGAGTAGCTTCCATACTTCTCAGGGATATAGAGGAACCCTAGTATGTTTACGATTGTATGATAATAGATATCCTCTTTATATGTTTATGTTAATGATCTTCTTAATCTTGGGTGAAGTCGACCATCCAATATGTTGGTGCAATAATTTGCCTCCTTATGTTTTGGAGTTTGTTGACATAAATAGTATGGGACTTATGTGTTTGCTAGTGCACACAGAGTAACAGGTCCCTAGAATCAAGAGGAGTTTTGGTTCAAATGACGAAGATAATCCCCTGCGTTGCAGTGAAGGTTATCATCAAAGATTATGATGACAAGAGTGACCATTTAAAAATTGCTGACCTGAAGCAATTGGTTCGGTGCCGGTCCGAAGGAAGTGACTGCATCCGAGAAGTTTGAAGACGAAGTGAAGACGTAGCATTTACTTCATAGTTTCTCTTCTATTTATTAAGTCATAGGACCTCCGTACTATTAAGAGGGGTATAGCATTCGAAACTTTGATTCTCTGATGCTAAACCCAAATCCTATGAAAGTTGCGAGAGAAATCTCTTTGTGCTCCGAGAAAATACTTGCCAGCAAGAGAATATGATCTTCTTTGCTACGAGAGATTTGTCTCAAACCGAGGAGTTAGCATTAATTGTTCCTCAAGTAATGTTACCATTGCTCTTTGAAATCCGACCGTTGAGAACGTATCGATTGGCCATTGGCTGGACCGCGTGTCCAAAATGGTCATTTCCCACCAAGGAAGGCTGCGGCTATAAATAGCCACCCCGCACCGGCTTTGTCCGGTGGCTGCTCCATTTGATTCTGAGAAGATTGTTGAGCAACCCCCTCTCCAAGTGATTTGAGTTTAAAATCCATCGAGAGAAAACCCCTAGAGCCAAAAAATTAGATAGTGGTTCAGCATCACTTGAATCTAAGTCCAGTACGCTCCGCCTATTACTCTTGAGAGCTGCAAACTCTCTAGACGGTTAGGTGTCAATTTCTTCAGAGACCAAGAGTGATTGTGGTTCTCGAAGAAGAAGTCTGTAAAGGTTCGGAGATCGCCTCAAGTATCTACCATGAGTGATCGGCATTGGTTGACGAACCAATTGTCGAGGAGAATAGGGCGAAGAGAGTTTGTCTTCTGTGTTAAATCACAACCCCTCCAACCAGACGTAGTCCTTGTGCAGAAGGACAAACTAGTCGAACAAATACCCTGTCGCCATCGAGCATCACTGGTTACATATGTTCTCCCACTTTCCATTCTTATTACATCAATCATGTGATTTGCCTCGATGCATGCTTCAGTGTCCTTTCAGTAGTTGATATTCGCTCACTGTATTGTGTCTTTTCTTTCGCTCCGCTGCTGGGTTACAAGAGTTTTTTATTTTTGAAAGAAATTTTAAAACTCCCATTCACCCCCTCTAGTAGACATACTTCGTTCCTACAATTGGTATCAGAGCGAGGTACTCCTTGACTCTGCTCATTTTGGTCTAACAACCTTGGAGTTTAAGTATGTCTTCAGTGAGCTACAAGTCGCATCTCAAGATTCCCATCTTCGATGGGACGGACTATCCCTTCTGAAAGGAGAAGATGAAGATCCGTCTCCGAGCCATTGACAATGATATGTGGAACGTGGTGCAGTTTGGGTTCACGGTTGAAATACCTCAGGCCCCTAGTGATGCTGAGAAGAAACACATTCAGATGGAAGCTCAAGCTAAAGATGAAACTAGTGGCCATCTCTCTCGTGCTCAATTTCTTGGCTATCGTCAGTGTGAAACTGCGAAGGAATTGTGGGACATTCTCGAGAAGATAAATGAGGGTGTTTCAACTCAGAAAGAAGCTCGCATTGATACTCTTCGAGCAAAGTTCAATTGGTTCAAGCGCATTGGAAATGAAAGCTGTCAGCAAACCTTCGATCGTCTGAGTGACATCGCAAATGAGCTGCAAGGTCTCGGCGCCAAATACATCACTAACCATGAAGTTGTGAAGAAGCTACTCCAATCTCTTAACAGTTCATTCGACACACTTGTTCTGATGATCAGGGAACGAGCTGATTTCAAAGTTCTCCACTCTGCTGATATCATGGAAAGTCTAAACACCCACGAGGAACAAAAAGAAGAGAAGAGAGATCTCTATGGTTCAAGTCACTGCAAAAATCATGCTCTCAAGGCTGTAGCAGATTCTTCCTCCGAAGGAAATGCCGAAGAAGATTCTGAAGACCTAGAAAGGATCAGCAAAGATCTCACACTAATCACGAAAAGATTCCAGCGCCTTCACAGGAAGAACCAGTTCCAGAAGAAAGGATCCAGCAACTCTGGCAGTTCAAAATCTTCATCAAAACCAACATTAGATTACACCTGCTTCAAGTGCAAAAAGCCAGGACACTTCATCTCAGACTGCCCTCTCTGGGAAGCTGAAATTCATGCCAGTGGAAGATATGATTCAGGCAACTATCGAGGCAAAAGCAAGAGGAAGAACTACGATTCCGATGATGAGAAGAAAACAAAGAAGTTCTTCAAGAAAAAGGACAGCTCCACCTCCAAGTCTTTGTCAAGATTTTCCTCAAGGAATCCTTCCAAGTCCTCCTCCAACCGCAAGAATATTTCTCGCAAGGCCAAGGCGTACATCGACAAGGCAATGGATTCTAATGAAGAAGAATCATCTGACTCTGAAGAAGTTGATGAATCTGATGAGGATTCTGACTCCGGCATGGCTGGCATAGCATGTGCTTCCACTCCTGCATCAAACTTCTTCAACAACCATTCAAGCGGCGATGAATCACCTGCCTACTGCTTCATGGCCAAAGCTTCGAAAGAAAAGGTATCCTCCAAACATCACAAGGTTCACTCCAGTGATCAATATTCTTCGGATGAGGATGACCATGCTAAATTGATCAAAATTGCTAATATACAACAAATCTCTCTTGAGAAAATCGAGAAAACCCTCAGGAAATCTAAAGGGTTGTTGGTTGAGGAGATGGAGAAAAACTAGTCGTTAACAGAAGAGCATTCCACTCTCTTGTCATGAATGGAAGAACTATCAAATCGTCATGATTTTCTCTCGGCCGACCATGAGAGATTGAATTATGATTACCTGAAAAGGAAACAGCAACTCGAGTCGCTGAGAGAGGCTCATGAGGATTTGATTAGAGAAAATTCTCTTCTCACCCAACAACTTAAAGAGAAACCTGAAGTGTTGGTTCCACCCTGCTTGAAATGCCTTGAACGAAATAATGCTGAATCTTCTATGAATGTTAACCCCTCTGTCAAGGAAAATGGTTCTGTGTCTGATGAAAATGATAGGTTGAAGGATATTATTCAGAAAGGAATGTTCAAGTCTCTCAAAGGGCATCAAACCTTGTGTGATGTTCTGAAGAAATCCATTCTTCACAAAAATCAAAGGAAAGAAGGTATCGGTTTCGAAAGGAAACTGAATGAAAATGGTACCTACTGGGAACCTGATCAATATCCTCGCACTGTGTGGGCGCCTGCTAAGAGCAAAATGCTTGATCCAGCATTACTTTCGGGATATGACTCTCCTATTCCTGAACACTCTCTTGATGATTCTCGAGACAACTATAAGTTATTCAAAAACCAATGTGGTGAGGTTGTCGCTTGCTATGTTGGACCAAACAGTAGGAATGGCACCCCAAAGAAAGCTATATGGGTGCCAAAGAAAACTATCGATGCATTGCCTATTACTCCAGTGCTAACCATGCAGGCAGAAAATGCTCGTTATTGCATTCGACAGAATGAGTACATGCATACCTCATTCAATCATTATACACATTCATCTGGAAAGAATTTCAATGCCTATACTTTTGATTATGCTCATACTACTTTGAGTAACAGTTATGGTTATCGAAAGAAATCCTATCATGCTCGCTCATTTGTTTCAAAACCACCCGCAAAGATGTGGGTGGTTAAGAAAGCCTAATTCTTCTGTAGGACTATGAATCTGGGTGTACCGAATGGATAATGGATAGTGGATGCACTAGTCATATGACCGGAGACAAGTCGTTATTTGTCGACCCCAACTTAACTGCTTCATCTCTGAAGTACATTACTTTCGGCGATAACAACAAAGGAAAGGTAATTGGACTAGGTAAAATTGCTATATCCAGAGACAAGACTATTGATGATGTTTTACTTTTTTAGTCTCTTGGATTTAATCTTATGTGAGTTGGCAAGCTGTGTGATCTTGGCATGCTAGTTCTATTTTCCATATCCAACTGCATTGTCTTTATGGTCTCTAACAATTCTTTGTCTTTGAGGGAAATAGAAAGGGTGATTTATATATTGTGGATTTCTCTAAGGGTCCCTCAGTCCAAACTTGCTTGCTTGCAAAAGCAACCGAAGGTTGGCTGTGGCACCGAAGACTTGGTCTTGCAGGTATGAGAAATTTGCAGACTCTTGTGAAGAAAAATCATCTCCATGGCATTCCTGATGTAAAATTCGACAAGGATCGT
This sequence comes from Thinopyrum elongatum, assembly GCA_011799875.1. NCBI lineage: Eukaryota > Viridiplantae > Streptophyta > Magnoliopsida > Poales > Poaceae > Thinopyrum > Thinopyrum elongatum. The sequence goes on from CM022297.1 coordinate 475,748,643, forward strand.
CTTTGTGCTGCTTGTGAAGTTGGTAAATTGGCCAAGAAGCATCATTCATCAAAGACTGTCATGACCACGACAAGACCTCTGGAAATTCTTCATATGGATTTATTCGGACCTCAAACTTTTGCAAGTTTCGGTAGCAGTCATTATAGTCTGGTTATTGTGGATGATTTCTCTCGATACACTTGGGTATTCTTTCTCGAAGACAAAACCTACACCCAAGACATCTTCAAAAGATTCACTAAGAAGGCCCAGAATGAATATGATGTGCGAATTAAGCATGTTAGAAGTGATAATGGTACTGAGTTCAAAAATACTCATATCAAAGATTTTCTCGACGAAAATGGTATAACTCATGAATTCTCAGCCGCATACACTCCCCAAACAGAATGGAGTTGTTGAGCGAAAGAATAGAACTCTCATTGAAATGGCGAGAACAATGCTCAGTGAGTACAAAACTCCTATTCGCTTCTGGGCTGATGCTATTAACACTGCTTGTCATGTTATCAATCGTGTTTATCTTCACATGTTCCTTAAGAAAACTTCATATGAGCTTGTCACTGGCAAGAAACAAATGTTTCTTATTTGCGTGTTTTTGGTGCACCTTGTTACATTCGTGACATGAATCATAATTCCAAGTTTGCACCTAAGGCACATGAAGGTTTTCTTCTTGGTTATGGCTCGAAATCGCATACTTATTGTGTCTATAACTCTCACCACGGGAAAGTTATAGAAACGGTAAACGTGCGGTTCAATGAATCTAACGGCTCCCAAAAGGAGCACCTGCCAAATGTGATAGATGAACCACCGATTTTGGATGCTATTCGGCAAATGGCTATTGGGAGCGTCAAGCCTGTTGAAGGAAATACACCTGATTCTTCCGATGATGATGCCCCCATGACTCGAAGCAAAACATGCCAAGCCACTGCCGAAGAAAATTCCGCTCTGAACACAAATGGCAACCAGAATGCTAATGCCAATCTGAATGGCAATCCCGATGAAAATGGCGATACAAATGCCAATCCTGACGCTGATGCTGAGGAAAATGCAAATGATCATCATGATGAAAATCTTCATCCTCGAGTGGCAAATCGAGTTGACCCTACATTAATTCTTCAAGATATCGAGAACCCAGGTTATCGACCCACAACTAGTTCTCGCACTCGTTTAGCTAACTACTGTGGCAGTTTCTCCTTTGTTTCATTGGCAGAACCTATCAAGTATGAAGAAGCCATGAATTATCCCGATTGGATGAATGCTATGCAAGAAGAGCTGGTGCAATTCAAATTAAATGATGTGTGGGAGTTGGTTGACAAGCCGAATTCTAAGAAGCACAATATCATCGGCACAAAATGGATATTCAGGAACAAGCAAGATGAAAATGGCATTGTTGTGAGAAACAAAGCATGTCTTGTCGCTCAAGGGTACACACAGGTAGAAGGTATTGATTTTGGTGAAACATATGCTCCTGTTGCACGCCTTGAGGCAATTCACATTCTTCTTGTTTATGCCAACTATAATGATATTCTGCTTTATCAAATGGATGTGAAAAGTGCTTTCCTTAATGGTGAACTTGATGAGGAAGTATATGTTAAGCAGCCACCTGGCTTTGAACACCCTCAGTTTCCTAACAAAGTTTTCAGGTTGAAGAAGGCTTTATATGGGCTGAAGCAAGCCCCTCGAGCTTGGTATGATACCCTAAAGAAGTTTTTGCTCGACAAAGGGTTCAAGCCAGGATCCAGTGATTCCACTCTCTTCACGCGTGCTATTGATGATGTTCTTTTCCTGTGTCAAATTTATGTGGATGATATTATCTTTAGCTGTACTAACAATGATTGCAGCTTGGAGTTCGGGAAAATGATGTCAGAGAAATATCAAATGTCTATGATGGGTGAACTTAAGTTCTTTCTCGGACTGCAAATCATCAACAGGACAATGGAATTTTTATATCTCAGGAAAAATACCTGAGAGACTGCCTGAAGAAGTTCAAAATGCAAGATTGCAAACTTAAGGGCTACAAAACTCCAATGCCCATGAATGGTAAGCTGGACGCAGATGTGTATGGTAAGGATTATGATCCGAAGGCTTATCGTTCGATGATTGGTTCTTTGCTCTACCTATGTGCATCCAGACCTGACATTAGGTTGAGTGTTTGTATGTGTGCCCGCTATCAAGCTGCACAAAAAGAATCGCATCACCAAGCGGTCAAGCGTATTCTGAGATATTTGGCTCACACCCCCATCTTAGATTTATGGTATCCTAAGGGAGCACAGTTTCATCTTGTTGGCTATTCAGACTCGGACTATGCAGGTGACTTGGTTGACAGGAAATCTACTTCGGGGACATGTCATTTCCTCGGTAGATCTTTGGTATGTTGGTCTTCAAGGTAGCAGAATTGTGTATCTCTCTCTACGGCTGAGGCCGAATATATTGCTGCTGGCGCTTATTGCACTCAGTTATTGTGGATGAAGTAGACACTGAAGGATTATGACATCAAGGTCAAGAATATACCACTATATTGCGACAATGTGAGTGCGATCAAAATTGCACACAATCCAGTGCAGCATTCTTGCACCAAGCATATTGCCATCAGACATCATTTCATTCGCGATCATGTTGCTCGAGGAGATATTGTTATTGATCACGTCAGCACTGAAGACAATCTCGTTGATATCTTCACCAAGCCTCTCGATGAGAAAAGATTCTATGCATTACGGTGTGAGCTAAATATCCTAGATTACGCAAACGTGCAGTGAGATGCACTCGGCACCCATGCCAACACTTCCACATCTTAGAAGGAACGGGTGCATAACACTCGAAGAGTTTGAAAATTTTGACAAAGTGAAATTTTCTTTCTGAGAGTGAATGCATTAACGAAGAACTAGACTAATCGGGTACCACGATAATTGTGCGATGCTCGGGGTCATACAGTTCTTATACGGTGGGTCACGCCACCACAATTTTCTTTTGTTGTATTTCTTTTCGAACTAGGTTTTGTGTTTGTCCGAATGTATTTCACTCATACTTTTACATTTGAGTGTGTGTGCTTCTTCATCTGAGTGAAATGCCTAGGACCTTGTTTTCCTTCTATTCTATCTCTTCTAGTTTGTGTTGTTCCATTATGAATGCTCAATTTCATGTGGTAACGAAACTTTATCTGGTGTCCTTGACCACGTTAAAGGTTCGGTCCGAACTTAAATCATTTTGGTGAAAGCCATCCAAAATTTGGGTTTTCTCGCCTAAGTCAGTACCACGATCTTTATGATGGTTGCCACATGCTATCCATCAGCTGCCAGTTTATCTGGTCCGTTGAATTGCAAAAGTCCCTCGACCGTGGCTGTTCGATCTGATCCATCCGATGCGGTTATTTTCCCCTCGCGTATATATATCGCATTGTCACCGCTCCCTCATCCACTTCTTCTTCCCCTCGCCTCCGTCTCTCCTCCGAAGCCCTACCGCACTGCTCCTCCTAGAGCTCGACACCAATGATCCCTTCGTTGCTTTGCTACCGGAAAGTGGTCGCCGGAGTCCTTCCTCGCCGTCGCGGAACATCTCTCTCCCCACGCCGCCGTAGCTGCTGCACATCACCAAGCTAGGGTATGTGTAGTGCGAACTCGGTCTTCCGTTCTTCTCGTTCGGGTTCGTCTATGGTTGAAATTACCAGTTTTTACCGCATTTCTTAGATCTTTACTGATTAGGTAACTTGTGTGGATGTGGTTTGTAGTTGTTCCTCGCATCCAAAAAATTTCAGATCTAGGTTTTGTGTTATGTCTCGTACGAATGGAATGCCTAGCAAGTTAACTAGTATATTATCCAAACCTACTAGTTCATTCTACTCATTTCTTTCATCTAAAACATTTCTCAAAGTCTGCATCTAATTCTTCTTCAAAAAGGTTTTCGTTCGCAAAACTTGTTGTGAGCATTCGTAACCTTGTCCCCATTTTCCCTCGTATCTATTCTTATTCATAGGTACATGCAGTCAGTTGGGGATTCTGCTCGACCAGTGAGTATGGCTGATGGTGAAGATGTTCTTTTCGGTACAACAGATGAGTCTAAAGCACCGAATGCAAAGGGCTCAACGGTAGGCCCAGCAACCAGCAAGAGAAAAAGAACCAAGCAAAATGCTGACAAGCAAGAAGAAGATGCTCCGAAGAAGAAGAAGGGTGGCAGACAACCATATACAAATACAGCTCAATACATCTCTCATGATTGATACAATACTATTCTAGGGGAATCCAAGCATGATAGAGATAAGCATCTGCAATGGATTTGAGGTCACTGGGTACGCAAGTGGTTTAATTATGAAATGATTCATCCTCGGTTTGCTCAGAACTTTGCATTTCATCCACCATGGGGTGACTGCCGAGAAATTGGTCTCCTCAGACCTAGTGATCCTTAGGAGAGGCCGCCACCACCACCAAATGCTCATGAGACCTCCCTCAAGACTCCCAAACCTTACCCTACTGAGCTTGCTAAACGCCAGAAGAATGCCCTCAAGCGAGCCAAGAAGGCTAAAAAGGAAAGGGCTCATGAAGAAGAAAATCGTCGCCAGCTCAAGGATGACGTAGAGAAGAAAAAGGCCGAAGGTAAATCTGAAGGCCGTTCTAAGCGCAAGCATTATCCCAGCACTGCTGCATCGAAGAAGAGGAAGGGTGAGTCTGATGATGAATCCTCCGACAAAGATGATCCTCCGCTCACTACGGAAGAAGTTGCTGCTACCCTCAGCGAGCAAGTGAACATCACCACTTCTACGGTGCTACCTGATCTTTGGGTCCCTCTTGTTCCAAAATCACCTTCGAAGAAGATCATCCTAAGGAAAACTCGACATACAATTGTCACAATGAAGCAGCATGTGGATACAACTCCCATCCTGAAGCTATCAATCTAAAGGATTTGGTTGTTGAAGCTCCAGTCAGTTCTGCCAAGCCAGGCGAACAAATTCTGAAGCCTGAAGTAAAGAAAATCAAGGCCCCTGCTACCGAGCAAAGTGCTCCCCAAGATAATGCTCCGAAAGAGAAGACTGCTGCTCAAGATTCAGCTCCTAAGGAAAAGGCTACCAAATTTTCTCCCACACTCACTCAGCCATTGGCATCTATGCCTCCATCCGAGCAAGTTCCTGTGCAACCTGCCCCAATTGTTCCAGTTGCATAGTCTGATGCTCCTCACTATTAAAATCATATGTTCATCATGGAGCAGCTTGATAAATTTGTGGACAATCCTTTCAATGGAGAAATGAGCTCTTTGCCAATCCCTCCTGAAGTTATTTCTCAAGCCACAACTGTTGTGCAAGAAATGAGGGAAGATTCAGTTGAAATCAATAACCTCACTGCCAAACTTAATGACCTGGATGGTCGATTGCAGACTACTTCTTCCAAGTTTGTCATCAAACAACTTGAAGAATCCTACAAGGATGTCAATCGAGCTTTGTCTCTCATTCGCAACAGAAGGTTGTGTTTTCACACTGATCTCGATGATATTCTTTGCAAGATCTGCAATGAGCATCAAGCACAAGCCACTAGCTACAATGATCTTGTGAATAGCCACATCGACCAAACTGCTCAGCACACTAAGAAGCGCCGAAAGAAAACTGCGACAAAGAATGCTCCTCCTGCCCCGACTGAAAATTCACTTGTTCACTCTGAAGCTCAACCTCAGGAAGAAAAGTCTCCTGAGCTAGCAATTCCTTCACAACCCACTGTTCAAGTCACAGATGCTCCTCCCTCAACAAGGCAACCTGAACCAGTGCCTGTGGCCTCCCCTGTTAGAGCTGATATTCCATCTTAGCAAGTTGCTTCTAAAGAAGGTGAAATCCCCCACTCCAAACCTCAAGCTTCTCCCACTCGTGGAACATCAAATGTTTTGGCTCCTCCCACTACTCAGCAACCACAGATTCCCGAAGAACAACCTCAACCACCTCCAGTGCCTGATTTGACTTCAGTGCCGACTGTAAAAGAATCTGCCCCAGTGCCTACTGCTTCTGCAGCTCCCTCTCAACTGAAGTTGTCTATTGACACAGCACAAAAAATTTCTGACATTGGTCCATTCGAACATAAATCTTTTTCTGCTCGTCATTTAGACTCCATGGTGTATGGAGATGAAGTGATTTCAGTCGATGACGAACTCAAATATTCATATCCTCGTGAAGCACTACCTTTGTTCTCGATAGGTGCTGGTGCCAAGGCTCCGCTTTTCAATCGGAACACGCATCCAACTTTCTTTAAAGAAAGTCCGTATGATAAGCTGAGCACGTCTGAATCACCTTGTTTCTATACCAAAGAACAGGCCATCTATTATTCTCGGGTCCTCTATGACAGCAAGAAGATTTTCCCTCATGAATATCCAGACATCCCTGCTATGAAGAGTATTGGCTGTTTCAATCAGTTGCTGCAAGATCTGGAAGATTTCTGCCTCACCAATGTGTTTGCATTCGAACACCCTTGGAACCGAGAGATTATTCTTCAGTTCTATGCCACCTTGTACATCTCTGGTGATGAATCTGACAGTTCCAAATGGATCATGGAGTGGATGACCGAAGGCAAATGCATCAAGTGCACCTCCACTGATTTTGTCTCGCATTTTCATTTCCCTCGCTTTGAGCATGGAAACAATGAAATTCAAGCGCACAACATTGAGGTCATTTCGGATGGCACGTTTCGCTGTGCTATGGATAAAGAAAAGATTCATGACTACAATGGACCTCTGAGGTCTGAGCATTTCACATTCAAGTATCGGACTTTATATCACATGCTCACTTACACCATTTGCCCTCTGGCCGGGATGAATACAGACAATATCATCTCAGATGTTCTTTGCAATGTTATTTATGCAATCTCCGACCGATATGTCTTTGATATTGAAGATATGTTTCTGCGCATCTTGAAGGATTCTGCTCAGTATCCTAAATGCCTCAAAGTTTATGCACCATGGATTCAGAAAATAGTTGATCATGCCATGCGCACCGAGTATTTGCGAAAGTTAGTCATAAAAGCTTCATTCCTCCAGTTCGTGATACCCTACAAGTCATGCAAGATATCTCTTCGGGTAAATCGCCAGCATCCAGCCCCCAAGATTATCACAAGAAATTCATTGGGCCATGTCTGCCTGAGCGTGATCGAAAGATATGCCATCAACCTCCATCGCAGCTTGAAGTCATTTTGCGCACTCAACAACTGTTGCCGCAACACATTGTTGAGGATCGAAGAGAAAAAGAACACCTCGCCGTCGAGCTGAATGCAATCAACAACCGAACAAAAATAGTGCATATGGTTACTGATGAGAACAAGAAGCGACTCTGGAAATTACTTCGCAAGTTCTTCACAGAGAAGCAACTTCTGAATGTCAATCTCAAAGAGCTTTATGATTACATTGACAAAGGCTTTTCTGTTGAGGATCTTCAAAATCAGAGAACTCCTTTGCTGCCTGCTCAAGAGCCAACTACTGATCTTCTGCATCTTATGCTTTGCAAGCTGATCGAAGAATCTAAAGCCACCTCACCAACAGAGAAACCTGCCGAAGCAAATGTGCTTTCACGTGTTGCTCAAGTGGCTGACCCCAATATGCCCTCATCTTCTCAGCATCAAGTTGCCATTCCCGAAGAAAAATCCACTGCTGCTGAAGCCGAAGATGATCCTCTCACTTTTGAAGCAGAACTCTCCTTCGACAGTTCTTCGGCAGATGTCGCTGAGTGAACCAATTTCGCCTCTTTTGCACTCATGTTATTCGTCACCTTTTTGACACTAGTTGACAAAAAGGGGGATAATTACATAGAGTTTCGATAGATTTGCTTTCTGCGTTCCTTTGCTTTGGTTTCGTTTGAGTTTGCACTTTGAACCTTAAAGACTATCTGTGTTGAGTTGTATGACTTCCCTGATGTAATGTTAATAACCCGGCCTGCAGCACTATTCCTCTCGAAGCATTTGTTTTGCAGGTGGATTTATTATCGGAAGTTATGAATGATTGCACTACGATCTCGATGGATAATATCTCATTAGTGCGAATCAATTGTCTAGAATGATTGAAATTTCCTCTATACACTTCAATACTTGCAGGAGAATTTATCTCATATCTTTAACCCTGCATACATTTAGGGGGAGTACATTTCAACATCGAGCAAAGTAACACTTATTCACTCTTGTTTGAATTACTTTTTCACTTATCTATCCTCACTTCGATGATTATCTGTTTTGTCAATAATCGTCCAAAAAGGGGGAGATTATTGGTGCAATAATTTGCCTCCTTATGTTTTGGAGTTTGCTGACATAAACAATATGGGACTTATGGGTTTGCTAGTGCACACAGAGTAACGGATCCCTCAAATCAAGAGGAGTTTTGGTTCAAACGATGAAGATAATCCCCTGCGTTACAGTGAAGGTTATCACCAAAGATTATGATGACAAGAGTGACCCCTTAAAAATTGCTGACGTGAAGCAATTGGTTCGGTGCCTGTCCAAAGGAAGTGACTGCGTCCGAGAAGTTTGAAGACGAAGTGAAGACGTAGCATTTACTTCGTAGTTTCTCTTCTCTTTATTGAGTCATAGGACCACCGTACTATTAAGAGGGGTATAGCGTTCGAAACTTTGATTCTCTGATGCTAAACCCAAATCCTATGAAAGTTGCGAGAGAAATCTCTTTGTGCTCCAAGCAAATATTTGCCAGCAAGAGACTATGATCTTCTTCGCTGCGAGAGATTTGTCTCAGACCGAGGAGTTAGCATTACTTGTTCCTCAAGTAATGTTACCATTGCTCTTTGAAATCTGACCATTGAGAACATGTCGGTTGGCCATTGGCTGGACCGCGTGTCCAAAATGGTCATTTCCCACTAGGAAAGGCTGCGGCTATAAATAGCCACACCGCACCGGCTTTGTCCGGTGGCTGCTCCATTTGATTCTCAGAAGATTGTTGAGTGATAACCCACAAGTATAGGGGATCGCAACAATTTTCGAGGGTAGAGTATTCAACCCAAATTTATTGATTTGACATAAGGGGAGCCAAAGAATATTCTCACGTATTAGTAGCTGAGTTGTCAATTCAACCACACCTGAAAGACTTAATATCTGCAGCAAAGTAGTATGGAAGTAACGGTAACGGTGGCAAAATTAACAGTAGCAGTTTTGTAGCAATCGTAACAGTGGCAACAGAAAAGTAACATAGCAAAGATCAATATGTGAAAAGCTTGTAGGCAATGGATCAATGATGGATAATTATGTTGGATGGCATTCATCATGCAACAATTATAACATAGGGTGACACAGAACTAGCTCCAGTTCTTCAATATAATGTAGGCATGTATTCCGAATATAGTCATACGTGCTTATGGAAAAGAATATGCATGACATCTTTTGTCCTACCCTCCCGTGGCAGCGGGGTCCTAATGGAAACTAAGGGATATTAAGGCCTCCTTTTAATAGAGTACCGGACCAAAGCATTAGCACTTAGTGAATACATGAACTCCTCAAACTACGGTCATCACCGGGAAGTGTCCCGACTATTCTCACTCCGGGGTTGCCGGATCATAACACGTAGTAGGTGACTATAACTTGCAAGATAGGATCAAGAACACAAATATATTCATGAAAACATAAAGGGTTCAGATCTGAAATCATGGCACTCGGGCCCTAGTGACAAGCATTAAGCAAAACAAAGTCATAGCAACATCAATCTTAGAACATAGTGGATACTAGGGATCAAACCCTAACAAAACTAACTCGATTACATGATAAATCTCATCCAACCCATCACTGTCTAGCAAGCCTACGATGGAATTACTCACGCACGGTGGTGAGCATCATGAAATTGGTGATGGAGGATGGTTGATGATGACGACGGCGACGATTTCCCCTCTCCGGAGCCCCAAACAGACTCTAGATCTGGTCTCCCGAGGAAGAACAGGAGGTGGCGGCGGCTCCGTATCATAAAACGTGATGAATCCTTCTCTCTTATTTTTTTTCTCCCCGAACATGAATATATTGAGTTGGAGTTGAGGTTGGTGGAGGTCCAGGGGGCCCACAAGGACGGATGACGCGCCCTAGGGGGTGGGAGCGCCTCCCACCCTTGTGGACAGGGTGTGGGCCCCCTTCTGTTGATTCTTTCGCAAATATTTTTTATTAATTCCAAAAATGATCTCCGTGAAGTTTCAGGTCATTCCGAGAACTTTTATTTCTGCACAAAAATAACACCATGGCAATTCTGCTTAAAACAGCGTCAGTCCGAGTTAGTTCCATTCAAATCATGCAAATTAGAGTCCAAAACAAGGGCAAAAGGGTTTGGAAAAGTAGATATGATGGAGACGTATCATCTCCCCCAAGCTTAACCCATTTCTTGTCCTCAAGCAATTCAGTTGACAAACTGAAAGTAATAAAGAAAAACTTTTACAAACTCTGTTTGATCTTGTTGTTGCAAATATGTAAAGCCAGTATTCAAGTTTTCAGCAAAGATTATGAACTAACCATATTCACAATAACATTTAGGTCTCACATTTACTCATATCAATGACATAACCAACTAGCGAGCAATACTAATAAATCTCGAATGACAACACTTTTCCAAAACAATCACGATATGATATAACAAGATGGTATCTCGCTAGCCCTTTCTGAGACCGCAAAACATAAATGCAGAGCACCCCTGAAGATCAAGGACTGACTAGACATTGTAATTCATGGTAAAAGAGATCCAGTCATACTCAATATAAATTGATAACAAAGCATACAAATGACAAAGGTGCTCTCTAACTGGTGCTTTTTATAAGAGGACGATGACTCAGCAATAAAAGTAAATAGATAGGCCCTTCGCAGAGGGAAGCAGGGATTTGCAGAGGTGCCAGAGCTCGAGTTTTTGAAATAGAGATAAATAATATTTTGAGCGGTATGCTTTCATTGTCAACATAACAACCAAGAGATCTCAATATCTTCCATACTACATACATTATAGGCGGTTCCCAAACAGAAAGGTAAAGTTTTTACCCCCCCTCCACCAACAATCACACTCCACGGCTAGCCGAATTCACGGGTGCCGTCCGTACCAACAACTTTCCTGGGGGAGTTTTCTTTAATTATTTGAAATTTTGTTTTTGATCTTTTGATCATAGGACTGGGCATCCCGATTACCAACCATTTTCTCGTGAATGATGAGCGGAGTCCACTCATCGTGAGAATAACCCACCTAGCATGGAAGATACTGATAGCCCCCAGTCACTACATGAGCAATTCGGGCATAAAAAAATAGATTATCATTTGAAGGTTTAGAGTATGGCACATGCAAATTTACTTGGAACGGCAGGTAAATACCGCATATAGGAAGGTATGGTGGACTCATAAGGAATAACTTTGGGTTTATGGAAGTGGATGCACAAGCAGTATTCCTGCTTAGTACAAGTGAAGGCCAGAAAAAGACCGGGGAGCGACCAACTAGAGAGCGACAACAGTCATAAACATGCATTGTGATTTACCAATATTGAGTGCAAGCATGAGTAGGATATAAATCACCATGAACTTAAATATCATGGAGGCTATGTTGATCTTGTTTCAACTACATACGTGAACATGTGCCAAGTCAAGCCACTCGAATCATTCAAAGGAGGATACCATCCTATCATACTACATCACAACCATTTTAAAAGCATGTTGGCACGCAAGGTAAACCATTATAAACTCCTAGCTAATTAAGCATAGCATGAATAACTATAATCTCTAATTGTCATTGCAAACATGTTTCATTCATAATAGGCTGAATCAAGAACGATGAACTAATCATATTTACAAAAACAAGATAGGTCGAGTTCATACCAGCTTTTCCTCATCTCAATCACTTCATCATATATCGTCATTATTGCCTTTCACTTGCACGACCGAACGATGTGAATAATAATAATAGTGCACATGCATTGGACTAAGCTGGAATCTGCAAACATTTATTCGAAGTCGAAGACAACGTAATATGGGCTCTTTGTTAGATCAACAATAATCCATATGAGAGCCACTCAACTTTTTCATCGTGGTCTTCTCTCCTCGACCCCCAAAGAAAAGAAAAGAATTTCAAAGAAACACACTGAAATATTTTTGGAGTTTTTGTTTTTCTGAAAAACAAGAACAAGAAAAACTATTTACACGGGAAAGCTCCCAACAAGTAAAAGAAGAACGAGAAATCTTTTTGGGTTTTCTTTTATACTACAACTAAGCATGGAAGGTAAACTAAGCTATAACTAATTTTTTTGTTTTTCTCAAAGGCTTTCAAACACTCAAGAAGAAAGCGGGAAAAAGAAATAGACTAACATGGATAATACAATGAAAAAGTATGAACACCGACAACTGGAATGAGTGTGTGAACATGAATGTAATGTCAGTGAGAAATATGTACTCCCCCAAGCTTAGGCTTTTGGCCTAAGTTGGTCTAGGGCCACCACTGGCCCGGATGATATCCAAAGTCATAGTTGGGGTCGTATTGTGCTACGGCAGCCGCTGCTTGGCGGGCTGCCTCCTGGAGGCGAGCAGCCTCTGATGTTCTCTCATACTTGTTTGCCTCCTCTCTAGTTATAAAATATATCCCATTTGCCTGAAAGTTAAAGAAGGCAGGAGCAGGAAGGGTAATATGGATGGCACGCCATCTGTCAAAGATTAGTCGGTACTGGAGGGACTATTTGTTCCTCTCAAGAAATTGATAACATACCAATGCATTATAATCAAGAAAAGCAGGTGGCAACTCTATGTCATTCCCCCTTATGGGTACTCCAAGATAATTAGCTAAACGAGTTGCATAAATCCCACCAAATAAATCTCCCTCTTTAGCATTATGATGTAACCTCCTCGCAATAATAGCCCCCAAGTTATATCGCTTATCACCTAACACCGCACACTTGAGGACACTAAGATCTGGAACGCAAAGGTGGCTATGCTCATGCTTACCATTAATGCACCTACCTACAAAGAGAGCAAAATAATGTATGGCAGGAAAGTGAATGCTCCCTATGGTAGCTTGTGTGATATTTCTAGTTTCTCCCACAGTGATGCTAGCAAGGAAATCAGGGTATTCGGATTTGTGAGGCTCACTAAGAAGGCCCCACTGTGGGATTTTGCAAGCAGTATTAAAATCTTCAAGGTACATGGTATATGATTCATCATAAAGATCAAACAAAACAGTATGGTATTACGCTTAGATGAAAATTCAAACCTCCGCACAAAGGAATCGGTGAGATAATAATATTGTTGGGACTTATCTGATACGAAGTCCTCAAGGTTAGCATTCCGTACATATGCATCAAATTCATCCTTGAAGCCTGCACGAACCATGAATTCATCCAACGGCCATTTACAAGGCCGCACTTGAGCTTCCCTTTGTGGTTCAATATCCGGCTCATGTATCGCGAGCCTCGGTGCTTGCTTCCTCGAGGAACCACCTTGGTACATTCTCCTAGACATTTTTCTTCCTCTGAAAAATTTCTAAATTTTTTAGTGACTCGAAATAAAAGTGAACCAAACTCAACAAAAATGATAGTGACTACTCCTACAAGTGCCTAGAGGCTATACCATGCATCAAAACTTCTTTGGACCATATAAATTTGACATGCAAGCTCAAGAACAAGGTCACCACAGCAGCAAAAATTTGCAATAATTAAAGCACTAGAACAAAAACTAATTGGACCATTGGAGGAGTCACATACCGAATAACAATCCCCCAAAGTAGTTTTGTAAATGGAGCTTTGAGCAAGGAGATCGAAAATGGCAGCAAAATGAGCAAGAACACGGGTTTGAGCTATGGGGTGATTTTTTCTGGAGGAAGACGAAGTGGATGGGTGCTGGAATAAGTGGAGGGGGGCCACATGGGACCCCACAAGGGTGGGGGGCGCACCCTCCGTCCTTGTGGACAGGTGGTGGGTCCCCCTGGTGTGTTTTCAGTGCCAGAAATTCTCAAATATGCCATAAAAAATCATACTAAATTTTCAGGGCATTTGGAGTACTTTTATTTTTGGGACATTTTTTATTTCACGGATAATTCAGAAAATAGACGGAAAATACTATTTTTGCTTTATTTAATCTAAATAACAGAAAGTAAAAGGTAGGTACAGAAAGTTGTGCCTTCTAGATTCATCCATCTCATGCTCTTCAAAAGGAATCCGTTAACAAGGTTGATCAAGTCTTATTAACAAACTTCTTCCGACTGACATGAAACAGGAGAATTTTTGAATAACACTAGGTTACCTCAACGGGGATATGCATGTCCCCAACAATAAGAATATCATATTTCTTTTTGACAGTAATTAGAGGGAATTCAAAACCTCCGATAGTAATAGTTGAAAATTTTCCAATAGAATTGATACTATGAACTTGAGGTTGTTTCTTCGGAAAGTGTACCGTATGATCATTACCATTAACATGAAAAGTGACATTGCCTTTGTTGCAATCAATAACAGCCCCTGCCGTATTCAAAAAGGGTCTACCAAGGATGATCGACATACTATCGTCCTCGGGAATATCAAGAATAACAAAGTCTGTTAAGATAGTAACGTTTGCAACCACAACAGGCACATCCTCGCAAATACTGATGGGTATAGCAATTGATTTATCAGCCATTTGCAAAGAGATTTCAGTAGGTGTCAACTTATTCAAATCAAGTCTACGATACAAAGAGAAAGGCATAACACTAACACCGGCTCCAAGATCACATAAAAGCGGTTTTAACATAGTTTCTTTTAATGGAGCATGGTATAGTTGGTACTCCTGGATCTCCAAGTTTCTTTGGTATTCCACCCTTAAAGTATAATTAGCATGCATGGTGGAAATTTCAGCTTCCGGTATCTTTCTTTTATTTGTAACAATATCTTTCGTGTACTTAGCATAAGGAGGCATTTTAAGCATATCAGTCAAACGCATACGCAAAAAGATAGGTCTAATCATTTCAGCAAAGCGCTCAAAATCCTCTTCATCCTTCTTCTTGGATGGCTTAGGAGGAAAGGGCATGGGTTTCTGAACCCATGGTTCTCTTTCTCTACCATGTTTCCTAGCAACGAAGTCTCTCTTGTCATAACGTTGATTCTTTGATTGTGGGTTATCAAGATCAACAGCAGGTTCAATCTCTACATCATTATCATTACTAGGTTGAGCTTCAACATGAACATCATTATTACCATTATCATTACGTTCATGTTCATCACCAGATTGTGTCTCAGCATCAGAAATAGAAATATCATTGGGATTCTCAGGTGTATCTATAACAGGTTCACTAGAAGCATGCAAAGTCCTATCCATTTTCTTTTTCTTTTTATTACTAGGACTCGGTGCATTAGTATTAATTTTCTGAGAATCTTGCTCAACTCTCTTAGGATGGCCCTCAGGATACAAAGGTTCCTGAGTCATTTTACCACCTCTAGTCATAACCCTAACAGCATTATCATTGTTCTTACTATTCAACTCATTAAGCAAATCATCTTGTGCCTTAAGTACTTGTTCTACTTGAGTTGTAACCATGGAAGCATGTTTACTAATAAGCTTAAGATCATTAACAGTTCTTCTCATATAATCACCCAAGTGGTCAAGCATGTAAGCATTATGTTTCAATTGTCTACTAACATAAGCATTGAAGTTTTCTTGTTTAACAATAAAATTATCAAACTCATCCAAGCATTGACTAGCAGACTTATTATGAGGAATATCACCTTCATCAAATCTACGAAGAGTGTTTACCTCCACTACCTGTGTCGGGTTATCAAGACCATGTATTTCTTTAATAGGCGGTAAGTTCTTAACATCTTCAGCTTTAATACCTTTTTCTTTCATAGATTTCTTTGCCTCTTGCATATCTTCAGGACTGAGAAATAGAATACCCCTTTTCTTCGGAGTTGGCTTAGGAGTTGGTTCAGGAAGTGTCCAATCATTATCATTACTCAATATATTATTTAAAAGTAATTCAGCTTGTTCAATAGTTCGTTCCCTGAAAACACAACCAGCACAACTATCCAGGTGGTCTCTGGAAGCATCAGTTAGTCCATTATAAAAGATATCAAGTATTTCATTTTTCTTGAGAGGGTGATCAGGCAAAGCATTAAGTAATTGGAGAAGCCTCCCCCAAGCTTGTGGGAGACTCTCTTCTTCAATTTGCACAAAATTAAATATTTCATGTAAGGCAGCTTGCTTCTTATGAGCAGGAAAATATTTTTGAGAGAAGTAATATATCATATCCTGGGGACTACGCACACAACCAGGAGCAAGAGAATTAAACCATATCTTAGCATCACCCTTTAATGAGAAAGGAAATAATTTAAGAATATAGTAATAGCGAATTTTTTCCTCATGAGCAAATAGGGTGGCTATATCATTCAGTTTAGTAAGATGTGCCACAACAGTTTCAGATTCATAACCATAGAAAGGATCAGATTCAACCAAAGTAATTAACTCAGGATCGACAGAGAATTCATAATCCTGATCAGTAACAAAGATAGGCGACGTAGCAAAATTGGGATCATATTTCATTCTAGCATTCAAGGATTTTTCTTTCATCTTAGCTAATAGTTTCTTCAGATCTTCCCTATCATTGCAAGCAAAGAAGTCTCTAGCAGTTTCTTCATCCATAACATAACCCTCAGGTACAACAGGCAATTCATATCTAGGGGGAGAATCATAATCCATAAGTTTCAATAATATCATCAGTTTCAGTAATTTCATTCTCTCTAACCCTAGCAAGTTGTTCATCAAGAATTTCACCAAGTGGCACAGTATTATCAAGCATAGAAGTAGTTTCATCATAAGCATCATGCATAGCAGAAGTGGCATCATCAATAACATGCGACATATTGAAATCTATAGTAGGTATAAGTGTCGCAAGTTTACTCAAAACAGAAGGAGAATCAAGTGCAGAGCTAGATGGCAGTTCCTTACCTTCCCTCGTAGTTGAGGGAAAAATCTTGGTTCTTTCGTCTTTCAAATTCCTCATAGTGATCAACAGATATAAATCCCAAGTGACTCAAAGAATAGAGCTATGCTCCCCGGCAACGGCGCCAGAAAAAGGTCTTGATAACCCACAAGTATAGGGGATCGCAACAATTTTTGAGGGTAGAGTATTCAACCCAAATTTATTGATTCGACACAAGGGGACCCAAAGAATATTCTCAAGTATTAGCAGCTGAGTTGTCAATTCAACCACACCTGAAAGACTTAATATCTGCAGCAAAGTATTTAGTAGCAAAGTAGTATGGAAGTAACGGTAACGGTGGCAAAAGTAACAGTAGCAGTTTTGTAGCAATCGTAATAGTGGCAACGGAAAAGTAACAAAGCAAAGATCAATATGTGAAAAGCTCGTAGGTAATGGATCAATGATGGATAATTATGTCGGATGGCATTCATCATGCAATAGTTATAACATAGGGTGACACAGAACTAGCTCCAGTTCATCAATATAATGTAGGCTTGTATTCCGAATATAGTCATATGTGCTTATGGAAAAGAACTTGCATGACATCTTTTGTCTTACCCTCCCGTGGCAGCGGGGTCCTAATGGAAACTAAGGGATATTAAGGCCTCCTTTTAATAGAGTACCAGACCAAAGCATTAGCACTTAGTGAATACATGAACTCCTCAAACTACGATCATCACCGGGAAGTGTCCCGACTATTGTCACTCCGGGGTTGCCGGATCATAACACGTAGTAGGTGACTATAACTTGCAAGATAGGATCAAGAACACAAATATATTCATGAAAACATAAAGGGTTCAAATCTGAAATCATGGCACTCGGGCCCTAGTGACAAGCATTAAGCATAGCAAAGTTATAGCAACATCAATCTTAGAACATAGTGGATACTAGGGACCAAACCCTAACAAAACTAACTCGATTACATGATAAATCTCATCCAACCCATCACCGTCGAGCAAGCCTACGATGGAATTACTCACGCACGGTGGTGAGCATCATGAAATTGGTGATGGAGGATGGTTGATGATGACGACGGCGACAATTTCCCCTCTCCGGAGCCCTGAACGGACTCCAGATTTGGTCTCCCGAGGAAGAACAGGAGGTGGCGGCGGCTCCGTATCGTAAAACGCAGTGAATCCTTCTCTCTTATTTTTTTCTCCCCGAACGTGAATATATGGAGTTGGAGTTGAGGTCGATGGAGATCCATGGGGCCCACAAGGACGGATGGCGTGCGCTGGGGGAGGTGGGCGCGCCTACCACCCTTGTAGACAGGGTGTGGGCCCCCTTCTGTTGATTCTTTCGCCAATGTTTTTTATTAATTCCAAAAATGATCTCCGTGAAGTTTCAGGTCATTCCAAGAACTTTTATTTCTGCACAAAAATAACACCATGGCAATTCTGCATAAAACAGCGTCAGTCTGAGTTAGTTCCATTCAAATCATGCAAATTAGAGTCCAAAACATGGGCAAAAGAGTTTGGAAAAGTAGATACGATGGAGACGTATCATTGAGCAACATCCACTCCGAGTGATTTGAGTTTAAAATCCACTGAGAGAAAACCCCTAGAGCCAAAAAATTAGATAGTGGTTCAGCGTCACTCGAATCTAAGTCCAGTACGCTCCGCCTATTACTCTTGAGAGCTGCAAACCCTCTAGACGGTTAGGTGTCAATTTCTTCAGAGACCAAGAGTGATTGTGGTTTTCGAAGAAGAAGTCTGTAAAGGTTCAGAGATCGCCTCAAGTATCTACCATGAGTGATCGGCATTGGTTGACGAACCAATTGTCAAGGAGAATAGGGCGGAGAGAGTTTATCTTCTGTGTTAAATCACAATCCCTCCAACTAGACATAGTCCTTGTGCAGAAGGACGAACTGGTAAAACAAATACCCTGCCGCCATCGAGCATCACTGGTTACATGTGTTCTCCCACTTTCCATTCGTATTACATCAATCATGTGATTTGCCTCGATGCATGCTTCAGTTTCCTTTCGGTAGTTGATTTTCGCTCAATGTATTGTGTCTTTTCTTTCGCTCCGCTACTGGGTTATGAGAGTTTTTATATTTTAGAAAGAAATTTTAAAACTCCCATTCACCCCCCTCTGGTAGACATACTTCGTTCCAACACAACATATGCCTCCTTTGGAAGGAAGGTTATTACTATTGGTGTGAAGGTGGAAAGCGGAGGTTGGTGGTCACAGTGCTTATCTCCCTCCTTCTTAGATCATTCCAATAGGGGGTAAACGGAGTCCGCTTTAGTCGCGTCCACGGGAAAACCCTTAATTACAATTTGGTCCCGTGTGGGGAGCAATGGTAATGGCGTATGTGATACGTCTCCATCGTATCTACTTTTCCTAACTCTTTTGCTCTTGTTTTGGACTCTAATTTGCACGATTTGAATGAAACTAACCCGGACTGACGCTGTTTTCTACAGAACTACCATGGTGTTGTTTTTGTGCAGAAATAAAAGATCTCGGAATTGGACAAAACTTTTTGGAGAAGTATTTCAGAATAAATAAAAATATTGGAACCAAGACCCACTGGAGGGGCGGGGCCCTGGCTGCCCACAAGACACTAGGGCTCGCCACCCCACCGGCGCGCCCTGGTGGGTGGTGGGGCCCTCGGGGCTCCACTGACCCTAATTCCGCCGCTATAAAATCCTATTTTTTCAAAAAAAATAGGAGAGGAAGTTTCATCGCGTTTTATGATACGGAGCCGCCACCGCCTCCTGTTCTTCATCGGGAGGCCAGATCTGGAGTCCGTTCGGGGCTCCGGAGAGGGGGATCTTCGGTCTTCATCATCACCAACCATCCTCCATCACCAATTCCATGATGCTCCCCACCGGGAGAGAGTAATTCGTTCATAGGCTCGCTGGTCGGTGAGGAGTTCGATGAGATTGATCATGTAATCGAGTTAGTTTTGTTAGGGCTTGATCCCTAGTATCCAATATGTTCTGAGATTGATGTTGCTATGACTTTGCTATGCTTAATGCTTGTCACTAGGGCCCGAGTGCCATGATTTCAGATCTGAACCATTTATGTTTTCACCATTATATCTATGTTCTAGATCCGATTTTGCAAGTCATATGCACCTATTATGTGTTATGATCCGTAAACCCTAGGGTGACAGTAATTGGGATACTTTCCGGTGATGACCGTAGTTTGAGGACTTCATGTATTCACTATGTGCTAATGCTTTGTTTCGGTTCTCTATTAAAAGGAGGCCTTAATATCCCTTAGTTTCCTTATGGACCCCACTGCCACGGGAGGGTAGGGCAAAATATATCATGCAAGTTCTTTTCCATAAGCACGTATGACTATTTACGGAATACATGCCTACATTATATTTATGAACTGGAGCTAGTTCTATGTTGCCCTAGGTTATGACTGTTATGTGATGAGTATCATTCAATGAATTCACCGATCCAATGCCTAAGAGTTTTCCACATATTGTTCTTGCTAATTTACTATTGCTATTGCTACTGCTACAACTGCTACAAAACTGTTACTATTGTTACCGTTACCACTGCTATTGTTACCACTGCTATCAAACTATCATATTACTATGCTACTGATCACTCTGCTACAGATATTTAATCTCCAGGTGTGGTTGAATTGACAACTCAACTGCTAATGCTTACAAATATTCTTTGGCTTCCCTTGTGTCAAATCAATAAATTTGGGTTGAATACTCAACCCTCGAAAACTGTTGCGATCCCCTATACTTGTGGGTTATCAAGACCTTTTTTCTGGCGCTATTGTCGGGGAGCATAGCTATATTGGTTGAGTAACTTGGGATTTATATCTATTTATCACTATGAAGAATCTTAAAGAGCCAAGAACCAAGATCGTTCCCTCTAGGACGAGGGGATGTAAGGAGCTGCCATCTAGCTCTGCACTTGATTCACCTTCTGTTTTGAGTAGAATTGCTACACCACCACATTCTATTAATCCTGATATGTCACAAGTTATTGAGGATGCTACTTCTGCTATGAATGATGCTTATGATGATACTAGTACCTTGCTTGATGATAATGTGCCACTAGGTGAATTTCTTGATGAACAACTTGCTAGAGCTAAAGATATTGAGAATGCCGAAACTCATGAAATTACTGAAACTGATGAAGTCTTTGAAACTGAAAACTATGAAACACCTATTAGACCTAGTTCTCCTAGATTTGAATTGCCTAAGATACATGAGGGTTATGTTATGGATGGAGAGGTAGCTAGAGACTTTCTTGCTTGCAAAGATAGAGATGATCTTAAGAAATTATTATGTAAGTTGAAAGAAAAAATTTTGAATGCTAGAATGAAATGTGATCCGAAGTTTGCTACTTCACCTATCTTTGTTATAGATAAGGATTATGAATTCTCTGTCGACCCAGACTTAATTACTTTGGTTGAATCTGATCCTTTCCATGGTTATGAAACTGAAACTGTAGTGGCACATCTTACTAAATTAAATGATATAGCCACCTATTTGCTTATGATGAGAAAATTCGCTATTACTATATCCTCAAATTATTTCCGTTCTCATTAAAGGGTGATGCTAAGATATGGTACAATACACTTGCTCCTGGTTGTGTGGGTAGTCCCCAGGATATAATTTATTACTTCTCTAAAAAATGTTTTCCTGCTCATAAGAAACAAGATGCTTACAGGAAATATTTAACTTTGTGCAAATTGAAGAAGAGAGTCTCTCACAAGCTTGGGGGAGGCTTCTCCAATTGCTTAATGCATTGCATGATCATCCTCTTAAGAAAAATGAAATACTTGTGTCGGGGGGATGGCCGCCGGGCAGGCAACGGAGCCCGGATCCTTTTCAAAAACATCAGGGCTAGCCAAGCCCCTCAACCCGGCTCGCCCCCGGCCGGCTCCCCAGCACGAGCCAGCCGGATGCCGCGACCCGACCGACCGGCTGGCGCATGCCGGCTGTCCGCCAGAAGTTAACCCCCAGCAGCAAGGGGTTCACGTTTCCCCATGACACCCCCAAGTACGACAGGACCGCCAAGCCAGAGGACTAGCTTGTCGACTACACCACCGCCATAGGCATCGCTGGCGGCAACCGGTGTCTCTCCATGCGTTACGCCCCCATCGTGCTGCAGGGCTCAGCCCGGATGTGGCTGAATAGCCTGCCGGCTGGCAGGATCAACTCATGGCTCGATTTCGAGCAGGCGTTCGTGCGCAACTTCACTTCCACCTACAAGCGGCTCGGCCGGCCCCGCCAGCTCGCCATGTGCGTGCAGGGGCCGGAGGAGACTGGCCCCAGTACCTCACGCGCTGGACCGAACTCCAGAACCGGTGTGAGGGGGTCCATGAGGTCCAAGCCATCCTGTACTTCATGGATGGGTGCCGAGACGGCACTCTGCTCAAGCACAATCTCCTGAGCTCCGAGACGATGACGATGGCCGCGCTCAGGGCCACGGCGGACAAGTACGCCACGGCCGACGGCATCATGAAGGTCCATGTCGTGTTGGACGATGCCGGCAAAGCGATGCCGGCACCGCCCTCCAAGCCGGCTGGAGAGAGCAGCCGCCAGGAAAACAACCATCCCGACAACAAGCAAAAGGGCGAGCAGCCGGCTCCCCATTACGACAACCATCTCATCGCTGCGGCCGAGCAGGCACCCCAAGCCAAACAGTGCGGCGGCTTGTTTCAATGAACCGGCAAGACCGCCTGGCAGCCTACCATGAGCTTTGAGAAGATGCTCGACGCCCCTGGAAGGACCACAGCGGCGCGAGGCCATCCACGCACATGCTCGGACAGTACGCCATCACCAAGCGCATAATGAGGGGAGACATCCCTCCGCCTCCTCCTCCGGCATCGGGTGTGGGGCTGCCACCTTCGCTGCCACCCCTGCCCCCAACAGCTGGTGCCATGTGCGATGAGGCCTTCCCCAACCCGAATGCTTGCTATGCCGTGTTCACTAGCATGGGCGGCGACAAGCATAGCGAGCGCCTGCTCCGGTAGGATGTGAACACCATCGTCCCGGCCGTGCCTGAATACATGCACTGGTCGGATCGCCCAGTTAGCTGGACCCGGGAGGACCACCCGGCCGTCATGCCTATGCCGGGTGGCTACACCCTCGTCCTCGACCCCACCATAGTCGCTGAAAAGCGTACCTGCAAGTTCTCGTAAGTCCTCATCGATGGCGACAGCAGCATCAACATCCTCTACCGCAACACCTTGACCAAGGTCGACGTCGATGCGAGGCAGCTTGAGCCGACCCGGACGGTGTTCCACGACATCATGCCCAGTCTCTCCTGCTCCCCGATCGACCGGATCCAGCACGATTTCTTGTTCGGCACCAGCGACCACTTCTAGCGCGAGCCCATTTCATTCGAGGTGGTGGACCTGTCCAGCCCCTACCACAAGCTCCTCGGCCGGCCTGCATTGGCGAAGTTCATGGCAGTTCCCCACTACGCATACTTGAAGATGAAGATGTCGGGTCCCAAGGGCCTCATCACTATCATCGACGACTACAAGAAATCCCTCGAGTGCGCCCAAGCCGGCACCAAGTTGGCTGAGTCTCTGGTCATAGCCGAGGAGCGGCGCCAGCTCGACCGGATCGTGGCGCTGGCCGGCGAGCAGCCGGCTATGGCGGATCCGGCCAAGGAGTCGGCCGGTGAAGCCTTGTTCCAGCCATCTAAGGACACCAAGAAGGTCCTGCTCAACCCGGCCGACCCAAACTGCAGCCAGTATGTTGTTGTGGGCACCCGCCTCAGTAGCAAATAGGAAGGCGAGCTCGTCAACTTCCTCCGTGAGAATCGGGATATCTTTGCATGGACCCCCCAATGACATGCCAGGTGTTCCAAGGGAGTACGCTGAGCATAAGCTACATGTCCGCAAGGATGCCAAGCCTGTCCACCAACCGCTACGCCGGTTCTCTGAAGAAAAGCAAAGAACCATCGGTGAAGAGATCGCACGGCTGCTCGCAGCCGGCTTCATCATGGAAGTGTTTCACCCCAAGTGGCTGGCCAACCAAGTCCTCGTCCAGAAGAAGTACAACACCTGGCGCATGCGTATTGACTACACCAGCCTGAAAAAGGCCTGCCCCAAGGATCCTTTAGTTTGCCGCAGATCAATCAAGTGATTGAGTCCACGGCCGGCTGCGAGCTCCTGTCCTTTTTGGACCCTTACTCCGGCTATCACCAGATCAAACTGGACCCGACCGACGCCCTGAAGACGTCCTTCATCACGCCCTTTGGGGCCTACTGCTACATCACCATGTCGTTCGGCCTGAAGAACATCGGCGCCACCTTCCAGCGCCACATGCAGAAGTGCCTGCTGCAGCAACTCGGCCGCAACATTCATGTCTACGTCGACGACATCATGGTGAAGACCAAGCAGCACCTCACGCTCCTAGCCGACCTCAAGGAAACTTTTGCCAATCTGCACCGGTATCAGGAAAAAAGAAAAAAGCCACAAGATTCGACCCGGCTGCTTCACAGTTGACCCGAATCTCGGGGGCTACACCCAATGGGTGCGCTGACGCGCCCACACTGGAAGCATGCAAAACGTATCTTGGGCCAGATGAAGCGCCTCCTCCTTGGCGGCGAGCTGCGCCGTGACGGCGCGGTACTTCTCCAGCAGCTGGTTGTGTGCGCAAACTCGCAGGCCGTCCAGATGCTGCGGGAAGCAAGTCTTAACAAGAATAACAAACGCATATATGACCCGACACGGCTGCTCCGCAGCCGGCCCAGGCCTCGGGGGCTACAACCAGTGGGTGCGCTGGCACGCCCCCACTGATTAGTCGCAAATCAAGCCAACAGAAAGAGCCTTACGATGACGGCGCGCTCCAGGTCCTGTGTCTGCTCCAGCTCGCCCGGGACGAAGGCCTGCAGGCGGCCCTCGCACCCTCGGAGCTGCTGGCGCATGTCGTCCATCGCCCTTCTTCCTGGGTGCGTGGCCCGAACGTGACCTCACTGGCTCCGGCTCGGGGCTACTGCGACACGATGGCGGGGCCGCTCCCCGACAATCGCTCCATGTTCACGGTGGCTTGCGGCGGCACGATCACCAAGGCGTGGCCGCCTCCTGTTGGCACCTCCACGGCCAGCGTCGATCCCGGCGCACCGGCCGGCATCACCTGCGGCGCTCCATCCGGGGCGGCGTCCTCCCCGCATCCCCCTCCTTTGGCCACCGCCAGCTCGACCAGGTCGTTCCGGGGCGGGGTGTCCACGACGATCTCCTCGACCTCCGGGTCGTCGATGGCCTCCTCCCTTCGCTCACCTGGGTCGCGCCCCTTGTCCGTCTGCGGCTCGAAGATGGTGTCGGCCGGCGTCGCGCCCTCCGCCCATTCCGGCCAGGACGGGTAAGCGGTGGTCCTCCCCCTCGCCTTGGCAGCCCTTGCCCACGCCTGGCCGAGGCCTCCCTCGCCGCCTTCTTGGCCGCCGCCATCTCCCTCTCGGCCGCATTCTGGTCCCGCCAGGCAACGCGCTCCGTGTTCGCCGGGTCCAGGCCGAGGTCCTCCTCGGGCTGGCTTTCCACGTGGTTGATGGCATTGCTCTGGGTCCTCCGAAAGATGACCTCGTTCCCGGACGCGGCCGCCATGGCTGCCAGTGCCAGCTCAAGGGGCGACATGCGAGCCACGAAGACAACATAAGAAGAATGCAACCAAGTGGCAAACAGAAATTAACAAATTATACTTACCCGATCGCCGTCGAGATGGCCAGCCCCGGCGCCGCGGTCGGCGGGGCCCGACGCGCCTTTTTGGCGGCCGTCTTGCCGCGCGCCGGCGGCGCCTCCGCCGCGTGCTTTGGGGCCGGCTTCGGCGCCACCGAGTCCTTCCCGTGTGGCCAGCATGCTGCCGCCGGCTCATGGGATGGCCTGTCCCGGCCGCCTTCTTCAACTTCCTCGGGGGGTCGACGCTGCCATCTCCTCTCGGCGGCGGCGCTGCACCGCCAACATTCGTTAGGGCCTCCTCGTCGTCATCCGGCCAGTCACGCAAGAGATCGGGGTGCGGAGACTTACCGCGCATCGTGCCGCATAGGCTTCGGCGCCAGCCGGCTGCGCCTCCGCCGGCACCTTGTTCTCAGTGATGGACTCACCCTCGTGCGAGTCGGCTAGGTCATCTGCCAAGGCCTGCGTCCACGGCCCGTCACGGATTTGTTGGACCGCGAGCAGCAGCCTCTCTCTTGTCGCGTCAGGATGGAGGAAAAGCTCTGACATTGCGAAAAATGGGGACGAGGGACTCACCGCTGGCGCCAGGTGCTCCTTGTTGTAGGGTGCCTTCCCGAAGCACCAACTAGCGGCCATCCCAGCCTTGGAGATGCTGTTCACCCGGTCGGTGACCTGCGCCAATGTCAGTTCTTGGGCCGACATCCGGCAGGGGTCCTGTCGATCTCCCATCTCAGCGATGATGTGCACCCGACGCTGCAGCGGCAGCACCCGGTGCACGATGAAGGCGGTGATGAGGTCCGTCCAGGTGAGCCCCTCGCGCGACGTCATCTCGGCGATCCGGCTGCACTGGTACAGCAGCCCCTGCAGTGGGTTCTTGGGCAGATGGCTCCAGTTTATCTTGGCGAGCACTGGCTCGTCAATGAACGGCGGCAAGTTGATGCAATCCGCGCCGACGTTGCGCACATAGAAGAACGAATTCTATCACCTCTTGGCGGAATCCTCTAGGGGCATCTTGGGAACAGCCCGTTCGGCCAGCCCGAGATGACGGCGGCCCCACAGTCAGACATGGTTCCGGCCGTCGGCCCTTGTTGCTTGAGGAAGAAGAGGTGGGCCCAGAGCTCTGTGTCCGGCTACACGCCCAGGTAGACCTCGCAGAGCGTGGCGAAGCCGGCGAGCTGCAGCACGGCGTTGGCACCCAGATGGTGCGGCTGCAGCCTGAAGAAGTTGAGGAAGGAGCGGAAGAAGGTGCTTGCGGGAAGGCCGAACCCGCGCTTGAAGTGGCTGAGGAACACCACACGTTCGCCCTCCTGCGATTGCGGCTCCATCTCCCTGCCCGCCACGCGCGCGGCCAGCTGCGTCGCCGGCGGTAGCCGCGTGGTGTCGCAGATATACTGGATATCTGCCTCGCTGGTCTCGGGCCCCTCCCAGGATCCCTTTGGCTGCGCCATCGGCAAGGCGCTTCAAGAGCGCGAAGCGTGATGGCGAGAAGAGGGGCAGAGTGGTCGCTGGGCGCTACGGGCGGCGGCTGGGCACTGTCGCAAGGGCGCTCCCGAGGCTTGGAAGAGAAGGAAAAGAGGAAGATGAAGGGAGAGCAAGGGCGTCTCCACCACGCCCCTCCCCCCGTTTTATAACCATGGTACATCATGGGGAAGTGGGATCGGTTGGGCCCATGATTCCACTTCCCCGCATCACGTGGGTACGTTACCCGCATGACTTAACTGCGTGGAGAAGTGTAACCCACCGCCATGGCCACAATAAATCCCCCCACGCAAGGGCCGAGGGTGCGGTGTGGTGGGCCCAGCCCGCCGTTGCGTCCCATCGCGCGCGTGGCCTGGCAGGGCGTCCCCTGCCACTGTTCACCATGTGGCATTGCATCGGGCCGCGCGAGGCACGTCCTTCGCATTCATGTCAAGACACGGCTGGTGTTTCGGTTTCCCGCCCATGCCGGGATGCCGTGATCCGGCTTCCGGAAGCCGGCACACAGTGGGTGTTGCCGGGACCCGGCGTCCGCATACTTCACCAACACAACTACCTCCTCAAGCGGGATAAGCTGAGAAGGCCCCACTGCTTGGGGCCGGTGAGCTTTCACAGCTTCGGGGACTACTGTCAGGGGGATGGCCCCCGGGCAGGCAACGGAACCCGGATCCTGTTCAAAACATCGGGGCTAGCCAAGCCCCTCAACCTGGCTCGCCCCCGGCCGGCTGCCCAGCACGAGCCAGCCGGGTGCTGTGACCCGGCGAGCGGCTGGCGCATGCCAGTCGTCCGCAAGAAGTTAACCCCCAGCAGCAAGCAGACGTGGCTACTGTGCGGCCTCCTTTACGCCGGCCCCGGCGGGCGTGGCAACGGTGCTGCCAACACCCCTGCCCGGGGTTGGCAGTGTCCTGGAGTCGCAAACCTGCAGCAGGGCAGCGCTAACCATCCCATGACGCCTGGCGAGGCGTGCCACAGTACCAAGCTGCCGGCCGTACCCGCACCCGGTGGCCCCGGTACGGCCCGCACCCGACGGACCCGACAAGACCCGCACCCGGCGGACCCGGCAGGACCGGTGGCTCGGGGACCCCCACTGCCGGCCTCCAGGACGCTGACACCATTGCCCCACGCCCATGTGATATTACCATTGTAACCCCGAGGGGCCAGCCTATAAGACTCCCCGGTGCCCCTCCATGCAAAGGGCTGAGCACTACTAGAATACACACACCCACGTTGGAGAAGCAGAGCATGCACAAGCCTGTCTTCCTCCTCCCCTCAAACAGCTCTAGGAGCAAACCTGTATCCACTTCATATAAACCATATTCGGCAGGAGTAGGGGTGTTATCTCTCCGGAGAGCCCCAAACCTGGGTACGTTTCGTGTCACACACTTGCGCGTGCCAACCTCGCCTCTGGTTCCCACCGGTACCCTTGCCTCTATCCCCACCTTTAGCCATCCTATGGCATCTGCCGTGAGATCACCACGACAACTTGATATCTTCTATAATGGACTAACCGATACTTCTAGGGACTTCCTAGATAGTTGCGCTGGTTGTGTTTTCAGGGAATGAACTGTTGAACAAGCTGAGGAATTATTAAATAATATATTGAAAAAGTAGGATGATTGGACAGTTCCTGAACCACCTCCTAAACCCACTCCAAAGAAGAGGGGTATCTTATTTCTCGGTCCTGAAGATATGCAAGAGGCAAAGAAATGTATGAAGGAAAAAGGTATTAAAGCTGAGGATGTTAAGAATTTGCCGCCTATTGAAGCAATACATGTTCTTGACACACCACCACCACATGTGGTAGAAGTAAATTCTTTATTAAAGTTTGATGAAGGTGACATCCCTTACAATAAACATCCTAGCCAATGCTTATATGAATTTGACAACTACATTATGAAACAAGATCACTTCAATGCAAATGTTATGAAACAATTAAAACAAAACTCTGATTTGATTGTTCGCTTGAGTGACTTGTTATTTAGAATCACTAATGATGTTAAAGGTGTAGGGAAACATGCTCTACGGTTCAAACTCAGTTAGAACAAGTTGCTAAATCTCAAAAAGAATTGATTAGTGAAATGAATAATTATATGAATGATTATGATCTTAGAGTAGCAACTAGAGGGGACAAAATGACTCAAGAACCACTTTATCCTGAGGGACACCCTAAAAGAATTGAACAAGACTCTCAAAGAGTTAATACTGATGCACCCAGTCCTTCTAAAAACAAAAAGAAAAGGAAAAATGATAAGACTTTGCATACCTCTAGTGAACCTGAGATAGAAAAACCTTCTGAAGATAACAATGATGTTTCTATTGCTGATGCTAAAACTCAATATGGTAATGAACATTCACCTAGTGATAATGAAAATGATAATGATGATGTTCATGAAGACACCCAACCAGACAATGATAAAGAACCAGATAATGATGTTGAAATAGAACCTGTTGTTGATCTTGATAACCCACAACCTAAAAATAAATGTTATGATAAAAGAGACATTGTGGCTAGAAAACATGGTAAAGAAAGAGAGCCATGGGTTCAGAAACCCATGCCCATTCCACCCAAACCTTCTAAGAAAAAAGATGATGAAGAATTGGAACGCTTTGCTGAAATGCTTAGGCCAGTCTTTTTGCATACCCGCTTGACTGATATATTAAAGATGGCCCCTTATGCAAAATACATGAAAGAAATTGATACGTCTCCATCGTATCTACTTTTCCGAACTCTTTTGCCCTTGTTTTGGACTTTAATTTGCATGATTTGAATGGAACTAGCCCGGACTGACACTGTTTTCAGCAAAATTGCCATGGTGTTATTTTTGTGCTGAAATCAAAGTTCTCGGATTGACCTAAAAATTTACGGAGAATATTTCTAGAATATATAAAAAATACTGCCAGAAAAATATACCAGAGGGGGGCCACCCAGAGGCCACAAGCCCTGGGGCGCGCCTACCCCCCCAGGGTGCGTCTCCCAGGCTTGTGAGCCCCCTGGACTGCCTCCGACCCTAATTCCAACGCTATATATACCTATTCGCAGAGAAAAAAATCAAAGAGAAGGATTCATCATGTTTTACGATACGGTGCCTCCGCCACCTCATGTTCTTCATTGGGGGGCTAATCTGGAGTCCGTTCGGGGCTCAAGAGGGTGGAATCCGTCGCCATCATCATTATCAACCTTCCTCCATCGCCAATTTCATGATGCTCACTGCTGGGAGTGAGTAATTCCATCGTAGGCTTGCTGGACGGTGATGGGTTGGATGAGATTTATCATGTAATCGAGTTAGTTTTGTTAGGGTTTGAACCCTAGTATGCACTATGTTCTAAGATTGATGTTGCTATGACTTTGCTATGCTTAATGCTTGTCACTAGGGCCCGAGTGCCATGATTTCAGATCTGACCCTGTTATATTTTCATGAATATATTTGTGTTCTTGATCCTATCTTGCAAGTTTTAGACACCTATTACGTGTTATGATCCGCATACCTCAAGGTGACAATAATTGGGATTCTTTTCGGTGATTACCATAGTTTGAGGAGTGCATGTATTCACTAAGTGCTAATGTTTTGTTTCGGTTCTCTATTAAAAGGAGGCCTTAATATCCCTTAGTTTCCTTATGGACCCCGCTGCCACAGGAGGGTAGGACAAAAGATGTCATGCAAGTTCTTTTCCATAAGCACGTATGAATATATACGGAATACATGCCTACATTATATTGATGAATTGGATCTAGTTTTGTGTCACCCTAGGTTATGACTGCTACATGATGAATATTATCCAACACAATTGTAACACCCTGGATTTTGCCCATTTTTTTCCTTTTGATTTTGGTCTAGATTTGCCTTTCTGTGACTTAGTGGTCTTGCAATCTGGAGGGATCACCCTTGATTCCTCTTCCCAAGTGGCTTGCCAACTTCAAAACCATCCCAAGACCTTGCCATTTCCATCTTGGACCAATCCCAATATTCTTTTTCTTGGGAATATTCCTTTTCCCATTGAAGGAATAACCCTGTCTGTCCTGGGTTGTGAAGCAACCCACATTTCCATCATTTCATAGATGCCCAAATAATTCTCATAAATTGTTTGGGTCAGATCTTCCACAAATATGTCAAAACCCTTCCTTGCCATGTTCAAAAATATTTCACAAATATTCCTTTTCTGATTCTGCCCTATCTGTCAGGTTGAGAAGCAAGTTCTCTTTATATTTGCTTGCTTGGTCTCAAACTTTTTGGGAATTCTTTCCTATCCATATCATTGCCACATGCCAAGATTCAACTATATTTGGATATTAAATCTCCCTTGGCTAATTTCCAAAGTTTCTGGTCAACTGGAATCTTTGTGAAGCAAGTGCTAGCTAGGAGTATCCAAATGAGTTGAAATTTTTCAAGCATCTTCATATGCTCAAATCATGACACTTCACCAAGTTTCAACCCTATACAATCATCTATGTGAACACAGCCTCAAATCCTGGTTTCTGGTCAGATTTTCATGTTGTGAAGCAACTATATTTTATACTGTTCCATAATTGCTGAAAATTTATCAGAGCATTCTGCTACCCGTATAACCTATCTCCACAAAATTTGGGATCATTTCATCTTACCAATAATTCCCTAGAATTTTTCTAAGATTCTGGTCAAAGAGGTTCATTGTGAAGAAAGTACCATTTTGGCTTGTCCAAATGGCATGAAATTATTATGTCACTCTCATATAACCAAATAATCATGTTCTAGCAAATTTCAGCCCAATTGGCTACTCCACATGAGTGGCACATCAAGATTGAGTTTCTGGACTAGATTGGTCAGTTGCAAAGCAACTATATTAAATATTGGTCCATTTATTTCCAAACTTCAAAGGACTATAGTCCTTCCTACCCTAAACCTCCTAGACATCATCCTTAGCCCTTATCACTTCTCTGTTCATTTCAGTGGTGTGTTCAAGTTTGCTACAGCAAACTTCAGGTGACCACTCCCATCCAACCACAGTGCTTTTCATTGAGCCATCACCTCCCTGAGACTGTGCCTTGGAGGGACTACCCACTGGACATGATTTGGCCGGTCAGGATGCACCTCGTGTGCCAGTCCATGTGGTGACGATGCGTCTGGCATGCCAGCCAGCGCGCTCTGGCGATGGAACCCCTCAGCCTCGTCGCCTTCCTTCTCGCCCTCGCCACCTAGCCATGTCCAGGAGCTTCCCCTCGTCGTCACCTTCGCTCTGGAACTCTCTCACCCTCCAGATTCTTCCCCGATGAGCCGTCCCCGTCGAGGAACAGCGAGCGCCCGTGAGCCGTCGTCGTTTTCTTCTCTGTCTGCTTCCTCTTCGAGCTCTCTCGAGCGCCCTCGAGTCCTCTCCCCTCCCCGCGAAGCTCCTCAATGCTGCAAACAGACAGCCATGTCCTCCTGCAGCACCAGTGCATCGCTAAGATCGCCGCCGCGGCCGTCCTTATCACAACGCCGTCACTGCGGCTATATAAGGCTCCCGAGCCCCTCTCGTCCTCACCAACCTCTCCACCTCACTCTCATTGTCCTCCACGTCCTCTTCTCGGAGCCTCAGAGCTTCTCCCTCTCCCACCACTACCAGAAGACCACCCGGAGTCCGGCGACCCTCCCCGTTCTCTCAGCTCGCCGCCGGAGCAATCGTAGCCCCGACTCCCATCTAGCCCGAGGCTGCCGTCTGCTGCTGCCACAGCTCCGCTCGTGCCCGAGCTCCTCGAGTGCCGCACTATGCCTGCACGGGACCGCCTCATCCCGCTGATGCCGCCGGTAGGCCGGGCGCCGCCAACGGTGGCCCGTGCCGCCGGCTATCGCCGGCCGGAGCCGCGCCTCCCTCGGCCAGGCACGGGCGCGAGAGGAGGACGACGCCGCACCCTGCCCTGCCAGCGGGCCCGACGCAGCAGTGACCCAGCCCTCCCCCTTGTTTTTTTTAAAGAGGGCGGCCGCTGTTGGGCCGGCCCAAGTGGAGCAGTAGTGCTCGCGTGGCTCGGCCAGTGCCCAGGCGCCAGTGGCTCTCGGCCCAGAACGGCCCAAGTGCATAGTGCACTTTCTCCTTTATCGGTGGATTTACTGGCAAGGACCCGAATGCAATTATTCATTTTGCAGATAGGTCCCTGACAGAAGATCCCCCATACCTTTTTGTCCGTAACTCCAAACGAGGTGATTCCAAAGCCCACTTCTTCATCTCATCGAGCTCTATCTGTTGGTATCTTCTTCACTATGTGGTCCCACTGTGAAAATGACCATTTTGCCCTTGCCCATAAACAGCCCCTCCGGAAGAGAACTGTTTCTGGCAGTCAACTCCGCGGACTCTCCGCACTCCTTCCCGATGGTTTCTTCATCCCCAGGCAAGCCACAACTCTCATCTGCATAATTGCATTGCAATATCATAGTTTAACTATTTACTTTAACAACAAGTATGAGTTACTTGTGAAATGGATTGGATCATACAATGCTTGAGTTAATTCTTGGATAGGTGACTACCACGTTGAGTACCGGATTATTAGTGACTAGTAGTTTACCCACTTGTGGATACTATGATGTTGAGATCACTGTCTATGATTATTTTGGATTTCATCCGGCAGTTCATGGAGATGAGTTAGTAGCAGTGGCTTCAGCATACTGGTTACCGGATCTCTAGCCGGTTATCGTTTTGACTAGGATTGCTATGTTATCGGAGTGTCAGCCATGACAGAGATTATTCGGAGACTAGATACTTCATGGTTGAGTCAGAGTCACCTGTCCAGACTTATCTGTGCAACCACATTTGCCGGTATGGGATGGCCTTGACTTGGTCTGATCGCGTTCTCTTTCACCGGTACCGCCCGACAGGGAAGGTTATACGTGCGCGCTACCCTGGCCCGGTAGGCGGCGATAACCTTGTGAGCCCAGTTGAGTTATATGGTACCAGGTCCCTACTTGGGACAGTTTGTTGGCCACGAT
This sequence comes from Thinopyrum elongatum, assembly GCA_011799875.1. NCBI lineage: Eukaryota > Viridiplantae > Streptophyta > Magnoliopsida > Poales > Poaceae > Thinopyrum > Thinopyrum elongatum. The sequence goes on from CM022297.1 coordinate 475,782,554, forward strand.
GATGGCAGGTGTCACACGGTGACACAGGGGCCACCCAGGGCAGGACTCCGGGGGAGGATGATTGCCGGTGGTATGGTGGAGGAGTCACGGGTTAGGCAGGTTTCGTTGGAGCAACCCTGGTCCACCTGAGTGGGATCACGAGGTCAGGAGCTCCATGGTGTGGGTAAACTGCGCAACCTCTGCAGAGTGTAAAATCTATTCGAATAGCCACGTCCACGGTATTGGACAGTCCGTCCAGACCTCACTAGGTGGTCAACCATAGTAGTGATAATGATGGAAGAACTCGTCGCAAGATCAGAAGTACTCGGTGGATTGTGAGTATTCTGAGGGGTTGTGAGACAACCCGGAAGAGAGTAAGTTTGTCAGACTTGTCATGCAGATGGAATCAGGTATATGATATGTTAGCCATGGGATGGCAAAGGGATGAGTGGTCGGATGACCACATGATTGGACTTGGAGCAGGTTCGGATTGGATCCTGAGATTATTTGGAGTATGGATTTAACATGCTTTACCTTACTGCAGTTATTTCAGCAGCTACCTTACTAGATAGCCATGCTTGTTAATCTTGACTGCTATGATGTTGCCCTGCCTTAATGCTGATGTTTGCTGTGAGCTTGCGAGTACATTCAAAGTACTCACCTTGCGTGTCAAGCCAGTTTGCAGGTCATGCCGTGATTGCTTGCTTGTTCGTGGATCCCGAGTTTGCGAGCTAGGATACGCATTCTAGCAAGAGTCCCTGCGGAGTGGAGTCCATAACCATCGTCGCTGTTCCGCTGCCGAGAGAGTTACTCCACTGTTAGCATAGAGCTACCCCGGGCAGGCGTAGTGTTGCCGTGCCGATGTAATCCATGTACCCTTTGTAACCATATCCATTGTAATAAAGAGCTGATTTATTCTATGCCAACAGTGCCGTATTTCATAGGACTTGTCCCTGGGCTGGAATACGGGGCGTTCCGGTCTTCTCTGAGCCGGGGTGCCACAGGCATTGGTATCAGAGCAGGTCTGGCTATAGGGCGTCCTAGGCCCTAGACCGTGCGAGCGTTAGTAACCGGTAGTATAGGATCTAGTTGGTTTGCTGCACTTGTTTGTTGCATTTGTTTATGCATAGCATACATATAGACTAGATATCTTATCACTAACGATGGATCTGGTGAGTGTAGGTGGCATCGGTTTCGATTCACTACCTGTGCTCTCCAGTTTGCATATTTGTTCCTTGGTGTGGTGTTATCTCCGTCCCAGCAGAGTGATGCCAAGGTGCTTAGTGGTATCGATCACTAGCAAGATTGATGCACCGATACCACACCAATATATTCTCTTCAGCTACCCCTATCATTTCGGTGATAGACAAGTTCTATCCCGGATCGTGCCATTCCACTATCCACTTTGGCAACCCTTACTGATCCTTGTTATCAGAAAAGGGCAATGCCCGCAATTCTTTTTCTCCACCACTGTCTCATTCCGCCACCTATTCTTTGGACGTGTACAGTTTTCTTCCGTACGCTTGATGATGATGCAGTCATAACTTCTGTGCTCCGACCCCTGATCACCAAGTTCGTCCTCGCCACCGTGTTCGTCCAGATGGAACCGGTGTTAAGCTCGTATTTGGTGTAGCCTTGTTTACACCAATTTTCTTCCACACATTGATTCACTTTCGTGCACATCACCACAGCATGTTAGACCGTAATACCGAAGTTCTTGCGAGATTTGTGTGCTTAAGTAGGAATGCATATTATTGCTGTGAACAGCTGTTGAATGTGATATTGCTTTTGTGTGTGATCATGCTGCTTTGTGTGCTTTTGTTTTAGTCGTTTCTTTTGCTTTTTTATTTGGGCCCTTGGTGTTACCTTATTTTCTCCTTATGGAAGTTGCTTACCGACCCTGAACCCAAAGAGTCAGTGAAGAGACAGCTGTCGGTGTCAAAACCGGCCGATCTCGGGTAGGGGGTCCCGAACTATGCATCTGAGGATCGAAGGTAACAAAGGACAAAGGGGACACGATGTTTACCCAGGTTTGGGCCCTCTTAATGGAGGTAAAACCCTACGTCCTTCTTGATTGTATTTGATGAGTATGGGGGTTACAAGAGTTGATCTACCTCAAGATCGTAATGGCTAAACCCTAGTTTTGTCTAGCCTATGAAAATTCTGATAGCCTCTACGGACTAAACCCTCCGGTTTATATAGACACTGGAGGGGGCTAGGGTTGTACGGAATCAGTTTACAGAGGAAGGAAAATATACATCTGGACGCCAAACTTGCCATCCACGCAAAGGAGAGTCCCACCCGGACACGAGGAAAGGTCTTCTGCCTTGTATCTTCATGGCCCATCAGTCCGGCCCATGTTACATAGCCCAACCACCCGAGGACCCCTTAATCCAGGACTCCCTTAGTAGCCCCTGAACCAGTCTTCAATGGCGATGTATCCGGCACGTAGACTGTCATTGCAAGGCGGGTTCCTCCTCTGAATACTTCAAAGCAATCTTCCGAATAAAAGAACTATATCCGGCTTTGCATGTCAGTCACAACCCTCAACCACGGAGGTAAAATGCTTAGTCAAAGTAATGTCCATCAACTGACAGTTTTTTCGGCGAAACGTCACATCTAGCCTCTTTATCATTCCGAACCGTTTTTTGGCCTCCCGCTTCGCATTTTGAGATACGGCCTCTATTGACATGTCTCGTCAAAGCAGAGATCGTGCCCACTTATTGCGGGATCCTCGTCAATACGGGTTTGGGTAATCCAACCGTATCATTCGCACGACCCCTTGGGAATAGGCGAGTTTTAAGGCTTGAGGGGGGGCGCCTGATATTTACTGCCTATATAAGTGGATAAAGATCCATCTTTTCTCCCCACGCCTTCTTCCTTCTCCCGTTTTCCCATCCTCAAGCTCTAGCGCCCAAGCTTCAATCTTTCCCACCGCCGCCAACCTCTACAGTCATGTCCTGATCTGGCTCGAAGGGCAAGTGGGAGGCCTCCTTCGTCACGGAGAAGGACATCAAGGAGCTCCGGGGGGCAGGATATCTGTCCGCGGAGATCGCGCACAGGCTCCCTGTCAAGGATCAAGTCACACCCACTCCGGAGCCCGGCGACAGGGTTGTATTCATCCCCCATTTCCTCCACAGACTAGGGTTTACCCTCCACCCCTTTGTCCGCAGCCTCATGTTCTACTACGGGCTAGATTTCCATGATCTAGCCCCAAATTCTTTCCTCCACATCTCGGCGTTTATCGTCGTGTGCGAGGCGCTACTCCGCATCCCCCCACACTTTGGCCTATGGCTAAAAGTCTTCAATGTGAAGCCGAAGGTGGTCGATGGGCAACATAGGAGTGCGGCGGTGCCATGGTGAGCAAGCTCCCCAACACCACCTGGCCTAAAGGGTCCTTCATGGAGACCGTCAAGGTGTGGCAGCAAGAGTGGTTCTATATCACCGAACCTCGTGGCGCCAGGTGGGCGGCCACTCCTGAGTTTAGATCCGGACCCCCAATGCGGCTCGTGTCGTGGACGAACAAGGGTCTGGACTGGGGGTCGACTGCGGAAGTGATGATGCTGCAGAAGCACATCAAAAATATGATAAGCAAGAATACTAGTCTCACTGACGTGATTCGGGTGATGCTTTCCCGCCGGATCCTCCCCTGCCAACTCCGGCCTCTCCATATGTGGGAGTTCAATCCGGAAGGTCCCCGGACCCTGCAGCGCTTCTTCGGTACAACGCATGAAGAAATCTGGAAGCTGCTCTTCAAGACCCAGAAGACGTGGCCGAAGAAGACCGAAGACATCGGTCTTGACATCGAGAATCCGGCCACACCGGTAAGTATTTTAGTTCCAAACACAATTTTCGGTAAATAAATCAAAGTTTATACTGAGATTTTCATTCTTTCATTCAGGGCTGGACAGTAAAGGTAGAGCAGATCAAGTGTCCGGCTCCACTACCTGAAGACCCAGCCAATCCTCTGCTGACGAGGATGCTGGTTCCGGCGCCGTATCAGGCACCGGAGAAGAAGACTAAGAAGAAGGGCAAGGAGGCCAAAGGCGGCCTCCGCCGTAAAGGTACTTTGGACACTGTGTCCGGAGAAACCGAAGCCCACTCCTCCCACGAGGGGGATGAAGGTGAAGAGGAGGAGGAGGCGGAAAGTGGTTCTCCCCTAAAGGGGGGAAAGAAGAAAAGGGCCGCCTCCGTAGACCTGGAGGAGGGGGCATCCAAGCGAGAGAAGATAACCCTCTCAGACGATTCGGATACAGACGCCGAACACACCCCCAAGAGGCGCCTCAGGGAAAAACCCCTGGCCGAATCATAAGTGTCGAAAAGGATACTCAGCAAATATTCGGTCTGTTATGGTTGTAATATAACATATCATTTTGTGTATTTCAGCCCAGCCCGCGACCTCCCCCAACCATCGCTGTCTGAAGTGAGTTCTCTGCTGCCCGAGATGGCAGAGAGCGAGACGCCCCCGCGAGCCCCTTCGCCGATCACCGTGGATGACATCGAGGTGTTGTCCCGAAGGACCTCTCCTGGCCATGGAGGGGCGAGCGAGGCTGCCAAGAAGGCGCCCGAGGGCAATACCTCGGCTGCCGAAGACATGGAGGGGGCAACCCTCATGGTGACAGACGGCGGGGGTCCTGAGCAATCTGGCCCCTAGCCGAACATCATTCCAGAGACCAATGTGGCCCCGGAGTCAGGCGAGCAGCCCCCTTCGAAGGAGGGGGGAGCATCAGCTCCGACGACGGCCTCCACTAATCCGGAGGCGCCGAATACCTTGGTGAAAGCACTACGATGTGCTGCCATCATGGAGGAGCACCGCACCCTGATGGGTGTGGTGGTTGAGAAGATTCAGTCTGCCAAGAGCGGGCTGAATGAAGCCTTCACCAGCCTATTAACAGGCTTCGAGGTATGCGACATAATGCTCTAGATGCTTTTTATAAAGGGACAGACCTGTGCATAGATAGTAGCTCCTGAGACTCTGTCTGGTTTTGAAAAAGCCGGACAGAGGATCATATAGTATTCGGAAGAGGTGACGTACTTTTATATTGTATAATAGGCTTCCATGTTGGCGGTTACCGCCCAGGCCGCTGAAGTTTACGATCTTATGTGGAGGCTGCAGCTGGCTGATGATGATATCGGCCGCAAGAACAAGCGGTTCGATGAGGCGTGAGGTATGTTTGAAATATCTCACACATGCCTGAATTAATATGCAAATTCTGAGTTTAGACTCATGCGCTACTATGTGTATGATTGCAGGCAGCACGGCCGAGGTCGAGACCCTCAAGAGTGCCCTTGCCCAAGCCAAGGAGGAGGCGAAGGCGAGCAAAGCGGCCGTAGACAAAGCGGCTGCAGATTTAAAGTCCGAACAGGTCGCCTGCCGCCAGTACGAGGAGAGGGTGACCGAAGTGGAGCAAGAGCTCAAGGACGCCGCAGGCAAGTGCGAGTCCTTGGACGAGAAGAATAAGGCCCAGTGGCCGAACTCGCCAAGGCCCTCCAAGAGGCCAAGGAGGCGAGGATCGAGTCCCGGGTAGCTTGCGAGGAAATCCGGCAGTCCAAACAGATAGCGGCTGGTAAGCCCTTTCTTTTGCAGACTATATTTGGCAGTCAAAGATATGCCTTGCTCACTCGATTGTGGAGTTCTCCAGACGCATTTGTGGATCTTTCGAAGAGTGCCACCGACGCCGCGCAGTTCTTCCGGATCCAGGAGGGGCACACGACGGAGAAGCTCTTCTGGTCATAGTTCGTGGCGTCGGAGCGTCCGGCGCTGTTGAACAACCACATGATGCAACTGGCAGAGCTACACAGGATGTCCGGATTGGCCATGAAGGATGTCATAGTCCGGCTGTGGCCAACCGAACCCATTCCTAGCAGCTACTTCGACCTGGTGCAGCGACTTGCCAATGCGTTGCCCCGGATTGAAGCTGTCAAGCGCTCGACGTGCATAGAAGGTGCGCGGATGGCCTTTGCCCGTGTCAAAATGCACTGGGCAAAGATGAAGGCCGTCGTCGTGGCGGTCAAGGGCCCACCTGAAGGCAAGGACCACCGCAAGCCAGAGCGGTATTTTGAAGACGTCTTTGAGGGTGCCCGATTAATAGAGGGCCAATGCTCAAAGGATATCATATTTGAGTGAATGTATCCGAGCTACCCAGATGTTGTTTTATAAACCAAGGCTTTGTAATATATTTATGTCTTTATCTGGAATTGCCTGCCTCCTGTGTGGCCGTATTTTGTTATCTTGAAAGTTTGCCAGTCGTCGGCTTCAGCCCCCATGTAGATACTACGGGGGTGTTCGGAATAACGCATGATCACTCTTGACCCAACGTCTTGGTCCGTGAAGGAGGTGTCTGCGTAGGCGAACCAGGCAATCAGACTATGCGGCTTTATCACTTTCACTTAGCCATAGGAGTTTGACGGTGGGGCTAAGTACTAGCCCCTGGTGCGTATGCGGCTATCTGAACTGGGATGCCTTAAGCACATGACCGGACAAAGGCCAGTCCTTCGCATAATACGAAAGAAATCGCAAAAGATTTATATCAAGTCGCTGAATAGCTGACCAGCTCTCGCCACACCATGACAGTCAGTTTTTGGCTTTCTCTACTAAGGTGTTTGACCGAACGAACCAGAAACACAATCGCAGTAGTTCTCCCTTTACTACCCTAGCCGAATGAGCGGAACGTAAGGTAGTAACCACAGGAGCCGGGTAACCCAACTATTGACCAAAGACATGATTCGGAGCTGATGCATATAATGCAATGTTCGGGACGCCGAAGTGCACTCTAAAAGCGTTCGGACTTCTTTTTTTTGGTTGAAAATATAGGTGGCCGAATAGAGCCCCTGGCATTTTAAGCTATGCCGAAGTGTATATGCTAATCTGACATGAAGAGGGAATACAGATTATGAAATAAACCAATACTGAATAGGGTTGGTAAAAACTGTTTTCCATTATAGTCTGATTGATACGTCAAAACGTGCTTTTACAGATGATGCGATAAGCATCAGGGCTATTTTACATGCCAGGAATTTGAGAACAAGGGAAAGCTGTATACAGGTCCTAAAAAGAAAAGGTATCGTGAAGATCCTTTGGACACCCTGCTGTACGTCTGCGCCGCTTTTCGCCTTGGTGGAGGATCCTTTGAAAGGATCGACGATCGTGTATATAGCAGGGGCCTGGGAAAGGGCCCTGCGCCACCGTAAAGTGACTTTAGGTTTTAAAGAACCTGTAATAGGAGAGAAAAGAGAAAAAAGAAGAGGGAGATTAAGGTCAAAATAGGGTCGAGCCGTATTTATGGACCTCGTCCGCGGAGTGCCTTCGTCGTTGCCCAAGGTATTTTGAGTGCGTAGTTATGCACACGCGGTACATATGCCGCTATTAGATGGGGCGGTGGACGGAGGCAGAACTGCTAGTCCAGCGCCGGATTGACCAAGCTGTCGTTCTGCAGAGTAGGCCGGACTCGTTTAATAGTGTCCGGAGGCTTGATGGCCGATGAAGTGTTGGGCTTGATAAGGCCGCTCTGTACCTCGGCTGCAAGGGTCGCGGTGTACTCCTCAGTACGGAGGGAGCGTTCCATGTGTTCCATTGACTGTGATAACGCCGCGGGGTCCAGGCATCTTGAGCTTTAAGTAAGCATAATGCGGGACTGCATTGAAGCGGGCGAAGGCAGTACGTCCGAGCAGTGCGTGGTAACCACTACGGATGGGGACGATGTCGAAGATCAAGTCTTCACTTCAGAAATTGTCCGGTGAACCGAAGACTACTTCCAATGTTAATGAGCCCGTACAGCGGGCCTCGACGCCGGGTATCACTCCTTTAAAGGTGGTGTTACTAGGCTTGATTCTTGACGCGTCAATACCCATTTTGTGGACAGTGTCTTGATAGAGCAAGTTGAGACTGCTGCCGCCATCCATAAGGACTCGAGTCAGATGATAGCCGTCAATGATTGGATCGAGGACCAGGGCCACCAAACCTCCGTGACGGATACTAGTCGGGTGGTCCCTGCGATCGAAGGTGATCGGACAAGCCGGCCATGGGTTGAATTTGGGGGCGACAGGTTCTCCGGCGTAGACGTCCCTTAGTGCGCGCTTCTGCTCCCTTTTGGGGATATGCGTGACATATATCATGTTCACTGTTTTCACCTCAGGGGGGAAATTTCATTTGTCCCCCTGTGTTCGGTGGGCGGGGCTCGTCATCGTCCTCGCTTGGCGGCCCTTTCCCCTTATGTTTGGTATTTAACTTACCGGCCTGTTTGAAGACCCAACAATTTCTGTTGGAGTGGTTGGCAGGCTTGTCGGGGGTGCCATGAATCTGGCAAGGCCGATCAAGTATTTTGTCCAAATTAGATGGACCGTCCTTATTTCCTTTGAATGGCTTCTTCCGCTGACCGGATTTAGAGCCACTGAATCCGGGGTTAACCGTTGTGTCTTCAGTTTCTTCGTTATTGTTTCGATGCTTGTGTTTGTTGCATCGTGGCCTGCCATTGCCGTCCTTGACTTCGATGGTGCCAGGGTCGCTGGTACTATTGCTTCTACGAGCCAACCAGTTGTCCTCTCCCGCGCAGAAGCGGGTCATGAGTGCAGTAAGAGCTGCCATAGACTTCGGCTTTTCCTGACCAAGGTGTCGGGCGAGCCACTCGTCGCGGACGCTATGTTTAAAGGTCGCGAGGGCTTCGGCGTTCGGACAGTCAACGATTTGATTCTTTTTAAATAAGAACCTAGTCCAGAGTTTGCGGGCTGACTCACCAGGTTGCTGGACTATATGACTAAGGTCATCGGCATCCGGAGGCCGGACATAGCTACCTTGGAAGTTGTCTCTAAAGGCATCCTCCAAGTCTTCCTAGCTACCAATAGAGTTCTCTGGTAGGCTGTTTAACCAGTGCCGCGCTGGTCCTTTCAGCTTTAGGGGGAGCTATTTGATGGCGTGGAGATCGTCGCCGCGGGCCATGTGAATATGGAGAAGAAAATCCTCAATCCATACCGCGGGATCTGTCGTTCCATCGTATGATTCGATGTTTACGAGTTTAAACCCTTCTAGAAATTGGTGCTGCATTACCTCATCGGTAAAGCACAAGGGGTGTGCGGCGCCCCTGTATCGGGGAACGTCACGACAGAGTTCGGATGACATCCGTGTTTGGTTTTTTGCCCGAGTTCGGTTATACTGCTCGCGCCAAGCTTGAAGGCCGTCGTATCTCGTCGGAGCACGCTCCCTTGATCCGTATATTGATCTGGTCTTGCTGGCTCTATTGTCCAGGTCCTGAAGTAAGTCGTAGGTGCAGCCCTGAGCTGCTGCCTCTTTGCCTTGACGGCGAGGTGGCGCGGGCTGGTGTTCGGTATGAGTGGCCGCTTTGTCTCGTCCACGTGGTGGTCGGTCTGGTTCATCAGCATGATTATATCTTGACAGTATTGGCTCTAGGGCCTTGTCATCGAATTGTGGCAGTAGCCGACACTTCGGATAGCTCTTTGTTGGGCGTTCGAGGCCGTACTCCTCGGCAGCTAGGACCTGGGTCCATCTGTCGTTGAGCGTATCCTGTTCGGCTTGAAGCTGTTGCTGTTTCTTTTTTAGGCTCCTCGCATTTGCGATGAGCTGTCGCTTAAAGCGCTCTTGCTCGAGGGGTTCCTCTGGCACGATGAAGTCTTCGTTGCCGAGGCTGGCATCATCCTCGGAGATCAGTAGATAGTTACTATCCTCCGAATCCTCATTCCCGACTGGCTCGTCGGGGTTAACTTGACCCTCTGACCAATTATCCTGCTCTACGGCAGGCTCAATGGGTTTGTCAGAGTCATCGGCATTCTCCGGAGTGTTAATGTCTCCGGTGCTGGTATTACTTTCTTTTTCCCGCCGCGATCGTGAACGGCGCCGTTGACGCCGACGCTTCGGTGGTACCTCGACGGGCTTGTCCTCGATCGGATCTTGATTGCCATCATCGTCCTCTTTGGGTGTATCCACCTTGTACATGTCGTATGTAGAAGTGGCAGTCCAACGTCCGGTGGTGGGTGAGTTTTGGCCTGGTTCGGCTCCGGCATCATCGTCCATACCGTCATTGTCTTCGGAGGCGTAGTCGAGTATATCGGTTAAGTTTTCGACAGTGGCTATCAAGTGGGTGGTGGGTGGGACATAAAACTCCCTGCACTCAGCCCCTAGTTCGGGCTGTGCGTAATTCGGAGGTGATACCTCCGTGATGGTGAGAGATCGCATTAAGTCCAGGGCCTCGCTTAAGAGTGAAGGCCGGACGGGAAACCGAGGATCTGCAGAACTGGGGATGGCAGACTCTTCCAGGTTGTGTTCACCAGACGCAGGCCTTGAGAGTTCGGAGTTGGCCTCCAGAGGTGAGTTTAGCTCTCCGATGATAAGGAGGGTCCTGCTTGATTCCAGGCTCGCCGAACATACAGTTGCTTCTGGGTCTTCGACAAAGGGCTCCATGAGAGGAGAGGGTCCGGTGGGTTTTAATTTCCCATCTTCGGATGAGGTGGCCTGCCCTGGATCTATGGCCAGGGCACAGGTAGTTGTTGGTCTTTGAGCTGTCGTGACGACGGATCCGATGGGTTGCCTTCTTGAAGATGAGGAATAGTGGTCGAGGCCATGAATCCTTCGAAGATCAAGTCTCCTCGGATATCAACGACGTAATTCAGGCTCCCAAATCTGATCTGATGACCAGGGGCGTAGTTGTCGATCTGCTCAAGGTGACCAACTGAATTGGCGCGCAGAACGAAGCCGCCGAATACAAAACGTTGGCCGGGGAGGAAGGTCTCCCCGGAAATACCGTCATTGTTGATGATCAAATGAGCCATCGATCCTTCTGCTGACGACACAGTGGAACTCTCAATGAAAGCACCAATGTCGGTGTCAAAACCGGCCGATCTCGGGTAGGGGGTCCCGAACTGTGCGCCTGAGGATCGAAGGTAACAAAGGACAAAGGGGACACGGTGTTTACCCAGGTTCGGGCCCTCTTAATGGAGGTAAAACCCTACGTCCTGCTTGATTGTATTTGATGAGTATGGGGGTTACAAGAGTTGATCTACCTCGAGATCGTAATGGCTAAACCCTAGTTTTGTTTAGCCTATAAAAATTCTGATAGCCTCTACGGACTAAATCCTCCGGTTTATATAGACACCGGGGGGGGCTAGGGTTTTACCTCCATTAAGAGGGCCCGAACCTGGGTAAACATCGTGTCCCCTTTGTCCTTTGTTACCTTCGATCCTCAGACGCACAGTTCGGGACCCCCTACCCGAGATCGGCCGGTTTTGACACCGACAACAGCCATTTGGAAGCTCAGCTCAACAATATGGAATTTTTAGCAGACTGCATTATATCGGGAATATCGGGCCTGAATATAATTGATATCCTGGCTGGATTGGTTATCAGCATAAAGAATACATCAGTGCAATCTTCACAGCAGTAATGATCGGATCAGCAAGAAGGCAAATTGTGTACATGATCCACAATGCATTCCGTGCCAAAGGTATGATTCATATACACGGTTCGAGTCTGCTATGAGTACAATTTGAACCTTGTTGTGTCTTGGAAGCTAGCCAGAATGTGCTAAGAACTTAGTACTCAGCAAGAAGGATAGCCGAATACCCTGTTGCCTACAATAAGTAACCAACAGCAGTGACCTCAAGGTATACATATATGCACTCAGCCCGCATACGGCAAAGAGAAAGCCTCAGATGTAAGCAACCCAGTCTTTCTCCACAAGCTACCAGAGAAGCTTACAACGCAACATGCTTGCGTCTTCCTCGATATGATACATGGACATCTTCCAATGCAAGGGTCAGATCCGCAATAGTTGGTCCGAAGGCAAAAATCAGTCAGGACACAAGTTTGCGTCGGAAATCAAGTGGCCAGCTACAAATATTTCCATAGATATGGTGGACATGCTGCCAAGGTCATATGGGTTACTCTTACAATGATGCTAGCCCGATGAGGATCTGACTATAGCATGAGCTATGTAAAAAGAAGAGAACGCCAGTTATACACTTCAGTGTGATGACCAACAACCTATGGAGCAAGCCGACCATCTGATATATGCCCTACAGCATTGCTCTGTGTTATTCCGGTATGTTCAAATTATTATGCTCATACCTGTATGCATAATAGTGAGCTGTATGGGATGCGGATGAACCCTTGCCCATCTTTCTTTGGTAAGGGCACCACGCCTGTGTTCTGAGCTGTTTCCGGCCGTCCGGAGTGGATGCCAATTTTTATTTCTCTTGTCAACAACTGGCCCGTGTTCTGAGCTGCTTTTCGGCCATCTCGGGCAGCTGTTGAATTTCTCTCCGTAGCAGTGACCCTACCCTCTGAGTTGTTTTTCGGCCGTCTTAGGGAACTGCTACTTTCTTCTTATCGACACCGTCTCATGCTCTTAGCTGCTTTTCAGCTGTCTTGAGTCGGGGTTGAGTTATTCAAGTAATTTCCCAGATCTGAGTTGTAAAGACCGTTCTGGTGGCTACTAGTTTATTTGCCGGTTTTATCCTAGGGTTCAGACAATCATTACCCTACAACTACAACTTGTAAAGTAATATGCCTGCCGGAATATTGCACCTGACAACACCTATGGTCACACGGAGAATCAAGAACTCATAAAGCCAAGTTCTTTTAGCAAAGGGTCTAGGCAAAGAGAATTATAATGAAAAGAGCATTGTTGTCCAAACAGGTATGGTAATGGTACAAATACTCTGGACAGTCTGGCTCGGTACCAGTCACCATGGGTACACACCCACGGGGTCTATTCTATTTGCAAGGACCCCATATCGTGTCAACCCGCCCAGCCAACCAGATATGCTCAGAATTGTCAGAAGAGGGCAACCAAGCTGGTCAGGTCAGTCGAAAGATTAACTCAGCAGTTCAAATTCAGCAACCATGTTAAAGCATTACACGACCTACCATCGATATAGGGATACCGACAGACTGAGTAATCAGAAGGATGAACAACAGTCTCGACACATGTGTCCTCATAGATGGGAATCAGTTAAAGACTAACCTGCCGTGAACAAGATTCTGCTGCCAGGACCACTGTCAGTCAAGTCTATGGATAATATCACCGTACACCTTTATGCTGGTCACGACAGGTGACAGTCAAATATTTGGTAAGAGTCTTATACCCAAGACAGTGAAGATACCCAAGATGACTCAGCAAACCATGCGAGAGGTCAGATTCTGCCAGGAGAACGGTACGATTCACAGTACTATTCTGAACCTGGAAGACACACAGTCATTTGAAGTCACCCAATGCAATGAGTAAAAGATTTCGTGTCCACCAAGAGAACCTGTTCACAACTCAGTGAACGGTCATTCGTATTGGACCTCGTCACGACATGTCCATGAGGAACCACCCTCAAACTTACGAGCAGGGCACATAGTTCGGTCCGGATAATTTATTGCCCCATACAGGTTAGCAGACACAAAAGGATTAGAGTCAGAATAGCATATGAGGTAAGATTTGCCAGGAAAAGGTTCCAGTGAAGCAAACTGCCCCGAAGCATGGCAGTCAGTCATATGAAACTCAGTGGGAGGATTATACAAAGGTAAAAAGGAAACCCGAGTTGGAAACGGTTTCCTCAAGTGGAAATATTCATGTTTGATCCCTGAGCAACCAAATCTCGAGGACAAGATTTCTTTAAGGGGGGTAGGTTTGTAACACCCTGGATTTTGCCCATTTTTTTTCCTTTTGATTTTGGTCTGGATTTGCCTTTCTGTTACTTAGTGGTCTTGCAATCTGGAGGATCACCCTTGATTCCTCTTCCCAACTGGCTTGCCAACTTCAAAACCATCCCAAGACCTTTCCATTTCCATCTTGGACCAATCCCAATATTGTTTTTCTTGGGAATATTCCTTTTTCCATAGAAGGAATAACCCTGTCTGTCCTAGGTTGTGAAGCAACCCACATTTACTTCATTCCATAGATGCCCAAATAATTCTCATAAATTTTTTGGGTCAGATCTTCCACAAATATGTCAAAACCCTTCCTTGCCATGTTCAAAAATATTTCACAAATATTCCTTTTCTGATTCTGCCCTATCTGTCAGGTTGAGAAGCAAATACTCTTTATATTTGCTTGCTTGGTCTCAAACTTTTTGGGAATTCTTTCCTATCAATATCATTGCCACATGCCAAGATTCAACTTTATTTGGATATTAAATCTCCCTTGGCTAATTTCCAAAGTTTCTGGTCAACTGGAATCTTTGTGAAGCAAGTGCTAGCTAGGAGTATCCAAATGAGTTGAAATTTTTCAAGCATCTTCATATGCTCAAATCATGACACTTCACCAAGTTTCAACCCTATACAATCATCTATGTGAACACAGCCTCAAATCCTGGTTTCTGGTCAGATTTTCACGTTGTGAAGCAACTATATTTTATACTGCTCCATAATTGCTGAAAATTTACCAGAGCATTCTCCTACCCATATAAACTATCTCCACAAAATTTGGGATCATTTCATCTTCCCAATAATTCCCTAGCATTTTTCTAAGATTCTGGTCAGAGAGGTTCATTGTGAAGGAAGTACCATTTTGGCTTGTCCAAATGGCATGAAATTTTTATGTCACTCTCATATGACCAAATCATCATGTTCTACCAAATTTCAGCCCAATTGGCTACTCCATGTGAGTGGCACATCAAGATTGAGTTTCTGGACCAGATTGGTCAGTTGCAAAGCAACTATATTAAATATTGGTCCATTTATTTCCAAACTTCAAAGGACTATAGTCCTTCCTACCCTAAACCTCCTAGACATCATCATTGGCCCTTATCACTTCTCTGTTCATTTCAGTGGCGTGGTCAAGTTTGCTACAGCAAACTTCAGGTGACCACTCCCATCCAACCAGAGTGCTTTTCATCGAGCCATCACCTCCCTGAGACTGTGCCTTGGAGAGACTACCCACTGGACATGATTTGGCCGGTCAGGATGTACCGCGTGTGCTAGTCCACATGGTGACCATGTGTCTGGCATGCCAGCCAGCGTGCTCTGGCGATGGAACCCCTCAGCCTCGTCGCGTTCCTTCTCGCCCTCGCCACCTAGCCATCTCCAGGAGCTTCCCCTCGTCATCACCTTCGCTCTGGAACTCTCTCTCCCTCCGGATTCTTCCCCGGTGAGCCGTCCCCGTCGAGGAACAGCGAGCGCCCGTGAGCCGTTGCCGTTTTCTTCTCTGTCTGCTTCCTCTTCGAGCTCTCTCGAGTGCCCTCGAGTCCTCTCCCCTCCCCACGAAGCTCCTCGATGCTGCAAACGGACAGCCACGTCCTCCTGCAGCTCCAGTGCCTGGCTAAGATCACCACCGTGGCCGTCCTTATCACCTCGCCGTCGCCGCGGCTATATAAGGCTCCCGAGCCCCTCTCATCCTCACCAACCTCTCCACCTCGCTCTCCTAGTCCCCCCATCCTCTCCCCGGAGCCTCAGAGCTCCTCCTGCTCCACCACCGCCGCCTTGGCCGTCGCCGGTGCCCGGCTAAATTTGAGCCGGACGAGCCTCTTCTCCCTCTCCCACCACTACCAGAAGACCACCCGGAGTCCGGCGACCCTCCCCGTTCTCTCAGCTCGCCGCCGGAGCAATCGTAGCCCCGACTCCCATCTAGCCCGAGGCCGCCATCCGCTGCTGCCGCAGCTCCGCTCGTGCCCGAGCTCCTCGACGGCCGCGCTATGCCTGGACGGGACCGCCTCGTCCCGCTGATGCCACCGGTAGGCCGGGCGCCGCCAATGGTGGCCCGTGCCGCCGGCTATCGCCGGCCGGAGCCGCGCCTCCCTCGGCCAGGCACGGGCGTGAGAGGAGGACGACGCTGCGCCCTGCCCTGCCAGCGGGCCCGACGCAGCAGTGACCCAGCCCTCCCCCTTGTTTTTTTAAAGAGGGCGGCCGCTGTTGGGCCGACCCAAGTGGAGCAGTAGCGCCCGCGCGGCTCGGCCAGTGCCCAGGCGCCGGTGGCTCTCGGCCCAGAACGGCCCAAGTGCACAGTGCACTTTCTCCTTTATCGGTGGATTTACTGGCAAGGACCCGAATGCAATTATTCATTTTGCAGATAGGTCCCTGACAGAAGATCCCCCATACCTTTTTGTCCGTAACTCCAAACGAGGTCATTCCAAAGCCCACTTGTTCGTCTCATCGAGCTCTATCTGTTGGTATCATCTTCACTATGTGGTCCCACTATGAAAATGACCATTTTGCCCTTGCCCGTAAACAGCCCCTCCGGGAGAGAACTATTTCCGGCAGTCAACTCCGCGGACTCTCCGCACTCCTTCCCGATGGTTTCTTCATCCCCTGGCAAGCCACAACTCTCATCTGCATAATTGCATTGCAATATCATAGTTTAACTATTTACTTTAACAACAAGTATGAGTTACTTGTGAAATGGATTGGATCATACAATGCTTGAGTTAATTCTTGGATAGGTGACTACCACGTTGAGTTAATGCTTGAGATCACTGTCTATGATTATTTTGGATTTCATCCGGCAGTTCGTGGAGATGAGTTAGTAGTAGTGGCTTCAGCATACTGGTTACCGGATCTCTAGCCGGATATCGTTTTGACTAGGATTGCTATGTTATCGGAGTGTCAGCCATGACAGAGATTATTCGGAGACTAGATACTTCATGGTTGAGTCAGAGTCACCTGTCCGGACTTATCCGTGCAACCACATTTGCTGGTATGGGATGGCCTTGACTTGGTCTGATCGCGTGCTCTTTCACCGGTACCGCCCGACAGGGAAGGTTATACGTGCGCGCTACCCTGGCCTGGTAGGCGGCGATAACCTTGTGAGCCCAGTTGAGTTATATGGTACCAGGTCCTCGTTTGGGATAGTTTGTTGGCCACGATGGTGGCAGGTGTCATGCGGTGACACAGGGGCCACCCAGGGCAGGACTCCGGGGGAGGATGATTGCCGGTGGTACAGTGGAGGAGTCGCGGGTTAGGCAGGTTTCGTTGGAGCAACCCTGGTCCACCTGAATGGGATCACGAGGTCAGGTGCTCCATGCTGTGGGTAAAGTGCGCAACCTCTGCAGAGTGTAAAATCTATTCAAATAGCCGCGTCAACGGTATTGGACAGTCCGTCCAGACCTCACTAGGTGGTCAACCATAGTAGTGATAATGATGGAAGAACTCGTCGCAAGATCAGAAGTACTCGGTGGATTGTGAGTATTCTGAGGGGTTGTGAGACAACCCGGAAGAGAGTAAGTTTGTCAGACTTGTCATGTAGATGGAATCAGGTATATGATATGTCAGCCATGGGATGGCAAAGGGATGAGTGGTCGGATGACCACATGATTGGACTTGGAGCAGGTTCGGATTGGATCCTGAGATTATTTGGAGTATGGATTTAACATGCATTACCTTACTGCAGTTATTTCAGCGGCTACCTTACTAGATAGCCATGCTTGTTAATCTTGACTGCTATGATGTTGTCCTGCCTTAATGCTGATGTTTGCTGTGAGCTTGCGAGTACATTCAAAGTACTCACCTGGCGTGTCATGCCAGTTTGCAGGTCATGCCGTGATTTCTTGCTTGTTCGTGGATCCCGAGTTTGCGATCTAGGATACGCGTTCTAGCCAGAGTCCCTGCGGAGTGGATTCCATCACCATCATCGTTGTTCCGCTGCTGAGAGAGTTACTCCGCTGTTAGCATATAGCTACCCCGGGCAGGCGTAGTGTCGCCGTGCCGATGTAATCCATGTACCCTTTGTAACAATATCCATTGTAATAAAGAGCTGATTTGTTCTATGCCAACAGTGTCGTATTCCAGAGGACTTGTCCCTGGGCTGGAATATGGGGCGTTCTGGTCTTCTCTGAGCCGGGGTGCCACAACAATTATAATTGCCGATCCAATGCCTACGAGCTTTTCAAATATTGATCTTTGCTAAGTTACTTTCGTTGCTGCTGCTGTTACAATCACTACAAAACTGCTACTGTTACTTTTGCCACTGTTATCGTTACTATCATACCACTTTGCTACTAAATACTTTGCTGCAGATATTAAGTCTTTCAGGTGTGGTTGAATTGACAACTCAACTGCTAATACTCATGTATATTCTTTGGCTCCCCTTGTGTCGAATCAATAAATTTGGGTTGAATACTCTACCCTCAAAAACTGTTGCGATCCCCCATACTTGTGGGTTATCAAGACCTTTTTCTGGCGCCGTTGGTGGGGAGCATAGCTATATTTGTTGAGTCACTTGGGATTTATATCTGTTGATCACTATGAGGAATCTGAAAGATACCAGAACCAAGATTTTTTCCTCTACAACGAGGGGAGGTAAGGAACTACCATCTAGCTCTGCACTTGATTCACCTTCTGTTTTGAGTAAGCTTGCGACACCTACACCTGCTATTAATTCAGATATGTCACAAGTAATTGACGATGCTACTTCTACTATGAATGATGCTACTAGTACTATGCTTGATAACACTGTGCCATTGGGTGAATTTCTTGATGAACAACTTGCTAGAGCTAAAGATATTGAGAATGCTGAAACTGATGATATTTCTGAAACTAATGAAATTATTGAAACTGAAAACTTTGAAACACCTATTAGACCTAGCACTCCTAGATATGAATTACCTATTATACTTGAGGGTTATGTTATGGATGGAGAGGTAGATAGGGACTTTCTTGCTTGTAAAGATAGAGAGGATCTTAAGAAATTACTAGTCAAGTTGAAAGAAAAATCTTTGAATGCTAGAATGCAATATGATCCTAAGTTTGGTACTTCACCTATCTTTGTTACTGATAAGGATTAAGAATTCTCTGTCGATCCGGAGTTAATTACTTTGGTTGAATTTGATCATTTCCATCGTTATAAAACTAAAACTGTTGTGGCACATCTTACTAAATTAAATGATATAGCCACCTTGTTTGCTCATGAGGAGAAAATTCGCTACTAATATATTCTTAAGTTGTTTCCTTTCTCATTAAAGGGTGATGCTAAGATTTGGTTTAATTCTCTTGCTCCTGTTTGTGTGCGTAGTCCCCAGGATATGATATATTACTTCTCTAAAAAATATTTTCCTGCTCATAAGAAACAAGCTGCTTTACAGGAAATATTTAACTTTGTGCAAATTGAAGAAGAGAGTCTCCCACAAGCTTTGGGGAGGCTTCTCCAATTACTTAATGCTTTGCCTAATCATCCGCTGAAGAAAAATGAAATACTTGATATCTTTTATAATGGACTAACCGATGCTTCTAGGGACCACCTAGATAGTTGTGCTAGTTGTGTTTTCAGGTAACGAACTGTTGAACAAGCTAAAGTATTATTGAATAATATATTGAGTAATGATAATGATTGGACTCTTCCCGAACCACCACCTAAGCCAACTCCGAAGAAGAGGGGTATTCTATTTCTCAGTCCTAAAGATATGCAAGAGGCAAAGAAATCTATGAAAGAAAAGGGTATTAAAGCTGAAGATGTTAAGAATTTACCACCTATTCAAGAAATACATGGTTTTCATAGCTCGACACAGGTAGTAGAGGTAAATTCTCTCTATAGATTTGATGAAGGTGATATCCCTTACAATAAATCTGCTAGTCAATGCTTGGATGAATTTGATAACTTTATTGTTAAACAAGAAAACTTCATTGCATATGTTAGTAGACAATTGAAACGAAATGCTTATATGATTGAACGCTTGAGTGACTATATGTTTAGAACTGTTAGTGATCTCAAGGTTGTTAGTAAACATGCTTCCATGGTAAAAACTCAAGTAGAACAACTTCTTAAGGCACAAAATGATTTGCTTAATGAGATGAATAATAAAAACAATGATCATGTTGTTAGAGTTATGACTAGAGGTGGTAAAATGACTCAGGAACCTTTGTATCCTGAGGGCCATCCTAAGAGAATTGAGCAAGATTCTCAGAGAATTAATACTGATGCACCTAGTCCATCTAAAAATAAAAGGAATGCTGATAGGACTTTGCATGCTTCTAGTGAACCTATTATAGACACACCTGAGAATCCAAATGATATTTCTATTTCTAATGCTGAAACACAATCTGGTGATGAACATGAACCTAGTAATAATGATAATGATGATGTTCATGTTGATGCTCAACCTAGTAATGATAATGATGTGGAGATAGAACCTGCTGTTGATCTTGATAACCCACAACCTAAGAATAAAAGATATGATAAGAGAGACTTCATTGCTAGGAAACATGCTAAAGAAAGAGAGCCTTGGGTTCAGAAACCCATGCCCTTTCCTTCTAAACCATCCAATAAAAAGGATGATGAAGAATTTGAGCGCTTTGTTGAAATGCTTAGACCAGTCTTTTTGCGTTTGTGTCTGACTGATATTTTGAAAATGTCTCCTTATGCTAAGTATATGAAAGATATTGTTACTAATAAAAGAAAGATAACAGAAGCTGAAATTTCCACTATGCTTGCTAATTATACATTTAAAGGTGGAATACCAAAGAAGCGAGGAGATCCAGGAATACCAACTATACCATGCTCCATTAAAAGAAACTATGTTAAAACTGCTTTATGTGATCTAGGAGCCGGTGTTAGTGTTATGCCTTTCTCTTTATATCATAGACTTGATTTGAATAAGTTGACACCCACTGAAATCTCTTTGCAAATGGATGATAAATCAACTGCTATACCCATCGGTATTTGTGAGGATGTGCCTATCGTAGTTGCAAATGTTACTATCTTAACGGACTTTGTTATTCTTGATATACCCGAGGACGATAGTATGTCGATTATCCTTGGTAGACCCTTTTTGAATGCTGCAGGGGCTGTTATTGATTGCAATAAGGGGAATGTCACTTTTCATGTTAATGGGAATGAGCATACGGTACACTTTTCGAAGAGACAACCTCAAGTGAATAGTATCAATTCTATTGGAAAAATTTCAACAATTACTATTGGGGGTTTTGAATTCCCTATTCCTACTGTCAAAAAGAAATATGATATTCTTATTGTGGGGGACATGCATATCCCCGTTGAGGTAACTTAGTGTTATACGAAGATTCTCCGGTTTCATGTCATTCGGAAGAAGTTTGTTAATAAGACTTGATCAACCTTGTTAATGGATTCCTTTTGACGGGATGAATTTAGTAAACACAACTCTTTGTACCCACTTTTTACTTTCTGTTATTTAGAATTAATAAAGTAGAAAAGCTATTATTTTTCTATTTTCTGAATTATTCGTGCAATAAAAAAATGGCCAAAAAATAAAAGTTCTCCAAATGCCCTGAAAATTTAGTATGATTTTTATGCAATATTTTAGAATTTTTGGCACTGAACACACCCCAGGGGGTGCACCTAGGAGCCACAAGCCCACAGGGCGCGCCCACCCCCTGGGCGCGCCTAGGAGGCTTGTGGGGCCCACGTAGGCCATCTCACTTATTCCAGCCACCCATCCACTTCGTCTTCCTCCAGAAAAAATCACACCTTCGCTCAAACCCGTGTTCTTGCTCATCTTGCTGCTATTTTTGATCTCTTTGCTCGGAGCTCCGTTTCCAAAACTGTTTCGCGGGATTGTTCTCCGGTATGTGACTCCTCCGTTGGTCCAATTAGTTTTTGATATAGTGCTTTATATATTGCAAATTTTTGCTACTGTGGTGACCATGTTCTTGAGCTTGCATGTCAAATTTATATGGTCCAAAGTAGTTTTGTTGCATGATATAGCCTCTAGACACTTGTAGGAGTAGTTGCTATTAGTTTTGTTGGTTCACTTTTATTTTGAGGCACTAAAAATTTCAGAAATTTTTCAGAGGGGGAATGTGTTTAGGAAAATGTTCCAAGGTGGTTCCTCGAAGAAGAAATCCCCAAGGCTCGTGATACGTGAGCCGGACCTTGAACCCCGTGGGAAGCTTTAGTGCGGCCTTGTGAATGGCCGTCGGATCACTTCATGACTCGAGCAGGTTTCAAGGAAGAATTTGATATGTACGTGCACAACGCCGAGCTAACGGACTTCGTGTCAGATAAGCGTCCGCAGTACTACAACCTCACTGATTCCTTTGTGCAGATATTTAAGTATTCTATCCATCGCAATACACATTCTGTTTTATTTGATCTATATGATAAATCATCTAGCATGGACCTTGAAGAATTTAATGATGCATGCAAAATTCCACAATGGGGCATATATACTGAACCTCATAAATCTGATTGCTTGCTAGCAGTACTGTAGGTGAAATTAGAACCATGACACAAGCTACTATAGGGACCATTCACTTTCCTGCATTACATTATTTTGCTCTCTTTATAGGTAGTTGCATTAACGGTAAACATGATCATAGCCACCTTTGCGCATCCGATCTTATTATCCTCAAGAGCGTAATAATGAATAATAAACAATTTAACTTGGAGGCTATCATTGCAAGGCAGTTACATAATAATGCCTTAGCTGGGGACTTCTGTGACACCCTGATTTTGGCAACTTTTTCTTTTCAAACTTTTCTTGGTTTTATTTGAATTTTGAATGGTTTTTGAATCTTTTCATTTGGTCTTGGGAACTTTTGAATCTTTTCCAAGTAATCCAAAGCCTCATCATCTTGCCAAAACCCTGCCAAGTACCTCAAGGACCCAAATCCCAATTTAAATCTTTTCCAATAACTCTTTTCTTTTATTTGGTAATTTAGGTCATCACTATGGGTTGTGAAGCAACTTATAGTTTGGATGGCCAGAAAATTCTCAAATAATTCCCTAAAATACATTGGAATATATCTTGCCCCAATATCCAAAAATATTCCATGGTCTAGTTCTAGTATTTTGCAAAATAATTCAGTTTTGTTCCTGGACAGTCTGAACCTTTGTGAAGGAAGTACCTGCTAGGTTTGTCCAAATGCTCTGAAATTTTTGTGGCATGAGGACACCTACAAATGACTTCCCTCCACCAAGTTTCAGCCTCAGGAGATCATCCAAGTGAGCAGTACCTCAACATTCACATTCTGGACCAGATTTGTAGGTTACACATGAACTACCCTCAAATCTCAACCAAACCTACTCAAACTTGGCTAGTTTGGAGTCCTTCCAACGAGAATCACTCCAGACAATCTCTTTGGCTCCATCCCTAGCTCTCCACCTCTCCAGATCCCTCTCTAGTTCTTTGTCAGGAACTGTTATTGAGGCTACCCTTCATCTCAGACCCAACCAAGCCAAACTATGGGTGCAGGTGAAGTGAGTGATCGAGGGTCGACGTGCCAGACAAGATTTGCCAGGCTTGCGTGGCCTCCTGGGGGCAAGCACCGTGGTGAGCACGGCGATGGCATGCTTGTCGCCGCGCTCTGTGCTCCGCCAGGCTCGGGTCTCGTCAGAGCGAGACGCCTGCGCCGCAGCAGCTTGTCCAAGCATGCTGACATCGTTCCCGTGCAACACCTAGCCCCTCCAGATCCTTCGCCCTCGCCAGAGAAGCCCTCGGCGGCCGCCACGACCGCGAGCACTGTGCGCCCGTGCGGCCACAGTGGCGACGCCACTTGTCTTCTTCTTCCCGAGCTATCGCCTCATGCATTTAATGCCTCTGCTCGCTCCCGTTGCTTCGCCCCGCGCAACGACGACCAGCTCGCCGTCCTTGCTCCAGTGGCGTAGCCATGTCGCCGCCGATCCAGAGAGATCGCCAAGCGTCTCCTCCCGCCTATAAATAGCCCTGCCCGGCCTCGCTAAGCTCCTCACCCCCCTCTCCTTCCATCCTTCATTGCCTCCCAAAGCAAGAGCCAAGGCCGAGAGGCCCTCTGGCCTCGAGCTTCGCCGGAGTTCCGCCGCCGCCTTCGCGCTGTCGATAGCCACACCACTCCTACGCTTCACCTGAGACTACCGTAGCACTCAGCAAGTTCCACTGGTACTCCTCTACCTCCTGTCCGAGCGAATAGTTGCCGGAATCGCCACCTCCGTCGACCACCGTAGCGCTCATCCTCCGGAGAAGAAGCGTGCCGCGCCATCCGTCCATCTACGGGGGAGCTATGGGTACAGGGAGGACCATCTTTGAGTGCCCGATCGATCCCCGTCAACTCTCAGCTCTGCCACTGTCCCTATCGCCGGTGAGCGTCGCCGGAGCCCCGCCTCCCTCTGTTCTCTCCCTCCTCCCTCTGTTTTAAACCAAGCGGGCCCCACCTATCAGCGGCCCAGCAGGGCGCGCGTGAAGGGGTAAGTGAAGGCGCCTTTGGGCCCTTACGCCTTCGACGTGGCCCATTCCAGGTTTTTCTGTTTTTCTGAATTTTGTTTATTTAGGAGAGTTGACCAGCCACTTTGACTACTAATAACTTTTTATTAAAAAGTCCAATTGACCTGATTCTTTTTGCATTATGTTTATATTCAACTTCTTTATTTTCTGACCAAGTTTGGTATTTTTCCAATACTCACAGAATTGTTGGTGAATAAAAAGGCTTTATGTGACATTTTCCTTTGCCATTTAAAAATATTTTCAGAAGGAGATTCTTGTGGATTTGAAGACCAGGAGTTTCTAAACAACCCAACTGATCAAGGCAAGCCAGGACATCCATAATATGAAGCATTTCATAGCATTGCATAATTCATATTCATTTCCCGCATTTAATTAACATAGATAATTCAAGTGAAGTATTTAAATGCCTATTGTTGAAAACTTAAATTGATATGATGAATGACCCTGATTACTAAGAGAAACTTAGTTGGTTGATCAAGAGTCACCTGTCCGGGCTTACCCATGCAGCCACATTTGCCGGTATGGGACGACCTTGACTTGGTCTGGCTCCGTGTTCTTTCACCGGTACCTCCAGACAGGGAGGGTTATGCGTGCGTGCTGCCCTGATCAGGCAGACGGCGATAACCCTATGAGCCCAGTTGAGTTTTGTGTCGGCGTCCCCGTTTGGGACAGTTTAGTTAGGCTAGGACGGTGGCAGGTGTCATGAGGTGACACGGGGCCACCCAGGGCTTGACTCCGGTGGAGGATGATTACTGGTGGTACGATGGGAGAGTCACGGGTCAGGCGGGTTTCATTGGAGCAACGCTGGTCCACCCGAATGGGATCATGAGGTCAGGTGCTCCATGGTGTGGGTAAAGTGCGCAACCTCTGCAGAGTGTAAAATCTATTTGAATAGCCGCGTCCATGGTATTGGACAGCCCGTCCAGACCTCTCTAGGTGATCAACCGTAATAACCGTAGTAATGATGGACGAACTTGTCTTATGAGCGGATGTACTCGTTGGCATCGAGTACTCCAAGGTTTGTGAGACAACCCGGATATGAGTAAGTTAACATCAGTAAGTGAATCAGTTAAGACTTAACATGTTGATTGCCATGCTATTATTTGCTGCATATTTGGTTGTTGTGAGCTTGCGAGTACATTCAAAGTACTCACCTGGCGTATCATGCCAGATGTAGGAGAAGACTGAGATGGAGGTCTCGAAGGTCTGTGTTGTGATGACTAGGATGTGTCCTCAGTAGTGTCCCTGTGGATGGAGTTACTATCATGTTCCACTACGCAGTAGTCTTTCGTTGTAGTATTCCGCAGTAATACCGAGGCCCTGTTATGTTAGATAAATAAGGTGGATATTGTCATAGCACTAGATGTGCTTTTGGCCTCGATGATCATGTAATATATAAGCTTGTACTCGACTATTATCAATAAAAGTTCAGCTATGTTCTGTTCCAAGTTGTTGTGTGTTTCCAGAAGACATGATCTCTGGGTTGGAAACACTGGTAAACCGGTTCTCTGAGCCGGGGTGCCACAACGCTTGGTATCAGAGCCGTGCTGACTGTAAGACACCCTAGGTAACTTGCGCTAGAACTGTGATTAGCATAGGACTTTGAGTGTGCATCCTGCTTGTTGCATTTGATTGTAGCATACCATGCCTCATGCATCATAATTCATTATGTTACTAACTCTTGGCATTGTGAGTATAGATGGCACCAGTTCCATATCACTTTCATCATGAGCCAGAACCCCACACTTTTCCAGCTCTGCTTCGTAGCGTCTGGCTTCGGCTATATCCCAACGGTGATGACCCGGTGTACCAGGTGTTCCGGGAGCAGTTGGGCGAGTCAGTATATGAGTACCATGCAGTGGCTTACATGACCGCGACTTAGGATATTGGAAGCTCTTCTCGCTCTTCCAAGGGCGGAGTGGCTTCTACTCCGGAGCTGGTGATCCAGTTTGCTACCATTGAGGCTATTACTGACTTGCACTTCCACGAGGCCGAGATCCAGACCCATCCAGGTGTCTTCCACTATCCCACTCTGTCACCTACGACAGGGCGAGTCCTTTTCTCACCTGTTGACCCAGCGTGTGATCATGCGGCTGGTGTTTTGTCTCGCTATCTAAATGCCAGTTACCGTATGATCATCTCCTTGGCTGAGGAGTTGTGTCGTGTTCAGGGGGCACTTGCAGCAGTGACTCCAGCACCTCCTCCTCTTCCTGTAGTTCCACCTAGTTATCCATCACTAGTTCCACCTCCGCGTGTGCTTGATACCCCTTCTGGTTTTTCTGAACCATCAGGCTTATCGTCTAGTAGTCGACTTGAGACCCCAGCTGAGTGGGCCTCACTCCTAGCCACTCCTGCTCCGCCGATGCTGAGGCGACGTGCTCTTTCTTCCACAGAGGGAGAGCTGTCCCAGCAGCAACGTCGCGTCTCCTTTGACCTGATGACTCACATCATCAGTTCTGATTCTGACTCAGGATCTGATGACGAGGACTCTTCAGATCGGCAGTGTGTGTGTCACTGACGCACTACACTGGAGCTTGAGTAGTAATGCATGCATCTTTGCATATGTCGACTGCCGTATGAGCAGTCTAGCCATGATATCCCCCCTACCAGCTTGCCATGTATGATGTTGGGTTATCTTGTATAATTATGTTGTTGTCTTTATTTGCCTTTTTCATGAAGTTTCTTTTGGTGTCATATTCCCGTATTTCTCCTTATGGATGTTGCTCATCAATTCAGTATTTGCTATGGGAACAAAAATTAGGATGAAGAAAGGAAGTAGCAGTCAAGGCGGCGATGGAAACCCCGTCTGTCGTTCCGCCAGGCAGGCAGGGCAACCGCCCGAAGACTTACCACCACCACCACCTCAAGCACCAACCACAGATCAGATAATGAGAATGTTTGAGGAAAAGAGAAACCAAGACCTCATGGAATTTCTCAAGAGTATGCAGACAATAGTAGGTCAGAACAATGGCAATGGGGTGCATTCCAAACTGTCTGACTTCCAGCGCACAAAACCACCCAACTTTGGTCAGGCTATGGATCCTATTGAGGCTGATGACTGGTTAAGAACCATGGAAAAGAAACTGGACATCGCTCGTTGTGAAGAAGCAGATAAAGTCCCATTTGCCACCCATTATCTCAAAGGCCCGGCAGCCATATGGTGGGACAACACCAAGTTAATCTGGCCTACTGGAGAAGAGATTTCCTGGGAGAAATTCAAAGAGTTGTTCTGCAAGTATCATATTCCCACAGGTATCATGAAAGTGAAGTAGAGGGAATTCCTGGCCCTCACACAAGGAAACATGTCTGTGGGAGAATACCTAAACAAGTTCAACAACTTGGCCCGGTACTCTCCTCATGATGTGGCTACCAAAGAAAGGAAAATAGACCGGTTCCTCGGAGGACTTAATCACGCCCTCCGATGTCAGCTATGCATGTTGGACTTCCCCGATTTCCAGACCTTGGTGGATAAGGCCTTCATCGCTGAACGAGAACACAAGTTTGGGAATGATGATCGTAAGAGGAAGTTTGAGCCTAAGAAGGACAACAGGGAACCATATGCGCAAAAGCTGCGCAGTTGGCAACCAGGGCCATCTGAAAACAAACCTGTGTGGAACAATGGTGGCAACAACAGCAAGCCAGGCAACCAGAACAAGACCTTCGGCAAGCAGCCAGTCATAGAGGACTGCCACCGCAACAAATCCTGTTTCACTTGTGGCCAGAGTGGACACTACGCCAAGCAGTGTCCTACTAATAACAAAAAGTAGTCAGCTGACTACAAGCCACAAGTTAATCACCTTGGACGCCGCCCCAACCACAATTTTAGCCACGGATGCGTCCACCACATCTCTGCCGAAGAAGTCTGCGAAGCTCCAAACATTGTCCTTGGTATGTTTTCTGTCAACGACATACCTGCAATAATTTTATTTGATTCTGGGTCTTCTCACTCATTTATTTCGCGAAGTTTTGCCACCTTGCAAAAAATTTCTCCTTCACTTTTGGAAAAAATCATGGTGGTACAATCCCCTGGCTCTATGCTCAGAACAAATATAATGTACAAGGGTCTGGAGATCTCAATCCATGGAGTCAAATTCCCAGCTACCCTTGTTGCCATTGAATCCCCAGGACTGGATATAATGTTGGGAATGGACTGGTTGGCACCGCACCAAGTGTGTATCAACTGTGCCACCAGAACGGTAACATTGGTGAACCCCGCCGGACAAACCATCCAATTTCTGGCCAGTAGAATGATAATAAGAAAGGGCAAGGCATACCAGACCACTGTTACAGATATGAATCTGATCCCAGTAATGAGTGAATTTCCGGATGTATTTCCTGAGGAATTACCAGGAATGTCGCCCGATCGAGAATTGGAGTTCGCCATTGAGGTAATTCCTGGTACAACTCCAATATACGAGAAATATTATCGTATGCCAGGCCCAGAGCTGGCAGAGCTAAAGAAGTAGTTAGACGAGTTGCTACAGAAAGGATACATTCGCCCAAGCATTTCGCCATGGGGCTCACCAGTATTATTTGTCAAGAAGAAGGATGGAAGTCTACAAATGTGTGTAGACTATCGCCAGCTTAACGAGGTCACTATCAAGAACAAGTACCCGCTCCCTCGAATTGATGACTTATTCGACTAGTTAAATGGAGCATGGGTATTCTCTAAGATCGACCTCAGAACGGGATATCATCAATTGAAAATCCGAAAGGAGGATATCCCTAAGACAGCGTTCACCACTCGATATGGGCTATATGAATTTATAGTTATGGCGTTTGGATTGACCAACGCTCCAGCCTACTTCATGAGCAAGATGAACAAAGTCTTCATGGATTTTTTGGACAAATTTGTAGTGGTGTTCATTGAGGACATTCTGATATACTCTAAGGATGAAGAGGAGCATAAGCAACATCTCAGAGCTGTCTTGGAAAGATTGAGAACCCATCGCTTATATGAATTCAGTAAGTGCGAATTTTGGTTGAAAGAGGCAGGATTCCTTGGACATATTCTGTCAGAGAGAGGAATAGCTGTTGATCCCAGTAAGGTTACTGCGGTCTTGAATTGGAAGACACCAACCACGGTGACCGAAGTCCGTAGTTTCCTGGGCTTGGCAGGCTACTACCGTCGCTTCATTGAAGGCTTTTTAAAGATAGCCAAGCCACTGACGGAATTGTTGAAAAAGAACCAAAGGTTTATCTAGACAGCCGAGTGTGATAGTAGCCACAGCCCCTGTCTTAGTCCTCCCAGACTTTCACAAGAGTTTTGACATATACTACGATGCATGCAGGCGTGGAATCGGATGCGTGCTAATGCAAGAAGGGAAGGTTGTAGCTTATGCATCACGACAGCTATGACCTCATGAGGAGAACTATCCTACACATGAATTAGAGCTAGCTGCTGTGGTTCATGCCCTGAAGATTTGGAGGCATTATATTATTGGACAACGATGTGAAATATACACAGACCATAAGAGTCTCAAGTATATTTTCACTCAACCCGACCTGAACCTCAGGCAGCGAAGATGGCTTGAGCTAGTCAAGAACTATGATGTTGGGATAAACTATCATCCAGGGAAAGCAAATGTGGTCATTGATGCCCTGAGCAGGAAACAAGCTGCTGTGAATACACTAGTTGAGGGTATGCATCCGAGCTTACAAGAAGAGTTTGACAAGCTCAATATGGTGCTATGCGGCCCAATGACCCTGGACACATTGGAAATTACTCCAACCCTCATGGAGGAAATCAAGGAAGCACAGAAGTCAGATGAAGAAATTCAGGAGGTCAAGGAATTAATTCAGCAGGGGAAGGCCAAGTCCTTTCGTGTAGATGAACATTGTACCGTGTGGTTCGAGAAACGAATTTTTGTGCCGAATCAGAACAACTTGAGGCAACAAATACTCAAGGAAGCACATGAGTCCACATATTCGATACACCCGAGGGGTACCAAGATGTATCAGGACTTGAGAGAAACTTTTTGGTGGTCTGGAAAGCGGAAAGATATAGCATACTATGTCGCCTACTGTGACAATTGCAACAAGGTCAAGGCAGGGCATCAGAAACCCGCTGGGCTATTGCAACCTTTACCGGTGCCTCAGTGGAAGTGGGACGACATATGTATAGATTTTATTGTGGGACTACCCAAGTCCACGAGAGGCAATGATGCTATTTGTGTCATTGTAGACATCCTCATGAAGGTGGCTCACTTTATCCCAGTAAAGACCACTTTCAACGCAAATCAGCTAGCACAACTCTACATGTCCCGTATAGTCAGTATGCACGGAGTACCCAAGTCTATCACTTCAGATAGGGGTTCCCTATTTACCTCAGCATTCTGACTATGGCTACATCAAGCTCTGGGAACCATGCTGAAACACAGCACAACGTACCATCCACAGACGGAAGGACAGACCGAGCGAGTGAACCAAATATTAAAAGACATGCTTCGGTCATGTGCTCTCTCCCATGGACCCAAATGGGAGGATAGTCAGCCGTACGCTGAATGCTCCTACAACAACAGCTATCAGGCAAGTCTCAAGATATCATCTTTTGAGGCATTGTACGGACGGAAGTGCCGCACACCACTGAACTGGTCCCAAACAGGAGATAGTCGCATCTTTGGTACGGACTTGATGCTCGAGGCTGAAAGGCAAGTCAAGGATATTCAAGAGTGTCTGCGAGCAGCCAAGTCCCGATAGAAGAGCTATGACGACCCAAAACACCGGGAAGTAACTTTCGAGCCTGGAGACTATGCTTACTTGCGAGTAACCCTGATGAAGGGAGTAAAGAGGTTTGGCACCCGGGGAAAGTTGGCCCTAAGATACATCGGTCCCTTTCTAGTGATTGCTAGGAAGGGCAGAGTCGCATATCAGTTGGAATTGCCAGCAGCATTGTCAGACGTTCATGATGTCTTTCACATCTCACAGTTAAGGAAATGCATTGCACCCCCAGCCAAGCAAGCGGATATGAGTGAATTAGAATTGGCTAAGGATTTTACTTATGAGGAAAAACCTGTCAGGATCTTGGATGAGATGGAAAGAACCACGAGGAGTAAGCTGATAAGATTTTA
The DNA here is from genome assembly GCA_011799875.1 of Thinopyrum elongatum. NCBI lineage: Eukaryota > Viridiplantae > Streptophyta > Magnoliopsida > Poales > Poaceae > Thinopyrum > Thinopyrum elongatum. Next base: position 475,813,696 of record CM022297.1, read on the forward strand.
CAAGGTGCTATGGGAGCACCACACTGAGGAAGAGGCCACTTGGGAAAGAGAAGATTTTCTGAGATCTGCATATCCATATTTGTTCCCTGAGCAACCGAATCTCGAGGACGAGATTCATCCTCAGGGGGGTAGGTTTGTGACACCCTGATTTTGGCAACTTTTTCTTTTCAAAATTTTCTTGGTTTTATTTGAAATTTGAATGGTTTTTGAATATTTTCATTTGGTCTTGGGAACTTTTGAATCTTTTCCAAGTAATCCAAAGCCTCATCACCTTGCCAAAACCCTGCCAAGTACCTCAAGGACCCAAATCCCAATTTAAATCTTTTCCAATAAATCTTGTCCAAGCATGCCGACATCGTTCCCGTGCGACACCTAGCCCCTCCAGATCCTTCACCCTCGCCGGAGAAGCCCTCGGCAGCCGCCACGACCGCGAGCACTATGCCGCCCGTGCGGCCACAGTGGCGACGCCGCTCGTCTTCTTCTTCTCGAGCTATCCCCTCGTGCATTTAATGCCTTTGCTCGCTCCCGTCGCTTCGCCCCGCGCCACGACGGCCAGCTCGCCGTCCTTGCTCCAGTGGCGTAGCCACATCACCGCCGATCTAGAGAGATCGCCGAGCGTCTCCTCCCGCCTATAAATAGCCCCGCCCGGCCTCGCTAAGCTCCTCACCCCCCTCTCCCTCCATCCTCCATTGCCTCCCCAAGCAAGAGCCAAAGCCGAGAGGCCCTCTGGCCTCGAGCTTCGCCAGAGTTCCTCCGCCGCCTTCGCACTGTCGATAGCCACACCACTCCTCCTCCGCTTCACCTGAGACTACCGTAGCACTCAGCAAGTTCCACTAGTACTCCTCGACCTCCTGCCCGAGCGAATAGTCGCCAGAATCGCTACCTTCGTCGACCACCGTAGCGCTCGTCCGCCAGAGAAGAAGGGCGCCGCGCCGTCCGTCCATCTTCGGGGTAGCTACGGGTACAGGGAGGACTGTCTTCGAGTGCCCGATCAATCCCCGTAAACTCTCAGCTCCGCCGCCGTCCCTATCGCCGGTGAGCGTCGCCGAAGCCCCGCCTCCCTCTGTTCTCTCCCTCCTCCCTCTGTTTTAAACCAAGCGGGCCCCACCTGTCAGCGGCCCAGCAGAGCACGCACGAAGGGGTAAGTGAAGGCGCCTTTGGGCCTTTACGCCTTCGACGTGGCCCATTCCAGGTTTTTCTGTTTTTCTGAATTTTGTTTATTTAGCAGAGTTGACCAGCCACTTTGACTACTAATAACTTTTTATTAAAAGGACCAATTGACCTGATTCTTTTTGCATTATGTTTATATTCAACTTCTTTATTTTCTGACCAAGTTTGGTATTTTTCCAATACTCACAGAATTGTTGGTGAATAAAAAGGCTTTATGTGACATTTTCCTTTGCCATTTAAAAATATTTTCAGAAGGAGATTCTTGTGGATTTGAAGACCAGGAGTTTCTAAACAACCCAACTGATCAAGGCAAGCCAGGACATCCATAATATAAAGCATTTCATAGCATTGCATAATTCATATTCATTTCCCGCATTTAATTAACATAGATAATTCAAGTGAAGTATTTAAATGCCTATTGTTGAAAACTTAAATAGATATGATGAATGACCCTGATTGCTAAGAGAAACTTAGTTGGTTGATCAAGAGTCACTTGTCCGGGCTTACCCGTGCACCCACATTTGCCGGTATGGGACGGCCTTGACTTGGTCTGGCTCCGTGCTCTTTCACCGGTACCTCCAGACTGGGAGGGTTATGCATGCGTGCTGCCCTGATCAGGCAGACGGCGATAACCCTGTGAGCCCAGCTGAGTTTTGTGTCGGTGTCCCCGTTTGGGACACTTTAGTTAGGCCAGGACGGTGGCAGGTGTCACGAGGTGACACGGGGCCACCCAGGGCTTGACTCTGGGGGAGGATGATTGCCGGTGGTACGATGGGAGAGTCACGGGTCAGGCGGGTTTCATTGGGGCAACGCTGGTCCACCCGAATGGGATCATGAGGTCAGGTGCTCCATGGTGTGGGTAAAGTGCCCAACCTCTGCAGAGTGTAAAATCTATTCGAATAGCCGTGTCCACGGTATTGGACAGCCCGTCCAGACCTCACTAGGTGATCAACCGTAATAACCGTAGTAATGATGGAAGAACTTGTCTTATGAGCGGATGTACTCATTGGCATCGAGTACTCCGAGGTTTGTGAGACAACCCGGATATGAGTAAGTTAACATCAGTAAGTGAATCAGTTAAGACTTAACATGTTGATTGCCATGCTATTATTTGTTGCATATTTGGTTGTTGTGAGCTTGTGAGTACATTCAAAGTACTCACCTGGCGTATCATGCCAGATGTAGGAGAAGACTGAGACGGAGGTCTTGAAGGTCCGTGTTGCGATGACTAGGATGTGTCCTCAGTAGTGTCCCTGTGGATGGAGTTACTATCATGTTCCGCTACGCAGTAGTCTTTCGCTGTAGTATTCCGCAGTAATACCGAGGCCCTATTATGTTAGATAAATAATGTAGATATTGTCATAGCACTAGATGTGCTTTTGGCCTCGATGATCATGTAATATATAAGCTTGTACTCGACTATTATCAATAAAAGTTCAGCTATGTTCTATTCCAAGATGTTGTGTGTTTCCAGAAGACATGATCTCTGGGTTGGAAACACTGGTAAACCGGTTCTCTGAGCCGGGGAGCCAAAACTTCTTTGGTGCAATTTATGCCACACGTTTAGCTCATCATCTTGGAGTTCCAATTAAAGAAAATGATATTCAGTTGCCACCTGCTTTCCTGGATTATGATGCGATGGTACGTTACCAGTTCTTTGAGAGAAGCGAGTTGCCTTTTCAGTATAGACTAATCTTTGACAGGCAGCATGTTGTCTACATTACGCTTCCTGCTCCTACCTTCTTTGACTTTCAGGTAAAATGAAGACATTTCATACTTAGAGAGGAGGCAGATGAGTATGAGTGGGTGAGGGAGACCGCTTGCCTCCACGAGGCAGCTCGCCAGGCGGTGGCAGCTGCAATCGAGTAAAACCCCAACTACAACTCTGGATATTATCCTGGCCAGCCATGGCCATAGACCAACTTAGGCAAAAAGCCTAAGCTTGAGGGAGTCTGTATTTCTCACCGACATTACAATCATGCATCACAGATTCATTCCAGTTATCGGTGTTCATCCTTTTTCATTGTATAATCCATGTTAGTTTATTTTTCTTGCTTTCTTCTTGTGTGTTTGAAAAACTTTGATAAAATCCAAAAATATTTCTCACTTCTTTTTAGTTTTTCTTTCTAGTTTATTTAGTAGTAGTATTAAAAGAAAACCCCAAAATATTTCTCGTTCTTCTTTTGCTTGTTGGGAGCTTTCCCATGTAAATAGTTTTTCTCGTTTTCGTTCTACTTTCTTCAGAAAAAAAACTCCTAAAATATTTCAGTGCATTTCTTTGAAATTCTTTTCTTTTTCTTTGGATCGTAAGGAGAAGACCACGATGAAAATGTTGAGTGGCTCTCATATGCATTATTGTTGATCTAACAAAGAGCCCATATTACCTTGTCTTCTCCTTTGAATAAATGTTTGCAAATTCCATCTTAGTCCAATGCACGTGCACTATTATTATTATTCACATTGTTTGGTTGTGCAAGTGAAAGGCAATAATGACGATATTTGATGAAATGATTGAGATGAGGAAAAGCCGGTATGAACTCAACCTATTTTGTTTTTGTAAATATGATTAGCTCATTGTTCCTGATTCAGCCTATTATGAATGAAACATGTTTGCAATGACAATCAGAGAGTATAGTTACTCATGCCATGCTTAATTAGCTAGGAGTGGATAATGGTTTATCTTGTATGCCAACATGAATTTAAAATGGTTATGTAGTATGATAGGATGGTATCCTCCTTTGAATGATTTAAGTGGCTTGACTTGGCACATGTTCACGCATGTAGTTGAAATCAAAAACAACATAGCCTCCACAATATTTATGTTTATGGTGATTTATATCCTACTCATGCTTGCATTCAATGTTGATTAATCTCAATGCATGTTTATGACCATTGTCGCTCTCTAGTTGGTCGCTCCTCAATCTTTTTGCTAGCCTTCACTTGTACTAAGCAGGAATACTGCTTGTGCATCCACTTCCTTAAACCCAAAGTTATTCCATATGAGTCCACCATACCTACCTATATGCGGTATTTACCTGCCATACCAAGTAAATTTGCATCTGGCCAAACTCTAAACCTTCAAATAATAATCTGTTTTATATGCCCGAATCGCTCATGTAGCGACTAGGGGCTATCAGTAACTTCCATGCTAGGTGGGTTATTCTCACGATGAGTGTTTATTCACTTGACATTCACGAGAAAGTGGCTGGTAATTGGGATTCCCAGTTCCATGATCAAAACCAAAATCAAAATATAATAATGAAGCAAAACTCCCTCAGGAATGTTGTTGGTATGGACGGTACCCGTGGATTCGGCTAGCCGTAGAGTGTGTTTGTTGGTGGAGGGGGAGTAAAACTTTACCATTATGTTTGGGAACCACCTATAATGTGTCTAGCATGGAAGATAATGAGATCTCTTGGTTGTTATGTTGACAATGAAAGCATACCGCTCAAAATTATGTTCATCTCTGTTTTAAAAGCTTTGAGCTCTGGCACCTCTGCAATTCCCTGCTTCCCTCTGCGAAGGGTCTATCTATTTACTTTTATTATTGAGTCATCATCTTCTTATAAAAAGCACCAGTTAGAGAGCACCACTCTCATTTTTATGCTTTGTTATTAATTGATATTGAGTATGAGTGTGACTAGATCTCTTTTGCCATGAATTACAATGTCCAGTCAGTCCTTCATCTTTAGGGGTGCTCTACATTTATGTTTTGCGGTCTCAGAAAGGGCTAGCAAGATACCATCATATCATATTGTATCATGATTGTTTTGAAAAAGTGTTGTCATCCGAGATATCTTATTATTACTCGCTAGTTGATTATGTCATTGATATGAGTAAATGTCAGACCTAAATGTTATTGTGAATATGGTTAGTTCATAATCTTTGCTGAAAACCTGAACATCAGTTAGACATATTTGCAACAAGATCAAACAGAGTTTGTAAAAGTTTTTCTTTGTCACTTTTAGTTTGTCAACTGAATTGCTTGAGCATAAGCAATGGGTTAAGCTTGGGGGAGTTGATACGTCTCCATCGTATCTACTTTTCCAAACACTTTTGCCCTTGTTTTGGACTTTAATTTCCATTATTTGAATGGAACTAACCCGGACTTGCGCTATTTTCAGCAGAATTTCCATGGTGTTATTTTTGTGTAGAAATCAAAGTTCTCGGATTGACGTGAAAATTTACACAGAATATTTCTGGAATATATAAAAAATACTAGCGGAAAAAGATACGAGAGGGGGGCCGCCCAGAGGCCACAAGCCCTGGGGGCACGCCTACCCCCCCCCCTAGGGCACGCCTCCCAGGCTTGCGGGCCCCTTGGACTGCCTCCGACCCTAATTCCAACACTATATATACCTATTCACGGAGAAAAAAGAATCAAAGAGAAGGATTCATCGCGTTTTACGATATGAAGCCACCGCCACCTCATATTGTTCATCGGGAGGGCTGATCTGGAGTCCGTTCGGGGCTCCGGAGGGTGGAATCCGTCGCCATCATCATCATCAACCTTCCTCCATCGCCAATTTCATGATTCTCACTGCCGGGAGTGAATAATTCCATCGTAGGCTTGCTGGACGGTGATGGGTTGTATGAGATTTATCATGTAATCGAGTTAGTTTTGTTAGGGTTTGATCCCTAGTATCCACTATGTTCTGAGATTGATGTTGCTATGACTTTGCTATGCTTAATGCTTGTCACTAGGGCCCGAGTGCCATGATTTCAGATCTGAACCTATTATGTTTTCATGAATATATTTGAGTTCTTGATCCTATCTTGCAAGTTGAAGACACCTATTACGTGTTATGGTCTGCATACCCCAAGGTGACAATAATTGGGATTCTTTCCGGTGATTACCGTAGTTTGAGGAGTTCATGTATTCACTAAGTGATAATGCTCTGTTCCGGTTCTCTATTAAAAGGGGACCTTAATATCCCTTAGTTTCCTTATGGACCCCGCTGCCATGGGAGGGTAGGACAAAAGATGTCATGCAAGTTCTTTTCCATAAGCACGTATGACTATATACGGAATACATGCCTACATTATATTGATGAGTTGGAGCTAATTCTGTGTCACCCTAGGTTATGAATGCTACATGATGAATATTATCCAACACAATTCTCATTGCCGATCCAGTGCCTACGAGCTTTTCACATATTGATCTTTGCTAAGTTACCTTTGTTGATGCTGCTGTTACAATCACTACAAAACTGCTACTGTTACTTTTGTCACTGTTACTGTTACTGTCATACCACTTTGCTACTAAATACTTTGCAGCAGATTTTAAGTCTTTCATGTGTGGTTGAATTGACAACTCAACTGCTAATACTCATGAATATTCTTTGGCTCCCCTTGTGTCGAATCAATAAATTTGGGTTGAATACTCTACCCTCAAAAACTGTTGCGATCCCCTATACTTGTGGGTTATCAGACATTATCAATAATAAAAGAAAAATACCTGAAGCTAAAATCTCCACCATGCTTGCTAATTATTCTTTTAAGGATGGAGTATCTAAAAAACTAGGAGATCCTGGAATACCAACTATACCTTGCTCCATCAAAAGAAATTATGTCAAAATTGCTTTATGTGATTTAGGAGCTGGTGTTAGTGTTATGCCTTTCTCTTTATATAAAAGACTTGATTTGAATAAACTCACACTTACTGAAATATCTTTGCAAATGGTTGAAAAGTCAACTGCCATACCTATTGGTATTTGTGAAGATGTGCCCATTGTTGTTGCAAATGTTACTATCTTAACAGACTTTTTTGTACTTAAGATGCCCGAGGACGACAACATGCGATTATCCTTGGTAGAACCTTTTTTAATACTGCAGGGGTTGTTATTGATTGCAAAGCAAAGTCACTTTTCATATCAATGGTAATGAGCATACGGTGCATTTTTCGAAGAAACAATTCCAAGTGAATGGTATTAATGTTATTGAAAAATCTCCGACACTTACTATTGGAAGTTTTCAACTCCCTCTACCTACTGCCAAAAAGGAATATGAAATACTTATTGTTGAGGATATGCATATCCCTGTAGAGGTAACTTAGTGTTTTACAAAAGTTCTTCGGTTTCATACTAATCGAAAGTGGTTGTTAATAAGACTTGATAAACCTTATTAATGGATCATTTTTTAGAGGTATGAAGTCTATGAATTTAGTAAGCACAACCTTTTGTCCCCACTTTTTGTTTTCTGTTTTTCTTAGTTAAATAAAATAAAATGCCATGTTTATCCTATTTTCTGAATTTTTCATGAAATAAAAAGTTCTCATAATGCCCTGAAATTTTAACATGATTTATTTCTAATATTTGAGAATTTCTGCCACAAATAACATCACGAGGGCGTTCCCCTGGTGCCCACAAGACACCAGGGCGCGCCAGGCACCCCAGGCGCACCCTGGTGGGTGGTGGGCCCCCCGTGGCCCCTCTCACTTATCCCCTTAGCCCATGTCATCTCCTACCTCCAGAAAAAAATCACCATTGCTCTCTCTCTCGTGTTCTTGCTCTCAAACCCGCGGATTTTGATCTCTTTGCTCAAAGCTCCGTTTCCAAAACCGTTTTGAGGGATTGCTACTTGGTATGTGACTCCTCCATTGCTCCAATTAGTTTTTGCTCTAGTGGTTTATATTTTGAATAATTGGCTACTCTTGGTGCTGCTATAAATGGGCTTGCATGTTGAATTCTTGGAGTTCCAAGTAGTTTGAATGCTTGATATAGCCTCTAGACATCCATATGAGTAGTTGCTATCAATCTTGTGAAGTTTTGTTGACAAAAAATTTGTGACCCAAAATTTTTCAGAAATTGCTCGCAAATAAAAATGCACCTCTTTAGGAGTTCTTCGAGGAGGTCCTCAGAGGCACCATTGAGCGGAAGCTTGATTCGACAGTCCTATGTTGAACCAAGTGCAAGCTCGATGTGGGACGCCGATACCAAGTCATGCATGTAGCCGTGTAATGAGTTCATGGTTGGTGCAGGTATCAAGGAAGAATTTGAGCAGTATGTTCACAACACCGAACTCGCTCCCTTCATCGAAGATAAGTGCATCCAACATCTCATCCTCATAGAGACGTTCACCAAAAAAGTTAAATATCATCCTCGTGAGTCTAGAGTTTCATTTAGCCTTTATAATAATACTTTCACCATGCCTCTAGAAGCGTTCTGTGTTGCATGTAAAATTCCATATTGGGGTTCGCTGGACGAGCCACCAAGATCTGAGTATGAGTCGTTTTTAACTAGTCTCTGTTACGGTGAGGATAGAGGAGTGACTCAGGCTAGAGTAAAAAGTTTACATTTTCCATCAATTCACTACTTTGCACTCTTTAATGGCAAATGCATCATGGGCAAATAGGATAGCAGCACACTGTGTGCCCCTGACTTGAGCCTCATACACACTACTCTGACAGGAACTAAATGTTATAATCTTGGTGCAATCGTTGCACGGAGGTTGCAACGCAATGCTGATAGTGGCCACTTTTATGGGGGGATTTATGCCTCCCGTGTAGCTCAAGAGCTGGGTGTGTCACCCCGACCTAATGATCCCATTCTACCTACTCAGTATTTAGACCTTGAGGAAATGAAGCGCCATAAGTTCATTAAGGCCAAAGCCACTAACTACACTTACAACTTGATGTTCAATAAAAACCCCATTGTGCATGTTGCTATGCCTGCACCTGCTCTCTTTGATTATCACAGTAAAAGAAGATATTACGTCCTTGAGAGTGAGGCATGCGAGTACAACGCGGCAGTCGAGGCTGCCCAATGGGTTGAGGAGGCTGCGTCAAGAGCCTCCGTGAACTATCACTCTGACTATTATTCAGGCTACGGGTGGTGATTACCAAGCTAGGCCAAAAGCCTAAGCTTGGGGGAGTACGTATTCCCACCGACATTATATTCATGTTCACACATTTCATTCCAGTTGTCGATGTCCACACTTTTTCATTGTATTATCCGTGCTAGATTTATTTTCTTGCTTTCTTCTTGTGTGTTTGAAAAACTTTGAGAAAACCCAAAGATATTTTGGCATCTTTTCGGTTTTTCTTTCTAGTTTAAATTAGTTGTAGTATTAAAAGAAAACCCAAAATGATTTCTCGATTCTGCTTTTGTTTGTTGGGAGCTTTTCTGTGTAAATAGTTTTTCTCGTTTTTGTTTTTCCTTCTTTAATTTGCTTTCTTCAAGAAAAACTAAAAGCTCCAAAAATATTTCAATGTGTTTCTCTAAAATTCTTTTCTTTTATTGAGTCGTACCAAGGAGAAGACCACGATGAAAATGTTGAGTGGCTCTCATATGCATTATTGTTGATCTAACAAAGAGCCCAAATTACCTTGTCTTCTCCTTTTAAATAAAATGCTTGCATATTCCAGCTTAGTCCATGGCACTCTTGCACTATTATTATTCTCATATCATTCGGTCGTGCGAGTGAAAGGCAATAATGACGATATTTGATGAAGTGATTGTGCCAGAGAAAAGCGGGTATGAACTCTAACTTGTTTTTGTTTTTGTAAATATGTTTAACTCAGTATCCATGATTCAGCATATTATGATCAAACATGTTTGCAATGACAATTAGAGATTATAGTTGCTCATGCCATGCTTAAGTAGCTAGGAGTGGATAATGATTTATCTTGGATGTCAACATGCATTAAAATGATTGTGATGTAGTATGATGATATGGTATCCTCCTCTGAATGTTTCAAGTGGCTTGACTTGGCACATGTTCACGCTTGTAGTTGAATCAAAACCAACATAGCCTTCACGATATTTATGTTCATGGTGTTTTTATCCTACTCATGCTAGTATTCAATGTTGATTATTCATAATGCATGTTCATGACCGTTTTTGCTCTCTAGCTGGCCGCTTCTCAACCTATTTGCTAGCCTTCGTGTGTACTAAGCAGAAATACTGCTTGTGCATCAAAATCCTTGAACCAAAGTTATTCCAGATGAGTCCACTATATCTACCTATATGCGGTATTACCCTGCCGTTCCAAGTAAATTTGTATGTGCCACCTCTAAAATTTCAAATGAACATCTGTTTTGTGTGCCTGGACTGCTCATGGAGCGACAGGGGGTGGTCAGTATCTTCCATGCTAAGCGGATTATTCTCATGATGAGTGTTTATTCACTCGTCCTTGCACGAGAGGGGCTGGTAATAGGGATGCCCAGTCCCAAAATCAAAAATTGGAAATAATTAAACAAAACTCCCCCAGGACTGTTGTTGGTATGGCTTGTGTTTGTTGGTGGAGGGGGAGTAAACCTTTACCTCTACCACTTAGGAACCGCCGCTAATGTGTTTAGCATGGAAGATATTGATAACTCTTGGTCGTAGCGTTGACAGGAAGGGTGCACCTCCCAAAATTATATTTATCTCTGATTTAAGCTTTGAGCTCTGTCACCTCTGCAAATCCTTGCTTCCCTCTGCGAAGGGACTATCTATTTAATTTTATGTTGAGTCATCACCTTCTCAAACAAGCGCCAGACGTGAGAGCACTATTGTCATCCTCATGCATTGTGTATAGTTAATGTTGAATGCATCATGACTGGATCTTTTCTACCATGAATTACAATGTTTAGTCGCTGCTTGAACTTTGGAGGTGCTCTGCATTTATGTTTTGCGGTCTCAGAAAGGCTAGTGAGATACCATTGTTGTCATATTATATCATGATTGTTTTGACAAAGTGTTGGCATTTGCGATATTTTATTATTGCTCGCTAGTTGATTATGCCATTGATATGAGTGAATATAATCTTTAAGAGTTATTGTTGACATGGTTAGTCATGATCTTTGCTGAAAACCTAGGTGCTATTTAAGCGTGTATATGTAAACAAGAACAAAAGAGTTTGTAAAAGTTTTTCTTTGTCACTTTTAGTTTGTCAACTGAATTGCTTGAGGACGAGCAATGGGTTAAGCTTGGGGGAGTTGATACGTCTCCATCGTATCTACTTTTCCTAACGCTTTTGCTCTTGTTTTGGACTCTAATTTGCATGATTTGAATGAAACTAACCCAGAGTGATGCTGTTTTCAGCAGAACTACCATGGTGTTATTTTTGTGCAGAAATAGAAGTTCTCAGAATTGGACGAAACTTTTTGGAGAATTATTTTAGAATAAATAAAAAATACTGGAACCAGGACCCACTGGAGGGGGGCCCTGGCTGCCCACAAGACACCAGGGCGTGCCACCCCCCCGGCGCGCCCTAGTGGATGGTGGGGCCCTCGGGGCTCCGCTGACCCTAATTCCGATGCTATAAAATCCTATTTTTCTAAAAAAATAGGAGAGGAAGTTTCATCACGTTTTACGATACGGAGCCGCCGCCGCCTCCTGTTCTTCATCGGGAGGCCAGATCTGGAGTCCGTTCGGGGCTCCAGAGAGGGGGATCTTCGGCCTTCATCATCACCAACCATCCTCCATCACCAATTCCATGATGCTCTCCACCAGGAGTGAGTAATTCCTTCGTAGGCTCGCTGGTCGGTGAGGAGTTGGATGAGATTCATCATGTAATCAAGTTAGTTTTGTTAGGGCTTGATCCCTAGTATCCACTATGTTCTGAGATTGATGTTGCTATGACTTTGCTATGCTTAATGCCTGTCACTAGGGCCCGAGTGCCATGATTTCAGATCTGAACCGTTTATGTTTTCACCATTATATCAATGTTCTAGATCCGATCTTGCAAGTCATATGCACCTATTACGTGTTATGATCCGTAAACCCCAGGGTGACAGTAATTGCTATACTTTCCGGTGATGACCGTAGTTTGAGGAGTTCATGTATTCACTATGTGCTAATACTTTGTTCTGGTTCTCTATTAAAAGGAGGCCTTAATATCCCTTAGTTCCCTTAAGGACCCCGTTGCCACGGGAGGGTAGGACAAAAGATGTCATGCAAGTTCTTTTCCATAAGCACGTATGACTATTTACGGAATACATGCCTACATTATATTTATGAACTGGAGCTAGTTCTGTGTCGCCCAAGGTTATGACTGTTATATGATAAATATCATCCAACGAATTCACCGATCCAATGCCTACGAGTTTTCCACATATTGTTCTTGCTATGTTACTATTGCTATTGCTACTGTTACAACTGCTATAAAACGGTTACTGCTATTACCGTTACCACTGCTATCGTTACCACTACTATCAAACTATCATATTACTGTGCTACTGATCACTCTGCTACAGATATTTAATCTCCAGGTGTGGTTGAATTGACAACTCAACTGCTAATACTTACAAATATTCTTTGACTCCCCTTGTGTCGAATCAATAAATTTGGGTCGAATACTCTACCCTCGAAAACTGTTGTGATCCCCTATAGTTGTGGGTTATCTGTATGTTACAAGGTTGTTGCATGTATGCATGTATCTAACCTAGCTTCGCCCACAAAGAGAATCATATAAAGTGGCTTAAGAATCATACTTCGAATTATGCTTAGGCATTAGTCGTGTTAGCTACATACTAGTGGAAATTCGGACTACGTGGAACCGCTTTAGTCCTATCGATTCCAACAATCGTTACTCATATCTCGCACTACTTTATTTTAATTTCGTCGTTTACTTTCTTGTTCACAACAATCACGCAATATTTTAAACTTCTATTTCCGCTCTACTTTGGATCGCAACTAACTTGCATGCACTATAATTTAAATCACTACTAGAGACAAAAACTGTCGGTGCAACAGACTCTGGTGTGTGTTGCCCGGACTGTACACAGGCTCAGGAACAAGGTTACAGCATCCAAGACAAGGCCAAGCTGAAGATATTGCTCTTTGAGAAGTCAAAGGGCAGATCAAGAAGACCAAGACAAACCAAAGAAGCAAGTTCTCACCAAGGGGAAACCTCCCTTGCCCGGCAGGCGAGCCTGGTTAGGTCGAGGTCGTCCCAGAGACAAGTCTCAAGACTCCCCCGGCAGGCTTGCCGGGGACGCCGAGGGCGGATTACTGAAAGTGCATTATATCGACTAGAGGGGGGTGAATAGGCGATTTTTACAAATTCCTCACTGAGGAATTTCAAGGTGAGGAAATTCCTAAGCGACGAACTACTTAGCAGCGGAATAAGTACTCAGATGCAAACACAACAGAGCAGTAGCACAGTCATCATGATGAAATGAAAACAAGCGCAGAGTACAAGTAGCGTAAACACAGGATAAGCAGGCTGAAGACAAACTGACTGAAGAAATTGAACTGAGGAAATTGAGAAAGTATTCAGTCAAAGTCTTCAAACAGTAATGATCAAATACATAGCAAGTATGCAAGGAAATGAAAGGGGTTGAGGAAATAGAACCAGTAGCTCGGAGAAGACAATGATTTGGTAGACCAGTTCCAACTGCTATGACAGTTGTACGTCTGGCTAGAGCGGCTAGGTATTTAAACCTGAGGACACACAGTCCCGGACACACAGTCCTCACCGTATTCTCCTTGAGCTAAGGTCACACAGACCTCACCCAATCACTCGTGGTAAGTCTTCAGGTGACTTCCAAACCTTCACATACTCGGTCACTCGGCAATCCACAATTTCCTCTTGGATGCTCTAGACCATGACGCCTAACCATCTGGAGGATGCACAGTCCTCAAAGGTAACAAGCGTCGGTTCCACACAGGAACAATCTCTTCAGTGATGCTCAATCACTTTGGGTTTGTAGGTGTTTGGGTTTTTGGGTTTTTTCTCACTTGATGATTTTCGCTCAAAGTCCTCGGAGGATGGGATGCTCTAAATGACAAGTGTCAATCTATTTCTCGGAGCAGCCAACCAGCTAGTGGTTGTAGGGGGCGGCTATTTATAGCCAAGGGAGCAGCCCGACATGATAAGACATAAATGCCCTTCAATGATATGACCATTAGGTGGGTAGGATATTTGGACAGCTGGCGCGCAGCACAGCAACGGTCGAATATTTGAGTATCAAATTCCTCAGGGCTATCATGTTCCTCACTTGTAGGCAATCCGCATTGGCGAATTCCTAACTCCTCAGTCAGGACAAATTCCTCAGAGAACAGAAGAACTTCATCTCTGTCACTGAAGAACTTGACCAAACTGAATGAGATTTCCAATGGCTTCACTCGAAAGGATTGGGTAGGTGTAGGATTTTGAGTTGAGCATCACTTGGAAACTTTTCCTTAGTTTTACCTCTACCCCCTTTAACAGTACGGTGTTTCCTATGACTCAAGAAGAAGAAAATGAAACTACGAAAACAAAAGTCTTCACGCTTCATAATCCTCGCATGAATATCAAGTCTTCAGGGTCACACCAATTTCTTCACTTTCAAAGTCTTCAAGAAAACCAAAGTCTTCAGTTGAAGACATTCATTTTTAGGGGTCGAGATTCATCGTAAATAACAAACTCCTCATAGACTTATAGACCTGTGTACACTCACAAACGCATTAGTCCCTTAACCTATAAGTCTTCAATACACCAAAATCACTAAGGGGCACTAGATGCACTTACAATTACCCCGCCAAGGCTCCACCGCTCCACCTCACAGCAACGCAAGTCACCTATCGGTGCGGTATCGAGACCCCAAGTGATTAAGTGGCCGTATTTGATACGTGGCAGTCCATTTCTGAGGAAGAACACCCCGAAATGACACCCGTCCAGGAGACGTGTCACGCAGGCAGGCGAAGAGGTGGCTGAGTGGCATGGCAAGGCTTGCCATTCTACACCCACGATGTGACACTAAGCGGTGCATTTAATGTGCCTTGTCCTGTCTGCAGAGTTAGGTATGATAGCACTGTTTGCTATCCAATCAGTACGTAATGACTGATTTGCCATTGTGGTGACCCCTTGACCTATAGAAGGAGGACCGGGGCAACCTTAGAAAGGATTCGGACCCCTGTATGCTCATATGCGCGTAGCTGCTCTCGTCCCAAGGCGACCTTGCCGAGCTAGAGCACTGCGTCTCCACCCCGGTCCATTCATCAATCCACCAAAGCTAGAGTAGGGTTTTACGCCTCATGGCAGCCCGAACCTGGGTAAAAGCTGCCTGTGTCATCACCGCCGCACCGTCCTACGGCCTTCGCTCTTTGTGCAGCGTGCCCTTCCCCCATGCCGAACCACAAAGGGGCCGATGGCCTCATAGGTGGCCGTGTTGAACCACGACATCTTTGGCACGCCAGGGAGGGAGAAGCGCCTGTGCGAATCTGAGGTCATAAGCGGCGTGTTTGTTTTCATCATCGTCTTCTTCATCAACGGCTTCATCAGCCATGGCGCCCAAAAAGAAATCCGGTGCTTCAGCTCACCCGTCCACCTCGAAGGCCCCCTCGCATGCAGCCACTGATGCCATGGGGGCTGCAGGGGAACATGGGAATGCGGACGCCGCGGGGGATGTGACTGGCGCAGGCGGCGCCATCACCGTTCCCCCTGCGGCCGAAGCAGGAGCAGGAGGCACCCAAGGAGGGCAACACCAACAGCACCCCATCGGCCATGCTCTGCAAGGTACGGGTGGGGAGAATGTTCCGTCTCCGCCTCCCCTCCTCCCCGAGGGACATAGCTGTAGCGATGGCGCTCGCCCTGATGCGGGTCGTAGCCTCCTAGCTACCCCCGCCGCGGGAGGGGCTACAGGGCCCGCGCCATCCCCGGTGGAAATTAACCAAGACGATGCGCTGAACGGGGTCGTCAATCCCCAAGCGAATCCACCTCGTCGCCACGCCGCCCCGGCGACCGGCTCGCGGCGGCGAGAACATGGCGCCACCACAACAGGCACCATCAGAAGTCGGGCGACATCACGATCCGCGTCATCGTCCATGCCAAGCACTGCCTCGAAAGCCATGGCACAGGCCCAGCTCTTGTTGAGATTCCCGCCAGTGGCCAATCAAATGGATGAGTGGAGAGCCACCATTCAGAGCCTGATTGGTTTCGTTGAGGCGGGAGGATCACAACAGGCAGGCCCGCCGCGGCCTCCACCGACGGCGGCAACGGCCCAAGCCGCTGGCCGCACCGAGGGAGCCGTTCCGACGGTGCAGTCCTCTCCACAGCAGCCAGCGCAGGGGCCGCGGCCAGAACTGCGCGACCAAGAACTCGATGATGTGTCGATGGCTTCGTCTGATCCTCGAGCCCGTCGAGACCAGCGGCAGGTCCTAGAAGACAAACAGGGGGAAGACGCGCGCGTCACCATAGAACGACGCCACGAAACACTCCGCCAGTCCGATAGGCGAATGGCCCCGACGTCGACGAGCTCGCGCCCGGTGGGAACGGGTACCTACCTTTCGAGGTTGGGTGCCCCGCCTTCACCCGTGAGCTACGGCAAGTCCGTTGGCCATCTGCCCATATGTTCAAGCCAGAGATACCAGAAAAATACGATGGAAGATTGAACCCGGCAGAATTCTTGAGCATCTACACCATCGCCATCCAAGCTACCGGAGGGAGAGATGAAAAGGTGTTCGCCAACTACTTCCCTTTGGCACTCAAGCCAAACGTGAGGTCGTGGCTGATGCACCTGCCGGAGAATTCCATCTCGACCTGGGCTGACCTGTGCAATGAGTTTGTTGGTGCCTTCACAGGCGGCCATCAAGAACGAGGGCGGCCCGGCGATTTGTAACTCCTCCCGTAGAAAGAAGGAGAGAGAGTTTGCGGAAGTATATGCAGAGGTTCAGCCGGGTGCACAGAAACATTCCAGACATCCACCCGGCAGCCGTGATCGTTGCGTTCCAGTCCAACGTACGCAACCGCAGGTTACGTTCCAAGATGAACGTCCGGTTGCCCAAGACTGTGAATGAGCTGTACACTCTGGCGGATAAGTGTGCCCGGACAGAGGAGGGGAGGCGACTCCCCGGAGAAGAAGGTGCCGTCGACGTCGACTCGGAAGACGACGACGATGCTACCGATCAGAAGAAGAAGAACAAGAAACGCAACAAGGAGCGCAAGGAGAAAACAGTGTTAGCTGTCGAAGGATCTGGTGCCCCTAGTATCGGCAAGAAGGCCAAGGCCGAAGCTCCAGGCAAGGAGGTTGCCGTGTGCGCTGATTGCCAGGAGGCTGCGGCGGCCGAGAATTCTGGGAAAGCTAACGGGCCGTATTGCAAGATCCATCGGACCAAAGGCCATAATCGCCAAGAGTGTCACCAAGTCGAGCAACTCGTCAAGAAACAAAAGGCTGAATACGAGAAGCGCGACAAGGAAAGAGACCAAGATGGCATTGGTGGGAAGGGCCGAGGTGGCAGAGGAGGACGCCCCGACAAGGTCCATCAACATCATGGGAAACCTGCTAAAGGCTATGACAAGAAGGAGTGCGATGACAAGAGCGATGAAGGGGATGAAGAGGAAACCAGTGAGCAGGAGTTTCAGAAGGCCACTGACGCCCTGTGCATTGACCGGGGTGCATCCTTGCACTCCTCTCACCGCCAGCTTAAACAGTGGGCGCGTGAGGTCAACACTATGGAACCTGCGGCAGAGTTTTGGAAACCGCTCAAGTGGTCCCGCACGCCCATCATCTTTGATGAAGAGGACCACCATGACTGCACCACCGCGGTAGGGTGTTTGCCATTGTTGGTTTCACCAACAATCTGCAACCTCAAAGTCATGAAGATGTTGGTTGACGGTGGGGCTAGGTTGAATCTGATTTCCCCCAAGGTGCTAAACAAGCTTCAGATAGTAGATGAAGAGCTCGAGGTTACCGGTACTTTCCAAGGAATCAACCCCGGCAGGAGTCGTCCTAAGGGAAAGATCATGCTGCCAGTAACATTTGGAGGGGAGGTAAACTACCAGACTGAGAAGGTTCTGTTTGATGTGGTTGACCTCCCCTGCCGTACAATGGAATCCTTGGTCGTCCGACCCTGGCTAAATTCATGGTGGCATCCCACTATGCCTATGACATGCTGAAGATGCCAGGGCCGATGGGCGTCATTTCCATTCCATCGGACAAGAAAAACGCAATCATATGCGTGGAAAAGATATACAAAGAGGCAGTCGCTACCGAGGCCGCGGAAGCTGCCGCTCCCGCCAAGGAAAATAAGAAAGGGAAGAAAGCTAGCAAGGATACCGGCAAGGAATCCGGGAAGCGCGCCTCTCTGGAGTGCGCTGGGCCATCGATGACTTGCCGGAAAGTTCCAATAGGAAGAGATCAAAGGTTGCTGCACCTGCTGTGAAGAAGGTCCCGGCAGGGCTGGTTGGCGCCGATGGTACGTTCACCATCAGCTCCACCCTTGACGACATATAGGAAATCGTGCTCATTACCTTCCTGCGGGTGAATCTCGATGTGTTTGCCTGGCAACCATCTGACATCCCCGGTGTTCCCAGGGAGGTAATCGAGCACCACCTTGCTGTCTGCCCTCATGCCCGGCCCATCAAGCAGATGGTCCGGAAGCAAGCTTTGGAGCGGCAGCAATTCATTGCCGATGATATCAAGAAACTTGAAGCTGCTGGTTTGGTCAGGGGAGTGTTGCACCCAACATGGTTGGCTAATCAAGTGGTGGTGCGCAAGGCAAATGGGAAGTGGAGGCTCTGCATAGATTTCACAGATCTAAATAAGACGTGCCCAAAGGACCCATTCCCCTTGCCGCGCATCGATCAGATTGTGGATTCCACCTCCGGGTATGACCTGCTCACCTTCTTGGACGCTTACTCCGGGTACCACCAGATATTCATGTCCAAGGAAGATGAGGAGAAGACCGCGTTCATAACCCCATGCGACACGTACTGCTTTGTACGAATGCCCTTCGGGTTAAAGAGTGCCGGGTCCACCTTTGCAAGAGCCGTGTAGATTGGCTTCAAGCCCCAGTTGCACAGAAATATTGAAGCTTACATGGATGACATTCTTGTCAAGACCAAGGACAGATCAACTCTCATTCAAGATTTGGAAGAGACCTTTGCGAACCTACGCAAGATTAACCTGAAGCTTAACCCAGAGAAGTGCGTGTTTGGCATTCCCTCTGGCAAGCTACTTGGCTTCTTTGTGTCTCATCGAGGGATAGAGGCCAGCCCCGACAAGATCAGAGTGATTGAGCAGATTCAAGTACCCAGGACAGTCAAGGACGTAAGGCATTTAACTGGATGTGTTGCCGCGTTGAGCAGGTTCATCTCCAAGTCCACCGAACGCGCCCTACCGTTCTTTAAAATCTTGAAGAAGGCAGGGCCCATGAAGTGGACCCTGGAGGCAGAGGCAGTGCTGCAAGACTTGAAGACCTACCTTTCCTCCGTTCCCACTCTGGTTGCTCCTAGACCACGAGAACTGTTGCTGCTATATCTAGCGGCAACCAATCAAGTGGTTAGTGTAGCCCTGGTGGCACAGCGGGAAGCAGAAGGAGGAGCAGCAGTGGCCACTGCCCTTCTCGGGGAAGGAAGTGAACCAGTCGCGGTAGGATTGAGCACAGATCAAGAGGAAGAAGAGCAGGGCAGGGAAGGCAAATCCAAGACTGTGGCGAGGAAAAAGGTGGTGTAGCGGCCAGTTTACTTTGTCAGCTCCCTACTGCAGGGGGCTAGATCAAGGTATTCTAGCGTGCAAAAGTTGATCTTTGGCCTCATCATGGCCTCAAGGAAACTACGCCACTACTTCCAAGCCCACGAGATCATGGTTGTCACCCGTTTTCCCCTGCAACGCATATTGAGGAACCCTGAAGCCACCGGCAGGATAGTTGAATGGGCGCTGGAATTATCAAGCTTTGGATTGAAGTATGAAAGCACCTCGACTATCCGGAGCAGAGCGTTAGCGGAGTTTATCGCAGAGTGGACACCTACCCCTGACGAGGAAGCACTAGAAACAGTCCTCCCCGGCAAGGAAGCGCCCCAAGAATGGGTCATGTACTTTGATGGTGCCTTCTCCCTACAAGGTGCGGGAGCTAGCGTGCTCCTCATCACACCTACTGGGGAACACCTCAAGTGCGTGGTCCAAATGCATTTCCCAGGGAGGAAGCTACCAACAATACAGCTGAGTATGAAGGACTTCTTGCCGGGCTCATGATTGCAACAGAGTTGGGAATGAAGAAGTTGGTAATTCGAGGAGACTCGCAGCTCGTGGTAAGGCAAGTCAACAAGGATTACCAAAGTCCATTGATGGAGGCGTACGTGGAGGAAGTGAGAAAGCTGGAGGAACGCTTTGACGGATTGCAAACAGAGCACGTGCCGCGTGCGGAAAACAGCATTGCTGATTATCTGTCAAAGTGCGCTGCGCAAAAGCTTCCTGTGGAACCAGGAACTTTTGTTCTCCACCTGACTCAACCCTCAGTATCCCCAACAGCAATGGCCAGAAAGAGGAGGAAACTGGACTCCGGCAAGCCTCTCCAGGCAGGGCTTCCTGAAGCACCTGGCAGAGAGGTTGGCGGGGACAACTCCACTTCGCCTGGTGAGCAGCACCCTCCCGCCAAGCGATCAGCCCTTGAGGTTGAGGCATGCGCTCCCACGAATGAGGAGGTGCCACTAATCCTTGTTGTCGAGCCCCAGGCTCCAACTTGAGCACAACACATAGTCCGGTACCTCCAAAGAGGAGAACTTCCCGAAGAGCAAGAAGAAGCTGAAAGAGTAGCCTGGAGGACCAGTATGTAATAGTTTGTCGACAGCACACTATACAGAAGAAGGCCCAATGGTGTGAAATTGAAGTGCATTTGCCGGGAAGAAGGAAAGGAACTATTGGCAAAGATACACGGAGGCCTGTGCGGCTCTCATATTGGATCGAGGGCATTGGTTGGAAAAGCTTTCCGGCAAGGATTCTATTGGCCCACGGCCCTCCAAGATGCAATCGAGCTAGTCACCAGATGTGAATCCTGCCAGTTCCACTCCAAGAATATCCATCAGCCTGCCCAAGCTCTCCAGATGATCCCTTTGTCATGGCCCTTTTCGGTCTGGGGGCTCGACATTTTGGGCCCCTTCCCCCGTACTACCGGGGGCTTTGAGTTCTTGTACGACGCCATCAACAAGTTCACAAAATGGCCGGAAGTGGAGCCTGTGAGGAAGGTGACTGCACAGTCAGCTATCAAGTTCTTGAAAGGACTAGTGTGCCACTTCGGAGTACCCGCCAGAGTCATCACAGACAACAGCACCTAGTTCACGAGCCGCGCCTTCATGCAATACGTTGAAGCCCTCAGAAGCAAGATCTCATTCACCTCTGTTGCCCATCCCAGGAGCAACGGGCAAGCTGAGAGGGAAAACGCTGAAGTGCTGTGAGGACTCAAGACAAGAACATTTGACAAGCTGCGGAAGTGTGGCAGGCGATGGATCGATGAGCTGCAGGTGGTTCTTTGGTCCCTCTGTATGACACCAAATCAACCTACCGGCCAGACTCCCTTCTCCCTAGTCTATGGGGTAGAAGCAGTTATCCCCACGGAATTCATATACGGGTCACCTCGAGTGCTTGCCTACGATGAAGTAGCGCAAGAACGGCACCGGCGTGACAACGCTGTGCTACTTGAGGAGAACCATCTTCGTGCTGCTGTACGTGCTGCACGATAGCAGCAAGCCCTGCGATGCTATCACAACCGTAGGGTTCATGCCCGGAGCCTTGAGGAAGGCGACCTTGTCCTTAGGCGCGTTCAGTCCGCCAAGGGTGCAAACAAGTTGACGCCGAAGTGGGAAGGCCCTTACAGGGTGGGACGAGTCACCAGACCGAACGCAGTTCGTCTGGAGACTGGAGATGGCATTCGATTGCAAAAATCATGGAACATTGAGCATCTCCGTAAGTTCTACCTGTAAGGCGCGGCTGTCGGGCCCTGCCCAGCAGCCAACCTTTTGTACAAGCATTGCCGATGTTGCATGTGACCCTTTGTACAAAGCCAGGTGCAGACCCTGAGCAACAGATGAATAAATGAAGCGCTGGGGGCCCCAAAACTTGCATGCATGCATAGCATAGCATGAGGATGTCATGATCATGTAGATGAGGTCATATTTCGCTACATATCATGGGCATGTAGATGAGATCATATGTTACCTTGCTTTCCTCTTCACTAACTGCAGGGCTCTTGCCGTGGACCCAATCCCGGAAAGAAGAAATGGAAGCGAGACTACGTATCGATCCCTGGCAAGCCAAACAGATAAGTTCCCTCTCGTCCATACATGTCTCTGTAAGAAAGAAACTTGTGCATAGAAAGGCCTCGTCGCCTTCGAAACATTTGTGCTCCCATCCTTTGACTCGAACGTTGCTTCGGTCGAGATGGTCGAAATGACTCTTGCTGAAGAAGGTCCGACGAGGGGCTGGTCCCCTTTCTATAGTTTTGAAGCCCAGCAGGCTCAGCCCCGTGGCAACAAACTCGGGGTGGCCGGCAAGATAACTTGACCAGGGAAAACTTGTTTACTTAAAAGTATAAAGGCTTTCCCCCTTTGCGTGGACACAGTACATGCACAAGTACCCGGCAAGACTATCTTTTTTCATTAATATGCAAATTAAACAAGTACAAGGCTTACAGAGTACAAAGATGGATAAACGAGGTTACATATTTGAATTAAAGTTTGGCAAATGCCTACACATTTTAGACTAAAAAAAGAAAAGTGCCCCGTAATCCCTTTCTTGTCCCTCTCTTCCTAGGAACCGCGGCAAGAGGCGAAGATGGCAAAAGGAGTGCCTGAGCGAAAGCCCTGCCCGACCTCATCAGGATCTGCAGGGCGCAGCCTAAGAAGATTGAGAGTGGCGAGGCTGCAAAGGAGGGGAACAGAGGGAACAGCTCGGCGGTGCCCTCGTCACCACCCCCAAGGCCAGCAAGACTCCTCGGCACAAGTACTGGCGGGGAAAGCCTGCAGGGGCTTAGCTAGAAGACTGCTAGAGGAGGTGAAGTCACCAAGAGAGCGGCCCCCTCCCCGGTGGCCATCCGGAAGAGGCCCGTGATGATGGTGCCGGGGAGGGGAAGAGCAAAAATACGTGGCCGCGGGTCGCCAGTACGAGACGAAGGCGTCGGTGCCATCGTACTCCGACCTGACGGCCAGCCATCCGCCTTCTCCGTCTTCCCTCGTTTTTCCACCATCACCAACACTCCAGGAGGACGCCGGCCCCTCGGCCCGTCACCTCCCCCTGAGAAGAGGCGGACGACGACGGCGTCCAGAGCGCGCGAGGGGCGCCGCTCCCCACCTTGGCGGGCAGGAAGCCCCCGCCATCTTCAGCATTGACCCTGACCAAGCTAGAGGGGGCCGTGCGGGGACTACCAAGGGTCCTAGGCATCGCCCCGCGGGCGAGCGCCGGAAGATCCAGGGGCCCCGCCGACGGGGGGACAAGCCTCGACGACTGGCGGCAAGAGCAAGTGCTTTCCTCAGGATGGCTGGCTTGTGTGGGGGAAACAAGTGCCCCTCCATTTTGGAGGAGCGCAACGCTTCCTGCACTATGGCTAACATGGCGCCAGCATCCACCACCGCCGTGTCTCCGACAACCCTGGACCAGACTCACTCCCCGAGCATCAACCTGAGTATCCGGTGTCGTCACCCCCGAGCTAGAGCCCGGGGCCTGCCCCGGTCTCTCCTTCTCGACATGACGAGAAAAGAGACAGAAGCGAAAAGGGGAGAGATGCATGGTTAGATGCCTCCGCTCCTCTCTCGCCCTCCCTTTTATAGGCAGGCCGGGGCTGGGGGCTGATCCGTCGCCCACCCCTCCCCCCCCCCCCCCGGGGGGGGGGGGGGGCTCTCCCTGATCTAACCCGTCCTAGCTGTCACCGACAATCGGATCAGATCGCCACCTTCCTACGCCAATCCTCCGCCATGGCTTCCTTTCCGCGCCATGCGCCTCCATTACCTACCCCACTCGACGCATGCAGCATACATGGTGAAGGATAACGGCGTGGTGGGATGAGTGAATTGGCAGTTTCTCCCCCGTGAGTTAAAGTCATTCACGGGCCATTACAAAGATGGCCCCACCATGATTGGCATCACACGGCGCGCGAAAAAACCGGAAACTGACTCAAGCACAGGTTAATGAAGAAGCAAAGAAGATCTCAAAGGTTGAGCTACCACAAGACCTCTGCCTGTGTACATGATAGGGCCTACCCCGACGATGCTCGGCAGCGTGTTCGGGCCAGGCCCGAGGGCTCCTGTCGGTGCAACAGACCCTGGTGTCTGTTGCCCAGACTATACACAGGCTTAGGAACAACGTTACAGCATCCAAGACAAGGCCAAGCTGAAGATATAGCTCTTTGAGAAGTCAAAGGGCGGATCAACAAGATCAAGACAAACCAAAGAAGCAAGATCTCACCAAGGGGAAACCTCCCTTGCCCGGCAGGCGAGCCTAGTTAGGTCGAGGTCGTCCCAGAGACAAGTCTCAAGACTCCCCCGGCAAGCTTGCCGGGGACGTCGAGGGCGGATTACCCCGCCAAGGCTCAACTGCTCCACCTCACAGCAACGCAAGTCACCTATCGGTGCGGTGTCGAGCCCCCAAGTGATTAAGTGGCCGTATTTGATACGTGGCAGGCCATTTCTGAGGAAGAACACCCCTAAATGACGCCCGTCCAGGATACGTGTCATGCAGGCAGGCAAAGAGGTGGCTGAGTGGCACGGCAAGGCTTGCCGGGCTACACCCACGATGTGACACTAAGCGGTGCATTTAATGCGCCTTGTCATGTCTACACAGTTAGGTATGATACCACTATTTGCTATCCAATCAGTACGTAATGACTGATTTGCCATTGTGGTGACCCCTTGACCTATAAAAGGAGGGCCGGGGCAACCTTAGAAGGATTCGGACCCCTGTATGCTCATACGCGCGTAGCTGCTCTCGTCCCAAGGCAACCTTGCCGGGCTAGAGCGTTGCGTCTCCACCCTGGTCCATTCATCAATCCACCAAAGCAGGAGTAGGGTTTTACGCCTCGCAGCGGCCCGAACCTGGGTAAAAACTGCTTGTGTCATCACCGCTGCGCCGTCCTACGGCCTACGCTCTTTGTACAACGCGCCCTTCCCCCATGCCGAACCACAAAGGGGCCGATGGCCCCATAGGTGGCCATGTTGAACCACGACAAAAACCAATTCCTGTGCACCTTGTGGGATCAATACTCTTACTTTGAAAGGGTTACAACTAATCCATGTGCGCTTCATATAGCGGTCTTGAATGGAGTATTAGCTATAAATGTAGTTGGATAACATCCAGTAGATATTGGGGCATGATTCTCATATGTCAATTATGCCATGGATAGTCATAGTTATAAAAGCTTCAATTTTACCGAGGCACGACTGTAATTTGTTCACCACGCTATGCTTTCTTCTGGAGAGAAACCATTAGTGAACCTATGGATCCTGATCCATTTTCCTCATATATTCTTTCAACCTTGATCAAACGCTTATTCCAATTCCTTACTTTTACTTTTCTGTTGCAATCAAATCTACCATACACTTCTTCTTTTAATCCTTGTAACTACTCCCTCCGTCCCATAATATAAGAGCATTTTTGACACTATACTAGTGTAAAAAAGTTCTTATATTATGAGATGGAGGGAGTAGCAGACTAGTGAGACTCACAACCTCACTAGTTTCTGTGGGGGACAAGGCATTTTTGTATGTGTGTGTGTATGTGTTGATCATTCCATGTGTTACTAAACTCCTGTTGGTTCGATAAACCTTGAGCTCACTTAAGGAAAATTGCTGCTTGCTACAAACGCTTGCACTTGGGGGCCCAACACCTTCCTGGTTGAGAGGAAGCATAGAGCCAAGAGACCTTTCCTCTATAAGACATAATCTCCAGTGCTAGGATGTGGATACCAATGAAACACAAACATATAGGGAAGGTATCAAAACATAATTTCAAACATTAACTTGACCTGGACAACCCCTAGGTCCACACTTACATAGAAAAACACCCAAATGTTACCAAACTCTCAGAGAGCCACTACCCTAACTCCAGTAAACTGCCGGTATGCCCATCTCATTTTTCTCTACCTTCTAATATTGATAATGCTTTTTTGGAAAGATCAAACAGGAAATATTGATGAAACGAAGCTGGATATTTCTCCTTGTCTCGATCTCACAACATTTGTTTCCTTTTTCTGTGAGAACGAATATTAGTTTCCTAATACATTGGACCTATCATATGCATCAAGGAAAGTAATATATGCCTAGAAATAGCACGAAACAAAAAAAGATTCACATTGATGAGTTAACTGATAATTTAGAAATCATCTTTGCTGAGCTCCGATTAACTAATCAAACAAGTAGTATCACTTCAAAACGAAGGAAAGACATAAAACCTTACAACAAATGTGTACAAGTCCCTAAGACTTGTAATTTTGGACAAGCTGGGCACAATACAGATCTCCATTAGAATAGGGACAGAGAAAGAAACCATGGCACACCATCCTTCATCCAAAGAGCAGTTCGGCGTGCGGGCGCAACTTCTTGCACACCACCTGGATGGTTTGCATTGACACACCGGTGGCCTTCGCCACATCACTAGCGACGGGCCTCTTGTCATCGTTGTGCTCTAGAACCATGCAGATGATGCCGGCCGCTATGGACTTGTAACACCCTGGATTTTGCCCATTTTTTTTGTTTTGATTTTGTTTTGGATTTGCCTGTCTGTGGCTTAGTAGTTTTCCAACCTGGAGGGATCATCCTTGATTTCTCTTCCTGAGTTTCTTGCCAACCTCAAAACCATCCCAAGACCTTGTCATTTCCATCTTGGACCAACCCCAATATTCTTTTCCTTGGGAATATTTCTTTTTCTGTTAAAGGAATAACCCTGTTTGCTCTGGGTTGTGAAGCAACCCACATCTCCATCATTCCAAAGATTCCCAAATAATTCTCATAAATACTTTGGGACATATCTTTCTCAGATATGTCAAAATCCTTCCTTGCCATGTTCAAAAATATTTCACCAATATTCCTTTTCTGATTCTGCCCTAGCTGTCAAGTTGAGAAGCAAGTACTCTTTATATTTGCTTGCTTGGTCTCAAACTTTTTGGGAAATCTTTCCTATCCATATCATTGCCACATGCCAAAATTCAACTTCATTTGGCTATTAAATCTCCCTTGGCTAATTTCTGAAGTTTCTGGTCAACTGGAATCTTTGTGAAGCAAGTGCTAGCTAGGTGTATCCAAATGAGTTCAAATTTTGGTAGCATATCCATATGCTCAAATCATGACTCTCCACCAAGTTTCAACCATATCCAATCATCTATGTGAGCACAGCCTCAAATCTTGGTTTCTGGTAAGATTTTCACATTGTGAAGCAACCATATTTTATATTGCTCCATAATTGCTGAAAATTTACCAGAGCATTCTTCTACCTATATAACCTATCTCCGCAAAATTTGGGCTCATTTCATCTTCCCAATAATTCCCTAGAATTTTTCTAAGATTCTGGTTAGAGAGGTTCATTGTGAAGGAGGTACCATTTTGGCTTGTCCAAATGGCATGAAATTTTTATGGCACTCTCATATGACCAAATTATTATTCTATACCAAATTCCATCCCAATAGGCTACTCCATGTGAGTGGCACATCAAGATTGAGCTTCTGGACCAGATTGGTCAGTTGCAAAGCAACTATATTAAATCTTGGTACATTTCTCCCCAAACTTCACATGATTGTAGTTCTTCCTACCCTAAACCTCCCAGACATCACCTTTGGTTCTTATCACCTTCATGTTCATCACAGAGGTGTGGTCAAGTTTGCTACAGCAAACTTCCAGTGACCACTACCATCCAACCACAGTTCCTCTCATCGATCAATCACCTCCTTGAGACTGTACCTTGGAGGGACTACCCACTGGATGTGATTTGGCTGGTCAGGGTGCACTGCGTGTGCCAGTTCACACGGTGACCACGCGTCTGGCATGCCAACAAGCGCGCTTCGGTGATGAAACCTCTCGGGTTCGTCGCGTTCCTCCTGTCCCTCGCCACCTAACCATGTCCAGAAGCTTCCCCTTGGCCTCGTCTTCGCTCTAGAACCCTCTCCCCCTACTCTTTCCTTCTCCCTGCGCCACAGTGATCACAGCCACAATTCGGCCCGTGACCGCCGTCGTCATTTTCCTCTGTCCCCTTCTCCTCGAGCTCTCCCGAAGCTGCTGCTGCCTTCTCCACTCCTCCGCGAAGCTCCTCGACACCGCAAGCGGACAACCCCAAGCTCCAGTGCGCGAATAAGCTCGCCACCGCGGCCGAGCTTATCTGGCAAGCTCGCCGCGGCTATATATAGCCCGTCCCCGAGCACTCCGAGCTCACCACCAGCTCCACCTCGCTCCCCTACCCCTCCCTGGCTATCTGCTTGAGCCCCGGAGCTCCTCCTCTCCGCGGTTGGCCGCCATGGCCGCCACCGTCCGCATCGCTCCTCGCTTGATTCCGGTGAACTCAAGTCCCTCCTCCAACTCCAGCACCACCACCTTCTTCCCTCACTCCGGCGCACCCCCCCTGCCTTCCACTCCTCGCCGGAGCCACCAGGGCCACGTGCCCAAGTCCGGCCGCCGCCTCCTCTGTTCTCGGTCGCCGCTCAAGCCCCCATCGCCCCTGCACCTCTCCGGCGTTGCTGCTGCTCCAGGAGGGAGCAGCACGCCGCCCCGCGTCCGCCGGTGCCGCCCCCTTGGCCAGAGGTGGCCGGAGCCGCTAGGGCTGGCGCCCGGCCGAACGCCTCGGCCCCTCCCCTGTTCCTGTCGGGGGGGCAGTGAGGAAGATGACGACCGCGAGCCAGGCAGGCCCCGCGTCACTTCCGACCCCACCCGTCAGCGACCACCCGTTGACCAGCCCCGGGCCCGCGCGCGTTTTAAGTGGAAGCGTAGTTCCTATTTTACACTTTCGTTTCAGTGAAAGCGTAATGTGTTGCGGCTTCGGCCAGAAATACGTTTTCACTGTCCCGAAAGCGTAGTTCCTGGAATACGTTTTCTGTTTTTCCTCCCAGGGACTTGTTTGTAGTAATATTATTACAGATTGGCCCCGGATCTTCCACCCTCTATATCTTTTTAACCAAAACTCCGGTCGAGGTGAATCCAAAGCCCACTTCTTCATGTCTTTGAGCCCGACATGTTGGTATCATTTTCATAATGTTTTGACACTATGGAAATGACCATTTTGCCCTTTCCCGTAAACAGCCCCTTCCGGGAGAGAACTATTTCCGGTAGTCAACTCCGCTGACTCTCCGCACTTCTCCCCGATGGTTCCTTCATCCCCAGGCAAGCCACAACTCTCATCTGCATAATCGCATAGCAATATCATAGTTTAACTATTTACTTTAACAGCAAGTATGAGTTATTTGTGAAATGGATTGGATCATACAATGATTGAGTAAATTCTTGGATAGGTGACTACCACGTTGAGTACCGGATTATTAGTGACTAGTAGTTTACCCACTTGTTGATACTATGGTGTTGAGATCACTGTTTATGATTATTTTGGATTTCATCCGGCAGTTCGTAGAGATGAGTTAGTAGCAGTGGCTTTAGCATACTGGTTACTGGATCTCTAGCCGGATATCGTTTTGACTTAGATTGCTATGATATCGGAGTGTCAGCCATGACAGAGATTGTTCGGAGACTAGATACTTCATGGTTGATCCTGAGTCACCTGTCCGGATTTATCCGTGCAGCCACATTTGCCGGTATGGGACGGCCTTGACTTGGTCTGATCGCGTGCTCTTTCACCGGTACCGCCCAACAGGGAAGGTTATGCGTGCGCGCTACCCTGGCCCGGTAGGCGGCGATAACCTTGTGAGCTCAGTTGAGTTATATGGTACCAGGTCCCCGTTTGGGACAGTTGTTAGCCACGACGGTGGCAGGTGTCACGCAGTGACACAAGGGCCACCCAGGGCAGGACTCCGGGGGAGGATGATTGCCGGTGGTACGATGGGAGAGTCACGGGTTAGGTGGGTTTCATTGGAGCAACGCTGGTCCACCCGAATGGGATCACGAGGTCAGGTGCTCCATGGTGTGGGTAAAGTGCGCAACCTCTGCAGAGTGTAAAATCTATTCGAATAGCCGCATCCACGGTATTGGACAGTCTGTCCAGACCTCACTAGGTGGTCAACCATAGTAGTGATAATGATGGAAGAACTCGTCGTAAGATCAGAAGTACTTGGTGGATTGTGAGTATTCTGAGGGGTTGTGAGACAACCCGGAAGAGAGTAAGTTTGTCAGACTTGTCGTGCAGATGGAATCAGGTATATGATATGTCAACCATGGGAGGGCAAAGGGATGAGTGGTCGGATGACCACATGATTTGGATTGGACTTGGAGCAGGTTCGGATTGGATCCTGAGATTATTTGGAGTATGCATTTAACATGCTTTACCTTACTGCAGTTATTTCAGTAGCTACCTTACTAGATAGCCATGCTTGTTAATCTTGACTGCTATGATGTTGTCCTGCCTTAATGCTAATGTTTGTTGTGAGCTTGCGAGTACATTCAAAGTACTCACCTGGCGTGTCATGCCAATTTGCAGGTCATGCCATGATTGCTTGCTTGTCGAGGATCCTGAGTTTGCGAGCTAGGGTACGTGTTCTAGCCAGAGTCCCTGCGGAGTGGAGTCCATCACCGCCGTCGCTGTTCCGCTGCCGAGAGAGAGTTACTCCGCTGTTAGCATAGAGCTACCCTGGGCCGGCGTAGTATCGCCGTGCCGATGTAATCCTTATAACCTTTGTAACCATATCCATTGTAATAAAGAGCTTATTTGTTCTATGCCAACAGTGCCGTATTTCAGAGGACTTGTCCCTGGGCTGGAATACGGGGCGTTCCAGTCTTCTCTGAGCCATGGTGCCACAGGACTCTCCGGTGTTTCGCACGCCAAGGTCGTCCTCCTCTAGCTGTCTCGCCGCCTCCTTGGCCACCGCGACTTCTTGACCACTCATATCAAGCTGCTTGCCAAAGTGGCACAGAAAGCTCGACGCGCGCACCACACCAACGCCAGTAAGCCCGGAGCCCTCCTCCCCGAGGCGCTTCCTGATGCACGCGATTAGCTTTGCGATCTCCCTTCTTGCGGCCGAGCCTTCAGCCGTCGCTAAAGCTAGCTCATTGATCGACTATGGTGAGCCCTCGCTACGGCATGCGATGGCGAGGCACGCTGCATAGAGCAGATCATTATTCCGGTGGTTGGTCTTGCCAAGAACCGGCGGCCATGCCCTGGCCTTCTCCATCTTCCTGAACACCTCCGTGGCACGGTCTTGGATGGTCGGTGCAATCCCAAGACAACCCTCCATGCGAGATATGGCGGCATCAGACCCCTCAACCCCACCTAGGCCCTGCACAGGCCCAAGCCTGAGCGTGAGGTCGACATGCACCATCGGGATGTGCGTCGTGTACCGCTTCTTGCCCATGGTTGAGTCGGAGATATCGAAGTTGTAGTTGATTGTTGTCGCCGGCGTGACACCGCCGTAGTCCGAGCGATGCTACATGTCTAAGCGGGCGACGCCTGGCCTCGCATGCATACTGGTGTCTATTGGGTGGCACCACGCGGACCAAATAGTGTGTGGGTGGAGGCGACTACCGGCATGCCATTTATATAGGGGAGATCGGCGTGGCACACCCTCGTGATGGTCATCCATTCGCAACTGTACGGCCTAGATCATAGCTAATAGATCTTTCCTTTTATTTTTCTTTACATGTTTAGTTCTTCTGGTCTGCTAAATATACAAAGTCTAGGACTTTCTGAGCCGCTAGATGTCTCTCCACAAACGTTTCACACACGATAGGGGGGATGTGTTGTCGCCTATATTCTTTCAACCTTGATCAGACGCTTATTCCAATTCCTTACTTTTACTTTTCTGTTGCAATCAAATCTACTATACACTTTTCTTAATCCTTGTAACTACTCCCCCGTCCCATAATATGAGAGCGTTTTTTACACTACACTAGTGTAAAAACGCTCTTATATTATGAGACGGAGGGAGTAGCAGACTAGTGAGACTGACAACGTCGCTAGTTTCAGTGGGGGACAAGGCAATTTTGTATGTGTGTGTATATGTGTTGATCATTGCGTGTGTTACTAAACTCCTGTTGGTTTGATAAACCTTGAGCTCACTTAAGAAACCTTCCTGATTGAGAGGAAGCATAGAGCCAAGAGACCTTGCCTCTATAAGACATAATCTCCAATGCTAGGATGTGGATACCAATGAAACACAAACATACAGGGAAGGTATCAAAACAAAATTTCAAACATTGACTTTGACCTGGACAACCCTTTGGTCCACACTTACATAGAAAAACACCCAAATGTTACCAAACTCTTACAGAGCCACTACCCTAACATCAATAAACCGCCAGTAGGCCCATCTCATTTGTCTCTACCTTCTAAAACTGATAATGCTTTTTTTGGAAAGATGAAACTGGCAATATTGATGAAACAAAGCTGGCGATTTCTCCTAGTCGCGATCTCACAACATTTGTTTCCTTTTTTTGCGGGAAACAATATTTGTTTCCTAATACATTGGACCTATCATATCCATCAAGGAAAGTACTAAATGCCCAGAAATAGCATGAAACAAAAAAAGATTCACATCGATGAGTTAATTGATAATTTAGAATTCATCTATTTTTTGCATCGATTTAGAAATCATCTCTGTTGAGCTCCGGTTAACTAATCAAACAAGTATTAGCACTGACAAAATGAAGGAAAGACATAAAACCTAACAACAAACGCGTACAAGTCCCTAAGACTTGTAATTTTGTACAAGTCGGGCGCAATACAGATCTCCATGAGAAAAGGGACAGAGAAAGAAACCATGGCACACCATCCTTCATCCAAAGAGCAGATCGGCGTACGGGCGCAACTTCTTGCACACCACCTGGATGGTATGCATCAACACACCGGTGACCTTCGACACGTCACTGGCGATGGGCCTCCTGTCATCGCCGTGCTCTAGGACCATGCAGACAATGCCAACCACTATGGACTCGTCGATGTTTCGCATGCCAAGGTTGTTGTCGGTGTTCTGGGAACCAGGGTACCCAGATTTGTCTGCCTGCGGCCCATAGTGTGGCTCCATCGACGGCCTGGTACGGCCCATCTACAAGACCACCAAGACAAGACCCTCGCGAGGGGCCAAGCCTCGCGCGGTGGACGACACCAAGACCTCCCGAGGGAGCGGCCTCCCCAGGCGGCCTCCCGAGGAGCGAAGATTTCTATGCAGGTATCCAGCCAACCAAGGCAGGCGGGCGCCAGCGGGCACACAGAAGGCAGTTTCCTCTTTTGTGCTAAGGAGGCAAGGATAGACACGGGCTCCCAAGGAATCTGGCAAAGGTTTCCATTCCGGTGCAACGAGACCAAGGCCACCGGCGCGGCAGGACGGATGTCATCGCCGAGCCCACCGCTGCGTCACGACCAGAAGCTTTGCAGGCGAGGACCACCTTTCGTTAGGATAAGATGTACTACTTGTCCCCTTTCAAATTGGCCACTTTGGATCCCTTCCCGCCTACGTTTTGGAGGAAGAGGACCGAGGCCACTATAAATATAGGTTAGCCACCACCGTAGAGGGGATCCAAACCTCGTCGATTGATTCCCTCACCCATAGACCTCGCGAGGTTCTTCATCCCTTGTACTAGTTCATCCTCGGCCCCTCGTGAGGCCAATCGACCACAAAGCAGGAGTAGGGTCTTACACCGCAAGGTGGCCTGAACCTGGGTAAACTGTCGTGTTCATCTTCTTCCTTGTTCGTGTGCATCGAGCTAGGCCGTAGAGCGACGAGCTGGTTGGCTGGATAGGTTGAGTCCTTCGCACACGCCCCAGAGTTCGAACCTTTCTTGGGTCTGCAGAGCCCTGAATCCGACATTTGGCGCGCCAGGTAGGGGCGTGTCGAGATCCCTGCCCCTTCGTCAACCACGTTCTGCCCTCGCTCCGTCGCACACATGGCGGAGGCTCCCTGAGCTCCCGCTAAGCGTTGGGCCACTCGCACCACCCGGGTGGCGCCCCTCGGCTGCGGAGCCCATCATCACCCCATGCTCCCCATGGCTAACGATGCCACTGGCGTCACCGGCCGTTGGCGGCGGGGCCCGCCACTGCCCTCTCCCGCGCGGCGCCGCAATCGTGCCGCCGTGCGGTCCTCCGACCATGCCGCGGCGTTGTCCTCGCATGCTCGCCGAGGGCTGGAGAACATGCTGGTTGTGCTCCTCGTGGCGCGAGAGTTGCTGAGATGCCGGCTAGTGGAGGGCAGCCATGACAACCTGCTTAGCCGGGTCGCTGAGCTGCTCGATGCCGCCTACGAGGGCACAGAGCCCTTTCATATCCTGCCTATGTTGCAGACACCGCCAGGGGTTCGCGCCCGCTCCCGTTGCATTTGCTCGCCCTCCCAGAGGGAGTCCGGAGGGTCTCGCGGTGGTGATCTCGCACGCGACGCCGCCCGCCCGACTCAAGATGCGCTCCCTCGGAATATGACCGAGGTAGGCAGCCCCTCCAGGTGCCACAATGAAGGACCACCCCTTGGTCGGCACGACCAGGCAATGGAGATGGTGGGCAGCAGAGCGGAGGGACTGGAGGCTGGCTTCGGGATGATGGCCTCTGGTGACTCTGTGCCGCCATCATTGGGCTCGTTGTACGAACAAAGGGGAGGCCCGCGCACGTTCCCCTCGTCGACCTGGACGTCGGGACCGCCGAGGCCACGCAGGACCGGAGCCCCTTACGAGCCAACCCAACGCCCTGCCGGCGCCTTCGATAGCAACAGCCACCGGTTACAACCAATATCTTTCGAACATGTCGCGCTAACCTTGGATCGCAGGTAAGTCGTGCCACGACGGTGCACCTCCGGGCGCTGGCCCTGACCCAGGCAGGTAGGGCGCGCGAGGATGCCCCACGCGTGGTGAGGGAGCCCGGTGCCAGGGCTCCCCCCCCCCCCCGCCGCCGTGTCATGAGGCGCATGGCGCCACCACCGCAGTGGCGCGTGCCATCCGGAAGTGGGTCCTTCTCTGGGGAAGGCGCCGGCGAGCCCTCCCCTGGCCGAGGGCCCGCGGCCACCTTACCACTGCCCGCGTAGCCCCTTGCCCCTTGTCCTGTCCTGGTTTCCGGACGCCCCAACGGTGGTTGCGGTATGCGCGGGGCGGGGTACCCGCCTAGGGGGCACAAAGCGCCCCTCAAGTCACCGCTCGTGACACTCTCACGTAATAACGAGTGGGGCTGTACACGCCCCGGAGTCTCCTGAGCGCGGCCCCTGAGCCGCACGGGGGCTCCCACCCACGTCTCAGTGGAAGCCCCATGCTCCGCGCTGGCGGACGACACGGTCCCCCAATGACTATGCCCACGCCCAGTGGAGGCCCCATGCTCCGTGCTGGCGGGAAGACTAGAAGACTAGCATAGGTGCTGGACGCGGCTGTTTTTTGCCTTCTCTTATAGCCGAATCTACTTTTTCTTGGAATGAACTTGCAGCTCTTGCGTTTTGTTCAAGAAAGGGGGGGTTCCTGGTTTTTCCTTCTCCTAGTTGTTTTTCCTTCGCTTGGTTTCCGTTTTGCGAAAGATGGCGGGCACCCGTGGTTCACTCCATCGCACCCCGCGAGTGGGGGCTGGGCATGGTGCGCACGCTTAGGCCGCCCGGCGGTGCTAAAGACGCCCTGAGGGCCCAGGCCACAGCAGATGTGGCCTTTCCAGCGCACACACCTCTCTGGATCCTCGCGCGGCGCTCTCGAGCAAACTGGTAGGCGTGCATCGCCTAGGACCCTCGATAGGCACCCCCTTCCAGACCTGGAACTGGGCACCACGACCAGGCACGACAATGACGGCCACCCCTACTCAGGGGTCGTGAGTGCGCGAAAAGTAAAAGAGGGACGACAACAGGGAGTGCAAATACCACTCAATACATCACAGAAAAAGTTCTTCCAAAAATACTTTCACACCCCCGCGGGGTCACATTCAAAATTCTGACAGGAAAACAGGGAAATACAAGCCTAGCGAGACATGCTATCATCGCCTTCGCTGCCATCGTCGTCATCATCACCTCCGCCCTCTTCGACCGCAGGCGCAACCACGTCATCGGCAAGGGCGAGTTCCGCAGTCAGGTCATCCACGTGATCTTCCACCCTGTTCGCCAGGATGTCTTGGATTGCTCCAGGCACGGGGGCTATCGCAGCGTCAAAGTCAAATCAGGATCGGAGCGAAGAAGGTGGCTGAAGACGTGCGAGAACGCGCGCCCAAGAAGGTCGCGGCTCTTCTCCACGATGAGTTGGTGCGCCCTCGCGGCCCCGCCTTCGAGGCGAGTCACGACCTGGGTGAAGAAGCTGAGGTAGCCGACGTCGTCGGCTTCGAGAAGGCGGGAGACATTCTCGTCATAGATGTTGCTTAGGGCCCAGTTGGCCCTAAGCCCAAGGGCCTCGAACATGAAGGAGCGCTCACGCTGCAGCACTCGGTGGTGGCCCGCCTCGTCCGAGGCTTTCTCTATGAGGGACGAAACGCCTTCAACCTGCTGATGGAGGAAAGACAGCTCGGCCTCAGCGGTAGCCTGAGCTGCCTCAACGGCCTTCTCGTGCTGCTCCGCCATAGCTAGCTTCTCCTTGAGGGCGTCGGCCTTGCCCTAGAGCTCGTCACGCCGCATGCAGAAGCGAGCCTCCTGGAGCTTCAGCTTCCGGCGGTATTCCTTGGTAAGGGTCTCGCAGATCCCCGCCACCTTCTCGTCGACCTCTCGCTAGATCCTCACCTCCTGAGAAGCGAGGGCATCCTCGGCAGCAGCTACTTGGCGCTTCATCACTTCCAGCCGCTCGCGCTCCAGGCTTAGCTCCACCGCCTCCAGCGCCAGCATGTCGTCGAGCGTGCGGGGCCTCGCCTCGCTCGTGGGCAGCCCTGCCGTCGGAGCAGCGAGTGCGGCCATGCGCGCCCGGACTTGCTGCTCAAGGATAGCGTTGGAAGCTCGGAGCTACTTCTCGCGTGCCTCGGCCGCTTCGCGCTGGCGGTCTACGGCTCGGGCCTCCTCCAAGCCACGATCGCGAGCCTCCCTCACCGCGGCCAAGGGCCCCTCTACCTCCGCTCGGGCCTGCTCGCGCTGCAGGAGACCGAAGTTGATGGCGACTTGCAGCTGGCGCCATTCGCGCGCCAGGCGTAGGTGCTCTGCCTCGAGGCGGGCGTCAATGTCACCAAGCTCCGCCCGGAGGCGCTCCAGCGTGCTTGACGCCTCCTGAAGAAGGCCGTGCCGGACGGCATTGCACCCGCATGCTAGCTCCAATGCCCGGCCTGGGTTTTCCTCTGCACCCCAGCCAGCCTGAGAGGTGCGCGAGGCCTTGCCCGCCTCAAGCAGGGGGCTGGGACTCCTTCGCTCGCTCCTGCGGCCGGAGATGGGGCCCGACGCGGACTCGCCCTGCTGCTTGAAGATGGTGCCGTCCCGCAAGCTGCCCGGCTACCAGCGAGGATCAGCGGGGGAGCCCACGGCATAGCCTCCATGCCCCAGAAGTTGCTCCAGAAGAAGGACGCCGAGAGTGCAAGCCTGCGGCCCCCCAGGGGCGGCCTTGGCTCGTGTACAAACACCACCTCGTGCGCAGCCGTCCGGCTCATGAGGCCTAAGGTCACGACGAGACCGGTGGCCTCCGGAGGTCGCGCTCGGGACACGCTCGCCCCCGCAACGAAAGGGATCCTGAGGGGCAAAAGTCAGAAGAAGATGCAATATGCAAGAGTCAAGGAGGGCAAGGTACTTACTCGTCCACGGCTATCCACTTCCTGATTTTCAGGGTCCTTGGGACAGGGTCGCAGTGGCTCCCGAGCCCCTTCCTCTTGCGGGATGCCCGAGATCCAGAGGGGATTTGCTGGGGGCCGACACGTAGCCCTTCACGGCGGAGACAGCGGCTGCATCCGTGGGCGGTGCTCCTCCCTCGCCGCCCGTGGGGCCAGGGGCGGCCACCTCAGGAGCGCATGGTGGTGCTCGCCCCTCAGCCGCCACCTCAGGAGCGCTAGGCGGTGCCCACTCCCCTGCAACCACCTCGGGAGCACGCACCTCAGGGCCTCCGTGCGTGGGGGTCACCAAGAGGGGGTTGTCGCGAGGCCCCTCGTGGCCCTCGGGGAGCAGCCCCCACTCGTTGAAGCGTGGCATCTTCTTGGCGAAGGCTCCCCCCTGCGGGTGATCATAAAGAGGGAATCCGTCCGGAGGGAGCTCGGCAGGCTCTTCGCCGGTCAGGAGGTGGAGCACTTCACGCAAGGTCCTGGAAGGAAGAGAAGGCCGCTGGAGCCTCATTCCGTCCGCGGGACCGGTAAAGGCCCACATCGGGCTGGAATGGCGCTGAAGCGGGGCGATACGTCGCCGGGTGAACTCCCTCACCACCATCGCCATCGTCACCCCCGCCTTCTGCAAATTGGCCAGCCTAGCCATGACTCGGGCGAGCTGCGGGTCGACTAGCTTGGCATGCCCCCACCCGAAGCTCAACTTCATAGGGGCGGTGGGGATCAGGAGCAGGGGGTTGCGCACGGTAGCATCTACGTACACCCACTGCTTCCAGAATCCTCTCGTGTCCGGGCGAAGCGTGGGGTCGATGCCGAAGCATGCGGTTGCCGCCACCGCCTGCAGCGACATGCACCCTGAGCACTGCTCGCCGTTGACCAATTGGAGCGAGAAGAAGTGGTGGAGCAAGGCCACGGACGAGGCAATGCCCATGAAGGCCTCGCACAGGAATGCGAAAGCAGAGAGGAGGATGATGGATCCGGGATCGAGATGCATCGCATGTACTTGGTAGTGCAAGAGCACGGCATTGAAGAAATCGGAGAACGGAGGCAGCATGCCGGCGAGAAGGGTGTGGAGATGAAGAGGGATCTCGGTGGCATCCATGTCAGCCAAAGTCCGGGAGGCAGGCCAGATCTTCGTTGCCTTCCACTCGTTGGAATCGGCAGCAATGGAATGTCAGACCTTATCCAGCCCCTCCTGGTTGATCACCGTGGACCGGCCGAGCACTGGTTCCGGCCGCGGCGAGGGCTCCGCGGCCGCAGGGATCCTGCCCTTCTTCTTCCTGGGACCCATGGCGGCAAGGTGGATAGGAGCTATCGCGGAATCTGGCGAGGAGGGCACAAGTTCGCAAGGAGAAGGAGAAGCAGAAGGCAAGCGTGCAGCGAGGCAATGATGGCTTGGGTGCGTGCACCAGGCACTTGTCCAGTCCGAGAAGTTGCCCTTGCCCCTTGGCTTCGCCTCGAAGCCAAGTCCCAGCGCGCCTTGGGCCCGGGGGCTACTTTTGGCGTTCTGGGAACCAGGGTACCCAGACTTGCCTGCCTGTGGCCACGGCGTGGCTCCATCGACGGCCTGGTATGGCCCATCTACAAGACCCTCGCGAGGGGCCAAGCCTCGCGAGGCGGACGACACCAAGACCTCCCGAGGGAGCGGCCTCCCGAGGAGCGGAGATTTCTATGCAGGTATCCAGCCTCATGAGGCTACCAAGATGCAAGCCATGACGACCAAGGCAGGCGGGCACCAGCGGGCGCAGAGAAGACAGTTTCCTCTTTGCTGCGAAGGAGGCAAGGACAGACGCGGACTCCCAAGGAATCTGGCAAAGGTTTCCATTCCGGTGCAACGAGACCAAGGCCGCCAGCGCGGCAGGACGGATGTCATCATTGAGCCCACCGTTGTGTCACGACCAGAAGCTTTGCAGGCGAAGACCACCTTTCATCAGGATAAGATGTACTACTTGTCCCCTTTCAAATTGGCCACTGTGGGATCCCTTCCCGCCTACGTTTTGGGGGAAGAGGACCGAGGCCACTATAAATATAGGTTAGCCACCACCGTAGAGGGGATCCGAACCTCGTCGACTGATTCCCTCACCCATAGACCTCGCGAGGTTGTTCATCCCTTGTACTAGTTCATCCTTAGCCCCTCGTGAGGCCAATCCACCACAAAGCAGGAGTAGGGTCTTACACCGCAAGGTGGCCTGAACCTGGGTAAACTGCAGTGTTCATCTTCTTCCTTGTTCGTGTGCATCAAGCTAGGCCATAGGGCGATGAGCTGGTTGGCTGGATAGGTTCAGTCCTTCGCACACGCCCCAGAGTTCAAACCTTTTTTGGGTCTGTGGAGCCCTGAATCCGACAGTTGTCCTCCTCCACCCATTTCGCCGCCTCCTTGGCCAGCACGACTTCTCGACCACTCATATCAAGCTGCTTGCCAAAGTGGCAAAGATAGCTCGACGCGCGGACCACACTGACGCTCGTTAGCCCGGCGCCCTCCTCCCTGAGGTGCTTCCTGAGGCACGCAGTT
Organism: Thinopyrum elongatum; assembly: GCA_011799875.1. Classification (NCBI taxonomy): domain Eukaryota; kingdom Viridiplantae; phylum Streptophyta; class Magnoliopsida; order Poales; family Poaceae; genus Thinopyrum; species Thinopyrum elongatum. The sequence goes on from CM022297.1 coordinate 475,853,790, forward strand.
CGCTTTGCAATCTCTCTTCTTGCCACCGAGCCTTCAGCTATCGCCAAAGCTAGCTCATTAATCGACCACGGTGAGCCCTCGCTACGGCATGCGATGGCAAAGCATGCTGCGTAGAGCAGATCATTATTCCGGTGGTTTGTCTTGCCGAGAACCGGCGGCCATGCCCTGGCCTTATCCATCCTCCTGAAAGCCTCCTTGGCATGGTCTTGGACGGCCGATGCAATCCCAAGACAACCAGCCATGCGAGAGATGGCGGCATCGGACCCCCCAGCTTTACCTAGGCCCTGCACAGGCCCAATTCTAAGCACGAGGTCGACATGCACCATCGTGATGTGCGGCATGCACCGCTTCTTGCCCATGGTTGAGTCGGCGATATCAAAGTTGTAGTTGATCATTTTTACCGGTGTGACACTACTGTAGTCCGAGCGATGCTACATGTCTAAGTGTGCGACCCCTGGGCCCACAAGCATACTGGTGTCCATTGGGTGGCACCACGTGGACCAAATAGTGTGTGGGTGGAGGTGACTACCGGCATGCCATTTATATATGGGAGATCGGCGCGGCACACCCTCGAGTTGGTCTATCATTCTATATTGTACGACCTAGATCATAGCTAATAGATCTTTCCTTTTATTTTTCTTTACATGTTTAGTTCTTCTGGTTTGCTAAATATAAAAAGTCCAGAACTTTCTGAGCTGCTAGATGTCTGTGCACAGACATTTCTGGCACGATAGGGGGATGCGCTGTCATCGGGGAATGCCCTATCTCAAGTCAGGTATTAAGAGCATCTACAACTAGACTCGGCAAATCTGGCTCCCTATACATCCACGGACGCATTCGGATCGCCTCTGATATTTCGTACCCGGCATTCACCTACCTCAAATCTGGACTCTCAAATCCATGCACATCTATCATACACATCAATGTTGCATGTAAATAACAAATATTGGTACCAAGAATACATAGTTCTTACATAAAATTTATTTTAAGTGCACAACTCAAACATTAGCTCTTTTGTTTCCATTGTGGGTCCACATATGCTCCACAAAATCACTGAGTAGTTGTGCGTGCACCTGGTGATCTCGGAGATTCTGATGCATCCGTAGAAAGTACATAAGCTGACTTGCATCTTGATCTTCCAGAATTTGAACTTGTTCTCAAGGCGCTGTAAAATCATTGGTTTGGGCAACACCATCACCCTCATCCTCGACAATCATATTGTGCAAAATAACACAACATGTCATTAGCTGCCACAAAGTTTTTGGTTGCCACATCATTGCAACTCCATGAACAATTCCCTAATGAGCTTGAAGTGCTCCGAAGGCCCTCTCCACATCCTTCCTAGCCGCTTCCTACATTGTTGCAAAGTGGCTTTATTTGTTGCCGTGTGAATATGGTCTTCACAAACGTCGCCCACTTAGGATGGATGCCATCGGCAAGATAGTCTCCCATGTTGTAGTCATGGCCGTTGACAGTGTAGTTGCACGGTGGCGATTCCCCATTACAAAGCCTCTTGAACATGGGAGATCGTTGAAGCACATTTGTTTTCATTGTGAGAACCCGACACTCCAAAGTAAGCATGGCAAATCCATAAGTCATGTGATGTCACTGCTTCCAGTATGATCGTGACCTCTTTGGTGTGACCTTAATACATTCCCCGCAAACCTTTGGGGAAGTTCTTCCATTGCCAATGCATGCAATCAATTGATCAGAGCGTTCCTGGAAGCCCTCTGGCCTCTCCAATAGCCAACAACTTTTCTGTGTCCTGCACATTTGCTTCTCTCAGATACACTGCTGCAAACACCTGCACCATGGTGTGGGCAAACTTGACAGTAGTCTTCAGACATGTGCTCTACCCCATCCAGACCATCTCACCAACGGCATCGGCGGCAGTACCAAGTGTAAGCATACTCAGAGCAGCCGTGCATTTCAACTTAGCAGAGAAAGAAATTGGCCGCGGCCATCCCTTGTGAACTTGAAGTAGTCATCATGTGCCTTCACTCCCTCCACAATGCGCAAAAACAATGGTTTTCGCATGCAAAAACGGCGATGAAACCATGGATCATCTGAGAAAGTTGGGTCCAGAGCAAAGTAGTCCTTCTGCAGTAGCCGTGCTCCAGAAACCCTATCCCAATTGATCACTCTTCTCCCTTTGATTGAGACCTTGGAACTGAGAATATGCTCCACCTGCAGGTGCATTTCCTCCTTCATGCTCATGAGCACGATCATGTCCACTAACTTCATCCAAATCCGACGAATCAAAGAAATCATTTTATCAAGCTCCGTCGGTCCATACTCCTCGTCCGACGAAGCATCAGAATTATTCATTTTCCCTAAAAATAAATCAGAAAAAATGGGTTTGACAATGTGTCAAACACATAGAGCGCAAGGGGCAGCCCAGGAGTTGTCGGACGTACCACGGTTGCTTTCGGTGATGGAGTCATGGACTAGGGGTTACTCACCACGTCGTCTCCCGACCAGGTGGGTCGGTCCGAGGACCCCCATGGAGGTTCACTAATGGGCCACTTCGGGCAACCCATGACGCACATAAGGGAGATTCCACAAGACTTGACACACAAGCCGAAGACTCCTCTCCACTGACGTACCCGACTAGGACTCTTGTTATCCTAGGCCTCTGATACATTAGATAAGTCGAGGCCAGGCTACTCGAGAGATCATATTCCAGATCATTAGAATCATACACAACAAACTCATGGTAGATACCTGTACTCTGTAATATACCCCATATCAATACAATGAAAAGTAGAACGCAAGGTATTATCTCTTCGAGAGAGCCCGAACCTGGGTAAATTCTTGTGTCCATGTTACCAACGCTCCAAGACGCCTAGCTTAGGACCCCTACCTTGAGATATGCCAGATTTACCACCAACATTAGTTACCCACGCAGGTCCCCGCTGGCAGTCGCTGCGATGTGATGGGAATTCAGATCGGCTCCAACGCGATCTACATATGGGAGCTGAATTTCATCATCGACGTCGACATCTTCATTGCCGACTTGACTGTTCACCTTGGCTGGACCGAGGACTATGCTCCGCATCTGATCATCAAGATCGGACGGGTGCCTTCATCATCAACTCAAATATTAACCAAGATCATGGAAGAATTGTCCATGGAGCTCATGGGCTCAATGTCAACATTACCCTCGCGCGATTGTGTAGTTTTTTATGGACAGCGGATTCATGTTCACCGTCCCCGCACCCTCGAGCGTCGCTTTGATGATTTCCTCAGTGGAATTGTGTAGAATTGAGTCTACAACAACCCTGTAAAATTTTGCCGTATTTCGATGGAGGAATCTCCGGCAATCTCCGATATACCGGAGCCCTGTCGAATCTGGACAGGAATCTAGACGAGTTTCGGGCGAGGAGTCCAGCAGTTAGCTCGGTCATGCTTTGGAATATCCAACCGTTCATTGGCTGCAGAATTATTATATTGATCACCCCTCAAAATTTCAGCTTGATCGGACCGTTCAAACTCCAGGAAACATCCGTGAGTGCATCAATTTTCGGATCTGTTTTCCGCGTGAAAACGAATCCGACCCGAGCACATCTTTTTCATGAACGGGTGATTGGACGTCCTTTTTGAAGGAATTTTTTCTTGAGTATTGTGTTTTGTTCTCAAACACGTGTCTTCAAATTTTAAGCCTTTACTGAGGTAATATTCACCATTGCGTCGGTGTCAAACCAGCCCGACCACGTTGCTCCATAGTTGCCGACCTGCGGCAGCATCGACTGCATCGTCGCTTTATAGAGCCGAGAACAACCTCCTCGGATCATCACCTCGGCGAGCCGCCCAAGAGTTCGGCATCATGAAGGCTAAATAATCGCCAAGACAACATCATCACCCTAAGGAGTGCACGGATCGGTATCGAGTTGGCATTGACCGCGTCACAAATTCTGACCTGGGTCGGCATCGCCTCTCCATCACCTCATCGAGCCGACATCCACCTCACCGACCTGCTCTGACACCTCGGATGGACCGGGGGCTTCACCATCACTTCATCGATCTACTTCAGGAACTTCGTCATCCCCCTACCGACCTGCTTCGTCACCTTGGCTGGACCAGGGGCTTCGCCTTGACATATCCGCAGTGTTGTGTTGTCACTTCATCAAGTCGAGTTCTTCGCTCCACCACCTCGGGACCGGCTTAGGGGGTGGGACCTCGACCAGCCGCAAGCTCGGACCACGTCATCAACACCGAGCACATTAACCAGCTAAGTTGCTTTCATGCTCAATTTTTTTCAATTTTTGTTCGGTTCAACCAAGTATTGTATTTGTCTTAAAAAATGTTTTTTTGTTAAAAACACTACTTTTTTCCATGTTAACTGGGTGCTCTTAAATTTATATGAGCCTTTTTATAATAAATGTTTTCTTCTTAGTCATTGCAAAAGTCTTTTTCTACTGCTCATTTTTCTGACACGAGTGTGTGGTCAATAGCTGGATGGTCTAGCTTCTCTCTAGAGCCACTTGAGTTTAGTTTGCTAAACTGGCCTGAGAAGCACCCCACCTTTGGGCAGGGAGGTTGAAGCTGAAGGCTGACCCGCTTGACGTCTGGAGATTGGATGTATCATGTTAAGGCATGACAGAAGCACAAATTAATTTTAAGACCAATTTCGGATTGGCACCAAAAAACTTGATTTAATTCAGACGTAAAGTTTTTACATAAGTTTTTTTTGGTTATTCAAGCTTACGACACCTTTAACCTATTTTATGTTTTTCTCGGGAGGCAGGATATCCTTTTGATCGAGGTCTCCTACGTGATGGCTCTATTCAGGAAATCTTTTCGACCCGAAGTTTGGCATCTTCCCTGCTGAGTTGCACCTCGGTGATTCAAACGCTGACCGAACAAGTTCCCGAGGAGATGCGATCCTAGGGTCGGCCATGTGCCCAACCCAAGTCTTGGGGGCTACTTCATTGACGATTCAATGAAGAAAAATCAAAGTGCAAAAATAGCTTCCAAGGAGATTACAATCCTCAGGTTGGTCGGCCACACCCAACCTGAGTCTCGGGAGCTATTACGCACCGCTTTTTCGTTCCTAAGTATGCTGCTAAGCTAGGACTTGATCGTCAGGCCGATTTCGCGAATCGACCTGAGTCTTAGGGGCTGCTGGGGTCAGCAGTTTTATTTTATCCTTCATGTGCATACCAGATTTTAGGCCGACACACACCTTGAGGGCTACTGGCTATTCATCTCGACAGAGAATAAATTGCATAAATCAGTAACAAATTCCGTAAAAAATCATCCCAAGGCCGAGGTGGTGCACCACCTCGGAAGCAATCTAGCATAAAGCTCGGATGCATGTGGCTGGCTCCCTACAGGAATCTTCTGGCATTAAACTCGACTAAACTCCTTTAACCTTTTTCAAAGCCGAGGTAGTCTATGACTCCTCAGATGTAGTCTGGCGTTGGAGCTCGGCTACAAAAAGACACCTCAGATGCAATACGGCATTGGAGCTTAGCTGCAAGAGGACAACGCCGCATAGGGAAAACTCCGAACCCCTAGGTGTGTCATGAGTGATATTTTTACACTCATCCACCTTTGTTTAATCTGAGATATTTTATTTAAAAATAGATATTTGCTTCGATACTGCCACTAATGACTAATGAATGCAAAGGATTCCACAAATCCTATCTTTGATGTGTTTCCATAGGAAATGCGCCAAAAAGGGAAGAAATCACGTGTGGGAATGGAAGAAGGAATCAACAGGAGACGTATGCGTGAAGATAGAACAAAATATGGCATTCCATACGGGCGCGAGCGCCCGTATGAGCACCCGTTTGGCGTGGATTTCGAGGCAGATTGTCCACCTGTACAACTTTTATAAAGGGTACCCCATCGAAATTTCAACAGGGAGACGAGCACGGGAGCATCCAGAACATCTCCATCATCATCTTCATCCACAAACCCTAGCCGCCACCATTTCAATCTCCAGAGCCACCATCACCACCATAGTGCTTCCTCATCTAGTTCATACTTGTAATCGTGCATCGCACAAGGCATCCATTGTAAGACATATTTGCAATCAATCAATCTCCAAGATGTGTTTTTAATGTTTTCTTCCCGTGATCTGATCTCCATGTGTGAGTAGTTTGGTAAGGTATGGATTGAGGCATAAGCCTTGAACCCGATGTATTTGTTGAGGGGATCAATGGAATGGCTTTGACATAATGTCCCGTATGTGTGAAATTAAATTGTTCCGCAAGATGTCTCTTGGCTTGTCCACCATCTTCATCCCATGCAGGTACCCGGGATCATGGAGATCGAGCACCGGTGAGGCTAGGAGCAAGGAGACTGTGAAGTGTTATACCGAACACCGGTGACAGTAAGGTTCAGTAGGGTAATGATGGCTTGTATCTGCGTCAGTATCTCCACGAAGAGGAAGGGATGATGCAGTACAGCTTCGGTAGGTATTTCCCTCAGTTATGAAACCAAGGTTATCAAACCAGTAGGAGAACCAAGCAACACTATGTAAACGGTACCTGCACACAAAGAACAAATACTTACAACCCGACGTGTAAGAGGGGTTGTCAATCCCTCACGGGTAAAAGATAGATTGGTTTGTATGATTTTGGATAAATAGATCTCACAATAAAATAAAATAAATATAGAAAAAGTGCAGCAAGGTATTTTTGGATTTTTAGGATAATAGATAGAAACAAAAGCAAATAAAAATAGATCTCAAAGCAAATATGATAAAGAATAGACCCGGGGCCCGTAGATTTCACTAGTGGCTTCTCTCGAGAAAAATAGCATATGGCGGGTAAACAAATTACTGTTGGGCAATTGATAGAACTTCAAATAATTATGATGATATTCAGTCAATGATCATTACATAGGCATCACGTCCAAGATTATAGACCGACTCCTACCTGCATCTACTACTATTACTCCACACATCGACCGCTATCCAACATGCATCTAGTGAATTAAGTTCATGGAAAAACGGAGTAATGCAATAAGAGCGATGACATGATGTAGACAAGATCTATTCATGTAGGAATAGACCCCATCTTGTTATCCTTAATAGCAACGATCAGTACGTGTCTTGTTGCCCCTTCTATCACTGGGAAAGAACACCGCACGACCGAACCCATCACAAAGCACCTCTTCCCATGGCAAGAAAAATCGATCTACTTGGCCTAACTAAACCAAAGATTCGAAGAAGAAATACGAGGCTATAAGTAATCATGCATATAAGAGATCAAAGAAACTCAAATAACTTTCATGGATAAATAGATCTGATCATAAACTCAAAGTTCATCGGATCCCAACAAACACACCGCAAAAAGAATTACATCAAATAGATCTCCAAGAGACCATTGTATTGAGAATCAAAAGAGAGAGAGCGAGAGAGGAAGCCATCTAGCTACTAACTACGGACCCGTAGGTCTACAATGAACTACTCACGCATCATCGGAGAGGCACCAATGAGGATGATGAACCCCTCCGTGATGGTGTCTAGATTGGATCTCGTGTTTCTGGAACTTGCGGTGGCTAGAATTGTGTTTCGTCCACTCCCCTAGGGTTTTTGGATTTTTGAGCTATTTATATAGCAAAGAGGCGGTGCGGGAGGCGGCCGAGGTGGCCACAACCCACCAGGGCGCGCCTGGGCCCCCAGGGGCACCTAGGTGGGTTGTGCTCCCCTCAGAGCCCCCCTCTGGTACTTCTTTGGCCTAACAGGTGTCTTCTAGACCAGAAAAAAATCTACAAAAAGTTTCGCTGCATTTGGACTCCATTTGTTATTGATTTTCTGCGAAGTAAAAAACAAGCAAAAAACAACAACTGGCACTGGGCACTATGTCAATAGGTTAGTCCCAAAAAATGATATAAAGTTGCTATAAAATGATTGTAAAACATACAAGAATGATAATATAACAGCATGGAACAAGCAAAAATTATAGATACGTTGGAGACATATCATCATCCCCAAGCTTAATTCCTACTCGTCCTCGAGTAGGTAAATGATAAAAATAGAATTTTTGATGTGGAATGCTGCCTAACATGTTCGTCACATATTATTTTCTTTTGTAGCATGTACAATTGGACTTTTATATGGTTCAAAGCAATAGTCTAGTTTTGACATGAAGATTTCAATACTCAAGCATATCTACAAGCAACCATGTCTTTCAAAATATCAACACTAAAGCAAGTTATCCCTAGCCCATCATGCTCAATCATTGATCCATTCATGAAACACACTCGCATATTAGCTACACCCAACGCTCAAGTACGATCGTAGTGCCCCCTAGTTGGTGCTTTATAAGAGAAGATGGAGACTCAAATAAAAATAAAAATTGCATAAAATAAATAGAAAGGCCCTTCGTAGTGGGAAGTAGGGATTTGTAGAGGTGCCAGAGCTCAAAGCGAAAAAAAATAGAGATAAATACTTTTTGGGTGGCATGCTTTTCCTGTCAACGAAAATGATCAAGTAGTTCCCAATACTTTCCATTCTAGATATATCATAGGCGGTTCCCAAATAGAAAATAAAGTTTATTCCTTTTTCCACCATACTTTCACATTCCACGGCTAGCCGTATCCACGGGTGACGTCCATAGCAACACTTTCCAAGGAATTTATTATTTGACAACATAAAGTAAATTCATTTTTCATTTCAGGACTGGGCATCCCTAATACCTTTGTCGTATTCTCGTGCAATGACAAGTGAATAAACACTCATCTTGAGAATAACACATCTAGCATGGAAAAATATCAGCCACCCCTACCGTTTCATGAGCGGTACGAGCACACAAAAAGGAAAAATATTTTGAAAATTAGAGATGGCACGTAAAAATTTGCTCAGAACGGCATGGAAATACTGCATATAGGTAGGTATAGTGGACTCATATGGCAAAACTGGGTTTAAGGGTTTTGGATGCACAAGTAGTATTCCTACTTAGTACAAGTGAAGGCTAGCAAAAAGATTGAGAAGCATCCAACCAAGAAACGAAAAATCACATAAGCGAGCATTAAGCATAACTAACACCGAATAATGCACCACAAGTAGGATGTAATTTCATTGCATAACTATTGACTTTTGTGCTTGCATAGGGAATCACAAACCTTAACACCAATATTCTTACTAAAGCATAATTACTCACCAACATGACTCACATATCACTATCATCATATCGCAAAGCTATTACAAAGAACCAAGTTTATTTTGTCCAATGATCTTCATGAAAGTTTTTATTATATCCCTCTTGAATATCTATCACTTTGGGACTAGTTTCATATGTTGCTTTTGATAGCTCAAACAAATCTAAGTGAAGAACATGAGCATAAAATTTTTCATCTCTCAAAATAATATAAGTGAAGCATGAGAGAATTTCTTCAAGAATTTACTAACTCTCAAATAAATCTAAGTGAAGCATGAGAGCATTTCTTCAAAAATATTAAAGCACACCGTGCTCAAAAAGATATAAGTGAAGCACTAGAGCAATTCCATAGCTCAAAAAATTTAAGTGAAGCATAAAGAGCAATTCTAACAAATCATAGCATAATTTTGGCTCTCTCAATTAGGTGTGTTCAGCAAGGATACTTGACACAAACTAAAAAGAAAAACAAGCAAAGACTCATATAATACAAGATTCTCCAAGCAAAACTCATGATATGTGACGAATAAAAATATAGCTCCAAGTAAAATACCGATGGTCGTTAGAAGAAGGAGGGGATGCCACTCGGGGCATCCCCAAGCTTAGCTGCTTGTTTCTCCTTGAATATTGCCTTGGGGTGCCATCGGCATCCCCAAGCTTAGGCTCTTTTTACTCTTTATTCCTTCATCCATCGTGATCTCACCCAAAACTTGAAAACTTCAATCACACAAAACTCAACAAAACCTTCGTGAGATCCGTTAGTATAAGAAAACCAATCATTACTTTAAGTACTATAGAAAACCCATTCAAATTTTGCTATTGCATTATATCTACTGTATTCTAACTTTACCATGGCTTATACCCCCGATACAATCCATAGATTCATCAAAATAAGCACACAATGCAAAGAAAACATAATCTGTCAAAAACAGAACAGTCTGTAAAGACTCGAATTTTACTCATACTTATGTAACTCCAAAAATTCTCAAAAATAGGAAATCAGAGGTAATTTGTATAAAAACCTTGTGTAAAAAATTCATAATTTGTTGTCGCTCCTGTAAATCAATACAATTATTTTACTGGACGCAAAAGTTTCTGTTTTTCAACAGGATCAAATTAACTATCACCAAAGACATCCCAAAAGCTTTACTTGGCACAAACACTAATTAAAACATAAAAACACAATCATAATAGAGGCATAATTGTGCAAACAGTCAAAAACATAAAGAAAAAGGCAAAAATAAATTTTATTCATTGGGTTGCCTCCCAACAAGCGCTATTGTTTTATGCCCCTAGCTAGGCATAATACATAGATCTAAGTGTTGTCATCTTTAGTTCAAGATCCATAGGATGCCCTCATGATTGATTCATATGGTGGCTTAATTCCTGTTATAGGGAAGTGTTCCATTCCCTTTCTTAGTGGAAATTTAAATTTAATATTGCCTTCTTTCATATCAATCACGGCACCAATAGTACGTAGAAACAGTCTACCAAGTATAATAGGACAAGCCGGATTCAATCTGTTGGGAAATGTTGCATGGAAAACAAAAAATTTCTATGCACACGCAAGATCTATCAAGGATATGCATAGCAACGAGAGGGGAGAGTGTGTCTACGTACCCTCATAGACCGTAAGCGGAAGCGTTTGTTAACGCGGTTGATGTAGTCGAACTTCTTCGCGCTCCAACCGATCGAGTACCAAACGTATGGCACCTCCGCATTCAGCACACGTTCAGCTCGGTGACGTCCTCCGCATTCTTGATCTAGCAAGACGGCAAGGTAGTGGATGAGTTCCGGCAGCATGATGGCGTGGTGACGGTGATGGTGAAGTGATCTCCGTAGGGCTTTGCCTAAGCACTACGAAAATATGACCGAGGGTGTAAACGATGGAGGGGGGCGCGACACACGGCTAAGAGATTGTCGTGGTTGTGCTAGGCGCCCCCCTCCCACATATATATAGGTGGGGGGAGGAGGGAGCAGCCAGGAGGCGCCCCCAAGTAGACCAAATCCTACTTGGGGTCCTTCCCAAGTGGCGCCCCCCCCCCCCCTACCATATTTGTCGGAGGGGGGAAGGAAAGGGGGAAGAGGGAAGGAAGGGGGAGGACGAATCCCCCCTTTCCTTTCCCCCACTTGGGCGGCTGCCATAGGGGGTGCTCCAGCCCCTTGTGGGCTGGTGTGCTCCCCACTAATGGCCCAATAGGCCCATTCCCCTCCCGGGGTTGTCCGGTACCCCCTCCGGTATTCCGATGACTAGCCGGTACACTCTGAAACACTTCCGCTGTCCGAATACTATCGTACTATATATCAATCTTTACCTCTCGACCATTTCAAGACTCCTCGTTATGTCCGTGATCTCATTCGGGACTCCGAACAATATTCGGTCACCAAATCATATAACTCATATAACACTATATCGTCAACGAACGTTAAGCGTGCGGACCCTACGGGTTCGAGAACTATGTAGACATGACCGAGACACCTCTCCGGTCAATAACCAATAGCAAAACCTGGATGCCCATATTGGCTCCTACATATTCTACGAAGATCTTTATCGGTCGAACCTTATGACAACATACGTAATTCCCTTTGTCCATCGGTATCTTACTTGCCCGAGATTCAATCGTCGGTATCTTCATACCTAGTTCAATCTCATTACCATCAAGTCTCTTTACTCGTTCCGTAATACATCATCTTGCAACTAACATCTTAGTCACTTTGCTTGCAAGGCTTCTTATGATTTGTATTACCAAGAGGGCCCAGAGATACCTCTCCGATACTCAGAGTGACAAATCCTAATCTCGATCTATGCCAACTCAACAAACACCTTCGAAGATACCCGTGGAGCATCTTTTTGATCACCCAATTATGTTGTGACGTTTGATAGCACACAAGGTATTCCTCCAGTATCCGGGAGTTGCATAATCTCATAGTCGAAGGAATATGTATTTGTCATCAAGAAAGCAATAGCAATAAACTAAACGATCAATATGCTAAGGTAACGGATGGGTCTTGTCCATCACATCATTCTCCTAATGATGTGATCCCGTTATCAAATGACAACACATGTCTATGGTTAGGAAACCTTAACCATCTTTGGTCAACGAGCTAGTCTAGTAGAGGCTTACTAGGGACACGGTTTTTGTTTATGTATCCACACATGTATTTAAGTTTTCGGTCAATACAATTCTAGCATGAATAATAAACCTTTATCATGATTTAGGAAATATAATAATAACCATTTTATTATTGCCTCTAGGGCATATTTCCATCAGTCTCCCACTTGCACTAGAGTCAATAATCTAGTTCACATCGCCATGTGATTAACACCCATAGTTCACATCACCATATGACCAACACTCAAAGAGTTTACTAGAGTCAATAATCTAGTTCACATTGCCATGTGATTAACACCCATGGTTCACATTGCCATGTGACCAACACCCAAAGAGTTTAATAGAGTCAATAATCTAGTTCACATCGCCATGTGATTAACACCCAAAGAGTACTAAGGTGTGATCATGTTTTGCTTGTGAGAGAAGTTTAGTCAACGGGTCTGTCACATTGAGATCTGTATGTATTTTGCAAATTTCTATGTCTACAATGCTCTGCATGGAGCTACTCTAGCTAATTGCTCCCACTTTAAATATGTATCCATATTGAGACTCAGGAGTCATCCGAATCGGTGTTAAAGCTTGCATCGATGTAACTCTTTACGACGAACTCTTTATTACCTCCATAACCAAGAAATATTTCCTTAGTCCTCTTAGGTAACTAAGGATAATTTGGACCGATGTCCAGTGATCTACTCCTGGATCACTATTGTACCCCCTTGCCAAACTCATGGAAAGGTACACAATAGGTCTGGTACACAGCATGGCATACTTTATAGAACCTATGGCTGAGGCATAGGGAATGACTTTCATTCTCTCTCTATCTTCTGCCGTGGTCGGGCTTTGAGTCTTACTCAACTTCACACCTTGCAACACAGGCAAGAACCCTTTCTTTGACTGATCCATTTTGAACCTCTTCAAAACTTTTTCAAGGTATGTGCTTTGTGAAAGTCCTATTAAGCATCTTGATCTATCCCTATAGATCTTGATGCCCAATATATAAGCAGCTTCACCGAGGTCTTTCATTGAAAAATTCTTATTCAAGTATCCCTTTATGCTATCCAGAAATTCTATATCATTTCCAATCAAAAATATGCCATCCACATATAATATCAGAAATGCTACAAAGCTCTCACTCACTTTCTTGTAAATACAACCTTCACCGTAAGTCTGTATAAAACCATATGCTTTGATCACCTCATCAAAGCATATATTCCAACTCCGAGATTCTTGCACCACTCCATAGATAAATCGCTGGAGCTTGCACACTTTGTTAGCACCTTTAGGATCGACAAAAACTTTTGGTTGCATCATATACAACTCTTCTTTAAGAAATCCATTAAGGAATGCAGTTTTGATGTCCATTTACCAGATTTCATAATCATAAAATGCGGCAATTGCTAACATGATTCGGACAGAATTAAGCATCGCTATGGGTGAGAAAGTCTCATCATAGTCAACTCCTTGAACTTGTCGAAAACCTTTCGCAACAAGTCGAGCTTTGTAGATGGTGACATTACCATCAGTGTATGTCTTCTTCTTGAAGATCCATTTATTCTCAATGGCTTGCCGGTCATCGGGCAAGTCCACCAAAGTCCATACTTTGTTCTCATACATGGATCCTATCTCAGATTTCATGGCCTCAAGCCATTTATCGGAATCTGGGCTCATCATAGCTTCTTCATAGTTCGTAGGTTCGCCATGGTCTAATAACATGACTTCCAGGACAGGACTACCGTACCACTCTGGTGCGGAATGTGCTCTGTTCGACCTACAAGGTCCAGTAGTAACTTGATCTGAAGTTTCATGATCATCATCATTAGCTTCCTCTCTAGTTGGTGTTGGAATCACGGGAACGGATTTCTCTGAGGTGCTACTTTCCAATTCGTGAGATGGTACAATTACCTCATCAAGTTCTACTTTCCTCCCACTCACTTCTTTCAAGAGAAACTCCTTCTCTAGAAAGGATCCATTCTTAGCAACAAAGATCTTGCCTTCGGATCTGTGGTAGAAGGTGTACCCAATAGTTTCTTTAGGGTATCATATGAAGACGCACTTCTCCGACTTAGGTTCGAGCTTATCAGGCTGAAGCCTTTTGACATAAGCGTCACATCCCCAAACTTTAAGAAACGATAGCTTAGGTTTCTTGCCAAACCACGGTTCATACGGTGTCGTCTCAACGGATTTAGACGGTGCCTTATTTAATGTGAATGCGGTTGTCTCTAATGCATAACCCCAAAACGATAGTGGTAAATCGGTAAGAGACATCATAGATCGCACCATATCTAATAAAGTGCGGTTACGATGTTCGTACACACCATTACGCTGTGGTGTTCCAGGTGGCGTGAATTGTGAAACAATTGTTTTAAATGAAGGCCAAACTCGTAACTCAATTATTCGCCTCCGCGATCAGATCCTAGAAACTTTATTTTCTTGTTACGATGATTCTCTACTTCACTCTAAAATTCTTTGAACTTTTCAAATGTTTCAAACTTGTGTTTCATCAAGTAGATATACCCACACCTACTCAAATCATCTATGAAGGTCAGAAAATAACGATACCCACCGCGTGCTTCAACACTCATCGGACCACATACATCAGTATGTATTATTTCCAATAAGTCATTAGCTCACTCCATTGTTTTGCAGAACGGAGTTTTAGTCATCTTGTCCATGAGGCATGGTTTGCAAGTATCAAATGATTCATAATCAAGTGACTCCAAAAGTCCATCTGCAAGGAGTTTCTTCATGTGCTTTACACCAATATGACCTAAACGGCAGTGCCACAAATATGTTGCACTATCATTATCAACTTTGCATCTTTTGGCATCAATATTATGAATATGTGTATCATTATGATCGAGATTCAATAAACCATTCACATTGGGTGTATGACCATAGAAGGTTTTATTCATGTAAACATAACAACAATTATTCTCTGACTTAAATGAATAGCCGTATTGCAATAAACATGATCCAATCATATTCATGCTCAACACAAACACCAAATAACATTTATTTAGGTTCAACACTAATCCCGAAGGTAGAGGTAGTGTGCAATGGTGATCGTATCAACCTTGGAATCATTTCTAACACACATCGTCACCTCGCCCTTAACTAGTCTCTGTTTATTCTGCAACTCCTGTTTCGAGTTACTAATCTTAGCAACTGAACCGGTATCAAATACCCAGGGGTTACTACGAACAATAGTAAAGTACACATCAATAACATGTATATCAAATATACCTTTGTTCACTTTGCCATCCTTCTTATCCGCCTAGTATTTGGGGTAGTTCCACTTCTAGTGACCAGTCCCTTTGTAGTAGAGGCACTCAGTTTCAGGCTTAGGTCCAGTTTTGGGCTTCTTCACGGGAGTGGCAACTTGCTTGCCATTCTTCTTGAAGTTCCCTTTCTTTTCCTTGCCCTTTTTCTTAAAACTAGTGGTCTCGTTAACCATCAACACTTGATGCCCTTTCTTGATTTCTACCTTCGCCGATTTTAGCATAGCGAAGAGCTCGGGAATCGTTTTCATCATCCCTTGCATATTATAGTTCATCACGAAGGTCTAGTAACTTGGTGATAATGGCTAGAGAACTCTGTCAATAACTATATTATCTGGAAGATTAACTCCCACTTGATTCAAGCGATTGTAGTACCCAGACATTCTGAGCACATGCTCACTGGCTGAGCTATTCTCCTCCATCTTCTAGGCAAAGTACTTGTCAGAGGTCTCATACCTCTTGACACGGGTATGAGTCTGAAATACCAATTTCAGCTCTTGGAACATCTCATATGCTCCGTGGCGTTCAAAACGTTTTTGAAGTCCCGGTTCTAAGCCGTAAAGCATGGCGCACTAAACTATTGAGTAGTCATCATATCGAGCTTACCAAATGTTCATAACGTCTAAATCTGCTCCTCTAATAGGTCTGTCACCTAGCGGTGCATCAAGGGCATAATTCTTCTGTGCAGCAATGAGGATAATCCTCAGATCACGGATCCAGTCCGCATCATTGCTACTATCATCTTTCAACTTAGTTTTCTCTAGGAACATATCAAAAATAGGGGAGCTATATCGCGAGCTATTGATCTACAACATAGATATGCAAAACTATTAAGACTAAGTTCATGATAAATTTAAGTTCAATTAATCAAATTACTAATGAACTCCCACTTAAATTAACATCCCTCAAGTTATCTAAGTGATACATGATCCAAATCAACTAACCCATGTCCGATCATCACGTGAGATGGGGTAGTCATCAATGGTGAACATCTCTATGTTGATCATATCTACTATATGACTCACGTTCGACCTTTCAGTCTCCAGTGTTCCGAGACCATGTCTGTACATGCTAGGCTCGTCAAGTTTAACCCAAGTATTCTGCATGTGCAAAACTATCTTACACCCGTTGTATGTGAACGTAGAGTCTATCACACCCGATCATCATGAGGTGCTTCAAAACGACGAACTTTGGCAACGGTGCATACTCGGGGAGAACACTTTTATCTTGAAATTTAGTGAAGGGATCATCTTATAATGCTACCGCCGTTCTAAGCAAAATAAGATGCATAAAGGATAAACATCACATGCAATCAAAATATGTGACATGATATGGCCATCATCATCTTGTGCTTTTGATCTCCATCTCCAAAGCATCGTCATGATCTCCATCGTCACCGGCTCGACACCTTGATCTCCATCCTTGCGTCAGGGTCGTCTCGCCAACTATTGCTTCTACAACTATTGCTAACGCATAGCGATAAAGTAAAGCAATTACATGGCGCTTGCACTTCATACAATAAAGAGACAACCCTAAGGCTCCTGTCGGTTGTCGATATTACAAAACATGATCATCTCATACATCAACATATATCACATCATATCTTTACCATATCACATCACAACATGCCCTGCAAAAACAAGTTAGACGTCCTCTACTTTGTTGTTGCAAGTTTTACGCGGCTGCTACGGGCTTCTAGCAAGAACCGTTCTTACCTACGCAAAAACCACAACGGTGATTCATCAAGTTTTCTGTTTTAACCTTCTTCAAGGATCGGCCGTAGTCAAATTCGATTCAACTAAAGTAGGAGAAATAGACACCCGCCAGCCACCTTTATGCAAAACTAGTTGCATGTCAGTCGGTGGAACCAGTCTAATGACCGTGAACATCTAAGGTTGGTCCGGGCCACTTCAACCCACAATACTGCCGAATCAAAATAAGACGTTGGTGGTAAGCATTATGACTATCACCGCCCACAACTCTTTGTGTTCTACTCATGCATATCATCTACGCATAGACCTGGCTCGGATGCCACTGTTGGGAAACATTGCATGGAAAACAAAAAAATTCTACGCGCACGCAAGATCTATCAAGGAGATGCATAGCAACGAGAGGGGAGAGTGTGTCTACGTACCCTCGTAGACCGTAAGCGGAAGCGTTTGTTAACGCGGTTGATGTAGTCGAACTTCTTTGCGCTCCAACCGATTGAGTACCGAACGTACGGCACCTCCGCGTTCAGCACACGTTCAGCTCGGTGATGTCCTCCGCCTTCTTGATCCAGCAAGATGGTCAGGTAGTGGATGAGTTCCGGCAGCACGACGGCGTGGTGACGGTGATGGTGAAGTGATCTCCGCAGGGCTTCGCCTAAGCACTACGAAAATATGACCGAGGGTGTAAACGGTGGAGGGAAGCACCGCACACGGCTAAGAGATTGTCCTGGTTGTGCTAGGCGCCCCCCTCCCACATATATATAGGTGGGGGGAGGAGGGAGCAGCCAGGAGGCGCCCCCAAGTAGGCCGAATCCTACTTGGGGTCCTTCCCAAGAGTCCCCCCCTTACCATATTTGTCGGGGGGAAGGAAAGGGGGAAAAGGGAAGGAAGGGGGAGGCCGAATCCCCCCCTTTCCTTTCCCCCACTTGGGCGGCTGCCATAGGAGGTGCGCCAGCCCCTTGTGGGCTGGTGTTCTCCCCTCTAATGGCCCAATAGGCCCATTACCCTCTCGGGGTTGTCTGGTACCCCGTCCAGTATTCCGATGACTACCCGGTACACTCCGAAACACTTCCGGTATCTGTCGTGGTTTAGTCACGACAGATGTCCTCGTGAAAGGACTTAGTGGTGAGGCCATCGTAACTACGTAGTAGCTTTTATGCAAAACTAGTTGCATGTCAGTCGGTGGAACCTGTCTCATGTCCGTGAACATCTAAGGTTGGTCCGGGCCGCTTCATCCCACAATACTGCCGAATCAAAATAAGACATTGGTGGTAAGCAGTATGACATTCACCGCCCACAACTCTTTGTGTTCTACTCGTGCATATCATCTACGCATAGACCTTGCTCGGATGCCACTGTTGGGAAACATTGCATGGAAAACAAAAAAATTCTACGCGCACGCAAGATCTATCAAGGAGATGCATAGCAACGAGAGGGGAGAGTGTGTCTACGTACCCTCGTAGACCGTAAGTGGAAGCATTTGTTAACGCGGTTGATGTAGTCGAACTTCTTCGCGCTCCAACCGATTGAGTACCGAACGTACGGCACCTCCGCGTTCAGCACACGTTCAGCTCGGTGATGTCCTCCACCTTCTTGATCCAGCAAGATGGCCAGGTAGAGGATGAGTTCCGACAACACGACGGCGTGGTGACGGTGATGGTGAAGTGATCTCCGCAGGGCTTTGCCTAAGCACTACGAAAATATGACCGAGGGTGTAAACGGTGGAGGGGGGGCACCGCACACGGCTAATAGATTGTCGTGGTTGTGCTAGGCGCCCCCCTCCCACATATATATAGGTGGGGGGAGGAGGGAGCAGCCAGGAGGCGCCCCCAAGTAGGCCGAATCCTACTTGGGGTCCTTCCCAAGAGGCCCCCCTTACCATATTTGTCGGGGGGGAAGGAAAGGGGGAAGAGGGAAGGAAGGGGGAGGCCGAATCCCCCCCCCCCCTTTCCTTTCCCCCACTTGTGCGGCTGCCATAGGGGGTGCGCCAGCCCCTTGTGCGCTGGTGTGCTCCCCTCTATTGGCCCAATAGGCCCATTACCCTCTCGGGGTTGTCCGGTACCCCCTCCGGTATTCCATGACTACCCGGTACACTCCGAAACACTTCCGGTATCTGTCGTGGTTTTGTCACGGCAGATGTCCTCGTGAAAGGACTTAGTGGTGAGGCCATCATAACTAGGTAGTAGCTTGAAGGGGTTGGTCGGAATCGAGAGATGCAAGGTTTACCCAGGTTCGGCCCCTCGCGGTGGAGGTAAAAGCCTACATCTTGCTTCATTGATATTGATCATGATGATGATCTCGGTTACAAGGCCGGTGTTTCGCTACCTCTATCTCGAGAGCATCTACTTTGATCTTGTCTAGACTTGTATGTCTGTCTCCAACCTGTCCCTCTTGGGGTGCCCTGCCCCTCCTTATATAAGTTGAAGGGGCGGGTTACATGTAGAGTCATAGTAGGATTAGGACTATTCTATTACAAGTGGAATCCTAGTCTTGCTTCTTGCTTCCCTTGTAAGAAAAATATTCCTTATGCTTTTCCTCTTAAACCGGCCCACCATAACATGAGTCGGCCTTCCCATGAGCCGCCTTCTAGGCCACCGGGTCTTATCGTTCCTCTGACCCACCTGCCGGGTCACCAATGAGTCGCCAAATTCGGGCGGATCACTAGTGAGTTGCCAGGTTAGGGCGGGTCTGTCGTGAGTCGCCAATTCTCGGCCAGGTCATACTTTAGGCCGGGCCATACCGCGGGGTATATCCCCGACATTAGCCCCCAATTTAATTTGGATTTATCCATATTAAACTGATCCTGCAAAATAAATGCAAGAACAAATTTGACAGGTTGTGCTCCGGGTTAAAAATTCTTCTGAACCGACACCTGATCATCCTTAAGTCCTTGTCATTTCCTTTCTTCTGGATAGTCCGGGTCAATAGGCCAGCTTCATAGTCAATTTGCTGACATTGGTTTCTTGTGGAAAAACATTGTGAAAAATAATCCATCTGAGTCGGCCTCCAATGCTCTGACTTGACAAAAAATTTGGCCTTTGAAATATTCATCTGATGTTCAGCCAGCTTGAAGATGTAGAACTTGTCGAGTTACAATCACGAAAACTGCCAGGTTATAAAAACTGATGAAACCAGGTCATGATTGTTGCTGATGCCGGGTCAATCTTATGGCGACTTGGTGGTTGCTTTTGTAAATATAGCTTCCAATCATTGAGTCGGCTCTCCAAGCCTTTCTATGAATAGCTTGGAGGAAATAAACTTTGCAAATTCCTCCAATAAGAATATGATACCTGGTTTACTCAAAACTGAGAATTTGAAAATGTTCCTCCCTTATATGCATATCACCTGTAGCCCCCAAGTCTTAAGAAGAGAACATAGTGATAACTTAAGACTTGCTTTAATATAAATGCTGCAACTTTGGAGAAATCCGTGTTGTTCATGTAAGTCGCCAATCATAAACTGAACATTTTGTACTTCCCATGTGTAGCCCCCAAGTGTTGGGTCATTATGCAATAATGAGCAGCGACTTTGTAGATCTGATTATGTAGACTTTGAGCAGCAATGTGTAGCCCCCAAGGGCCGGCTCAGTAAGATAATACTGAGCTGGGACTCTACGTGTACTTCATTGAAAATAACATCATATGATGTAGCCCCCAAGTTTTGTGTTACCTTTGATATAATGGATTAAGGCTTGTGTACTTTGAATTTTTGACAGGAGCAATTAGTAGCCCCCAAGGGCCGGCTCATCACTATGTGATGGGTCGGGTCTTCAATGAGGTGAGTTAAAAATGACCTTGCATTAGCCCCCAAGTGCCATGGGTGCATGCTTGCAGTGACATGGGACTTGCATACTTGATATAATCTTGATTTGAATAATGTAGCCCCCAAGTGCCGGGTCGTATGCCTGCAGCGACTTGTGACTATTCCTTCCATTGTAGAATAAATCATATCCACTGTCTGGATGATATTGCTGAATGCTTTGCATATCAATATTAAACCACGCTCTTTGTTGTGAGCTGGTATTTTTAGATGAAGGAATAATAGCCATTGCTCTGAAGGGGCCTTCGAAAACCTCAATCATCCAATACTGGTTATGATAACCATAATGAAATTCCAGCCATGTTTCGCTATTATAGATTTGAATAATATAATCCGATATGAAAACCTCATTCATTGAATACTGGTTATCACAACCATAATGAAAATCCAACCATGTTTGGCTATTAAGGATTTGAATAATATAATCCGGTATGAAAACCGGTGCTTGATATGCAACTGTAAGGAATATTTGTCCTTTGAACAATTGTACTTATCAACAACCCGCCGTAGCTGTGAAAAGACTCAGCAATTTGCTTGTTGGTGACTTATAATCACAAGACCTTGTCTGTTGTCAAGTAAATCCAGAGTTAAATACCCGGCGGCTCTTGGCCAATGGTGACTTAATGCGCATCCATTGTTCTCCGGGATGTAACCCGGCGGCTTATAACCTTTGTAAAAATCAAGAATTGATAACCCCTGCAAAAATTGCAAATATGCACAATAATATAATTCTTGAGTCGGCTTTTAAGGCTCAACAAAAAGACCATCTTTTAAGGCTCGAATCCAGGGCGAGTCACAACCCAGAGACTCATGGTTATAAACAATCATTGAAAAGATTATAATGGCGGCTTATAGCCAAAATTATACTGGCGACTTAAAGTCAAAAGCCAGGACGGGTGATAACCCAAAGACTCAAATATGAGCAAGATAACCCGGAGCCAGTATGACCCGGGGATTCATAATTTGCTTAAAAGCAAAAAATTACATAAAAAGTCTGAAAAGACCAAAACAGAGAACATGCAAATCTCAAATATTTGTTAAGCTGGCTTTTAAGGCACGACCGAAAAAAGTTGGCTCACAGGCCTCATGTTTGCTTTCAAGGCCGCATAGCCGTTTTTACCCTGTAAGCCGGCCTCCCATGACATAAATCCGTCGTTTTAACCTTAACAAGTTTAGAGTCTTAAAAAAGATTGACTGTTAAGAGTACGACAGGCAATATAGTGGAGTGGCACTAAACAGACAGGTGAGTTTATCCTAACTCACTGTAAGCCGGCTCTCACGTGACACAAAACCGTCGTTTTAACCTTGAGGAGTTCAGAGTCTTAAAAAAGATTGACTGTCAAGAGTTCTGTGGGTCACCTGGTGGAGTAGCAAGTTGCAAACAGGCAGGTTTAACCCATAATATGGCGTTTCATGCTGGTCAAGAGGGTATGAAAGCTAAACCCGGTGGGTTGGAAGCCCCCAAGTGACCTTATGATCAATTAACAAAGACTCATATGCATAGAGATGAAACGACAGAGGCCCCGAATTTTATGGATGCCGGCTTTGTTAAATTGATCATAATATGATAAGCCCATAAAGCAGGATACCCATGTTTGAACCGTGCATCATGACAACAAGTTCTCTTTGGCAACCTTTATTTTTTTCTGGAAACTCGAACTTGCTAGAGATGGCCTCATCCTAAACCGGATGTTGAGCTGGAATATGAGAGATCAAAACTTTGTGAGAGACAGATTTCCCTTGAGCCAGATTTTAAACCGGAATCTTTTCTGATAACCCGGAATCTTTCTTTTGAGCCGGAACTTTCTGATTGCTCGGCACTTTTTAAGCCGGAAATTTTCTGACGGCTTTTAAATTTTCACTCATGTGGCAGTAGTCTACAGGACCGGGTGTCTTCCCTTTAATGACCGGGGTTCTTGAATTTATGACAAAGGTCAATTCTGCCGAGTCATGTCTGTGTAGCCCCCGAGTCTTAAGACGACTCGAGGAGTTGGCTTGAGATTCTCCATACTTGACCGTGATATAAACCGGCATAGATTTTAAACAGCAGAACGTTGGAATATGTTGAAGCTGCAGGCGAGGTGGCGAGTTGATGATCTTTTCGACACTGATTGTACATCCTTGGCGTTGATAACGCGATGTGGATCCGCGAAAGGTTGAGGTCGACCGTGGCGGGTTATAAATGATCCCGTATGAGTTGTGTCATTAACCCGGCCGATGGTTCATCCCGGCCGGTTGTTGAAGTTAACCAAAACCGCAGTGACGGTGACTTGTGCACCTACCATTGAGCCATCCGGTAGAGGCTGATAATATATTATGATCTGCTCCAGAACTGTTGGAATAGACTGAACCGCGAGGCGGCGACTTTCGCATGTCCATTGGGCAGCTTGTATGAGTAGACGTGGCTCTGATTTCTTGATATATATGCAGGAGTTGACCGCGGCATTAGAAGACGGCGCGGAAGTGTGAGCCGACCGCGACTTTATGAAACCGTAGGAACGGGCGAGTCAGTCACGGCGTCATAAGCCGTGCGGATGGGCGAGTCAGCCGTGTTGTGTTGATGTAGACGCGAGGGTCAGCCGCGGCATTTCAAAACCGGCGTGGACGCTTTGAGTCGGCTGCGGCATTATAAACCGAGGCAGATGGGAGAGTCGGCCGCGGCGTGTTTATTGTAGACCAAACCGCGATGGCGGACGGCAGAGACGGCCGCGGGCGCAGACAGGCGAGTCGGCCTCGGCGTTGTAAGCCGGACTGCGGGGGCGACGGCATGTGCGCGTCCATTGGGCGGACGCGGCCCCGGCATGTTGATGTAGACCCCGCTATAGGGGCGGCGGCTTGCACGCGTATCTGCGAAGCAGCGCGGCACGGACGAACACCGGTGCAAAATGGTGCTGGCGCATGCTCCGTATCCGCAATATAACATCATGTTTACAATGAATAGTCATCCTGCGTAAAAATATTACAGGCCAGAGTAATTGTGCTCGGATGAATTAATATGTATTGAAAAAATAGATAAGGCAAATAGCACCTGGTATTTTGAACGCGGATGCTGATGATCAAAGACATAGCAAATGTCTGATGTAGCCCTTGACGTGAGCAGGAGTAATCGATCCAACTTGCCTCTGCCCCACTGTTGCGTTGGTTTTTACGTGCAGACACAGCAGTCTTCTAGTTAAGATAACCGGAGAAATAGTGGCATGCTGGAGACGCCTGCGTTTTTTCCTTGAACAGCGCTGTCAGCCTCGTGCAGTATATTTTTTGGAATTGTTTTTGCGCAGGCGTTAGCTGGCGCTTCTCCTCTTCCGTTCTGACAAGTTTTCGGATGTACGTAGCACTGATGGTCCTTTGATATTATCCCCTTGTTAGATAAGAGAACCTTGGGACCTGTGCTAATTCACTTTTTTTATGGGAAAGTTTACTTTATTAATCAAAGGATAGATACATCGTCTACCAATAGATTTACAATGAAATCAGGTGGGGCGTCAATCCAACGAGATGGATTATGAGCACGTCCCCATCTCGCTAGCTCATGAGCTACACAATTTGACTCTCTAATACAGTGCTCAATAGTAAACCTCCCAAAATCTTCAAGATAACTACGACATTCATCAAACACCGGCGCTGCCACCATAGAATAGCCTCCATTGAATCTAAGTGCACCCACCACCGTGATATTATCCGATCTTACCACCACATTATGGCATCCTGTCTCCATTGCTAGCCTCAGTCCTTCAAGCAAAGCTGCCGCTTCTGTTGTATCAACATCAGCTACATGTTCTAGTATTGTTGTGGACGCAGACATGAAAGATCCATGGTGATCACGGATAACCGCACCGCATGACCCTGCATAATCTCCTTCTGTGAACAAGGCATCAACATTAAGGACTGCCTGACCAGCCAAGAACACCGGCCATCTATTCATCTTTGGTGTAGTTTTTGTTTGTGCTCCGCGGACATAGTTGAGTGCTAGGGCTACCACCGCCGGAGCCGTTCGTTCCGGAGACAAAATATCCTCCCCTCGCACAAACTGTCTTCGTTGCCACCATATAAACCAGCAAACTATGGTTATAAGCTCCGGTAACTCGAGCACTCCAGTATATTGTTTTTGGTAGGAATTATCATAGAGAATGAACTCTAGAGCTATTGAGCCTGCTCGATCCGTGAGAGAAGCGAAATTGATGTCAGCTGCAATTCCCAGAGCTTCCCACACTAATTGTGATCTTGCACATTTAAACAGCATATGGGCTAGGTCCTCCACTCCCTCTGTACAAAACGGACAGTGGGATAAATTTCCCACATGACGGTTCATTAAAGTACTCCGGCATGGGATTGCATTGTATAAGCATCTTCGTATATGAATTTTTACTTTCGCTGGCACCTTCAAATTCCATTCCAAACAGGGTGCGGCACCATGGATGAGCGGACCAAGCTGCTATCCTCTGTGACATAACACACTTCCCATTGCTTATAATAGGTAGAGCTTACTGAAAAAACACCACTTTTAGTTAGGTGCCATGCAGCATAGTCCTCTGTCTCCACATGAAATAACGGAATTTGTAGTATACGTTTTGCGTCGATGTGCCAAAAATTGTCCCGGATCAATAACTCATCCCATTCTCCCGTGATTGGGTCTATTAACTCATTTACTTTTGTAAGGACTTGGTTCCCTCGAACTGTTAGGACTTTCTTGGATGCACTGTTCGGGATCCAGCAATCATCCCATATATCAATCTTATCTCCATTGCCAACTCTCCAAATACAGCCCTTCTTAAAGGTTTGAATTCAAGACCAAATACTTTGCCACACATAGGACGACCCCTTCTTCAGTTGATAGTTCAGAATGTCTCCTGTGGGGTAGTACTTGGCTCTTAAGACTCGAGCACATAAGGAACCATAGTTGTCAATTAATCTCCAACACTGCTTAGCCAGCATCGCCAGGTTGAAACTATGAATGTCCCGGAATCCCATTCCTCCTCTTTCCTTTGGAATACACATCTTCCACCATGCAAACCAATGCATCCTTCATTGGTTCTCCTCGTCACCCCACCAGAATTGCGACACTGCATCAGTGATTCCCTTACAAATTTTCTTTGGGAATTTAAATACACCCATCGCATAGGTTGGGATGGCCTGGGCCACCGCTTTAAGCAAAGCCTCTTTTCCTCCGAAAGATAGAGTTCTCTCCTTCCAACCATTCACCATTGCTTGAATCCTTTCTATAATGTGTTTAAAACAATCCACACGGTCCACCCCTATCATGGATGGTAGACCCAGGTATCTGTCTGAAATAGACTCAGTCATAATATTCAGAATTTGACATACTTCGGCTTTCACTTCCACATTTGTGTTAGGACTGAAGAAAATATAAATTTTGATTCACTCACCAGTTGACCTGAGGCTGCACAGTACTCATCTAAGATCCCATGCAGTGTGGTAGCATTTTGGTTATCCGCTCTCATGAGAATAAGAGAGTCGTCAGCAAAAAGTAGATGGGATATAGTTGGTGACTCTCTGCACACCTACACTCCAATCAAGTTACCAGCCTCTTCCTCATGAGCAGTCAGCGCTGACAGTCCTTCAGCACACAAAAGAAACAGATATGGGGAGAGAGGGTCCCCCTGTCTCAAGCCTCTCGTTGGTGAAAAAGGAAGTGTTTCATTTGAGTTGAAGCGAACCTTGTACTCAACCGTTCTCACGCAAGACATTACCATTTGAATCCATTGGGCATCACTAGTAGAAAACAGGGTACTAGTCCCGGTTCCAGAGGGCCTTTAGCCCTGGTTCTGGAACCGGGACAAATCAAACGGGACTAATGCCCAAAACCTTTAGTCCCGGTTTGCTTACGAACCGGGACCAAAGGAGGGCCACGTGGCCGCTCTGGGGCGCCCAGGGAGGAGGACCTTTAGTCCCGGTTGGTAACACCAACCGGGACTAAAGGGCAGCCACGCGTCAGCAGCTCCAAGGCTCTGGGGTTTTTGTTTTTTGTTTTGAAAGGGGGGGGGGGGGGTTTATTAGGGGGTTTGGATGGTTTAATTAGGGGTTTCATATTGTGTTAGCTATAGCTACTACATATAGAGAGAAGTGAGACCTCTTTCTCCGTGCTTGGTCGACGCTAGCTACTACATATAGAGAGAACTCGACGCTACTAAGAAAATGAAGGAACCATTAATTACACAAGATCGTCATGAACATATACAGAGAGAAGTGACCTCTCTTTCTCCGAGATTGGTCGAACAACAAGTTTTGTATTTCTATCCAACGCTACTACATATATACAATATAACATATCTTATGATGCCTGACATCATCTACCGAAAGTCAGCTTCAATTTCCACATGTTATTCTTCGTCTTTATGTATGACGTGGTCAAGAAAGAATCCCGCCAATTCCTCTTGAATTGCTCGTATGCGATCATTTGGTAGGAGTTCATTCCGCATCTACCACATCTAATTTAAAGAAGGGGGTCAATACATATATATGAATGAAACTCAACACAATTGATGGAAATAAAATAAAATTGAGAATATTATTGTTTACGTACTTCATATTGTTTGTCAGAGAAGCCCCGCTCAGAGGTCGAGCTGCGCATGAACTCGCAAACGTAGTATCCACATAAATGATTCCCGCCTTCCTGCCACAAGCACTTTACGAGAATAGAGTTCAATCAAACTGATAATCAAGCATGATAAATGGTATTGATGAAACTAGAATCAATGAGAGATGCGCGGAACTAGCTAGTACTACTTACTTTGGGGTGTGTAAATCGCAGCTCATTCGGCAGACCCGGAACCATTCCGGTGAACTTTTTCCAAACCCTGCCAGACAAAGAAAATGATTACTTGATATCAGGAAATGAACGAAAGTTGGCGATATGGTGCGATAATGATTGAACTTACTTCTGGAGCATTGCAGTCATGTTTGCATATTCTTGGGGATCTTTACGTCTCGAGTCTAAGACAGTTACTACTCCCCCGTCAAGCTTAATCTCTAGCATAATAAAGTGAAAGCTACGCACGCATAACTCATCAATTACATTACTTAACCTTGAGTAAGCGAAACCGAATATGCACAAGATAGTAACACTCACTTGAAGTTGTAAGGAAAGAGTATTTTCCCTTTGTTTTGATGTCGAAGGAACGATTGTAGCAAGTTTTCCTCAGTTTCTTCGACTCTCTTTTTTACCGACCATTCATTTACGGTATTTGGGCTAATGAACCCAATGTCATAGATTTGTCTTTCCTTGCATTCGACGATCTTCAAACTGCATAATATAGTGAGGATAATTATATATACATGCAATGAACGAGCTGAGCTAGAGACTTAATTACAGAAGTAATACTTATAGACAGTAGCAAGTCATGAGTTGTTTGTCGAGGGCCTCTTGATTGAATAACTGAAATAACTCCACAAATTCAACAGGCAACACCTCAACTCCAATGAGGTCATGCTCCTCTTTAATGCTCAGCAACATACTAGCGGCCCCACTCTTCCTACAGGTATCCATGTACCATTCATGCAATCTTCGCATCATCGTTGTTAGAGGAGGATGATCAGGTTTGACGAGAGGCTTCCTGTGCTTGTATCTGAAGATCTCTACTGTCTCTAACGTTTCAAACTGTACATCATCGCCCAGGTAATCACCAAGATTGGTACCGGGCAGTAGCCCCGGATGATTAGCGACGATATCGCTAGACACCTTGAGCGGGGGGCACGATTGCTTCGCCTGTTCGCCGAGCTGGGGAATTGTTTTCCCACTTCTTCGTTTTGCTTCTCTTGCAGCACTTCAAGTACTTCCCGACCGCTCCGCTTCCTTATATGCCCTTTCAATAATGCGCTCATAGTTGGATTGCGGTGGAGACGGTGGTGGTCACTTAAGGGCACGCCGAGTGCGCTTCACTTTCACCTGATCTATTGTTTCCTTCGGAGGTGGAGGTTTTCATGCAAAATGGGCCTCCACTTCGGCAGCACTGATTTCCGTGTTTTCCTCATCGGTCCTCTCATATGGTAACTTTTCTAGAGGCTTGAGGCTTGGACCGTATTTGAATTTCTTCCCCCCTCTTGTATTGCTAGCCGCCGGAGCGGCGCCGTCTCTCTTCCGCCGTTGCTGACGCGGCGGAGTCCGCTGACACGCCGGAGGAGGCGGAGGAGGAGGCGGAGTGCCCTCACGCGCTGGAGGAGGCGGAGTGCCCTGATCACTCGCCGTAGGAGGAGGAGGAGGAGGCGGAGTGCCCTGACTCGCCGAAGGAGGAGGAGGAGGAAGAGGAGGAGGAGGCGTCCAGTTTGGAAGCTTGATGTACTCCATTCTCCATATACAGCTACTCCTTAAAGCATTTACCAGATGAATCTCCCCTTCACCTGTAGGGTAGTCAAGCTCCAGCTCCTCAAATCCCTCCATTATTTCATCCACCGTCACAACAGCATAGCCATGTGGAATCGGACGGCAATGAATAGTTCCCTCAGCTTGAGGAGGTATAACAGAGCCGACCGCTGCCTTCAAGGTCAGGTTCTGGCATTTCGTCATTAGCTCGCAATGTTCAGCCTCCGTGATACTATCCACGCGGTAGCGAGGAGACGTGAAATCAGGCTGAACGAGCTCCGTGGAAGCCACGCTGCTTATCCGCTGAGATGGTGGGGTAGCTTCTGGGGCAGCATCGAAGCAAGGATCTTCGTGCCGCTGAGATGGTTGGCCGGTAGCTCGCTGGCTCTCAAGTTTCTCTAGCTTTGCTATTCTTGCATTGAGCTTCTGCATTTCGCTTGCTTCCGCTTTCCTCTTTCTCTCTCGGCTTCTGTAACCACCGCTGTCAGGAAACCCATGCACCCACGGAACAGAGCCTGGTGTGCCTCGTGTTCGTCCAGGGTGCTCAGGATTCCCGAGGGCCTCTGTCAGCTCGTCCTTCTCTCTATCGGGAATGAACGTCCCTTCCTGCGCTGCCTTGATTGCTGCCTGAAGATTCTTGATGGGTATTGCAAGTTCCTCGTCCGTCCAACGACACTCCCCTGTTTCTGGGTCCAAAGTTCCCCCAACCCCGAAGAACCAAGTCCTTGAACAATCTGGCCAGTGCAATGTCGCTGGTTGGACCCCTTTAGCAAGCAGGTCTTGCTCACCTTTGTCCCACAACGGCCGGGCTTTGTAGTAGCCACCTGACCCCGTGTGATGGTGATACAGCTTCTCTGCAGCATTTTTCTCGTTTGTCAGTGACCTTTTCTTACCCTTCTCCGATTTCTTGTAGGCCACAAATGCGGGCCAGTGATCTCTTATCTTCTCATATTGACTGATGAATTCTGGAGTCTTTCCTTTGTCGACAAACTTTGAGTTCAACTCTTTCTTCCAGTTCCTGAATAGTTCTGCCATCTACTTAAGAGCATACGCCTTGACCTTTGGCTCTATAACTGGGTTATTTGGCTCCTCCTCTGGCGGGAGGCTGAAATTTGTCATCAGCGAGGTCCAAAGATCATCTTTCTGTCTATCCTGGACATAAGATACTTCAGGGTCATCCTTACTTTTATTCCATTGCACGATGCTGATTGGGACGATGTCCCTAACAACAACTTCGCACTGATGTACAAATGCGTCCTTGGTCCGCTTGGGAGCAATCGGTTGGCCATCTTTTGCCACTTCTGTGATCATGAACCTTTCATCCTGGCGCAACCTTTTTTTCGGGCCTCGTCTCCTTACGGAAGTTTGGCTCGATCCGGAGGGCTGAAAGAAGAAAGAAGCGTTAATATATGTACATACCAAGACAATTAATGCATCAAGTCAGCACAGGATTAATTAATATATATACCTCGCCGGACTTTGCAACAGCTCCCTCCTCTGTTCGGTCACCGGAGCCGTCATCATGATCTCCTTCCTCCGCCATTCGGTCACCGGAGCCGTCATGATCTCCTTCCTCCTCCATTGTTGGATTACCGGAGCCGTCATCCTCTCCTTCCTGACCATCGGTGTCGTTGAGAAAAAACAAGGGATCAGCACTGGCGAGGATTATATCCCCCAACAATTGTTCTTGTTCTAAGTCTCTTTCCATAGTTTCTGCAAATATTACAACATGGCAATATACAAACATGAGAGATGGATTAGTGGCAAACATAGACCTAGCTAATCACAACAAGGAATCATATGCATATATGAGCAATGAATTAGTTGCGGACCGCCTCTCTTATGCATGTCCGACGTCCCCCCTCATGCTGAAGTTATCGGGCCGGGGTTATACTTTCAGGAGAGGACACTTTGCAAAAAAATAATCGCTATGCAGGGAGGGGGTAGATCGACAACGCTCTTTCTTCTAGGGTTTGGGTGGCCTCGAGAGTTGGTCGGGCGAGCGGACCGCGAGTAAATTAGTAACTTTTAACTTGGTAAATTTGGGTGGCCTCGACAACGCTTCTAGGGTTTGGGGTAGCCTCGACAACGCTCTTTTAACTTGGTAAATTTGGGTGGCCTCGACAACTCTTCTAGGGTTTGGGGTGGCCTCGACAACGCTCTTTTAACTCATTTAACTCTGACGTAAATTGGGTGCCTCACAACGATTCTAGGGTTTGGGGTGGCCCTCGACAACGCTCTTTTCACTTGGTAAATTTGGGTGGCCTCGACAACTCTTCTAGGGTTTGGGGTGGCCTCGACAACGCTCTTTTAACTCATTTAACTCATTTAAATTGGTAAATTTGGGTGGCCTCGACAACACTTCTAGGGTTTGGGGTGGCCTCGACAACGCTCTTTCAGTCCCGGTTTGGGTGGACTCGAGAGTTGGTCGGCGGAGAGGGGGTTGATCGACGTCCCCCCTCATATCACCATAATGAAAATCATCTATATATCATCAATCCATCCATCCATCCATATATACATACATCAATCCATCCATCTATATATATGAAAAATAATTCTATGAGCATAAAAAATTCTATGAGCATAAAAAAAATCTATACACATCAATCCATCCATCCATCCATATATGAACAAAAAACTTTCTTCTATGAACAAAAAACTTTCTTCTATGAACATCATTGCTCATATATCAATGCATACATCCATGGATCATTATTGCTCATATATCCATGGATCATATATAAAAACTTTCTATGAACAAAAAAAAGTTCTATGAACAAAAAACATTCTATGAACATCATTGCTCATATATCAATGCATATATAAAAACTTTCTATGGATCATCATTGCTCATATATCAATGCATATATAAAAACTTTCTATGGATCATCATTGCTCATATATAAAAACTTTCTATGAACAAAAAAATGCATACATCAATGGACAAAAAAATTCTATGAACAAAAAAAAATTATACATCAATACATACATATCCATGGATCATCCATACATCTACATATACATACATATAGCATCCATACATACATACATCAATGGACAAAAAAATGTATGAACAAAAAAAGGCAGAGCAGGTCGGGGCGGCGGCGGCGGCGCGGCAAGCAGAGCAGGGGCACAGCGTGGCAAGCAGAGCAGGGGCGGCGGCGCGGGGGAAGGGGGGCTCACTGGGGGCGGCGTCGGGGCAGGGGCGCGGGGAGCGGCGCCGACGTCGGGGCAGGGAGCGCGTCGATGGAGATGAAGGCCGGCAACGATGAAGAACGGGCTCGGGGGCGCACGCGGCGACGGGGAGGAGGGCGCATGAGGAGGTCCGGGCTCGAGGATGTCGGCGAGGGCGATGGCGCGGTCTGGCAGCCTAGCGGCGTCGTGATGTTTGGCGCGGCGTCGGGGGGAAGAAGAATTGAGATTGGAAAACGCTAAGTGTCGGCTTATATAGCAAAGCCTTTAGTCCCGGTTGGTGGCACCAACCGGGATGAAAGGGGGGCATTCGTCCCGGTTGGTGCCACCAACCGGGACGAAAGGGCTGCGGCTGGCACGGCGTCGGGCGGGTGGATGTTTAGTCC
The DNA here is from genome assembly GCA_011799875.1 of Thinopyrum elongatum. NCBI lineage: Eukaryota > Viridiplantae > Streptophyta > Magnoliopsida > Poales > Poaceae > Thinopyrum > Thinopyrum elongatum. Next base: position 475,886,717 of record CM022297.1, read on the forward strand.
CACCTCGCTAGCTGAGGGGCGCCGATAGTGGTTTATAAGCGCTGCTGCGCCACCCCTTTTGAGCTCCTCTCTTATGCAGGCCTACGGGCCTAAACGCGTCTCTCTGCCTGTGGGCCTACTAGGCCTGCTGTGGGCCTGCATCCTGGCCCAACTAGCGGGTTGGGTTTCTAGTCGTATGCAGGCCGTGGTGGCCTAGTAGGAGGTATTTTTAAAAAAAAAATCAAGTATTTTTGTTTTGTTTTTTGCTTTATTTATTTTCTTTTTTTCTACTTACAGCTAAATAATTAGAGTTTTTGAGTGATTCTTTTTTCTTTAGGTCACAAAATTATAAACTTTCTGGTAGTGCCATTAGTTTTCAAATTTGAATTCTTTGAAATTTGTGTGAATCACTAGTTTGTGAATAACTTTACTTTAAAAATAGATTTTTGAGTGATTATTTTTCTGCTATTTAATATTAGTGTGTTTTATCATTATATTCAATTTGGTAATTTTTAGGTTATTTTAAATGGGTGTTTTAATCAAAAACAGATTTTGTTATTTTAGTTTGCTATTAAAGTTTCTAACAAAAAAATACTTTATGAAAATTCTTTTTGCTATTAATGTTTTGAACAAAAAATACTTTGATAATTTTAGTTGCATAAATTTTATATAATTTTAGTTTCAAAAATACTAGAGGTTTATAAAAGCTTTTTAGTTGATTCTTTTTGCTATTGAAGAATATTATAGTTTTGTTTTAGTTGATCATAACAGAATATTTTAATTGATTCTTGTTAGTTCATTCTTTTTTGCTATTAGAGTTTTATAAAAGTTTTCTAGTTCATTCTTTTTGCTATTAGTTTATTCTTCGAGCTAAATGACCATGAAATTGAAAAGCACTACAAATGAACTCTGAAAAGGTTGAAACTTGGCATGGTTTCATCATTTCACCCACATAGCATGTGCTAAAAAGTTGAGAGGGTTACGGCAAAAACTGGATGCACTTCGTGTACAAAATGGACAATCTCTTTCGAAGTATCAGGGTTTCGGACGAAAACTCATCTGTTACAAAGGGATTTCATCTTTTTGAACTTATTTGAACTCCAGACTTTTTGTGTGTTCAAAATGCACCATTCAAAGCCACATCATAAATTTTCAACCCTTTCTGACTTCATTTGGTATTTTTCATGCATTTACTGATTTTTTTGAGCTAAATGACCCTGAAATTGAAAAGCACTACAAATGAACTCTGAAAAGGTTGAAAGTTGGCATGGTATCATCATTTCACCCACATAGCATGTGCTAAAAAGTTAAGAGGATTACGGCAAAAACTGGTTGCACTTCATGTACAAAATGGACAATCTCTTTCGAAGTATCAGGGTTACGGACGAAAACTCATCTGTTACAAAAGGCATTTCATTTCTTGACATGTAACTGCAGTGATATTCTAGATCAGAGGCATCATCAGAATAGTTGTGGAGAGAAAGTCTTCACTTTTTCTTCGCGTGTGTCCCTTGCTTATTGCGCCGTAACCATGGATAATCTTCATCGTTTAACAGGGTGCTTGGGTCAGCCTTGGCTTTGGAGGGAGCAATTTCATGAAACTTTTCATAATCTTCAGACATGTCTGTCTTGCCCTTCACTCCCACGATGTCTCTTTTCCCTGAATGAACTATGTGGCGCTTTGGCTCATCGTATGATGTATTCGCTTCCTTATCTTTTATTTTTCTCGGTTTGGTAGACATGTCCTTCACATAGAAAACCTGCGCCACATCATTGGCTAGAATGAATGGTTCGTCTGTGTACCCAAGATTGTTGAGATCCACTGTCATCATTCCGTACTGTGGGTCTACCTGTACCCCGCCTCTTGACATATTAACCCATTTGCACCGAAACAAAAGGACCTTAAAATCATGTCCATAGTCAAGTTCCCATATGTCCACTATGTAACCATAATATGTGTCCTTCCCCCTGTTGGTTGCTGCATCAAAGCGGACACCACTATTTTGGTTGGTGCTCTTTTGATCTTGGGCGATCGTGTAAAATGTATTCCCATTTATCTCGTACCCTTTGTAAGTCAATACAGTCGAAGATGGTCCCCTGGCCAATGAGTACAGCTCATCTGCAACAGTGTTGTCACCCATGAGATGTGTTTGCAACCAACTACCGAAAGTCCTGATGTGTTCACATGTAATCAAGTCGTCACACTGCTCCGGGTGTTTGGAGCGCAGAATATTCTTGTGTTCATTGACATACAGGGTCACCAAGGTAGAATTCTGTAGAACTGTGTAGTGTGCTTGAGACCAAGAATGCCCATCCCTACATATTATTGAGTCCGCTCCTAGAGTGCCTTTTCCAGTCAGTCTCCCCTCATACTGCGATTGAGGGAGACCAATCTTCTTAAGGTCAGGAATGAAGTCAACACAAAACCCAATGACCTCCTCTATTTGATGGCCCGTGGAGATGCTTCCTTCTGGCCAAGCACGGTTACGAACATATTTCTTTAAGACTCCCATGAACCTCTCAAAGGGGAACATATTGTGTAGAAATACAGGGCCCAGAATGGCAATCTCATCAACTAGATGAACTAGGACGTGCGTCATGATATTGAAGAAGGATGGTGGGAACACCAGCTCAAAACTGACAAGACATTGCACCAAATTACTCCTTAACCTTGGTAGGATTTCTGGATCGATTACCTTCTGAGAGATTGCATTGAGGAATGCACATAGCTTCACAATGGCTAATCGAACATTTTCCGGTAGAAGCCCCCTCAATGCAACTGGAAGCAGTTGCGTCATAATCACGTGGCAGTCATGAGACTTTAGGTTCTGGAACTTTTTCTCTGCCATATTTATTATTCCCTTTATATTTGACGAGAAGCCAGACGGGACCTTCATACTGAGCAGGCATTCAAAGAAGATTTTCTTCTCTTCTTTGGTAAGAGCGTAGCTGGCAGGACCTTCATACTGCTTTGGAGGCATGCCGTCTTTTTCGTGCACACGTTTCTGGTCCTCACGTGCCTCCGGTGTATCTTTTGTCTTCCCATACACGCCCAAGAAGCCTAGCAGGTTCACGCAAAGATTCTTCATCACGTGCATCACGTCGATTGTAGAGCAGACCTCTAGGTCTTTCCAATAGGGTAGGTCCCAAAATATAGATTTCTTCTTCCACATGGGTGCGCGTCCCTCAGCGTCATTCGGAACAGATAGTCCGCCGGGACCCTTTCCAAAGATTACTTGTAAATCATTGACCATAGCAAGTATGTGATCACCAGTACGGACGGCGGGCTTCTTCCGGTGATCTGCCTCGCCTTTGAAATGCTTGCCTTTCTTTCGACATTGATGGTTGGTCGGAAGAAATCGACGATGTCCCAGGTACACATTCTTCCTGCATTTGTCCAAATATATACTTTCGGTGTCATCTAAACAGTGCGTGCATGCGTGGTATCCCTTGTTTGTCTGTCCTAAAAGGTTACTGAGAGCAGGCCAATCATTGTTGGTTACAAACAGCAACGCATGTAGGTCAAATTCCTCCTGGTCGTGCTCATCCCACACACGTACACCTTTTCCATTCCCTAGCTGTAAAAGTTCTTCAACTAATGGCCTTAGGTACACATCAATGTTGTTGCCGGGTTGCTTAGGGCCTTGGATGAGCACTGGCATCATTATGAACTTCCGCTTCATGCACAACTAGGGAGGAAGGTTATAGATACATAGAGTCACGTGCCAGGTGCTATGATTGCTGCTCTGCTCCCCAAAAGGATTAATGCCATCGGCGCTTAAACCAAACCATACGTTCCTTGCATCACCTGCAAAGTCCCCCCATGTTCTCTCGATTTTTCTCCACTGCGACCCGTCAGCGGGTGCTCTCAACTTCCCGTCTTTCTTACGGTCCTCTTTGTGCCATCGCATCAACTTGGCATGCTCTTTGTTTCTGAACAGACGTTTCAACTGTGGTATTATTGGAGCATACCACATCACCTTGGCAAGAACCCTCTTCCTGGGGCGCTCGCCCTCAACATCACCAGGCTCATCTCGTCTGATCTTATACCGCAATGCACCGCATACCGGGCATGCATTCAATTCCTCGTACTCACCGCGGTAGAGGATGCAGTCATTAGGGCATGCATGTATCTTCTGCACCTCTAATCCTAGAGGGCAGACAACCTTCTTTGCTTCATACGTACTGTCGGGCAATTCGTTATCCTTTGGAAGCTTCTTCTTCAATATTTTCAGTAGCTTCCCAAATCCCTTGTCAGTTACACCATTCTCTGCCTTTCACTGCAGCAATTCCAGTGCAGTATCGAGCTTTGTGTTGCCATCTTCGCAATTTGGGTACAACTCTTTTTTGTGATCCTCTAACATGCGATCGAACTTCAACTTCTCCCTTTCACTTTTGCATTCTCTCTGTGCATCAACAATGACCCGGCGAAGATCATCATCAGGCACATCGTCTGGTTCCTCTTGATCTTCAGCTTCCCCCATTGCAGCATCACCGTATTCAGGGGGTGGATAGTTGTCATCATCCTCTTCTTCTTCGTTGTCTTCCATCATAACCCCTCTTTCTCCGTGCTTGGTCCAAACATTATAGTGTGGCATGAAACCCTTCTCAAGCAGGTGGATGTGAAGGGTTTTCGAGTCAGAGTAAGCCTTCGTATTCCCATAGATAGGGCATGGACAACAGATAAAACCATTCTGCTTGTTTGCCTTAGCCACTTCGAGAAAATTATGCAGGCCCTTAATGTACTCGGAGGTGCGTCTGTCACCGTACATCCATTGCCGGTTCATCTGCGTGCATTATATATAATTAAGTGTGTCAAAAACCATTACAGAACATCATGAATAGAGAAGTGACCAAATTAATAGAAGTTCATCATCACATTAAAACCAAAGTACAGTAGTGATCAAATGTTATTACTGAAAAAATAAATACATAAAGTTCATACATAGTTCTCATTGAACAACATATAGCTCTCTAGAGCATCTAATTAAAACATACATTGAAACTATGTAAACCATTTCAATGCAACAACAAATGCGATCATAATCGCAACCAAGGTAACAATTGATCCAACGGCATAATCATACCAAGCCTCAGTATGAATGGCATATTTTTTAATCTTTCTAATCTTCAAGCGCATTTTATCCATCTTGATCTTGTGATCATCGACGACATCCGCAACATGCAACTCCAATTCCACCTTCTCCTCCTCAATTCTTTTCAATTATTTCTTCAAGTAATCGTTTTCTTTTTCAACTAAATTTAACCTCTCCACAAGAGGGTCGGTTGGAATTTCCGGTTCACATACCTCCTAGATAAAAACATCTATGTCACATTGGTCGGCATAATTGTCATAAACACTAAATGAAACAAATAGTTGTAAAAGATAATATACCACATCCGAATCATAGACAGGACGAGGGCCGACGGGGGCGGATACCAAAACCATCGCACTATATAATAACAAACAATAATAAAATTAAGAAAATTATACAAGTATCTATCTAAATCATACAAGTAAGAATTTTTTCTTTTAGAAAGAAGATAAGAAGAAGAGGCTCACCACGGTGGTGCCAGCGATGAGATCAGCGCGGGCAATCGACGGCGGTGAGGACGGGGACGGGACAGGACGGACAGGCAAACCTAGACAAATCTTGAGGAAATGGAGCTTGGACAAGGAGCTTCGAGAGGAGAAAGCTTAAGTGTGGCTCGGGCACTTCATCGAACACCTCATGTGCATAAGAGGTGAGCTAGAGCAACACACACCTCTCCCACGGCCGGCCAAAAAAACAGAGCAGTGGCTCTGTTCGCGGGCAGGGGCGGGGGTATATATAGGGATCTCTTTAGTCCCGGTTGGTGGCTAAAACCGGGACTAAAGGACAACATTTGGTCCTGGTTCCACCCACCAACCGGGACTAAAGGTGCTGGGCCAGGAGCGAGGCCCATTAGTCCCGATTCGTGTCTGGAACCAGGACCAAAGGGGTCAGACAAACAGGGACCAATGGCCCCCGAGGCCCGACCGGTGCCCTGGCCTCACGAACCGGGACTGATGCACCCTTTGGTCCCGGTTCGTGAGTGAACTGGGATTAATGCCCTTACCCAGGCCTCAACCAAAGCCCTATTTTCTACTAGTGCATGAAAACCCAATTTGGTGAGCATGGCCTCCAGAAAAACCCATTCAACTCTGTCATATGCCTTGTGCATATCTAATTTGATTGCACAGGTTCCAACCTTACCCTTCTTTCCCTTCTTCATCGTATGTAAGCACTCATATGCCACTATGACATTATCATTAATGATACAGCCCGGTACAAATGCACTTTGGGTCTCACTGATTATATCTGGGAGAAGAACCTTCAAGCGTGCTGCGAGCATCTTTGAGATCACCTTGTAGACCACATTGCACAAACTAATAGGCCTAAATTGGGTGATTTTCTCCGGGTTATCCACTTTCGGAATTAAGACAATAGTAGTAGAGTTCCAGCCATCTGGAATTATACCTATATTAATAGCCGCCATGACCTCCTTTGTGAGATCTCCTCCGAGCAAATGCCAAAACTTCTTGTAAAAAATAGCGTGTAAGCCATCCAGACCCGGTGCTTTCAAATCACCAATGCTAAAAAGAGCTTTCTTTGTCGTGGTTCTAAGTCTGATAGTAGAATTGGAGGGTAGGTATGAGGAGGCAAGATCCTAGCTATGATGAGGTTGTGCACGCAAGATTTACGAGTTAAGGCCCTTCTCGGAGGAAGTAACAGCCCTATGTCTCGGTGCCCGGAGGCTCGGTCGATTGGATTATGCGTGAAGTTACAGGGGGTGCGAACCCTTGTGCCAGTGGAGGGGGTGGCTTATATAGAGTGCGCCAGGACCCCAGCCGTCCCACGTTACAAGGGGTTCAATGTCCATAAAGACAGGACGTTACTGATAACGCCAGCAATAAAGGCAAATAAATGATCATTAAGACTACGGAGTGAACGCCTGACCATTGCCATCCTGAGTGACCTTAGATCTTCTGTCTTCCGAGTGGTTTCTGGTGTGGTCGAGTGAGTACACCCCGGTCGAATGGAATTGGGTTATCCGAGTGAACTGTTGGTCGAGTGGATTCTTCCCTGTGGTGATTTCAGTCGGTAGATGATGCTATCCTTTGAATGTCCTTGGCCTTAGAGCAGTGTCCTCGGGGAAGGGTGTCTAGGTCAGGCCTATTACCCTACCCTAGGTACATGTCTTCGTCATTCTTTACCTCCTCCTCTGTGTATGGTGCCATGAGTGACTCATTCATATAATCCGTAACCCTCCTCTTGACTTTATTTATAACATTCATGGATGATACATTATCTTCAGCAGAAAAGAGATGCTGAAAATACTCACTAATCAAACTACTCATAGCATCATTGCTCTCTCTCCATACACCCGAGTCATCAAGCAAACATTTTATATAATTTCTCTTCCTCCTAGCCAATGCAAAATTATGAAAGAAACTAGTGTTACGATCACCAAATTTGGGCCAGTTTGCACGGCTGCGTTGTACCCAATAGATCTCTTCCTTTTCCAAGTTTTCCTCTATCTCCATCAGCAAAATTTGCTGCCTGTCTCCTGCCTCATCAGTGAGAGGGCCTGACTGCAGCGCTTCCGACTCTGCCTTCAGTTCCTTCAAGCGCCGATGGGGCACCTTCAAAATCGAGTGATCCCACTCGAGCAAGGTGGTGTGAACCCTCGATGTTCGTTCTATAATAGGTGCCGTCGGATTTGATCGTTCCCAACCTTCAGACACTATTTGCATAACATTCTCTTCTTGTAGCCACCTCGATTCAAAACACCTCTGATGGGTTTGCTGGGAATCCACCTGCACATCTCCCTCAGTATCAATGAAGAGGGATCTGTGATCCGACTTTGTATGTGCAGTATTTGTGACCTTTGCATTAGGAAAGATTCCATGGAACTGGCCATTGCACACCGATGTGTCAAGGCGTTCTCTGAGTCTCCTCCTCCACCAAGTATATAGATCCCCACTGCATCCCATATCCTCCAAGTCGCAATCAACAAGGGCATCTCGAAAATGTTGCATCATGTGCATCGGCCTCGGTGCACCACCCTCCTTCTCATGGGAGTACAAGATCTCATTAAAATCACCAGCTATCGTCCACGGGAGGTTTATTCGCTGGTGTAGATCACGTAGCCACGACCATGACAAATGCTTGTCTTCCCACTTCGGCTCCCCGTAGAAGCATGTAAACCTCCAGACCTCATCCGTGCCATCTCCCACAGTAACATCTATGAAGTTTTCATCCTTATCTCTCAGCTGGATTGTCAAAGGTCTCCGCCAAAATAACAGCAGACCACCACCCGCTCCATTACTTTCCTACACCTCCATACAGTCCATCTTTAACTTCTTTCGAAGCTTCACTGCCTTCACTTTATTCAGATGCGTCTTAGACAGGAAGACGACATCCGGCCCCCATTGCTTCTGGACATCCAGAAGCACTCTTTCTACCGCGGCTCTGGCCATGCCACGGCAATTCTAGCATATGAGTTTCATTGCGCCCGGCGATCACCCTCGAGGGGAGTAGCCGATGTATCATTGGAAACGTTGTTCTCTGTTGATCTCAACCTCTTTGGGTCATGAATTTTCTGCGGGGTACTAAGCTTGCTTTTATCCACAGGCTCAGCATTGCTAGTATTCTCCAAAAACTGAATCTGTTCGGAGACATATCCCGGCGACAGAGATCTGCCAGAACCTCCCGGGCCTCTCGTGTGTGCTGCCGGGGCATTGATATTGCCATCCTGGCCTATCAGGCGCTTGCGTGCCGAAGGCACTATCGCACTAGCACTAGTATTGGCAGCTCCATCAAGGTCCATATCGCGCTCTTCCTCCGAGTTTGGGTCTCCCGCATTTCCTCTTCCTCTCCCAAAACCTCCGCCTCTTCCAGCTGACCCACCACGACCAGCTCTATTGCTCCCTCTCCCTGCTGGTACATCAAAATCAACGAGGAGCCACTCTCCCCATTCACAGGTATCTGGGCTATGTATTCCATCGCCACATTCAGTTACAACATGCCCTATCAATCCACAGAAATCGCAAAAATCAGGGAGTTTCTCATATTCAACTGGTTATTTCTTACTTTCTCTTAGCGTCAATGGCACAAACCTAACCAAGGGTGTATCAAGCATCACAAACACCCTAGCCCTTAGGTATTTGGTTGGATTCAGACGACCTTCGTTGACTATCACTGTGATCGGAGGGCCACCAACCTTCTTTGCAATCTTCTCTGCAGTTTCCTTCTTCATCAAACCATCAGGTATACCCACAATTCTTGCCCACACTGGGATGCGATCCAGTTTGTGTTCCTCGGCATTGGTGATTCCATCATATTCCTCCAGAACAACTGCCGCGTTCCTAAACAGCCACGGCCCACCCCTCATCAGCCGGTTCCAATCTCCCAGGCAATAAAATTGCGCAAGGAACTGGTTAGGGTTGATGGTTTTGAAAGTAACACCCTGGGCTGGAATCCAGGCGTTCCTCATAGTTTTGAACAGCTATACATGGCTAAAGGGTTTAGAGGTGTGAACCCTAAAGATGGCAATCCATCGTGTCTCCTTTATCAGATCATCAATCTCGCCCGATAGATCCAGATCCTCTTCCTCCTCACCATGCAAGTTCAGTCCTGCGAACCTATCCGTCAGATTTGATCTAGTTCCTGCTGGATTGGTGCCTACACTGCCGTCGCAACCCGCGCCGGCCAGGTGATGAGACCGAGCCGCAGCCGCAGGAGGGTGAGTGCGTCCTCCTCGCGACCCACGTCGACCGTGGTTTTTCTCTGCCCCCTCATCCTTTTTTCCGAGGTTTTCTGAACTTTTTTGGGGCCCAACTTCATCACTTTTCTCCGAACACCATCACATACATCGCTGCGTTTGTCTCCATGTGTGAGAATTTCCTGGGTTGTCGACCGCATTGGGGTCTCTTCAAACACATCTTTACTTACCGCTCACAGTCTGTGAAAAAGGCCAATCCGAGTGATGAGAGGACGCATGTGATCCAGGTGTGCGGAGGTCTAGGGATCCAGATGAGAGGAAAAAGCACTTTTCCACCTATGACTCTTCCCGATTCGGTCAGAGGGTGGCAGTCGACCTGGTTCTATTGTAAGGACAAACCAACTCCTGGTCAGTCGACTGTCCTTCCCCCCTTCACCATGGGGCGAATTGAGAAGCCCTCTCCCTTGAAAGTGACTCCAGCAGAAAAGGCGGAGGTGTCTATGTTGGTTGACCAAGTGATCCAACTTGTCCGCGATGGTGTGATCGGCATGGATTTGCTAGAGGTATTTCTCACTCGCCGCATCCAGCCGCTCCAGGCCCGCGATCATCCTATGTGGATGTACTCGGGCGCCGATGATTCTGCTCGGATCCACCCGGAGGAAGTTGCCCAGGAGACGGTGGTGCAGTGGCTGCAGGGCATTACCGGAAACAAAGACAACCCTAGGGGGTCCAGCAGAATTCCGCCACTCGGCGCTGATAACGAACCTGACAAGGTCAGACCTTCGATGTCGAGTGACTTTTACTCTAATTTGTAAACTGTCTTTGGAACCGACTGATGCTTGTTCGATTCTTTGCTTCGCAGATATATACTGAGATGTACTCGATGCCCAACGGGGAGCAGATCCAGGAAGGAGAAGAGAGTGGAGGCGACAGCGGCGATTGGAACTCCGATGGCGAGAGTGATGAAGAGCACGAAAACTCGAGCAGTGTTGAGGAGGTCGATTCTCCACCTCACACGGAAAAGCGTTCCAAGCATAAGCACGACCCAGCAAGTATCCGGGGCAAGGTGGCAGCACCGACTGGACAGACTTCGAAGCGCACTCGGACATCTTCTCCGGTGCCGACTGAGAAGGCTCCGAAGCAGCACAAGACCGCGCCGTCAAAGCCACGGAAGGCTTTGCCCAAGATCAAGGTTGACGTTCCCGACGCCTCTGCGTAAGTATTTCGTTTTCACCCTTTGTTCCAAGAATCTTATATCAGTTGTCGACCCATTCACTTGCTTGACCGAGTGAACCTTGAGATTTGTAGCGCTGCTACCTCCGGGACTTCTACTTACCAAGATGATGGTGACGAGGAGATGGAGGGCGCGGTCACATCCAAAGCGGGTATGACCCCTGTTATCTCGTCTTTTCTTTGCTAGCCGATTCTACAGTCGACTGAACTCTTATGGTCGATTCCTTTGCAGCTCCGCAAAATGTTATTGAACTTCAAGACGATGATGAAGATGAGCCACAGAAGCTCGTGGGTAGGAGGAGCAGGACCTCGGTCAAGAAGGTACCAGCTAGCAAGACGCCTCAGTCGACGCCGGCGACGGAACCAGCTATCCAGCAATCCGGGGACTTCAACCGTGCCTCCGTTACTTTTGCGAATCCCTTGTCAAGTGTTCATCCTTCCTCATCGACTGTGCCGGCCCTTGCTTCGTCTGTTCAACTTCATGCCTCAAGCTCTCAAGCTACTGCAACTGATACACCGACTGCACCTCCCACCGCCCATCATGTCCCAGAAGACCAAGTGAGTGCTGCCAAGGAGGCTATACGCCAGGCTGGCGTTATGATGGAGCAGATGAAGGTGGTGCGCGAGGCCAGTCAAGCTGCCTATGATGCCAGCTCAGCACTTCAGGCCAATGTCCAGGTTAGCTTACTTCCGACTGAACTCCATCTTGACGCTTGTTCTGTTAGGATATGATATTTAGAAACTGCTGTTTTATCTGCAAGACGTCCGTGGATGAGCGTTTTGGAACCTTAAATGCACACCCATTGTCAGTCTGTACACCCACTGGGTGTTTAATTTTTTGTTGAGTAGTTTTTCCACTTGAGTCGACTAGGTTGTGCTGATTGAATCTCTGAACCAGTGGGGGCACGCTGAGTGCACCCACTGGGTGTAGTCCCCGAGACCGCCGTCGAATGTTTGATTCGGCGGGGGTCTTTGAACAGAGCTTTTCACTCGGTCTGGGCAGATCATGCCGCGTGGAACCTTTACCAGTGGGGGCATGCTGAGTGCACCCACTGGGTGTAGTCCCCGAGACCGTAGTCGACTGCGGGCAGTCGGCTATGGTCTGAGTTTTTTTTTTTGACTGGACGGACCAAGTCGATTGAAAAAGTCGGACCAGTGGGGGCACGCTGAGTGCACCCACTGGGTGTAGTCCCCGAGACTATTGGCGAATGTCTGATTCGGCAGTAGTCTTAGAACTATTTGAACTTGCTACTTTATTGCTCGGAAGCAACCAATCTTTGTGTCTGCCGACTGACTATCTTCTGAACACAGAAATCTTGTGATCTTGGAGCCCGGTTCGCCGACTTGGAGAAGAAGCAAATCCAGCTCAATCTTGACCTGGAGTTGGCTCGAAACAACTTGCAGAAGGCTAAGGATGACGCTGCTGGTAAGGAAAGCTTGTCGACCGGTTCTCTTGACATCTTTTCTCCTCCTTTTTCTGATTCGAATGTTATTCTTTCTAGAAACAATGAGACAGGCTTTGGAGAAGAAGGACCTTGACCTTGCGGTTGCGAAGAAAACCGCCGAAGACAAAATGGCGCTTGCCGACCAAAAGATGGCCTCAGTCGAAAAGCTGGAGGGAGAGAATACCAAGCTGAAGGCTGCTCTTGACGAAGCCAACAAAGAAGTGACTCGTCTGAAGAAGGACAAGCGGACCCTGACCGACAAAGTAGAAGACATCACCCGCAGGAGGGACGAGCTGGAGAACTACCTGGGAGGACTCGCCAAAAAATTATTCCTCATGCTTGAAGGTACTTTTCTCTGTGCGATTGGTTTGCTTTCGTTGACTCATCATACTGCTGTCGACTCATTATTTCTCTGCGAGTGCAGAATTCTGTCAAGACTTCGAGGAAGAGACTGGGCGAGTCGAGACGAACTTGGACCCCATCAACTCCCCTGTCAAAGATGAAGCAGCCATGAACGTGCTCCGACTGGAGTCTCGCCTTGCCAGTGCCTTGGAATATCTTGCTCGACTCAAGGTTGCGGTGTCGCGGATCGACACAGCGCTTTGGCCAGGGGAAACGCTCCGAAACGATCTCGAGTCTCTGATGACTCGACTCAACGAGATTCCTGGTCGAGTGCAGGAGTGGAAGAAGTCCGCTGCTCGATGCAGTGCTGACGTAGCTTTGTCCCTGGTTCGTGTCCACTGCAAGGAAGCCAGAGAAGAGAAGCTAGCGGCAATCAAGGTCGCCAACACTAAGAAACTTGACTTCCAGTCTTTCATGGAGACCTTCATTGCTGCTGCTACTCAAATTGCAGATGGAATCGACCTGGACGAGTTTGTCGAGCCTGCCAGCCCCTCTGCGGAGTGAATGAAACTTTTATGATCCGATTCAATTTGCCTCAGTATGCCGAGTGATCTTGTAACCGTAAATCTCCTTCGGGCCTGATGCCCGAGTACTTTAAACTCCTTCGTCTGAACTTTTATGATCCGATTCAATTTGCCTCGGTATGCCGAGTGATTTTGTAACCGTAAAACTCCTTCGGGCCTGATGCCCGAGTACTTTAAGCTCCTTCGTCCGAACTTAGTTTGCCCTTAAATATGCTTGTTTTTATTTCCGAGTGAAACTTGTATCTTCACTCGGAACAAATGCAGTTCTGAGGAGAGGATCGCGGACGACCTGCACCTCGTCGTCCTTGCAGATCAGGATGGAGCATGTTTTACACTTAGGCGAGTACAGGACCGCAGCTAAGCCCTCGAGTGAGAGGGTTGCTCATCACTCGGTAGGATTTTACAAACTTAGGCGAGTACAGGACTGCAGCTAAGCCCCCGAGTGAGAGGGTTGCTCATCACTCGGTAGAATTTTACAAACTTAGGCGAGTACAGGACTGCAGCTAAGCCCCCGAGTGAGAGGATTGCTCATCACTCGGTAGGATTTTACAAACTTAGGCGAGTACAGGACTGCAGCTAAGCCCCCGAGTGAGAGGGTTGCTCATCACTCGGTAGGATTTTACAAACTTAGGCGAGTACAGGACTGCAGCTAAGCCCCCGAGTGGTGAGGATTGCTCATCACTCGGTAGGATTTTACAAACTTAGGGAGTACAGGACGGCAGCTAAGCCCCCGAGTGAGAGGTTGCTCATCACTCGGAGGATTTTACAACTTAGGCGAGTACAGGACTGCAGCTAAGCCCCCGAGTGAGAGGATTGCTCATCACTCGGTAGGATTTTACAAACTTAGGCGAGTACAACTGCAGCTAGCCCCGAGTGAGAGGTTGCTCATCACTCGGTAGGATTTTACAAACTTAGGCGAGTACAGGACTACAGCTAAGCCCCCGATTGGAGAGGATTGCTCATCACTCGGTAGGATTTTACGAACTTAGGCGAGTACAGGACTGCAGCTAAGCCCCCGAGTGAGAGGGTTGCTCATCACTTGGTAGGATTTTACAAACTTAGGCGAGTACAGGACTGCAGCTAAGCCCCCGAGTGTGAGGATTGCTCATCACTCGGTAGGATTTTACAAACTTAGGCGAGTACAGGACTGCAGCTAAGCCCCCCGAGTGTGAGGATTGCTCATCACTCGGTAGGATTTTACAAACTTAGGCGAGTACAGGACTACAGCTAAGCCCCCGAGTGAGAGGGTTGCTCATCACTAGGTAGGATTTTTTGAACTTAGGTGAATCAGATTCGCGGCTAAGCCCCCGAGTGAGAGGGTTGCTCATCACTCGGTAGGATTTTTTGAACTTAGGCGAATCGGATTCGCGGCTAAGCCACCCACTGGGGGATTTTGGACACATGTATTAGTAACAACAATCATTTAGGAGACTGTAAAACCATGTCTTTGATAAACGAACTGAAAGGTACTCTTTATTACATCTCATCGGTCTGAACACTTAAGTATAAAAATGGCAGAGTAGCTCTGCATTCCAAGCGCGTGGCTCGTCTTTATTATGCTCCACATTGTAGAGGTGATACGCTCCATTGTGGAGCACCTTGGTGACGATGAAGGGACCTTCCCAAGCGGGGGCAAGTTTGTGAAGCCGTTGCTGGTCCACTCGGAGCACAAGGTCCCCTTCCTGAAATGCTCGACCCTTCACATTTCTGGCATATAATCGACGAAGGTCTTGCTGATAAATGGTCGATCGGATCAAGGCCATCTCTCTTTCTTCTTCCAGAAGATCAACAGCATCTTCTCGAGCTCGTTCTGCTTCGGCTTCTGAAAAAAGTTCTACTCGGGGCGCATTGTGAAGCAAGTCACTCGGCAGCACAGCCTCAGCCCCATAGACCATGAAGAAGGGGGTTCGACCAGTCGACCGATTTGGTGTTGTTCTTAATCCCCAAAGGACTGACGATAGCTCATCTACCCAAGCGCCGGCCGCATGCTTGAGGTCGCACATCAATCGAGGTTTCAGCCCTTTGAGAATCAAACCGTTCGCTCTTTCTGCCTGTCCATTCGACTGAGGGTGGGCGACTGAAGCATAGTCGACCCGAGTACCTTGGGATGCACAGAAAGCTTGGAACTCATCAGAATCAAAGTTCGACCCATTATCCGTGATGATGCTGTGTGGGACTCCGTACCTAAATGTTAACCCTCTGATGAAGCTGACTGCAGTACTTGCATCCAGGTTTTTGACAGGTTTAGCTTCGATCCATTTGGTGAACTTGTCGACTGCTACAAGCACATGGGTGAAACCACTCCTGCCAGTCTTCAGAGGTCCTACCATATCTAAACACCAAACAGCGAATGGCCAGACGAGTGGAATGGTCTTCAGGGCTGAAGCAGGTTTGTGGGACATGTTGGAGTAGAACTGATAGCCCTCACATTTGTCAATTATTTCCTTTGCCATCTCATTTGCCCGCGGCCAATAAAACCCTGCTCGATACGCTTTGGCCACGATGGCCCGAGAAGACGCATGGTGACTACAGGTTCCCGAGTGAATATCATCGAGGATCATTCGGCCTTCTTCCGGGGTGATGCATTTCTGAACGACCCCAGTGACACTTTCTCTATAGAGTTGCCCCCCCCCATTACTGTGAAGGCTTTGGATCGACGGACAATCTGGCGAGCCTCTTCTTCATCCTCTGGAAGCTCTTTCCTGAGGATATATGCGATATACGGCACTGTCCAGTCAGGAATAACGATCAAAACTTCCATGATCAAGTCAACCACAGCTGGGATTTCAACTTCAGTCGGATCAGTGGAACTTTTAGGCTGTGGG
Source organism: Thinopyrum elongatum (assembly GCA_011799875.1). NCBI lineage: Eukaryota > Viridiplantae > Streptophyta > Magnoliopsida > Poales > Poaceae > Thinopyrum > Thinopyrum elongatum. The sequence continues at coordinate 475,902,872 of CM022297.1, forward strand.
GGCTCTTCAGTGAAGGGATCTTCTTGAACTGATGGTGCGTGAATATGCTCCAAAAACACATTGCTGGGAATAGGCTCCCGCTTGGAACCTATTTTCGCCAAGTCATCAGCTGCTTGATTCTTCAGTCAGGGTATATGGTGGAGCTCCAGCCCTTCAAACTTCTTTTCTAACTTTCTCACCGCATTGCAATAACCAGTCATAGCTTGGCTCCTGACGTCCCACTCCTTCATCACTTGATTAACCACTAAATCTGAGTCACCGTAAACCATTAGACGGCGGACGCCGAGTGAAATGGCCATACGCAACCCGTACAAGAGTGCCTCATATTCAGCTTCATTGTTGGAGGAATCAAAGTGAATCTGAAGAACATATCTGAGGTTGTCGCCTCGTGGAGATACCAGGACTACTCCAGCGCCTGAACCATTCAACATCTTGGACCCGTCGAAGAACATAGTCCAATGTTCCGACTGTATCTGGGTCGGTAACTATTGTTCAATCCACTCGACGAGGAAATCTGCTATCGCTTGAGATTTGATCGCCTTCTTTGCCTCGAACTTGATATCCAGCGGAAGGAGTTCAATCGCCCACTTTGCCACTCGACCAGTTGCATCTCTGTTGTTCAGAATTTCTGACAACGGAGCGTCGCTGATGACTGTAATCGAATGATCTGAGAAGTAATGTGCAACCTTCTTTGTGGTCAAGTAAATTCCATAGACAAGCTTCTGATAATGTGGATATCTCTGCTTGGATGGGGTTAAGACTTCAGAAATATAGTACACTGGACGTTGAACCTTGTAGGTTTTACCTTCTTCTTCTCGCTCGACTGTGAGTACCGTACTGACAACCTGTCCAGTGGCTGCTATATAAAGCAGTAAAGGTTCTTTGCTGATTGGAGCAGCAAGCACCGGCTGGGTGGAAAGCAGGGCTTTGAGCTCTGCAAACGCTGCGTCAGCTTCCGGAGTCCACTCGAACATATCATATTTCTTCATCAGTCGGTAAAGAGGTAATGCCTTTTCACCGAGATGAGAAATGAATCGACTCAAAGCAGCCAAACAACCAGTAAGCTTCTGAACATCGTGTACACGCACATGGCGTTTCATTCGGAGGATTGCACCAACTTTCTCTGGGTTTGCATCGATCCCACATTCAGAAACGAGGAAACCGAGTAACTTTCCACCTGGAACTCCGAATGTACACTTCGATGGATTAAGCTTGATATCATATCTTCTCAAATTGGCAAAGGTTTCGGCAAGGTCAGTCAGCAGGTCGGAACCTTTGCGCGACTTAACCACGATGTCATCCATGTATGCTTCCACATTCCGACTGATTTGAGCTAGCAGACACTTCTGTATCATGCGCATGAATGTGGCACCAGCATTCTTGAGACCAAAGGGCATGGTGATGTAGCAAAAGCGCCCGAATGGGGTGATAAAAGCTGTTTTTATTTCATCAGGTCCATACAACCGGATCTGATGGTACCCGGAATATGCATCCAGGAAGGACAATCACTCACATCCTACAGTTGAGTCGACTATCTGATCGATGCGGGGGAGAGGAAAATGATCTTTCGGGCAGGCCCGATTGATATGCTTGAAATCAATGCACATACGGAGTGAATCATCCTTCTTGGGAACCATGACAACATTGGCGAGCCACTCGGAGTGGTAAATTTTGCGGATGAACTCAGCTGCCAAAAGCCGAGCCACCTCTTCGCCGATTGCCTTTCTCTTCTCCGCAGCGGACCGATGGAGGTGCTCTTTCACGGGTTTTGCCTTTGGATCAACTCGCAAACGGTGCTCAGCCAGCCCCCTGGGTACACCCGGCATGTCAGACGGCTTCCATGCGAAGATGTCCCAATTCTCACGGAGGAACTGGATGAGCGCTTCTTCCTATTTGCTGTCGAGTGTTGTTGAGATATGAGTCGGAGCAGCACTGGGATCGGTCGGGTGAATGTGAACAGGCTTTTTTTCACCGGACGACTGAAATGCAGACTCGGAAGCAGGCTTCTTAGCGCGCAACAAATCACTCGGATCTGCAGTCTTCTTATATTCTTCCATTTCTATCGCTGCCATCTGTTCATCGGCTATCTTAGAGCCCTTCTGGAGGCACTCTTCTGCTCGTTGCTGATTACCAGTGACCATGATCACGCCCTTGGGGCCAGGCATCTTCAGCTTGAGGTACACGTAACACGGTCGAGCCATGAATCGGGCATATGCAATTCTGCCCAGAATAGCATGATAGGCACTGTGAAAATCCACAACTTCAAATGTCAACTTCTCCTTACGGTAACTCTTTGAGTCACCGAAAACCACGTCAAGAGTGATCTGTCCGAGTGAATCAGCTTTCTTCCCTGGAATGACACCGTGGAACCGCATGTTACTCTCACTGAGCTTGGACATCGGAATGCCCATCCCACGAAGAGTCTCAACATACAAAATGTTCAAGCCGCTGCCACCATCCATCAAGACTTTGGTCAGTCGGGTGCCCCCAACGACCGGGTCGACCACCAACGCTTGCCTCCCGGGGGTGGCGACGTGCGGTGGGTGGTCAGATTGGTCGAATGTGATGGGAGTCTTTGACCATTTCAAATATGTCGTCGTTGCCGGAGCAACCATGTTTACCTCTCTGTTGATGACTTTCAGTCGACTTTTACTTTCAATGTCAGCAAAAATCATCAAAGTGGAATTGACGTTAGGGAAACCGTCATCATCTTCTTCCTGGCCACCATCCTTGTCAGACTCTTTTTCCTTTTCATTGGGTTGTTTCTCTCGGAACTGCTGGATCAGGAGCCGACATTGTCGAGTGGTATGTTTGGGATAAATCAGATTTCCCTCTTCATCCTTCTTGGTGTGAATGTGACATGGCAAGTCCAACACATCGTTCCCCGCCTGATCTTTCACCTTCTTGGGGATCCAGGGTCCCTTGGGCTTCCCCTTGAATTTTCCTTGAGTTACAACTGCAGCTTCACCTAGACCTGCTGGCTCGGCTTTGCGTTTCTGCTTCCAACTCACTCCGGTGTCTTGGGCGACTGGTTTGCCCTTTCCACTGCGGAGTCGGTCCTCTTCTTCACCATTAGCGTACCGGGTGGCTATTTCCATCATTCGGGTCAGAGACATATCTCCTGTCCGACCAAATTTCAAGTTAAGCTCTCGATACAGAATGCCCTCCTTGAAGGCACAAACTGCTTGGTGTTGGGATACATTTTCTACTGTGTGGTGTAAAGTGGTCCATCTTTGGATGTAATCCCTCAGAGTTTCATTCGGCTTCTGTACACAATGTTGCAATTCCGTCAACCCCGCAGGTCGTTTGCATGTGCCCTCGAATGTCCTGACAAACACTCGGGCTAACTCCTCCCAACTGAATATACTGCCTGGAGCCAACTGATTCAGCCATGCTTTGGCCGACCCTTCCAGCATGAGAGGAAGATGTTTCATAGCTACCTCATCATTTCCACCACCGATCTGAACAGCCACTCGGTAATCTTCCAGCCAAGTGTCAGGCTTCGACTCACCGGTGAACTTACTAACCCCGGTCGCCAACCTGAAGTTGGGGGGGATCTCAGCGGCTCTGATAGCTCTGCTAAAACACTCGGGACCTGAAACATGAATTCTGCTTCCACTCGGGCGATCTCTGCCTTGCCCCTCTCTGTGTGCTCGGTTCCTGTCGACCAAACCCTGCACTAAAATTGACCTCGCATCAAACCCTGGCTCTCTTGGGTCGACCGGCGTCCTCCGCCCTCCGCTGTACGGGCGCCTATCATCATAGTGCTGGGGCACATATGATCCGCTTCTCGGAGGGGGTGTAGGCGCTCGAGGGTAGTCATCACGGCCGAGTCGATGATCGTACTGCTCGTGGACTCGACCCAAGTGCTGATCTTGGTGATGCACCCGCCCCTCACGCCGCGGAGGCGATCTTGGGCTATGAGCCGATTGAACCGTGTCAGCCACCACAGATCTGCTATGGATTCTGTTACGCGACTGTGATACTGCAGTGTTTTGGTCTCCTGCCGCCCGGAGTAGAACCCAGATCTGCATCAAACCTCGTCCAGCTTCTGACTGGGACGGCTGGATGGATTCTGCTATACGAGCTGCAGCTACAAGATTCTGAATCGGAGTACGGTATACCTGAGGTTCAGGAGGGAACAATTGCCGCCGTCGACTGGACTCAGGAATCCGCTGCCGAGCACGTTCGTCGAGTGCAAGCTGAAGTTTCTCCAGTCGAGTGCGTTCAGCCAAGGTGGCCAAGCACGCTGCCTCCAAGGCCCGAGCCTCAGAGGTCTCTCCGATGATGGGCGTGTGGATGCTTCTTCGTTACGGCGATGAAGTTCCTCCCTCTGCTGTGAAGAGAGGGTTTCGGGGTGGTATTCCTCGTGAACACGCGACGGATCGCCACCGCCGTCGCCGCCTCCGTTGCAACGCATGCCAGGAGGGCTACGCGGCGTGTCGACCATCAGAACCTCCGCCGCAGGATTGCTGCTGTCGCACTCGGACAGAGTCTCGACGGAGCCAGTCGACAGATCGAACAGGCCATAGAGAGATTCATCGGGCTCGATTGCCGCGACTTGAGGGGTGGCCGACTGACGTGCCACCGCATGCCTCACCCACCGCTGAAGCCGCGATCGACCGGATCACTTGCGACGGCGAACAGCGGGGAACGAAGACGCCGTAGGAAACGACCGATATTGGGTCGATGGCTGCCGCAGAAGGACGCCGCGGACGCATCTCGACGTCGAGGGGGGCCTCCTGGAGCCAGGCGGAGTCGTCGGCGATGAAGACGAGCGCGCCGAGACGGATCTCGTGGCCCTCAGCCAAACCTCCACCTGAAACCATGATGATGGGAATCGGAAAAAATCGCAACCTCACCGGAAAGTCGCTAAGACACCTGCCCCACGGTGGGCGCCAACTGTCGTGGTTCTAAGTCTGACAGTAGAATTGGGGGGTAGGTATGAGGAGGCAAGATCCTAGCTACGTTGAGGTTGTGCACGCAAGATTTACGAGTTCAGGCCCTTCTCGGAGGAAGTAACAGCCCTACGTCTCGGTGCCCGGAGGCTCGGTCGATTGGATTATGCGTGAAGTTACAGGGGGTGCGAACCCTTGTGCCAGTGGAGGGGGGTGGCTTATATAGAGTGCGCCAGGACCCCAGCCGTCCCACGTTACAAGGGGTTCAATGTCCATAAAGACAGGACGTTACTGATAACGCCAGCAATAAAGGCAAATAAATGATCATTAAGACTACGGAGTGAACGCCTGACCATTGCCATCCTGAGTGACCTTAGATCTTCTGTCTTCCGAGTGGTTTCTGGTGTGGTCGAGTGAGTACACCCCGGTCGAATGGAATTGGGTTATCCGAGTGAACTGTTGGTCGAGTGGATTCTTCCCTGTGGTGATTTCAGTCGGTAGATGATGCTATCCTTTGAATGTCCTTGGCCTTAGAGCAGTGTCCTCGGGGAAGGGTGTCTAGGTCAGGCCTATTACCCTACCCTAGGTACATGTCTTCGTCATTCTTTACCTCCTCCTCTGTGTATGGTGCCATGAGTGACTCATTCATATAATCCGTAACCCTCCTCTTGACTTTATTTATAACATTCATGGCTGATACATTAACTTCAGCAGAAAAGAGATGCTGAAAATACTCACTAATCAAACTACTCATAGCATCATTGCTCTCTCTCCATACACCCGAGTCATCAAGCAAACATTTTATATAATTTCTCTTCCTCCTAGCCGATGCAAAATTATGAAAGAAACTAGTGTTACGATCACCAAATTTGAGCCAGTTTGCACGGCTGCGTTGTACCCAATAGATCTCTTCCTTTTCCAAGTTTTCCTCTATCTCCATCAGCAAAATTTGATGCCTGTCTCCCGCCTCATCAGTGAGAGGGCCTGACTGCAGCGCTTCCGACTCTGCCTTCAGTTCCTTCAAGCGCCGATGGGGCGCCTTCAAAATCGAGTGATCCCACTCGTGCAAGGTGGTGTGAACCCTCGATGTTCGTTCTATAATAGGTGTCGTCGGATTTGATCGTTCCCAAGCTTCAGACACTATTTGCATAACGTTCTCTTCTTGTAGCCACCTCGATTCAAAACACCTCTGATGGGTTTGCTGGGAATCCACCTGCACATCTCCCTCAGTATTAATGAAGAGGGATCTGTGATCCGACTTTGTATGTGCAGTATTTGTGACCTTTGCATTAGGAAAGAGTCCATGGAACTGGCCATTGCACACCGATGTGTCAAGGCATTCTCTGAGTCTCCTCCTCCACCAAGTATATAGATCCCCACTGCATCCCATATCCTCCAAGTCGCAATCAACAAGGGCATCTCGAAAATGTTGCATCATGTGCTTCGGCCTCGGTGCACCACCCTCCTTCTCATGGGAGTACAAGATCTCATTAAAATCACCAGCTATCGTCCACGGGAGGTTTATTCGCTGGTGTAGATCACGTAGCCACGACCATGACAAATGCTTGTCTTCCCACTTCGGCTCCCCGTAGAAGCCTGTAAACCTCCAGACCTCATCCGTGCCATCTCCCACAGTAACATCTATGAAGTTTTCATCCTTATCTCTCAGCTGGATTGTCAAAGGTCTCCGCCAAAATAACAGCAGACCACCACTCGCTCCATTACTTTCCTACACCTCCATACAGTCCATCTTTAACTTCTTTCGAAGCTTCACTGCCTTCACTTTATTCAGATGCGTCTTAGACAGGAAGACGACATCCGGCCCCCATTGCTTCTGGACATCCAAAAGCACTCTTTCTACCGCGGCTCTGGCCATGCCACGGCAATTCTAGCATATGAGTTTCATTGCGCCCGGCGATCACCCTCGAGGGGAGTAGCCGATGTATCATTGGAAACGTTGTTCTCTGTTGATCTCAACCTCTTTGGGTCATGAATTTTCTGCGGGGTACTAAGCTTGCTTTTATCCACAGGCTCAACATTGCTAGTATTCTCCAAAAACTGAATCTGTTCGGAGACATATCCCGGCGACAGAGATCTGCCAGAACCTCCCGGGCCTCCCGTGTGTGCTGCCGGGGCATTGATATTGCCATCCTGGCCTATGAGGCGCTTGCGTGCCGAAGGCACTATCGCACTAGCACTAGTATTGGCAGCTCCATCAAGGTCCATATCGCGCTCTTCCTCCGAGTTTGGGTCTCCCGCATTTCCTCTTCCTCTCCCAAAACCTCCGCCTCTTCCAGCTGACCCACCACGACCAGTTCTATTGCTCCCTCTCCCTGCTGGTACATCAAAATCAACGAGGAGCCACTCCCCATTCACAGGTATCTGGGCTATGTATTCCATCGCCACATTCAGTTACAACATGCCCTATCAATCCACAGAAATCGCAAAAATCAGGGAGTTTCTCATATTCAACTGGTTATTTCTTACTTTCTCTTAGCGTCAATGGCACAAACCTAACCAAGGGTGTATCAAGCATCACAAACACCCTAGCCCTCAGGTATTTGGTTGGATTCAGACGGCCTTCGTTGACTATCACTGTGATCGGAGGGCCACCAACCTTCTTTGCAATCTTCTCTGCAGTTTCCTTCTTCATCAAACCATCAGGTATACCCACAATTCTTGCCCACACTGGGATGCGATCCAGTTTGTGTTCCTCGGCATTGGTGATTCCATCATATTCCTCCAGAACAACTGCCGCGTTCCTAAACAGCCACGGCCCACCCCTCATCAGCCGGTTCCAATCTCCCAGGCAATAAAATTGCGCAAGGAACCGGTTAGGGTTGATGGTTTTGAAAGTAACACCCTGGGCTGGAATCCAGGCGTTCCTCATAGTTTTGAACAGCGATACATGGCTAAAGGGTTTAGAGGTGTGAACCCTAAAGATGGCAATCCATCGTGTCTCCTTTATCAGATCATCAATCTCGCCCGATAGATCCAGATCCTCTTCCTCCTCACCATGCAAGTTCAGTCCTGCGAACCTATCCGTCAGATTTGATCTAGTTCCTGCTGGATTGGTGCCTACATTGCCGTCGCAACCCGCGCCGGCCACCGTTGTTGAGCCCCTCTCCGCCATGCAGACCGACGAGCGGGACTGTGGTCACTTGGGGATCACGTAAGGATCGCCGAGACAGCGATCGGACGTGAGATTTGGTGGTGGGAAACAAAATTCGGTGGGGAACCCTAGTGTACGAAGCCGCCAGGGGATAAGGGGAACCCTAGCGTACGTAGCCGCCAGGGGATTACCTCTGTGCACCTGTGCTAATTCACTTAATGAATTGTACTACCGGACCTCCCGTGAGATGTAGTACTAGTAGTAATTTCCTTGTTTTCCAACGGTAATAGCTTCCCATCAGTCCTAAAGAGCCACGCCATAGTGCTTGTTTCTTTACTCTGATTCCTATAGATGGACTCCTCACGTCTTGTTACTTGCAGATCAGCAGATCAGGAAGGAAAAAACCACTTTATTGGCAGCGGCAGGTGTAGATCTGGAGGATATTTGTTTGACCGGCGCGGGCCGCGAAGCGAGGCTGCGGTTGGAATCCATATTGATTTTGTAATGCATGTCCATGTACTGTATTCCTTTTGATCAACTCCACTGCTGAGGCCTGGCAGCGGTGGCCATCTACACCAAGCAATGCAGGCTCGACAGGTTCCCGTCCTAGAACAAGTGCTTGTGAGCTGCACACAAAATACTCTGAAGAACAGCTCATGTATGGAAACAAACTGTGTAGACACTTTCTTTTATTCAGACCAACCAACTTTCAGTGAGCAATGCCCAGGCGGAGCACCCGGCCTTGGGCAGGGCGGCCAGATGGAGCCGGCGGGATGGCGATGCGGAGTCGAGCCAGCGAGCGGGCGACTCGCTGCAGAGGCGGGTCAGCGAGGTAAAGACAAGGCGGCGGCTCAAAGCGGCGAGTTGAAGCAGTGTCGCAACGGTGGTGGCGACTTGGCACCAGCAGTGGAGCGGCGAAGGCAACTTGGCGAGGCAGAGCGAGTCCGACTTGGAGGCGAGGCGAGACCGCCGACGACCCGGACCCGGACCCGTGGTCATCTTTTTGCCGAAGGAGCCGGCGGCGGCGGCTTGGCCGGTGGAAAAAAATGCACGACGAAAGTGGCTCAGAGCTGGAGCTGGGGCGATCTGGCGTGTCAGTACGGCGGCTCAGAACCAACGTGAAGCAGAGGAGGCGCAAGGCAGTGCCAGCTACAGCAGCGATTTGCTGCGGCGGTCGCAATAGAAGTGGCGGATTTGGGAGGTGCGCGGGAGGGGCGACGCGCCAGGCGCAGCCGGAGGTGCGAGAGCGGGGTGGCCGGCCAGAGCCGGCTTGCGAGCGGAGGCGGGATGGCCGGCTCATGGCACGACGGTGACAGGCGGCCGGAGCCGAAACCGCGGTAGTAGCTGAATCCGTTCCTGAGCCATGGCCGTATCCAATTCCGGGTCGTGGTCGTGGCGCCTGTGCCTTGCCGCATCAATTGCTTTGTTTTTGTATGTTGACCATAACAGATCGATCCTACTGATGCCCACGGTCAACAATACTGACCCGTCAGGATTTTCCCTGATTATTATGTCATGGAACTGATGAATACTGCCCATAAAAAATTTCTGATCTTGATCCAGTGAACTCAATGTTGATGTATATCCTTCAAAAACCGGTCTTTTCTTCATCCGGAAAATTGCGAACTTCTCGAACCCTAGGAAAGATCAATCCAAGAACTCAATACCACCGTGAAAGGCCCCACGGTGGACACCAACTGTCGTGGTTTTGTCACGGCAGATGTCCTCGTGAAAGGACTTAGTGGTGAGGCCATCACAACTAGGTAGTAGCTTGAAGGGGTTGGTCGAAATCGAGAGACGCGAGGTTTATCCAGATTCGGCCCCTCGCAGCGGAGGTAAAAACCTACATCCTGCTTGATTGATATTGATCATGATGACGATCTCGGTTACAAGGGCGGTGTTTCGCTACCTCTATCTCGAGAGCATCTAATTTGATCTTGTCTATACTTGTATGTCTGTCTCCAACCTGTCCCTCTTGGGGTGTCCTGCCCCTACTTATATAAGTTGAAGGGGCGGGTTACATGTAGAGTCATAGTAGGATTAGGACTATTCTATTACAAGTGGAATCCTAGTCTTGCTTCTTGCCTCCCTTGTAAGAAAAATATTCCTTATGCTTTTCCTCTTAAACCGGCCCACCATAACATGAGTCAGCCTTCTCATGAGCCGCCTTTTGGGCCACCGGGTCTTGTCGTTCCTCTGACCCGCCTGCCGGGTCACCAATGAGTCGCCAAATCCAGGTGGGTCACTAGTGAGTCACCAGGTCAGGGCGGGTCTGCCGTGAGTCGCAAGTCTCAGTCGGGTCATACTTCAGGCCGGGTCATACCGCGGGGTATATCCGCAGGGCTTCACCTAAGCACTACGAAAATATGACCGAGGGTATAAACGGTGGAGGGGGGGCGCCGCACACAGCTAAGAGATTGTCGTGGTTGTGCTATGCGCCCCCCTCCCACATATATATAGGTGGGGGAGGAGGGAGCAGCCAGGAGGCGCCCCCAAGTAAGCCGAATCCTACCTGGGGTCCTTCCCAAGTGGTGCCCTCTTACCATATTTGTCGGAGGGGGACGAAAGGGGGAAGAGGGAAGGAAGGGGGAGGCCGAATCCCCCCCCCCCCCTTTCCTTTCCCCCACATGAGCGGCTGCCATAGGGGGTGTGCCAGCCCCTTGTGGGCTGGTGTGCTCCCCTCTAATGGCCCAATAGGCCCATTACCCTCCCGGGGTTGTCCGGTACCCCCTCCGGTATTCCGATGACTACCCGGTACACTTCGAAACACTTTCGGTGTCCGAATACTATCGTCCTTTATATCAATCTTTACCTCTCGACCATTTTGAGACTCCTCGTCATGTCCGTGATCTCATCCGGGACTCCGAACAATATTCGGTCACCAAATCATATAACTCATATAACACTATATCGTCAACGAACGTTAAGCGTGCAGACCCTACGGGTTCGAGAACTATGTAGACATGACCGAGACACCTCTCCGGTCAATAACCAATAGCGGAACCTGGATGCCCATATTGGCTCCTACATATTCTATGAAGATCTTTATCGGTCGAACCTTATGACAACATACGTAATTCCCTTTGTCCATCGGTATGTTACTTGCCCGAAATTCCGTAATACATCATCTTGCAACTAACATCTTAGTCACTTTGCTTGCAAGGCTTCTTATGATGTGTATTACCAAGAGGGCCCAGAGATACCTCTCCGATACTCGGAGTGACAAATCCTAATCTCGATCTATGCCAACTCAACAAACACCTTCGGAGATACCTGTAGAGCATCTTTATGATCACCCAGTTACGTTGTGACGTTTGATAGCACACAAGGTATTCCTCCGGTATCCGGGAGTTGCATAATCTCATAGTCGAAGGAATATGTATTTGTCATCAAGAAAGCCATAGCAATAAACTGAACGATCAATATGCTAAGGTAACGGATGGGTCTTGTCCATCACATCATTCTCCTAATGATGTCATCCCGTTATCAAATGACAACACATGTCTATGGTTAGGAAACCTTAACCATCTTTGATCAACGAGCTAGTCTAGTAGAGGCTTACTAGGGACACGGTATTTATTTATGTATCCACACATGTATTTAAGTTTCCGGTCAATACAATTCTAGCATGAATAATAAACCTTTATCATGATTTAGGAAATATAATAATAACCATTTTATTATTGCCTCTAGGGCATATTTCCATCACAATCAATATCAAGAACAATAAAATCTATGGGCACATAATTCCTATTTGCAAGAATAAGAACATCAATAATTCTTTCCATAGGCTTTTTAATAGTAGGATCTGCCAAGTGCAAAGTTAAAGAACACTCTTCAATATTGGTAAGACCAAGCACATCACATAAAGACTATGGAATTGTGGAAACACTAGCCCAAATCACATAAAGCAAAACACTCATAATTTTTAATCTTAACTTTGATGGTAGGTTCCCATTCATCATGTAATTTCCTAGGAATTGAGATCTCTAATTCCAACTTTTCTTCCAAAGCTTTCATCATGGCATCAACAATATGTTTAGTAAAAGCTTTATTTTTTTCATAAGCATGGGGTGAATTAATCATGGATTGCAACAAAGAAATACAATCAATCAAAGAGCAATTATCATAATTAAAGTCTTTGTAATCCAAAAGAGTGGACACATCACTAGTTAAAGTTTTGACCTCTCCAAACCCACTTTTATCAATGTTTTCATCAAGATTTTCACCCTCCAAATTATCGGGACGCCTTCTAACTAAAGTTGACTCTTCTTCAGTCCCTTCATCATCAATTTTAATTTTACTAAATAAGGAATCAATAGAAGAAACACCAATCACTTTAAGATCTTCATTTTTATCTTCTAACGAGATTGGTTTAGCGGCCATCTGATTTACTAGGGTAGCTTCTGCATTAGATATTTTGCCTAGCAAACTTTCAGCAAAGCATACTTAGATTGGAGATTACAAACTTCTCTACTAATATCATCAAGTTGTTTTGTTATAGCATCCAGCACAACAGAGTGTTCCTTAAGTTCTTCAGTAAAATATTTATTGTGCTCAAATTGCGTAGTCATATATTCCTTAGTATTTTTCTCAATTTCAAGCAAAATATTGGGGTAAGGAACATCATAATATTTTCTTTGCGGCATCATGATTACGCAAACAAGATACTTGCAACCCGACGCGTAAGAGGGGTTGTCAATCCCTCACAGGTAAAAGATAGATTGGTTTGTATGATTTTGGATAAATAGATCTCGCAATAAAACAAAATAAAATAAATATAGAAAAAGTGCAGAAAGGTATTTTTGGATTTTTAGGATAATAGATCTGAAAAAAAAAACAAATAATAATAGATCTCAAAGCAAATATGATAAAGAATAGACCCGGGGCCGTAGATTTCACTAGTGGCTTCTCTCGAGAAAAATAGCATACGGCGGGTAAAAAAATTATTGTTGGGCAATTGATAGAACTTCAAATAATTATGACGATATCCAGGCAATGATCATTATATAGGCATCACGTCCAAGATTAGTAGATCGACTCCTACCTGCATCTACTACTATTACTCCACACATCGACCGCTATCCAGCATGCATCTAGTGTATTAAGTTCATGGAAAAACAGAGTAATGCAATAAGAACAATGACATGATGTAGACAAGATCTATTCATGTAGGAATAGACCCCATCTTGTTATCCTTAATAGCAACGATCAATACGTGTCTTGCTGCCCCTTCTGTCACTGGGAAAGAACACCACACGACCGAACCCATCACAAAGCACCTCTTCCCATGGCAAGAAAAATTGATCTAGTTGGCCTAACTAAACCAAAGATTCAAAGAAGAAATACGAGGCTATAAGTAATCATGCATATAAGAGATCAAAGAAACTCAAATAACTTTCATGGATAAATAGGTCTGATCATAAACTCAAAGTTCATCGGATCCCAACAAACACACCGCAAAAAGAGTTACATCAAATAAATCTCCAAGAGACCATTGTATTGAGAATCAAAAGAGAGAGAGAGGAAGCCATCTAGCTACTAACTATGGACCCATAGGTCTATAATGAACTACTCACACATCATCGGAGAGGCACCAATGAGGATGATGAACCCCTCCGTGATGGTGTCTAGATTGGATCTGGTGTTTCTGGAACTTACGACGGCTGGAATTGTGTTTCGTCGACTCCCCTAGGGTTTTTGGATTTTCGGGGTATTTATAGAGCAAAGAGGCGGTGCGGGAGGTGGCCGAGGTGGGCACAACCCACCAGGGCGTGCCTGGGCCCCCAGGCGCGCCCAGGTGGGTTGTGCTCCCCTCGAAGCCCCCCTCTGGTACTTCTTTGGCTCAACAGGTGTCTTCTGGTCCAGAAAAAATCTCCAAAAAGTTTCGCTGCGTTTGGACTCCGTTTGGTATTGATTTTCTGCGAAGTAAAAAACGAGCAAAAAACAGCAACTGGCACTGAGCACTATGTCAATAGGTTAGTCCCAAAAATGATATAAAGCTGCTATAAAATGATTGTAAAACATCCAAGAATGATAATATAACAGCATGGAATAAGCAAAAATTATAGATACCTTGGAGATGTATCAGGTAACATGGACAATTTCCTTGGGGATAAATGAGGTGTAATCATTAAACTCCCAAAGCTCTTATCTGATTTTATTATCTTAATTATTGAGGCAACCCCGCATGACGGATAGGGCCTGCGGTAGGACAACTGATTCTTGATGCAGGACTCGTGTCGGTCAAGATGTTATTTGGACACATCCCCCACTTCGATCTGTAATAGGCACATCTCGATGGGTGACTTCCAGCGCACAAATTAATATGCTATTTGATCCCAGCGCAAATACAAGGTTGTAAGTATTAAGACCTCATACTCGTACCTCTTTTTGTTATAAGTGTTTGAATCACTATTTGCTTGTTGATACGGTTAAAAGCTAGATTTGACACTTTGACAAAAGCTTGCTAGAGACCATCTTCTCAAGGGAATCTTCCTCTCGTGGGTTTGATAACCCAGGGTCACCTCTAGGGAAATAGGTGTGGGATACACTTTTCTGTTCCATTACCGGAGAGGTATCAGTGTGGCGTAAAAATAACAAGGCATTGATAAAAGCCGAGAACTTAAAGGGGCTCCTCAGATGCCCGAAGTTTGAATTCCTTGGGTACACGACGTATGAACTCTTCGGATACACCTCGGTGATCCTCAAGATCGGAGATGGGAAGATTTGTTGAACCAGCTTTCAAGACCGACGACCAAAGATGAAGAACTGTTTGGTAGAACCGAGGAGCGTCTCTAACTTGAAGACTGATACAAGGGGCTACTGATGGATTCATGCACTAGAGGGTACTCACCACGTCATCTCCTGACCAGGTGGGTCGGGCCGAGGACCCCCATGGCGGTTCACTAATGAGCCACTTCGGGCAGCCCATGACGTATACAACGGAGATTCCACAAGCCGAAGACTCCTCTCCACTGATGTATCCGACTAGGACTCTTGTTATCCTAGGCCTCCGATACATTATATAAGCCGAGGCCAGGCTAATTGAGAGATCATATTACAGATCATTAGAATCATACACAACAATCTCGTGGTAGATACCTATGCTCTATACTATACCCCATATCAATACAATGAAAAGCAAGACGTATGGTATTATCTCTTCGAGAGAGCCCAAACCTAGGTAAAATCATGTGTCCATGTTACCATCGCTCCAAGACGCCTGGCTTAGGACCCCTACCTCAAGATATGCCAGATTTAGCACCGACATCTGGGTCGGCAACGATGTCCACGACAGTGAGCACGGGAGAGAGGATTGTTGTGCCGGTCCTGGCGGCACAGAGGCTCGGAATGGTTGCTGATGACCCACAAGTATAGGGGATCAATCGTAGTCCATTCGATAAGTAAGAGTGTTGAACCCAACGAGGAGTAGAAGGAAATGACAAGTGGTTTTCAGCAAGGTATTCTCTGCAAGCACTGAAATTGTTGGTAACCAATAGTTTGATAGCAAGATAATTTGTAACGAGCAAGTAATAGTAACGGTAAATAGATTGCAGCAAGGTAGCCCAATCCTTTTGTGGCAAAGGACAGGCCAAAATGGTCTCTTATGATAAGCAAAGCGTTCTTGAGGGTACACGGGAATTTCATCATATCACTTTCATCATGTTGGTTTGATTCGTGTTCGCTACTTTGATAATTTGATATGTGGGTGGACAGGTGCTTAGGTGCTGTTCTTACTTGAACAAACCTCCTACTTATGATTAACCCCCTCGCAAGCATCCGCAACTATGAGAAAAGTATTAAGATAAAATCTAACCATAGCATTAAACTTTTGGATCCAAATCGGTCCCTTACGGAATAGCGCATAAACTAGGGTTTAAGCTTCTGTCACTCTAGCAACCCATCATCTAATTACTACTCCACAATGCATTCCCTTAGGCCCAAATATGGTGAAGTTCCATGTAGTCGACGTTCACATGACACCACTAAGGGAATAACAACATACATATCATCAAAATATCAAACACATATCAAGTTCACATAATTACTTGCAACAGGACTTCTCTGTGACCTCAAGAACAAAAGTAACTACTCACAACTGATAATGATGCTCAAGATCAGAGGGGTATTAAATAGCATAATGGATCCGAACATATAATCTTCCACCAAATAAACCATATAGTAATCAACTACAAGATGTAATCAACACTACTAGTCACCCACAAGCACCAATATAAGGTTCCAGTACAAAGATTGAACACAAGAGATGAACTAGGATTTGAGAGGAGATGGTGCTGTTGAAGATGTTGATGGAGATGGCCCTCCCAAAGATGGGAAAGTTGTTGGTGATGACGATGACGATGATTTCCCCCTCCGGGAGGGAAGTTCCCCCGGCGGAATTGCTCCGCCGGAGGGCAAAAGTGCTCCTGCCCAAGTTCCACCTCGAGACGGCGGTGCTTCATCCCTAAAGTCCTATCCTTATTTTTTTTCTAGGTCAAAATGACTTATATACCAGAAGAGGGGCACCGGAGGTGGGCCAAGGAGGGCACAACCCACCAGGGCGCGCCTGGAGCGCCCAGGTGGGTTGTGCCCACCTGGTGGGCCCCCTCTAGCAGTTATTTGCTCCAATAATTCTTAAATAATCCATAAAGAATCTCGGTGAAGTTTCAGCTTATTTGGAGTTGTGCAGAATAGGTATCTCTGACGTGTTTTTTCTGGTCCAGAATTCCAGCTGCCGGTATTCTCCCTCTTTGTGTAAACCTTGCAAATTATGGGAGAAAAGGCATTAGAATTACTCCCAAAAGTATTATTATGCATAAAAACATTATAAATAACAGTAGGTAAACATGATGCAAAATGGACGTATCAACTCCCCCAAGCTTAGACCTCGCTTGTCCTCAAGCGAAAAACCGATATCGAAAAACATGTCCACATGCTTAGAGAGAGAGGTGTCGATAAAAACAAAATACGGACATAGAAGCATCATGTATATTATTATAACAGCAACAAACTTTATCATAGAACTCTTATCACATAACTGTTTTCATAAACTTCTCATGAACAAGTAACAATTCATCACAACATAGAAGTATAAAGCATAAACTCTATTGAAAACCAACAAACTATGTTCTCAGTCAACTTTTCAACTACAATTCATCATCCTTACAGGAAGGGTCACTTATCGGAGCCTTTAGGCAAGTCCACATACTCAACCATCATTTAATCTTCTATGATTGCTAACACTCACAGCATACCCATGAACAAAAAGTTTCAACCGGACACATAGAAAGATAGGGGCTTATTGTTTCGCCTCCCAACGTATTCACCTCAAGGGTGATGTCAACAATAATAACTCATGCCCACCCATATTCAACTGGATATATGTGCCTAGATCTTTCCTCACCACATGATGCTTGCAAAAGGAAAAATAAAAAGGAATAGAGAAGAATACTTTGACTCTTGCATAAAAGTAAATACATAAAGGTAAAAGATAGGCCCTTCGCAGAGGGAAGCAGAGGTTGTCATGTGCTTATTTGTTTGTATGCCAAATCCCTTAATGCAAAAGAACGTCATGTTATATTGCCCCTTATGATAGCAACCTTTATTATGCAGTCTGTCGCTTTTATTATTTTGCCATCACAACTTCGTACAACGCTCAATTTTCTCTTACACTAAATGATCCAACACATTTAGAAGCAATTTTTATTACCTTATTGCACCGATGACAACTTACTTGAAGGATCTTACTCAATCCATAGGTAGGTATGGTGGACTCTCAAAGTAAGATTTGGGTTAAGGGTTTTGGATGCACAAGCAGTATCTATACTTAGTGCAGAATTTTTGGCTAGAAAAGATATTGGGCAAGCACCACATGTTAAAGGATCTATGACAATATAACTTCTATGTGAATATGAACAAACATAGATCATTACGTTGTCTTCCTTGTCCAACGTCAACTATTTTGACACAAAGTATTTAATGGGGGCTCACAATCATAAAAGATGTCCAAGATAGTGTATTTGCATGTGAATCTTCTCTTCCCTTATTAATTCTTTCATGAGTTGCATCATTGACCAATGCTATGTTTGTCAATCTCCAACAAATTTTACCACTTATACTTTTCCATATATGATGTCATTACTTACCATAAGATTATCATATGATCTTTTTCATTTATTTTCCTTTCTTTTTATTAAGACAAAAAGTAAATAATGCAAAATTCAAACTACTATTTATTATATATCTCGCACACAATTGCATCGATTGATAGATCACTAAGAAAACACTCGAAAAGAAAGGATCGAACTAAAACTTTTATTCAACTAAATCAAAAGATAACTAAGATCGAACTAAGATAAGTAAAGGCAAAAGATAGTGATTGTGATATGATACCGGGGCACCTCCCCCAAGCTTGGCACAAGCCAAGGGGAGTGCCCATACCCGATACTCAAGTCTCCTTTGGTGATGAAGAAGGTGGTGGTGGTGATGAGGTAGTAGCGGTCTTGTCCTTCAGGCTCAAAAGATACTCCAATCTTTGAATGACGCCTCGAAGGGCAATGATGTGCTCTTGCAATAAAATATTTTCACGGGTGAGATATTTGTTTTGAACATGAACCGTTTCAATGATCCTAAAGGCTTCAATCTCAGTAGGAGCGAGATATTCATAGTATGGTTGAAGGATATACTCTTCTCCTTCCTCCGAGGGCATGGTCTGCTCTACAGCTGGGGCTTGATCTCCAGTAGCTTCCTTGTTCTCGTCCCCCTTGAAGGCTTCTTTGGGTTCTTCCCTCTTTAATTCAATCTTCATCAACCAAGCATCCTCTTACGTCGTTGGAGGGAGAAGAAGACATGCTGCCTAGCTTGACAAATCTGGCAGAAAACAGCGAGAAAAGAAAACAGAAGATTTCTCCGTGATAAGGTGGTCAATAGGTTCGGGGGGTATATAAAGATTTTTTTTATCTTGGGAAACAAGCAAACGAGAGAAAAATGGAGTCTGGAAGGTACCCGAGGTGGGCATAACCCACCTGGGCGCGCCTGGCATGCCAGGCGCGCCCTGGTGTCTTGTGCCCACCAGGGTTGCCTTCCTGGTTGTTTCTTATTTTCCTAAAAAAAATTATATTCCAAAACTGAGAGAAAATATTTTTGCGGATTTTTCAGAGTCTGTTTACTTACCGTATCACGTACCTCCTCTTTTTTAATTATTCTAGAGTGTTCCGGAAGGTCTCCTTTATGTGTTCCTCAGGTGTCATAGTTTGAATAATATTGCTTTCAACATTAATAGCCGTACCTGAGATATAGTGTTTAATTCTTTGCCCATTGACCACCTTCGGGTTAGTACCTTCGGCATTATTTATTTTGATAGCTCTAGAGCGGTAAACCTCTTCGATGATATATGGTCCTTCCCATTTAGAGAGAAGTTTTCCTACAAAGAATCTAAAACGAGAGTTGTACAATAGAACATATTCACCCACTTTGAACTCACGCCTTTGAATTCTTTTATCATCCCATCTTTTATCTTTTTCTATAAAACAACTTGGCATTTTCATAAGCTTGGGTTCTTCATTCATCTAGTGAGCTAATATCAAATAACCTCTTTTCACCAGCAAGTTTGAAGTTATAGTTGTGTTCTTTAATTGCCCAATATGCTTTATGTTCTAACTCAAGAGGGAAATGACAAGCTTTTCCATAAACCATTTTATAAGGAGACATACCCATAGGATTTTTATAAGATGTTCTGTAAGCCCAAAGTGCATCGTCTAATTTCTTAGACCAATTCTTTCGAGACCTATTGACAGTTTTTTGTAGAATTAATTTTATTTCTCTATTGCTAAGTTCAACTTGACCACTAGACTGAGGATGATAGGGTGATGCAATTCTATGGTTAACATCATACTTAGCAAGCATTTTACGGAAAGCACCATGAATAAAGTGTGAACCACCATCAGTCATTAAATATCTAGGGACTCCAAACCTTGGGAAAATAACTTCCTTAAGCATTTTAATAGAGGTGTTGTGATCATCACTACTGGTTGGAATAGCTTCTACCCACTTAGTAACATAATCAACATCAACCAAAATATGTGTATACCCATTAGAGGAAGGAAAAGGTACCATATAATCAAAACCCCAAACATCAAATGGTTCAACTGCAAGAGAATAATTCATAGGCATTTCCTGACGCTTACCAATATTACCAATTCTTTGACATTCATCACAAGATAAAACAAACTTACGGGAGTCCTTGCAGAGAGTAGGCCAATAAAAACCAGATTGCAGTACCTTGTGAGTAGTTCTATCTCCCGCATGATGTCCTCCATAAGCTTCAGAGTGACATCTCCGTAGGATTTGTTCCTGTTCATGCTCAGGTACACAGCGTCTAATAATACCATCTACTCCTTCTTTGTAAAGGTGTGGGTCATCCCAAAAGTAATGTCTTAAATCGTAGAAGAATTTTTTCTTTTGTTGGCATGTGAAACTAGGTGGTATATATTTTGCAACAATGTAATTAGCATAGTCAGCATACCAAGGAGTGTTATGAGAAACATTTATTGCAGCTAGTTGCTCATCAGGAAAACTATCATTAATAGGTTGTGGGTCATCAAGAATATTTTCTAACCTAGACAAGTTATCAGCTACGGGGTTCTCAACTCCTTTTCTATGAGTGATATGTAAATCAATTTCTTGTAATAGGAGAACCCACCTAATGAGTCTAGGTTGAGCATCTTTCTTTTCCATAAGATATTTTATAGCAGCATGATCAGTGTGAATAGTAACTTTAGAATCAACAATGTAAGATCTGAATTTGTCACAAGCAAACACAACCGCTGAAAATTCTTTTTCAGTGGTAGCATAATTTCTTTGGGCATTGTCTAGAGTTTTGCTAGCATAATGAATAACTTTTAGTTTCTTATCAACTCTTTGTCCTAGAACAGCACCAACAGCATAATCACTAGCATCACACATAATTTCAAAAGGCAAGTTCCAATCAGGTGGTTCAAGAATAGGTGCAGAAGTTAAGGCTTTCTTAAGTGTTTCAAAGGCTTCTACACAATCATCATAAAAAACAAATGGAACATCCTTTTGTAAAAGATTTGTAAGAGGCCTAGAAATTTTAGAGAAGTCTTTAATAAACCTCCTATAGAAACCAGCATGACCGAGGAAACTACGAATACCTTTGATATCTTTCGGACATGGCATTTTCTCAATTGCATCAACTTTAGCTTTATCCACCTCAATACCTCGTTCAGAAATTTTATGCCCCAAGACAATACCTTCATTAACCATAAAGTGGCACTTCTCCCAATTCAAGACAAGATTAGTTTGCTCACATCTCTGCAAAACTCGATCAAGATTGCTTAAGCAATCATCAAAAGAAGTTTCGTAAACGGAAAAGTCATCCATGAAAACCTCAACAATCTTTTCACAAAAATCAGAGAATATAGCAGTCATACATCTTTGAAAGGTAGCAGGTGCATTGCATAAACCAAAGGGCATACGTCTATAAGCATAAGTTCCAAAAGGACAAGTAAAGGTGGTTTTCTCATGATCAGGTTGTGAAACAGGTATTTGAGAAAAACCAGAATATCCATCAAGGAAGCAAAAGTGTGTGTGCTTAGATAATCTTTCTAGCATTTGATCAATAAAAGGCAAAGGGTAATGATCTTTTCTAGTTGCTTTATTTAATTTTCTAAAATCAATAATCATTCTATAGCCAGTGACAATTCTTTGTGGAATAAGCTCATTTTTATCATTAGGAACAACAGTAATACCTCCCTTCTTAGGGACTTACCCATATACTATCAGCTATAGGATAGATTATACCTGCTTCCAGAAGCTTTAATATTTTAGTTCTTACCATTTCTTTCATTTTAGGATTCAAACGTCGTTGGTGATCCACAACGGGTTTAGCATCAGGTTCCATATTAATCTTGTGCTGACATAGAGTGGGACTAATGCCCTTAAGATCATCAAGAATATATCCAATAGCAGCTCGGTACTTCTTCAGAATTTTCAATAATCTTTCTCCTTCATGTTCTGAAAGGTTAGCACTAATAATAACAGGATATATCTTTTTCTCACCAAGATAAGCATATTTCAAAGTGTCTGGCAATTGTTTTAGTTCAAACACAGGATCACCTTTAGGCGGAGGAGGTCCTCCTAGAGTTTCAATAGGCAAATTATGTTTAAGAAGAGAGCGTTGTTCAAAGAAAATTTTATCTATCTCATTTCTTTCATTCATATGCATATCATTTTCATGGTCTAGCAAATATTGTTCTAGTGGATCAGTAGGAGGCACGGCAATAGAAGCAAGACCAATTATTTCATCCTTATTAGGTAATTCTTTCTTATGAGGTTGCCTATTAAACTTGGAAAAATTAAAATCATGAGACTCATCACCAAAGCGAACACTGACAGTTTGTTTAAGACAATCTATAGTTGCATTGACAGTGTTCAAGAAAGGTCTACCAAAGATAATGGGACAAAAGTCATCTTGTGGGGAACCAAGAACTAGAAAATCAATAGGGTATTTTATTTTCCCACACAAGACTTCAACATCTCTAACAATCCCATGTGGTGTGATGGTGTCTCTATTGGCAAGTTTAATGGTAACATCTATGTCTTCTATTTTAGCGGGTGCTATGTCATTCATAATTTCTTGGTATAAGGTAAAAGGAATAGCACTCACGCTAGCACCTAAATCACATAAACCATGATAACAGTGATCTCCTATTTTGACTGAGACAACAGGCCTGCCAACAACAGGTCTATGTTTATCTTTTTCATCGGGTTTAGAAATTCTAGCAGCTTCATCACAGAAGTAAATAACATGCCCATCTATATTTTCTACCAAGAGATCTTTAACCATAGCAACACTAGGTTCTACTTTAATTTGTTCAGTAGGTTTAGGTGCTCTAATATTACTTTTATTGACCATGGTTGAGACCTTAGCATGTTCCTTTATCCTAACAGGGAAAGGTGGTTTTTCAATATAAGCAGTAGGAACAACTGGGTCAACATTGTAAATAATAGTCTCATCTTTAACCACAACCGGTTCTTTAATTTCTTCTTTAATAGGTGGAT
Source organism: Thinopyrum elongatum (assembly GCA_011799875.1). NCBI lineage: Eukaryota > Viridiplantae > Streptophyta > Magnoliopsida > Poales > Poaceae > Thinopyrum > Thinopyrum elongatum. The sequence continues at coordinate 475,925,966 of CM022297.1, forward strand.
GATATTTAAACCACTTCTCCTTGGGGAGATCAACATGAGTAGCAAATGATTCACAGAAAGAGGCTACTATCTCAGAGTCAAGTCCATATTTAGTGCTAAACTTGTGAAAAGCATCGGTATTCATAAAGGATTTAACACAATCAAACTTGACCTTTATACCTGACTCTTTACCTTCGTCGAGTTCCCAATCTTCAGGGTTGCATTTAATTCTTTCTAAAAGATCCCACCTGAATTCAATAGTCTTCTTCATAAAAGAACCAGTACTGTACAAGAAGTATCTAGCATGGATTGATCATCACGAGAAAGCCGAGCATAAAAATTCTGAATAATAATTTCTCTTGAGAGCTCATGATTGGGGCATGAATATAACATTGACTTAAGCCTCCCCCAAGCTAGAGCGATACTTTGTCCTTCACGAGGCCAAAGATTATATATGTAATTCCGATCACGATGAACTAGATGCATAGGATAAATTTTTTGGTGAAATTCCAATTTCAATCGGTTCCAATTCCAAGATCCAATATCATCACATAGCCTAGACCCTGCCAATGCTTTTCCCTTCAATGATAAAGGGAAAACCTTCTTCTTAGCTTCATCTCCGGGTAAACCTGCAAGCTTAAATAATCCACAAATTTCATCTATATATATATCAAGTGCATATCAGGGTGTTCAGTTCCATCTCCTGCATAAGGATTAGCTAACAGTTATTCTATCATACCCGAAGGAATTTCATAACCAATATTTTCAATAGGTGCAGTAGGTTGAGGGGTAACTAATTGTGGTTCCGGTCGAGGTGAAGATACCCCGAACAAACCCCTCAAAGGATTGTTCTCCATAGTAGCAAGTGGCAATAAATTTCAGCACGTAGTAATAATTTTTTCTTACCAATTTCCACTTACCAAGAGCACTTCACTCCCCGGCAACGGCGCCAGAAAAGAGCTTTGATGACCCACAAGTATAGGGGATCAATCGTAGTCCTTTCGATAAGTAAGAGTGTCGAACCCAACGAGGAGCAGAAGGAAATGACAAGTGGTTTTCAACAAGGTATTCTCTGCAAGCACTGAAATTGTCGGTAACCAACAGATTGATAGCAAGATAATTTGTAACGAGCAAGTAATAGTAATGGTAAATAGAGTGCAGAAAGGTAGCCCAATCCTTTTGTGGCAAAGGACAGGCCAAAACGGTCTCTTATGATAAGCAAAGCGTTCTTGAGGGTACACGGGAATTTCATCATATCACTTTCATCATGTTGGTTTGATTCGTGTTCGCTACTATGATAATTTGATATGTGGGTGGACCGGTGCTTAGGTGTTGTTCTTACTTGAACAAACCTCCTACTTATGATTAACCCCCTCGCAAGCATCCGCGACTACGAGAAAAGTATTAAGATAAAATCTAACCATAGCATTAAACTTTTGGATCCAAATCGGTCCCTTACGGAATAGCGCATAAACTAGGGTTTAAGCTTCTGTCACTCTAGCAACCCATCATCTAATTACTACTCCACAATGCATTCCATTAGGCCCAAATATGGTGAAGTGCCATGTAGTCGACGTTCACATAACACCACTAAGGGAATAACAACATACATATCATCAAAATATCGAACAGATATCAAGTTCACATAATTACTTGCAACATGACTTCTCCGTGACCTCAAGAACAAAAGTAACTACTCACAAATGATAATCATGCTCAAGATCAGAGGGGTATTAAATAGCATAATGGATCTGAACATATAATCTTCCACCAATTAAACCATATAGTAATCAACTACAAGATGTAATCAACACTACTAGTCACCCACAAGCACCAATCTAAGGTTCCAGTACAAAGATTGAACACAAGAGATGAACTAGGGTTTGAGAGGAGATGGTGTTGTTGAAGATGTTGATGGAGATGGCCCTCCCGAAGATGGGAGAGTTGTTGGTGATGACGATGACGATGATTTCCCCCTCCGGGAGGGAAGTTCCCCTGGTGGAATTGCTCCGCCGGAGGGCAAAAGTGCTCCTGCCCAAGTTCCACCTCGAGACGGTGGCGCTTCATCCCGAAAGTCCTCTCCTTATTTTTTCTAGGTCAAAATGACTTATATACCAGAAGAGGGGCATCGGAGGTGAGCCGAGGAGGGCACAACCCACCAGGGCGCGCCTGGGGGGCCTGGCGCTCCCAGGTGGGTTGTGCCCACCTGGTGGGCCCCCTCTAGTAGTTATTTGCTCCAATAATTCTTAAATAATCCATAAAAAATCTCTGTGAAGTTTCAGCTTATTTGGAGTTGTGCAGAATAGGTAGCTCTGACGTGCTTTTTCTGGTCCAGAATTCCAGCTGTCGGTATTCTCCCTCTCTGTGTAAACCTTGCAAATTATTAGAGAAAAGGCATTAGAATTACTCCCAAAAGTATTATTATGCATAAAAACATTATAAATAACAGTAGGTAAACATGATGCAAAATGGACGTATAAGTTGCAGAGCAAGGGTGGCGGCAGAGCTGCGAGACGTCTGCCGCAGAGGTGAAAGAAGAGAGGAGAGTGCAAATGGATCTGGTAGGTCGAGGGGGTGGATTTGGTGCAATTTGTGGTGTGGTAGGCCTGCTGGGTCTGACGTGGCGGACGCGCCAGGGCACCCCATATCTGTCCTACATTTGGGCTGGATATGAGGGGTGCCGGCCCCATCACTGAATGAGCCGACCGCCTAGGCGTATGGATTGGGGGGTTGAGGCCCCCGGCTGTAGATGCTCTAACTTAGAAAGAAATTCATTTGGTGACAACTTCAACACGATGACTTTTAAGAAAATGAGTAAGTAATTACTATTTTTTATATATTTACTTATTTCGGTGTGGGGAATCTTGTATCATCACTCTTATGGTAGGTTTATTTTTTTGGAAAGACCTTTCAAATTTTGAACACATCTGGAGGTTCCAGGTATGTGATGTTCGAAACTTCCGGGGACGTTGCTTTTTCTTCCAATAGTCATATTTTTTAGGCATGCCTATATAAGGCACCCCTATACCTTGGGTGGTGATAGGATTCGAGACCATTTACCATAATAGAACAATCTTTGTGCTTTCACTCCCTTTGTTCTACCCATGTTTTGTGAGAATAGAGAGGGGGATGAGTTCTTGACTTATTTCTTAAAAATATTTAGAAAGAGTTCAAACCAAGTGATTTCTACAATTTTTTGTTCTTATGAAGGGTGTGCCTCTTCTAGAGATTAGATTCACTTGGAAGCCTTCGAATTATGAAGGAGCCAAAAAATTGTGAAGATAAAGCGATTGCAGATACGTCTCGAATGTATCTATAATTTTTGAATATTCATGCTATATTCGCAACATTTGTATATGCTTTTTTGGCACAATTTTATATCATACTTATCTGACCTAGCATATTAATCTAGTGTAAGAGGACAGTTACTTTTTTCTATTGTTTTTGGCTTTTTAGGTTAAAATTTTACAGAGCCAAAAAATCAGTTTTTTTTCTTCCAAAATTTAACTAAGGACTCCAACAGCTAGAAGATCGAGGCCAGGGGAGCCACCAGGTGGCCATGCACCCCCTCCATGCGCCCTAGGGGGCATGTGGGACTACATTGTTGCCCCATGTAGGTCAGTTGATGCTCTCCCTCGGCCGCAAGAAAGATCCTAAAATATCGGAAATTCCCTTAAACTTGCAGCCTGATCGGAGTTACACATCTCCGCTTATTAAAGTAACAATGTTTTGGCTCATAAAGTACCAAAAACTGATAGAAATAGAGAGAAGAGAGATTCAATCTTGGAGGGGATCTCGCACTCCAGGAGCCATGAGCACCAACAAAAAGAGGGGGAAACCTCTCCCCACCTAGGCGAGTGGCCAAGGAAGAAGAAGAAGGAGGGGGCCCTCTTCCCTCTCTTTTGGTGATGCCGGAGTGTCGCCAGGGGAACCATCATCACCACCATCGTCACCATCACCTCATATATTATCGATAACATATATAGGGCGGCCGGAGTGACATATATTGTCAAGCCCGAGTGTAGGGATTGATATATATGGGATGAAGGGGAATCAAGTTATCTTAATGCTATGGTTGGGTTTTGCCTTACTAAATTCGTAGTATTTGCGGATGCTTTCTAGGGTATGAATAGATAACAATATTTCTTTTTACCATGGAATTTCTCACCAGTGCAATATTTACTCGCCACAAATTCCAAATATAAGATCCACCATTCTTATTTTCTTTCCTCAAAGCATTGCAGACAACAATGTGACAGTGAACAACCAAGAAGTTTGAGATGATTACAACAACAAAAAGTAGGTACTATCAGTTTCATGTGAAAAAAAAGAAACAAAATTTTGGTTTCTGCTTGCTAGCCTAATTACTTGAGGATAATCATAATAGTAATGCTCTTTTTTACAACATGCAGGACATCGTTAAGTACACAAGCAAGTAGCGACAAAGTACACTGATAACTATTTAAATTAGTTATATGTGGCTTAAATTGTAATCTAGTGGAACTCTCATTAGTACTACTTTGGGATGATCCTATGCATGTACCGAGATTTGGATTCAGCTTATGCAACTATATATTGTCTGAATTGTATCACCTTCTATTTAAATTAGTTATATTGTGGCTTGAATTGCAATCCAGTTGAACTCTCATTAGTAACTACACGATGATGCTATGCAAATTTTGAAGTATCTGGGATCTTATGCAGATTATTGAGATGATTACTTAGATTTTACCATAATTGTTGTTAACATATACTATTTTCATGTTACATATGCAAATGGTACAAAAATAAGGAGGTGTGTTATAAAAATTTCCGATGAAATTGCTTCCAAAATCTTGATTGCATCCATATTAACGAAGCTGCTAAAATGTTGCAGCAAGCCATCAACTAAGCTAAATTGTACAAAGTCATTACCCTATCTATACTAGCAACAACTACAACACTTAAGGCCAGGCAACAGGTACATAGAAAGGATGGAGCACACAAGTGCTAAGTATATGTTTGCTTTCGTCATGTTTACCATTTATCATTGCAACAATTATTATCCACAAATTCCCGCAGCAACGCGCGGGATACCATGTAGTTAACTTAGAAAGAAACGCATTGGGCAGGAACTATATCATGTTAACATTTTAGGGCTTTTAGGATACAAGTAAGTAATTCCTTTATGGTTGTTTTTTACATTCTTATGTTTACACATATCATTTTGGGGGAAATTATGTCACCACTCTCATGGTATGTTTATTTGCTGAAAGAATAGTTTAAATTTTGAATGCATTCAGAACTTCTTTTTCCTCCCGACAAAGGGCACATTTTATAGAAACCCAATGAATCATAAAGTGGATACAAACATGATGAGCATGCACCCAGCCTCTACATGACCAGGATGCACACAACCATACATTCAGTACTTCTGGGTGTGTGATGTTGAAACTTTCTGGGACATTGTTTTTGTTTCTAGCGGTCATATTTTGAGGGTGCTAGACTTTGAGACTAATTATGGAAAGAGTACCCCATTTATTTCTTTATGCTCTCATTCTCTCTATCCTGCCCATCCTTGTGCATGAGAGAGAGAGAGAGAGTTGCATCTCTCTGTCGGGGTTAAATCTGGCAGATCTCGGGTAGGGGGTCCCGAGCTGGTGATCTTAGCTAGATGTTAATAGGATGAACACGGGACATGATATTTACACAGGTTTTGGTCCTCTTGAAGAGGTAAAACCCTACTCCTGCTCTTGTTTATATTTTGTGGATGGAGTACAAAGTACAGGGTGATCTACCTCGAGATCATATATGAATGTCTCCAACTTAACCCTACAAACTAAACCCTCGGCTTATATAGGGAGCAGGGGTACCTAGGGTTACACAAGGTCGGTTACATCTAGGGATAAGCTTGCCGATGATTCGAACATGTCTTGAAGTGTACACCAAGTCTTTGGAATATTCCATCTTGAGCACGCCGAGGGGCATGGCAGTCTTGGCCCACTTATTGATGATCCAAGGGTCCTCGGCCCGGCCCATTATGGAGGGGCCGACGTGGTTAGCACCCCTAGTCCAGGACACCTTTAATCCTAGAGATTAGTACTTGGATGCCTTGGATTGTGATGGAACCAATAAAATTACGAAGACAAGGAGATCGCGTACTTCGTGTGAAATGTACACAGAATGAGTGGCATGGACTTTATGTCCTAGGGTAAGGAGAGATAGGTGGGTCTCGGTGTCCCGAGTCCTTGGTGATCTTGAGTGATATAAGGTGACTTGTGCATTGACTGTTTTGACCTCCTAACAGTGTGTATATGTGGAAGGCAGTTGCAATGATTCGGCCAGTGTGTATATGTAAAAGACATGTTGCAATAATTCTGCAGTCTATTGTGAATGTTTGTTTTCTTGTTGCAATGGTATTTTTTTGTTGCTTTACGCTCCCTCTGTGAGCAAAGGGCCTCCAAATCTCAATTAAGGAGGCGACCCAACCCTCTCGCGACCCTCGCGTCACCTCCGCTGCGACAGCAGGGGAACCCCTACCAACGTCGCCATAGGACTCTTCCATTCCGCCCCATCTCCTAACCGCCATCGGAGGATCTGCTAGCAAAGCCGTGTCGGCTCCCTGGAAGGTGGCGGTGGGGCATGTCGTCCCATCCTCGCGCTCTCGGCCCCCACCCGGTGGCGGCGAGTTCTCTAGTGGGAACCCCGTGTCCATTGATGTATACTTCAGGCCGCCCGGATCGGCGCCAGGGTCTACCGTGTCACCTCCCTCGCAGCGCCTTGGCCGTGATCTTGGCGGCGCCGCCTAGGGTTTTGGCCCAGATGCGATGCAATGGGTTGGGGATGCAGCCTCCCTTTCCTGCCCATGGAGTTCTAACCGGCTGGGGGCTTTCATCGTCGCCCAGCTCGCTAGTCTGTCGGCTCTGGTTGGCGGTGAAGACGAGGAGACGGGACTGCCAGTGAAACCAGGCCATTCTTCACGGTAGAGATGGCGGTGTCTTAGGGCATCGTTACCTTGATGAAGGTATCGTCGGTGCAGCTCTTGTCTCCTCCCTCGGGCTGCTCCAGGAAAAACCCTAGATCTGCCCCCCCCCCCCTCCCGCATCAGACGATGGGAACGTTAAGTGTTGTTCTACCTCCTAGGGACATTGTTTTGGAGCAGTTACTGGCTAGAGGGTTGGTTGGGCGTAGGTCTCCGCATGCTTCTCGTGCGGTGACCATGATGGAGCGGTCTGCCATCTACAGTCTCGACGACGGTGATTCTTGGCGGCAAGGAGCAGCGGGGTCTTGCCGCTGGATATCGTTTGATGGGTGCACATGAGGTTGGTGCTATCCGGCGTCGACGGCGGAAGGGTCTTGCAAGATCAGTGCATTGATTGCTCCTGAATATGGGACCGTGGAAGAAGGCAGTGACAAATTCTTCAGCGTGCGTATGCGGTGAAGCCACCGGATTTCTTGGTGTGTATGGCGCCCGGTCAGGGCACATCATCAACTTGTAAGTAGGGAGACAATTTTCGCCAGAAAGGTGGCTTTAGATTGATCTATGTATTTATTTTGTAAGGCCTTATTGAATAATGCAATAAAGATGGTTGTGTGCATCGCTTGATGTAGAGGCTTGGGCTCTCATCCTTTTTGAAAAGAAAAAAATCCATCTATATCAAAATATAAGACGTTTTTTTTTGCATTATCTTATATTTTGATACGAAGAGAGTGCACTTCTTTTTGTATGTTGCTTACAATTGGATTTGTATGTTGCGGCTCCTTTTTCAACAACTTTGTTGCCACAAGTGGGGATCTACATACGTAGAACGTTTCATAGCCTCACTAGTTTCAAAGGTGTTGTAACACAATATGATCTCCTCGCAGTATTGCATTTCCTTCGGTTATTGTCACTGAACATTTCGTTAGACTGTTTCTTACGTTCACAAGTTCACGGGTACACAGGGTTCTCCTGCCTCCTGTTGGCACCGCCGCCGGTCTGCCTCGTCTCCGGCGGCCTTAGGGCCATGGCAGCGTGGTGGATCTCGGCCCTTGACGGCAGGAGGGCTCTATTTTCAGTTGTTCCTTCGTATTTTGTTAGAATTTGTGTCCTGATCAGAAAGACGAAACGGTGGCGGCTCACCAAAGATGGAATAAGGTTCTGCCCTCTAGCCCCCGTCCCGATTGTGTGTCTAGCATCGTCGGTGGACGTGTGGAGGTGTGTCTCCGGCGGATCTGTCATTGATGGATTTGCTCGGATCTAGTCGTAGTTCGTCTACGTTCATGTGTCTTCAGGTTGGATCATTTCGATCTACGCTACTCTTCATCGGCGGCGGTTGCTGTTCTGCTGCGCTGGTCTTATGAAGCCTTAGCACGACGATTTCCCGACTGTCTACTACAACAAGTTTTGTCCGGCTACGGCGAGGAAGGGGCAATGGCGGTGCCTTCGGCTCGTTTCAGTGCTTGTAGTCGTCGCTAGGTGGTCTACAGATCTGAATATAAGTTTTATTATTTCTGTTGTTCGTTGTATTGCCAAGATTGAAGATGAATAGATCAAAAGTTTTCTCAAAAAAAAAGTTCACGGGTACACAGAATTAAAATTTAGAACATCGGGACTGCTATTTCACGTCTAAATGCAATATATTACCTCACATCTAAGTGTTCCACAGTTCATCCATTGTGGTTTGTTTTTCTTGTGCGAGCGCATGATCCCCATCGCTGGCCATGTCCCCTGCCCGTCATTGTTTCCTTTCTTCGGCACATTGTCCCCTGCGTCAGGGTTTGGGCCTTTTTCTTTTTTTTTTAGCCTTTTGTCCTCGGCTCATGTGGTTTCAGCTGTTTTCGTTCGGCCTTGATGGCGGGAGGGTTCTATTTTCAGTTGTTCCTTTGTATTTTGTTAGAATTTGTGTCCTGCTCAGAAAGATGAGACGGTGACGGCTCATCAAAGATGGAATAAGGTTCTCCCCGTCTGGCCCCCGTCCCGATGGTGTGTCTAGCATCGTCGGTGGACGTGTGGAAGTGTGTCTCCGGCGGATCTGTCATTGATGGATTTGCTCGGATCTAGTCGTAGTTCGTCTACGTTCATGTGTCTTCAGGTTGGATCATTTCGATCTACGCTACTCTTCATCGGCGGCGGTTGCTGTTCTGCTGCGCTGGTCTTATGAAGCCTTAGCACGACGATTTTCCGACTGTCTACTACAACAAGTTTTGTCCGGCTACGGCGAGGGAGGGGCGATGGCGGTGCCTTCGGCTCGTTTCAGTGCTTGTAGTCGTCGCTAGGTGGTCTACGGATCTAAATATAATTTTTATTATTTCTGGTGTTCGTTGTATTGTCAAGATTGAAGATGAATAGATCAAAAGTTTTCTAAAAAAAAAAGTTCACGGGTACACAGAATTAAAATTTAGAACATCGGGACTGCTATTTCACGTCTAAATGCAATATATTACCTCACATCTAAGTGTTCCACAGTTCATCTATTGTGGTTTGTTTTTCTTGTGCGAGCGCATGATCACCATCGCTGGCCATGTCCCCTGCCCGTCATTGTTTCCTTTCTTCGGCACATTGTCCCCTGCGTCAGGGTTTGGGCCTTTTTCTTTTTTTAGCCTTTTGTCCTCGGCTCATGTGGCTTCAGCTGTTTTCGTTCGGCTCGTGAGTTTTTTTGTGTATGGTCTTTTTGTCTCTTGCTGTGGGCTTGTGCATCTGTTCGTACGTAGACGTTTTCGTTCAGTTGCTTGGATCGCAGGATTCTCAAAAAAAAAAAAAAAAGTTGCTTGGATCGCACACGAAGGCTTGGGAGAGAATAAACCAAGTGAGAGAGAGAGAACACATTACCCTGTGAGCTTATCCATTCCCTTTGTCTCTTCCTCCCTTTTTTTTTGATTTTGGGTGTCCGTGGTCAGTTTGTGTTTTCCGCTGCCATTTTTTTTTTGAGAATTTTGTAATGTTTTTGTATCCTTTTGTTATTTTTCATAATTTTCATTTTTCTTGTATTTTTTCTTTTCTAGTTCATGATAGTTTTAGTACGTGAACTTTTGAAAGGGCATGAACACTTCTTGAAATTTAAGAATATTTTAAAACAAAATTGTGAACCCTTTTTGAATTCATGTTTTTTTCAAATTCACGAACATTCCTTAAATTCATGATTTATTTTAAATCTGTTATAGTTTTTCTAATTTATGAGCACCTTGTAAAATTGATTAACTATTTGCTAATTCTCACCACATGAATTAATTGTCATAAGATTCATGCAAATTGTCCTCTCTCACGCTCGTTGTTGCTTTTGTCCTCCGTTTGTCCAATTTGGTTGTTTTTTGTTTGTTTTTCAAAAGGGCTGTTTTGCCTTGTACGGGCAGTGTTGCCATGTCTTTTTCTAGTGGGCATGTTTTCCTTTTGTGTTTTGGTGTGCTGTGATTTTTTTTCTCTTTTCTTTGCAACTCAGTGGCATGGTGAAGACTTCAAGAGCTCTCCCAGTAAGAAGCTTTTTAATCAGATTTGCTAAATCTCATCTAAATGAGATTAATTTATCTCACATCTAAGTTTTACATCGTCCGATTTGTGTTGTGTTTAAAATCACGTGTGGTTGATATCGTCTCCGTCGCGAGCACCCGCTTCGCGTTATCGCGGCTGCCGGACCGGAGGGCTACAGGGGTGGGTCATTTTTTATTCTTTTTCCTTGGCCGGTTGTCAAGTCATGTGCTGTAGTGTGGCCTCTATTTGTTTATTTGGGGCTGTGTATTAGAATTCGAAGAGGCTACCCCCGAGACTGAATCAAGGAGCTGGTGCCGATTTGCATTGTCTTTTTTGTCAACGTCATAAGTGTCTACTTACTTCTAATAAAATACAAGTGCTATTAGGCTGGTCCTAAGGCTAGTCGTAATGGGAGTATCATACGCGGTACTACCTCCGTCCCGGTGTATAAGTCATTCGCGTAGTCATTCGCCACATCATCCAAAAAGTCTAATTGACATGCATGATACTCTTAATCTTTTAAAAAATCCTCTTGTGATTAAATGAAACAATCTTGTGATTAAATGAAACAACCATATCGTGAAAAATCCAAACAATGTTAATACCCCAAATTTACATTGAAAGTTTGAATAAAAAGGTACCTCGGCCTTTCAAAGAACATATCATTTTAAAATGCGAAGAAAAGTTTTGTCTGCTCCATTAATTAAGAAGAAGATTTTTGCCTACTTAATTACAACAAACTAGACAAAAGTGGTACAAACAGGGTAAGCTCCCTCGAATAGCGGCACCACATGCGGAAAGTCAATTTGGCTCCCGGGGCTAAAAAAAAATTTGAAATGAAAAAAAATCAAGACAATTTTTTTGTGTGTACTTAGTCACATCCAAATGCTACCTGCAAATTTTGAGGCAAAAAGATAAAACATTTTGGCTTGTACAAAAAAAAACAAACCGAACACCAAAAGTTACCCCAAATGTCATCCCAAAATTTATTTATTTTTTGCCGACGAAACATCACCGCTCCGTTTCGCATGAAAATTGTCATGCATGTTTGCGACACTAATACAATCATCTACAAAAAATTTCAGAATTTTTCAAAAATATTTAATATTGTTTTTCATGTTACTGTTCACCCGGGAGCAAATGTTCCCGGGAGCCAAAACGCTAGCCCCCACCACATGTCCATATGCTACTACTACCGCCTGAGGGTCAAGCCTACCAAAAACAACATTCATTCCTACTCTCTTCGACGGCACAACGCTCATCGCAGGATCACACCAGCCACCAATGCACATAAAACAATGATGACTCGCTCCGCCAAACTAGTCGCCCTTATTACACCACTTCGGCAGAGCTGCGATTGCTATGTGAGGAAAAAACACGAGACTCTTCCGCAAAGGTGAAGATGTCTGCGGGCTTCATGACCCTACGAATAGCGCCATGACTGACATGCCGACGACCAACATCAAGGGTCGTTGCCCACATGACACGAGGTCAACACACTTGATTTTGCCAAACAATCAGGATTGTCTTCCCGACCTTCATCCGCTCTGTCATATCCTGCGTATTCCACAAACACCACCTTACGATGCTACCCTAACATACCACCACTCACACTCGAGTTGCAACATGACATGACACAAGCTCCCGTAATGAGAGTTGCACAAGACAACCATCGACATACCATACCCGCCGCATCAACACATTCGGGGCGCCCCCAGATTAAAGCCAAACAACTCCATCTAGGCATGTCAACCTAGCCGATAATCATGTCACACTTGTGGCCCAAGATTGCCACCCAGGCCATGATCGAGCCGCTGCCCTGGGTCCAGGTGGCTGGTGTGTTACAAGGTGGTGGCCTCGGAAAGTGATGTTGTAATGGCAGATCTATGAGTCTTCCCTAGTGTCCACCAAACCTGGCAGAGAAGAAATTTCATGCTACAAGCACATGCTAGTTCTCCCGAGCGACACCTACAAGGGGGGAGCGACAATGCCGCTGTCGCTTCTCAGTGATGGTGTGGTGTGACATTATCGATTGGCTTGGTCTCTAGGATGTCAAGCCTCAAGCCTCGTGGCTGGAGGGAGGTGACAAGCGTCAAAGATTGGTGGACTGAGATTGCTCAAACTAGATCTCACTCGAGAAAGGCAATGATCTCCATGTTGATGCTTGTCTCGTGGGAATTATGCAAAGGGCGTAATGGTAGGATCTTCCGCAACACCGCGACCACCACTATCACTACTGGAATCCACTTCTTTGCCATCAGCCACTTCTTTGCCGTCTGCTGGCTGACGGCAAAGAAGGTCTTTGCCGTCCGCTTACGGAAAATGGACGGCAAAGAACTGGCTGATGGCAAAGAAGGTCTTTGCCATTAGCCAGTTCTTTGCTGTCGGCTAGCGGACGGCAAAGAATCTTTGCCGTCAGTTGGCGGACGGCAAAGAGAGAGGTGGGCCCCACTAACGAGCTGCTTAGAAAAAAAACTAACGGCCCCCTCTTTGCCGTCTGCTAGCGGACGGCAAAGAGAAAAAAAGCGGACGGCAAAGGGGGGCGGACGGCAAAGAGATAACCTAACTAACGGATCCCCACCCCTCCTTCCCTCTCTCTTTCTTTCTGTCCCTTTCTCCCCGACAAGACCACCGCCGCCCCCACCACCCGCCGCCGCCCCTCGCCCTTGCCCCGACCACCCGCCGCCCCCTTGCCCCGTCGCCCCACCACCCGCCGCCGCCCCGTCCGCCCCACCACCCGCCGAGCCCCTTCCACGACGGCCAGCCGCGCCGCGGCCGTCCAGCCGCCCGCCTCCCCTGCGTGGACGTCCCCGTCCCGTCTCGACGCGGCCCCCTCCCTCCACGGGCCGCGCGCCCCCACCCGCCGCGGCTCCCCCTCCACCGGGCGCCGGCGCCCCCACCGCCGCGGCCATCCCCCTCCACCGGGCCGCCGCACCCCCACCCGCCGGCCTCCCCTCCACCGGGCCGCGCTCCCCCTCACCGGCGATCCCCTGCCTGCAGGTGAGTGATATTTTCCCCCTTTTTTTAGTAGTTTATTTTAGTTTCTTTTAGTTAATTTAGTTTCTGTTTTAGTTATAGTTTTAGGTTCAGTTTAGTTTTAGTTTAGTTTTATTTTTAGTTTAGTTTATTTTAGATTAGTTTTAGTTTTAGTTTGAAGAAGAAGAGTAGAGGAGGAGGAGGAGGAGGAAGGAGAGGAGGGAGAATAAGAAAGAAAAGAAGAAGAAGAAAGAAGAAGAAGAAGAAGAAGAAGAAGAAGAAGAAGAAGAAGAAGAAGAAGAAGAAGAGGAAGAAAGAAGAGGAAGAGGAGGAGGAGGAGGGAGGAAGAGGAGGAGAAGAAGAAGAAGAAGAAGAAAAGAAGAAGAAGAGGAAAAAGGAGAAGAAGAAGAAGATATTAAATCTGCAAATATTGCTGCACTGGTTGAATGTTGTGAAAGTTTTGTAAAACTTCCAGATAGCATTGTCAGGCTTCAAGGGCACCATAGAACATGTCACCATAGAAAGAACATATCACCATAAAACCTCCCCCCGCCAATTCTTTAGATATAGTTTTAGATAATAAATAGTTTTAGATAGTTTACATATTAGAAAAGAAGAAGGAAAAAAAGGAAAAAGAAAAAAGGAAAAGAAGGAAAAGAAGAAGAGGGAAAGGGAAAGGAAGAAGAGGAAGAGGAGGAGAAGAAGAAGAAGAAGAAGAAGAAGAAGAAGAAGAAGAAGAGGAGGAGGAAGAAGAAGAAAAGGAAAAAGAGGAAAAAAGAAGAAGAGGGGAAGAAGAAGAAAAAGACACGTTTTTATACTTTCTTATTTAGGGTTCCGCCACGTTTTGCAGTTTCTTTCTTTTCTTTAGTTGAATGTTTTTATACTGCTAGCTAGTTGCCTAGTTTGCTGACCCAAAGAAGTTAAAATAGTTATTATATGAAATTCAACTAAAGTCAACATTTTTTACGACTAGTGCTACTAATAAATTCAACTAGAGCCATCATATGTCCACAAGTGCATTGTTTTTTGAATGAGAAATGATAACTTGGTGTAGTTGATTATCTTCTACTGCTTATCAGAGATGGGGGGAAGCCGCCACCGCAGACTCCGCTCTGCCACACCGGAGTACGAGTTGGATGCTTTCGAATTCTTCAGTATCATACTTGGGACTTCAGTATCATCCACGAGGCAGGTATATAGAAGGAGAGATCTCCCCTTCACCCATCTCATTATGATAACTCTGTTGTTTGCTACATCACTCATTGTCCCAAACTGCAGAGGCTGCCTGACACTTTTATGAACATGCTGGGTGAAGATCCGCCAAATAATGTGAAGCTGCGACAGGCCGGCAGCGGGTTTCGCAGGCTATGGGACGTGGAGTTGGTGATCAAGGAGGGCCACATGTACCTGTGTCGTGGCTGGGAGAAGTTCTACCGTGCCTACGACCTGCGGCAGGGGTACTTCCTTCTCTTCAGGTACGACGACGACGCCACCATGCTCATCGTGAAGGTGTTCAACGCGACTATGTGTCGCATGCGCTACGCTGACGACGATGATGCCAGTACGTTCTGCCTCTTCTTATTCCTCTACATTTGGCTTTGTCTCGCATCGATTGTTAACGGTCATTGTTGCATTTGGACAGGTAATGGGAGCAGCAGCAGCGACACTGGCTACAGCCAAAGCAGCAGCGATTCTGGCTGTAGCAAAAGCAATAGCGATTCTGGCTGTAGCAAAAGAAACAGCAAGGAGGATGATCCGGACTGGAGTGGGGAAGAAGAGGAGCAGAGTGGGCATCAGGTTGAGGATGACCTAGCGATGGTGGTGGCTGAGGATGACCTAGCGATGGTCGTGCCTGTCCTACCTGAAGATGGCCTCGCGATGGTGGTGGTGCCTGACAATGACCTCGCGCCGGTGGTGGCGCCGGCGATCCCACAGCTGGGCGACATGACCACGCCAATTGTGGTAGAAGACTACATCCCACTGCCTCCACCGCCTCGCCGCTCTTGGCGCATCAGGCTGAGGAAGGAGAAGGAGGAGAACAATGAGAACTGAACTATGTCAGGTATGTTTGATCTCCAAAATGATCTATATATACTTAGCTTTGTTTCCTCCGAAATGACATAAGTTAGCTCTAAGTTAGCTCTAATATGCTTAGTTACCTATGTTAGCTCTAATATGCTTAGTTACCTATGTTAGCTCTAATATGCTAAGTTATCTCTACTATGCTTACTTTCCTATAGGTTAACTCCAAAATTACTTATGTTAGCACAAAATGACCAAGTTTACATAATAAGCTTATAGTCTTCTTCTTCTTCTTCTTCTTCTTCTTATTCTTCTTCTTATTCTTCTAGTCTTCTTCTAGTATTCTTCTAGTCTTCTTCTTCTTCTTCTTCTTCTTCTTCTTCTTCATTTTCTTCTAGGTTAGCTCCATTTTACTTAAGTATGCTTACTTCTTATAGTCTTGTTCTTCTTCTTCATTTTATTCTTCTTCTTCTAACATCTTGTTTATCATTTTGCAGATTTGATTTAATTCACGGAAGCTTGCATGGATGGAGTGCTTCTTTTCCATTTGTGCTTTTATTTTGTATCAATGAACTTGCATGGTTGGAACTTGTTATATGGATGGATGGATAACGGTGTTGGATGAACAATGTGAAACTTTTGTAATATGTAAGGATGGAACTATATATGTGTTGGTTATGTATGTATATATGATGAAACTAGTGTGTTGGATATGCTTGTTGTGTGTATATGTATATCTGCGAATTGCTGTCAAATTGAATGAATTAAATTAAAAACAGGGCTGTACAGGCTCTTTGCCATCAGCTAGCTGACGGCAAACATGCCACGTGGCAGCTACCTGTGATTCCTGGGACTGGCATGTTTGAGCACTTTGCCGTCTGCCAGCGGACGGCAAAGACGTTAGCCTCTTTGTCGTCCGCTGGCTGACGGCAAAGCACGCCGTTAACCCCTAACGGCCCTCACCCCACCTCACTGCCGTCCACGATCTTTGCCGTCTGCTGGCCACCAGAGGCGGACGGCACAATCCTTTGCCGTCCGTTTCCAGGAAGCGGACGGCAAAGAAGGCCTTTGCTGACACGTGTTCATCCGGACATTTTGCCGTCTGCTGGCGGACGGCAAAGAGGTTTGCCGTCCGTGATCTATGCCTTTGCCGTCCGCCGTGACGGACGGCAAAGAAGCTGATTCCAGTAGTGTATGATCATTATGTGCAATATTAAGTGAGTTTTTGATGCTCACAAGCACTAAGCAATGGAATAATGTAATGCCTCGCGAGCGATGACCTTTTATTTGTACACTCTTTTGGGTTCTTCTTTCGAACCTTCCTCCTTAATTATGTAAATGGCAAATGTTTTGTCTTGTTGTAAAAAAATGACATCTGTCGCCCGTCCGGATACAATTCTGATCTTATGTTCTCATAAGTACTTTGTTTGATGTAGTGAATCTGCAACTCTTGATGCACCTATTCAACATGAAAATGTAATGATCTCCCCACCCTGAATGTCCAATTCATTATAGGCTGGCAAATAACACGCGTGGCTAACATCACCTCAGCAACCAGGTCAGATTCCTTCAATTGGTTATTAACACGAGGCGATTCTTTCAGTACCTTGCCACATGCATTTGTCAGATGATCTGCCAAGAACGTATGCAGCACATTATTACCATGCCAATTTTCTAACTCTAAGTCATTCAGCTCGTGGGCTTCTGATTTTGTTTTCGGTCAAATCATTATGAAACTACCTATTTCAGTTTTCAACCTGGCCATTCTGGTTCCAGTTTCATTGAAACTCTTAAGTCATTCAGCTTGTGGGATTTTGTTTTTGGTCAAATTACGGTGAAATCACCTACAAATTCAGTTTTCAACCAGGCCATATTCTGGTTCCAGTTTCATTGAAACTCTTAAGCCATTCAGCTTGTGGGATTTTGTTTTTGGTCAAATTACGGTGAAATCACCTACAAATTCAGTTTTCAACCAGGCCATATTCTGGTTCCAGTTTCAATGAAATTCAACCAGATTTTGAATTTTGTCTAGCGATATCGAAGTGTCGCGGCCTTTTTACAAAAGTCAGCGAAATTACCCTCACGTTCATGAGATCGATCATTCACAGTAGTGTACTTAGCAACTATGTCTCGGACCACAGTTCATGAATTTAACTGGAACAAACGAATCAAGCACGAATGGTTCTTCAGTACTTAGAAACGGAGTCCAACACAAACTTCACATGTCCAGATAGTTGCCCAAGAAGAACACACACGACCTGCCAAAGAATCAAGCTTGACAGGGGTTAATGTCAGGCGAAGAGCATGTGGGCGTGCGGTGTGAGGTCCTTGTGCGCCTCCTTGATGGTGCCCTCGGCGACGCCGGTGGCGACGGACACGTCCTTGACGGAGTTGGTGGCGCCGGCGCGCTGCACGACCATGTAGATGACGGCGGCGGCGATGGACTCGGGATTGCGGCGCACGTCGAGGCGCTCCTCGAGCCTGCGCACGGCCTCCTGCGCGTCCCGCACCTCCTGGTTGCCCAGCCCGAGCCGCGAGCAGAAGCGGCGCAGGTAGTCCGAGGCGCTCACCACGCCGATGTCCATCACCTGGCCGTCCTCCTCGCCGAGGAGCTTCTTGATGTGCGTCGACATCTTGCCGATGTCCTTCTTGGCGGCCGGCCCCGCGGCCGTGACGGAGGCGAGCTCCTTGTAGGTGCGCGGCATGCCGAGGTTGCGGCAGGCGATGTAGAGGCAGGCGGCGTAGACCGAGTCCCGGTTCCGGCCGCGCGGGACGCCCTTGGCCTCGTCCAGCTTCTTGAACGTCTCCTTGGCGTGGTCCCGGATGGTGGCCACGAGGCCGAGCCGGTCGGCCATGTCCCCGATGCCGCGGAACCCGTCGACGAGGGTCTTGTCGGAGGCCGCGCCGGCGCCGGCGGCGGCGGGCACCGACGTCCGCGGCAGGGCGCCGGCCTCGGCGGAGGACTTGCCGGGCTTCTTGGCGTAGGCGATGACGGTGGAGAGCTTGGCGTTGAGGAAGGGGTCCCCGGAGGCGCCGACGCGGCTGGGGTCGCGGTCCTCGCCGCCGCCGTCGTCGGCGAAGTTGCGCCACTCGGAGCCCTCGTCGATGTAGTGCGCGTCGAGCACGAGCGCGCACTCGGTGCAGATGGTGTCGCCGGTGCCGTGGTCCAGCACCACCTCCGTCGCGCGGCGGCAGTCCGGGCAGTAGACGCGCTCGTCCGCGCCGGTGGGCATCGTGGCGCGAGAAACTCTCGGTGCTTGGTTGCGGCGGCGGCGGCGGCTCGGGGAAAGTGCTGGGGAAAAGGGTTTGGGAAGCTGGGGCGGCTGGTATTTAAAGCCTGATAGGTCGGTGCGGGTAGTGGGCGTGCGCGCCACGGACCCGGAAGCGACTTCGACTCGTTTTGTGTACGTACGCGGCACGCTTTAAAGTCACCGTATGATTTTTTTTTAATAAGGATATACAGACGCTTGGGAACCCTAACTGATCGTTGATGCGAATTGGCCGCCTCAGCAATCGTCCGATTAGAGCATGGTTAAGAGCAAGTATAATAAGCTCATGTAAGCAGGTTGTAACTGTTAAAATATTATTTTTCTGCTGATACGGAGGGGAGAGAAGAGGAGCTGGCTACAAAATAAGAGTCAGCTGCAGCACGTGCTTCTAGGCACTATGTGAGAATAAAAGATGAACCATTTATAATGAAGTAGCACATCTTTGTATCTTACTATTATACTTGAAGGCTACAAGGTTGGCTATATATGACAAGGCAATGTCATATAGCCATCAGCTGGCTGTACTATTAACCATGCTCTAATAGTTCAGCCAGCTGCTGGCTATATGATGTTGCCATGTTATTTATAGCCAATTTTATAGCGTAAATATAATAGTTATATATAAATAAGTATTACTTTATTAATACATGGCCCATCTTCTTCTCTCATAAAGTGACTAGAAGCACGTGTTTGTTGTACTTACTCTTAGTCTTTTTTTAGTAACGATTAGTCTTTATTTAATCTGGTGCGCAACACGAGACCTGCTGGTCGAGACCTATATGCATCACAAAACGCGCTGGCAACGCGTGAAGGCTGTGGGCCGGCCCAATCTGATGAGCTCCCTTGAATGTTTTTCTGTTTTTCTCATCTTTTTTGGAAAACTGACTACTGGATATTTTTGGTTTTTTAAAAGAGATGGTTTGTGCTTTAAAATATTTTGATGTGTATTCAAAAATGTTTAGCATATATTAAAAAATAATCATCGTACATTGGAAAATGTTCACAGTATGTTATTTTTACACTAAACTAAAAAAGATGGTTCATCCTAGATTTAATTTTTTCTATTTCTATTAAAAAATGTGCATCATATGTTAAATAGAATTTTGTCATACATTAACAAATGTTCACTGCATTTAAAGAAAATGTTTACAGTATATTACATTGAAAAAAATTATAATATAAAGAAGTTCCAAAAGGAAAAAAAAATGCAAAACAATCCGAAATAAAACCAAACCAAAAGGAAAAAAAAACTAAAAAAAAAAGAAGGAAAACCAAGACTGGTACCTCTTGCAAATGTCACTCCCACCTTCCCTGACAAGTGGCACATTGTGCGCCACTTATCTCAACCTGAGAGTTTTTCTTTTTTTTCGCGTATTCATTTTTTCAAAACGGTATATCTCTTAAACCGTGCATCCAAATGCCGAACCGTTTTCACCTTTGGATTTCTCGCATCGAGATCTTCGAAACTATATCCCATGTTAATAGATTTTGACGAACATTTTTTCATGGATAAACGTGAAATCCAGAAATCATAAAATAAGCAGAAATAAAAAAAAACAGAAGAAAAAAACACAAAAAACGGAAAAACAAAATCAGAAACCTGAAAGTACAGTTATGCTTTTCATTTTTGTTAAGCACAGGTTGTGCTTTTCTCTTTTTAGGAAGCATAGTTGTGCTTATCATAGACGCACATGTTGTGTTTTTCCCTTTTCAGAAAATAATGATTGTGCTTCTCCCTTTTTGGGAAGCACATGTTGTGCTTCTTGAGAAAACAGGGAAGCACAGTAGTGCTTCTCGCAGAAGCACATGTCACGGAAAAGCGTTACTTTTTGGAAAAACAATTTTTCCCATCAAACCTAGGAAAAACCAAGAAAAAACCAAAAAGCCGGAAAAACCTAGATAAAACCCAAAAACGCGTACAGAAATAGAAAAAAAATCATGCTCCTGCGAGGTGCGACAGGTGGCGGCGCAGGGGCAAGCCACATGCGCCATGGGAGTTACCCCAACAGAGGGTGGCATTTCCTAAATGGTGCTTCAGACGCCTGTTTATTCAATACATGATAACATGCGCACACCCTTGCATCTGCTTATGCCGGCCCATCTTACATTTTTTTCTGTACAAACCTTAAAAAAAGATTCGAACTCTGTACCAGCAAGGTGACCAGCGCGCCTAACCAACAATACAACTCTCTGTTTTTGCTAGTTCCCTTGTTTTTATACATCTTCAAATAACAAATGCGAAGCTGTTTTTTATGTTTTTATTTTCTTATTTTTATTTTTTTTCCTTTTATTTTTTTAAATTCGTTGAACTTTTTCTAAATCGATTAACTTTTTTTCAAGTTCAAAGAACTTTTTTCAAAAATTGAGGACCTTTTTATAAATCGATGAACTTTTTTTTCAAATCAATGGACTTATTTTTCTAATTAGATGAACTTTTTTCTAATTCGCTGGACTATTTTCAAAATCGATGAACTTTTTTAATGTTGATGATTTTTTTCTAATTTGATAAACATTTTTTCCAAATTCTATTAACTTTTTTAGAATGAAAAAAGTCCATTTTACTACCCTGAAAAAAGTTGGTGGTTCACATAACCCCCTGATCTTTATTTCTATTCCCTTCACCCCCTAAACAATCCCATACCGGACAAAATCAGTCCCTATGGTGGTTTGACTCAAATGGCTGCTGATGTGGCAGTGGTCAACGGCGGTTTTGACCACGGGTGGGCCTCCCTCGTCTGGCTGGGCTGAGATTGAGGAGCTCCTCCCAAGCCTCCCCTTGCGCCCGACCCCGCCGCCTCCGGCCGACGCCGGTGACCACCGGAGTTCCAAACCGCCGCCCAGAGCGCCCTGCTTCTCCTTCCTCCCTTCTCTTTCCTCTCCCTTCTCTCTTTTCTCACCCCAAATCTCCCTCATATCCCTTGTTCGTCGCCCGAAGCTCATGGTCGCCGTCGCCGCGTCGATCCCGCGGCCTCCCCTCGCCACGCCAAGACGTCCAGTAGCTCCGCCATCGTCGTCTCTTTCACCCTCGCCGAAGGGCTCGAGCTAGGAGGCCCCGTAGGCTCGCCATCGCCATCGTCTTCGTCCACGGCCGCCGCATCTGATCGTCGATTCTGTCATGTCCGTCGACACCCGCGCTCGCTAACCTCGTCCACGAGCTCCGCGGTGAGCTCCTCTGCCGATTCCCCCTTCGATCTGTCGCTGAGTCTCGCCCCCGTGCTCGCCTTGGCCGCGCCCATGTGCGCCTCACCTGCAGCTACCCCCGTGCGCTCTCCCGCTGCTGCTGCTTGTGCCGTTGTTGCCTTGCTTGCCGCTGCTGCCAGGGGTACGCGCCGCATCGTGGGGGTCACTCTGGTGGTCGTAGCTCCGCTGGGGGTGGCCTGTGCCGCCGAGACAAGCGCCCGAGCTCCTCTCTGTCCCGCGGGCGAGCGATGGAGGAAGGAGACAGACCTGCCAGGCAGGCCCCGCCTCCTCTAGGCCCCACCTGTCAATCTCAGCCGCACCTGCCAAGGGAGGCCCACCCGCAGGTCAAAACCATTGTTGACCAATGCCACATCAGCAGCAAGTGGAGGCAAACCACCCAGGGGGTTCTTTCATCCGGTATGGGTTTGTTTAGGGGGTGAAAGGAACAGAAAAATAGATGAGGGGGTAATGTGAACCACCAACTTTATTCAGGGTAGTAAAATGGACTTTTTTCTTTTAGAATCGATGAACTTTTTTTAAATGTGTGCGATGAACTTTTTTTAATTTTGGTTAAGATTCTTTCAGTTTCGATTAACTTTTTCAAAATTGATGAATTTATTTTCAAATTCTTGAACTTTCTGAAGTTTGTGGACTTATTTAAAAATCAGCGATTTTTTATTGAATTCACATTTTTTTCTTTTTTGCAATTTTTTTGATTTTTTAAGAAAAAACTTACTTTTTTAAAAAGTCAATGGTTAACCAGACTGGTCAACCGCGATTGTAAAAAAAATAAGATCCATGAGCACTAGCACGCAGGACATAGTTTTATAGAAGTCCACCTGGGGTGAGGCACCGGGAAATTCGACCCCGACGAGGTTTGAACCCTGGTCGCAGGGTGAGCCACTGTCCATCCTTGCCACTAGGCTACAGCCTAGTCCTCCAACCGGCCAAGAAGGGATCGAGCACTCGCCCTCTACATGTGCCGGCCCATGAGGAGGGGCGTGCGAGCGTCAGTTCCCCCTAATGGCGCTTAAGGCACCACATAGGAGTACCCGTAGAGGGTAACCATTAACTTTTTTTTAGTGCTGGGTACTCCCGCAAGACCGTAGTATATATTTGGCCCAACCGACTCAGCCACGGCCTCACACCAACAATGCAATGCAAGGCCGAGTTGTATGCGAGGAATTCTCATTCATTCCCAGGCCCGAGTAAAACATAATCAATGAAGTAATAGTATATATCTTGGTAACATGAGCAATACCCACGTGCCACGTATGCTCTATTTGGATGATAATTGGAGACACTCGTTGCTCACTTGTAGCATGGCACGTAGCGTGTGGGCTCTCTCTCAGGAGGACTTGGTGGAATTTTTAAGCATGAACCAGGACACCAACGCAAGGAACTGGCTTTTCACGAAGAGTGAAACACTTACACATGAGGATTTTACTTGTCTCATTGTCACCCTTTGGGCAATTTGGAGCGCTCGGCGCAAGGCGATTCATGAGGACATTTTTCATACCCCATTTGCAACTCACTGCTTTTTTTTTTAAACGGAGGCAAAAGATTTGCCTCATCGATTAATTAAGCAGAAAAGAGTTGCCCAGTTAATTAATGGAAAACCGGACGAAAACCGATACAAACCTACCACATGAGGACTACTCATATAACATGCAACCCCATAAGCACACAATCAGCCCGACAATCATACCCAACATATAACGATCACCAACCTCCACACAGCTACATTGCAAAGACACCCCCAATGAGAGTACCTCGGCCCAAGACCACGAGCACCACCAAGACCACGGAGACAAGTCAGGCCATAGGGAAAACCGAAGAGATTGATGACCACCCATCAAGCAGCTGCGGACGCTTTTCCTGCGCTGCCACTCTTCTTACTTTTGCTCTTGATGAGAGCCTCCTCCACAATCGCCTTGCTAGATCCAGGACAAGCCTTCTCCAAACGCTTGAGCAAGCTGTGAACCTCTAACTCGAAGAGAATCTCATCGACCTTGTCACGCGCGGACACCACCTTCTCAACGGTCACGTGCGAGTGGGTGACCGCAACGTCGGAACCTCCGCGGTCCACAAAGGCGAGCGGCTGGCTGGGCTGCAAAGGGTCAGGCGCCAACATACCGACCTCCTCAACATCATCAGGCACAGAAACCACCGACACGACGACATCGCCCACAGGAACCACTGACACGATTGACTCAGGCACCTCCAGTTGCTCACATGGTAGAGGCGAAACATACCCCTCACACGAGGTCACCGAAGAGTCCACCTCCACACGCTCCATAGACAAAGGCGAAATAGGGCACATACATAGCTCCTGTAGGTTGGGCATGATTTGCAGAACTGGAGCCTCAGGCACGGCGATGGGCTCGCCCTCACTGGTACGCAACACATGAGACAAGGTCAACAGTGACGATGAGTTGTCCCCAACACGAGGAGAGAACACATCCATATAGCTCTTGACTCCCTTCCTCCGTGGAGGCAACACCGGTCACAGCAGGAGGGCATGACGTCAGAGTGGTCGGCAACGTAGTCGGCACAAGGGTGAGCCTACGATGGGCCGAGATCAAGATGGCCCAGCCGACGATGGGGCGAGTTCCTACCTGACAAGTCACACAGCCAAGGCGTTGGATCCTGCCGCTAGAGGGGCATGGAAAAATCAATGTCGACGTTGCGGTATTTAGGGCAGGAGGCTGAGGTACAGTGGCTGCAGTCTGTAGAGACCAAGCTGGAGTTTATCAGGGTGCATCGGCGGTCGGGTTCAACTACATTGATGATCCAACGGTGTTGGAAACAATGGCGATCAGGGAGGCGCTGGCACTGGCCAATGACCTCTACATAAGCAGGATCATAGTATCCTCGGATTGCAAGGTGACGGTTGATGCAATAGAAGGAAGAAGCGCAACACATTACGGAGCCATTATACATGAAATCATAGATTTATCAAGAAATTTTGTTTCTTGTTCTTTTGTTTTTGAGTCTAGGGCCTCAAATGTCGAGGCACACAATCTCGCAAAACACTCTCTTACTCTAGGTTCTGGTCGCCATACTTGGTTAGGCCACCCTGGAGACCTCTTGTTCGTCCCTGTAAACATTGTGACGCAGTAATAAAGCTCGCGAGTTTGCCTCAAAAATATATATATATCTTCAGTCAGAAACAAATACAAATACACTCCTGTAAAAACACATAGAAATACACAGTACCCTACTTAGGTCCTACACGCCATGCCCTAATCTGCATAAGCAGGATAAGAACAAAAAGAGAACGGGGCCAGGCCATGCCATTTGCAGAAGTTCTCACACACATCCGAACAGAGCTGATGCTCCAAGCATCCAAACGCTCCCAGGTCCTCCGGGATCTTCCATTTGGCTCACTCCAGCAGCTGCCAGATCGCCATCGTGGCGCGAGCGACTAGCTACAAATCTGGGCGCTGAACACCCTGCGATACCTCCTGCCACTGCCAGGCAAGACGAGGCCTACTAAGCTCCTGCCAGCCAAGACAAGGCGAACTTAACATTAGGAAATGATCAAGCAACACAAAAATTGTGCTTACATCTGAGCTGACGCAGCCAAGCCAAGAAAATGATGCGTACGACTGAGCTGACGCACCAAGTGTCCTAGTTATCCTCTGATGTGGACACCTGCAAAAAAAACAGCTCCTTGCATTAAAATTATCGGCAGAGTTTGCCCCTAGGCCAGCCGCTGTCAAGGAAGAGGGGTTTTCATCGGCCGTCACTTTCCCGGCGAAGAAGGTCTGGTTTCAAAATGTTGAATCAGTTTGGGTCTGCAGGACAAAGACAGCCATTAATTAAGGGTGCACCCTAACATCATTCAGGCACTTTCTACTGGTGGCACTGGCACTGAAACGGATCGGTACATAAATTATTTCACCACCATGGCGAGTGCAATGAAAGCTCTGGCGATTTTGTTACTGTGTAGTTCTCAAATGTTTACTCAGTCTATGTATTATTCAGACAGCTGTATGTACTTGAGAGTAAAAAAAACAGAGAAAAAACTGAGAAGCAATAGAACAAAAGAATAGTAAACAAAAGAAAACGATAGACGGGTTCCTTCAAACATCTTTTGTGTTTGAAGTTGAAATCTAATGTTAAAAATCCAGCAAAAACAAAAAATCATGGTGAGTTACTGTTCCAATGGGAAAAGGTGCATCTGTGAAGGAGTGCACTTCGAAGGGTGAGCGAATAGGATATGTAGCTCTTGTGGCCAGTTTTGTTATCCTACTTGTCTCTAGGTTGGCATCGCACCTTGTTGACACATTTATCTGTGTCATTTTCCATTTTTTACCCAACTGTCAACCACATCTAACTTTATGGTTGCTCTTGTGAATGGACTTACCTGCGAACTAACAAGACAATGACACTATTAAAGCAGAAGTTCACTCAGCAGCTAGAGCAATAGACACACGGCGCTAGTCAATTACCTTGGTAGGCATAGCATGGGAGAAACAAATAATGCAAGAGCTGAAGGTGGAGTCAAGGGTGGAGAAGAGGAAGAGAAAGGCAGGAAGAAGATGACCAAGGGTGGCAAGGCGTCGTTCCATGACCTGTTCAAGAACGCGGACGCCGCTGATGTGGTGCTGATGCTGGTTGGCACGGTCGCCGCGCTTGCGAGCGGCATGTCACAGGTGGTCATGTCGATCATCTTCGGGCGGATGGTAGATGCCTTTGGAGGTGCCACCCGGGACACCATCCTTCCCCGAGTCGACAAGGTACCCTTTTGCTTCTGTATGAATCTGCAAGCATGCAACACCACTGAAACTTGTTACATATTGGCTGATAAGAACTTGCTTACAGGACACAGATATGAAATTACACATTAACCTGATAAGAGATTCTTGATTTTCCATGCCCTCAATTTACAAATACACACATCATGGCTTTTATTTGAATATATCAAAAGAATATGGATCTTCTAATATGGCTGTCATATTTCTTTCAGGTGGTTCTAGAGTTTGTCTACTTGGCAATTGGAACATGGCCTGCTTGTTTTCTCCGTAAGTATGACCTACACATATGATCTTTATGGTATCTTTGCATGGCCTTTCCATTATTTATGTATTTCCAGAAACAAGTAGATCCTATTGAATGCTAGTATTCGTCAAGCCACTAGCCACCCAAGCTATGATACTCAATTACCATAAGAGTCAGAGGTTTCTCAACAACAAAAATTGTTGCAGAGACACTTCCGTACCATGACATATTATTTATGTACTCCAAATATGTATGATGCTGTACGTTGTCATACTTGATCACGTGTAAATATAGCATATGAGTATGTCTCTGATAGTTCAACTCGGTATAATTCGAGTATGTTCAAAATCAAGTGTTTTGAGCATCATAATACCTACGAATACTACAGGCGCATACTCAATATCAGATCGCCCATTGATGCTTTTTACTGCATCATGAGTTTCATTTAATATCCACTGAAATCATTCTTTCAATAATAATACATATGCTCACCAGAGATATCATGCTGGACCGTGACTGGGGAGAGACAGGCAGCTCGCTTTCGATCTTTCTATCTCAAGTCGGTTTTGAGACAAGACATGGCATTCTTTGACACAGAAATGAAAGGTGGACAGGTAGTGTTCGGTACATCTGCTGACACAATACTAATTCAAGATGCGATTGGCGAGAAGGTACAAAGAATGCAGCTTCTTCTTTTCCTTTACCTGCTACAAAAGAAGAATATGTTGCTAGTTACTACCCCAGTGATGCTTTAACTTCTATTAGAATATATCTCTTGTTTTTGGTGTTTGGTGGATGATCACCGAAAGCCAATAAACATGACGATAATTATACTTGTAGTAAGACCTTGATATAATTCAGCATTAACAGTTTGCATTAAGTCATAATCTTATTTAGTTCTTGTTTACATTTTTCCGATTCCTTTTCTCTAGGTAGGGAAGTTTCTACAGCTTCTTACCACTTTCATTGGTGGGTTTGCGGTGGCATTTATCAAAGGCTGGCTCCTAACCCTTGTAATGCTTTCTACCATACCACCACTAATCGTTGCAGCTGCAATCGTCTCAAAGATGCTTTCCAAAGTATCTAGCGAGGGCCTAGCATCATACATCGATGCAGGAAATATTGTAGAACAGACAATTGGATCCATAAGAACGGTAGGCCTTTGTTGATGATGTAATCATGAACGACAAGTCCTCAGCTAACCAGTATTCATACTGTAACAGGTGGTTTCATTCAATGGTGAAAAGAAAACCATGGACCAGTACAACAATCTCATAAAGAAGGCATACAAGGGTACGATCAAGGAAGGGGCTATTCAAGGCTTTGGCCTGGGTTTCCTTTCTTTGGTCTATTTCTCCAGCTTTGGACTGATTGTATGGTATGGAAGTAAGTTAACCCTTGACAGAGGATATAGTGGAGCAGATGTCATGAACATATTGTTTGCTGTCCTTGTAGGAGCAAGGTTAGTATTGACGCAAAAATATCTGCACCGGCTACTAACCAAGTTCCACTAATATAGATCAACATGCTATAGTGCTTCACAACAAATTGCTAAATACTTCCATAAATCAAACCTTAAGATGAAATATGTGTTCTAACTTGCAAATTTTCAACTGTTTGGGTTAGAGCATTGGGTGATGCAACCCCCTGCATTGCTTCCTTTGATGAAGGAAGAGTTGCCGCATACAGATTGTTTACAACAATCAACAGGAAACCAGAGATTGACTATGATGATACTACTGGTGTTGTGTTAGAAGACATCAAAGGTGATGTAGAGCTGAGGGATGTGTGTTTCAGTTACCCAAGCAGGCCAGAGCAACTAATATTTGATGGATTTTCAATGCCTGTATCAAGCGGCACAACAATGGCCATAGTTGGGGAGAGTGGGAGTGGCAAAACAACAGTCATTAATTTAGTTGAGAGATTTTATGATCCACAGGCTGGCGAAGTGTTGATCGATGGGATGAACATCAAGAGTTTTAAGCTAGAATGGATGAGAGGGAAGATTGGCCTTGTTAACCAGGAACCAGTACTCTTCATGACATCTATAAAGGAGAACATAGCCTACGGAAAAGAGGATGCAACATTGGAGGAGATCAAGAAAGCAGCCGAGCTTGCCAACGCGACAAGATTCATTGAGAATTTGCCTAATGTACTTACATAAACACAATCTGTTCAACAATAGCCCGGTCCCACGTATATAAACATAAACCTAATGATGTCTTCATGTGTTTTCAGGGTTATGATACAGCAGTTGGACAACGTGGTGCCCAGCTTTCAGGGGGGCAGAAGCAAAGGATTGCGGTTGCCAGAGCCATCCTAAAAAATCCGAAAATCCTTTTGCTCGATGAAGCGACTAGTGCATTGGATTTAGAGTCTGAGAGGGTTGTCCAAGAAGCACTAAACAACATCATGGTTGGGAGAACCACGATTGTCGTGGCACATCGTTTGAGCACTGTTAGAAATGCCCACTGCATATCAGTTGTTTCTGGAGGAAAAATAGTCGAACAAGGTTAGTATCTCCCCTGCTCGATCTTTACTTTGGTTCTGTGCCGAAGCAGATGAACTAAATTGAAATGGTCCACTCAGGACATCATGATAAATTGGTAAAGGATCCAGCCGGAGCATACTCTCAACTTATTCGGCTACAAGAGGCACACCAAGAAACGTGCGAGCAGTTAAATGCTGGATTATCAAGCCCATTATCTAAAAGAAATCAAGCAGAATCAATCAGTACAAGTTCAGCTGGGAGCAGCCATCAGTCTGTAATTCCCCCTGACAACTTGCCTGGCCCTACTGCATTACTTGATTATGATGGTGCAGATGGTGAGAAAGCAAGCGAGAACACAGATGTCAAGGTTTCCGAGAAGGCCCCAATGGGACGCTTAATTAGCCTAAACAGACCAGAGACGGCATTTCTTCTGTTTGGTTCTCTTGCGGCAGCAATTGATGGAACTGTCTACCCAATGATGGGTTTGGTAATGGCTAGTGCTGCTAAAACATTCTATGAATTACCAGCAGACAAGCGACAGGAAGATTCTATCTTTTGGGGATTGCTGTGTATTGGGCTGGGTGCGATGGGTATGATATCAAAGCTAGCAAATAGCCTTCTATTTGCAATAGCTGGTGGGAAACTTATAGAACGCATTCGTGCTTTCACATTTAAAAACATAGTGTACCAAGATGCTGCTTGGTTTGATCATCCTGCAAATTCTAGGTGAGATATCTTAATTTATTCTCGAAATGGAACAATGAAGATACTAACAACCCCTTTCATCTCTTATTAGTGGAGCACTTGGTGGAAGGTTATGTGTTGATGCCCTTAATATGAGACGCCTTGTAGGGGGTAACTTGGCCTTAATAATCCAATGTACTGCAACACTTATTTGTGGAATAGTAATAGCTATGAGTGCAGACTGGAAGCTTTCGTTGGTCATCTTAATTGTAGTTCCTTTAATGGGTCTCCAGGCTTATGCTCAAGTGAAGTTCCTACAAGGGTTTAGTAAAAATGCTAAGGTGAGCCATGAATTAGCACTATTCTATGAAAAAAGTTCTTTAGTCTTATTTTTTCCTCTTTTTTCCATTTCTAAAGTACAAAATCTTGAAAGGTAGATTCGATACACACCACATGCTGACAAGAGGTGGATAACTTAGAACAGCTGATTAAAGTTGTCTCTGTGCTACTATGATGTCAACAGTGCTTTCTTTCTTATGAACATTGTTATTTTGGTGCCACTTGTAATATATTTTCCCCATTATTTCTGAATATGTGACAACAGACCATGTACGAAGAAGCAAGTCAAGTGGCAACTGATGCAGTTGGTAACATGAGAACAGTAGCCTCTTTTTGTGCCGAGAAGAGAGTGGTGACAAAATACAATCAGAAATGCCAAGCTTCTAAAAACCAAGGAATTCGAACAGGAATAGTTGGAGGCATTGGTTTTGGTTTCTCATATACGATGCTATATGTCACGTCTGCTCTTTGTTACTATGTTGGTGCGAAGTTTATTAGTCAAGGCAACTCCGATTTTGGCGGCGTCTTCAAGGTAACCACTAGGAATCATTTCGATACAACAAAAAATTCTATCCAGATATCCTACTATGATATTTACTTCAAATTATTATAATGCAGGCTTACTTTGCTCTGGTTTTGGCCATGATTGGAGCATCACAAACTAGTGCTATGGCTTCTGATTCAACCAAGGCAAATGATTCTGCAACTTCCATATTCAAAATCTTAGATAGAAAATCCCAAATCGATTCCAGCAGCGAAGAGGGTTCTACCATGGAGCTTGTCAAAGGTGACATTGATTTTATGCATATCAGCTTCAAATACCCATCCCGTCCAGATGTTCAAATATTCAGCGACTTCACCTTGAACATTCCCTCTAGAAAGGTCTTATTCAAAACCAGAAGTTATTTTTTCATTTTCTCACTGTTATTCTGAGAGGGTTCGATTTACTATTCTTCAGTAAAAAAAATCCCAGGAATTTACTTAGAAACATGTTTGTTGCAGACTGTTGCGCTTGTTGGTCAAAGTGGCAGCGGCAAATCTACAGTAATTGCTTTACTAGAGCGTTTCTATGATCCAGATTCTGGTGCGATCTTATTGGATGGAGTGGAAATCAAAAACCTAAAGCTGAGTTGGTTGAGGGACCAGATGGGATTGGTAAGCCAAGAACCAGTCCTTTTCAACGACACAATACGAGCCAACATAGCATACGGAAAGCATGAAGAGGTAACCGAGGAAGAGATTACTGCGGCTGCTAAAACAGCCAATGCCCATGAGTTCATATCGAGCATGCCACAGGGGTACAACACATCAGTTGGAGAGAGAGGGACCCAACTGTCCGGTGGGCAGAAACAGCGCATAGCCATTGCAAGGGCTATCCTGAAGGACCCACGGATACTGCTTCTGGATGAGGCAACAAGTGCGTTAGATGCAGAGTCAGAGAGCGTCGTTCAAGACGCACTGGATCGCGTGATGCTTGGGAGGACAACTGTCACCGTGGCACACCGCCTCTCGACGATCCAAGGGGCTGATATAATTGCAGTTCTGAAGGACGGCACAATAGTGGAGGAAGGAACACATGAGACCCTGATGGGCATCGCCGGCGGAGCATATGCTTCGCTTCTAGAACTTCGCCCCAATGCAACATAATACAGTGATTCAGGCAATGGCATCGATTTGAGCTACTGAATTGTACTAGTAGTACAGTTGGCTTAGGCAATTTAGTCTGTTAGATATACTACTGCTGGAAATGCAGGCGTCTTATCGAAATATATAAGAAATGTTCCATGGGTGAAGATTTGCTGCAGCCAAAAAAAGGGGAACCTGACATTTCCAAGGCCTAGCGTTCTGTATAAATCTAGCATACAGTGTACCTAAGGTCGCATGTTTGCTACCCTCCAGATCAGTACTTACATCAAACCGATAATCCATGGGAGAAATTTATTAGGGGGCTAAAGCCAAGAGTATTAGCAGGAGATGGTGGTGGGTACCTTGTGAGGAGGCTGCCGGTGGCCGCCTCAGGCGATCCTCGTCGACGCTGAGACAGAGGAGGCAACAGGCACAGCCATCACCGAACGAATCTGCTCTGCCGGCGAGCCAGACTGCGTGCGGCGCCTGGCTCCGACTGGTCCCGCCGTTCACTGCGCCACCCCGTGCAGCGCCGGCGACCTCCTCGCCGGCGAACGCGAACCGGAGGGCCGAGGCCTCCGCCGCTGCGAGGGAGCATGCGCCGGGCAGGGGGCAGGCGGACGCCGGCGGCAGGGGAGGGATATTCGGCCTGCGAGAGAGGATGGGCTGGACTAGGTGGTGAAATGGAAGGGCTCGGCCCATCTGGACCGGAGCTGCAACCGAAAATAAGATACGGGGGGCGGTTTATTTGCCGCTTCGTATTTCGCGCTTAAGGCGTCAAATACAGGAGGCAACTAACTAAGAGTACTTCTTGGGAGCGTCATCTTTGATTGGTTGTATGCGTCTTTTTTTTTAAATAATACTTGTATTACTCATTTATCAAGTCCTTACAATCATCTAGGACAAACTTCAAAACACCTCAGGTCCTGAACCAACCCATGTCATGATTCGACCTTCTATTCTACCAAAGCTGGCTAGTCTATCACTCGTTTTATTCTGACAGCGAGGAACATGAGTAACACAAGAATGCCTAAGACTTAACAGAAATTTAATTTCGCCAACCAAAGAAGCATAAACTGAGCGATCCACCTCGCCACTGGAAAGCATCTCCACCGTCATACTCGAATCCATCTCGATTTTGATCAGAAGATCAGATCGTTGAAAAAGACAATCCTTCCATACAAGCACACAACTCAGCTTCTAAGGTGTTTCTACACGAGAACAAAGCTCTGCATGATGAGAAGATAATGGTACCATCAACATTCCGCAGTATCATCCCAGCTCCCGCACCACCTTCCGACGAGTAAGACCCGCCCGTATTGAGCTTACCCAACCTTGTTGGGGCGGTTTCCATGGTGTTTCGGGAACAGGGGCATGCACATGTAATATGGCGCTCTGATCAAAATTAATGATGAGCTTTCCTTTGGCCGGGTCCATATGAGGGTTCGCTTTGATGCAGAACAAAATATCCATATATTCCTGTAAGAACCTCATCGAGACAACCATGAGTGGGGCTGGTTTGGAGTGAGTAATTTCGTTCTGAACGTACCAGCTTCTCCAAAAGATTAGCAACACCATACTTCTCTGAATATCAGTTATAGGTGCAAGGACTTGCGGTAGCCATTCCTTCCCATTGGGTTCCATCGATTCAAGTGGTGGTAAACACCACAACTCAGCCATGGCTAAGTACAAATCACGTCCAAACTGGCATCTCACAAACGGATGGAAATTGTCCTCCTCCTCCATTCCACATACTGGACATCTGCTAGACGTTTCAAGGCCAATCTTGTGCTTGTTTTTCCACGTCGGAAGCGACTCAGTCGACAGTCTCCAAGCAAAATTACGCACAGTTGGAGGAATGTTGCAGCTCCATATATACTGACAACATTTCCTACTCCCTTCAGGCGAAGTGCTGGACGCCACCGAGGACCCCCCCCCCCCCCCCCCCCCCTGTGGGTCTCGTCAAAAGCTAGTGCATAAGCTGATTTCACAGTAAAAACTCCCAGCTTCCCCGGACCCCATGCAATGACATCTTCCCCAAGTCTTGGCGATGCCCTTATCTTCATAATCTTATCCACATCAGCTGGTACAAAATATTGCTGTAACAGTCCCAAGTTCCATGAGTCGTTGTCATTGAGCAGCCCACATACAAAACGTATACGGCAGCGGCCCTATATAGATACAGGTTTGTATGAATATGGCCTTGGGATCCAATTATCCCTCCACACTCTAATACTTTGACCATTCCCAACCCTCCATATTAGACCTTTCTTCAAGAGATCAAGGCCGTGACTTATAGCTTGCCACGAGGATGAAGCGTTGCCTAAAAACACCGTATCTACTAGATTACCATGAGGATAATATCGAGCTTTCAGAAGTTGGGTGCATAAACTATCCGGCTTAGACACCAATCGCCATGTTTGGCGAGCCAACAATGCTTGATTGAACAACCGAAAGTCCCGGAATCCTGCACCCCTTTATCTTTCGACTGCATTAGATAGTCCCAGCCTCTCCAATGGACCTTCCTTTTACCCTTCTTAGACCCCCAATAAAAGTTACTCACCATCCTTGTTAAATCATCACATACCGAGTATGGCAGTTTGAAGACACCCATAATGTAAGTTGGTAAGGCCTGCGCCACTGACTTAATCAACACCTCCTTACCTGGCTGTGCAAGGAGTCCATCCCCCCACTGAATCAAATGTTTTGTGAGACTTGTTTGAAGGTTTTGAAAATGCCCTTTAGACATTCACCCTTCAGGAGTTGGAAGTCCCAAATATTTTTCCTCAAACACCAAGCTTGTAACACCCAACACATCTCTTACTTGCTCCTGTGTCGTCACCGGGCAGGCAGCACCAAAGAATATAGAACACTTATTATAGTTCAAGCTTTGACCAGTGGCAGATCCATACAGTTCAAGGGCAGCTTTCACACTCTCCGCTTGGGCACTAGAGGCCTACAAAAATAACAGTGTATCATCAGCAAATAGCAAATGGGATATACCAGGAGCCCTTCTACGGACCTTAACTGGGGTAATCTCTCCCAAGGTCACTTTGTTTTTTAAAATTGCTGACAAGCCATCCGCCACAAGAAGGAATAAAAATGGTGAAAGAGGGTTACCTTGCCGAAGCCCACGTGTCGGTGCAAATGAATCCAAGAGGGTCTCATTTAATTTGACAGAATACCTCACCGATGTGACACACGTCATAACCCAGTCAATCAATCGTTGAGAAAAACCCTTCTTTTGCATCACCTGCCTCAAGAAACCCCAGTCCACTCTATCATATGCTTTTGACAAATCTAGCTTGTAAGCACATAAACTCTTTGTTGGATCCTTCTCCTATTTGATGTAATGGATGCATTCAAAGGCAACAAGAGCATTATCCGTTATCATCCTACCAGGGAAAAAAGCACTCTGTTCCGAAGAAATTAATTTGTCAAACAGTGGTCTTAGCTGGTTCACCAAGCACTTCGAAATGATTTTATAGATAACATTACACAGACTAATGGGTCTGTAATCAGAAATCTTAGCAGGGTTAGCAATTTTTGGAATAAGAACAATGGATGTAGAGTTTACCCCATCAGGCATTATTCCCGTCCGGAAGAAATCCTTAACCGCGGCTAAAACATCCTCCTTGATGGTACTCCAATTACGTTGGAAAAACCTAGCCAGGAAACCATCCGGCCCCGGGGTCTTGAGAGGCCCAATCTGAAACAAAAGCATATGAAATTTCCTTATCTGTGAAAGGGGCACACAGCTTGATATTATCCTCATCCGAGACCAGAGCCTCCAACAGATCAAGGACCGACGAAGCATCAAGTGAAGGATCAGCAGAAAAAATATCATGAAAGTACTCATTTGCAAGCTCCCCCATCGCAACAAAATCTAAGTGCACTACACCAATACTATCTGTAAGTTGATGGATTTTATTCTTCCTAGATCTCCATATGGCCTTGCTCTGGAAAAATCTAGTGTTTCGGTGAATTTTTGTCTTTGGCTTTTAGATGAATTTTTGTTTCAATTTTTTTGCCTTTTTGGTTTTCTCCGGTTTTCTTTAGGCTTTGAACAAAAAAATTGTTTTTTTTGCATGAAAAACACATTTTTTGCGATAGGCACATATTTACTTCTCGTAGAGGCACATATTTGCTTCCGCGAGAGGAACAACTGTGCCTTTCAAAAAAATATGTGTTTCCTTTCTACCATGAGAGGCACAGATTACTTCTCGTGTAGGCATAAGTTTGCTTTCGCGAGAGGCCTCTCGGAAAGGGGAAAACACATCTTTTTTCTTTCCGCAAGAGGCACGGGTTTATTTCTCGTGAAGGCACATAAAAATTCTTTTTTTCTTCCGAGAGAGGTACAAATTTACTTTTCATGGAGGCACGGATTTGTTTCCGAAAAAGAAAAAACATGTTTTTTTCTTCTGCGAGAGGCACAGATGTGCATCTCGGAAAAGTAAAAAACATGTTTTTCTCGCGAGAGGCACATATTTACTTCTCGTGCAGGCACATATTTGCTTTCACGAAAGGCACAGTTGTGCTTCTCAGAAAAGAAAAAATGTGTTTTCTTTTTCACGAGAGGCACATATTAGCTTCTCGTGGAGGCACAAATTTGCTTCCGTGAATGGCACGGTTGTGCCTCTTCGGAAAGGAAAAAAAGAAAAATAAATTGCTTCCAGCTTGATTTTTTCTGTGAAAAAAAGTTCATCAAAACCTATCAACATAGAATTTAGTTTCGAAGACTCGACACAAAGAATCCAACGTTGAAAAT
The DNA here is from genome assembly GCA_011799875.1 of Thinopyrum elongatum. Lineage (NCBI taxonomy): Eukaryota > Viridiplantae > Streptophyta > Magnoliopsida > Poales > Poaceae > Thinopyrum > Thinopyrum elongatum. The sequence continues at coordinate 475,962,733 of CM022297.1, forward strand.
GGTTCAAGATTTGAATGCACGGGTTTAAGAGATAAAACATTTTGAATAAACAGATCCTCGAAAAAAAAGAAAACTCTCACATTGCGAGTGCACCACTTGTCGTAATCTGTGAAGGTGAGAATGACCTTTGCAAACAGTACTTCTTAATTAGTGATTTCACAAATACAGTACTATCGGTATGCAGCGCCCACAGCACTCCCGATCGTTCCATAGTAGGTCGCCCCGTATAGCATTTCTTTCTCCGACTGGTTTGGAAAAGGTTCCCTGGTTTTCTTGGGCAATTTTCTCTAGGTTTTTTCAGGATGGGTTTTTGCTTGGTTTTTTTCCTTTTCCCTTTTTTTTTCTTCGTTTTTCTTTTCTTTTCCATTTCCTATATATTTATTTTTCCATATTAATTTTCTTGAGCTTTTTCTTTTTTCAGTTCATGAATTTTTTTCTAATCAGTGAACTTTTTTTCAATTCATGAACATTTTTAAAATTTGCGATCATTTTTCAAATTCATGAACATTTTTGTTTTTACAAAGATTTTCAAATTCTTGACCTTTTTCAAATCCTTGAACTTTTTCAAACCGCTACAGTTCCTCGAGCGGCTACGGTGGCTCAAACCGCTACAATGCCCGCTCCGCTACAGTACCCTATGCCACCACAGTGTCCGGATCCGCTACAATGCTGCACAAATGGACCGGACCAGTGGAGATGCTCTGTGCGCCAGGAAGCAAGCGGGCGTTACATGCGTCGATTATGAGCTCTTGGTTTATTTAGACCAAACAGTGGCAGACCAGGAATTGAACTTAGTTGAGATGAAAAATTTAGGTCTACAAAATTTTAGGTACATATTCAGGCAACACATCGTGGCCAGACAACGTGTCTCCCTTCTGTTCGTCCTGGAGGGCACCATGGTGTATCCTTTCTCTAGCTCTAATGATGCTCACCCGCCATATCGTGGCAACCAAATTGCTTCCTAGAGCTCAGCATAATGGAAAACTTTAATTTCATCAGAGGACTTGGGAGAAATAGACTAAGTGGAGATCATAGCAACATGTTATTATTTAATAGCATCACACAACAACATGATCTAGAGTATTTTTCTAAAGGGAGGGCCTCTACATGGAGCAACATGCAAAATTTACCACTCCTCAAAAAGCATGATTGTATATCTAGTAATGCCACATTAACCACCACATGTCCTCGCTTTGGCTAATCCACTATCCAAAATCACTTCTGATAATATTCCTACCGTCATTCAGATTGATAATCATATGCCTAAATGTCAAATATCTAGGTTTGAAGAATTCTAGCATATATTTGAAGAATTTATGGACATCGTTGAGACTAACTGGAATTACAGTATCTTACAAAGTGATCATGCAAACACTAAAAAATCATACTATGGTAAATCAAAATTTCATAAATAATCATATTGCTATGATCACACATGATGATGATAGAATATTATTTGATCATGACTAAAACCCAGTTGTTCTATGACAGTCTTTCAAAGATAGACTTGGGATTTCTTTACAACCCAACAACCTATTTGACATTACAGCTAGCAAACAACAAGGATCTAGTCATTTGGAGATTCCACTACTGGGGAAATTTGTGAGGCGATTAAATGCATGCTAAATGACAAGCCACCAGGTCATGATGATTTCAATGGTTATTTCATAAAGAAATGATGGCATGTTGTAAAGAGCAGTTGTATAAATTTTGCAACGACTTTCAGGATAAAACTCTGAACCTATGACCTATTAATGCCGCATATATTTCTGTCATTCCTATAATGAATACTTCAAAGACCCCTGCCTACTACATGCTATGGTAAGCATGCCAATTAAAGTACTCACTAAATTATTGATAAATAGGGTTTAGAAATATATCATTTCTATAATCAGTAGAAATTAGTGTGGATTCATCAAGAATGGAAATATACAAGACTGCCTTTCATGTGCATATGAATACCTAAAGAATACTATAAATCTAATAAAGATACTATTATCTTTAAGATGGAATTTGAAAACGAATTTCATAAAGTGGAGCATGTTGCTATCATATGTATGTTACAACATTTGGGTTTTGGTCAGAAGAGGATTAGATCAGCATTTCCTCTACCCCCATCATCCTCAATGTGATTCCTAGTAAGAAAATCACATGTAATAGAGGGGTTAGATAGGGAGACCCAATCTCTCCATTGCTATTTGTTTTGGCTATTGAACTGCTTTAGATTGTGATTAATGAGGCATGGCACAATGATGGAACAAAACTACCTATTGATGATCTTTTGGTCTGGGGTATCCTATTGTCCAATATGTCGATCCCCTGCTACTAGACAAGCTCAAGGATATCTTGCATAGATCCTCTAAATCTACTAGTCTTATGGTTAATTACAACATATCCCCTCTTGTTCTTATCAACTCTCTCAGGATAGGGCTGCAAAACAAGCTCTACACCTCGGTTGCAAAAATGAGAGTATGCCATTCACCTATTTAGGGGTTCCTGGGCATCTACAGGCGTAGAGTTAATGATCTATACCCATGGTTACCAAATTGGATAAGAGATACTCTGGCATTGCTTCTAGCTATGATATGTTGGCAGATTAGTACATTGCAAAGCAGTTATATCTGCTCTGCCTATATTTGCAATGTTCTCTATCAAAGTGTCATTTACTATCACTAGCCATTTTGAAAAATATGGAGGATCTTTATTATGGCATGGAAAGAATATCAACAAACAAGGAAAATGGCTGGTTGAAAGTACAAGTGCTCCCTGGGTGATTTTGGTAATTAATGTCAACATATCTCTTGTTGGACTAATGCTTCTATCTAGTGTATTTCAAACAAGTTCAACAATGGCGTGGAAAGGACAAGAGGATGTGGAACCCCTTCAAAATGCTAAGGACACATATTGGCAAAAGCTCAAGACTCTTCATTTCATTTTTAGTGATCCAAGATCACATTGAGTCCATAGGAAAGCCAATACTATTAAAAGGGGATGCGGTGTTGCTTAATGGCTTGCTTGCTCAAATGCGTAGTGATATTGCTCCAAAACCCTCAACCACTTTCTCATTCCAAATATGTCAAAACCCTAAACTCCAACTCGGCCCCACCGATTCATTCTATCTGGAGCCATCGAGTTCATATGACATAGCCACTGCCAGAAACCCTAACAGTTCGGTCACACCGATATGGATCTCGGTCTCACCGAGATGGCCTTGCCAACTCTCTGTTGCCTATTGCAATTATTTCGGTCTCACCGAAATAGCGATCGGTCTCACCGAGATGGCTTGACCAACTCTCTGTTGCTCAATTGCTTCACTTTGGTCTCACCGAGTTGATGTAATCGGCGCCACCGAGATGAGGTTTGGCCTAAGCCCTAGCACATCGGTCCCACCGAGTTGTTCTAGTCGGTCCCACCGAGATTCCTAACGCGTTCACATTTTGAACTAAATCGGTCTCACCGAGTTCACCTATACGGTCTGACCGAGTTGGGTCAAATGTGTGTAACGGTTGGATTTTATGTGAAGGCTATATATACCCCTCCACCCCCTTCTCCATATGTGAGAGAGCCATCAGAATGTGCCTACACTTCCAGCATACATTTTCTGAGAGAGAACAACCTACTCATGTATTGAGATCAAGATATACCAATCCTACCACAAGAATCTTGATTTCTAACCTTCCCCAAGTTGCTTTCCACTCAAATCATCTTTCCACCATATCCAAATCTGTGTGAGAGAGTTGAGTGTTGGGGAGACTATCATTTGAAGCACAAGAGTAAGGAGTTCATCATCAACACAACATCTATTACCTTTTGGAGAGTGGTGTCTCCTAGATTGGTTAGGTGTCGCTTGGGAGCCTCCGTCAAGTTATGGAGTTGAACCAAGAAGTTTGTAAGGGCAAGGAGATTGCCTACTTCGTGAAGATCTACCCGAGTGAGGCAAGTCCTTCGTGGGCGATGGCCATGGTGGGATAGACAAGGTTGCTTCTTCGTGGACCCTTCGTGGGTGGAGCCCTCCGTGGACTCGCACAACCGTTACCCTTCGTGGGTTGAAGTCTCCATCAACGTGGATGTACGATAGCACCACCTATCGGAACCATGCCAAAAATCTCCATGTCTTCATTGCGTTTGTACACTCCAATCCCATCCCTTTACTTTCTTGCAATTAGCATGCTTTACTCTTTCCGCTGCATATACTCTTGCCATGCTTGCTTGAAATGTATTGTGAATGCTTAAACTTGTGCTAAAACTCCACCTTAACTTGAACAACTTAAAAATTGCCACTTTTACTTATTGAGGGTCTAATCACCCCCCTCTAGACCCCTCTTCTCGATCCTTTCAATTGGTATCAGAGCTTTGGTCTCCATTGCTTTGGTTTAATCACCATTGGAGGAAGATGGATGAGTCTACGATCGGGAGTATTAGACATAAAGTGCTTAAGCTTGACGGAGAGTTCTATAATTTTTTGGAAGAATGAGATGCTTGAGATTTTTCATGAATATGACTTGAACAAGTATATTACTAGCCCTTGTGCGCCCCCCATTGATCCTTTACATCCTACCCCCGATGAGTATCTTGACATGACCCGCAATCTTAGAACTATCGATCTTATCATTAGAGGATTGCCTAGAAATTTGCTTGTATGCTTGCCTACATTTTAATGTGTTTATACTATATGGAAATATCTTGAGGAGCGCTTTTCAAACTATTCCTTGAAAAATCTAGATGAGATTCTTCAAAAGTCCATTGCTTTTCATAAAATGGATTCTAGTGATCCTAAATTTGATGATTGTCTATTTGAGCTCCGTGACCTTATGCGTGCCAAAGGAGATGTTGGATTCATTAGTAGCATCATCTCACAAATTATTAGAATTCATAAACATGCACATTGTCATGGTCATAAATCTAATGAATCACTCTCTCTAGGTGATGATCATTCACATGATGATGTTGAACATGGATATTATGATGAGGATGATGATAGTGACTTTGATCTTGATGAGTCGATGAGACACTTTGGTCTTATGGCTAACCCTCGTGGTTACATGGCCGGAGGAAAGGAATGGATTCTCGATAGTGGATGTACTAATCATATGAGACAAGGACATGTTCCATGAGCTTGCTAAGAACGATGGTCCATGCAAGTATGTCACTTTTGGAGATAACTCCAAGGGTAAGGTACTTGGCCTTGGTAAGGTGGCCATTTCCAATGATAGCTCTATCCAAAATGTTATGCTCGTTGAATCTCTTGGCTACAATTTACTTTCCATATCTAGACTAGCTGACTTCGGTTTCAATGTTCTATTTACTGAAGTAGATTGCCAAGTGTTTCGAAGAGATAATCATAATATGGTCTTTACCGGTATTCGTAGAGGTGATCTATACATTGTTGATTTCACTAAGAGAGCTCAACCTCGTACTTGCTTAATTGTTAAATCTTCTAAAGGTTGGTTATGGCATAGAAGGTTAGGTCATGTGGGCATGCAAAATCTTGATAAGCTTATTAAAGGTGATCATATCCTTGGTGTTAAAGATGTCATATTTGACAAGGATAGACTTTGCAGTGCTTGTCAAGCAGGAAAACAGGTTGGAGGAATTCATCCCGTGAAGAACATCATGACCACGAGAAGACCGCTTGAGCTACTTCATATGGATCTTTTCGGTCCCAACGCTTACAAGAGCCTCGGTGGTAACTCATTCGGTTTGGTCATTGTTGACGACTTTTCAACATTTACGTGGGTGTTCTTTCTTGATAATAAATCGCAGGTCCAAAAGATCTTCAAGAACTTCGCTAGGAAGGCCCAAAACCAATTTGAAGTGAAGATCAAGAAGGTTCAAAGTGACAATGGAACGAAGTTCAAGAACACCAATGTGGATACCTTTTTTGACGAAGAAGGGATTTCACATGAGTTCTCAGCTACGTACACACCTCAACAAAATGGAGTTGTTGAGAGGAAGAACTGGACACTTATTGAGATGGCAAGAACGATGCTTGATGAATACAAGATGCCAAGACACTTTTGGGTGGAAGCGGTTGAGACAGCTTGGCATGCTATGAATCGACTATATCTTCACAAGCTTCTCGGCAAGACGGCATACGAGCTTCCCACTGGTAACAAACCCCAAGTTGGATACTTTCGAGTATTTGGCTCAAAGTGTTACATTCTTGATAAGCATCGTCGCTCGAAATTTGCTCCTAAAACTCATGAAGGTTTCCTACTCGGTTATGGCTTAAACTCTCACACTTACCGTGTCTACAACAATTTCACCCGAAAGGTTGAAGAGACGGTAGATGTGAAGTTTGATGAATCTAACGGCTCGCAAGTAGAGCAATTGCCAATTGATGTAGGAGACAAAGATCCTTCGAAAGCAATCCAAGATTTGTCCATTGGCAAGATTCGCCCAACGGAGGTGAAGGAGAGTACTTCGTCCGTTCAAGTGGAAGCTTCAACTTCACATCAAGGTGAACCACAAGTTGACTTGGAGGCATCCACAAGTGGAACATGACAAGACGGAGGAAATGAGGAAGTGCAACAAGATGAACCACCTCAGCCACCCTCTCCACCTCCACAAGAGAATGACAACGCCAACAACAATGAAGGAGGAGAAGAAGAAGAAGACAATGAAGAGGATGCTCCACCTCAACCCAAACAAAAGCTCTCACGAGTTAGAGCAAGATTTACAAGAGATCATCCCGTCGAACAAATCTTCGATGACATTCAAACCGGGAGAATCACTTGCTCTAAAACTCGTTTGACTAACTTTTGTGAACACTACTCATTCATTTCTAGTGTTGAACCTATGAAGGTAGAAGAAGCTCTTGAGGATCCGGATTAGGTGAACGCTATGCACGAAGGGCTACACAACTTCTAGAGGAATCAAGTGTGGACATTGGTTGAAAAGCCCGACGACAATCACAATGTCATTGGAACCAAATGGGTGTTCCGGAATAAGCAAGATGAAGATGGACAAGTTGTACACAACAAGGCCCATCTCGTCGCTCAAGGCTACTCTCAAGTCGAAGGTATGGACTATGGTGAGACATATGCCCCTGTTGCTAGACTTGAGTCCATACGCATCTTACTTGCTTATGCCAATCACCATGATATCACTTTATACCAAATGGACATTAAAAGTGATTTTCTTAATGGAGAAATTGAGTAGGAAGTGTATGTTAAACAACCTCCCGGCTTTGTCAATCCCAAGAAACCTAATCATGTCTACACACTTCACAAAGCTCTTTATGGTCTTAAACAAGCTCCTAGAGCATGGTATAAATGCTTGACCAAGTTTCTTATTGAAAAAGGCTTTCAAATTGGGAAGATTGATTCTACACTTTTTACTAAAAGGGTTAATGGTGAATTATTTGTGAGCCAAATTTATGTGGATGATATCATATTTGGATCTCCTAACCCCCATTTTAGTGAAAAGTTTGGAAGGCTAATGTCGGAGAAGTTTGAGATGTCTATGATGAATGAACTCAAATTTTTCCTTGGTTTGCAAATCAAGCAAACTAAGGAAGGTACCTTTGTCTCTCAAACAAAGTATACCAAGGATCTTTTCAAGAAGTTCAACATGCAAGAATGCAAAGGTATGAAAACACCCATGCCTACTAGTGGACATCTTGACTTGACTAAGGATGGCAAACCGGTTGACCAAAAGGTTTACCACTCTATGATTGGTTCATTGTTATATCTATGTGCCTCCCGTCCCGATATTATGCTAAGTGTGTGCATGTGTGCACGATATCAAGCGGCCCCTAATGAGTGTCATCTTAAGGCCGTGAAAAGGATTGTGAGATACTTAATTCATACACCAAACTTTGGCATTTGGTATCCTAAGAGGTCATCTTTTGATCTTGTTGGCTACTCCGATTCGGACTATGCCGGTGACAAGGTTGATAGAAAGTCCACTTCGGGTACTTGTCAATTTCTTGGTAGATCCCTTGTGTCTTGGTCCTCCAAGAAACAAAACTCGGTATCCTTATCCACTGCCGAAGCGGAATACATTGCCGCCGGATCATGTTGTGCTCAATTACTTTGGATGACCCAAACCCTTAAGGATTATGGGATACATGTGAAACATGTTCCGTTGCTTTGCGATAATGAAAGTGCTATTAAGATTGCTCACAATCCCGTGCAACATTCTCGAACTAAGCACATTGAAGTTTGTCATCATTTCATTCGAGATCATGTTGCTAAAGGAGACATCAATCTTAAGCACGTTCGTACCGATAAGAAATTGGAGGATATATTCACCAAACTGCTTGATGAGAAAGTATTTTGCCGTTTGAGAGGTGAATTGAACATCATTGATGCCTCAAACTTGGAGTAGAAACTCCATTTGGATACATGCAAGGCATGGGCATTCTTATGACTAATCCTTGATATTTCTCTTATGTTGATGATCATATGTCTTGGATCTATATTTGTACCCTTACATGTTATCTAACCCTTGTAGGTACTTGGATGAGCCCAAATCTATGATATTGCAAGTCACTCACATTTTGAGAAATCTCTACATCACCAAGTCCCTATCATATGGTTGTTGAATTCAAGGAAGCATGAACTCACTCAACATATCCTTTGACTATTTCAATATATCAAATTTCAATTGGTATCAAGTTTCATGGTTGTCATTTTGGATACACAAGTGCTTTTCCTTGCAAGACAAACCCATGTAGGAAGATGAACTCAAACTACTAGTGATGCTCCCAACTCTTGATGGACAAAATCAACCTTGAGCATCCAACACAAGTTCAACTACATGATCAAGATCAACACCACAACCCAAGGTATGTAATTCCACCTTAGAGAAGCTTTGCTCTAAGTCATGAGCTAAAGCAACTCAACAAGGTGTGAATACATCAAAATGCTTAAACGAAAAATGGTAACCCCATTTTGAGCTTAAACGATGAGTATGACCTATGATCAAGTGATCTCACTTGACTCCTAAGTCAATATACTCTAACATAGGTGACTGTCGCCGACCCCTTTTCTAGATGAAGTTCACTAGTGTTCTTTTGCTTAGTTGATTTCTCCATTTGCATGATTTTCTTGTTTTTATGTCTCCCTCTAAAAAAACTTCATCTAGATCTTTTTCCACTTTTCCCACTTTTTATCTGTGTTTAATTCATTGCAAATCTTTCTGCTAATTCCCTGCAAATTCTTGTGAGATTTCATTTGCAAGTGAGCTGAGTTGACAAAATCTTTACTCTGAGTTGAACTCGGTCCCTCCGATCCAAACCTATCGGCTCGACCGAAATACAAGATTCACTTGTATATAGTTCATCGGTACAACCGACACGGACTAGATCGGTCTCACTGATAAAGCACCATCTGTGATTCTGCCATCTCGGAGTCACCGATGCAACCGAATCGGCGTCACCGATCCCAAATCTGAGAAAACTTTTTGCCATTTCTTACTGCCTACTGCTTTGTAGTGACTCTTCAGCTTCACTCAATGATTCTTTCCTCCATCAGCATCATAAACTACCTACTGCTTTGTAGTGACTCTCAAGGACCACACCTACTTGGCTCATGCTCCAGAAGTACCCTTCTTGGAAATTGGTGTCAAAGGGGGATAGAGAGCACATCAAAGCTTATCAAATGAGCACATCTAAGCTCTTCTACAGCAGATGCCTGTTAACAAAAGAGGAGAGAAGTCACATGTCTTTAAGAGGGGAAAGACATGTCAACATGTTTGATCTTAGCTATTGCTAAAAATTCTTGTTGCTCTGATTTTGGTTGATATTACCCTATCTTGCTCTGATTTTATCTCTCCCTATCTTCTCCCATTATCCAATATCAGATTCAGGGGGAGAAAGAGCTCTTGTCTAAGGGGAGAAAAATCTTTGGAATTCATTGCACATCTTTAAATCTTTAGGGACATGTCTACATCTAAATGAAGTACTTAGTACTCACCCATTACATGTCATCCTAGTATTGGTACTCTTGTGGTTCCCTAAAACTGCTTTACTTAGAGTGATCTTGTATTATCTAACCCTGTTTTCTCAAGCCCACTCTTTCCAAAGTCTGCTCAAGACCACAAGGTAAGTATATGCATCACACCCATGTGCATGATGATCTCTTGCTAGTGCACATATTGTTTGCAAGAGGGATTCATAAACATGGAGGTACATTTCTAAATAATATCATTTGCTCTGATGCATATAGCCAAGATACATGTAACTTACTGCTTACTCTGTCATGATTGTGCATTCACATGTTACTATATTCTATCTTCACATGATTGCATACATGTAGGGGGAGTGTCATGGGTTTATCAAGGCAGATGCCCTAGTGAAAGGACTTAGGTGTGGAGCCATTGCAACGTAGGTTAGCTTAAAGGGGTTGAATGGGACAAAGGACACAAAGGATTTACCCAGGTTCGGCCCCTCACAACGAGGTAAAAGCCTACGTCCTGCTTCTAGTTGTATTGCTTGAGTTTCGATCACAAGGGAGCGAATACGCTTGACCTAGTTCTCGACTTGTTATTTCTTGCCCTAACCCACCGTCGGGTCTCACCTTTATATACACAGGTCGAGGTCCGGTGGCTTACAAGAGTCTGGGTCATATTACACATCGTAACCGACCCTATCCCTAAATTACCTCGCCTTGCTAGACAAGCTATCACCAGGCAGCTCACACCTTCGGGTCTTGAGTCACCTCCGGGTTATGGGCTTTCAACAGCCCGCTTGTGCGCCTTACTGGGCCTTCAAGTATAAGTCGCAGACAATATGACCCGCCCCCTCCTGGGTGGGTCATAGCACGGGGTTATATCCCCAACATTAGGCCCCAGATTGGTTTGAACTTGTTCATGTCAATCTCCATTGTTCAGTGAGCAATTCCTTTGAATCTTTCTAACTCTTAATTTGATAAACTTATATAACCCGCCATAACAGAGAGATGAAGTCATGCCATTAATTCCAGAAAAACCCTTATGATATCACAACGGATCTTCGCATTAATTATCCATTCCGAAAAATGAGGCGTCTTTGTTGTTAAGATAATGATCATGCCTCCTCGATTTTCGCACCTGCCATTTACTGTTCATTTCCCCCCTTATAAATAGGCACAGGGGGGGGTTCTTTTTCACTTTTACCCTATCCCCTTCTCTTCTTCTTCCTCGCACCGTCCGTTGCTGCGCGAGCTCTGCCGCCGCCATCGACCTCCACAAGCTGCACCAACCTGGCCGCTACATCACCCTGATCAGACCAGAAAACCGCGACGCCCTTCCGTTGTTCACCAACATCGTCAGGTACTCCCCTTTCTTGACTTCCAATCTACATTAGGGTTCCTTCAGTTCATCAGTTCGTCGGTGTTCATCAGCGTTCATCGCATCCGCTGGTAGTCCATCCTTTATGCCGTTTAGTTGAAACCCAATATGATACTGAAGTTATGCGGTAGCAATTTTAGCATCTGTTTCTTCAACACAGGTCCATCCTGTCCCTTCAAACTTCATTTTCAATAGGTCAGTACTTCTGCCATAGTTTAGGTTTAAGAATAATTTTCTTTTCTGAACTGACGTAGATCCATGAATATGGCTGCAATCTTGGAAACCTGTTTATACAACACTTAGTGAATTTTCTAGCACTTCCATCTTTATAGACTGCTAACTCGCCGTACCGCACATGGCGGCTTATATAAAAGTCTTGTGACCCGCCAGCCTCTGGCCAGCTTAAAAACTTGCAAACAGCTCCATACTATAATATTGATCTACCGTATTTATTTCCTGCTCATAGCTTTGTCACTTTCGGCTCACCATGACTAAGACACCCACCACTTGCGACTGGATCCCTTCAAAAGTTACTAAAGAGACCCTCGATGAATATGTGACCATGGGTGTTTTAACCGCCAAGGAAATCATTCATTGGTGAATTCCCGGTTCTGAATGCCCTCCGGAGCCTCAAGAAGGCGAGGTTGTAGTTTTTACAGATCATTTGCTCCACGGCTTTTCACCTCCTGGCTCAAAATTCTTTCGTGATGTGTTGCACTTTTATAACCTCCATCCTCAAGATATTGGTCCCAATTCTATCTCCAATATATGCAATTTTAAAGTATTTTGCGAAGTATACCTTGGTGAAGAACCTTCTATAGATCTGTTCAGAGATCATTTTTATATCAACCGCCAAACTGAGATGCCCGACGGGCTTAGTCTTGAACTTGGAGGTGTTTCAATTCAAAGACGGAGAGATGTAACCTTCCCAGCAGCCACCCTGCCAAGTCATCCTAAAGATTGGAAGTTCACCTAGTTCTACTGCAAAGATACCTCTCCAGAAGGAGAAAACCCCTTGCCGGGTTTTCGTCCACATCGTCTTCCTACCAGCGGCCCACTGCCAGGCCGGATGACTACTTTAGAACGCGGTCTTTATTCTTCCACTTTTTCAAAGATCCGGACCTTTATTGCAAATGGCTTAACTGGAGTTGACCTTGTTCGCTGCTGGGACTCGTGGAGGATTCTACCTTTAAGCCGCCGCCCCGGCTTAATGTGTACATATACTGGAGATACCCAAGATCCTTTGTGCTACAATCCCACTGAACTGACTGAGAAAGAAATCAATGAGACTGTCAAGACGCTCCTTGGCAAGTCATTGGCTAATTGCAGCAAGACGGGTTTAGCTCCTTATTATACTCTTAACCCGCCACCAGCCGTAAGTATCCTTGCATATATATTACTTGCCTTTGTCTGCCTCTCTGGTTTTGATGTTATTACTCATATGCCCTCAGGCCAACTCATCTTTCTGGAAAAGGAAGATACAGAACACTGCTGCCCCAACAAAAAGGGTCAAAACAACTACTCGCGGTCCGGGTCATCCTAAGAAGCCCACGGCGCAAGAACATCTTGCACTAGATGACTCAGAGGTAGAACTTAATTCACTTGGTATTCTCTTTATACAACTTATTGACGCTGATTCACCTCAGGAGGAAACGAAGACAAGCCAAGCTGACGGCGCTGAGGTAATCCCTATCTCCTCCAACTCAGAAATTTTGCCAAGAGAGAAAATACGGCGGGTCTCCAGGAAAGTACGGTTTTCCCATCCTCTCGCTCACTTAGATCCAAACTTTCTTTTGAAGAAATAGCAACACGAGATTAAATGGCATACTCGAAATAGCGGCCAAGAAGAACTTATGGCCGGCTTACCCAACACGTGGCCGGTTCGTAAACGTCATCATGAGGTGCCTCATAGTCCCACTTCCTCTCTTTCACGAGCCGGTCTCATACGGCAACCTCTTAATTCTTCTGACTCGGCATATCAGGATACTTCTCACTCATCTGGCGACTCAAACGGCTCACAGCTCCCCACATTTGTGGTTAACCCGGCGTAAGTATTATTGCTTGTTGACTAATTTACCTTGCCCATTCATACTTATTAAACTGAATAATTTTCCTTATAGGGCTAAGGCAAAGACGGGCAAGAAGCAAAAACCTGGCCCTTCCAAGATTGCTGAAGCTTCTGAACCAGAGAATCAGGCACCGACAGCCGGGGAAGCTCAAACCCAGGAACTTGAAGATCCTGAGAGCCGGCAGGATGACCCACCTCCTCAAGCTGATCTTGTCAATCCTGATTTGGCTGCAAATGTTAATGATGACCCAGCGACCACCCAAGACCCGCCAAGTCCTAAACCACTTTCTCCTGTCAAACACTCAGACAAGTCTTCTGCTGATGCCCATATTGAAGAGGTAATCATTACCGGAACAGCTTATCAACCGCCCAGCATCTCCACAATACTAGCCAAACATTCCGCCAAAGATGAAGCACACTTATCTGACAAAAACAAGCCCAAGCTTGATCTTGAGAATTACTCCAAGCTGAACGCTGGTGAACTGTACTCTGGTTATCTGAGCCGGCTTCATACAAGCCGTGACCTGGAAGCCAGTTTAGTCAATATGATGCGACAGAAATATGAGGTATAAAATCACCTCCTCCTTTAACTTTATGTATATATATACTTATCCAGCCCCCAAGTCTTAATCATAGGAAAGGATCATTGAATATGCTTTAAGACTTGTTGCAACATGTAAGCTTAGATTTTCAAGTCGTAACCTTTTTTAAGGCCGGCTTACCTAAGCCGTATTAACCATGCTGTAATCAAAAGTCTTTCACAAAATAATCCACTAGAACCCTCAAGGGCCGGATTATCATGCAAAGATGAACCGGGTCTTCCATATAATTTTTGAAAAGGACTGTCCATAGCCCCCAAGAGCCGGCTTAACCTAAAAAGATGAACCGGGTCTACTGTATTAAGCTTAACCTGAGAACTGCCATCCATAACCCTCAAGGTCCGACTTATCATGCAAGGATGAGCCGGGTCTTCCATATGATTCTTAAAAATTCAGATTGTAGCCATCAAGGGCCGGGTCATCTAATGATGATGAACCGGGTCTCATGCACCGGATGTTTCGAAAGAACTTCGTGACACATTAGCCCCCAAGTGCCAAGTATATTGCTTGCAATGTGCTTGGGACTTAAAAATACTCCCTATATTCATGCTGAGTAATATTTATGGTCTTTAATGCTCCCTTCCAGGACACTTTAAGCCTTAATGACTCGCAGCTAGGCGAGTTAAGAAAAATGCTCAAACATCAAGAGTCGGAGACACAGAAGGCTGAGACCAAGTTGATACTTAGCTTGGAAGAAAATGAGAAGCTCAAGGCCAGTTTCAAAACTGAAAGAGCCGCCTGGGAAGAAGAAAAAACTTCATTATTACAAAGGGCAGAAGTTGCCGAGTCTTCCTTGAAGAGCACCACTGCGGAACTGTCCGGCTTAAAGCAACGAATTTCGCAGATGACATCTTCTATCTTTGGTAAGCAAAAACTTTAACTTTTTAGCCTTTCACAATCTTATTCATTTTGACTCGCCTGGCGACTCATCTGCATGTTTGCTCAACAGGCCCCAGGAGCTCCAATCTTGGCCAGGATATGATTGTAAGCTGAAAGCCGTATATGCCCTGGTTGAACAACTATATAATGGCACTCAATGGACTCTAGTGGCTATCTCCAATGGTAAACAGTCACCCACACTTATTAGGGAGGTGCTAGCCAAATTGTCCATAATGCCCCAAAAGCTAGAAGAGATAAAACGGCCAGCCGCCCGTGTTGGTGCCATTACTGCCCTCAGCCAAGCCGAAGCGTGGCAAGCGGAACTAGACCAGGAAGAAATGGCCACAGGTTGTCCAGGCCTCAACGAAGACGGGTCTCCTTTCGATCAAACGGACTTTGCAAGGTGCGTAAAGGAGATGCGTCCCTTGGCATGCAAACTGGCCGAGGAGACTGATTTATCCAGGTATCAGCCGGCGTACAACATGGAAAATGCTAAGGTCAAGGCGCCGGCTTATGATGTCGTGGATCTCAGTCCTCCAACGCGTAAGCATACTTTTGCCCCTGATGTTGATCCGTCCCCAATTATCAATGATGAAGCTATATTCGAAGACTTAACTGGCATTGACTGGACGTCACCTGACATCCAGATGGGCGAAGAAGGAGAGCCGGAGCGGGATGACCCGGAGTCATCAACCCGCCGTGATGAAGACAACTGATACCATGTGGCTCTCAAATCAGGGCATAGACATCTGGTGCCGAAAAAACACTTTGCTCCAATTATGCAGGTCCATGGTGGCCTTGTAATAGGCTAGATTTGAAAACAATGATCTGTCATGCCATCGTGCATGTTAGCTTTTAAACCGCCAAGTTGATATTTATGACCCGCCATTGTGCTTTCTCATAGTGTCATCATTCATGTGGGTCAGTTCAATACTTTCATATTTCCTGCACACGAGTTAAACATCATATGCCCAGGCGGCATATGCTGAGGCGGGTAACAAACCCCAATATAATAGTCTTTGATATTTTTTACAGAAAGACTAAAGGCCATCTAAGCCAAATATTCAGGCGACTTAACGTCTAAGGCCAGGGCGGGTTATCAAACCCCAAATATTCATGTAATTATTGAAAGACATACCTGTAAATTGACATCATGGTGATATCTTGATAATTATAATCCGTAGCAGGTATCCACCCAAAGGCATGAAATATTATGATTTTGATTGCTCAAGGCAAGAATATCTTGGCGACTTAAAGTCTGCTATCAGGGCGGGTTACCAAACCCAAAAATACTCAAATATGAGACATATAATCAAAGGTTCATGACCCAGATTGTAAAATATGTTTAATAAATACAAATCAAAAAAGATAGAAAAGAAAACTCAAAAAAATCTCAAATACTACGTGGCCGGCTTATCAAAGCAGGACCAGATAATTTGGCTTACAAGGCCATGTGCTTTCAATGGCCGCACGAGCCGTTTGGCACTGAGGCCATGTGCTTTCAATGGCCACATGAGCCGTTTGGCACTAAGGCCCACATGATTGCTTTCAAGAGGCAGAAACAGCCTTTTTGGCACTAAGGCCCACATGATTGCTTTCAAGAGGCAGCAACAGCCTTTTTGGCACTAAGGCCCACATGATTGCTTTCAAGAGGCAGCAACAGCCTTTTTGGCACTAAGGCCCACATGATTGCTTTCAAGAGGCAGCAACACCTTTTTGGCACTAAGGCCCACATGATTGCTTTCAAGAGGCAGCAATAGCCTTGGTTACACCTAGCTCACTGTAAGCCGGCTTTCATGTGATACAATCCGCCATTTCCCTCTTAACAAGTTCAGGGTCTTTTTCAAAAAGATTGACTATTAGGAATTTGGCAGGTTATCAATGGAACAGCCAGTGGTAAACAGGCAGGAGGAAACCTCAGAAGAAGTGGAATTCAAGCCGGCCAAAAGGGGTGTGAAACTTAAACCATAATAGGTGGAAGCCCCCAAGAAACCTTATGATCAATTAATAAAGGCTCAGATATTGAGAAGTGAAACGACAGAAGCCTCGTAGTTCAGGGTTGTCGGCTTTATTATACTGATCACAAAGAGTATATACAGTGACAAGAATATGTAAAAGGGTAGGAACTGGTGGCTTAAGTGTAGTACGGCCGAAGATGCGCGATATTCCATGGACGGCAGGTCTCCTCCTCCGACTTGCAAGAATCCTTGTGCTCACGTATATCAATGAGGTAATACGACCCGTTGTTTATGTTCTTACTGACCACAAAGGGTCCTTCCCAAGGTGGGGATAATTTGTTCATATCTGTCTGGTCTTGGATGAGCCGGAGCACCAAGTCGCCTTCCTGGAACGTCCGGGTCTTCACTCTGCAGCTGTGATAGCGACGCAGATCTTGTTGATATATCGCCGAATGAGCCGCCGCCAAGTCTCTCTCCTCATCCAAAACATCAAGTGCGTTCTGACGTGCTATTTCATTATCAGCTTCAACATAAGCCGCCACACGGGGTGAGTCATGACGGATATCGCTAGGAAGAACCACCTCTATCCCGTAGACCATGAAAAAAGGTGTAAAACCTGTTGACCTGTTAGGGGTGGTGTTGATACTCCAAAGCACGGAAGGTAACTCCTCCACCCAACAACCCGGCGTTCGCTGCAAAGGAACCATAAGCCGGGGCTTTATACCTCTCAAGATTTCCTGATTTGCCCTCTCAGCTTGACCGTTAGACTGCGGGTGAGCCACAGAAGAAACATCCAGACGAATATGCTCCTGTTGATAGAATTCTCTCATAGCACCTTTAGACAGATTAGTATCATTGTCAGTTATGATACTATGAGGGTAACCAAAGTGGAATACCAGTTTTTTAACAAACTGAACTGTTGTTGCCGCATCACACTTGCTGACTGGCTCTGCTTCAACCCACTTGGTAAATTTATCAACCGGCACCAAGAGGTGGGTTTTCTTATCCTTAGACCTTTTGAAAGGTCCGACCATATCCAGCCCCCAGACCGCAAATGGCCAAGTAATTAGAATCATCCTCAATTCTTGAGCCAACACATGAGCCTGTCGATAAATTTTTTGACATCCATCACACTTACTGACAAGATCCTCTGCATTAGCATGGGCTGTTAACCAGTAAAATCCATGACGGAAAGCTTTAGCTACTAAGGATTTAGAGCCGGCGTGATGACCACAATCACCTTCATGGATTTCCCTTAAAATCTCACGGCCCTCTTCAGGAGAAACGCAATGCTGGAACACACCTATGACGCTGCATCGGTGTAACTCGCCATTGACAATAGTCATTGACTTAGATCGCCGGGTTATCTGTCTAGCCAGAGTTTCATCATCAGGTAACTCGCCCCGTGTCATTTAAGCCAAATATGGAACTGTCCAATCCGGAATAGCATGAAGAGCCGCCACCAACTGCGCCTCCGGGTCAGGAATAGCAATATCCTCTTCTGATGGCAATTTGACTGAAGGATTATTCAACACATCAAGAAATACATTAGGGGGCATCGGCTTACGTTCAGACCCGAGCCGGCTCAAAGCATCAGCCGCCTCATTCTTCCTTCGATCAAGATGCTCCACCTGGTAACCTTTGAAGTGACCAGCAATATTGTCAACCGCCCGGCGATAAGCCGCCATGAGCGGGTCCTTGGAATCCCATGTGCCTGAGACTTGCTGAGCTACCAGGTCTGAGTCACCGAAACACCTGACCCGACTTAAATTCATCTCCTTGGCCATACAAAGGCCATGAAGCAAAGCCTCATATTCAGCTGCATTGTTAGTGCAAGGAAATATTAGCCTTAAAACATAGCAGAATTTGTCACCTCGTGGGGAAGTCAAAATAACTCCAGCCCCCGATCCTTCTAACTATCTAGACCCATAAAAATGGATAGTCCAATATGTGTTGTCAGGCTTCTCCTCAAGCGTCTATAACTCCGTCCAATCATTGATGAAATCCACAAGAGCCTGATACTTGATTGCTGTTCTTGGCACATATTTCAAACCATGAGGTCCAAGCTCTATTGCCTACTTGGCAACCCGGCCAGTGGCCTCCCTATTTTGAATAATATCTCCTAAGGGAGCAGAACTGACCACAGTAATAGGATGACCCAAAAAATAGTGCTTCAGTTTACAGCTTGCCATGAGCACCCCATAGACCAACTTCTGCCAATGTGGATATCGCTGCTTGGACTCAATTAAAACCTCACTCACATAATAAGCTGGCCACTGGACTGGGTACTCTTTGCCTGTTTCCTTGCGTTCCACTACAACCGCCACACTAACAGCCCTACTGTTGGCAGCCACATATAACAGCAAAGGCTCTTTCTCAATGGGAGCTCCAAGGACGGGCGGCTCAGCTAACTATTTTTTGAGTGCCTCAAATGCCTCATTAGCAGCATCACTCCAGACAAAGTGATCTGTTTTCTTCATCATCTGGTACAAAGGAATTTCCTTCTCTCTCAGGCGACTTAAGAACCAGCTCAAAGCTACAATGCGACCCGCCAAGCGCTGGACGTCATTAACACACGTCGGCTTAGTCAAGGAAGTGATAGCCTTAATTTTCTCCGGGTTAGCTTCAATACCCCTCTCTGAGACCAGAAAACCCAAAAGCTTGCCTGCAGGCATACCAAAAACACACTTGGCCAGGTTAAGCATCATTTTGTATACTCAGAGATTATCAAAAGTCCCCTTCAAATCATCCAACAGAGTCTCCTTCTTTCTAGACTTGACAACAATGTCATCCACATAAGCGTGAACATTCCGCCCAATCTGGTCATGGAAACAATTCTGGACACAATGCTGATAAGTCGCCTGGGCACTCTTGAGCCCAAAAGGCATAGACACATAGCAGAAAGCTCCAAAAGGTGTAAGAAAAGCCGTCTTTTCTTAGTCTTTAACTGCCTTCTTAATCTGATGGTAACCAGAATAAGCATCCAAGAAGCATAAACGCTCACAACCCGCCGTGGCATCTATAATCTGATCAATACGGGGGAGAGCGAAAGGATCAGCCGGACATGCCTTATTAAGGTTCGTGTAATCAACACACATACGCCAAGTGCCATTTTTCTTAAGCACCAGCACCGGGTTAGCCAACCACTCTGGGTGAAAAACTTCAACGATGAACCCAACCGCCAAGAGCCGGGCCACCTCTTCTCCAATGGCCTTACATCGCTCCTCGTTGAAACAACGAAGAAACTGCTTCACCGGCTTAAATTTAGGGTCAATATTGAGAGTGTGCTCAGCGAGTTCTCTCGGTACACCTGGCATGTCTGAAGGGTTTGTCGGATTCAGGGCTCCGCAGACCCAAGAAAGATTCAAACTCTGGGGTGCGTGCGAAGAACTCGATCTCCCCAGTCTGCCAACCCATCGATCTCACGGCCTAGCTCGATGAACTGGAAGGAAAAGGGACATGGCAGTTTACCCAGGTTCGGGCCACCTTGCGGTGTAATACCCTACTCCTGCTTTGTGGTAGATTAGCCTCGCGATGGGCTGAGGATGAACTAGTATAGGGGAAGAACTACCTCAGGAGGTCTGTTCTTGTGTGGGTGTGAGCTGGTGAGGGTTCGGATGGCCCGATCGCCATCTATGGTGGTGGCTAGGCTATATTTATAGTGGCCTTGGTCCTCTTCCCCCAAAATAGAGGTGGGAAGGGATCCCACAACGGCCAAGTTTGAAGGGAGACAAATAGTACATCTTATCCTGACGAAAGGTGCTCTTCGCCTGCAAAGCTTCTGGTCGTGACGCCGTGGTGGGCTCGCGATGACCTCCGTCCTACCGTCCTGGCGGTCCTGGTCTTGTAGCAAGGGAATGGAAACCTTTGGTTGATTCCTCGGGACTCTGCGCCTGCGCTTGCCCCCTTAGCACCAAAGAGGGAACCTGTTGTACTGCACCCGCTGGCGCCCGCCTGGCCTTGGTCGTCATGGCTTGCGTCACCTTAAGCTCATGAGGTGAGCGCCTGCATAGAAATCTCCGCTCCTCAGGAGCCTTCCTTGGGAGGCCGCTCCCTCTGGAGGTCTTGGCATCGTCCGCCTCGTGAGGGTCTTGCTTGGTCAATGCTGAAGATGGGCCGTACCAGGCCGTTGATGGAGCCACGCCGTGGGCCGCAGGCAGGCAAGTCTGGGTACCCTGGTTCCCAGAACGCCGATAGTAGCCCCCGGGCCCAAGGCGCGCTCGGGCTTGGCTTCGAGGTGAAGCCAAAGGGCAAGGGTGAAGCACCGCGGGCCCCAATCGCCTGCGGGCCAGGTCGACACGTGGCGCTTGATGGGGCATGGGCATCTCCGCTTCCCCACGTAGCCTTGGCAACCATTCGACTTGACAACAGCCTGCTGCATGCAAAAAAGATCATTATTACCGGGGATCGTGGAGGCCGGCGGTTGGCCTCCCTCTGGCTATAAATGGGGGGCGGAGCCCCCTGCTCATCTTCGTCTTCCCACTGCTCACTCCTTCTCCGTCCTTCCTGTCTTGCCGTCTTGTCGAAGCACCCATGGCGCCGGTGAGGAGGTTTTTCGCAGCGGAGAAAGGGAAGGCTCCTCGGGTGGAACTCGGGCCACTCCCGCCGAAGAAGAGGCTCGGCTGCTCCCGCGACATCGTCGAGGGGCCCGAGGTGACACGACCTTGGCAGGAGCGGCCTCCGCCGGGCTTCCCAATCCCTATGTACGCCCGCGCGTGGAGCCCCGTGCACTGGGGGCAATGCTCAGCGCCGCGAGGGTCAAGGTCGCGGAGGAGGACAGGTGGTGTCCAAATGGCCACCCAGCTCGCGAACTCATGCCGAAGGCTCGGCGCGCGAATTCGTGGTGTGGGCGGTGATGCCGCCACGCACATGGACCCGGCTCCCGCGGTTCTTTGCAGAGGAGATACCGCCGAGGGGGCCCGTCGAGCTATGGCTGCAACACGCCGGGTGCTACAGCCAAGCCACTGAAGCAGAGGTCAAGGTCGTACGCTCCGGTGACGTCTTCATGACTCGAGGATGGGGCGAGATCGCCCGCGCCTGCTGCCCGGAGGGAGCCCTCGCCATCCACTTCGAATACGATGGAGCTTCGATGCTCCTCTTCAAGGTTTTTGGCGAGGACGGTCGGCGTCTGGAATGCTGCCTCGGGGGAGGCGGTCAAGGCAACGCGGCCTCGGGCGTTGAACTTGCCCTTGGCCTTGCTAGCAGCTCCTCCGACAGCAGCGGCGACTCCCCGGAATCCAGCGACGACGACAGCTATGAGCCGCCGAGCCGCCGCACCCGGAGCATAGCAGCGGCACCGTCTTGGCGCCGTCGGGCATGCCGCTGAGGCCGGGGTTCTTTAGGGTCCCTTTCTTTTGCTTTTCCTGCACAAAGCCGTGACGAGCCCCGCGGGGGTATGTAAGAGCTATAATGCTTTTGCCTTAATGCTATTATTCCTGGCTCGGTGTTGTGATCGCGTATCTCGCCTCGGCACGGTGCTCCTTTTCATTCTCACGGTAGCTTAGTGCTCTATGCCGACAGGTCCCAGTCCCCAGGCAGGCTTCAGCCATCGCTGGTTTGCCAGGTCATGATGCCGTGGTCAAGGCCAGGAGGTGAGTGGCCCGAGGTCCGGTAAGAGCCCCTGAGGCGCGATGCTCAGGGGGTCCCCTTTAGCATGCAAGCGGCTCCCTGAAGGCCGAAAGGGAAATGTCCTTGCCCGAGCGAGATCGCGCGAGTCAAAATACTGAATCGTGAGGTTTACACTGGCGTGCACATGGTGACTTATCTTGGCAGCCTGTGGCGATTCCTTTGCGTGACGCATGACTGTGTCCTGGGGTGGTGGTGCCTCCTGGCAGGGCTCACGCCGATCCCCCCTCCCTTGCTCATCTAGATGCTCTACGTCCTTGGGTCCCGGCCCTCGAGCGAGGCTCAGCCGCCGCAAGTATGCCAGGTCGCGGTGCCGTGGTCAAGGCCAGGGGGTGAGGGCTCGAGAGCCAGTAGGAGTCCCTGAGGAGTGATGCTCAGGGCCCCCCCTTTAACGTGCAAGCGAATTGCGTGGAAAGGGAGTGGCTAACGGGGCCGCTCGTGGTCCCGACTCCGGAGGTCCCTGCGAGTTAGTCGGAGAAGGAGAACATAGCATATGGCCGCGCTTGCTGTCCTGCGAGTTTAAGAGACAATATGTTTTGTAATAATTTGCTAGGATTTCACGATTTCCTTCCCATTTGCTTTAGTGTTCTGCGTCGGCAGGGCCCGGCCCCGCGCATACCTCAGTCGCCGTTGGGGTGTCCGGATCACCAGGACGAGACCAAGGGGTGAGGGGCTACGTGACCAGTGAGGCCCCTGAGTCGTGATGCTCAGGGGTCCCCCTTGACGTACGAACAGCCCTCAGGAGGGAGACGCAAGTGTCGTTTTGGGTATTCTGCGTCGGCAGGGCCCGGCCCCGTGCATACCTCAGCCACCGTTGGGGCGTCCGGATCACCAGGATGAGACCAAGGGGCGAGGGGCTACGTGACCAGTGAGGCCCCTGAGTCGCGATGCTCAGGGGTCCCCCTTGACGTATGAACAGCTCTCCATACCTTTCCTCGCCGGGCTTTCGCTCGGGAGGGATGCGAGAAGACCAGGTCCGAGGGACCTGGCGAGATGGCATACGCCAGGTGTGACCTGAGCGTAGCCCCCATGCCCAGCCCCCTCGCGCGACCCTTCCGAGGGCAGACGATGCGGTGAGGCCGAGCAGCGAGCCTGGCGGCTCTCCTGAGGTTACTGCGACCGCTGGGGTGTCCTTAGTTTTTTATTCACCAGTGCGGAGCATGGTGCTTCGGCTCTTGCACAGGCATAGCCGCTCCTTGACCGTGTCGTCCACCAGCGCGGAGCATGGGGCTTCCACTGGTGCGTGGGTGGGAGCTCCCTCTGAGGGGAAACTCCGGGGCATGTACAGCCCCGTCCTGACACGTGGCTTGCACGGTAGGACTGGAGGAGGTGTGTATGGGCGCTCGTGAGCCAGCGCAGGACTCACGAGGCCCTACCTCAAGGCAGGTTGCGCCTGAATTTTGTTTCGGGATGTTTGCGAGGGTCCTGCGAGATGGTCAGGTAGCCTGCGCCGAGTGAATCTCCGGAGGATATCGCATGAGAAGGCCAAACACCAACGACCCCAGGAGGTGACGTGAACGGGGCCGGCCCGCCAGACAGAGCTCAGCCGTTGGGTTTGTTGATGCTGCAGGGCGGACCCGAGCACAGACGCCATGCCCAGTCTTCTCATGCGAAAATCCTAAAGAAAGACAACCGGCGCGCGGCTCCCGCGGCGGCGAGGCACCTGGTCGTGCGCCCTAACTCATCCGCTCTTGATTAGCTCATGCAAGAACAAGGCACCAAGGACCATGGGAGGTGACGTGCACGGGAGCTGGCCCGCGAGACAGAGCTCAGCCACTTGGATTTAGCAACACTGCAGGGACGGACTCGAGCATAGATGCCGTGCCAGTCCTTAATCATGAAGCAGGCACGGGCAGGTTTGTGAGGGTGTACGATGTTCATGGCGGCGAAGCACCGTACAGGCAAATGATAAACATAAAGCAACTCAGGAGAAGGTAAGGCCAGTTCTGAAGTATGCGCAAAATGATACACGCCGCAGGGATGGACCCATAAAGCTTGGGGATAATGCAGCCCGAGGGGCGCCCCCAATCGAACAAACCAAAAAAGGTCACCTGGCACAGTTGCTGAAGAAGTGTTGGAGTAGCTGAAGACGCGAGCCGCAGAAGTCGCTCCTCACGTGGCGTCTGGCTCCTGAACCTCGTGAGGCTCCGGAGGCCCAGGGGGCTCATGAGGGTCCGTCACCTCCTCCATTTGGACCGCCTTGCGCCTGACCTCGTGAGCCTCTAGGATGACCCGCATGCGGCGCTGGTGCACCGCCGCCGCGTTCGGCAAGCCGAAAGGCATGCGCACGTAGCTGTGAGGAGGGCCCTCACACCGGCTGACGCGGGACGGCCAGAAGAGCTCCTGAGACGCGGCTCTATTGAGCCCTGGGACATTGATGCAGACGCGCAGCTCGCTGCCCTCGTCAGGGGAGGGAGCTGTGCCGGGTGGAGCGGGGCAACGCTCGCCTCGCATGGCCCTCGCCTCCTGAAGCTCCTCAATCGCCTTGGTTATGAACTCCTGAGCGCCTGGCGCCCCGCGCCTTGCGCTCTTCTCGCGAAAGCGCGTGTCGAAGCACGCCTCCAGATGGTGCCCGAACGCCTCCCTCGTGACGCTGGCCAGTTCTGAGGCCCTCTAGAGGAGAGCCCCCGAGCTCAACCTGAGAGGGGCACCGGGCACGCCTTCCTATGCGAGAGGGGAAGGCGCCCCATCTGTGGGCGCGAGGCCTGAGGCGCGACCGTCGGAGGCCCCATCCTCCTGAGATCCTTGGCGGAGCAGCTGCTTCTTCTTCTTGGGGGTGACCTCAGGGGGGTAGGCGGCGCCTTCGCCATCTGGGTTCTCGACCGTTGCAGCCTGGTAGGCGCGCTCGAGGGAGCACACCACATCCTTCTCATCGCGGGCGACCGTGATGATGCCGCCGCTTCCTGGCATCTTGAGGACATTGTAGCCGTGGGCTGGATATCCGAGGATGGCGTTGTACGGGAGGCGAATGTGGGCGACGTCGAAGTCGATGAGCTCAGTGTGGTAGTTGTCGTGCTTGCCGAAGGTGACAGGGAGGTGGATCTGCCCGATGGGGATGGTGGAGCCATCGGTCACCCCTGAGAAAGGCTTGGTAGGCTGAAGCTGGTCGTACGATACCTGGAGTGTGTTGAACACCTCAGCGGAGAGGACATTGAGCACCGCGCCACCATCGATGATCGTCTTGGTGATGAGGACATTGCTGATGGTGGGCAAGCAGAGCATCGGGAGCGCACCGGCAGTGGCCGCACACTTGAGCTGGTCTGTAGAATCGAAGGTGATAGCGTACTTGGACCACCTGAGCGGACGCGACGCCTCGAGCTTGGGGAGGGCCGCATTCACCTCGCGAGCAAACTGCTTGAAGACGCGATGTGAAGCGGGGGCCTGAGCACCACCTAGGATGCAAGCAATGGCACGAGGCTCTTGGAAGCCCCCGGCCCCATCATCTTGGTGGTGGTCGTCGTTCCTCCTTGGCGGTGGTGGCAGCGGAGGAAGGCCTGCATTGCGCTGAGGATAGTCCTCATGAGTCTGGTCCCTCCAGGGGCCCTCGCGAGGCTGGCCCTGCCAGCGATCATCACGAGGCTGGTCGCGCCAGTCCTGGCGGGGGTCGCGGTTGTCCCAGCGTCCCCCACCTCGGCCTCCTCCACGGCCGTAGCCACGGTCGTTGCGCTCAGGATGGCGGCCAAGGCGCCCGTCCCGGATGGCCCTGAGCTCTTGGCAGTCGTTGGTGTTGTGGCTGTGCACATTGTGGAAGACCCAGAACGGGCGGCTGCCCTTAGAAGACTCGGGGTGGTCGCAGCCGCGCTTCATCTCTGGCTCGGCCGCAAGCACGGCCGGGCCTTTGCGCTTCACGTCCTTGGCCTTGGCCTTCTTGTCCTCTGGATCGGCCTCTAGGAGCTCAAGGAGGGAGAGGCGACCTTCCTCAGCCCTCGCGCATCTGGTTGCCATGTTGAACATCTCCAGAGCCGAGCACAGGTCCTCGTGTATGGCAAGCTCCTCCTTAATCTTGACATCCCGGACGACATCAGTGAACGCCGAAATGATGGTTTCATCCGACACCTTGGGGATCTTGAGGCGAATGTTGGTGAAGCGCTGGATGTATTTGTGCAAGGTCTCCCCTGGCTGCTGCTTGATGCACCGCAGGTCACCCGCAGCCGGGGCGCGGTCGCGAGTGCCCTGGAAGTTGGCGATGAAACGCTCTCGCATTTCATCCCATGAGGATATCGATCCTGCGGGGAGGTTCATGAGCCATGAGCGCGCGCCATCCTTGAGGGCCATGGGAAACCAGTTTGCCATGACCTTCTCATCGCCGTTGGCCGCCTCGATGCTCAGCTCGTCGAGCTGGAGGAACTCGGCAGGGTCAGGGGTGCCGTCATAGCGTGGAGGCAGGTCTGGCTTGAACTTCCCAGGCTAGACGACGCGGCGCAGCTCCGGCGTGAACACACAGCAGCCCGCCACGCTCACAGGAGCCCACCGCAGAGGGGGAGCCTGGTCTTGGCGCTCGCGCACCACCACCTCGGGCAGCACGCGATCTTGACGCGACGGCGCTGGGAGCGCGCGCCTCTTCTTGGGGCCGTTGCACCACTTAAGAGCTTTCTTCGTCGCGCGCCGGCGCCCTACGTGGCGGGTCGCGCCGAGGAGCCTCACGCATTGGCTCGAGGGCGGCATCTTGCCTGGGAGGTGGAGGAGGCGCACCGTGGGCCACATCGCCCGCAAGAGGCGGCGGGGAAGGCAGCTAGCGAGATGGTGCAGGGGTTTCTCCAGCGGCGCTGACAAGCTCGGCGATGCGGTCCAGCCAGTCCTCATAGAGGTCGTCGGTTAGGCGATAGCGCAGGAGCTCGCATGACATGAGCAATGTAGCCTGCACGTTCGCCGCCCCGTGACGGGCATGGGAGGACGAAGCAGCCGCCGGAGTCAGCGACGGGGTGGCGGTGCGTCTGTCACGCCACACGGAGGGCTGCAGCGATGAAGCCTGCTGCTCGTGGGCCGTGGGGCCGGTGGTAGCGTTTGCCGCAGGCGATGGGGAATGGCGGGGGCACCGTCGCCTGCATGCGCTGTCTGGGCGACGCGAGCGGCGAGGGCAGCCCGGCGCTCAGCTCGAACTCGATGAGCGTCAGCGATGAGAGCGGTCGAATGATGGCGAATTGACCGACAGAAGAGCGGCTCCGACGCACCCCTACCTAGCGCGCCAAATGTTGGATTCGGGGCTCCGTAGACCCAAGAAAGATTCGAACCCTGGGGTGCGTGCGAAGAACTCGATCTCCCCAATCTGCCAACCCGTCGATCTCACGGCCTAGCTCGATGAACTGGAAGGAAAAGGGACACGGCAGTTTACCCAGGTTCAGGCCACCTTGCGTTGTAATACCCTACTCCTGCTTTGTGGTGGATTAGCCTCGCGATGGGCTGAGGATGAACTAGTACAGGGGAAGAACTACCTCAGGAGGTCTGTTCTTGTGTGGGTGTGAGCTGGTGAGGGTTCGGATGGCCCGATCCCCATCTATGGTGGTGGCTAGGCTATATTTATAGTGGCCTTGGTCCTCTTCCCCCAAAATAGAGGCGGGAAGGGATCCCACAACGGCCAAATTTGAAGGGAGACAAATAGTACATCTTATCCTGACGAAACGTGGTATTCGCCTGCAAAGCTTCTGGTCTTGACGCCATGGTGGGCTCGACGATGACCTCCGTCCTGCCGTCCTAGCGGTCCAGGTCTTGTAGCACGAGAATGGAAACCTTTAGCTGATTCCTCGGGACTCTGCGCCTGCGCTTGCCCCCTTAGCACCAAAGAGGAAACCTGTTGTACTGCGCCCGCTGGCGCCCACCTGGCCTTGGTCGTCATGGCTTGCATCACCTTAAGCTCGTGAGGTGAGTGCCTGCATAGAAATCTCCGCTCCTCAGGAGCCTTCCTTGGGAGGCCGCTCCCTCTGGAGGTCTTGGCGTCGTCCGCCTCGCGAGGGTCTTGCTTGGTCAATGCTGAAGAAGGGCCATACCAGGCCGTTGATGGAGCCACGCCGTGGGCCGCAGGCAGGCAAGTCTGGGTACCCTGGTTCCCAGAATGCCGACAGATTTCCATGCAAAGATGTCCCGATTCTCATGGATGAACTCAATGAGCGCGCTTTCCTATTTAGGATCCATATTAGCACTGATGGTGAACTACTGAGATGAGTCGCCAGGGACAAAGTCCACCTATTTGGTATCATCCGCCGACTTGAATTTCAACAAAGGGTCCTGCTCAGTAGTTGGCTTCTTCGAAGGGGTCATATCAGCCGGGTCAACATTATCTTTGTAAAACTTGAGCTCCTCTATAGCACAAGCCGACTCAGCATATGCAACGTCTCCCTCTTCACACTCTAAAGCGACCTTTCGATTACCATGGACTGTAATAGTACCCTTATTTGCCAGCATCTTACGCTACAAATAAACATAACAGGGCTGTGCCATAAATTTGGCGTAAGCCAGCCGCCCAAACAGGGCATGGTACGGGCTCTTTATCTTAACCACTTCAAACCATAATGTCTGTGCCCTGTAGTCATAATCATCACCAAAAGCTACTTCCAAGGCGATTTTACCAACTGGATATGCCGACTTACTAGGGACCACACCATGGAAGACCGTAGAAGACGGCTTAAGCTCCTTATTAGTCAAATTCATCTGGCGAAAGGTATCATAATAAAGGATTTTGATGCTGCTGCCTCCGTCCATGAGCACCTTAGTGAATTTATAGCCCCCAACTTGAGGGGCTACCACCAACGCTAGCTGACTCGGATTGTCAACCCGAGGCGGGTGATCCCCATGATTCCATATGATTGGCTGCTCTGACCAGCGTAAGTATTGAGGTACCGCCGGCTCAATCGCACTGACCGCTCGTTTATGAACCTTCTGATCTTGCTTGCAAAGACTTGTGGTGAAGACGTGATACTGGCCACCGTTAAGCTGTTTGCGGTTGCTTTGGTATCCTGACTGGTGCTGCTGGTTACCTTGACCAGACTGTTGTTGGTTATAACCACCCTGATTACTTTGTCCCTGATATCCAGAATTTGAGCCGCCGCCACCAAAGCCGGGCCCTTGTGAGCCGGATCCTGACCCACCAGGCGGGCCATTATTGCCACCATGACCCTGATTAAAGCCAGAATTTTTGTACTCTTTCATGATGAAGCAATCCTTCCATGCATGGGTCGATGGCTGACCGGGCCAACTATGCTTTGGGCAAGGGTCATTAAGCAGGGCCTCCAAATTAAATTTTGGTCCTCCAATCTTGTCCTTACGATGCTGATTTTTATGCTGAGCATTAGTGTTAGCTACCAAATCTGACCCGCCGTCATTTTGCTTATGCTTGCCACCATTACCCTGGTTATGACCTGTCCCAGGTTGCTGCTGACCCTTACCATTACCACCTTTCTTCCCCTTATCGGAATCAGCATACTTGATGAGAGCCGCCATGAGTTCTCCCATATAATTGCAATGACGCTTAAGTCGGCCCAGCTTCTTCTTGAGAGGTGTGAAGTGACAGTTTTTCTCCAGAATCAAAACGGCTGAGCCGACTGCGATGCTATCCAATGAGTGGATAATGGCCGAGACCCGATGGACCCAATGGTGCGCCGACTCATCCTCTCGCTGTATACAATTGTCCAGATCAATAATCGACATCGGCTGCTTGCATGTTCCTTTAAAATTCTGAATAAAGCGGGTTTTTAACTCGGCCCATGAGTGAATGGAATTGGCAGGTAGCCCTTTCAACCAGGTTCGGGCCGGCCCTTCTAATTATGAGGATTAGAGGTGGCTAGGGCTCGCTGATACGTCTCCAACGTATGTATAATTTTTGATTGTTCCATGCTATTATATTATCCATATTGGATGTTTTATATGCATTAATATGCTATTTTATATCATTTTTTGGGACTAGCCTATTAGCCTAGTGCCCAGTGCCAGTTGCTTCTTTTTCCTTGTTTTTGTCTTTTACAGAAAATCAATACCAAACGGAACGAAACTTTTTGAGGATTTTTCTTGGACCAGAAGACAACCACGGAGCTTCGAGAAGTGGCCAGAAGACCCACGAGGGAGCCACAAGCCCTAGAGGCATGCCCCTAGGCTTGTGGGCCCCTCACAGGCCTGCTAACCCTAATCCTGGCTCCATAAATACCCAAATATTCCCCGTATAGCAGAGGGCACACCAAAAATACTTTTCTGCCGCCGCAAGCTTCTGTTCTCGTGAGATCCCATTTCGGGGCCTTTTCCGGCACTCTACCGGAGGGGGATTCGATCACGGAGGGTCTCCACACCAACCTTGTTGCCCTTTTGATAATGTGTGAGTAGTTTAGCACAGACCTACGGGTCCATAGCTAGTTGCTAGATGGCTTCTTCTCTCTCTTTGATCTTTAATACAATGTTCTCCTCCATGTTCTTGGAGTTCTCTTCGATGTAATCTCCTTTTGCGGTGTGTTTGTTGAGATTCGATGAATTGTGGATTTAGGATCAGATTATTTATGAATATTATTTGAGTCTTCTCTGAACTCCTTTATGCATGATTAAGATAGCTTTGTATTTCTTTCCGATTTATCAATTTGGTTTGGCCAACTAGATTGGTTTTTCTTGCAATGGGAGATGTGCTTTGTTTTGGGTTCAATCTTGCGGTGTCCTCACCCAGTGACAGTAGGGGTAGCGA
Organism: Thinopyrum elongatum; assembly: GCA_011799875.1. Lineage (NCBI taxonomy): Eukaryota > Viridiplantae > Streptophyta > Magnoliopsida > Poales > Poaceae > Thinopyrum > Thinopyrum elongatum. The sequence goes on from CM022297.1 coordinate 475,993,792, forward strand.
GGCACGTATTTGTATTGTTGTCATTAAGGATAAAAAGATGTTTTTTTACCATATTGATTGGATCTATCCCTCTACATCATGTCATCTTGCTTAAGGCGTTACTCCATTCTTGTTAACTTAATTCACTAGATGCATGCTGGATAGCGGTTGATGTGTGGAGTAATAGTAGTAGATGCAGGTAGGAGTCAGTCTACTTGTCACAGACGTGATGCCTATATTCATGATCATTGCCTTAGATATCGTCATAACTTTGCGCTTTTCTATCAATTGCTCAACAGTAATTTGTTCACCCACCGTATGTGTTCCTTTCAAGAGAGAAGCCTCTAGTGAAAACTATGGCCCCAGGGTCTATTTTGAAGGAAATATGCCCTAGAAGCAATAATAAAGTTGTTATTTTATATTTCCTTATTTCATGATAAAGGTTCTTGCTAGAAGCCCGTAGCAGCCACGTAAAACTTGCAACAACAAAGTAGAGGACGTCTAACTTGTTTTTGCAGGGCATGTTGTGATGTGATATGGTCAAGACATGATATGATACACATTATTGTATGAGATGATCATGTTTTGTAAGTTATCGGCAACCGGTAGGAGCCTTATGGTTGTCTCTTTGTTGTATGAAATGCAATCGCCATGTAATTGCTTTACTTTATCGCTATGCATTAGCAATAGTTGTAGAAGCAATAGTTGGCGAGACGACCACGACGCAACGATGGAGATCAAGGTGTCGAGCCGGTGACGATGGAGATCATGACGATGCTTTGGAGATGGAGATTAAAAGCACGAGATGATGATGGCCATATCATGTCACATATTTTGATTGCATGTGATGTTTATCTTTTATGCATCTTATTTTGCTTAGATCGACGGTAGCATTATAAGATGATCCCTTCACTAAATTTCAAGATAAAAGTGTTCTCCCTGAGTATGCACCGTTGCGAAAGTTCACCGTTTTGAGACACCACGTGATGATCGGGTGTGATAGACTCTATGTTCACATACAACGGGTGTAAGACAGTTTTACACATGCAGAATACTTGGGTTAAACTTGACGAGCCTAGCATGTGCAGACATGGTCTCGGAGCACTGGAGACCGAAAGTTCGAACATGAGTCATATAGTAGATATGATCAACATGAAGATGTTCACCATTGAAGAATACTCCATCTCACGTGATGATCGGACATGGTTTAGTTGATTTGGATCATGTATCACTTACTTAACTTGAGGGATGTTAATTTAAGTGGGAGTTCATTAGTAATTTGATTAATTGAACTTAATTTATCATGAACTTAGTCCTGATAGTATTTGCCAATTTATGTTGTAGATCAATAGCTCGCGATATAGCTTCACTATTTTTTGATATGTTCCTAGAGAAAACTAAATTGAAAGATGATGGTAGCAATGATGCGGACTGGGTCCGTGATCTAAGGATTATCCTCATTGCTGCACAGAAGAATATGTCCTTGATTCACCGCTAGGTGACAGACCTATTGCAGGACCAGATGCAAACATTATGAACGCTTGGCAAAGCTCGATATGATGACTAATTGATAGTTTAGTGCGCCATGCTTTACGGCTTAGAACCAGGACTTAAAAAATGTTTTGAACAGCACAGAGCATATGAGATGTTCCAAGAGCTGAAATTGGTATTTCAGAATCATGCCCATGTCGAGAGGTATGAGATCTCTGACAAGTACTTTGCCTACAAGATGGAGGAGAATAGCTCAGCCAGTGAGCATGTGCTCAGAATGTCTGGGTACTACAATCACTTGAATCATGTGGGAGTTAATCTTCCAGATAAGATAGTGATTGACAGAGTTCTCTAGTCACTATCACCAAGCTACTAGAACTTCATGATGAACTATAATATGCAAGGGATGACGAAAATGATTCCCCAGCTCTTCGCGATGCTGAAATCGACGAAGGTAGAAATCAAGAAAGAACATCAAATGTTGATGGTTATCAAGACCACTAGTTTCAAGAAAAGGGCAAGGGAAAGAAAGGCAACTTCAAGAAGAATGACAAGCAAGTTGCCACTCCCGTGAAGAAGCCCAAAGCTGGACCTAAACCTAAAACTGAGTGCTTATACTGCAAAGGGAATGGTCACTAGAAGCGGAACTGCCCCAAATACTTGGCGGATAAGAAGGATGGCAAAGTGAACAAAGGTATATTTGATATACATGTTATTGATGTGTACTTTACTAATATTCATAGTAGCCCCTGGGTATTTGATACTGGTTCAGTTGCTAAGATTAGTAACTTGAAACAGGAGTTGCAGAATGAACAGAGACTAGTTAAAGAAGAGGTGACGATATGTGTTGGAAGTGATTCCAAGGTTAATCCGATCACCATCGCACACTCCTTCTACCTTCGGGATTAGTGTTGAACCTAAATAAATGTTATTTGGTGTTTGCGTTGAGCATGAATATGATTGGATCCTGTTTATTGCAATACGGTTATTCATTTAAGTCAGAGAATAATTGTTGTTCTGTTTACATGAATAAAACCTTCTATGGTCATACACCCAATGTGAATGGTTTATTGAATCTCGATCGTAGTAATACACATATTCATAATATTGATGCCAAAAGATGCAAAGTTAATAATGATAGTGCAACATACTTGTGGCAGTGCCGTTTAGGTCATATTGGTGTAAAGCGCATGAAGAAACTCCATGCAGATGGACTTTTGGAATCACTTGATTATGAATCATTTGATACTTGCGAACCATGCCTCATGGGCAAGATGACAAAAACTCCGTTCTCCGGAACAATGGAGCGAGCTAATGACTTATTGGAAATAATACATACCGATGGATGCGGACCGATGAGTGTTGAAGCATGCGGCTGGTATCGTTATTTTCTAACCTTTACAGATGATTTGAGTAGATATGGGTATATCTACTTAATGAAACACAAGTCTGAAACATTTGAAAAGTTCAAAGAATTTCAGAGTGAAGTAGAGAATCATCGTGACAAGAAAATTAAGTTTCTACGATCTAATCATGGAGGTGAATATTTGAGTTACGAGTTTGGCCTTCATTTAAAACAATGTGGAATTGTTTCACAACTCACGCCACCTAGAACACCACAACGTAATGGTGTGTCCAAACGTCGTAACCGTACTTTATTGGATATGGTGCGTTCTATGATGTCTCTTACCGATTTACCACTATTATTTTGGGGTTATGCATTAGAGACAGCCGCATTCACGTTAAATAGGTCACTGTCTAAATCCGTTGAGACGGCACCGTATGGACTATGGTTTGGCAAGAAACCTAAGCTGTCGTTCCTTAAAGTTTGGGGATGCGATGCTTATGTCAAAAGGCTTCAGCCAGATAAGCTCGAACCCAAATTGGAGAAGTGCGTCTTCATAGGATACCCAAAAGAAACTAATGGGCACACCTTTTACCATAGATTCGAAGGCAGGATCTTTGTTGCTAAGAATGGATCCTTTCTAGAGAAGGAATTTCTCTCAAAAGAAGTGAGTGGGAGGAAAGTAGAACTTGATGAGGTAATTGTACCTTCTCTCGAATTGGAAAGTAGCTCATCATAAGAAACCATTCCCATGATGCCTACACCAACTAGGGAGGAAGGTAATGATGATGATCATGAAACTTCAGATCAAGTTACTACTGAACTTCGTAGGTCAACCAGAGCACGATCCGCACCAGAGTGGTACGGTAATCCTGTTCTAGAAGTCATGTTACTAGACCAAGGCGAACCTACGAACTATGAAGAAGCTATGCTGAGCCCAGATTCCAATAGATGGCTTGAGGCCATGAAATCTGAGATAGGATCCATGTATGAGAACAAAGTGTGGACTTTGGTGGATTTGCCCAATGACCGGCAAGCCATAGAGAATAAATGGATCTTCAAGAAGAAGACTGACGCTGATGGTAATGTTACTATCTACAAAGCTTGACTTGTCTCAAAAGGTTTTCGACAAGTTCAAGGGGTTGACTACGATGAGACTTTCTCACCCGTAGCGATGCTTAAGTCTGTCCGAATCATGTTAGCAATTACCGCATTTTATGATTATGAAATCTAGCAAATTGACGTCAAAAACTTCATTCCTTAATGGATATCTTAAAGAAGAGTTGTATATGATGCAACCAGAAGGTTTTTTCGATCCTAAAGGTGCTGACAAAGTGAGCAAGCTCCAGCGATCCATCTATGGACTGGTGCAAGCATCTCGGAGTTGGAATATATGCTTTGATAAGGTGATCAAAGCATATGGTTTTATGCAGACTTACGGTGAAGCCTGTATTTACAATAAAGTGAGTGGGAGCTTTGTAACATTTCTAATATTATATGTGGATGACATATTATTGATTGAAAATGATATAGAATTTCTGGATAGCATAAAAGGATACTTGAATAAGATTTTTTCAATGAAAGACCTTGGTGAAGCTGCTTATATATTGGGCATCAAGATCTATAGAGATAGATCAAGACGCTTAATAAGACTTTCACAAAGCACATACCTTGACAAGATTTTGAAGAAGTTCAAAATGGATCAGTCAAAGAAAGGGTTCTTGCCTGTGTTACAAGGTGTGAAGTTGAGTAAGACTCAAAACCTGACCACGACAAAAGATAGAGAGAGAATGAAAGTCATTCCCTATGCCTCAGCTATAGGTTCTATAAAATATGCCATGCTGTGTACCAGACCTATTGTGTACCTTGCCATGAGTTTGGCAAGGGGGTACAATAGTGATCCAAGAGTAGATCACTGAACAGCGGTCAAAATTATCCTTTGTTACCTAAGAGGACTAAGGGAATATTTCTCGGTTATGGAAGTGATAAAGAGTTCGTTGTAAAAGGTTACGTAGATGCAAGCTTTAACACTGATCCAGATGACTCTGAGTCTCAATCTAGATATGTATTGAAAGTGGGAGCAATTAGCTAGAGTAGCTCCATGCAGAGCATTGTAGACATAAAATTTTGCAAAATATATACGGATCTGAATGTGGCAGACCCATTGACTAAACTTCTCTCACAAGCAAAACATGATCACACCTTAGTACTCTATGGGTATTAATCACATGGCGATGTGAACTGGATTATTCACTCTAGTAAGCTCTTTGAGTGTTGGTCACATGGCGATGTGAACTATGGGTGTTAATCACATGGCGATGTGAACTAGATTATTGACTCTAGTAAACTCTTTGGGTGTTAATCACATGGCGATGTGAACTAGATTATTGACTCTAGTGCAAGTGGGAGACTGAAGGAAATATGCCCTAGAGGCAATAATAAAGTTTTTATTTTATATTTCCTTATTTCATGATAAAGGTTTATTATTCATGCTAGAATTGTATTGATCGAAAACTTAAATACATGTGTGAATACATAAACAAATACCGTGTCCCTAGTAAGCCTCTACTAGACTAGCTTGTTGATTAAAGATGGTTAAGGTTTCCTAGCCATAGACATGTGTTGTCATTTGATAACGGGATCACATCATTAGGAGAATTATGTGATGGACAAGACCCATCCGTTAGCTTAGCATAATGATCGTTCAGTTTATTGCTATTGCTTTCTTCATGTCAAATACATATTCCTTCGACAATGAGATTATGCAACTCCCGGATACCGGAGGAATACCTTGTGTGCTATCAAATGTCACAACGTAACTGGGTGATCATAAAGATGCTCTACAGGTATCTTCGAAGGTGTTTGTTGAGTTGGCATAGATCGAGATTAGGATTTGTCACTCCGATTATCGGAGAGGTATCTCTGGGCCCTCTCGGTAATACACATCATAAGCTTGCAAGCAAATGACTAAGGAGTTGGTCACGAGGTGATGTATTACGGAACGAGTAAGGAGACTTGCTGGTAACGAGATTGAACTAGGTATGAAGATACCGATGATCGAATCTCGGGCAAGTAGCATACCGATGGACAATGGGAACTACGTATGTTGTCATAATGTTTCGACCAATAAATATCTTTGTAGAATATGTAGGAGCCAATATGGGCATCCAGGTTCCGCTATTGGTTATTGACCGGAGAGGTGTCTCGGTCATGTCTACATAGTTCTCGAACCTGTAGGGTCCGCACGCTTAATGTTCGTTGACGATATAGTGTTATATGAGTTATATGATTTGGTGACCGAATGTTGTTTGGAGTCCTGGATGAGATCACGGACATGACGAGGAGTCTCGAAATGGTCGAGAGGTAAATATTGATATATAGGACGATGGTATTCGAAAACCGGAAGAGTTTCGGAGTACACCAGGTAGTCATCGGGTCACCGGAAGGGGTTCCGGACACCCCCGGTAAGTGTATGGGCCTAATTGGCCAAAGGGGGGGGGGCAGACCAGCCCCTGGTGCGCCCCTTCTTTGGACAGCAGGCCCTAAGGTAAGGAAAGGAGGGAGGGCTAGCCTCTCCTACCTTTCCCTCTCATGGGAGAAAGGAAGGGGGGGGGCCACCCTCCCCTGCCTTTCCCCTGCACCTATATAAGGCAGGGGGCTTGGCTTGAGAGGGACTCCAAGTAGGATTCCTCCTACTTGGGCGCCTCCTTTGGCTGCTCCTCCCTCCCTCCCACCTATATAGATGTGGGAGGGGGGCGCCTAGCAAAGACACAACATTGTCTTAGCCATGTGCGGCGCCCCCGTCCACCGTTTACTCTCTCGGTCAGATTTTCGTAGTGCTAAGGCGAAGCCCTGCGGAGATCACATCACCATCACCGTCACCACACCATCATGCTGCCGGAACTCATCTACTACCTCGCCGTCTTGCTGGGTCAAGAAGGCGGAGGACGTCACCGAGCTGAACGTGTGCAGAACACGGAGGTGTCGTGCGTTCGGTACTAGATCGGTTGGAGCACGAAGAAAGTTCGACTACATCAACTGTGTTGTGAAATGCTTCCGCTTACGGTCTACGAGGGTACGTAGGCACACTCTCCCCCTCATTGCTATGCATCTCCACGGATAGATCATTGCGTGTGCGTAGAAAATCTTTGTTTTCATGCAACGTTTCCCAACATATTTCTCATTATATATTTTTAGATCTATAAAACTGAAAACCCCAAAATACCTTGCTGCAATTTATTTATATTTACTTTATTTTGCCTTTTATTTATCTTTTATATCTATCTCTATCAGATCTCACTCTTGCTAGTGACCGTGAAGGGATTGACAACCCCTTTTTTGCGTTGTGTGCAAGTGTTTGTTAGTTTGTGTAGGTGCATCTGTTGGGGACTTGCTTGTACCTCCAACTGGATTGATACCTTAGTTCTTAACTGAGGGAAATACTTATCTCTACTTTGATGCATCACCCTTTCCTCTTCAAGGGAAAAATCAACGCAAGCTCAAGAAGTAGTAGGAAGAATTTCTGGCGCCATTGCCGGGGAGGTTCTATATCAAGCGTACCAAGTACCTATCATAAACTCTCATCTCTTACACTTACATTATTTGCCATTTGCCTCTCGTTTTCCTCTCCCCCACTTCTAAAACATTTTCAGAAAAACACACAAATATTTGCCTTTTTATTCGCCCTCTTTCGTTCATCTTTTCGTTTGCTTTTTGTTTGCTTGTGTGCTTGATTGCTTGCTTTAAACCTATTATCATGAGTGATTTCAGGATGGCTGAAACAGACGATGGTAGAACTTCTAAAATTGGATGTTCTGCTAATCTGGATGCTAAAACTTTTGTCTTGGGACAAGGGAATGTTATAGGAAAAGAAACCATCCAAGGGTTCTTTAATTGCGTTGGGACTCTGACTTGTGATGATGTTCCCATACTTAAAAGAACTAAAACTTATGTAGACGCTATTTCAGCTCTTGTTCTTAAACTTAAAAAAAGATTTATTCGCACACACCCCACCTTGCAAAGATTGTTTTATGAGCTACCTGTGATAAAGGACCCTAAGGCTAAGAAAAAAGCTACCCTTGTCCTTATGAATGAATTTGATCATATAGTACGGGAAGCTAGGGAGATCTTTGATTTTTACGGTATGAACCGTGAGAAACCGGTAATAGATGAGATCCTCTACAATAGTGATTTTGTTTTAAGAACTTTCCTTGGCAATAATCAAATCTTTGATTAGAACCTTACAAAGGCAATTCCTGTTTTAGATATGATCCAACAAGTTTTCAACGATGTTAACCAATAATATTCTTGGATTGTAGCCGGTAATCAAAGGGGATATCCTAAGGGACAACTTGATAATGCTAAAATTTCTATGGTCTGGGGTATCCTATTGTCCAATATGTCGATCCCTTGCTACTAGACAAGCTCAAGGATATCTTGCATAGATCCTCTAAATCTACTGGTCTTATGGTTAATTACAACAGATCCCCTCTTGTTCTTATCAACTCTCTCAGGATAGGGCTGCAAAACAAGCTCTACACCATGGTTGCAAAATGAGAGTATGCCATTCACCTATTTAGGGTTTCCTGGGCATCTACAGGCGTAGAGTTAATGATCTATACCCATGGTTACCAAATTGGATAAGAGATACTCTGGCATTGCTTCTAGCTATGATATGTTGGCAGATTAGTACATTGGAAAGCAGTTATATCTGCTCTGCCTATATTTGCAATGTTCTCTATCAAAGTGTCATTTACTATCACTAGCCATTTTGAAAAATATGGAGGATCTTTATTATGGCATGGCAAGAATATCAAAAAACAAGGAAAATGGCTGGTTAAATGGGTTAATGTTTTCTTACCCAAGGTTGCTAGTGAATTAGGTGTATTGGATCTAAGGTGGCAGAATAGAGCTTTGTTGATGAAAAAAGTTTTCAAACTTTTCGACCATCATAATACTCCCAAGGTGGAAATCATATGTAAAGCTTTACTATAACAATGGCTTTGTCCCCACGACCTCATCCAATGTGGGGTCATTCTGGTTCAAGGACTACTTCAACCTTTTGAACAAGTTCAAATAATTAACTACATGCAAAATTCATAGTGGTGATGCGTCATTGTTATGGAATGATCATTGGCATGATGATACTCTTCAAGATAAATTCTCACAGCTTCATTATTTTGCCAAGAATGAAGGTATTATTTTTGTTTGTGTAAAAAGTATGGCAAATAGCAATATATATGATATGTTCCACTTGCCTCCTCTACTATTGCTCTTTAGCAATGTGAGGAATTGGCTGATATTTGATGCAACTCCGTCGTATCTACTTTTCCTAACGCTTTTCCTCTTTTTTTGGACTCTAATTTGCATGATTTGAATGAAACTAACCCGGACTGACGCTGTTTTCAGCAGAACTACCATGGTGTTGTTTTTGTGCAGAAATAAAAGTTCTCGGATTGGAACGAAACTTTTTGGAGATTTTTTATGTAATAAAAGAAAAATACTGGAGCCAATAACCACCGGAGGGGGGCCCCTAGGTGAGCACAACCCACTGGGGCGCGCCCCCTCAGGCGCGCCCAGGTGGGTTGTGCCCACCTGGTGGCCCCGCAGACCCTGATTCCAACGCTTTAAAATCCTAATTTTCCAGAAAAAAACCAGGGAGGAAGAATTATCTCGTTTCGCGATACAGAGCCGCCGCCACCTCCTGTTCTTCATCGGGAGGCCAGATCTGGAGTCCGTTTGGGGCTCCAGAGAGGGGGATCTCCGATCTTTGTCATCACCAACCCTCCTTCATCGCCAATTCCATGATGCTCCTCACCGAGAGTGAGTAATTCCTTCGTAGGATCGTTGGTCGGTGAGGAGTTGGATGAGATTCATCATGTAATCGAGTTAGTTTTGTTAGGGCTTGATCCCTAGTATCCACTATGTTCTGAGATTGATGTTGCTATGACTTTGCCATGCTTAATGCTTGTCACTTTGGGCCCGGGTGCCATGATTTCAGATCTGAACAGTTTATGTTATCACCATTATATCTATGTTCTAGATCCGATCTTGCAAGTTATAGTCACCTACTACGTGTTATGATCCGCAAACCCTGGAGTGACAATAGTCGGGATACTTTCCGGTGATGACCGTAGTTTGAGGAGTTCATGTATTCACTATGTGCTAATGCTTTGTTCCAGTTCTTTATTAAAAGGAGGCCTTAATATCCCTTAGTTTCCTTATGGACCCCGCTACCACGGGAGGGTAGGACAAAAGATGTCATGCAAGTTCTTTCCATAAGCACGTATGACTATTTACGGAATACATGCCTACATTATATTTATGAACTGGAGCTAGTGCCATATCACCCTAGGTTATGACTGTTATATGATGAATATTATCCAACGAATTCACCGATCCAATGCCTATGAATTTTCCATATATTTTTCTTGCTAAGTTACTACTGCTATTGCTACTGTTGCACTTGCTACAAAATCATTGTTATTATTGTTACCGTTACTATTACTGTTGCTAGTACTATCAAAACTATCATTCTACTTTGCTACTGATCACTTTGCTGCAGATAATTAATCTCCAGGTGTGGTTGAATTGACAACTCAGCTGCTAATACTTGCAAATATTCTTTGGCTCCCCTTTGTCGAATCAATAAATTTGGCTTGAATACTTTACCCTCGAAAACTGTTGCGATCCCCTATACTTGTGGGTTATCAATATTCTCAATGTCGGTGATTTGAATGGTAGTGTTGATTTTGGAGCTTCTACGGCATGGAGACAGATATTCTAACAAATAATTATAATGAAATTAATTGGAAATCCTCCTAATGCCCCTACACCTTTTAGATAGATTTGGAAATCATGTAGCCTATCAAAATAGAAATTCCATCATCCTCAATGGGGTTCCAGGTACGAAAATCACATGTAAGAGACGAGTCAGACAGGGAGACCCAGTCTATCTATTGCTATGTGTTTTGGCTATTTAATTGCTACAAATTGTGATTAATGAGGCATGGCATGATGATGAAACAAAACTACCTATTGATGAATGTTTTGGTCTGGGATATCCTATTGTCCAATATTCCGACCTACTTCAATCAGACAAGATCAAAGACATCTTTTATAGATTCTTCGAATCTACCAGTCTTATGGTTAATTACAACAAATCCTCTCTTGCTCCTATCAACACCTCTGATGATAGAGCTGCAGAAGTAGTTCAGCACCTAGGGTGCAAAAACGAGAGTATGACATGCACCTATTTAGGATACTCACTGGTAGTGCTTTGATAAATTCAAGGAGAACACAAATAGAAAATGTATAACAACAAACAAATTGTTTAGTTCGAATACCATAGTATTTTAGAGAACACTAGCGAGCTAGCAGAGATTAATGTTCATATATAAGATGAGCTATTACATAGAAGATATAATTAAGGTGATACATCATCACATACAGAGATCATTTTGCAAAAGCCCGCTCTTGGCAGAAATATCACTGGAAACTAAATTGGAAGCCAAATGTTCATTAGCTATATAGCTAACCAAGGATGAGCATGCTAAATTTTGCGGGACTTAGTTGCCCTCTCAAAAATATCTGCTATTATAGCAGGATGGGATCTTTTGAGTTGAGCATATCCTTCACTTGCCACCACGTCGTGTGTTCTATCTGGAGAAGTGATAAACTCAAGGCAAGCATTTTTGAGGTGGTTGAAGTGATAATGGTCGGCTAGAGTTAAAGTAGTAGTGACATTCTGAACATTAAGATTCTTGCAAAGGATGCTCTCATATATCACCTTCATCCTCTCCATGGCATACCTATCTGCGGCCACGACCAAGTGCTTGACCATTTCTTCACCATCATCTCCATAAAGATGTCCCATGGAAGGTAATGAATTTATGTAGATGAAGTGAAGCAATGCACTGAAAATAGCAGGCTGTATATCTTCTATGTTAACTGTCCGCCTTGTCCTGTCGCTCATCGGCCCAAAGAAATTCGCTTTGAAGACCGGTGACCGCATTGCAAGCACAATCTTGTGTGCATGGAAACTCTCCGCTCCAACCTCAAATGTGACATCTATTTCCTCCCCCGCCTTAAGTAATTCTCCAAGATTATTAGATAGGTTCGAGGGAGGTACTTGGATGTCAAAGGAAGTCGCCGTTACTGCCACCTTGGATTCTGCCAGAACTGTGATAGTGCATTCAATCACAAGGTTGTCGTCCTGCAGGTACACCCATGGTTGCAGGAAGTCTTTGCCTACATAGGTTGGCGGATGAGAGCGAAACACTATCGACATCTTTGGGGAGAGCAGCACCAATGGCGGCAGCTTATTGGCTTGGTCGACCAACCTGACCTCGAAGGACGCCCTCACCTCGGAGTTGGTGCTCGCAAAATCTAGGGAGATGGATGCATAGTCCCCAATTTCATGTCCATCTCACCGCCGGGGTAGTACTCAATGCGCCAGAAGTATCCGCTGACATTGAAGGCGACGGATGACAAGTACCTGCTAATGCCGAGGCCCCTTTGAAGGCTGTAGCTAGCAATCTTGAATGTGTGTGTACCTCCAACCATAGAAGGGGTGCACAACAATGCTGACTCCCTCATTCTGGGCCTCCGGGGATCCTCCCAGATTGGAGTTGGTGCAAAGAAATTCATGGGGGTGGTTTCTGGATGGGAAGAATTGATCTCAAGCCATCAAAGTAGGGGAGGTAGGCGCAAATTGGTTGGAAGGGGTTGATGGTGATGTTAGCTCACATGAGGAAGGAGGTACGGTGGCACTACTCGAGAGTGAAAGGACGCGCGGTGATGGAGTATGCCTACCGTGGTCCAACCGCACCCCTATTTAGGGCTCTCGAGTACTAACGGTTGATTCGCGGTCAAAACACGATTTATCTGTCGGATTCCGGGCTCCACAGACCCAAGAAAGTTCGAACTCTGGGGCGTGTACGAAGATCTCAAACCCTCAAGCCCCAAGCTCGTCGCCCTACAGCCTAGCCTCGCCGAACACACGCGAGCAGGGAAGAAGATGAACACGACAGTTTACCCAGGTTCGGGCCACCTTGCGGTGTAAAACCCTACTCCTGCTTTGTGGTGGATTGGCCTCATGAGGAGGCTGAAGATGAACAAGTACAGTTGATGAGTAGCCTCGCGAGGGCTTGGTGGTGAGAGCAGAATCGATCCTCTCTCTCGGTGGTGGCTAACCTATATTTATGGTGGCCTTGGTCCTCTTCCCTCAAAACTTAGGCGGGTAGGGATCCCACAACGACCAATTTGAAAGGGGATAAGAAGTACATCTAATCCTGACGAAAGGTGGTCTTCGCCTGCAAAGCTTCTGGTCGTGACGCAGCGGTGGGCTCAGCAATGACATCCATCCCGCCGAGCTCGTGGTCTTGGTCTTGTGGCACTGAAATGGAAACCTTTGGGAGGCTCCTCGGGAACCCACGACTGTCCTTGCTCCCTTAGCACCGACAGGGAAACTGCCTCCTCTGCACCAGCTGGCGCCCGCCTGGCCATGGTCGTCATGGCTCACATCATCGCAGCCTTGTGAGGCTAGGTACCAGCATAGAAATCTCCGCTCCTCGGGAGGCAGCCTGAGGAGGCCGCTCCCTTGGAGGTCTTGGTGTTGTCCGCCTCGCAAGGCCAGGGGGCGCTCGCGAGGGTCTTGTCTTGGAGTTGTCGTAGCTTGGCCGTACAGGGCCGTCGAGGGAGCCACGCCGTGGGCCACAGGCAGGCAGGTCTGGGAACCCCCGATCCCAGAACGCCGACAGTAGCCCCCGGGCCCAAGGCGCGCTCGGGCTGGCTTCGAGGCGAATCCAAGGAGAGAGGGCGGAGCACCGCGGGGCCCAATCGCCTGTGGGCCAGGCTTGACCTGTGGCGCCCGACAATACGTGGACGCCTCTACTCCCCCACGTCGCCTCGGCAACTGCCCAGGCTGCCAAAAAGCCTGGGGCGCGCCGTGAAGCCATCATTGCCCCGCCGCGCTCTTGTGTTCTGCTCCCCCTTCCTTCTGCAAGCTTGCACCTTCTTCGCCGGACACCACGCCTGCTTCAACACGCCTCGCTACCATGGCTCCCAAGAGAAAGAGGGGCAAGGCCCCGGCGGTGGCGGAGCCCCAGGCAGGGCCGGAACCCGCGCTGAGCTGGTCCACTGTAATCAACCTCGAGGGGCTGGATAAGGTCCAGCACGTGATCGCCGCCAACTCCAATGAGTGGAAGGCGACGAAGATCTGGCCTGCCTCCCGGTCTCTAGCCGATCTGGAGGCCACCAACATTCCTCTTCATCTTCACGCCATCTTCTCCGGCCTGCTGCCGCCGTTTTCGGATTTCTTCAATGCCATGCTTACGCACTACCAGGTCCACACACTGCATCTTGACCCAGGGTCCATTGTTCTCCTCTCCGCCTTTGCGTTCCTGTGCAAGGCCTTCATGGGCATCGCCCCGTCCGTGGCTCTGCTCCGCCACTTCTTCTCCCTTCAGATGGTCGCCGGCGGGCAGCGCTCGGGGCGAGCAGCGGAGGCGGCCGCGGCCTCCTGCATCGACACCGCGCTTCATCCGGCCGCGGAGGGATTTCGGAAGCAATGGGTATACGTTGATGCCGCCACGTACAACCCCTTGCTTCTGATCCCGGCGGCCCCCGCGAAGCCGAGCTCCGGTTGGGAGCATGTGGAGCTTGTCGACCCGCGCCTCGCGCCAGTCATGACCAGGTTGGCTAACCTGAGGAAGGTGAGCGTGACAATGGCGATGGTGGTGAGGGAGTTCGTCCGGCGGCGCATCGCTCCTCTTCAGCGCCACTCCTGCCCGATGTGGGCCTTCACCGGCCCTGAGGATGCCATGATGCTTCAGGTGCCCTCTCTCCCTTCCAGCGCGCTACGTGGGGTGCTCCGCCTTCTGACCGGTGGAGAACCCGCTGCACTCCCCTCCGGAGGGCTCCCCCTATACAACTATCCGAACGGGGAGGCCTTTGCGAAGAAGATGTCGCGCTTCGATGAGTGGGGGCTGCTCCCCGAGGACCACGTGGGGCCTCGCGGCAACCCCTTCCTGGTATGCCCCGGGGGTCCCGAGGGGTGTACTCCCCAAGCAGCTGCGGGGGAGCGCTCTGAGCCGTGCGTCCTTCCAGTGTCCACCTTCCCCCCTACAAGCTGTGAAGGGGATGCCCCAACCGAGGACACGGCCGCCGCCCCTGCCGTGGGAGGCCACGCGCTGGGTCCTAGCGTGTTAACCTCTGGTCCCCGCGCACACCAGAGGAGGAAGGAGCCCAGCGGCCGTGACAACTCTGCCCCAAGGGCCCGGAAGAAAAGGAGGCGGATCGCCGCGGATGAGTAAGTGCCCGACCTTCCTTGATTTTTGCACCACGTGCTTCCGTGACTCTTGTTCCTCAGGTCCCCCTCTGAGGAAGGAACAGCCATGGCTTCTCCGCCACCTTCGGAGTGTGCCGGCCTCATGGTGGTCTCACACCTCGTGAGCCTCACGGCCGCGCGTAAGACGGCATCTGCCCCTGAGCCGAGGCCACCTCTGGAGAACCTCGGGCCCGCATTTACAGCGTCTTTCTTCAGGGGTGGCCTCCAGATCGGAGGGGCAGTGCCAAGGGCCCCTCCACTGGTTCTCACCAGTGGCTGGGCAGCACGCGCGAGGGCGCCATCTTCGAGCAGGGGGTGTGCTCGCGACAAGCTCTGCCCCAAGATGGAGGGCCAGACGATGGAGCCCCAGCCCCCAGGCCCTTGCCGGAGATGAGCGGGCCTTTGCGCGCCTCTCCTGCTGACCAGGGCACGGAGGAGAGCCCCGGCCGAGCGCTAGAGCTCGCACGTGGGTGCAGCGTCATCCGGCATGGCCTTCTCCGGGACGCGGCGAACGCGTTGGGTCGCCTTGGGGTGGAGCTTGGCGATGTCGATACGCGCCTTGAAGCGGAGCGCTTACGCCTGGCGCGCGAATGGCGTCAGCTCGAGGTCGCCTTCAATTTCGTTCATCTGCAGCGTGAGCATGCTCGTGCGGAGGCCGAGGAGTCCCTTGCCACGGCGAGGGAGGCCCATGATCGTGCCCTCGAGGATGCCCGAGCCATGGACCTCCGGCACGAGGCTGCAGAGAGGCGCGGGAAGGAGCTTCAAGCTTCAAATGCCGCCCTCGAATGGCAAGTCCAGGAACGAAAAGCCGCGCTCGTCGCCTCGGTGGGCGGGATGTCCACGGGCGAAGCGGGGTTCCGCACCTTCGAAGACACGCTGGCGCTGGAGGCACTGGAGTAGGGCCTGGAGCGTGAGCGGCTGGAGGTGATAGAACGCCAAGTGGTTGCTGCCAAGGACGCCCTCGCCGCCTGGGAGGCTTTGATTCAGGGAGAGGTCGATGAGAGGGTGGTGGGGGTCCGCAGGGCCCTCGCTGAGGACTATCGTCGGAGGCTGCAGCTTCAGGAGTCTTGCTTCTGCACGCGGCGCGGCGAGCTGAAAAGTGAGGCAGATGACCTCAAGAAGAAGCTGGCCGCGGCGGAGTGGCGCTAGAAAGCTACGATGGACACCCAAGCCGCGATCGAGGACGAGTTGTCTTTCCTCTACAAGCAGGTGGAGGACGTCACCTCCCTTGTGGAGAAAGCTTCAGATGAGGCAGACTGAGCCCAAGGGCTGTAGCACACGCGCTCCCTGATGTTCCAGGCCCTTGAGCTGAGGGCCAGCCGGGCTCTGAGCAACATCTGCGATGAGAACGTCTCAAGCCCGCTCATCGCCAACGATGCCGGCTACCTGGGTTTCTTTACCAGGGTCGTGGAATGCCTTGAAGGTGGGGCTGCGAAGGCGTGTCAGCTTGTAGAAGAGAAAAGCCGTGACTTCCTCGCGCGTCTTCAGCTACCTTGTTCGCTTCGATCCTGACTTCGACTTCGAGACCATGACAGCCCCCGTGCCCGGGGTGATCCAGGGCGCCCTGGCGGACTAGGTAGAGGATCATGTGGGCGACCTGATTGCGGAGTTTACTCCTGTCGGAGGCGAGGGCCAGCCTGTGATCGAGGGGCGCGAGGCTGATGATGATGACAATGGCAGCAGTGACGGTGACGGCGCATCTCCCTAGGCAGTCTTTTCCCTATTTTCCTGTTAAGACTTGGAATGTGACCCCGCGTGGGGATATGAAAGCACTTTTGCGGAAATTTCTTTATGATGTATCAAGTGACGTTGTACTCCCTTATGCCGCCTTCCCTTTGCTTGTTGTGCACCCGCAATCCCTAGGTGTGGGTGGATCGTTATCATCACACCGGGTCGTGGTGCCCAACCAAGGTCCGAACATGAGGTCAGGAGGCGGGCACTCGCTGGGGGCCTCAGGCCGCGTGCATCCGCATGTTTGCTTGAGAGCGTCGCGCGAGGATTCGGACGCCAAGGCCTTGGTGAGGTGTGCTCGTGGGCGGGCCCGCGACTGTCGTGGCTTGGAGCCTCATGGCGTCCTGAGTGCCGCTGGGCTGGCCCAAGCGAGCACACCGTGCCCAGCCCCCGCTCGCGGGGTGCTCAAAAGGGAGGTAAGATGGCAATCGCCAGGCCTCTTAAAAGTAAGACTCAAAATGAGAAGTGTTGCGAGAGAAACGAGAGTCCCACCCCTTTTCGAATAAAAACACGAAAACTCCAAATTCATTCCAAAAAGGCGCAACTGTTTACAAGAGAGAAGCAAGAACGGCCGCGTCCAGCACCTAAGCTAGTCTTCCTACCAGCGCGGAGCATGGGGCCTCCACTTGGCGTGGGCATAGTCGTTGATTGACCGTGTCATCCGCCAGCGCGGAGCATGGGGCTTCCACTAGGCGTGGGCATAGTCGCTGATTGACCGTGTTGTCCGCCAGCGCGGAGCATGGGGCTTCCACTTGGGTGTGGGTGGGAGCCCCGCAGGGCCGTGGAGCGGTGCGCCGGGGGACTCCAGGGCATGTACAACCCCACTCATTATTTCGTGAGAGTGTCACGATTAGAGCCTGGCGCGCCGTGTCTTCAGGGCTGGGCCCCGTCCTCCGTCTCCGGCGTGGGGCGACGGGCCTGGACAGGCCCTCCCCCCTGGGCCGGAGCCTATGGAGGCCCTCCCTGGGAGGGCCCGTGATACGTCCATTTTGCATCATGTTTTCCTACTGTTATTTATATTGTTTTTAGATATAATAATGCTTTTGGGAGTAATTCTAATGCCTTTTCTCTCATAATATGCAAGGTTCACACTAAGAGGGAGAATACCGGCAATTGGAATTCTGGACCTGAAAAAGCTACGTCAGGCTACCTATTCTGCACAACTCCAAATGAGCTGAAACTTCACGAAGAATTTTTATGGAATATATAAGAATTATTGGAGCAAATAAGTACCAGAGGGGGCCCACCAGGTGGGCACAACCCACCTGGGCGTGCCAGGGAGCCCAGGCACGCCCTGGTGGGTTGTGCCCTCCTCAGCCCACCTCCGGTGCCCCTCTTCTGGTATATAAATCATTTTGACCTAGAAACAATGGGGAGAGGACTTTCGGGATGAAGCGCCACCGTCTCGAGGCGGAACTTGGGCAGGAGCACTTTTGCCCTCCAGCGGAGCTATTCCGTCGGGGGAACTTCCCTCCCGGAGGGGGAAATCATCGTCATCATCATCACCAACAACTCTCCCATCTTGGGGAGGGCATCTCCATCAACATCTTCAACAACACCATCTCCTCTCAAACCCTAGTTCATCTCTTGTGTTCAATCTTTGTACCGAAACCTTAGATTGTTGCTTGTGGGTGACTAGTAGTGTTGATTACATCTTGTAGTTGATTACTATATGGTTTATTTGGTGGAAGATTATATGTTCAGATCCATTATGCTATTTAATACCCCTCTTATCTTGAGCATGATTATCATTTGTGAGTATTTACTTTTGTTCGTGAGGTCACGGGCGAAATCTTGTTGCAAGTAATCATGTGAACTTGATATGTGTTTGATATTTTGATGGTATGTATGTTGTGATTCCCTTAGTGGTGTCATGTGAACGTCGACTACATGACACTTAACCATATTTGGCCTAAGGGAATGCATTGTGGAGTAGTTATTAGATGATGGGTTGCGAGAGTGACAGAAGCTTAAACCTTAGTTTATGCGCTATTCCATAAGGGACCGATTTGGATCCAAAAGTTTAATGCTATGGTTAGATTTATTCTTAATACTTTTCTCGTAGTTGCGGATTCTTGCGAGGGGGTTAATCATAAGTAGGAGGCTTGTTCAAGTAAGAACAGCACCTAAGCACCAGTCCACCCATATATCAAATTATCAAAGTAGCGAACACAAATCAAACCAACATGATGAAAGTGACTAGATGAAATTCCCGTGTACCCTCAAGAACGCTTTGCTTATCATAAGAGACTGTTTTGGCCTGTCCTTTGCCTCAAAAGGATTGGGCTACCTTGCTGCACTTTTGTTACCGTTACCGTTGCTTGCTTGTTACAAATTACCTTGCTATCAAACTAGTCACTGCTTATAATTTCAGTGCTTGCAGAGAATACCTTACTGAAAACTACTTGTCATTTCCTTCTGCTCCTCATTCGGTTCAACACTCTTACTTATCAAAAGGACTATGATTGATCCCCTATACTTGTGGGTCATCAAGGCTCTTTTATGGCGCAGTTGCCGGGGAGTGAAGCGCTCTTGGTAAGTGGAAATCGGCAAGGAAAAATTATTACTACGTGCTGAAATTTATTGTCACTTGTTACTATCGAGAACAATCGTTTGAGGGGTTTGTTCGGGGTATATTCACCTCGACCGGAACCACAATTAGTTGCCCCTCAACCTACTGCACCTACTAAAAATATTGGTTATGAAATTCCTTTGGGTATGATAGAACAACTGCTAGCTAATCCTTATTCAGGAGATGGAACCGAACATCCCGATATGCATTTGATATATGTGGATGAAATTTGTGGATTATTTAAGCTTGCAGGTTTACCCAAAGATGAAGCTAAGAAGAAGGTTTTCTCTTTATCTTTGAATGGAAAAGCATTGGCATGGTATAGGCTATGCGATGATATTGGATCCTGGAATTGGAATCGATTGAAATTGGAATTTCACCAAAAAAATTATCCTATGCATCTAGTTCATCGTGATCGGAATTATATATATAATTTTTGGCCTCATGAAGGATAAAGTATCGCTCTAGCTTGGAGGAGGCTTAAGTTAATGTTATATACATGCCCCAATCATGAGCTCTCAAGAGAAATTATTATTCAGAATTTTTATGCTCGGCTTTCTCGTGATGATCAATCCATGCTTGATACTTCTTGTATTGGTTCCTTTATGAAGAAGACTATTCAATTCAGGTGGGATCTTTTAGAAAGAATTAAACGCAACTTTGAAGATTGGGAACTCGACGAAGGTAAAGATTCAGGTATTAAGCTTAAGTATGATTGTGTTAAATCTTTTATGAATACCGATGCTTTTCAAAAGTTTAGCACTAAATATGGACTTGACTCTAAGATAGTAGCTCCTTTTGTGAATCATTTGCTACTCATGTTGATCTCCCTAAGGAGAAGTGGTTTAAATATCACCCACCTATTAAAGAAGAAATTAAAGAACTGGTAATAGCTCAAGATAAAACTATTATTTATAATGTTGATCCAGTCGTTCGTACTACTTATATTGAAAAACCACCTTTCCCTATTAGGATAAAGGAACATGCTAAAGTTTCAACTGTGGTCAACAAAAGTTATATTAGAGCATCCAAACCTGCTGAACAAATCAAAGTAGAACCTAGTGTTGCTATGGTTAAAGATCTCCTGGTTGAAAATATAGATGGGCATGTGATTTACTTTTGTGATGAAGCTGCTAGAATTGCCAAACCCGATGAAAAAGATTAACATAGACCTATTGTTAGCATGCCTGTTGTCTCAGTTAAAATAGGAGATCACTGTTATCATGGTTTATGTGACATAGGTGCTAGCGTGAGTGCTATTCCTTTTACCTTATATCAAGAAATTGTGAATGATATAGCACCCACTGAAATAGAAGACATAGATGTTACTATTAAACTTGCTAATAGAGACACCATCACACCACTTGGGATTGTTAGAGATGTTGAAGTCTTGTGTGGGAAAATAAAATACCCTACTGATTTTCTTGTTCTTGGTTCCCCACAAGATGACTTTTGTCCCATTATCTTTGGTAGACCTTTCTTGAACACCGTTAATGCTAAAATAGATTGTGAGAAACATACTGTCGGTGTTAGTTTTGGTGATGAGTCTCATGAGTTTAATTTTTCTAAGTTTAGTAGAAAACATCATAAGAAAGAATTGTCTAGTAAGGATGAAATAATTGGTCTTGCCTCTATTGTTGTGCCTCCTACTGATCCACTAGAACAGTATTTGCTAGATCATGAAAATGATATGCATATGCATGAAAGAAATGAGATAGATAAAATTTTCTTGGAACAACGACCTCTGCTTAAACATAATTTGCCTATTGAAACTCTAGGAGGTCCTCCTCCACCTAAAGGTGATCCTGTGTTTTAATTAAAACAATTGCAAGACACTTTGAAATATGCTTATCTTGATGAGAAAAAGATATATCCTGTTATTATTAGTGCTAACCTTTCAGAACATGAAGAAGAAAGATTATTGAAGGTTCTGAGGAAGCACCGAGCTGCTATTGGATATACTCTTGATGATTTAAAGGGCATTAGTCCCACTCTCTGTCAGCATAAAATTAATATGGAACCTGATGCTAAACCCGTTGTTGATCACCAACGACGTTTAAATCCTAAAATGAAAGAAGTGGTAAGAACTGAAATATTGAAGCTTCTGGAAGTAGGTATAATCTATCCTATAGCTGATAGTAGATGGGTAAGTCCTGTTCACTGTGTCCCTAAGAAGGGAGGTATTACTGTTGTTCCTAATGATAAAAATGAACTTATCCCACAAAGAATTGTTACTGGCAACAGAATGGTAATTGATTTTAGAAAATTAAATAAAGCAACTAGAAAAGATCATTACCCTTTGCCTTTTATTGATCAAATGCTAGAAAGATTATCTAAGCACACACACTTTTGTTTTCTTGATGGATATTCTGGTATTTCTCAAATACCTGTTTCACAACCTCATCAAGAGAAAACCACCTTTACTTGTCCTTTTGGAACTTATGCTTATAGACGTATGCCCTTTGGTTTATGTAATGCACCTGCTACCTTTCAAAGATGTATGACTGCTATATTCTCTGATTTTTGTGAAAAAATTATTGAGGTTTTCATGGATGATTTTTCCGTTTACGGAACTTCTTTTTATGATTGCTTAAGCAACCTTGATCGAGTTTTGCAGAGATGCGAGCAAACTAATCTTGTCTTGAATTGGGAGAAGTTCCAATTTATGGTTAATGAAGGTATTGTCTTGGGACATAAAATTTCTGAATGAGGTATTGAGGTGGATAAAGCTAAAGTTGATGCAATTGAGAAAATGCCATGTCCTAAAGATATCAAAAGTATTCGTAGTTTCCTCAGTCATGCTGGTTTCTATAGGAGATTTATTAAAGACTTCTCTAAAATTTCTAGGCCTCTTACAAATCTTTTACAAAAGGATGTTCCATTTGTTTTTGATGATGATTGTGTAGAAGCCTTTGAAACACTTAAGAAAGCCTTAATTTCTGCATCTATTGTTCAACCACCTGATTGGAACTTGCCTTTTGAGATTATGTGTGATGCTAGTGATTATGCTGTTGGTGCTGTTCTAGGACAAAGAGTTGATAAGAATTTAAATGTTATTCATTATGCTAGTAAAACTTTAGACAGTGCCCAACGCAATTATGCTATTACTGAAAAAGAATTTTTAGCAGTTGTGTTTTCTTGTGACAAATTTAGATCTTACATTGTTGATTCTAAAGTGATTGTTCACAATGAGCATGCTGCTATAAAATATCTTATGGAAAAGAAAGATGCTAAACCTAGAGTTATTAGGTGGGTTCTTTTGCTACAAGAATTTGACTTACATATCACTGATAGAAAGGGAGCTGAGAACCCCGTTGCTGATAACTTGTCTAGGTTAGAGAATATCCTTGATGACCCACAACCTATTAATGATAATTTCCCTGATGAACAATTAGCTGCAATAAACATTTCTCATAACACTCCTTGGTATGCTGTCTATGCTAATTACATTGTTGCTAAATACATACCACCTAGTTTCACATACCAACAAAAGAAAAAATTCTTCTATGATTTAAGACATTACTTTTGGGATGACCCACATCTTTATAAAGAAGGATTAGATGGTATTATTAGACGTTGTGTACCTGAGCATGAACAGGGACAAATCCTACGGAAATTTCACTCCGTAGCTTATGGAGGCATCATGCGGGCGACAGAACTGCTCACAAGGTATTGCAATCTGGTTTTTATTGGCATACTCTCTTCAAGGATGCCCGTAAGTTTGTTTTATCTTGTGATGAATGTCAAAGAATTGGTAATATTGGTAAGCGTCAAGAAATGCCTATGAATTATTCACTTGCTGTTGAACCATTTCATGTTTGGGGTTTTGATTACATGGGGCCTTTTCCTTCCTCTAATGGGTATACTCATATTTTGGTTGCTGTTGATTATGTTACTAAGTGGGTAGAAGCTATTCCAACTAGTAGTGCTGATCACAACACCTCTATTAAAATGCTTAAGGAAGTTATTTTCCCAAGGTTTGGAGTCCCTAGATATTTAATGACTGATGGTGGTTCACATTTTATTCATGGTGCTTTCCGTAAAATGCTTGCTAAGTATGATGTTAACCATAGAATTGCATCACCCTATCATCCTCAGTCTAGTGGTCAAGTTGAACTTAGCAATAGAGAAATAAAATTAATTTTACAAAAAACTGTCAATAGGTCCAGGAAGAATTGGTCTAATAAATTAGATGATGCACTTTGGGCCTACAGAACAGCATATAAAAATCCTATGGGTATGTCTCCTTATAAAATGGTTTATGGATAAGCTTGTCATTTACCTCTTGAGTTAGAACATAAAGCATATTGGGCAATTAAAGAGCTCAGCTATGATTTCAAACTTGCCGGTGAAAAGAGGTTATTTGATATCAGCTCACTAGATGGATGGAGAACCCAAGCTAATGAAAATGCTAAGTTATTTAAAGAAAAAGTTAAAAGATGGCATGATAAGAGAATCCAAAAGCGTGAGTTTAAAGTTGGAGAATATGTTCTTTTGTACAACTCTCATTTCAGATTGTTTGCAGGAAAACTCCTCTCCAAATGGGATGGACCCTATGTTATCGAGGAGGTTTATCGATCTGGAGCTATCAAAATAAATAATGCCGAGGGTACTAACCCGAAGGTTGTCAATGGGCAAAGAATAAAACATTATATCTCAAGTACGCCCTTTAATGTTGAAAGCAATATTATCCAAACTATGACACTGGAAGAACACATAAAGGAAACCTTCCGGAATACTCCAGAATCATGAAAAAGGAGGAGGTACGTGATACGGTAAGTAAACGGACTCCGAAAAATCCGCAAAAATATTTTCTGTCAGTTTTGGAATATATCAAAAATTAGGAAAATAAGAAATAACTAGGAAGGCACCCCTGGTGGGCACAAGACACCAGGGCGCGCCTGGCTTGCCAGGCGCACCCAGGTGGGTTGTGCCCACCTCGGGTACCTTCCGGACTCCGTTTTTCTTCCGTTTGCTTGTTGCCCAAGATAAAATAAATCTTTATATACCCCCCGGATCTATTGACCACCATATCGTGGTGAAACCTTCTGTTCTTCTTTTCTTGCTGTTTTCCTGACAGATCTGAAAATATGTCATCCCAAGATTCGTAGGGTGAGAGCTATGTTGTTGATTATATCTCAAACCCCAAGGTTTATGGTGATGAGGAGAACTATAGCTGGACTTCGGAGGAGGAAGAAGATTATGACCCTAAAGGGGAGGAGGAGACAAGCTCAAACGAAGATGAAGTTCCATTACCTCAACCTGGGGACATGCACGTGGAATTCAAGAAGTCAAGTCTCCCCAACAAAGCAAAGAAACCTAAGGTCCAGTTTATCCCCTTTCGTCTCTTGCAGGAAAACAAGCAAGAATTATGCAAAATGATATTAGAGCTCGAGCAGGAGATCGGTGACCTAAAGGAGGAAAATTTCATCCTCAAGCGTAAGCTAAGGAAGGCAAACAAACCCTCTACTTCATAACCACCACCTCCTTCTTCATCACCAAAGGAAAATTGAGTATCGGGTATGGGCACTCCCCTTGGCTTGTGCCAAGCTTGGGGGAGGTGCCCCGGTATCGTATCACCTCCACTATCTTTTGCCTTTACTTATCTTAGTTCGATCCATAGTTATCTTTTGCTTTAGATGAATAAAAGTTTAGTTCGATCCTTTCTTTTCGAGTGTTTGCTTAGTGATCTATCCTTGTAATCGTGTGCAAGATATATAATAAAGTTTAGTTTGAAGTTTTGTTTTCTTTATTTTCATGTTCAATAAAAAGAAAGGAAATAAATGAAAAAGATCATATGCTAATCTTATGGTAAGTAATGACATCACATAAGGAAGAGTATAAGTAGAAAATTTTATTGGAGATTTACAAACATAGCATTGGTCAATGATGCAATTCATGAAAGAATTAATAAGGGAAGAGAAGATTCACATGCAAATACACTATCTTGGACATCTTTTGTGATTGTGAGCCCCCATCAAAATATTATATGCCAAAATTGTTGACGTTGGACAAGGAAGACAACGTAATGATTTATGTTTGTTCATATTCACATAGAAGTTATATTGTCATAGATCCTTCAACATCTTGTGCTTGCCCCTATCTTTGCTAGCCAAAAATTCCGCACTAAGTAGAGATACTACTTGTGCATCCAAAAGCCTTAAACCCAAATCTTGTTTTGAGAGTCCACCATACCTACCTATGGGTTGAGTAAGATCCTTCAAGTAAGTTGTCATCGGTGCAAAAGGGCAATAAAATTTGCTTCTAAAAGTGTTGGATCATTTAGTGTAAGAGAAAATTGAGCATTGTACGAACTTGTGATGGCAAAGAATAAAAGCGACATACTGCATAATAAAGGTTGCTATCATAAGGGGCAATATAACGTGACGTTCTTTTGCACTAAGAGATTGAGCATACAAACGAAAAGAGCATGGCAACCTCTGCTTCCCTCTGTGAAGGGCCTATCTTTTACTTTTATGTATTTACTTTTATGCGAGAGTCAAAGTATTTCTCTCTATTCCTTTTTATTTTTCTCTTTTGGCAAGAATCATGTGGTGAGGAAAGATCTAGGCACATATATCCAGTTGGATATGGGTAGCATGAGTTATTATTGTGGACATCACCCTTGCGGTGAATATGTTGGGTTGCGAAAACTATAAGCCCCTATCTTTCTATGTGTCCGGTTGAAACTTTTTGCTCATGTGTATGCGATGAGTGTTAGCAATCATAGAAGACTATATGATGGTTGAGTATGTGGACTTGCCAAAAAGGCTCCGATACTTGACCCTTCCTGAAAAGATGATGAATTGTAGTTGCAAAGTTGACTGAGAACATAGTTTGTTGGTTTTCAATAGAGTTTATGCTTTATACTTCGATGTTGTGATGAATTGTTACTTGTTCATGAGAAGTCTATGATAGAAGTTATGTGATAAAAGTTCTATGATAAATTTTTATGTTAAAGTTTGTTGCTGTTATAATAATATACATGATGCTTGTATGTCCGTATTTTGTTTTTATCGACACATCTCTCTCTAAGCATGTGGACATGTTTTTCGATTTCGGTTTTCGCTTGAGGACAAGCAAGGTCTAAGCTTGGGGGAGTTGATACGTCCATTTTGCATCATGTTTTCCTACTGTTATTTATACTGTTTTTAGATACAATAATGCTTTTTGGAGTAATTCTAATGCCTTTTCTCTCATAATATGCAAGGTTCACACTAAGAGGGAGAATACCGGCAGCTGGAATTCTGGACCTGAAAAAGCTACATCAGGCTACCTATCCTGCACAACTCCAAATGAGCTGAAACTTCACGGAGAATTTTTATGGAATATATAAGAATTATTAGAGCAAATAAGTGCCAGAGGGAGCCCACCAGGTGGGCACAACCCACCTGGGCACGCCAGGGAGCCCAGGTGCGCCCTGGTGGGTTGTGCCCTCCTCGGCCCACCTCCGGTGCCCCTCTTCTGGTATATAAGTCATTTTGACCTAGAAAAAAATGGGGAGAGGACTTTCAGGGTGAAGCGCTGCCGTCTCGAGGCGGAACTTGGGCAGGAGCACTTTTGCCCTCCGCCGGAGCGATTCCGCCAGGGGAACTTCCCTCCCGGAGGGGGAAATCATCGTCATCATCATCACCAACAAATCTCCCATCTTGGGGAGGGCAATCTCCATCAACATCTTCAACAGCACCATCTCCTCACAAACCCTAGTTCATCTCTTGTGTTCAATCTTTGTACCAGAACCTTAGATTGTTTCTTGTGGGTGACTAGTAGTGTTGATTACATCTTGTAGTTGATTACTATATGGTTTATTTGGTGGAAGATTATATGTTCAGATCCATTACGCTATTTAATACCCCTCTGATCTTGAGCATGATTATCATTTGTGAGTAGTTACGTTTATTCTTGAGGTCACGGGAGAAATCTTGTTGCAAGTAATCATATGAACTTGATATGTGTTCGATATTTTGATGGTATGTATGTTGTGATTCCCTTAGTGGTGTCATGTGAATGTCAACTACATGATTCTTCACCATATTTGGGCCTAAGGGAATGCAATGTGGAGTAGTTATTAGATGCTGGGTTGCGAGAGTGACAGAAGCTTAAACCCTAGTTTATGCGCTATTCCATAAGGGACCGATTTGGATCCAAAAGTTTAATGCTATGGTTAGATTTATTCTTAATACTTTTCTCATAGTTGCGGATGCTTGCGAGGGGGTTAATCATAAGTAGGAGGCTTGTTCAAGTAAGAACAGCACCTAAGCACCGGTCCACCCATATATCAAGTTATCAAAGTAGTGAACACAAATCAAACCAACATGATGAAAGTGACTAGATGAAATTCCCGTGTACCCTCAAGAACGCTCTGCTTATCAGAAGAGACCATTTTGGCCTGTCCTTTGACTCAAAAGGATTGGGCTACCTTGCTGCACTTTTGTTACCGTTACCGTTGCTTGCTTATTACAAATTACCTTGCTACCAAACTACTCACTGCTTATAATTTCAGTGCTTGCAGAGAATACCTTACTGAAAACTACTTGTCATTTCCTTCTGCTCCTCGTTGGGTTCGACACTCTTACTTATCGAAAGGACTACGATTGATCCCCTATACTTGTGGGTCATCAGCCCGCCTCTGGACGGGGTCTCCGACTTTGAGGGTCCGGAGGCGTATGCTGTGGCGGTGGCGGCACCGCAGCGCCTGCCGGCACCCCGTGGCAGGTGGGCGTGGCTAGTCGACGGCCCTCCTTAAGGAGCACCGGACCTGCCCCCTCCGCAGGGCATTTCGACGCGCCTTGTCGAACGCCAAGCCTCGCGTGGGAGGATTTGGCCTCACGCGGGAGGGCCGCCTTAGCCCTGGAGGTGAGGGAGAACGGGGTCTTGCCGGCGAGCCTGAGTCACCGTGGTGGGGACGAACCGCAACAAGGACTGAAACTCGCCGCGTCGACCCCCACCGCGGGTCTCCAGAGCCTTCTTGAGGCTTCTCAACTCGAGGTCTCCGGGACCTCCACGTCAGCGCACTGGGCCTGGCCGATGCTGCGTGGGCGTGCCATCAAAACGTGATC
This sequence comes from Thinopyrum elongatum, assembly GCA_011799875.1. Lineage (NCBI taxonomy): Eukaryota > Viridiplantae > Streptophyta > Magnoliopsida > Poales > Poaceae > Thinopyrum > Thinopyrum elongatum. Next base: position 476,022,297 of record CM022297.1, read on the forward strand.
CACCTGCGTTCCAAGGTTAACACAATATGCTCTGAAAAGAGGGGTTGTAACTGGGGTTGTCGCTATAATGATACGGATGGGGTGCTGGATTGGTTCAGGAGGGACCCCAGTCTCGCAAGGCCTTGCAGTCTTGATGGCCAGGGTTGGCGGGGATGGCGCACGCGAGCCTTACCTCTGCCTGCTTCGGCGGACTCGTTCGTTGGTGACCACGTGCGGTGGCGGCGCCATGCCCGCTCATGATGTCGCCTGCTTTTTGTCTGTGCGCCTGTGCCTGAAATCAGCCTCCAGGCCCCCCTCGCCCTGTCGTTCGCCGCCGCTGCCATCGGACCACCCCGGCCAGGAGGTGGCCCGCCGTGGCGCCTCCCGTGGAGGGCTACTTGCCCTGACAAAAATCCGTGGAGGCATCTCTCGAGCCTCTGGGGGCATCCCTCCAGCGACCTCACCATTGCGGGTATCTCTAGGTCCTTCCTGGGAGGATGAGCAGACGCAGCAAGGGCAGGCATGGGTATGGGGCTGCGACGCAGGCGGGGGGCGAACAGGTTCCACATCCCCACAAGCAGCGTCCAGCAGCTCAATGATCCTCTTGATCCAAGCGTCATAGCCATCACCGGCGGGATGGTAACGCAACAGCTCACGCACCACAAGGAGCGCGTCATGTGCATCTGTCAGCCCACGACAAGTGCAGGGAAGCAACACGCATCGGGCCTGAAGGAGGGCGCGGTGGTACGTACGCCACACTGCATGAAGAGCGGGGTCGATGGATTCCATCACCGATGCGGGGCAGCACCGGTTATTGTATTAGCCGAGGGGGGAATGGTGTGGCTAGCGGCAACGCAGCTGAAGGGCGCCGCCATGGCGACCCGAGCGGCCCAATGCTCGGCGTGAGCCCAGCGAGCTTTCGTCATGAATGCGATGGGGCGGGCCAGAGCATGGTTGGTGAAGAGGCGGAGCTTCGACACGCCCCTACCTGGCGCGCCAAATGTCGGATTCAGGGCTCCGCAGACCCAAGAAGGTTCGAACTCTGGGGCGTGTACGAAGATCTCAACCCCTCAAGTCCCAAGCTCATCGCCCTACACCCTAGCCTCGCCGAACGCACGCGAGCAGGGAAGAAGATGAACACGACAGTTTACCCAGGTTCGGGCCACCTTGCAGTGTAAAACCCTACTCCGGCTTTGTGGTGGATTGGCCTCACGAGGAGGCTGAGGATGAACAAATACACTGGATGAGAAGATTCGCGAGGGCTTGGTGGTGAGGCCGGAATCGATCCTCTCTCTCGGTCGTGGCTAACCTATATTTATGGTGGCCTTGGTCCTCTTCCCTCAAAACTTAGGCGGGAAGGGATCCCACAACGGCCAATTTGAAAGGGGACAAGAAGTACATCTAATCCTGACGAAAGGCGGTCTTCACCTGCAAAGCTTCTGGTCATAACGTAGCGATGGGCTCAGCGATGAAATCCATCCTGCCAAGCTCATGGTCTTGGTCTTGTGGCACCGAAATTGAAACCATTGTGAGGCTCCTCGGGAACCCACGCCTGTCCTTCCTCCCTTAGCACCGAAAGGGAAACTGCCTCCTCTGCGCCCGCTGGCGCCCGCCTGGCCATGGTCATCATGGCTCATGTCATCGCAGCCTTGTGAAGCTGGGTACCTACATAGAAGTCTCTGCTCCTTGGGAGGCAGCCTGAGGAGGCCGCTCCCTTGGAGGTCTTGGTGTTGTCCACCTCGCGAGGCCAGGGGGCCCTCGCGAGGGTCCCTTGGAGGTCCAGGCGCGCCCTGGTGGGTTGTGCCCACCTCGGTGGCCTCCCGCACCGCCTCTTTGCTCTATAAATACGCCAATATTCTAGAAACCCTAGGAGAGTCGACGAAAATCAATTCCAGCTGCCGCAAGTTCCAGAAACACCACATCCAATCTAGACACCACCTCGGAGGGGTTCATCATGTCCATTGGTGCCTCTCCGATGATGCGTGAGTAGTTCTTTGTAGACCTACGGGTCCGTAGTTAGTAGCTAGATGGTTTTCTCTCTCTCGTTTGATTCTCAATACAATGGTCTCTTGGAGATCCATATGATGTAACTCTTTTTGTGGTGTGTTTGTTGGGATCCGATGAACTTTGAGTTTATGATCAGATCTATGTTTTTATCCATGAAAGTTATTTGAGTCTTCTTTGATCTCTTATATGCATGATTGCTTATAGCCTCGTATTTCTTCTCCGATATTTGGGTTTTGTTTGGCCAACTTGATCTATTTATCTTGCAATGGGAAGAGGTGCTTTGTAATGGGTTCGATCTTACGGTGCTTGATCCCAGTGACAGAAAGGGAAACGACACGTATGTATCGTTGCTATTAAGGATAACAAGATGGGGTCTATTTCTACATAAATAGAACTTGTCTACATCATGTCATCGTTCTTATTGCATTACTCCATTTTTCCATGAACTTAATACACTAGATGCATGCTGGATAGCGGTCGATGTGTGGAGTAATAGTAGTAGATGCAGGCAGGAGTCGGCCTACTAATCTTGGACGTGATGCCTATATAATGATCATTGCCTGGTTATCGTCATGAGTATTTGAAGTTCTATCAATTGCCCAACAGTAATTGTTTTCCCACCGTTTGCTATTTTTCTCGAGAGAAGCCACCAGTGAAACCTACGGCCCCCGGGTCTCTTCTTTAATCTATTTGCCTTTGCGATCTATTTTTATTTGCTTTTGTTTTCAGATCTATATTTACAAAAACCCAAAAATACCTTGCTGCACTTTATTTTATTTTGCATTTATTCGAGATCTATTTATCCAATCTATTACAACTTTCTCCCGTCCACTAGCCATTTCTAGCGCCGTTGCCCGAAAGGGATTGACAACCCCTTTAATACGTCGAGTTGCGATTATTTGTTATTTGTGTGCAGGTACCGTTCACATAGTGTTGCGTGGTTCTCCTACTGGTTCGATAACCTTGGTTTCATCACTGAGTGAAATACCTACCATCGCTGTGCTGCATCATCCCTTCCTCTTTGGGGAAATACCGACGTAGTTCTAGCAGACATCAAAAGGAATTTCTGGCGCCGTTGCCGGGGAGACATCATCAACATCTACCAGGTTCCTAATCACAAATCTCATCTCCTCACAATTTACATTATTTGCCATTTGCCTCTCGTTTTCCTCTCCCCCACTTCACAAAAATTTGCCGTTTTATTCGCCCTCTTTTTCATTCGCCGTTTTCTCATCAGATCTGTTTTTGAGTGCAATCTTGTTGCGAAGTCACCATGACTCGAGAGAACACCAAGTTGTGTGATTTCTCAAATACCAACAATAATGATTTTCTTAGCACTCCGATTGCTCCTCCCGCCACTAGTGCGGAGACTTGTGATATTAATACTGCTTTGCTGAATCTTGTTATGAAAGATCAATTTTCCGGTACTCCTAATGAGGATGCCGCGTCCCATCTTAACACATTCGTGGAATTATGCGATATGAAAAAGAAAAAAAGATGTGGACATTGATGTTGTGAAGTTGAAATTATTCCCGTTTTCTTTGCGAGATCATGCCAAAATTTGGCTTTCTTCTTTGCCTCGCAATAGTATCGATTCTTGGAATAAGTGCAAAGATGCTTTCATTACTAAGTATTTTCCGCCCGCAAAAATTATTTCCCTTAGAACCTTGATCATGAATTTCAAGCAACTTGAACATGAGCATGTTGCACAATCTTGGGAAAGGGTGAAACTGATGCTAAGGAATTGCCCAACTCATGGGTTAAATCTTTGGATGATCATACAAAATTTTTACGCGGGGTTGAATTTTGTTTCTCGTAATCTTTTAGATTCCGCCGCGGGTGGTACTTTTATGGAAATTGTAACACCCCATGTATTAAGCTACAGTAATCACCCTTTTGATTATGCCATGTCATCATGATCAACAATGCTTAATCATCATTAGTAACATATCCCATTCCAAATTCAAATTTAAATACTAAGTGAAATTCAAAAGTCCACAAACATGAAAACTAAAATGTTGGTCGTGTGGCAAATATTCCACCACTAATTATGGCTGTGAACCAACATCTTTGCAAAGTGAATTAATGCCCTTAACTAATTAAAACAGAAAACAAAAGAGAAAACAGAAAAACAAATAAAAAATGAAAAGAAAAAGAAAACCCCCCAGGCCTCGGCCCAGCTGACCACAGCCTGCCAGGCCGCCCCACTCCCCCGCTGCCCCCTGGCCTATATGGCCTCGCTCGCCTCCCCTCACCCAAACCCTAATCCCCACTTATTCCCCTCGTTCCCCTGCTCCTCCTCCCACTCCCGACACCGCCGCCCTTCGCCGTTGCCGTCACTCATCGTCCCCGTCGTCTCCTCCCCGCCTCCACCTCGCCATCGTCGCCGCTTCCTCGTCTCCTCCCCGTGCCGCTTCTCCGAGCCTCGCCGCCCCCTCTCCTCTCCTCGCAAGTGAGAACCGCACCACGCGCCCGCGCCTCCCCTACCTCGCTCCCATGCGCTCTGGCCGCCTCGCCCATGTCCTCGCGCTGCCCGCCGCACCGCCGGCCATGCTCATGGTCGAGCCCGACCGCGCTGGTCGCCGTGCCCGCGAACCCCCTGGCCACGCTCTGCCCACGCGCACACGGCTCTGCCTCCACGCCCGCTGGCGCTCGCCGTTGTTGTTTCCCCTGTCTGGCTCGCGCGCTCGCCTCACCTTGCTGTGCTGGACCGCGCGCGCGCGCGCGTCCGCGCCGCAAACCCTCCACGGCCGCGGCCCCGCTCACCGCGCCCCCTGCCTTCTGCGGTTGTGGCTGACGCGCTCCGCCCCCGCCGCTCGACGTGATGCTGCGGCTGCTGCTCCGCCGCGCCGCCTGCTGCCGCGTTGCTGCTGCTGCTCGCCGGCCTCGCCGCGCCGCGCTTCGGCCCTGGCCTCGCCCTCCTCGGCCGGCGCCGTGCCCGCAGTTGCCCGTTGCCCACACGTGCGCGCGCTGTGCGAGCCGCAGACGTGTCCGGTGTTCGAACGGGCACCGACGGACATGTCTGGCTCGGGCCACTGTCAAACGGGGCCCACGACCCAGAACGATTCTAATTTTTTTTAAAAATATTAAATAAAAATGAATTAATAATTAACTAATTAATTAATTAGTGAATTAATTAAGTTAATTACTCAGTTTAATTAATTTAATTAATTAGTTAGTTTAATTAAACTGTAATTATATTAACTAAACCCTAATTAGACTAAACAGACACTGACAGGTGGGGCCCACATGTTAGTTTGACTCAGTCAACGCACTGTTGACTGCTGACGTCATGCTGATGTCAGCATACACTGTTTTGGATAATGTTGAATTTAAATAAATAATTAATTCCAGAAATTAATAAAAACTTGAGAAAATCTTAGAAAATAATCCGTAGCTCGGAACAAAAATTTTGTACCTGAAAGTTGCTCAGAACGACGAGACGAATTCGAATACGCGGTCCGTTCGTCCGTCACATGTCCCTAACTATCCGAACATGGAACCGTTCCCCTCCGGTCATCTGTCTGACAAATGTCCGGAACCGGGAAAACATTCCCGGATGGATTCCTCCTTCCTCGGTGACGTGCAACCATATGTTAGGTCACACCCGGCACTGCATATTGTAATGTCGCACATTGTGTTGCTCATGTTTGCTGTGTATTTATACTGTTTCCTCCCCCTATTCTCTCTCGTTAGACCCCGACGCAGTTCCCGGTACCACTGCAGCTCCGGAGACCGAAGACACCATTGACGAACCTTGCCCTTGCCGCCGAGCAACTAGGCAAGCCCCCCCATTTGATCATCCCGATATCGCCCATTCTATTTTCTCATGCTTGCATTAGAATTGCTGCTGCTACTGCTTTACCTATTCTGATGCATAGCCTGTTTATTGTAACCTGCTATTGATACCTTACCTACTTACCCTAAACTGCTTAGTATAGGCTGGGTAGAGACCTATCAGTGACCCCACTTGTCTCGACTACCCCGCTGGATTATCAGAAGACCCGATCAACGGGATCGAAGACCAGGCCCCGGCACCGCACATCACCCCCCTTAGTTGTAACGACACTACAGCGTTACTATCGAGTGCCGGGGGTGATACCTCGTGTAGCACTTCAGATGTTAACTCTGTAGAGTAGCTATTCGGTCGTGGTCATCGAGGGTGATTCCTCCTTCACCACTTCCGGTAACGACGCTATCGTGCAACACATCAAGTGTGAACCCATCGAGGGTGATTCCTCCGAGTTCACCTTGACGGATACATCGAGTACGAATCCAGCGAGGGTGATACCTCGGATTCCCCCTGATGTTATGGACACACGGATACTTGGACGGTACTATTGTTACTTGGAAAGGCGGGTCGACCCTGAGGGGTACCCGCGTGTGATGTGAAGACGGGTTGCCTGGATGGTGCCCGAGATATGAATAGGAGGCGTGGCCAGGCATTCTTGGCCCTTGCCGCAAGTCCTCGAGATGGGGCGATGGGGTCACATCGATCGTGAGTCTCTGCTCGTTACCGCAACCCCAAGGTACTAACGGTTTGTATATTTGATTTGAGTGGGCCTCTGGCCCGATAGCACTAACCATCACGTGGGCATAGTATGGGCGTTCTGCATCGTATGCATCAGCCGAAAGTTCTGTCAGACGTCTAGTTCAGCATTGTGGAACGGTCGGATCGTGCCGACCATCCGAGGCGGTGCTGGTATCCACCCTGCACACAACGACCCGGAGTGCACAGGGCGATGGCCCAAGACCCCTGAGTGCTTAGGATGTAGACCGGCGGGGACCTCTTTGCTGAGCTCTAGGTAGGGTTGCGGTGTGTCGTTTGGCCGAGGTCGGGCATGCCCCGGAAAAGTGTGTCCGGCCGGAGTTAAGCGAGCATGGTGGGTAAGTTGATGCACCCCTGCAGGGAAGAAAACATATATCGATAGCCGGTCCTACGGTAAAGGACACTCGGAGTTGTATCACGATCGACACAACTAGAACGTGAGATGATACCTGGATATATGGCTCTGGGATTGCTTCTCGCAGGGAGTCGAGAAGGGATCTCAGGACGAGGTTGATGACTGTATGGCTCTGGGATTGCTCTCTCGCAGGGAGCCGAGAAAGGATCTCTGGGTGAGGATGAGACTTAATGATACTACTACTTTATATTGTACTAATCTACACTCTTCTAATGCTGCAAGACCTCTGAAGATGCTAGTCTTCGATAGGACTAGGCCTTCCCTCTATTCTGGCATTTCTGCATCCCAGTCCACATATACAGCCTCTCTTTGATAATGTTGCATATGTGGTGTAGATCCTTGCTTGCTGAGTACTTCGGATGAGTACTCACGGTTGCTTTGCTTTATTTTTCCCCATATCCCTTTTGATGCAACCAGATGACGGAGCCCCGGATACAGCTGCCCCGCTGACGATCGCTACTACTACCCCGAGGGTGGATATTACTTCGAGCTTGCCGTCGACCAGGAGTAGGATCGGAGGGTCCCAGGCAGGAGGCCTGCGCCTTTCGATCGTAGTGTTTTATTTTGCCCCGCCTTTCTAACGTCCCTTCTGTTTCTCTTTTAATATCTGTACTCAGATATCTGATGCTTCCACTGATGCTTGTATGCCATTGAGCTATGTATTCGAGCCCTCGAGGCCCTGGCTTGTAATATAAAGCTTGTATGACTTTATTTATGTTTTAGAGTTGTGTTGTGATATCTTCCCGTGAGTCCTTAGGCTGGATCATGTGCATTTGCGTGTATGATTAGTGCACGATTGAGCCGGTGGCGTCACAAGTTGGTATCAGAGCCGACTGCCTGTAGGAACCCCCCCTTTTCCAACTCCTTGGCCGAAGTTGAGTCTAGTAATCGAAAACCGTTTTACTAACATGGCTGTGTGGCTTACGGGCCCACATCGCCAATTGGGTGGTATTAGGATCTTTTACTCCTCGACCTTTACTCTGGGACTCTGATCTCTCTCCTAATCGGGTTAAGATTTTACTAACTCCAACCTTAGGTTCTCGTGATCACATCCACCCGGAGTTCCGAAAATATTCCCCCTTGCTTCAACATTTTGGGCCAGGTTCTGCTTACAGGATCCTTTTATCAAGGGCACCCTGTGTTATCACTTGTAGATTCCTCGCTCCAACAGTTTTCTCCGATGTTGATGTAGCCTTTGCTATGTCTCGTTGTGTACTTCCCTAACGCGTGCCTGCGCGCCGCCTAGATGTCTAGCCCTCCCCTTTCAACTACCGTAATGCCAGATACTAACCGAGGCTATGTGTGGCTTTGAATGTCTGGTGCGAATATGATGAAGTATCTATTGCACTTCCTTCTGTTGTGCTTGTTACTTCATGAATCATTCCATACACATGCAGTTTTACTTGCTAAACTGCCCCTGTTGATTTGCCAGGATGGCTGACGATCCTCCACCTCCACCCTATATCGCCGCCATGATGCCACAGTTTATGACCGGACTATTGGCTCAGTTCCCAAACCAGAATGCTCATCAACAGCCTACCCCAATAACTCTGCCAGAATTTGTGCACCTCAATCCGTCCACTTTTCGTAGCTTGACTGATCCAATGGATGCTGATGATTGGCTCCGTGACATTGCCTTCCAGATGAAGTCGGCCAATGTCATCCCTGATAGTTACATCACCTATGCGATGTATCACCTGAGGGGATCAGCTGCTCAATGGTGGGAAAGCCACAAGGGTATGTTGCCTGCTGAAACAGTAACCACTTGGCAGGAATTTCAGTCAGCTTTTCGTGCACGGTACATTCCTCAAGGTCTAATGGACCAGAAGAAGCAGGAGTTCCGCAAACTCTCTCAAGGCAAAATGACTATGGACGAATATCAGAGGAAATTCCTTGAATTGTCCCGCTATGCTGAAGATGACGTCTGCACTGACGCACGCAAGCAGGAGAAATTCTGTGAAGGACTACGTACTGATATAAACCTTGCACTTACTGTCCATGATTGCACAGACTTTGCAACACTTGTCAGCCAATCTTTCCAAGTTGAAACTGCTCTGACTAAGTACCAGGAGTCACTCAAGCGCACTCGTGATGCTGGCTCATCCTCGGGTCAACCTGTTCAGAAACGTCGAGTGTGGATTCCGCACAATGTTCATCACCGACCTGCCCCTGTACCCAGGCCATCTTATGCTGCACCTCCTCTGCCTCCACCACCAAGACAACTGAACATTGCAAATGGACAGCCCAATGTTGGTGTTTCTTCCCATAATGATGGTTTGTGCCACCAGTGTGGACAGCCAGGGCACCGTACTATCAACTGCCATCAGAGTCAGCCTCAACACGCATCCCGTTCTTCTGTTGGTTGCAGGAAGAGCCGTCGAAAACATCCTTCCAGGAACACTGAAACTAGACCACCTACTAATCAGCTTGTTCATGTTAACCAAGTCAACATTGAAGAAGCTCGACAGGACCCCAAAATTGTGATGGGCACCCTTCTAGTGAATTCAATCCCAGCTTCAGTCCTTTTTTATTCTGGAGCATCGCACTCCTTCATGTCCGAAAGTTTTGCGCGAAGCCATGATATACCTTTCGAGGAGATGTCCACTCCATTAGTAATCCAGTCACCTGGGGCTAATTGGCAAACTACCATGGTAAGCCACGGTAACCATATTGTGATTGGAGGATTGATGTTCCCCGTTTCACTCATTGCTCTCAAGACCTCCAACATAGACATTATTCTGGGTATGGACTGGTTGAAGCCTCATAAAGCTTTGATTGACTGTGCAACTGAAACAGTCCGCATCACACACCCTTCTGGCCAGACAGTCAAATACTCAGCCCGAATAGCTCAGGATGCTGAGAGCCAGATATATGTTCTAAATGCATTGAATGCTTCACCTCTTGAAGGCATCGAGAACATTCCAGTTGTTCGTGATTTTCAAGATGTCTTTCCAGAAGAACTTCCAGGAATACCCCCTGCTAGAGCTGTTGAGTTCGTCATCGACTTGAAGCCAGGCACAACCCCTATTGCGAAGCGTCCTTATAAGATGCCTCCGCATCATCTTCTCGAACTTAAGGAGGAAATCGACACGTCACTTAAGAAGGGTTTCATCCGCCCCAGTTCCTCTACTTGGGGAGCACCTTCACTCTTTGTTAAGAAGAAGGATGGAACTAACTGATTGGTTCAGGATTATCGGCCCATTAACCAAGCCACAATTCAGAATAAATATCCGCTTCCTCGGATCAATGATTTGTATGATCAACTTGCTGGATCATCGGTGTTTTCTAAACTCGACTTGAGGTTGGGTTATCATCAGATCCGTGTTCGTGAAGAGGATATTCCCAAGACTGCAATTGTTACCCGCTATGGCTCTTATGAGTACACTGTCATGTCATTTGGCTTAACAAATGCTCCAGCTACGTTTTCCCGCCTGATGAAATATATCTTCATGGATTACCTTGACAAGTTCATCGTGGTTTATCTACATGATATTCTGGTCTATTCAAAGAATAAAGAAGAACATGCTGAACACCTCCGTCTTGTACTGGAAAGGCTCCGAGAACACCAGTTGTATGCCAAATACTCCAAATGTGAATTCTGGCTTTCTGAAGTAACTTACCTTGGACACGTGATTTCCAAGGATGGAATTGCTGTTAAACCAGAACGAGTTCAGGCTATTCTTGACTGGACTCCTCCGAAGAACGTCAAGCAAGTGAGAAGTTTTCTTGGCCTTGCCAGCTATTGCCGTCGATTTGTCGAGAACTTTTCTATTGCTAAGCCTTTGACTGACCTGCTTCACAAGGGCGTTAAGTTTGAATAGACAGAAAAATGTCAGGAAAGTTTTCAAACACTCAAGGACAAGCTAACATCTGCCCCAGTACTTGCTCCACCAGATTCTCGCAAAGACTTCGTGATTTATTGTGACGCATCCCGTGAAGGATTAGGCTGTGTCCTAATGCAAGAGCGTAAAGTGATTGCTTAGGGCTCTCGTCAGTTGCGCCCACATGAAGAGAATTATCCGGTACATGATCTAGAACTAGCTGCTGTCATCTATTCACTGCAGTTGTGGAGACATTACCTTCTCGGTAATCGTTGCGAGATATACACGGATCATAAAAGTCTAAAGTACTTGTTCACTCAGCCATCTCTAAACCTCCGTCAGCAAAGATGGATGGAGGCCATTGCGGACTATGATTTGGGTATTTCCTATACCCCTGGCAAGGCTAACGTGATGGCTGATGCCTTAAGCCGCAAGTCCTATTGCGACAACCTCATGGTCAGGCGAGCTCAACCTTGTCTTTTTGAAGAACTGTGCAAGCTGAATCTGTGTATTGTTCCACAGGGTTCTCTTAATAACCTTGTGATACAACCAGATCTTGAGAAAGCTGTTAAGAATGCGCAAGCTAAAGATGCTGAAGTTGATCTGATGAAGAAAGATCTTCACCGTGAAAAGTACAGGGATTTCTCGTTGTCTGAAGATGGAACCTTGTATTTCAGAAACAACATTGTGGTACCTCGCTTCGAGCTTATGACTGACAAGGTCATGAAGGAGGCACATGATACCCCGCTGTCTATTCATCCGGGTAGCACCAAGATGTATCGTGATCTCCATCAAAGGTACTGGTGGTCTAAAATGAAGCAGGATATTGCTTGGTACGTGGCTGAATGTGATGTTTGCCATCGCGTTAAAGCAGAACATCAGAAGCCTGCTGGAATTCTGCAACCACTTCCTATTCCTCTATGGAAATGGGATAAGGTTCAGATGGATTTCATTACAGGACTTCCCAGATCACAGAAGGGACACAATGCTATTCTTGTCGTCGTCGACCAACTTACTAAAGTTGCACATTTTCTGCCTGTCAAAGAAACAATCACTGCTAGTCAGCTAGCAGAATTGTATATCTCCAGAATTGTTTCACTCCACGGTATTCCGAAGGAGATCAGTTCGGACCGTGGTGGGATTTTCACCTCAAAGTTCTGGGAAAGTTTCCAAGAAGTTATGGGAACTCATATTACCTGGAGTTCAGCTTATCATCCACAATCCCAAGGCCAAGTCGAGCGAGTAAATCAAGTACTTGAAGACATGCTTCGGGCTTGTGTTATTTCTTTCGGCAAGAAGTGGGAAGAATCTCTCCCGTATGCCGAGTTCTCTTATAACAACAGCTATCAAGCCAGCTTGAAAATGGCCCCCTTCGAAGTTCTATATGGAAGTAAGTGTCGAACCCCTCTGAATTGGTCAGAAACTGGGGAACGACCACTAGTGGGTCCGGATATTATTCAACACGCCGAAGAACAAGTCCGTATCGTCCGAGAAAATCTCAAGGCGGCTCAGGACCGCCAGAAGAGCAACTATGATCGAAAACGATGGGGATTGACTTATCAACCTGGTGATCAAGCTTATCTTCATGTCACTCCTATGAAGGGCACTCGCCGCTTCGGAATCAAGGGCAAGCTAGCTCCGCGCTACATTGGTCCTTTCCGCATTATTGCTAAACGTGGTCAGGTGGCATATAAATTGGAATTGCCGCCGCAATTCTCTCATATCCATGACGTCTTTCATGTGTCGCAACTTAGTAAATGCTTCAAGGAATCTCCGCACCGAGCTGTGGATCACGAGATGCTCGAATTGCATGATGATCTTTCTTATAAGGAGCATCCAATCCGCATTCTTGATGAAGCTGAACGTCGGACCCATCATAAGGTTACCAAGTTCCTCAAAGTGCAGTGGTCAAATCATACTGAAGATGAAGCCACTTGGGAAAGCGAGGATAATCTTCGTGCGGAATACCCCAAACTTTTTCCTTCTACCTCTTAATTCTCGGGACGAGAATTCTTGTTGGTGGAGGAGATTTGTAACAGCCCCTGTATTAAGCTACAGTAATCACCCTTTTGATTATGCCATGTCATCATGATCAACAATGCTTAATCATCATTAGTAACATATCCCTTTCCAAATTCAAATTTAAATACTAAGTGAAATTCAAAAGTCCACAAACATGAAAACTAAAATGTTGGTCATGTGGCAAATATTCCACCACTAATTATGGCTGTGAACCAACATCTTTGCAAAGTGAATTAATGCCCTTAACTAATTAAAACAGAAAACAAAAGAGAAAACAGAAAAACAAATAAAAAAAATGAAAAAAAAAGAAACCCCCCCCAGGCCTCGGCCCAGCTGACCACAGCCTGCCAGGCCGGCCCACTCCCCCGCTGCCCCCTGGCCTATATGGCCTCGCTCGCCTCCCCTCGCCCAAACCCTAATCCCCACTTATTCCCCTCGTTCCCCTGCTCCTCCTCCCACTCCCGACGCCGCCGCCCTTCGCCGTTGCCGTCACTCGTCGTCCCCGTCGTCTCCTCCCCGCCTCCACCTCGCCATCGTCGCCGCTTCCTTGTCCCCTCCCCGTGCCGCTTCTCCGAGCCTCGCCGCCCCCTCTCCTCTCCTCGCAAGTGAGAACCGCACCGCGCGCCCGCGCCTTCCCTACCTCGCTCCCGTGCGCTCTGGCCACCTTGCCCACGTCCTCGCGCAGCCCGCCGCACCGCCGGCCGTGCTCACGGCCGAGCCCGCGAACCCCCTGGACACGCTCTGCCTGCGCGCACACGGCTCCGCCTCCATGCCCGCTCACGCTCGCCGCTGTTGTTTCCCCTGCCTCGCTCGCGCGCTCGCCTCACCTCGCCGTGCTGGACCGCGCGTGCCTGCGCCGCAAACCATCGACGGCCGCGGCCCCGCTCACCACGCCCCCTGCCTTCTGCGGTTGTGGCTGACGCGCTCCGCCCCCGCCGCTCGACATGCTGCTGCGGCTGCTGCTCCGCCACGCCGCCTGCTGCCGCGTTGCTGCTGCTGCTCTCCAGCCTCGCCGCGCCGCGCTTCGGCCCTGGCCTCGCCCTCCTCGGCCGGCGCCGTGCCCGCAGTTGCTCGTTGACCGCGCGTGCGCGCGCTGTTCGAGCCTCGGACGTGTCCGACGCCCGAACGGGCACCGACGGACATGTCCGGCTCGGGCCACTGTCAAACGAGGCCCACGGCCCAGAACGATTTAACAAAAATAAAAATATTAAATAAAAATGAATTAATAAAAATAATGAATTAATTAGTGAATTAATTAAGTTAATTACTCTGTTTAATTAATTTAATTAATTAGTTAGTTTAATTAAACTGTAATTATATTAACTAAACCCTAATTAGACTAAACAGACACTGACAGGTGGGGCCACATGTTAGTTTGACTCAGTCAACGCACTGTTGACTGCTGATGTCATGCTGACATCAGCATACACTGTTTCGGATAATATTGAATTTAAATAAATAATTAATTCCAGAAATTAATAAAAACTTTAGAAAATCTTAGAAAATAATCTGTAGCTCGGATCGAAAAACTTTGTACATGAAAGTTGGTCAGAACGACGAGACGAATTTGAATGCGCGGTCCGTTCGTCCATCACACGTCCCTAACTATCCAAACATGGAACCGTTCCCCTCCGATCATTTGTCTCACAAATGTCCAGAACCGGGAAAACATTCCCGGATGGATTCCTCCTTCCTCGGTGACGTGCAACCATACGTTAGGACACACCCGGCACTACATATTGTCATGTCGCACATTGTGTTGCTCATGTTTGCTGTGTATTTATACTGTTTCCTCCCCCTCTTCTCTCTCGTTAGACCCCGACGCAGTTCCCGGTACCGCCGCAGCTCCGGAGACCGAAGACAGCATTGACGACCTTGCCCTTGTCGCCGAGCAACCAGGCAAGCCCCCCCCTTTGATCATCCCGATATCGCCCATTCTATTTTCTCATGCTTGCATTAGAATTGCTGCTGCTACTGCTTTACCTATTCTGATGCATAGCCTGTTTATTGTAACCTGCTATTGATACCTTACCTGCTTACCCTAAACTGCTTAGTATAGGCTGGGTAGAGACCTATCAGTGACCCCACTTATCCCGACTGCCCCGCTGAATTATCAGAAGACCCGATCAACGGGATCGAAGACCAGGCCCCGGCACCGCACATCACCCCCCTTAGTTGTAACGACACTTCAGCGTTACTATCGAGTGCCGGGGGTGATACCTCGTGTAGCACTTCAGATGTTAACTCTATAGAGTAGCTATTCGGTCGTGGTCATCGAGGATGATTCCTCCTTCACCACTTCCGGTAACGACGCTGTCGTGCCACACATCAAGTGTGAACCCATCGAGGGTGATTCCTCCGAGTTCACCTTGACGGATACATCGAGTAGGAATCCAACAAGGGTGATACCTCGGATTCCCCCTGATGTTATGGACACACGGATACTTGGACGGTACTATTGTTACTTGGAAAGGCGGGTCGACCCTGAGGGGTACCCGCGTGTGATGTGAAGATGGGTTGCCTGGATGGTGCCCGAGATATGAATACGAGGCGTGGCCGGGCATTCTTGGCCCTTGCCGCAAGTCCTAGAGATGGGGCAATGGGGTCACATCGATCGTGAGTCTCTGCTCGTTACCGCAACCCCAAGGTACTAACGGTTTGGATATTTGATTCGAGGGGGCCTCTGGCCCGATAGCACTAACCATCACGTGGGCATAGTATGGGCGTTCTGCATCATATGCATCAGCTAAAAGTTCTGTCAGACGTCCAGTTCAGCATTGTGGCACGGTCGGATCGTGCCGACCATCCGAGGCGGTGCTGGTATCCACCCTGCACACAACGACTCGGAGTGCACAGGGCGATGGCCCAAGACCCCTGAGTGCTTAGGATGTAGACCAGCGGGGACCTCTCTACTAAGCTCTAGGTAGGGTTGCGGTGTGTTGTTTGGCCGAGGTCGGGCATGCCCCTGAAAAGTGTGTCCGGCCGGAGTTAAGCGAGCGTGGTGGGTAAGTTGGTGCACCCCTGCAGGGAAGAAAACATCTATCGATAGCCGGTCCTACGGTAAAGGACATTCGGAGTTGTATCACGATCGACACAACTAGAATGTTTGATGATACCTGGATATATGGCTCTAGGATTGCTTCTCGCATGGAGTCGAGAAGGGATCTCAGGACGAGGTTGATGACTGTATGGCTCTGGGATTGCTTTCTCGCAGGGAGCCGAGAAACGATCTCTGCGTGAGGATGAGACTTAATGATACTACTACTTTATATTGTACTAATCTACACTCTTCTAATGCTGCAAGACCTCTAAAGATGCTAGTCTTCGATAGGACTAGGCCTTCCCTCTATTCTGGCATTTCTACAGCCCAGTCCACATATACAGCCTCTCTTTGATAATGTTGCATATGTAGTGTAGATCCTTGCTTGCTGAGTACTTTGGATGAGTACTCACGGTTGCTTTGCTTTCTTTTTCCCCATATCCCTTTTGATGCAACCAGATGACGGAGCCCCGGATACAGCTGCCCCGCCGACGATTGCTACTACTACCCCGAGGGTGGATATTACTTCGAGCTTGCCGTCGACCAGGAGTAGGATCGGAGGGTCCCAGGCAGGAGGCCTGCACCTTTCGATCGTAGTGTTTTATTTTGCCCCGCCTTTCTAAAGGCCCTTTTGTTTCTCTTTTAATATCTGTACTCAGATATCTGATGCTTCCGCTGATGCTTGTATGCCATCGAGCTATGTATTCGAGCCCTCGAGGCCCTGGCTTGTAATATAAAGCTTGTATGACTTTATTTATGTTTTAGAGTTGTGTTGTGATATCTTCCCGTGAGTCCTTAGGCTGAATCGTGTGCATTTGCGTGTATGTTTAGTGCACGATTGAGCCGGGGGCGTCATAGAAATTACTTTAGGTGAAGCCACTAAATTTCTTGATAATATCATGGCAAATTATTCACAATGGCATACCGAAAGAGCTCCTACTAGTAAAAAAGTTAATTCGGTTGAAAAAATTTCTTCTTTGAGTGAAAAAGTTGATGCTCTTATGAAATTGGTTGCTAATAAAAGTGCTCCTATTGATTTTAATGATGTGCCTTTGTCTACTTTGATTGAGCAAAATAGTGATGCCATAGATGTGAATTTTATTTCGCGAAACAATTTCAATAACAATGCTTATAGAGGTAATTTTAATCCTAGGCCTTTTCCTAGTAATTCCTCTAATAATTATGGTAATTCGTATGGCAATCCTTCTTACAATAATAATAGGAACACCTCTGATCTTGAGAATAATATTAAAGAATTTATCAATACTCAAAAAAATTTCAATGCTACAATAGAAGAAAAGTTGAATAAAATTGATGATTTGTCTAGAAGTGTTGATAGAATCTCTCATGATGTAGAAAATCTCAAGATGAATTTTTTTGTGCCTAAGGTTGAAGAATCAATTAAAGCTCTTTATGTTTCCATGGATGAAAGTAAGAAAAGAACCGCTGTGCTTAGAGCTAGAAGAGAATTTTTAGAAAAGGCGTTTTCTAGTGATTGCTTTCACAAAAGTGATGAAGATCTTAAAATGATTGGTGTTTCTTCTATTGATTCTTTGTTTAGTAAAATTAAGATTGATGAAAAAGGGACTGGAGACGAGTCAACTTTAGTTAGAAGGCGTCCCAATAATTCGGAGGGTGAAAATCTTGTTGAGAAAATTGATAAAAGTGGGTTTGAAGAGGTCAAAACTTTAACTAGTGATGTGCCCACTCTTTTGGATTACAAAGACTTTAATTATGATAGTTGCTCTTTGATTGATTGTATTTCTTTGTTTCAATCCATGATAAATTCACCACATGCTTATGAACAAAATAAAGCTTTTACTAAACATATTGTTGATGCTACGATGAAAGCTTTATAAGAAAAGTTGGAATTAGAAGTTTCAATTCCTAGAAAGTTACATGATGAATGGGAACCTACTATCAAAGTCAAGATTAAAAATTATGAGTGTTTTGCTTTATGTGATTTGGGTGCTAGTGTTTCTACAATTCCGAAATCTTTATGTGATGTGCTTGGTCTTACCGATATTGAAGAATGCTCTTTAAATTTGCACTTGGCGGATTCCACTATTAAAAAGCCTATGGGAAGAATTAATGATGTTCTTATTCTTGCAAATAGGAATTATGTGCCCATAGATTTTATTGTTCTTGATATTGATTGCAATCCGTCTTGTCCAATTATTCTTGGTAGACCATTTTTACGTACTATTGGCGCCGTGATTGATATGAAAGAAGGCAATATTAAATTTTAATTTCCACTAAGGAAGGGTATGGAACACTTCCCTAGAACAAGAATTAGGCCACCATGTGAATCAATCATGAGGGCATCTTATGGATCTAGAACCAAAGATGACAATACTTAGATCCTTGCTTTATGCCTAGCTAGGGGCGTAAAACGATAGCGCTTGTTGGGAGGCAACCCAATGAATACAATTTATTTTTTGCCTTTTGCTTTCTGTTCTTGAGTGTTAGCATAATAATGCTACTGTTATGATTGAGTTTTTTGTGTTTTAATTAGTGTTTGTGCCAAGTAAAGCCTTTAGGATTGATTTGGGTGATAGTTGATTTGATCTTGTTGGAAAACAGAAACTTTTGCTTCCAGTAAAACAATTTTTAAAATTCACAGAAGAGACTAAAAATTCTGAATTTTTTACAAAAGATTTAGATACAAATTTCTCTGTTTTCCTAATTTTTCAGAATTTTGGGAGTTGCATAAGTATGCTAAATATTTAGATTACTGCAGACTGTTCTGTTTTAGACAGATTCTGTTTTCTTTTCGTTGTTTGCTTGTTTTAATGATTCTATGGTTTTCTTTGAAGAGTTTTTGCCATAGAAAAGTTGGAATACAGTAGATATAATGCAAGAATAAAATATGAATTGGTTTTCTACAGTACTTATAGTAGTGATTTGTTTTCTTATACTAACGGATCTCACGAAGGTTTTGTTGAGTTTTGTGTGATTGAAGTTTTCAAGTTTTGGGTGATTTTACGATGGATGAAGGAATAAGGAGTAAGAAGAGCCTAAGCTTGGGGATGCCCATGGCATCCCAAGCTATTATCCAAAGAGAAGCAAGCAACTAAGCTTGGGGATGCCCGAGTGGCATCCCCTCTTTCTTCTAACGACCATCGGTATTTTACTTGGAGCTATATTTTTATTCGTCACATAGTATGAGTTTTACTTGGAGCGTCTTGTATGATATGAGTCTTTGCTTGTTTTGCTTTTTGTTTTAAGTCTTGAATCCTTGCTGGACACACCTATTTGAGAGATCCAAAATTATGCCATGACTTGTTAGAATTGCTCTCTATGCTTCACTTAAATCTTTAAGAGCTATGGAATTGCTCTAGTGCTTCACTTATATCTTTTTGATCATGGTGTGCTTTATTATTTTTGAAGAAATGCTCTCATGCTTCACTTAGATTTATTTGGGAGTTGGTAATTTTTTTAAGAAATTCTCTCTTGCTTCACTTAAATTAATTTGAGAGAAAGAAATATTATGCTCATGATCTTTACTTATATTTGTTTGAGCTTATCAAAAGCAACAGGTGAAAATTAGTCCCAAAGTGATAGATATCCAAGAAGGATATAATAAAAACTTTCATGAAGATCATTGGACAAAATAAATTTGATTCCTTGTAATAGTTTTGAGATATGATGATGTGATATGTGTGTTATATTGATGAGTAATTATGCTTTAGTAAGAATATTGGTGTTAAGGTTTGTGATTCCCTATGCATGCATGAAAGTCAATAGTTATGCAATGAAATTATATCCTACTTGTGGTGCATTATTCGGTGTTAATTATGCTTAATGCTCGCTTCTGAGATTTTTCGTTTCTTGGTTGGTCGCTTCTCAATCTTTTGCTAGCCTTCATTTTGCAGTAAGTATGATCACTACTTATGCATCCAAAACCCTTGAGTAATAGTAGTAGATGCAGGCAGGAGTCGGTCTACTAATCTTGGACGTGATGCCTATATAATGATCATTGCCTAGATATCATCATGAGTATTTGAAGTTCTATCAATTGCCCAACAGTAATTGTTTTCCCACTTTTTGCTATTTTTCTCGAGAGAAGCCACTAGTGAAACCTACGGCCCCCGGGTCTCTTCTTTAATATATTTGCCTTTGCGATCTATTTTTATTTGCTTTTGTTTTCAGATCTATATTCCCAAAAACCCAAAAATACCTTGCTGCACTTTATTTTATTTTGCATTTATTCGAGATCTATTTATCCAATCTATTACAACTTTCTCCCGTCCACTAGCCATTTCTGGCGCCGTTGCCCGAAAGGGATTGACAACCCCTTTAATACGTTGGGTTGCGAGTATTTGTTATTTGTGTGCAGGTACCGTTCATGTAGTGTTGCGTGGTTCTCCTACTGGTTCGATAACCTTGGTCTCATCACTGAGGGAAAGACCTACCGTCGTTGTGCTGCATCATCCCTTCCTCTTTGGGGAAATACCGACGTAGTTCTAGCAGACATCAGTCACCCACGCTTAGCCGTGAATCAATGTTTTGTGTTATCCCAAAACACCCTTTAGACACGAATCAATTTCATCCAAAAATGAACTTTACTCCCAATGGTCAAATTCTCGATCAAAACGCGCTTTAGCCATGAATTAATGTTATGTGTTATGCCAAAACGCGTTTTAGCCGTGAATCAATGTTATCCCAAAATGCACTTTAGTCCAACCGGTCAAATTCTCGGTCAAAACACACTTTAATACCGACAGTCATTTTTGTGGCCTAAACATGCTTTACCATTGTCTCGAAAGTGATGGTTATGTGTCAAACAAAGCAAGGCTGGTGGTTTACTCATAATCTAACCTTGTGATTGTTTCTTGTAATTCACTCGTGTGGATTTGGAGTCAGTGGTCATTTGCGAGCAAGGATAAATTTCTGAAATTTCCCAATAGTCTATTCTAAGTGGGAAATACGATAATGGAGTCACTTCTTATATGCAAAAGATAGAAAAATTCACGTGGGTTGTTGGATATCGAATGGATGGCTAGGATTGTGCTTAAGAGTTTCTCTACTTGCCAATTTGAGAGTTACTCTTAGGATCTAACAATAAAGAAATTGTACGTGGGCCAGTAGATCTCCGATGGATGGTCTAGATTGGTGAAGTGAGAGCTAGTAGGAGGCTAAAAACCCCAAAAAATTGAAAGCCACCAGTTTAATATACCATAGTACTTTTTTTTGAATGGTCACTTGGGATCAAGTCCCGACCTGAATATTTTCATTCATAGTTGCCTATGGGGCTTTGAAGCCTCTACAAGATAGGTTCCAACACTACAAAAAAAGAGGCATCTGTGATGAACGGCTTTGTCACAGTAGATCGTGTTTTCTGTCACCAATGTACATCTATGGCGTTATTATGACAGAATCAAGATAGTCATATATGTGCTATCAGGGATGTGTTCCATGACAATAATCCATTTGTTGGCTCGTCTCAGGGGATCCTCATCAACACTGAGACATAGGAGTCAACATGCACATTCATCATCGAACGAAGATGCTCTGTCGGTGAGCCAAACTGTGTGCGGTGCCTGGCTTCGGCTAGTCCTGTCGTTCACTGTGCCACTTCATGCAGCACCAACGACCTTCTCGTGCGGCGAACATGAACCAAAGAGCCGAGGCCACCATCGCTGCAAGGGATGATGCGTCGGGCAAGGGTCAAGGAGCTCCTAACCGGCGCTCTCGGTGTCGGTTTTGTTGGGAAATGTAGTAGAAAACAAAAAAATTTGCCCTACGATCACCTAGGAACAATATGAAGATGCATAACGGGTTGTGATCAACAATCATTACTGACTCCAGGAGTGCAGCAGAAGTAGGCGAGTCGGTGTAGATTGTACTTGAAGTCCCTCGAACATTGATGACGAACCCTCGGATCGCCCATGAATGATTCCTCAAATTGAAGACCAAAAGCACGGCCTCTCTACTTGGTTGCAAGCGTATGGTCTTCACAATCCGGCAGCGCTTCACCATCTAGAGCTAATCGTCGCCGGAGAATTAGAGGGAGGAGATTAGAACCACACGGGGCTTCTAATTATGAGGATTAGAGGTGGCTAGGGCTCGCTGATACGTCTCCAACATATCTATAATTTTTGATTGTTCCATGCTATTATATTATCCATCTTGGATGTTTTATATGCATTAATATGCTATTTTATATCATTTTTGGGACTAACCTATTAACCTAGTGCCCAGTGCCAGTTGCTGTTTTTCCTTTTTTTTGTCTTTTACAGAAAATCAATACCAAACGGAACGAAACTTTTTGAGGATTTTTCTTGGACCAGAAGATAACCACGAAGCTTCGGGAAGAGGCCAGAAGACCCATGAGGGAGCCACAAGCCCTAGGGGTGGCCCCCAGGGGCGGCGCCCCACTAGTACAGCGAGGTGCTATACAAATGGTTTTTAACCCCTTTCCGCGACGACATTTGGAACCGTCACCAAGTGAGTGTGGGCGATAGGGGGGTCCTTCCCACACAACCCAGAAACCGTCGGGGATATGAAGCCATGATCCAGAGGCCTTGCAAAATATAATCGTGTGCAATGCAGCACACACTAAATTCTTTCGCACGTGTGGGATCGGTGATTAAACGTTTCTAATGACGAAGTGAAACCAAACGGTGTGTCGTAATGAACCGTTTGGGAAACAGTATGTAAGGCACATGGGCCAACATATGAACTGTGTGCGATATGTGCCCCATCGCACATGAGTTTTCTGCGGAACCCGTCTGCCATGCAAGACTCCATCGCACACGTTTCCCAACAATTACCGTGTGCAATAATGTTCTATCACAAACGATTCAGGAGCCCCTTCACACACATACAAGTGCTGCAGACCGTTTGTGATTTGTTGTGTATCACCGACGGTTGCGGCAAGAGTGACGTGTGCTTTTCGTTTGGGATCCCACACGTTTCCTGAAAAATTTACGACTGGGATTGTATTTTACATTGGGCACGGTTTACTCCGAGCTCTCGTGTGCGATAACGTGATATCACAAACGGTTCTGGAGACCCTACGCACACGTAGTAGCGCTGCAAATCATTTGCGATCTGCTGTGTATCACCGACGATTCTGCTACGATTGATGTATGCTTTCCGATGTGGATCGCACACACTCATTTAGTTGAACCGTGTTGAGAGCAATTGCTAGGTTAAAACAAAAATATCCCATTTTGAATCGGCTTGCAAAAAGCAAATTCGCCACAATATTCAATTGAACAAATAGTGTCCACAGGGAGAACATTCATCAGATTTTGCAACAATTGCAATTGAACATATGGTAGCTAAATTCCATTAATTTGTCGACACATATATGCATTACCTAATTAATCATAGTGTACGAAATACGAAGACCTCATCAAATGGAAAACAATGGATCCATGCGTATATGTTTAGGGACTAACTCTTACTCAATGTTTCAGGATAAAGCATGCTGAAATCTTCATTATCACTAGTGGGATTGATGTAGTGATTCAGGAAGAAGTCGCTGATAAATCTCTGAACCATCAGCAATTCACCAGCGGGGAGCGGTTCAGGGGTCCTCGGTTCTAAGATGAGCTGTAGTATTTTTAAGATCAGAATGTGCCATATGAGTGGAGTAGAAGATATTAATTAAGATAGACTTACTGGTACTAATTCACGAGGATCTTCATAACTATCAGCAGATTTGTAGATGGAGATCATGTATCTGCAAACATAGTATCCACAAAGGTTGGTCCCTGCTTGTTGCTGAGGACACTGAATTTTTTTGTACAGAATTAGTCATGTATTTTTCCTGTTAGGAACAACCTAACCGGTGTTAGATGTATTTTTTCTCTTTAGACAGAAATAGAAAGAGGTTTATTTAGAAGCTTGAACATTTGACTAGCGTAAGAAAAGGTATTTGTAGACTATTGGATAAATTTTCCGAAAATAACGGATTTCGGTGTGTTACCGGAGAAACGATCTCATGCTGCAGAGGTAGTTCCCTCTTGAACAGGTTCCCTAGTTTAGTTTTCCACAATGCGAGCACACTGCAAATGAATGTGACGCCCCCAGCTTAATCATGCACTAACCATACACGCAAATGCACATGATCAAGCCTAAGGACTCACTTGAAGATATCACAACACAACTCTAAAACATAAATAAAGTCATACAAGCTTTATATTACAAGCCAGGGGCCTCAAGGGCTCGAATACATAAGCTTGCATACAAGCATCAGATATCTGAGTACAGATATGAAACAGAAATAGATAAGCCTTTGAGAAGGCGGGGCAAAAGAAAACACTATGATCGAAAAGGCGCAGGCCTCCTGCCTGGGACCCTCCGATCCTACTCCTGGTCATCGGCAAGCTCGTAGTAGTAATCACCCTCGGGGTGGTAGTAGTAGTCGTCGACGGGGGCAACTGGCTCCGGGGCTTCATCATCTGGTTGCATCAAATGAATATGGGGTAAAAGAGGAAGCAAAGCAACCGTGAGTACTCATTCGAATTACTCAGCAAGCAAGGACCTACACTACATATGCAACATTATCAAAGAAAGGCTGTATATGTGGACTGGGCTACAGAAATGCCAGAATAGAGAGAAGGCCTAGTCCTATCGAAGACTAGCATCTTCAGCGGTCTTGCAGCTTTAGAAGAGTGTAGATTAGTATAGTATAAAGTAGTAGCAATAATCAGTATCAACCTCGCCCAGAGATCCCTCCTCGACTCCCTGTGAGAAAGCAATCCCAAAGCCCTAGTATCCATATCTCAACATTAAGTTCTAGTTGTACAGATCGGGATACAACTCCGGGCGTCCGTTAACGAGGATCCGACTATGCATAGATTAGTTCTTCCCTGCAGGGGTGCACCAACTTACCCACCACGCTCGATTAACTCCGGCCGGACACACTTTACTGGGTCATGCCCGGCCTCGGCCAAACGATACGCCGCAACCCGACCTAGGCTTAACAGAGAGGTCAGCATGCCGGACTAAACCCCTATGCCCCCAGGGGTCTTGGGCCATCGCCCCGGGAACTCCTGCATGTTGCGGGGCCACCGAGAGCAGACCTAGCGACCCACACTATCAAGGTGGTTGCGTTACGCGGTCCAACCCGGTGTGCGCCGCTCAGTCGCTGACATCCATTAAGCTTCGGCTGATGCATACGACGCAGAGTGCCCATAACTGTTCCCACGTGATGGTTAGTGCTATCGGGCCAGAGGCCCACTCGGATCAAATATCCAAATCGTTAGTGAATTAGGAGCGCGTGATAACGAGCAGAGACTCACGATCGATGTGACCCCGTCTCCCCGTCTCGAGGACTTGCGGCAAGGGCTAAGAATGCCCGGCCACACCTCGTACTTTATCTCACGGGCACCCTCCAGGTCAACCCGTCTCCACAACACTCGCGGGTACCCCTCAGGGTCGACCCGCCTTTCCAATTAACAGTTGTAAAGTCCAAGTATCCATGTGTCCATAACATCAGGGAATCCGAGGTATCACCCTTGTTGGATTCCTACTCGATGTATCCGTCAAGGTGAACTTAGGAGGAATCACCCTCGAGGTTCACACTTGAGGTGTTGCACGACGGCGTCGTTATCGGAAGTGGTGTAGGAGGAATCACCCTCGATGACCACGACCGAATAGCTACTCTACGGAGTTAACATCAGAAGTGCTAAACGAGGTATCACTCTCGGCACTCGATGGTAACGTTGTAGTGTCGTACAACTAAGGGGGGGAGGGGTGATGTGCGGTGCTGGGGCCTGGTCGTCGAGTCTTCCGATGATCCAGCAGGGCATCTAGGACAAAGTGGGGTCACTGGGGTTCACTAACCAGCCTATACTAAGCAGTTTAGGATAAGCAGGTAGTTATCATAAGCAGGTTACAAAATCAGGCTATGCATCAGAATAGGTAAAGCAGTAGTAGCAGCAATTCTAATGCAAGCACGAGAGAGAAGAGAATAGGCGATATAGGCATGTTCAAAAGGGGGGTGCTTGCCTGGTTGCTCCGTGGCAAAGGCAAGGTCATCAACGGTGTTGTCGGGCTCCTGAGCTGCGTCGGTCTCGGGAACTGCATCAGTACCACCGTACCGGGGTCTACCGAGAGAGAAGAGGGGGAGGAAACAGATAAATACACAGCAAACATATGCAACACAGAGTGTGCTATGCTAACGTGCAGTGCAGGGTTGCCTAAAGACATGTCTAAATCATTTTAGTTATTTTAGGATTGAAGTTGGAATTATTAACCGGTGTATATGCACTATTCATCTACCAGAAACAGTCGAAAAGTTGTGGGTTCACCTCCATAGAGGGTCCCGACAAGGAAACAGATGGCACGGTTGGATTCGTCTCATTTTTCTGATCAACTTTCATGTACAAAGTTTTTCGATCCGAGCTACGGTTTAATTTCTACGAATTTATAAAGATTTAAACATTTTCTGGATTTATTTAATTAATTTAAATCAACATTATCCAAAACAGTAGCAGTGACGTCAGCATGATGTATGGTGACGTCAGTAGTCAACAGTCGGCTGGCCAGGTCAAACCTGACCAGTGGATCCCACATGTCATACTCAGAGAGACTAACAACAGTTTATTTTAATTAAACAGAGTTAATTAGAAGCTGGGCCCCACTTGTCATTGACTAATTAGTTAACTAATTGTTTTTATATAGAAAAATGTTTTAGTTAGGTTATTTATGTGGTGGGGCCCGCCTGTCAGTGACACAGGGGTGCCCAGTCAGCACGTTGACTGGTCAAACCAGTCGACGGGGCCCCTGGGCCCACTGGCAGTGACTCTAGGGGTGGCCCCAGGTCAGCCAGCGTGGCGGCGGCCGGCGGCTCAACGCCGGCGACACCAAAACACGGCGGAGGGCATGGGCCGGCGTCGGGATTCGCCTACAGGCCATCAAAACAGGCGTGGCCGGGCGCGTTCGAACGGGCATTCGACGGCGCGTCGAATGGTGGTGGTGGAGTCGCTGGACTTGGCCGGAATCGGCGCCGGCGACGAGATCAGCGGCGGAGCCTTTTCGGGCATCGATGAAATCGGTGTTGCAGCGTGCTACGGTTCGAGCCAAAGGGCTAGGCGCGTTCTACGCGATGCGGCGAGTACAGCGGGCATGAGCCCATGACCAAATGGTCACCGGAGGCACGCCGGCGATGAGCTCGCGCGGCGTCACGTTCGGCCACGATGGAGAAGGTAGCTAGGAGGTGCGCGAGAGCAACCAGAGAGAGGGAGAAGGGGGAGGAGCTCATCGAGAGGCTCACACGGAGGCCCTTGGAGGTTTAGGAGCAGCAGGAGTCGCCGGAGACGATGGAGATCGCCGGCACAGAGGCGGAAGGGGGCTGCGGTGTTCGGCAGCTGCAGGGGCCCTCGGCTCCAACGGAAAACGCCAGGCGACATGGTCGAGCACGACGCTTCTCCTAGGCACGGTGGTGGCCTGCGGGGACGTCGGTGGCCATGAGGATGACGGAGGTGTGGCGGCGGTGGCACTCCGGTTCACGCAGATCCAAGCGAGGAGAGACGAGGAGGAAGGGGGAGAGTGGAGGAGGAGGCCAGGGGGAGTGGACAAGGCGGTGGCCTTATCCCCTCGCGTCGGTGGGCGTCGGTGGCATCACGCTGTCGTTGTTTCACCGGCGCTCGCCGGCGTGGCCACGGGCGTGGCGACACGCCCAGGAGAGAGAGCGGGAGGAGAGAGATGGGCCGGCCTCAGGCACTGTGCACTTAGGCCCAGTGCACAGTGGCCTTTTTCCTTTTCCTTTTTCTGTTTTCTGTTTTTCTTTTTCCAGCAGACTATTGTAATATTTTGAGCTGTCAAAAGACAAATGTGAAACTTGGTCACATCAATACAATGGAATATTCTGTTGTGTCACAAAAAGTTTGAGCAAGATTGGAATTCATTTGGTATTTTTCAAAAATGAATAGGACATTTAAAGTGCTGTTTTGGTACTGGATTAAATGCTCTGGCCCATTTAGAGTTGATGGTGATGTTGTTTTCCTTAACAACCTTTGATTTGGAATATTTGCTAGAAGGTGAACATTTTTCCAACAAACTTTGAGCAACTTTATTTTGCACTTGAATTTGAATTTATTTCAGAGAGAAATTGGAATTGATTTGTGTAACCATTGTCATGAAGCATTGCAAATGAAGATGAATTGGCATGTTAATCATAAGAGCACAGTGCTTTATTACACAGGGGTGTTACAATGAAGATGAATTTTGACAACATCAATTATCGAACCAGATATGAATGCAAATTAATTTCAACATCATAGAATTCAATACCTATCCATGAATTGCTGAAGATGCGTCAGATCCTGAGCGTTTGTTGACTCTCTGAGAGAATACATGTAGTAAACTGTGTTCTTGTTTGGAACAATGAATACCAATATCCAATGATTGCTACATATTAAGAAAGCCATGAACTTACAAATTATGTCAAAATCTGAAAGACAATCAGTGTATGGGTGGTTGTTTACTTGACTTACCGTTCATGATATGGCCAGAGAAATGATTCTGCATGGGACGTGTTTTCGAAGATATGGACGACCGTGCTAATGGCCTAGTCCCGTAGGTCCTTACCATCTAATGTTGTGCCATTTGCTAATGCAGGATCTATGAAATACACACTCTCCCTTTTTCTTCTCTGCGCGTTCAATCCCCTGAGAGGAATAAAATGTAGTTAGTTATTTATCATTTACAGTCTTGTATGGAGAAGTTGATCAGAGTTTGTTAAGTACTTACAAAATCAGGCATCTAACAAGAGTGGCATCGAGCTTGTTGAAGTTGAAGAAGAGATGTAAGTCCTCGAAACTCACATTGATGGAACCAGCATCGTGTCGGAAATGATCTCTGTTGTAGTGGACTAGCAGACCATGATGACCTGCTGACATTTGATCCATGCAATATTCATGTAACTCGCGACAACTGGAGCTGCACTCATCAAAGTATTCGTCAACAAGATATGGCTGGCCATGGACGTAATTACGTGCTTCAAGTACATCTGCTTTATTTTTAGCAAGCACCAAATCTATTTCTGCATCATTCATGCCGTCAGAAATAATATTACTCTCCGATTCGAACAACTTGCTGTTAATTTGGTTCTGGGCGATGAGTGCTTTAAGTAAGAGGCAATCGTTCTCTTTCCTCTTCGCTCTCCCGGCGCGCTTCCTCAGGGGTGCAGCCTTTTTGGCCGCTTCCTTCTTGGTACTTGAAGCATTTCTGGTAGAACATCTGGTTGGCTGAAAGGTAGACTGCCGAGCAGATGGTGAAGCTTCGACGGACTGTTTAGCAGACGGTTTAGCTATGCCGGACCGCTGAGCTGGCGGTGCTGCTGTGACGGACTGCTGGGCTGTAGGAGCAGAGGCATCAGACTGCTGACCATGCGTTGAAGCTATGTCGGGTTTCTGCGCAGGTGGTGCAAACTTGTCGATGTGCTGAGGAGACCGTGCCAACGCGTTGGTTTCCTGAGCAGGAAGTGCTGATGCATTGGTATGCTGATCACGCGGCTGCGGACCGACGGACTGATGAGCAGTCGGATCGGGACCTAAAGACTGCTTAGCAGGCGGTTCCGAAGCATCAGACTGCTTAGCAGTCCGTTCCACCAGGTTGGTCTGCTGAGCATGTGCTGCAGCTGGGTCTCCCCCCGCTGCTTCAGCGGACGGCATCTGAACCGGTGGTGCATCTTCAGCAGTTGTAGGCCTTGCTGAGAGTGCGTTATATCGACTAGAGGGGGGTGAATAGGCGATTTTTACAAATTCGTCACTGAGGAATTTCACGGTGAGGAAATTCCTAAGTAACGAACTACTTAGCAGCGGAATAAGTACTCAGATGCAAACATAACATGGCATAAGAACAGTCATCATGATGAAATGAAATAGGCACAGAGTACAGGTAGTGTGAAACACAGGATAAGCAGGCTGAAGACTATGTGACTGAAGAAATAGGATTGAGGAAATTGAGAAAGTCTTCAGTCAAAGTCTTCACACAGTAATGATCAAGTAAATCAATAGATGAATGAGGAAATGAAAGAGTTGAGGAAATAGAACCAGTAGCTCGGTGAAGACAATGATTTGGTAGACCAGTTCCAACTGCTGTGACAGTTGTACGTCTGGTTGGAGCAGCTAGGTATTTAAACCTGAGGACACACAGTCCTCACCGTATTCTCCTTGAGCTAAGGTCACACAGACCTCGCCCAATCACTCGTGGTAAGTCTTCAGGTGACTTCCAAACCTTCACAGACTCGGTCACTCGGCGATCCACAATTTCCTCTTGGATGCTCTAGACCATGACGCCTAACCGTCTGGAGGATGCATAGTCCTCAAAGGTAACAACCGTCGGTTCCACACAGGAACAATCTCTTCAGTGATGCTCAATCACTTTGGGTTTGTAGGTGTTTGGGTTTTGGGTTTTTCCTCACTTGATGATTTTCGCTCAAAGTCCTCGGAGGATGGGATGCTCTAAATGACAAGTGTCAATCTATCTCTCGGAGCAGCCAACCAGCTAGTGGTTGTAGGGGGCGGCTATTTATAGCCTAGGGAGCAGCCCGACATGATAAGACATAAATGCCCTTCAATGATATGACCGTTAGGTGGGTAGGATATTTGGACAGCTGGCGCGTAGCACAACAACGGTCGGAAATTTGAGTATCAAATTCCTCAGGGCTATCATGTTCCTCACTTGTAGGCAATCTGCACTAGCGAATTCCTAACTCCTCAGTCAGAACAAATTCCTCAGAGATTAGAAGAACTTCGTCTCTGTCACTGAAGAAATTGACTGAACTGTATGAGATTTCCAATGGCTTCACTCGAAAGGATTGGGTAGGTGTAGGATTTTGAGATGAGCATCACTTGGAAACTTTTCCTTAGTTTTACCTCGACCCCCTTTAACAGTACGGTATTTCCTATGAATCAATAAGAAGAAAATGAAACTACGAAAACAAAAGTCTTCACGCTTCATAATCCTCGCATGAATATCAAGTCTTCAGGGTCACACCAATTTCTTCACTTTCAAAGTCTTCAAGAAAACCAAAGTCTTCAGTTGAAGACATTCATTTTTAGGGGTCGACTTTCATCATAAATATCAAACTCCTCATAGACTTATAGACCTGTGTACACTCACAAACGCATTAGTCCCTTAACCCATAAGTCTTCAATACACCAAAATCACTAAGGGCACTAGATGCACTTACACTTGCCACTGGCGGCTCTAGGGCGGATGATGACATGGCCTATACGGCACAAAGTCGGGCCGACTGATCATAGGTTGATGTATCAACCGTCGGATTACGAGTATTAGGTTCTTTGGGGGAAGCACGCGAGAGCTGCTGTGGCAAGGAGAGCGTCACCGGTTGAGGGGCGACATTGGTTGCTCTTGGCGGGGCTTCAGGGATCTCATCGATGAACTCTATTTCCTTTCGTGGCCACTAGATGTGATGTAACAGTGTTTCTCCCAAGGTCCTTTACTCATCAAAGTCTCCTAGGACATTCTTCAGGGCAAATTCATTGAATCCAGGCTTTACTTCAGTCACGTAGCACTTCACACAACCCGGCTTCAATGGCACATTGTCCAATAAGAGGTCCTCTTCCAAGAAGGGTGGACAAACCCAGGCTGTTGCACATTTTAATGTACCTTGATAATGTGTAAGCACGCCCTTCAGTCTGTCTTTCATTCCAGATAGATCAGATATAGCATCATCATGAGCAGCTGCAGTCTCAGTGTCGCTGGGGTCAGCTGATGCACAGCTACTCTTGTGCGGTGTTGTCGCGCAATAAGCAGCATCCTCCATGCCCGCCTCCCCTCCCATCTGCTGGCTATCTGTCAGTGTTAGAGTCTTCTGCATCATCATTGACTCCTCAATATCGTTTTGGACAGGCGGATACATATCCTTCCTCAGCCTTTCATACAATTCATTCTGCTTCATTTCACTCCTTGCTTTTTTCATGCCGAGCCTCTCTTCTTTGCTGAGTGTGAAAGCCCGCTTGTGCGGGACATTAACACCTATACCCCTTGCACGGCTAGGGGGCTCTCTTGTTTCTAGAGCAACGGACAGAATGTCACATGGCTCTGAGTTCCTGTAAAACCTTCCAGGGATCTTGGAAGCCATTAACATCACGCGATACAGTTCTTCGTCACATGAGTTTTCAAAGTAATAAGTTCCGTCATCACGCCTCCTTGCACGTGCCCGCAAGTAGTCTCTAGCGCATTCGCCCCTGATTTCACTAAAGGCCAGTTTCCCACCCACCGCTACTGCTTCTTTGTCCTCCTGGTCCCATATCGGTTTCATGCCATAGTATCCTGCCACACCCATATGGTGTGGGGGGGGGGGGGGTGTGTTCCTCTTCTGAAGTTCCGATTGCTTGGCACTCTTCTTAGCAAACTCTGTAGTTGCCCTGACACTTTTGAATTCTACCCAGTCTGCCTTTGTAATTTGGGGGTATGCGGGGATTGGGTCCTTGCCTTCACTCAAGTACTTCTTGTACAGCACGTGCTTCCAGTTTCTCCAAGCATCCCTAGCCTTCTTCAGTGCAGCGTGTTCCCCCTGCATTCTCCACTGCTCTGGAACGTTGAAGTTATCCATGATCTCCCAGACTATCCTTTGCCGTGTTTCTGTGTCAGCCTTCCGAAACCCCGGCAGATTAATGTTGAGCCTTGCCCTGCCAACAAATCCACACACACTCCTGAACCTTGTGCGTGCTTTATCTGGTTTAGTTGGAGCCCAAGACTTTAAATCGATCTCGGTTACTTCATATACACCTTTAGGCTGGTGTGTGGGCTTCCTTGGAGCGTTCCTCCGTGTCCTGACAGGAAGGGTAATTGCTGTAGCTCTATCCTGTTCAAGATTACTTGATCCCTCACCATCTGCTGAAGACCTAGGGTTGTCGGAATCAGATGAAGATACATCGCCTGAAGCATGAGTGCTGTCGCTGCTACTCGGCATCTACAGAGAACACATGCAAAACTCAGGAAAGGAGGATAAGCATAAAACTAACAACTTGGTATCAAGCTGTCTAAACATGTCATGCAATAATTTAGAAAATGTACGGCTTATTTGTTAAGTTTGTGTGACTTGGGCGCCCGCGATTTGTAAATCGGAAGTAACTTATTGGAATAAATACAGCTTATATGTACTAGTTAAGAAGGTAGATAATGAACATATATATGCTCTCCGTTATTTTATAGCCAATTTGGGAACATACGGAACGAAATAGGAAGAGGGATTGCAAGGAAATTGTCGGGGTAATCTCGTGACATATGCCAGGGGATGGCTTATCATGGATGGGGACAGGAGTACATCGTCGGGCCCTGGAAGCGGTAGTGAGCGAGATCTCGAACGAACACGAGTCTTACCCAGGTTCAGGGCTCTCCGAGGAGATAACACCCCTAGCCCTGCTCTGCGGGGTCTCCGCATGATGACTATGATCAATCTCGTAGCTACAAGCTTGCTCCTTGAGCTGTCCGCTAGAGGAAGGAGAAAGGCAAGGCTAGCCCCGGTGCTTCTCTGGCTATGTGTGTGTGTAATGGCATGGGGGATCCTCCGAACCCTTTGCATGGGCGAACCCGGGGGGTTTATATAGGCCTACCCCCCCCAGGGGTACAATGGTAATTGGGCCGGGTGTAGGACCTGGATGTCAGCGTCTATGGGCGCCGGGTTCTCCGCCGGCTGCTGGGGCCCACCGCTTGGTGGGTCCCGCCGGCTGTCGAGGATTCGGCCGACAGGCAGGGCCCACCGCCTGCGGGCCACGCTGATTGCCTTTTGCTGTAGCCTCGCCCTTGATGACGAGGGCTTCGTCATGGGAGGCATGGCTACAGTCCGCCACCTGGCGGGCGCTCACTGTAACCACACCCCGTCTCATCGGAGTAACGGTGCATTGACTCCGAGTGGAGGGAGAGGCCGGCTGCTGGAAGCCGGTCTGTCGCTGAGGCCGCCTTCTTGAGGTCCACCATCTTCCGGTTACTCACGGATGGGTAGGGCCCGCCGCCTGCGAGCCATACCGACCGCCCGTCGTGGGAGCATGGTCCCGCTGTCGAGGGTTGCGTCATGGGCCGCGTGGCTACAGTGCCGTGCCTCGCAGAGGGGTGTTCGCTTGGTCAGCCCGCCCTATAGCCACGCCCCGCCGGGATTTTGGGGGTACAGGTGGCCCTGTAGCCACGCCCCATCTTATCGTAATGAATGGGTGCAGACTCCGAGGGGAGGAGGGGCGTTTGCTAGGACCCGGCCTCCCCCGAAGCTGCCTTCTAAGGGTACACCGCCATCTTGGAGTCGGCTTCTTGGGCCAGCCGGCCCAAGGGAGCAGGCCACATGTCCGGGAGGCGCAAGGGGCTTGGCTTGCCCTGTTGTCTTGAAATGCTATGGGGTGCTGGTGAGGCTACCCGTGGTCAATCCCTCTGACAGTAGTCCCCGAAGCTGGTGAGGCGCCACGGATCAAGCCAGAGTGCCTCAGCAGTTTCCTACTCCGAGAGGTCTTGTATCTCCTGCTTTATCCGTCTGGTAGAAGCCACCTGCCAGGAGCCGGCCAAGGCTAGGCCAGGTGCCCGTCGAATTCAAATAGTTGTCGTGTGCGCCAGGTGGTGTGCCTGCCGCCCGTTGCTCGCGTGCCACATGGCACCAGCAGGTCAGGCCGGCTTGCCAGCCCACGCGCGTGATGGGACGTCGCCGCAGGACTGGGCTCACCACCACAGGGCCTCGGCGTGCGCGTGGATCCGCTGCGGCCGAGGTGTGCGGTTGCCCTTCCCACGCGCAATGAATGTGCGCATTGAAGGCGTGAGAAACGCGGGGTCATGCGGGGCATGGGCGCAGTTAATCCCCACGCCCCCAACGTCCTGCCTCTTCGGCTCCGCCGCCGTGGGCCTATAAGTAGGGGGAGGAGGGGGCGGCAGAACGCACGCGCGCCCTCCCCTTGCTGCTACCGCGTCGCCGCGCCGCTCCACCGTGGAAATGCCGCCGCCGCTCGCCGTTGCTCGACTCCTTTGCATCACCGCGGCCTCGCTTCGCGTGACTTCGCCACGCCGCCACCAAGCAACCATAAAGCATGGCGCGAGGCGATTGGGATGGTTCGAGCATCAACGACGACCACCTCGAGTTCCTCCGCCTGACGCGGCGGCTTCCCCACATGGCGAACATGGAGGTGCGTGTTCCCCCTGAAAGGGAGATCTCGCCGGCACCAAGGGACGACGAGCGCGTCGTCTTTAGGACTCACTTCCTTCGCGGCTTCGGCCTGCCGGCAAGTGGCTTTCTCCGCTCTTTTCTTGACTTCTACCATCTGCAACCTCACCACCTCACGCCGAATACGGTGGTGCTGCTCTCCGGCTTTGTCACCCTCTGCGAGGGGGACCTCGGCGTCTTGCCCACGCTCGAGCTGTGGGGGGAGCTCTTCTACCTCAAGCTCGGCACCGCCGTCAAAGGCGAGGCGGCCCAGTGCAGGGCCTACGTGGCGGTGCGGCGCACCGGCTCCGGGATCTGCTTCCCGACCATCGCTCTGCTGGAGTCGGCCAAACTCTGGCAGAAATCGTATTTCTACGTCCGGAACATCCACGAGTCGAGGGACTACGTCAACTTGCCGGCTTATGCAACCGGCCCACCGCTCGAGCCTCGGAGCAACTGGAAATTTCGGCCAAAGTCGTCGTCGGCCGCCATCACCACCGCCCTCACCCGGCTCTAAGAGATGAAGGAGTCGGAGGGCCTCAAGGCGTCGGATCTGCTGGCCGCATTCGTCGAACGCCGGGTGCTGCCCCTCCAAGCCCGGTCTCATCTGATCGCTAGCATGAACGGCCGTCGGAACCCATGCCGGATGTCCACCAAGGCGCTGCCGACTGTGGAGGTGGTATGGCTCATCAACTACTTCTTCGACTGCAAGCTCAACGAGGAGAGCTGCCAGTTCGGCAAAGAGCCGTACAGCCGCGCCAATCCGCCGTCTCCGGTTAGTTCTGATTCTTTTTCTTTGCTTGTGCCAAGTTCTTCACGCTACCTGACCGCCATGCTATGATGCAACACTTCCAAGGCCAGACGGCGGTCGACACGCCGGATCTAGGCCATCGGTATATGGCGGACCGCGCGGAGAGTGACGTGGACGACCCCAAGCTGGGGGCGGCCGCATTTGAAGAGGATGATGCCTCTGGGGATGGCAATGCGGCAGGCGGGGCCGTAGGTGGCTGCATAGGGGAATGGCCAGACGACGATGAGGAAGACGATGAGCCCCGCCGCGCCCCAGGTGCCGGCTCCTCTACGTCGCCGACTGGAGCACCCGGCGCGTCGAAGCGTTGTGCCAACGTCGGGATGTTCGGCAGTCGGCCGTCCAAGAAGGCCAAGTCCGCGGTCGCCGCGACCAAGCAGCAAGAGGCTGCGAAGGCGGCCGCCATCCGGAAGGGCCTGAAGCAGCGTCCGATGGTGTCCGCGTAAGTATTTTGGCCGCTTTTCGTCTTGATCCTTTGTGTCTTGGTTTTTCCTTTCCAAACTTCTTATCTTCGTTCATCGTGCTATGTAGGGCTCCGCTTTCTGTGTCGCCGGCCCCATCTGCCTCGGTGATTGGGTCGGCAGGTGGCCCCGAAGACACTTGCCGCGTGGACCCGGCCGCCGCCCTTCGGGAGGCGACGGAGAGGAATGCTCGAGAGGCGCAGCAGGAGCGGGATGCCGCGGCTCAGGCAGAGGCGGAAGCAGCAGATGCGGCACGGGCGGAGGCCGACGCAGCGGCCAAGGCGCAGGCCGACGCAGCGGCTAAGGAGCAGGCGGATGCGGTAGCCAAGGCGCGGGCGGACGAGCCGGAGCGCAGCGGAGCTCCGAAGGACA
This sequence comes from Thinopyrum elongatum, assembly GCA_011799875.1. Classification (NCBI taxonomy): domain Eukaryota; kingdom Viridiplantae; phylum Streptophyta; class Magnoliopsida; order Poales; family Poaceae; genus Thinopyrum; species Thinopyrum elongatum. The sequence continues at coordinate 476,058,882 of CM022297.1, forward strand.
CCGATCCACAGCAAATGGAGCCGCCGGTGGTGGAGGGCCAGGCGCCGGCCGGAAGAGCTGGGGCCGACCAGACGGCACTGGAGAGGGGAAGGGCTGACCCCATCATCCCGGAGACGGACGTGCCTCTACGCGCGCCGATTGTTGGCGAGCAAGGCAGCTGGCCCGAAGCGCCAGAGGTGCCGCCATCCAGCGCTGACCTGGTGGTGAGGCGTGCGGTGGCGACCCGCGTCCCTGCGCGCCAGCGCCCAGCGCGGGCGGTCTCCGCGCCGAGGCCGATGGAAGTTGGGGCTGCGAGCTCGTCGGCGCCCGACGCCGAGGCCACCAGCGCCGCTCCGCCTGACTGGACGTCAGGGACCGGCTCGGGTGTCCTCAACGTTGCGGTGCAGGACGTCCTTGACTCGTTCAAGGCTCATGGCGCCACCCTCCTGCAGGCGGGCAAAGAACTACCGGCGATGCAGGCAACTGTCCGGGTACATGCTTGAGTTATACTTTTTGCTTTTTTGCGGTCTTCAGTGGGGGGGCGCGAGCGCACCCACTAGGTGTAGCCCCCGAGTTCCAAGCCGGCTGTTGAGCAGGCGGGTTGGAACTTCAAGGCGTATGTTGAAGTGTTGCTCTTCTTGCAGAACTATCACAATCTGCGCGCTGCCGCCTTCAACTCCCAGAACGGGCTGCTGGCCAAGCGGACTGCCGACCTGAACGAGAGTCAAGGTGAGTACGGCCGTCCTTCCGTGTCCGCTGGGTGTAGCCCCCGAGATTCGGGCTGACTGCTGAGCAGTCGGGCCGGATCTTCCGGCAACTTCTTGTTTTTGGTTCATCTGATGTTTCTTTCTTGTCTTGGCAGGGGCCGCCGCTGGGCTGTGGGCGCGCGTGGGCGAGCTCGAGACCGAGCTCCATGCCAAGGAGCAGGAGCACAGCCAAGCCGCCAAGGAGTGCGACTGGCTTGCGAAGGAGCTGGCGGACCAGGCGAAGAAGCACAAGGCGGAGGTCCGGCAGCTGAAGGGCGGGGAAACGCTCCTCAAGGCCGAGTTCGAGCCTCAGCGCTCGGACTGGGTCGAGAGGGAAAATTTGCTGTCGGATGGCTACGGAGTGATTGAGGACATGGTTGAAGGTAATGTCCTTTCTTCTTTGTTGCTTAGTCGCCGACTGCTTCGGGGGGGGGGGGGGGGCGGCTTCTAAATTCTTGGTTTTCTTTTGGGCAGAATTTCTTCCCGGTCGCTCCGTCGCCATCTGCCAGGCCATCGAGGCGTGACGCAAACAGCGGAGGAGGACGGGTGCCGACATTCCGCCGAATGCACCCCGCAACCTGGGCGAGCAGCTTTTGGCCATCAAGATCCGTCTTGAGCCAGCGCGCTGTCTGCTTCGCCGTCTTCAGCGCGCCGGGTCGCAGGTCCTGGCCATGCTTTGGCCGGACGCTCAGGTTCCTCGCACTCCCAGTCGGACTGCCGACTGGCTGGAGGAGGCGGCCGAACTGTTTGAAGCCTGGAAGGGCGCTGCGGCTCGAGCGGGTACTCAGACGGCGCTGGAGTTCGTCAAGGCCTGGTACTCGGGGGTGGAGCTGGCCCAGCTGGCCACCTTCCGTCAGGAGGCCGGACCCGAGCTGGATGTGGTGCGCAACGAGCTCGTCAATCGCGCAGCGACCCTTGCCGAGTACGCTGACAGCGCTATCTTTATCCCGGAGCGGGACGAGGACGGGCTGAGGTGCCGCCTTCCTGGTTCGTGCTGGACCCGGCGGAGGGGGAGGACTCGGCGGAAGAGATCGCTTCCAGCGATGAAGGCGAGGATGATGAAGACAAGGAAGGCGAGGGCGTCGCACTGGATGGCGAAGCGACCGGCCAGTCTCAGCCCGATCGGGCTTCGACCAACGAGCCAAAGGGAGGCCGCATCGACTACCGCCGACGCCGACCAAGCCGAGACCCGACAGTCGGACGCTCCACCAGCCGGCGCCTCTGCCTCCGCTAACCTGTCCACGCCGCCTGAAGCGCCCTTGGCCTTGGCGTCCGCTTATCTTTCAAGTTTTTTCTGTCTTGTACTTTAAACAAACAAGTTAATTGCGCGCAGTTCCACCCACTGGGGGTGTAATTCAAACTCCGTTGAATGCTTGGCCACGGGCCTTTTGCTATGTAAATAATTTAATTCACACATGCTTGTGCTCTTGCCGGGTTCCAGCTTGGTTTTGCTTTTTGCTCTGTTTGGCTTTTTTCCTTTGCCGCCTTCCTTTGGCTGCCACCCTGCTAGCGGAACAGCCGCTCTGTGGTCTATGGCCGAGGCAGGGACTTGGCCGTTTAGGATAGGCAAGTTACTTCGGCCGTCTAGAGCGTAGCTAGTCAAGCTAGAAGCCAGACGGATGAGGCGAGTAGCCGGCTTGGCCTATAATGGCGTTTTTCCTTAGTCGTTTTTCGTGTGGACATCATTTCCTGCCTTTAGCTCTTGCCAGCCGGATAGTCGCTCTGCGAGTTGTGGCTTTAGGCAAGAGAGGGCTTAGATGTCGGCACACTACTTGGCCGACTGCGGGTGGTGCCAGCTTAGGTCAAGGCGGCGAGTCCCCGGGCCGGCTGACCAGACCCAGTGCAGGGCGAAAGAATGAAATAATACATTCATAGGCAAGCTTATCATGTAGATAAAAAGGTAGCCCCCGAGTATGCTTCGGGGGACCTGTTGTCTTTGCTTAATACAAAAGGTAGCGTGGCACATACACTGCATCAACTGTAAAATGGGCAGAGAAGATTTGCGTTACATGGGCGCTCCGTCTCCTTGCCGGAATCGTCCCTCTTGCGTGCCTTGGGCTTTTGTGTGTCGATGAGGTAGTAGGAGTCGTTGCCCAGGGCCTTGCTGATGATGAAAGGCCCCTCCCAAGGGGCCGAGAGCTTGTGCTGGCCGGCTGTTCGCTGGATCAGCCGGAGCACAAGGTCCCCTTCGCGGAAAGCACGCGGCTTGACCTTCCGGCTGTGGTAGCAGCGTAGGCTCTACTGGTAGATGGCGGACCGGCTGAGTGCCAACTGCCGGGCCTCTTCCAGCAGATCGATACCGTCTTCTCGTGCCTCCTTTGCTTCTGCCTCCATGTACATGGTGACGCGAGGTGAGTCGAACTCGATGTCAGTGGGGATGACGGCCTCGGCCCCGTACACAAGGAAGAAGGAAGTGAAGCCGGTTGCTTTGTTGGGCGTAGTCCGAAGACTCCAAAGGACGGCTGGCAGCTCCTCGATCCAGCAACCGGCCGAGTGCTCCAGTGGCTCGACCAGTCGGGGCTTGATGCCGGACAGGATGAGGCCGTTTGCTCGCTCCACCTGGCCGTTTGACTGCGGATGGGCAATGGACGCTAAGTCCAGACGGATGCCCTGCGTCGCGCAGAAATGGGCCAAGGCGCCTTTGGCGAAGTTTGTGCCGTTGTCGGTGATGATGCTGTGTGGAATGCCGTATCGGACGGCGATGTCCGCAATGAATGTGACAGCAGTCAGACCATTCAGTTTCTTGATTGGCTTTGCTTCAATCCACTTCATGAACTTATCCACAGCGACCAGTAGATGGGTCATGCCACCGCATGCTATTTTTAACGGGCCCACCATGTCCAATCCCCAGACGGCAAACGGCCAAGTGATGGGGATGGTCTTGAGTGCAGAGGCCGACAGGTGTTGCTTGGAGCTGAAGCACTGACATCCCTTGCACTTGCGGACCAACTCCTTGGCGTCGTCCAAAGCAGTTAGCCAGAAGAATCCATGGCGGAAAGCTTTGGCAACAAAGGATCTGGAGGCGGCGTAGTGGCCGCACTCGCCTTGATGAATATCTCTGAGGATTGCCATGCCCTTCTCCAGCTCCATGCAGCGCTGGAAGATACCAGTCACACTGTGCCTAATGTGGCACCCCGGCTCAGAGAACCAGTTTACCAGTGTTTCCAACCCAGAGATCATGTCTTCTGGAAACACACAACAACTTGGGACAGAACATAGCTGAACTTTTATTGATAATAGTCGAGTACAAGCTTATACATTACATGATCATCGAGGCCAAAAGCACATCTAGTGCTATGACAATATCTACATTATTTATCTATCATATCAGGGCCTCGGTATTACTGCGGAATACTACAGCGGAAGAATACTGCGTAGCGGAACATGATAGTAACTCCATCCATAGGGACACTGCTGAGGACACATCCTATGCATCGCAACACGGACATTGAGACCTCCGTCTCAGTCTTCTCCTGCATCTGGCATGGTACGCCAGGTGAGTACTTTGAATGTACTCGCAAGCACATGACAACCAAATATGCAGCAAATAATAGCATGGCAATGAGCATGTTAAAACTTAAGTGATTCACTTACTGTCACCAACTTACTCATATCCGGGTTGTCTCACAACCCTCGGAATACTCTGTCTCAACGAGTACTTCCGCTCATAAGACAAGTTCTTCCATCATTAATATGGTTATTACGGTTGATCACCTAGAGATGTCTGGACGGGCTGTCCAATTCCGTGGACGCGGCTATTCGAATAGATTTTACACTCTGCAGAGGTTGCGCACTTTACCCACACTATGGAGCACTGACCTCGTGATCCTATTCGGGTGGACCAGCATTGCTCCAACGAAACCCGCCTGACTCGTGACTCTTCCATCGTACCACCGGCAATCATACTCCCCCGGAGTCAAGCCTTGGGTGGCCCCGTGTCACCTCGTGACACCTGCCACCGTCGTGGCCTAACTAAACTGTCCCAAACGGGGACGCCGGCAAATAACTCAACTGGGCTCACAGGGTTATCGCCATCTACCTGATTAGGGCAACACGCACGCATAACCATCCCTCTTTGGAGGTACTGGTGAAAGAGCACGAAGCCAGACCAAGTCAAGGCCGTCCCATACCGGCGAATGTGGCTGCACGGTTAAGCCCGGAAAGGTGACTCTTGATCAACCAGCTAAGTTCACTTACCAATCATGTTGTTTCATTAAGTTAACTTAGTTGGTCACATTAAGCATTTAAATAATTTATTATGAATTAACTATGTTAGTTAAATGTAAGAAATGCATATGAATTATGCAATGCTATGATATGCTTCATAATATGGGTGTCCTGGCTTGCCTTGATCAGTTGGGTTGTTCAGAAACTCCTGGTCTTCAAATCCACAAGAATCTCCTTCTGAAAATATTTTTAAATAGCAAAGGAAAATGTCACATAAAGCCTTTTTATTCCCCAATAATTCTGTGAGTATTGGAAAAATACCAAACTTGGTTGAAAAATAAAGGGCTTCATTACAAACACAATGCAAAAAGAATCAGGTCAATTGGACCATCCTGTAAAAAGTTATAAGCAGTCAAACCTACTGGTCAACTCTTTTAAATAAATCAAAATTAGAAAAACCAGAACGGGCCACGTCGAAGGCGTATTTGCCCCGGGCGCCTCCACTTACCGCTTCGTCCAGTCGCTGGCAAGTGGGGCCCGGCCCATTTAAACAGAGGAGGGAGACGGAGCAGAGAAGAGGGGCGGCTCACCGGCGGTGATTGCCGGCGGTTGGACTCGTGGATGGTGGGGATGGATCGGGCGCTCGACGACGGTTCACCCTGTACCCATAGCTCCTCCGGAGATGGCCGGATGGCGTCGTGCCCTTCTTCTCCAGCGGATGGGTGCTACGGTGATCATCGGCGATGGCGATTCCGACGGCGATTCGATTCAGGGAGGGGTCTGGAAGCACCAGAGGAACACGATGAACTCGACGGTGTGCTCGGGCGGAGCTGGGATGGGGTGGAGAGGGCTAGAGGTGGAGCTCAGTTGACGGTGGAGCTCCGGTGAAGCTCGAGGCCAGAGGGCCTCTTGGCCTTGGCTCTTGCTCTGAGGGGGCGAATGAGGAGGAGGGAGAGGGGTGAGGAGCTAGGCGAGGCCGGGCGGGGCTTTATATAGGCGGGAGGGGATGCTCGGCGAGCTCTCTGGATACGGCTCGAAGCGGGCCATGGCGCTGGCGAGACGTACACCGTGCTGGCTAGATGCTTGCGGTGAGGGGACGTGAGAGAGCAGTAGCATTCAATGCGGGAGGCGGCGGCTCAGGAGGAAACGACGAGCGGCGCCGCAACTATGGCCGCACGGGTCTCACAGTGCGGCAATGGCGTGGCGGCCGACGAGGGCCTCTCTGGCAAGGGCGAGGGTTCTGGAGGGGCTGTGTTTTGACCAGGGGCGATGTCGGCATGCCCAGACAAGCTGCTGCGGTGCCGTGGTCTCGCTCGGATGAGACCCGAGCCTTGCGTAGCACAGAGCGCGGTGACAAGCATGCCTGCACCGTGCTCACCACGGTGCTTGGCACCAGGAGGCCACATATGCCTGGCGTTTCTTGTCTAGCACATCGACCTTCGATCCCTCAGATCACCTACAGCCTTGATTTGGCTTGGTTCACGCAGAGATGAGAGGTAAGATCATCAACAGTCTCTGACAGCAAACTTGTGGAGATTCCAGAGAAGAAATGAGGTGGAGATTGAGCCAAAGAAGGTGTCTGGAGTGATCCTCGTTGGAAGGACTCCAAACTGCCCAAGTTTGAGGTGGTTTGGATAAGTTTTGAGGGTAGTTCATGTGTACATGGCAAATCTGGACCAGAATCTAAAAGTTGAAGTACTGCTCACTCAGATGGTCTCCTGGGGCTGAATCTTGGTGGAGGGAAGTCATTTGTAGGTGTCCTCATGCCACAAAAATTTGAGAGCAATTGGATAATCCTAGCATACACTTCCTTCACAAAGGTCTAAACTGACCAGGAACAAGAATGAATTATTTTGCAAAATACTTGGACTAGGTCATGGAATATTTTTGGAGATTGGGACAAGAAATGATCCAAAGTATTTTAGAGAATTATTTGAGAATTTTCTGAGCATCCCAACTATAGGTTGCTTCACAACCCATGGTAATGCCCTAAATTCTCAAATAAAAGAAAAGGGTTTTTGAAGATGATTCAAATTGGGATTTGGGTCCTTGGGGTGCTTGACAGGGTTTTAGCATGGTGATGAGGCTTTGGATTACTTGGAAAAGATTCATAAGTTTCCAAGACCAAATGAATAGGTTCAAAAACCATTCAAATTTCAAAAAAAAGTTTGAAAAGAAAAAGTTGCCAAAATCAGGGTGTCACAAACCTACCCCCCTTAGGATGAATCTCGTCCTCGAGATTCGGTTGCTCAGGGAACAAATATGGGTAAGCGGATCTCAGAAAATCTTCTCTTTCCCAAGTAGCCTCTTCTTCAGTGTGGTGCTCCCATAGCACCTTGTAAAATCTTATCACCTTACTCCTTGTTGTTCTTTCCATCTCATCCAGGATCCTGACAGGTTTTTCTTCGTAGGTCAATTCCTTAGCCAATTCTAATTCACTCATATCTGCTTGCTTGGCTGGGGGTGCAATGCATTTCCTTAATTGTGAGATGTGAAAAACATCATGAACGTCTGACAATGCTGGTGGTAATTCCAACTGATATGTGACCCTGCCCTTCCTAGCAATCACTGGAAAGGGACCGATGTATCTTGGGGCTAACTTTCCCCTTGTGCCAAACCTCTTCACTCCCTTCATAGGAGTTACCCGTAGGTAAGCATAGTCTCCGGGCTCGAAAGTTACTTCCCGGTGCTTTGGGTCGTAATAGCTCTTTTGTCAGGACTTGGCTGCTTGCAGATGCTCTTGAATATCTTTGACTTGCCTTTCAGCCTCGAGCATCAAGTCCATACCAAAAATGTGACTGTCTCCTGTTTGGGACCAGTTCATTGGTGTGCGGCACTTCCGTCTGTACAATGCCTCAAAAGGCGACATTTTGAGACTTGCCTGATAGCTGTTGTTGTCGGAGAATTCCGCGTACGGCAAACTATCCTCCCATTTGGGTCCATGGGAGAGAGCACATGACCGAAGCATATCCTCTAATATTTGGTTCACTCGCTCGGTCTGTCCATCTGTCTGCGGATGGTATGCTATGCTATGTTTCAGCATGGTTCCCAAGGCTTGATGTAGCCGTAGCCAGAATGCTGAGGTAAATAGGGAACCCCTATCTGAAGTGATAGACTTGGGTACTCCATGAAGACTGACTATCTGGGACATGTAGAGTTGTGCCAACTGATTTGCGTTGAAAGTGGCCTTTACTGGGATAAAGTGGGCCACTTTCGTGAGGATGTCTACAATGACCCAAATAGCATCATTGCCTCTCGTGGACTTGGGCAGTCCTACAATAAAATCCATACATATGTCGTCCCACTTCCACTAAGGCACTGGTAAAGGTTGTAGCAGCCCAGCGGGTTTCTGATGCTCTGCTTTGACCTTGTTGCAAATGTTACAGCAGGCGACATAGTATGCTATATCTTTCCGCATTCCAGACCACCAAAAAGTTTCTCTCAAGTCCTGATACATCTTGGAACCTCCTAGGTGGATCGAATATGTGGACTCATGTGCTTCCTTGAGTATTTGTTGCCTTAAATAGTTCTGATTTGGCACACAAATTCGTTTCTCGAACCACACGGTACCTTGTTCATCTACACAGAAGGACTTGGCCTTCCCTTGCTGAATTAACTCCTTGATCTTCCGAATTTCTTCATCTGACTTCTATGCTTCCTTGATTTCCTCCATGAGGGTTGGAGTAATTTCCAATGTATCTGGGGTCAAAGGGCCGCATATCACCATATTGAGCTTGACAAACTATTCTTGTAAGCTCGGATGCATGCCCTCAAATAGTGCATTCACTGCATCTTGTTTCCTGCTCAGGGCATCGGCGACCACATTCGCTTTCCCTGGATGATAGTTTATTCCAACATCATAGTCCTTGACTAGCTCAAGCCATCTTCGCTGCCTGAGGTTCAGGTCGGGTTGAGTGAAAATATACTTGAGACTCTTGTGATCGATGTATATTTCACATCGTTGCCCAATAAGGTAATGCCTCCAAATTTTTAGGGCATGAACCACAACAGATAGCTCCAAATCATGTGTGGGATAGTTCTCCTCATGGGGTCATAGCTGTCGTGATGCATAAGCTACAACCTTTCCCTCTTGCATTAGCACACATCCAATTCCATGCCTGGATGCATCGCAATATATGTCGAAACTCTTGTGAATGTCTGGGAGGACTAAGACAGGGGCTGTGGTTAGCCTTGTCTTTAATTCCTGGAAACTGCTGTCACACTCGGCTGTCCAGATAAACCTTTGGTTCTTTTTCAACAATTCCGTTAGCGGCTTGGCTATCTTAGAAAAGCCTTCAATGAAGCGACGGTAGTAGCCTGCCAAGCCCAGGAAACTACGGACTTCGGTCACCGTGGCTGGTGTCTTCCAATTCAAGACCGCAGTAACCTTACTGGGATCAACAACTACTCCTTTCTATGATAGGATATGTCCAAGGAATCCCACCTCTTTTAGCCAAAATTCACACTTACTGAACTTGGCATATAAGCGATGGGTTGTCAACCTTTCCAAGACAGCTCTGAGATGTTACTTATGTTCTTCTTCATCCTTAGAATATATCAGGAAGTCATCAATGAACACTACTACAAACTTGTCCAGAAAGTCCATGAAGACTTTATTCATCATACTCATGAAGTAGGCTAGAGCGTTGTTTAATCCAAATGCCAAAACTGTAAATTCATACAGTCCATATCGAGTGGTGAACGCTGTCTTGGAGATATCCTCCATTCGGATTTTCAATTGATGATATCCCGTTTTGAGGTCGATCTTAGAAAATACCCGTGCCCCATTCAACTGGTTGAATAAGTCATCAATTCGAGGGAGCGGGTACTCGTTCTTGATAGTGACCTCATTAAGCTGATGATAGTCTACGCACATTCGTAGACTTCCATCCTTCTTCTTGACGAATAATACTGGTGACCCCCATGGCGAGATGCTTGGACGAATATATCCTTTCTCTAGCAATTCATCTAATTGCTTCTTTAGCTCTGCGAGCTCTGGGCCTGGCATACGATAATATTTCTTGTATATTGGAGCTGTACGCGGAATTACTTCAATGGCGAACTCCAATTCTCGGTCGGGCGGCATTCCTAGTAATTCCTCAGGAAACACATCCGGAAATTCACCCACTACCGGAATCAGATTCATATCTGTAACAGTGGTCTGGTATGCCGTGCCCTTTCTTGTTATCATTTTGCTGGCCAGCAATTGGACGGTCTGTCCGGCGGGGTTCACCAATGTCACTGTTCTGGTGGCGCAGTTGATACACACTTGGAGTGGTGCCAACCAGTCCATCCCCAGTATTATGTCCAGTCCTGGGGAGTCAATAGCAACTAGGGTGGCCGGGAATTTGACTCCATGGATTGAAATTTCCAGATCCTTATATATTATATTTGTTCTGAGCATAGAGCCAGGGAATTGTACCACCATGATTTTGTCCAAAAGCGAAGGAGAAAACTTGTGCAAGGTGGCAAAACTTTGCGAAAGAAACGAATGGGAAGCCCCAGAATCAAATAAAATTACGGCAGGTATGTTATTGATAGAAAACATACCAAGGACAATGTCTGGAGCTTCGCAGACTTCTTCGGCAGAGATGTGGTGGACGCATCCGTGGCTGAAGTTGTGGTTGGGACGATGTCCAAGGTGATTGACTTGTGGCTTGTGGTTAGCTGATTGCTTTCCGTTATTGGTAGGGCACTGCTTGGCGTAGTGTCCACTCTGGCCACAAGTGAAACAAGTGTTGTTGCAGCGGCAGTCCTCTATGATTGGCTGCTTGCCGAAGGTCTTGTTCTGGTTGCCTGGCTTGCTGTTGTTGCCACCATTGTTCCACACTGGTTTGTTCTCAGATGACCCTGGCTGCCAACTGCGCAGCTTTTGCGCATATGGTTCCTTGTTGTCCTTCTTGGGCTCGAACTTCCTCTTACGATCATCATTCCCAGACTTGTGTTCTCGTTCGGCGATGAAGGCCTTATCCACCAATGTCTGGAAATCGGGGAAGTCCAACATGCATAGCTGACATCGGAGGGCGTGATTAAGTCCTCCGAGGAACCGGTCTATTTTCCTATCTTCGGTAGCCACATCATGAGGAGAGTACCGGGCCAAATTGTTGAACTTGTTTAAGTATTCTCCCACAGACATGTTTCCTTGTGTGAGAGCCAGGAATTCTCTCTGCTTCACTTTCATGATTCCCGTGGGGATATGATACTTGCGGTACAGCTCTGTGAATTTCTCCCAAGAAATCTCTTCAGCAGGCCACATTAGCTTGGTGTTATCCCACCATATGGCTGCCGGGCCTTCGAGATAATGAGTGACAAATGGGACTTTATCTATTTCTTCACAATGAGCGATGTCCAACTTCTTTTCCATGGTTCTTAACCAATCATCAGCCTCAATAGGGTCCATAGCCTGACTAAAGCTGGGTGGTTTCGTGCGCTGGAAGTCAGTCAGTTTTGAACGCACCCCATTACCATTGTTCTGACCTACTATGGTCTGCACACTCTTGAGAAATTCCATGAGGTCTTGGTTTCTCTTTTCCTCAAACATTCTCATTATCTGATCTGTGGTTGGTGCTTGAGGTGGTGGTGGTGGTAAGTCTTTGGGTGGTTGCCCTGCCTGCCTGGCGGATCGACGGACGGGGTTTCCATCGCCGCCTTGACTGCTACTTCCTTTCTTCATCCTAATTTTTGTTCCCATGGCAAATACCGAATCGATGAGCGACATCCATAAGGAGAGATACAGTAATATGACACCAAAAGGAAATTCATGAAAAGGGCAAATAAAGAAAACAAGATAATTATACAAGATAACCCAACATCATACATGGCAAGCTAGTAGGGGAATAACATGACTAGACTGTTCATACGACAATCGGCATATGCAAAGATGCATGCATTACTACTCAAACTCCAGTCTAGTGTGTTGGTGACACGAACACTACCCATCTGAAGGGTCCTCGTCGTCAGATCCTGAGTCAGAATCAGAACTGATGATGTGACTCACCGGGTTAAAGGAGACATGACGTCGCTGCTGAGACGGCTCTCCTTCCGCGGAAGAAAAACCAGAAGCATCGGCGGAGCAGGAGTGGCTAAGAGTGAGGCCCACTCAGCTGGGGTCTCGAGTCGACTACCAGACGATAAGCCTGATGGTCCAGAAAAACCAGAAGGGGTATCAAGCACACACGGGGGTGGAACTAGCGGTGGATAACTGGGTGGAACTACAGGAGGAGGAGGTGCTGGAGTCACTGCTGCAAGTGCCCCCTGAACACGACACAGCTCATTAGCCAAGGAAATGATCATACGATAACTGGCGTTCAGGTAGCGAGACAAAACACCAGCCGCATGATCACATGCCGGGTCAACAGGTGAGAAAAGGACTCGCCCTGTCGTAGGTGACAAAGTGGGATAGTGGAAAAAACCTGGATGGGTCTGCATCTCGACCTCGTGGAAGTGCAAATTAGTAATAGCCTCCATGGCAGCAAACTGGATCGCCAGCTACAGAGTAGAAGCCACTCCGCCCTTGGAAGAGCGGGAAGAGCTTCCAATATCCAAAGTCGCGGTCATGTAAGACACTCCATTGTACTCATATACTGACTCGCCCAACTGCTCCCGAAACACCTGGTATACTAGGTCGTCACCGTTGGGATACAGCCGAAGCCAGACGCTACGAAGCAGAGCTAGAAAAGTGTGGGGTTCTGGCTCATGATGGAAATGATATGGAACTGGTGCCATCTACACTCACAATGCCAAGGGTTAGTAACATAATGAATTATGATGCATGAGGCATGGCATGCAACAATCAAATGCAACAGGCAGGATGCACACTCAAAATCCTATGCTAATCGCTGTCCTAGCGCAGGTTACCTAGGGTGTCCTACAGTTAGCATGGCTCTGATACCAAGCGTTGTGGCACCCCGGCTCAGAGAACCGGTTTACCAGTGTTTCCAACCCAGAGATCATGTCTTCTGGAAACACACAACAACTTGGGTCAGAACATAGCTGAACTTTTATTGATAATAGTTGAGTACAAGTTTATATATTACATTATCATCGAGGCCAAAAGCACATCTAGTGCTATGACAATATCTACATTATTTACCTAACATATCAGGGCCTCGGTATTACTGCGGAATACTACAGCAAAAGACTACTGCGTAGCGGAACATGATAGTAACTCCATCCACAGGGACACTGCTGAGGACACATCCTATGCATCGCAACACGGACATCGAGACCTTCGTCTCAGTCTTCTCCTGCATCTGGCATAATACGCCAGGTGAGTACTTTGAATGTACTCGCAAGCACATGACAACCAAATATGCAGCAAATAATAGCATGGCAATGAGCATGTTAAAACTTAAGTGATTCACTTACTGTCACCAACTTACTCATATCCGGGTTGTCTCACAACCCTCAGAATACTCAGTCTCAATGAGTACTTCCACTCATAAGACAAGTTGTTCCATCATTAATATGGTTATTATGGTTGATCACCTAGAGAGGTCTGGACGGGCTGTCCAATTCCGTGGACGCGGCTATTCGAATAAATTTTACACTCTGCAGAGGTTGCACACTTTACCCACACTATGGAGCACTGACCTCGTGATCCCATTCGGGTGGACCAGCATTGCTCCAATGAAACTCGCCTGACTCGTGACTCTCCCATCGTACCACCGGCAATCATACTCCCCCGGAGTCAAGCCTTGGGTGGCCCCGCATCACCTCGTGACAGCTGCCACCGTCGTGGCCTAAGTAAACTGTCCCAAACGGGGACGCTGGCAAATAACTCAACTGGGCTCACAGGGTTATCGCTGTCTACCTGATCAGGGTAGCACGCACGCATAACCCTCCCTCTTTGGAGGTACCGGTGAAAGAGCATAAAGCCAGACCAAGTCAAGGCCATCCCATACCGATGAATGTGGCTGCACGGTTAAGCCCGGACAGGTGACTCTTGATCAACCAGCTAAGTTCACTTACCAATCATGTTGTTTCATTAAGTTAACTTAGTTGGTCACATTAAGCATTTAAATAATTTATTATGAATTAACTATGTTAGTTAAATGCAAGAAATGCATATGAATTATGCAATGCTATGATATGCTTCATAATATGGGTGTCCTGGCTTGCCTTGATCAGTTGGGTTGTTCAGAAACTCCTGGTCTTCAAATCCTCAAGAATCTCCTTCTGAAAATATTTTTAAATAGCAAAGGAAAATGTCACATAAAGCCTTTTTATTCCCCAATAATTCTGTGAGTATTGGAAAAATACCAAACTTGGTTGAAAAATAAAGGGCTTCATTACAAACACAATGCAAAAAGATTCAGGTCAATTGGACCTTCCTGTAAAAAGTTATAAGCAGTCAAACCTACTGGTCAACTCTGTTAAATAAATCAAAATTAGAAAAACCAGAACGGGCCACGTCGAAGGCGTATTTGCCCCGGGTGCCTCCACTTAATGCTTCATCCAGTCGCTGGCAAGTGGGGCTCGGCCCGTTTAAACAGAGGAGGGAGAAGGAGCAGAGAAGAGGGGCGGCTCACCGGCGGTGATTGCCGGCGGTTGGACTCATGGATGGTGGGGATGGATCGGGCGCTCGACGGCGGTTCACCCTGTACCTGTAGCTCCTCCGGAGATGGCTGGACGGCGTCACGCACTTCTTCTCCAGCGGATGGGTGCTATGGTGATCATCGGCGATGGCAATTCCGACGGTGATTCAATTCAGGGAGGGGTCTGGAAGCACCAGAGGAACACTATGAACTCGACGGTGGGCTCGGGCGGAGCTGGGATGGGGTGGAGAGGGCTAGAGGTGGAGCTCAGCTGGCGGCAGAGCTCCGGCGAAGCTCGAGGCCAGAGGGCCTCTCGGCCTTGGCTCTTGCTCTGAGGGGGCGATTGAGGTGGAGGGAGAGGGGTGAGGAGCTAGGCGAGGCCGGGCGGGGCTTTATATAGACGGGAGGGGACGCTCGGCGAGCTCTCTGAATACGACTCGAAGCGGGCCATGGCGCCGGCGAGACGTATGCCGCGCTGGCAGGATGCTTGCGACGAGGGGACGTGAGAGAGCAGCAGCATTCAATGCGGGAGGCGATAGCTCAGGAGGAAACGACGAGCGGCACCGCAACTATGGCCGCACGGGTCTCACAGTGCGGCAATGGTGTGGCGGCCGGCGAGGGCATCTCCGGCGAAGGCGACGATTCTAGAGGGGCTGCGTGTCGACCAGGGGCGATGTCGGCATGCCCAGACAAGCTGCTGTGGCGCCATGGTCTCGCTCGGATGAGACCCGAGCCTGGCGCAGCACAGAGCGCGGCGACAAGCATGCCTGCGCCGTGCTCACCACGGTGCTTGGCACCAGGAGGCCACGTATGCCCGGCGTTTCTTGTCTAGCACATCGACCTTCGATCCCTCAGATCACCTACAGCCTTGATTTGGCTTGGTTCACGCAGAGATGAGAGGTAAGATCATCAACAGTCTTGGTGGAGGGAAGTCATTTGTAGGTGAACTCATGCCACAAAAATTTGAGAGCAATTGGACAATCCTAGCATACACTTCCTTCACAAAGGTCTAAACTGACCAGGAACAAGAATGATTTATTTTGCAAAATACTTGGACTAGGTCATGGAATATTTTTGGAGATTGGGACAAGATATGATCCAAAGTATTTTAGAGAATTATTTGAGAATTTTCTGAGCATCCCAACTATAGGTTGCTTGACAACCCATGGTAATGCCCTAAATTCTCAAATAAAAGAAAAGGGTTTTTGAAGATGATTCAAATTGGGATTTGGGACCTTGGGGTGCTTGACAGGGTTTTAGCATGGTGATGAGGGTTTGGATTACTTGGAAAAGATTCAAAAGTTTCCAAGACCAAATGAATAGGTTCAAAAACCATTCAAATTTCAAAAAAAAAGTTTGAAAAGAAAAAGTTGCCAAAATCAGGGTGTCATAAACCTACCCCCCTTAGGATGAATCTTGTCCTCGAGATTCGGTTGTTCAGGGAACAAATATGGGTAAGCGGATCTCAGAAAATCTTCTCTTTCCCAAGTAGCCTCTTCTTTAGTGTGGTGCTCCCATAGCACCTTGTAAAATCTTATCACCTTACTCTTTGTGGTTCTTTCCATCTCATCCAGGATCCTGACAGGTTTTTCTTCGTAGGTCAAGTCCTTAGCCAATTCTAATTCACTCATATCCGCTTGCTTGGCTGGGGGTGCAATGCATTTCCTTAATTGTGAGATGTGAAAAACATCATGAACGTCTGACAATGCTGGTGGCAATTCCAACTGATATGCGACCCTGCCCTTCCTAGCAATCACTGGAAAGGGACTGATGTATCTTGGAACTGAAATGTCTCCTTGAGGTCTTCCAGAAGGGTGCCGTGCTTCTCCGTCTTCACCAGAATATCGTCTACATAGACGTGGGCATTTCTGCCGAGTTGCTTGAGGAGGCACTTGTGCATGCAACGCTGAAAAGTGGCGCCGGCATTTCTCAAGCCGAACGTCATGGTCAGGTAACAGAAGGCTCCGAATAGTGTGATGAAGCCGTCTTCAGCCGATCGGCCGGGTTCAGCTTGATCTGGTGGTAGCTGGAGTAGGCGTCTAGGAAAGACAGCAGCTCGCATCCGACTATGGAGTCGATCACTTGATCTATCCACGGCAAGGCAAAAGGGTCCTTGGGGCAGGCTTTATTGAGGCTAGTGTAGTCGATACACATGCGCCACTTGTTCTTTTTCAAAACGAGGACTGGGTTGGCAAGCCAGTCTGGGTAGAATACTTCCATGATGAAGCCGGCTGCCAGAAGCCGGGCGATCTTCACCAACAATCCCTCTCTTCTCTTCTGACAGGCGGCGGAGGGGTTGCTTGACCGGTTTAGCATCTGGTCTCACATGTAGCTTGTGCTCGGCGAAATCCGTCGGAACACTCGGCATGTCTTTGGGAGACCATGCGAAGATGTCCCGATTCTCACGGAGGAAATCGACGAGCTCGCTTTCCTATTTGCTGTCGAGGTTTGACCCCACGACAGCAAATCTCTTCGGGTGCGCCGGATCCAAGGCAATCTTCTTGGTTTCCTTGGCCGGCTGGAAGGAGCCATGGGTTTCCGCGTCCTTGGGGTCGGATGGCATGTCCGGCTGTTTGCTGGCCATGGCTACCACCCGGGTAAGGAGGCGCTTCTCTTCAGCGATGACGAGGGACTCGGCCAGCTGGCTGCTGGCGGTGGCACATGAGAGCGACTTCTGGTAGTTGCGGGCAATGGTGATGATGCCCTTGGGGCCTGGCATCTTCATCTTCAGGTAGGCGTAATGCGGCACCGCCATGAACTTGGCTAGGGCGGGCCGGCCCAAGAGCGCGTGGTAGGGGCTATCCAAGTTGACTACCTCGAACCAAATTGGCTCTCGGCAGAAGTGGGTCTTGTCGCCGAACAGGACATCAATCTTGATCTTGCCGATTGGAGAGCAAGAAAGCCCAGGGACTATGCCATGGAACACGGTTCGGCTGGGCAAGAGTTGCTTTTCCTTGATGCCCAGCTTCTTCATGGTGTCGCGGTACAGGATGTTGATGCTGCTGCTGCTGTCTATCAGGATCCGGGAGAAGCGGCAAGCTCGCCTCTCTATTGAGAAGGTGGAGTCCAGCACCATCGCATAAGCACCCGGCGAGGGCATCTCGGCCGAGTGGTCTTCACGGCTCCAACTGATGGGCTTCTCGGACCAGTGCATGAATGGGGGGACCTCTGAGGCGATAGCATTGACCTCGCGGTGCTGCTGCCACCGACTATGCTTGTCATCGGCTTGGCTGGTGAAGACGACGTATGTGGCATTGGGCTCGGGGAACTCGTCTTGGAGCATGCCGACTGGACGGGCCGCCGGCTGCTGAGGAGGCGGAACCGGTGGGCCGGCAGGCCTTCGCCCTTGGTAATTCGGGTGAGCCAATGGCATTTCTGAGTGGTGTGGTTGGATGGCCTCGCGCTGCCGTGGAACTTGCACGGGGCATCAAGTGCTTGCTCGAAGGAGAAAGCGGGCAACCAAGCGGCCTTGCCGCCCTTCTGACGCTTGGGACCGGATTGCCCTTCCGGCTGCTGGTCTTCGACTGTTGCCACCTGCCGGCTGCTGGAAGCCGGCTGCTGGGCCTTGCGTTTGTTGTCGTTTGGATGTTGGCGCCGGTTGGTATCACCAGCCGGCGTGTGAGGAGCCGGCGGGAGCATCTTCCCAGACGCGTCCACTCGAATCTCCGACTTCATGGAGGAGTCGGCGGTGGCGTACTAGTCGGCCACGACCAGGAGCTTGTCCAGTGTAGCCGGCTCGTCGCACAAGAGCTTGTGCTTGAGCAAGGTGCCCTCTCTACACCCGGTGGTGAAGTACTCGATGGCCTGCACCTCGTGCACCCCTTCGCAGGAGTTGCGCAACTCGGCCCAGCGCGTCAGGTAGTCACGGGTGGACTCGGTTGGGCCCTAAACACACATGGAGAGTTGGCGTGGCTTGGGAGGCCGCTTGTAGGTGCTGGTCAAGTTGCAAATGAAGACATCGGCGAAGTCAAGCAAGCTGTTGACGCTGTACGGCTTGAGGCTGTTTAGCCATGTACGGGCCGTGCCCTGGAGCATGAGCGGAACGTACTTCATGGCAACGCGCTTGTTGCCGTTTGCTATGCCGACGGTCATGGAGTAGTCGACCAGCCAGTCCTCTGGCTTCATGGAGCCGTTGTACTTGGGAGTATCTCGGGGAAGCGAGAACCCTTTGGGGAAGGGCTCGTCGCGAATGCGGGGGCCGAAGCAGGCCGGGCCAAATGCATCTTCTTCTTCTACGGCCAGGGACCGAGCAAGCCGCTCGATCCGGTGGCGCGCGTTGTTCTCTCCGACTCCTTCACGGGGGCCAAGCCAGCCTCCAAGAGTCGGGTGGTCCACAGGCGGCGGAGAGGCCAGCCTCTCCCTGTGAGGAGGAGGCGGATGCTCGTCCCGCCGGTGCTCCACTCGTGGGCGGCAGACATGGCCGCGCACAACCGTAAGGCGAGTGCGCCGGCTGCGGCTGGCAGCTGGCTCCAGGTCTCGCTGACCGTGGTCCCCGCCTGCTGGGGACCAGGAGGTTGCTCATGCTCACGGCGGGGGGGGGGGGGGATGGTCCTCGGCTTGCTTGCCGACTGTCATCGTGCGATGCCGCGCGTCTTGGTGCGTGGTCGCAACGTCAAGGAGCTCCTGGAGGCGTGCCATCTGGCTGCGACGCTCGTCGCCCTCCAGGTCATCCAGCTCATCTGCTGCGGCCTGGGCGGCGTGCATGTTCTCCATGGGAGTGGCATAGACTGGGCGTCCGACTCCCAGCATGCTGGCTATGGCCGCGCCGCTTTGCCAAACGGCGCCGGCTCGAGTGCGTTCGGCAGCAGCCGGCGTGCCGCTTGCTATGTGGTCGATCTCGCACTGGCAGGCCTCAGCGCAGCGCCTCATGGCCGCCATCTTGTTGGCTCTTTCAAGGAGCGAGACACTGAATGCCTCCAGTGTCGCCCCATCAGCGTTAGTAGCCACTGGGGTGGCCAGGCCCTGCATGGCCGCTCGCAGCGGGTCCTGGGCCGCCCCTGCGGAATCATCGCTGTGGCCAGCACTTCTGCGATGGTGCTGGCGTCGGTGTCACTGGCGATAAGGGGGAGTGGATCATCGATGACCACCACATCGGTGGGGAATTCGTTGGTGGAGGCCGCGTCGGAGTCGATGAGCATCACGACGTGCTCGATGGAGGGGTCGGTGGAGCCGACGGACTCCGCATTGGGGGCCGGCTCATTGGTGATGCCGAGCTTGCCAAAGAGGTTGACGAGGCAGCTCGCAGGGGACGCCGCTCCCGCGCCAGGAGCGGGCTCATCGGAGAGGCTAGACTGGTTGAAGAGATCGGCAAGGCAGCTCGTGGGGCAGGCCGCCCCTGCGCCAAGCGGCGTGCTGATGCATGCACCAACGGGCACGCCGGACTGGCCGATCAGGCCAGGCGCGACGTGCTCATCGGAGCAGAAGATGGTTCCCGTCCAGAACATGTTTCCGGCCGACAGTGCGCTACGCCCCACGGTGGGCGCCAAATGTCGAGGTAATCTCGCGACATATGCCAGGGGATGGCTTATCATGGATGGGGACAGGAGTACGTCGTCGGGCCCTGGAAGCGGGAGTGAGCGAGATCTCGAACGAACACGAGTCTTACCCAGGTTCGGGGCTCTCCAAGGAGATAACACCCCTAGTCCTGCTCTGCGGGGTCTCCGCATGATGACTATGATCAATCTCGTAGCTACAAGCTTGCTCCTTGAGCTGTTCGCTAGAGGAAGGAGAAAGGCAAGGCTAGCCCCGGTGCTTCTCTGGCTATGTGTGTGTGTAATGGTGTGGGGGATCCTCCGAACCCTTTGCATGGGCCAACCCGGGGGGTTTATATAGGCCTACCCCCCAGGGGTACAATGGTAATTGGGCCGGGTGTAGGACCCGGATGTCAGCGTCTATGGGCACCGGGTTCTCCACCGGCTGCTGGGGCCTGCCGCTTGTTGGGTCCTGCCGGCTGCCGAGGATTCGGCCGACAGGCGGGGCCCGCCGCCTGCGGGCCACGCTGATTGCCTTTTGTTGTAGCCTCGCCCTTGATGACGAGGGCTTCGTCAGGGGAGGCATGGCTATAGTCCGCCACCTGGCGGGCGCTCACTGTAACCACACCCCGTCTCATCGGAGTAACGGCGCGTTGACTCCGAGTGGAGGGAGAGGCCGGCTGCTGGAAGCCGTTCTGTCGCTGAGGCTGCCTTTTTAAGGTGCGCCATCTTCCGGTTACTAACGGATGGGTAGGGCCCGCCGCCTGCGGGCCGTCCCGACCGCCCGTCGTGGGAGCATGGTCCCGCTGTCGAGGGCTGTGTCATGGGCCGCGTGGCTACAGTGCCGTGCCTGGCAGAGGGGTGTCCGCTTGGTCAGCCCGCCCTGTAGCCATGCCCCGCCAGGATTTTGGGGGTATGGGTGGCCCTGTAGCCATGCCCCATCTTATCGTATTGAATGGGCGCAGACTCCGAGGGGAGGAGGGGCCATTCGCTAGGACCCGGCCTCCCCCGAAGCCGCCTTCTGAGGGTACACCGCCATCTGGGAGTATGCTTCTTGGGCAAGCTAGCCCAAGGGAGCCGGCCACACGTCCGGGAGGCGCAAGGGGCTTGGCTTGCCCCGTTGTCTTGAAATGCTATGGGCTGTTGGTGAGGCTACCCGTGGTCAATCCCTCCGACAGAAAATTGCCTCACCGCGATGGAGAGTAGTAACTAACAGGTTTCTTAATGCAAACCCGGCCGGACCACAGGAGAGGCGAGGGTTACAGGATTGATATATATGCTCGAGGGTGGCTGGCGACCAAACGAAGACCGCGAGGCGCGGGCAGCCGCGTGTTGGGAACGGCAGTGGAGGTAGGCTTGACGCCGAAGAGCGGGCACACGGCCGGGGTGAGCACGCCGGCGCAGGAGAGGGTTCTTCTGTGGATCTGGGGGAGGGGGGAGCTGGCGATGGAGATTGGGTGGACTAGTTGAGTGAAACGCGGGCGGGCGGTGGGGGGTGTTGGCGGCCTAGGTGAAAAGGGTGAAAAATATCCCCGGTCGCTGCGCGGAAAGGCCTATGCAAACGGTTGCCTCTAAGCGCTCGTGTGCACCAAGAGAATAATTTCATTTGAAATGAAGATGTACTAATTTTGAAATGAAGATGTGAGTTCATCGTTTTGCCTCTAAATTTTTCCCATGTTAAGCAATCACCATTATACCACATGTTTGATTTGCTGGCGCATTTGAGGTCTTGTGTGCTATATTTAAGACATTTTTTGGCATTTACTGTGCATTTTGGCATATAAATCAAATCCTAGCCGGACTGCATTTGCTGTCGAAAGGGATGAGGATTGCCGTTCGATCTGGGAGCATCCAACGATGCAGACATATGATCCATGGGGTTTGGTTCTGGCCAATCAGAACGCACGACTCAGATCACGTGCGCAGCAAGGGGGAGGGGGCATCGGCCACGGTTTGGTAGGCACACGGCTTTCGTGAGTGAACCGTGTGCTATTTGAAAACATTTACATGAACTAAGAGCATATTTTCGTTTGAATGAAAACAAGAGTTCATCGTTTTGCCTCCAAATTGTTTTCCATGGTAAGAAATCACCATTGTACCCTATGGTTCGATTTTCTCATGCATTTGAGGTATCGTTTGCTATATTTGAGTCGTTTGCTATAGTCGCAACTACATGTGGGTGCTAGCTAGCAAGATCATTTGTGTGTCGCTTTGGGAGTTTTCATTCATTGTTCGAGAAACGGGAAAAAAATTCAAACAGTTTGGCCGCAGGGTGCGGCCAGAGGCGTAGGCCTTGTTGGTATTCTAATTACAGGAAATTCATATAGAGTCCAGAAATAACGAAAATTGGTGTGTCACCATGGCGTGCTGTTAGGATCCCATGGGAATTTTTTGGTAAAGTTGGCACAAGTTTTGATGCTCACACCTTCCATATCGGAGCATCTCACTAGAAGGATCATAGTTTCCAAAAGGAGACGCGGCACTTCGGACTCCAATCTTCAGTGACTACATCGTTCCGCCTAAAAAAAATTCACGGTAAACAATCACGTATATACCCTAGGTTTGATTTTCTGGCCCATTTCAGGTCTCGTCTGCTATATTTAAGTCATTTTTTTGCACTTACCTTGCATTTAGTGCATAGAAATTCAGAACCATTGTACAACTACATCTGGGTGTTAGTTAGCAAAGAAGGTGTACAAATCATTTGTGTGTCACTTTGCGAGTTTTCATCCATTGTCCGAGAAACGGGGAGAAGTTTCAAACATTTCGGCCGCGAGGTGCGGCCACTGGCGTAGGCCTAGTTGGTATTTTAATTATAGGGAATTCAGATGGAGTCGAGACATCATCAAAATCGGTGTGTGCCCGTGGCGTGCTCTCACGACCCCGAGGAAAAAATTTGGTAAAGTTTGGCACAAGTTTTGATGATCGCTCCTTCCAAACCGGAGCATCTCACATGAAGGACCATGGTTTCCAAAAGGAGATCTGTCAATTCAAACTCCAGTGGCCGGTGACTTCATCGTTTGGCCTCATAAAAATTTCCATGGTACACAATCACCATTATACCATGGGTTTGATTTTCTAACGCATTTCAGGTATCGTTTGCTATATTTAAGACATTTTTTGAATTTAACGTGCAATTTGTGGATATAAATAAAATCACAACCGGAACAGCATGTGTTGTCGAAATGGATGAGGATCGCCGTTCGATCAAGGAGAATCCAACAGTGCAGACGTACGATCCGTGGGGTTTGGGTTCTGGCCAATCAGAACGCACGACTCAGATCGCGCGCGTGGCAGGGGGGCATCGGCCACGGTTTAGTAGGCACACGGCTTTCGTGACTAAACCATGTGCTATTTGAAAACATTTACATCAACTAACAGCATATTTTTGTTTGAATGAAAACATGAGTTCATCATTTCGCCTCCAATTTTTCTCCATGGTAAGAAATCATGATTGTACCCTATGGTTCGATTTTCTGGTGCATTTTACCATGCGGCAGGCCTGGCTAGCAATCTCAAACTTTGAATATGCAAAAAAGAGAGATCTCGTTTGCTATATTTGAGTCATTATATATATATATATAGTCGGAACTACACGTGGGTGTTAGCAACATCATTTGTGTGTCGCTTTGCGAGTTTTCATTCATTGTCCGAGAAACGGGAAAAACTTCAAATAGTTTAGCCGCAGGGTGCGGCCAGAGGCGTAGGCCTTGTTGGTATTTTAATTTCAGGAAATGCATATAGAGTCCGAAAATAACGAAAATCATTGTTTCACTATGGCGTGCTCTCACGATCGCATGGAAAAAATTTGGTAAAGTGTGGCACAAGTTTTGGTGCTCGCACCTTCCATACCGGAGCATCTCACAAGAAGGATCATAGTTTCCAAAAGGAGACGCGACACTTCGGACTCCAAATCGTCAGTTACTACAGCGTTCCGCCTCGAAAAAAATCATGGTAAACAATCACGGATATACCCTTTGGTTTGATTTTCTGGCCCATTTCAGGTCTCGTCTGCTATGTTTAAGTCATTTTTTGCACTTACCTTGCATTTAGTGCATATAAAGTCAAAATCCTACTACAACTACATGTGGGTGTTTTAGTTAGGCTATACTTAGGCTACTCATAGTGGAGAGTATCATATACTTGTATCATGCATATATATGATACTAGTGTATGATACTACCTTTAATTATAGTGCATAGTATAATAGAGTAGTATCATAGATGATCATATTTATTGCCATGCATGACACAAATTGGCATCACATTTAACATGATACCGTATCTACCTATATGTTACTCTAACCCTCTCTATGTTCTTTAATTATTTGCCACATCAGCATACTTGCTATTTGTGAGTGCATGATACCGACTATGATACCACCACTATGGCCAGACTTATAGTCGGGAGTATCATATACTAGTATCATGCATATGATACTAGTGTATGATACTATGTACCTTCATAGTGCATAGTATCATAGAGTAGTATCATAGATATGATGACCGTATTTATGGCCATGCATGACACAAAGTAGTATAGCATTTATTATGTTATGGTATCTACCTATGTTACTCTAACCCACTCTCCCTTCTTTAATTCCTTGCCACATCATCATATTTGCTATTCCCGAGTGCATGATACCGGCTATGATACCCCCACTATGGCCACCCTTAGCAAAGAAGGTGTACAAATCATTTGTGCGTCGCTTTGCGAGTTTTCATCCATTTATCCGAGAAGCGGGGAGAAGTTTCAAACATTTCAGCCGCGAGGTGCGGCCACTGGCGTAGGCCTTGTTGGTATTTTAATTACAGGAAATTCAGATGGAGTCCGGACATCATCAAAATCGATGTGTGCCCGTGGGGTGTGCTCTCACGACCCCGTGGAAAAAATTTGGTAAAGTTTGGCACAAGTTTTGACGATCGCTCCTTCCAAACCGGAGCATCTCACATGAAGGATCATGGTTCCCAAAAGGAGATGTGTCAATTCAAACTCCAGTGGCTGGTGACTTCATCGTTTAGCCTCATAAAAATTTCCACGGTACGCAATCACCATTATACCACGGGTTTGATTTTCTGGCGCATTTCAGGTATCGTTAGCTATATTTAAGACATTTTTTGAGTATAACGTGCATTTTGAGCATAAAAATAAAATTACAACCAGAACTGCATTTGCTGTCGAAAGGGATGAGGATGGCCGTTCGATCTGGGAGCATCCAACGGTGTAGACGTACGATCCGTGGGGTTTGGGTTCTGGCCAATCAGAAAGCACGACTCAGATCGCGCGTGGGGTTTGGTCGGCACACGGCTTTCATGAACGAACCGTGTGCTATTCGCAAACCAGATTGCATATCTTTTGTTCACACATGCTGGAGTGAGATCAATTGAGTGTGCTACCTCTATGATATAATAATAATAATTATTATTATTATTATAATAAACAGTTCATATTCATTGCCTGAGCTGACAGCATGTCAAGGTCAACATATTAACGGTTCTTGCATCAACAGAAAACCGGGCATAACTCTCAAATTCAGTACACGCGACAGTTCTAAATTGAACGAATTAAGTTGCAGGGTAGGCATAAAGACTAGTCTTACGTCTTAATTCCCATGTACATGGGGGAACTAGGATCATTACATTGACCCCGAATGAACTTGGGTTTTCTGATGATTTTACGCTTCTCTGTTACATGGGTGCGTGATCCCTTGGCTGGCAACTCAGCAAATTCATCGTACTCGTCCTCATCGGCAACATCCTCGACACCCAGTACCCTCCTCTTCCCATGCATCACTACATGGCAGTTCTTATGCAAGGGGTCTTCCGCATAGAAAATCTGGGTAGCATCGCTGGCAAGAATGAACGGGTCCGCGTGATATGCCATCGTTGTTCTGTTAACACATGTTTTCCTGTAATCATCAACCTTTACATGACCAAGAGGGATCCATGCGCACCTGAATAATGCCACCTTAACTTTCACATAGTCAAGCTCCCAAATCTCTTTGATGGTTCCATAGTATACCCTTTTATCGGCTTCATCTACAGTCATGCATTCTATTCGAACAGAGCTGTTTTGATATGAGGTCTTCTCATCACGTTCCTCAGTGTAGAACGTGTATCCATTTATGTCATATGCTTGGTACGTCAACACCGTAGGTGATGGCTTTTGTGCCAACCACGTAGCAATGTCATCGATGGATCCTTGTGCCAAACCATTCTTCGGCCATTCAGCGTAGTTCTTAGTGTGCTCCTTCATCTCCACATCTGATGAAGGCACCATTGGTAAGAAGCTTTGGCGTATCTCTGCCAAGTGTTCTTCGTCATAAGCACTGAGAACTGGGCTGTTAAGCAGTACCATCAAATGGGCTTCCTCTGCCAATTCTCCGGGTGCAGCCATTTGCGTGCCAGCAAGGACCGGCTTACCTTTCAGCCTTCCCTCATGGCGAGAGAGGGGCAAACCTATAGGTCTTTGTTTCATGTATTCGGTGCAAAACTCAACCACCTCCTCCGCGGTATAACCTTGTAGGATGCTTGCCTCTGGATGGTTTCGGTTCCGACAATAGCGCTTCAGTATTCCCATGAACCGCTCGAAAGGATACATGTTGCGAAGAAACACATGACCACAATACTTTATCTCGTCGACAAGGTGCACAGTGAGATGGACCATGACATCATAGAATGACGGTGGGAAAAACATCTCTAGGTTGGACAATATTCTTGCAATATCATCTTGCATATGATCCAACTCTTCAGGATCTACAACTTTCTGCCATAGTTGATTGAAGAAATCATAGAGCTCCATGAGTGTGTTTCTTATATCTTTGTCCATCAGATTCCTGATGGCCACCAGGAGGATTTGTTTCAACATTATGTGGCAATCATGTGACTTCATGTGTCCCAACTTCATTTCACCTGAGCTCACATCCACGAGACTTCTGATGTTTGCGGAGTAGGAAGAGGGTGTCTTAACTGACAACAAATAGGTGAAGAACTGTGTTGCTTCTTTTGTACTGAAATTGTAACTCTGGCGAGCTTTGATGAATTTGTCATCATCTTTTGCTTCACTCTTGCATTTTGATTGATCAGCAAGCATATCGAGCCATGCACCGTCACCATCCTTTGTTTTACCTTTAATCTTGAGCAGAGTACTAAGGATGCTTTCACATACGTTCTTCTCTACGTGCATGACATCGATGCAGTGACGTACACGTAGAATCTCCCAGTAAGGTAATTTCCAGAACAACAATTTCTTCTTAAACACTTGACCCTTGGGTGTTTGTTTCACGGTCAATGCGTGCTTCTTGCCAAGCACAACATTAATTTGTTTAGCCATGTTGTGGACCACCTCCCCATCATAGGGTCTTGGGCCCACATCTACCTCTGCCGTACCATCAAATTCAGCTTTCATCTTTCGGTATGGGTGATTTCTCCCTAAGAACCTACGATGACGCAAATACACGATTTTGCATGAGTTGGGAAGAAATCTGCTAGCTGTCCTATCCATGCATGTGACACCCTAAATCTCCCTTTGTTTTCTGCCCCGATGTGTTTCCTAATGCCAGCATATCTTGAATGGTGTGCACTAGCATCGCATGTAGATCAAAAATCTCCTTTATGTAAGCATCATAACATTTTACAGCAGGCGCATCTATCCACACTGTCAGCAGTTCTTCTACCAATAGCTGAAAGTAAATGTCGATGTCATTTCCAGGTTGCTTCAGGCCTTGGTAATCATTGGCATCATAATGTATTTTTTTCTTCATACACAACAAAGGAGCTAGGTTATATATGCACAGAAGCACCGGCCATGTGCTGTGATTGGTGCTCATATCGCCAAAAGGATTCATCCCGTCAGTACACTCCCCGAGCCTTATACTTCTAGGATCCTTGGCAAAGTCTTCAAACTTGTTGTCGATTAATTCCCACTGAGCCCCATCTTTTGGGTGCCTCATATATTTATCCGCAGTTCGCTCATCATGATGCCACCGCAACCTCTTTGCCTCTCTAGGGTTTGCAAACAAACACCTCAACCTTGGAATTAAAGGCAAGTACCAAACAACCTTGAACGGGATTCCTGTCTTAATCTCGTCGTCCAATTTGTACTTGTCCTTTGCTCTCCTACGCTTGTATCATGCATGCTTGCATGTGGGACATGCACGCAAATCTTTGTACTCACCACGGTACAATATACAATCATTCACACAAGCGTGTATCTTCGTACTTCAAGTTCCAATGGGCAAACAATTTTGTTTGCTTCGTTCATGCTTCTGGGGAGCACATTATCTTCCGGAAGAATTTCTTTGAAAAGACCTAACATCTCTGTGAAGCCCTTGTTTAATAGACCGTTTGCTGCTTTAAATCTGAGAAGCGCCAGGGTGGCACTCAACTTGGAATATTTATTTTTGCAACCTGGATACAATTCTTTCCTAGAGTCCGCATCAATGGTTGGCAGATCCTTGTACCCAATCATATCCTTTTTTGGGCCCTTGAAATCTGCAATCATAGTAGCAAAATCTGGCATATCAAGATCGTCGTCATCTGCATCGACGTCTTGGTTTTCCAGTGGGCATTTCAGCTTTCCGGTGTTCCATTGGTAGCTTGACGCCTCTGCCCTGATGTTAGATTCAACATCCATGTGACATTGATCAGGGTTTGGCATCTCGCAGCCCTGGGTATATTCATCCATGACATGCTCTTCACCGTGTCTGGTCCAACGTGTATATCTGTGGCGCCCCTGGCTCAATCGTACACTAATCATAAACGCAAACGTGTACGATCAAGCACAGGGACTCACGGGAAGATATCACAACACAACTCTAACACAATTTAAACGGAGGTCCACAATATTACAGACCAGGGATCCGAAGATCCGAATACATAAGTAAGTCATACAAATATTATCTGAGTACAGACATAATTAGACAAGTTTTGCCTTAAGAAGGCTAGCACAAACAACGACACTAGATCGAAAGGCGTTGGCCTCCTGCCTGGGAGCCTCCGATCCTACTCCTGGTCATCTGGCTCGATCCAGTAGTAAGTACCCTCTGGACCCTCCTGGTAGTAAGCTCCGGTGGTGGCATCTGGCTCCTGGACTCCATGTCTGATGTATTATCAAGGTGGGGTATATGGGGAAAAGAGAAAGTAAAGCAACCGTGAGTACTCATCCGAAGTACTCAGCAAGCAAGGATCTATGCTACATATGCAACATTATCAATGGAGAAATGCTGTATAAGTGGACTGGGCTGCAGAAATGCCAGAATAGAGAGAAGGCCTAGTCCTATCGAAGACTAGCATCTTCAAACATCTTCACAAGGCCATCATCTTGCAGCAGTAGAAGAGAGTAGAATAGCATTTTATTTAGCAAACATGTTGAAGTACAGCTTAAAGATCCTTCCTCGACTCCCAAGCGAGAAAGCGATCCCGAAGCTTCAATTAAGTAACAAGTATCCAGTTTAAGTAGTAGATCGGGATACACAAACTGAGCGTCCTTTACTGTAGGACAGGCTATCGATAGAAGATTCATCCCTGCAGGGGTGCACTACTGTTACCCAACACGCTTGATCAACTCTAGCCGGACACACTTGCTGGGTAATGCCCGTCCTCGGAAGATCAACACGAAGCAACGCTCTACCTAGGCTCGGCAGAGAGGTCAGCACGCCGAACTAACCTATGCACCCAGAGGTCTCGGGCCATCGCCCTGGGCACCCTGCGCGTTGCGAGACTGGCCGGGGTGCAGGCGCGACACTGAACTCGTCAGTGAAGTATCCAGCCCAATCCCGACAATCAGCCCGCACGGTGAATCGTGAGGTTAGACGAGCTTTCGGGAGAAACGTACTTCGTAGAGGGTCCCATAACCATTATCCCGCGTGGTGGTAGTGCGTATAGGGCACGTCGACCCACTCAGATCACACACCCAAATCCAATAGGCTCAATTAGTATCACGCGGAGACAATCAGAGTCTCTGATGCTCCGCCACAATGTCACACTCGAGTGCCCTTCCGGCACACCCGAAATCATAGATCCCCAGCGGGTACCCACCAGGGTGGACCCGCCTATAATAAAGGTCAAAGTAACCGTGTGGTCACATCATCAAGGGGGAAACCATGAGGAATCACCCTCGGTGGATTCCACTCGACGAAAACATCAGGGTGAACGTATGAGGCATCACCCTCGAGGTTCACACTGAGGGGTTGCATGACAGAGTCGTATCGGAAGTGGAGAAGGAGGAATCACCCTCGATGACCACGACCGAACAGCTACACTGTAGAGTATTCACCAGGAGTGCTTTACAAGGTATCACCCTCGGCACTCGATAGTTACTATGTAGAGTCGTATAACTAAAGGGGGTGTGAAGTGAGGTGTCGGTCTCTGATCGACGATCACGTTGATCGAGTCATCGATGATCAAGCAGGGGCATCAAGGATAAGGTGGTGGGGTCACTGATGGTTCATTCCAACCTAAACTAAATAGTTTATCATAGGCAGGTAAGGTAGCAATGAACAGGTTACAACAGCAGGCTATGCATCAGAATAGGAGCATACACTAACAGTAGCAAAATCTAATGCAAGCAGGAGAATAGAATGGGCGATATCTGGAATGCTCAAGGGGGGGGGGCTTGCCTGGTTGCTCTGGCAAGAGAGAGGGGTCGTCAACGGGCTGCTCGTCGGTAGTGAAGTCGTACCCGGGTGCAGCGTCGTCGGTCTCAGCGTCTATCGAGAGAGAACGAGGGGGAGAGAAACAATAAATTCACGGCAATAATGCAAACAATATGTTTGACATGCCTAAATAATATACCGGGGTGTTCTACTGCCTAACTAAATGATTTAGTTAATTTAGGAATTTATTTGGATTTATTTAATTAAAGTTGGGCACTATTCATTTACTGAAAACGGTTTAAAAGTTCAATGTTCTTATAGCTGTGGGCGTCTGACGGGAATACGGAGGGCGTATTCGGGTACGTATCGGAATTCTGAGCAAGTTTCATGTATAAAGTATTTTCATCGGAGTTACGGTTTATTTAATATGATTTTCTAAAGTTTTCATTAATTTTTGGAATTTAATTAATTATTTAAATCAACATTATCCGAAACAGTGTTGCGATGACATCAGCATGACATCATGCTGACATCAGCAGGCGTCTTGACAGGGTGGGTCCCACCTGTCATAGACTGTTAGCTTAACTAGGATTAACTAATTAGATTACTGTTTAATTAACACTAACTAGTTAATTAGATTAACCTAATCAGGATTAATTAACTAATTAATTAATTATTTAATTATTTTTAATTATTTTATATTTATTTTTCCTAAACGTTTTCGGGCGGGTCCCGTTTGTCAGTGTCACTGGGCACTGGGCCCCACCTGTCGGTGGCCCAGGGTCACAGAGGGCGCGGGCGATGGGTGAGCGGGCGAACGGGCGCGGGTGCGGGCGCGGCCCGAGCGGGCGCGCGGCGACGGGCAGGGGCGAGCGCGAGCAGCGGCAGCGTGGTGGAGGCGGGCGGCAGCAGCTGCAGCGGAGCCGCAGCAGCAGCGCGGGGCACGGCGAGGCAAGGCAGGGCGACGGCCCGGGCGGAGGGCATCGCCGTCCGGGGCAGGACGAGGCCGGCGCGGGCGGCGAGCAGTGCGGAGCGAGATGGGGCAAGCGGGCGACGGCAGTTGCAGCAGCAGGGGCGGAGCGTGCACGGGCTGGGCGAGCCACGGCGGGGCAGTGGGCGCGGCCGGTGGGGCGCGAGGCAGGCTGCGGGAGGAGGTGAGGCCAGGGTGGGTGCGCGAGCACGGGGCAGCCTGAGCGCGGGGTAGCGGGACGCGGGCGTGCGCAGCCGAGCGCGGGCGCGTGTGCGCGCGATGGCACACGACAGGGCGAGGGAGAGAGAGGAGGGAGGGGTGCGTGCTCACGGGAGGATGCAGGGAACGGGGCAGTGGTTGTTGGGGAGGATGACGGCGACGACGTGCGTGGCGTAGACGAGGTGCAGGCCGGCGAGGAGGCGCAGGCTCCGGGCGGCGGCGGCCGGGCGCGGGGCGGCGAGGTCGTCGCGGCGACGGGCGACGGGATCGGGGGTTTGCCCGGATCCAAATCCAGTCGAGGGAGGGGGCGACGTGGGGGGGGGGGGGGAGAGTGGGGGTGGGTGGCACGCTAGGGTTCGGCCTGGGGAGGGTATAGGCCAGGGGGGGAGCTGGGCCGGCCAGCTGGGCTATGGCCCAGTTGGGCCAGGGGGGTTTTCCCTTTTTATTTTTTTGTTTTGTCTTTCTTTTATCTTTTTCTTTATTCTCTTTTCTCAGTTTAGTAAATAGTTAGGCCACCAAATGATTTTTGTAAAACATAGGAATTGTTCCAATAAATACTAGGCATTACCTACCACTAGCAAAAATTGGTTTCGAGTCAACTTGAGTGCACATAATTTTTATAATAATTAAAATGCATTAATCCTTGCTGTTTTAATTATGTTCGTGCCACCTAATTATTTTATTATTTGTTGGTTACAATTTTAGACTAGCCTCTGCAATATTTGTTATTTACTGAACATTTTAGTTTTTATGTTGGACAACTTTTATATTTCACTTTCATTTAAATTTGAATCTGAGTTAGGAGTTGAAATGCAATACGATGCTAATGATGATTATGCACTATTAATCATGCTGACATGTCATTATCAAAAATGATTACTGTTGCTAATCATCGGGGGTGTTACAATTCTCCACATCTATTAAGAATTCTCGTCCCGAGAATTAAGAGGAAGACTGAAAGAAAGTGGGGTATTCTTCACGAAGACGATCCTCGCGTTCCCAAGTGGCTTCATCTTCAGAATGATTTGACCACTTGAGGAATTTGATTGACTTTTGACGAGTCCGACGTTCAGCTTCATCAAGAATACAGATGGGATATTCTGGATAAGACAGATCTTCCCGTAATTCAAGCACTTCGTGATCCATAGCTCGAATAGGATCCTTGAAGCAGCGACGGAGTTGGGATACATGAAAGACGTCATGTACTTGAGAAAGATTTGGCGGCAACTGCAATTGATATGCCACCTCTCCTCGATGGGCAAGAATACAGAATGGGCCAATGTAGCGAGGAGCTAACTTGCCTTTGATTCCGAACCTATGAGTGGCTTTCAACGGAGTGACGCGAAGGTAAGCTTGCTCGCCAGGTTGATAGACTATTTCCTGGTGCTTTCGGTCATAATTGCTTTTCTGACGAGACTGAGCAGTTTTCAAATGTTCACGGACAATGCGGACTTGGTCTTCTGCTTGCTGAATAATGTCCGGTCCGACGAGTGAGCGTTCCCCAGTTTCTGACCAACTCAGAGGGGTTCGACACTTACGACCGTATAGAACTTCAAACGGTGCCATCTTCAGACTAGCCTGATAGCTATTGTTGTAAGAGAATTCGGCATACGGGAGAGATTCCTCCAATTTCTTACTGAAGGAGATGACGCAAGCTCGAAGCATATCTTCGAGCACTTGATTAACTCATTTAACTTGACCCTGTGACTGAGGGTGAAAAGCGGTGCTGAAAGACAGATGTGTTCCCATAGCTTCTTGGAAACTATTCCAGAATCTGGAGGTGAAGAGGCTGCCACGATCAGAACTGATCTCCAACGGAACACCATGGAGTGACACAATTCGGGAAACATACAAGTCTGCTAACTGGCTAGCAGTGATTGTCTCTTTAACTGGCAGAAAGTGAGCAACCTTAGAGAATCGGTCAATGACGACAAATATAGCATCATTACCCTTCTGGGATTTGGGAAAACCAGTAATGAAATCCATTTGGACCTTGTCCCATTTCCATTCAGGAATTGCAAGGGGTTGCAGAGTTCCTACGGGCCTTTGATGTTGAGCTTTAACGCGGCGGCAAACGTCACACTCAGAAACATAACGAGCAATATCTCGCTTCATATTAGGCCACCAGTATCTCTGACAAATGTCACGGTACATCTTTGTGCTACCAGGATGAATTGACAGAGGAGTGTCATGAGCTTCCATCATAACGTGTTCTCTCTCATCTTTGAACTTAGGTACAAAGAGACGGTGTTGGAAAAATAGGATCCCATCATTATCAAGATGGAACTCCGACGGTTTTCCTTTTTCAAGGTATCGCTTGATCCTTTCAACTTCAGAGTCATACCGTTGCATAGTTTTGATGCTGTGTTCTAAATCTGGTACGACAACGAGGGTATTGAGATAACCCTGTGGAACAATATGGAGGTTCAATTTACGAAACTCTTCATAAAGAAGAGGTTGTGATTCCTGAACCATATGGTTGCTGCAATAAGCCTTACGGCTCAAAGCATCGGCCATTACATTTGCCTTGCCAGGGGTGTATGAGATATTCATATCATAATTGGCAATTGTCTCGAGCCATCTTTGTTGATGAAGGTTCAGATCCGGTTGAGTATATAAATACTTCAAACTTTGATGATCCGTATATATCTTGCAACGGTTACCGAGAAGGTAATGTCGCCATAGCTTCAGGGCATAAATAACCGCAGAAAGTTCGAGATCGTGCACTGGGTAATTTTCTTCGTGAGGACGTAATTGTCGGGAGGCATAAGCAATCACTTTGCGTTCTTGCATTAGGACACAGCCTAATCCTTGACGGGAGGCATCGCAGTATATCATGAAATCCTTTTGGGAATCCGGGGGTGCTAATACTGGGGCAGATGTCAATTTATCTTTTAGTGTCTGAAAGCTTTCTTGACATTTTTCTGTCCACTCAAATTTAACACCTTTGTGAAGCAGATTCGTCAATGGTTTTGCAATCTTGGAAAAGTTCTCAACGAATCGACGGCAATAACTTGCAAGTCCGAGAAAACTTCTGACTTGCTTAACATTCTTCGGGGGAGTCCAGTCAAGAATAGCCTGAACTCATTCGGGGTTAACAGCAATTCCCTCCATGGAAATCACATGTCCAAGGTAAGTTACTTCAGAAAGCCAAAATTCACATTTGGAATACTTGGCATACAACTGGTGTTCTCGGAGCCTTTCTAGTACCAAACGGAGGTGTTCAGCATGTTCTTCTTTATTCTTAGAATAAACCAGAATATCATCTAAATAAACCACAACGAAATTGTCGAGGTAATCCATGAATATATAATTCATCAGACGGGAGAAAGTTGCTGGAGCATTCGTTAGGCCAAATGACATGACGGTGTATTCATAGGAGCCATAACGAGTGACGAATGCAGTCTTGGGAATATCCTCTTCACGGACACGGATCTGGTGATAACCCAACCTGAGGTCGAGTTTAGAGAACACCGATGATCCAGCGAGTTGATCATAAAGATCATTGATCCGGGGCAGTGGGTATTTATTCTGGATTGTGGCTTGGTTAATGGGCCGATAATCCTGAACCAAACGGTTAGTTCCATCCTTCTTCTTAACGAAGAGTGAAGGTGCTCCCCAAGCAGAGGAACTGGGGCGGATGAAACCACTTTTAAGCGACTTATCGATTTCTTCCTTAAGCTCGAGTAGGTGATGCGGAGGCATCTTATAAGGTCGCTTGGCAATAGGGACGGTGCCAGGCTTCAAGTCGATGGCGAACTCGACAGCTCTAGCCGAGGGTATTCCTGGAAGTTCTTCTGGAAAGACGTCTGGAAAATCTCGAACGACAGGAACATTCTCGATCCCTTCCAGCGGTGAGGCGTTCAAAGCATTCAGAGCATATATCTGAGCTTCAGCGTCCCGAGTAATGCGGGCAGTATAGTTCACTATCTCATCGGTGGGGTGAAGAAGTTGGACGACCTTAGTGGCACAATTGATCGAAGCAATGTGAGCCTTCAACCAATCCATTCCAAGAATGAGGTCTATGGTGGAAGATTTCAGGACGATGGGTGATGCAAAGAATTCCAATCCTTTAATTTCGATGGTAACGTCAGGTGCTATCACGTCAGCATGACAGTGACCTCCGGGAGTTTTAATGACTAACGGAGTATGCATTTTCTCATATCGAATGCCATGCATAAATGCAAATTTTCCAGAGATGAACGAATGTGATGCTCCTGAATCAAATAAAACAGAAGCAGGTACTGAGTTAACAAGAAGGGTACCCATCACAGTAGCAGGTTGATCCTGGACTTCTTCAATGTCAATGTTGTAGGCATGTCCACGACCATGTGCAGCAGACCCAGTATTATAGTTGCGGGTCTGATTGTTTCCACGACAATTGCCATGGCCAGCACGGGGAAAGGCTAACTGATTCTGATTCTGGCGGCAGTCTTTAGCCTGGTGACCTGGTTTGCGGCACTTGAAGCACAGACCATCTTCAGGACGAAGAGGAGCATTATTTTGAATAGCTTGAGTTTTAGGCTGCCTCAGTGGTGGAGGAGGCAGACGTGGTGCAGCATAGTTGTTCTTTGGCGCAGAGGCATTGGGATGGAACGCATTGTTGGGAATCCAAACTCGACGCTTCGATGCTGAGCCCGAAGATGAGCCAGCATCACGATAGCGCTTTTGCGAGTCCTTGTATTCCATCTGAGCGGTCTCAACAAGAATAGCCTTGTTCGTCAGAGTTGAAAAGTCATTGAAGTCTTGAGCAGCTAGTGCAAGCTTGAGGTTGGGTGTAGTCCACTACGGAACTTCTCTTGTCTGCGTGCATCTGTGGCGATGTCTTCTTCAGCATAGCGGGAGAGGTCTAGAAATTCCCGCTGATAAGCTTCAACGGTCTTGTTGCCCTGAGTGAGGTTACGGAACTGGGTCTTCATGCGTTCCATAATTGCCTGAGGGATGTAACGTGTACGGAAAGCAGCCTGGAACTCATACCAGGTGATGACTGTTCCAATAGGCAGAGTACGCTTGTGTGTGTCCCACCATTGAGCAGCGGGGCCCTTTAAGAAAAAGGCCGCGAAGTTGACGAAGTTGGCAGGGGCGACATTAGCTGACTCCATCTCGTGAGTGATGTCGCGGAGCCAGTCATCAGCATCCAGTGGCTTGTCAGAGTTGCAGAACTGAGTTGGGTTAAGTCGCATAAACTCTGTCAAAGTTATTGAAGCTGGGTTCTGGTTCTGGTTGTTCTGATGCGGAAACTGAGCCATGATTCCAACCATGAACTGGCGGTTAAGCTCAAACTGTTGCATCATAGCCACCATATAGTCTGGCGGTGGTGGGCGTTCAGGGGCACGACCACGACCACGACCACCTGGTCTAACCATCCTGCTAAGTATCAACAGGGGGTAGTTTAGTAAAAGCAATTGCGAGTGTTTAGTGACAAACATGATGTAACTCGTCAACAATTTAAGTAGTGAAACAGATACATAACAGTAGTCAATTAAGACATACAGATCCATACACAGAGTCGGGTACATGCGGACAGCATAACGGCGCAATTTCAAAAGCTAGACATACTAGGCGGCGCGCAGGCACGCGGTAAGGAAGTACACAACGAGACATAGCAAAGGCTACATCAACGTCGGAGAAAACCACCGAAACGGGGTAACTGCAAGTGCTGACGACGAATGTTCGTCGCGGAAGGATCCTGCGCTCCATGTGCACTCTGATGCAGAATCCGGTCTCGAGCTGTAAGAAGAGGTCCACGTGCAGGTGTATGACCTCCAACAGCAGGCCAATCAATACCAGCATATATCTGAGTCCTGCGCGGGTAAAGGATGTGCTCAGGATGTATCCCTGCGCGAACAGCGGGTAGCAACTGCGTCATAGCATCATAGAGACGTGCTCGAGTGGCAACCAACTCGACGGCAAGAGCCCGAACAGTGCGATCCAGAGCCTGAGTGCACTGAATCAGAACGCGCGGGTCATAGCGACGAGGCTCGTACGGGGCACAGATAGCTGTGTAGTATCCAGTAGCATCTCCAGCAGGGGCATACGAAATGTATCGGAACTCAGAGTCATCCAAGATATCGCTGAACTGTCCTCGGAGACGTGCGACGGCAGAGTAGGCGGCATCATGGACTGCCATCTCAATCGTCACGCCAATACCGTGGAAAAGGTGTAACTCGATGTCTGAGTCATTTTGCTGATCATAGATACGAACATCAGCATGGTACTGCTCCTGGTTGAACTCGCGGTAATCCTCGTAAACCAAGTACTCAGGATACCAACGGTAGCCAAGTCTGGTCATGAGAGCGATCAGGACAGCTGGAAACCCAGGGGTATTACGAGCCCAAGTGCGAAGCACAAGCTGTGTCGTAGGACGTGGTGGAAACAAACGGTCCATCTGAAACAGAGGAAATTCAGATTTTTCAAATGACAATGGGAAGTTTAACACAACTCAGAGAGAAAGGTTAAACAAAACAATGGAAAGGAAAATGATTATCAGACTAATCAGATCAATGACAGGGAAATCGCACAGATATCCAGCTCTCCGGGTAGACGGGATTTAATAGATCCTACGTGTCGGCGTTAGTAAAATTTATTTAACCCGAGTAGAAGAGAGATCAGAGTCCCAGAGTATAGACGAGGAATAAAAGATCCTAATACCACCCAGTTGGCGACGTGGGCCCGTAAGCCACACAGCCAAGTTAGTAAATTAGTTTTTCGGTTTCTAGACTCAACTTCGGCCAAGGAATTGGAAGGGGGCTTCCTACAGGCAGTCGGCTCTGATACCAACTTGTGGCGCCCCCGGCTCAATCGTACACTAATCATACACGCAAACGTGTACGATCAAGCACAGGGACTCACGGGAAGATATCACAACACAACTCTAACACAATTTAAACGGAGGTCCACAATATTACAGACCAGGGATCCGAAGATCCGAATACATAAGTAAGTCATACAAATATTATCTGAGTACAGACATAATTAGACAAGTTTTGCCTTAAGAAGGCTAGCACAAACAACGACACTAGATCGAAAGGCGTTGGTGTAACATCCCAAATTTTTAATTTGGAATGTTATACATAGATCATTCACTGCATATCATATTTTATTGCATTTCGTTTTGCGATCCTCGAAAATTCTAAGCAACTCAAGGACCCACGGAGAGAGTTGGGGATTTCACCGTTTTCATATTTGAATTTTCTCAAATATTGAAACAGGGATCAATTTGGTTTAACTATTTTTCTCTCCGAAAATATTTCATATTAAAAATATATGAGAGGAGATAATATGACTTCTCCAAAATAAATGGAATATTGGAGGAAAAATATTAAAATCAAATAAATATTTTATTTGGATTTTTATTGCCATTTTATTTGAATTTAGAATAATATGCATTTTTCAAAATTGCATTAGAGTCCCAAATAAATGTTTACCTTGTCCGGGAGATTTTTAGAGGACGGGGAAAATTTATTTCGGGAATTTTGGAGTCTGTTTAGTATTTCTTTTATTTGTTTTTCTGCGCGGAATTATTTAAAAAAAAAAACTCCGCCGGACCGAACTGGGCCGAAGCCCAGCCGGCCCAGCCGCCCCGCGCGCGCCCCGCCCCGCCGCGCCGCGCCGCACCCCGCCGTCCCGCCGGAGCCCCGCCGGAGGTAGCCGCCGCCGCCGTCGGTTTCGTGAGAAAAACCGATCGGTTTTGTTTAAACCCTAGATCTAGATTCGGTTTTTTTTTAAATTCCGGTTTATTCTTTTTAGATCGGTTTTCCGTCGGTTTAGTTATTTAGCAGACGTTCGTCCGTACGTTCGTTTTAACGAACGGTTTTCACCGTTTAACCGCAGACAGCGAACGTTCGTTCGTTAGCCTGTTCGTTAGTTTTCTTTTTCTCGGATTTTCCGCGATTATTTTCGATCGCGATTTCTGATCCGATTTTCGTTTTAGTATAACTTTTCGCTCGTTTGTCGGAATCAGGCGATTCAAGCGCCTAGATCTTCGTCTCGAAGCCCTCTTTCTGTTTAACCAACTTAAACAAGTTTTTGCTACTGTAAAATTTGACTTTAGTCCAGATTAGTAATCGAAGCTTGTTTCTTTCGCAGTTTGAGTTTCGTTGCTCCGTTTGATTCGATTCTTTTTGCAAACCGGAGTTCTTCAGTTGAACTTTCTGGTTAGGTCTTCTCATTTGGGTTTTACCCGTGCATCTTCGCTTGATTGCTTATGTATGCTATTGTTTGTTGCGATAGAATTCCCGGAGTGCGAAGCGTGCTACTACGAGTCCCTAGGTTTTGCGGATCGTCAGCAAGGCAAGTAACACATTGATCATACTTCTTCGTTACCCAGTTTTTATGCATTAGTTTCGACCCTCAAATATTGCATGATTAGGATGTGATTAACTTGTGGGTACTGGGAAGTAGATGATGAGGTAGAACCTATTGCCCTTTTTTATAACAAACCCTTGGGAGTTACTTCCACGCTATGCTTATGTTGCCATGCTATGCTCGTAGACGTGGATTGGGTTTTGAGTGTATCCATGACAGATGTGAGATTTTTAATTAATGGTTCAACTTAAGGTGGCAACTTTAATACACATCTGGGTGGATTGCTTGTTTGGGCACCTGGGGATATACCAGTGTTGTCCTAGGAGATCCCGGGGATATACCGTGTGATCCTCCTACGGTCCGCCACCCAGGTTCAAAGGGATCA
This sequence comes from Thinopyrum elongatum, assembly GCA_011799875.1. Taxonomy (NCBI): domain Eukaryota; kingdom Viridiplantae; phylum Streptophyta; class Magnoliopsida; order Poales; family Poaceae; genus Thinopyrum; species Thinopyrum elongatum. The sequence continues at coordinate 476,099,256 of CM022297.1, forward strand.
TAAGATTATTCATGCTAGAAACTTCCGTGTGCAGCCACAAGCTATTATGGGCTCTAGCATAGTTGAGTATGTTGCAGGACCTCTTTCAGTGGTAGGCTAGCAGATGTAGGGGAAAGTAGGTGTAACTGTCTACCCAGAGTAAAGAGTAAATGCTTCAGAAAGACTGTGTCTCGGTCATCCGTTTCTCAAACACCATGAAGTGCGAGAAATCCAACGGAGGAGATCGAGTCTTGTGGGGAAAAGTGCACAAACCTCTGCAGAGTGTACAAACTAATCATGATTAGCCGTGTCCCCGGTTATGGACATCTTGAGTATCTGGTTCTTGGATCATCATATTGAATCCCATCACTCTAAATTAATTTGTTGGGATTAATAATTACTTTTAATTGGGATTGAGAGGGGGATTTACCTTCTCAATGTTCAACAACCACCATGATAGTTAAATAAAATATATTCCTTTGTTGTAGGGAAAAATTGGCTTTTCGCAAAACAGTATAACCCTAGAGCTTTTCCACCAGCCAAATATGCATGTAGTATTAGCATTTATTCTGTTCATTGCTCTACTGTGTTATATTGCCAGCATATTCCATGTGCTGACCCGTTTCGGGCTGCAACGTATCATGTTGCAGACTTTTCAGACGAAGAGTAAGGTGTGCTAGGTCGTTGTCGTGCACCCAGCTATGCCGTTGGAGTTGATGGACTCACTTTGTCTTCCAAGCCTTCCGCTGTTATCTTATTTAGATGGCCTTAAGCCATATTTATTGTAATCAGTTCTCTTTTGAGACATTCGATGTAATAAGTGTGTGATTGCACTCTGTTATAAAATCCTTCGAGTACTGTGTGTGTCAGCATTACCACCGGAGCTCACTCAGTTGATTCAACAGCAGAATACCCTGATGCAGCTACTAGTTCAGAACCAAGGCAACAACAACAACAACAACCCACCGCCACCACCACCAGTTGACAACTTAGCCCGTTTTCTGAGGTTGCAGCCGCCGGTGTTTTCCAGTAGCACCGAGCCAATAGTTGCGGATGACTGGCTACGCAGGATTGGAAGGGAGTTGACCACCGCAGGATGCACAGACGCTGAGAAGGTGCGTTTTGCCGCACATCAATTGGATGGACCCGCAGCCTCATGGTGGGAGAATTACACAGCCACATTCCCTATAGCCAATGTCACTTGGGATCAGTTTCAGCAAGCTTTCCGCACTGCACATGTCTCAGCAGGAGCTATGAGCATGAAGAAGCGTGAGTTTCGCAACTTACGCCAGGGAAACCGTACCGTGGGGCAGTACGTGGATGAGTTCAGTAAATTAGCTCGCTATGCCCCGGATGATGTGGCCACTGACGCCGCGAAGCAGGAGAAGTTTATGGAAGGGTTGAATGATGAGCTGAGTATGCAGTTGATGGTGGCAACATTCAACAACTACCAGGAGTTGGTAGACAAAGCTCTTATGATTGAAGGGAAGCAGCAGCAGATTGATAGCCGCAAGAGGAAGTATGGACAAGGGAAGTTCAACTCAGGAGCTCAGCAGAAGCCCCGGTTCACCCCGAACTCGGGAGGACTTGTTCATAACCATGGAGGTCATAACCACAATGGAGGAAGTTCACACAACCATAATGGCCACAAGAATGGAAATGGACATGGAGCAGGCAGTAATCAGAACCGCTCTAACCCAGCCACACCCGCCAAGAAGGATCAAAGCCACGTTACCTGTTTCAAGTGCGGGAAGGCTGGCATTATGCCAACGAATGTCCAGAATTGAAGAACGGCAATGGTAATGGAAGCGCTGGGAAGAAGCCCAATCCATTCAACCGAGGACAAGTGAACCACGTGAACGTGGAGGAGGTTGAGGAGCAGCCTGATGCAGTTATTGGTAAGTTTTTGGTTAAGTCTTTTACTGCAATTGTTCTTTTCGATACTGGTGCATCGCATTCATACATATCAAGGGGATTCGTGGATAAGTATAAGTTGCCCACTAAGGTACTTAGGACACCCATGTTAGTAAGATCACCCGGTGCGGAGTATATGGCAAGACAAGGATGTTTTCAGATGCCATTGATCATTGGAAGTCATGTTTTCCCCTCAGACCTGATAGTTTTGAAGTCACAAGGATTGGATGTGATACTAGGCATGGATTGGCTATCGATGTATGGAGGAAGCATCGATTGTGCGAGTAAGTCGATTTCGCTTACCACCCCGGAGGGAAAAAGGATCAAGTATGTATCTAGGCATGTGCCTAGAAGGAGCCAAGTAAATTCTCTCACGGGAGTTGTTCAGGAGGAGGTGCCTATTGTGAAAGATTTCCCGGATGTATTTCCAGAGGAGTTACCAGGCATGCTGCCGGATCGAGACATTGAATTCTTGATAGAGTTGTTGCCAGGCACCGGACCAATATCAAAGAGACCATACCGGATGCCCGCAAATGATCTGGAGGAGATTAAGAAGCAGATCAAGGAATTATTGGAGAAAGGTTACATTCGACGAAGTTCATCACCGTGGGGAGCCCCAGTGCTCTTAGTTGAGAAGAAGGATGGATCCTTGAGAATGGTTGTTGATTATCGCGCATTGAATGAAGTGACGATTAAGAACAAGTACCCACTGCCAATGATTAATGATTTGTTTGATCAGTTGCAAGGAGCTAAAGTGTTCTCCAAGATCGATCTGAGATCAGGGTATCACCAGCTGAAGATCCGAGAACAGGATATACCTAAGACAGCCTTCACCACCCGGTATGGGCTATATGAGTACACAGTTATGTCATTTGGATTGACTAATGCCCCTGCCCATTTCATGAGTATGATGAACAAGGTGTTCATGGAGTTCTTGGATAAGTTTGTCGTGGTGTTCATTGATGATATCTTGGTATACTCAAAGAATGAAGAGGAGCACAAGGAGCATCTGCGTTTAGTTCTCGAGAAGCTCAGGGAACATCAGTTGTATGCCAAGTTCAGCAAATGTGAGTTTTGGTTGAAGGAAGTTGGATTTCTTGGACATGTTATATCGGGCGAAGGTATAGCAGTAGACCCCACTAAGGTTCAGTCTGTCACTGAGTGGTTGGCACCCACCTCAGTAGGGGAGATCCGCAGTTTTCTTGGACTTGCAGGATATTATCGGAGATTTATCGAGAATTTTTCTAAGATTGCGAAGCCTATGACGGAATTACTGAAGAAGGACACTAAGTTCAAATGGACAGATGAATGTGAGGCAAGTTTTCAGGAACTGAAGAAACGTTTGGTTACAGCCCCAGTTCTGATTCTGCCAGATATACAGAAGGATTTCCAAGTGTATTGCGACGCTTCTCGCTTAGGACTGGGAGGAGTACTTATGCAGGAAGGAAGAGTTGTTTCATATGCCTCACGTCAGCTTCGGCCGCATGAGTTGAATTATGCCACGCATGACTTGGAGTTAGCAGCTGTAGTTCATGCACTTAAGACTTGGAGACATTTTCTTATTGGGAATCGTTGTGATGTGTACACGGATCACAAGAGCTTGAAGTATATTTTCACTCAGAAGGAGCTGAACCTCAGGCAGAGGAGATAGTTGGAACTTATAAAGGATTATGATATGAAGTTGCATTATCATCCAGGAAAAGCCAATGTCGTAGCAGACGCTTTGAGCCGGAAGAGTTATGTCAATACCCTCAAAAGCGGAGGTTTACCAAAGGGGTTATCCGAAGATCTCAGGGAGTTTCGTTTGGGGATAGTCCCTAGAGGTTTTGTCGCAGTTATGGAAGTTCAGTCAACATTATAGGGAAGGATTCGAGAAGCTCAGAAAGAGGACAAAGAAATTGCCGAGATAAAGGATAGAATGCGCAAAGGAAAAGCCAAAGGTTTTCGTGAAGATGAGCACGACACCTTATGGTTTGAGGACCGTGTGTATGTACCCAATAATGCCGAGATCAGGAAGTTGATACTACAGGAGGCTCATGACTCGCCATACTCGATACACCCCGGAAACACCAAGATGTATTTGGACTTAAAAGAGCGTTTCTGGTGGACGGGTATGAAGAGGGATATTGCTGAGTATGTAGCCGTATGTGATGTATGTCAGAGAGTGAAGGCAGAGCATCAGAAGCCCGCAGGATTGCTACAGCCTATGCCAATACCCGAATGGAAGTGGGATAAGCTTGGCATGGATTTCATCACCGGATTACCCAGGACCCGATCAGGATATGATTCTATCTGGGTAGTAGTGGATCAGTTGACCAAAGTAGCTCACTTTATCCCAGTGAAAACCACATATACGAGTGCGAAGTTGGCCAAGATATATATGACCAGGATCGTATGTCTGCACGGAGTTCCGAGGACCATCGTATCAGATAGAGGAACCCAGTTTACTTCAAAGTTTTGGCGCCAACTACACCAGACAATGGGAACCAGGCTAGAGTTTAGTACAGCTTTTCATCCGCAGACAGATGGACAGACCGAGAGAGTCAATCAGATCCTGGAGGACATGTTAAGAGCTTGTGCGCTAGATTATGGATCTAGTTGGGATGACAATCTGCCCTACGCGGAGTTCTCATACAACAACAGCTACCAAGCCAGTTTGAAGATGGCACCTTTCGAGGCTTTGTATGGAAGGAGGTGCAGAACACCGTTGATGTGGGATGAAGTTGGAGACCGTCAGTTGTTTGGACCGGATTTGATTAAGGAATCCGAAGAGAAGGTTAAGCTGATTCGAGATAGACTGAAAGTAGCCCAGTCCAGACAGAAGAGTTATGCTGATCCAAAACGCAAGGAGGTAACCTATGAAGTCGGAGACAGAGCATATCTACGAGTATCACCCTTACGAGGAGTGAAACGTTTTGGAGTTAAAGGAAAGTTAGCCCCGAGGTTTGTAGGACCATACCGAGTATTGGAACGTATGGGTGAAGTTGCCTACAAGTTGGAATTGCCCGAAGGACTGTCAGGAGTTCATGATGTGTTTCACGTTTCCCAGTTGAAGAAGTGCCATGCGGAGATGGCTGATATTTCTCTAAGAGATACAGTGCTCCTAGAAGCAATTCAATTGGATAGTGATCTAACCTACGAGGAGAAACCCGTCAAGATTCTCGAGTTTGCCAGCCGAGTTACACGCAACAAAGTTATCAAGTTTTGCAAAGTTCAGTGGAGTCACCATACCGAAGATGAAGCCACCTGGGAGCGCGAAGAAGACCTCCGGAAGGACCGCCCACACCTATTTTCTAGCCAACCCGAATCTCGAGGGCGAGATTCATCTTAAGGGGGGTAGGTTTGTAACATCCCAAATTTTTAATTTGGAATGTTATACATAGATCATTCACTGCATATCATATTTTATTGCATTTCGTTTTGCGATCCTCGAAAATTCTAAGCAACTCAAGGACCCACGGAGAGAGTTGGGGATTTCACCGTTTTCATATTTGAATTTTCTCAAATATTGAAACAGGGATCAATTTGGTTTAACTATTTTTCTCTCCGAAAATATTTCATATTAAAAATATATGAGAGGAGATAATATGACTTCTCCAAAATAAATGGAATATTGGAGGAAAAATATTAAAATCAAATAAATATTTTATTTGGATTTTTATTGCCATTTTATTTGAATTTAGAATAATATGCATTTTTCAAAATTGCATTAGAGTCCCAAATAAATGTTTACCTTGTCCGGGAGATTTTTAGAGGACGGGGAAAATTTATTTCGGGAATTTTGGAGTCTGTTTAGTATTTCTTTTATTTGTTTTTCTGCGCGGAATTATTTAAAAAAAAAAACTCCGCCGGACCGAACTGGGCCGAAGCCCAGCCGGCCCAGCCGCCCCGCGCGCGCCCCGCCCCGCCGCGCCGCGCCGCACCCCGCCGTCCCGCCGGAGCCCCGCCGGAGGTAGCCGCCGCCGCCGTCGGTTTCGTGAGAAAAACCGATCGGTTTTGTTTAAACCCTAGATCTAGATTCGGTTTTTTTTTAAATTCCGGTTTATTCTTTTTAGATCGGTTTTCCGTCGGTTTAGTTATTTAGCAGACGTTCGTCCGTACGTTCGTTTTAACGAACGGTTTTCACCGTTTAACCGCAGACAGCGAACGTTCGTTCGTTAGCCTGTTCGTTAGTTTTCTTTTTCTCGGATTTTCCGCGATTATTTTCGATCGCGATTTCTGATCCGATTTTCGTTTTAGTATAACTTTTCGCTCGTTTGTCGGAATCAGGCGATTCAAGCGCCTAGATCTTCGTCTCGAAGCCCTCTTTCTGTTTAACCAACTTAAACAAGTTTTTGCTACTGTAAAATTTGACTTTAGTCCAGATTAGTAATCGAAGCTTGTTTCTTTCGCAGTTTGAGTTTCGTTGCTCCGTTTGATTCGATTCTTTTTGCAAACCGGAGTTCTTCAGTTGAACTTTCTGGTTAGGTCTTCTCATTTGGGTTTTACCCGTGCATCTTCGCTTGATTGCTTATGTATGCTATTGTTTGTTTGCGATAGAGTACCCGGAGTGCGAAGCGTGCTACTACGAGTCTCTAGGATTTGCAGATCGTCAGCAAGGCAAGTAACACATTGATCATACTTCTTCGTTACCCAGTTTTTATGCATTAGTTTCGACCCTCAAATATTGCATGACTAGGATGTGATTAACTTGTGGGTACTGGGAAGTAGATGATGAGGTAGAACCTATTGCCCTTTTTAATAACAAACCCTTGGGAGTTACTTCTACGTTATGCTTATACTGATATGCTATGCTCGTAGACGTGGATTGGGTTTTGAGTGTATCCATGACAGATGTGAGATTTTTAATTAATGGTTCAACTTAAGGTGGCAACTTTAATACACATCTGGGTGGATTGCTTGTTTGGGCACCTGGGGATATACCAGTGTTGTCCTAGGAGATCCCGGGGATATACCGTGTGATCCTCCTACGGTCCGCCACCCAGGCTCAAATGGATCATAAGATTATTCATGCTAGAAACTCCCGTGTGCAGCCACAAGCTATTATGGGCTCTAGCATAGTTGAGTATGTTACATGACCTCTTTCAGTGGTAGGCTAGCAGATGTAGGGGAAAGTAGGTGTAACTGTCTACCCAGAGTAAAGAGTAAATGTTTCTGAAAGACTGTGTCTCGGTCATCCGTTTCTCCAACACCATGTAGTGCGAGAAATCCAACGGAGGAGATCGAGTCTTGTGGGGAAAAGTGCACAAACCTCTGCAGAGTGTACAAACTAGTCATGATTAGCCGTGTCCCCGGTTATGGACATCTTGAGTATCTGGTTCTTGGATCATCATATTGAATCCCATCACTCTAAATTAATTTGTTGGGATTAATAATTACTTTTAATTGGGATTGAGAGGGGGATTTACCTTCTCAATGTTCAACAACCACCATGATAGTTAAATAAAATATATTCCTTTGTTGTAGGGAAAAATTGGCTTTTCGCAAAACAGTATAACACTAGAGCTTTTCCACCAGCCAAATATGCATGTAGTATTAGCAGTTATTCTGTTCATTGCTCTACTGTGTTATATTGCCAGCATATTCCATGTGCTGACCCGTTTCGGGCTGCAACGTATCATGTTGCAGACTTTTCAGACGAAGAGTAAGGTGTGCTAGGTCGTTGTCGTGCACTCAGCTATGCCGTTGGAGTTGATGGACTCACTTTATCTTCCAAGCCTTCCGCTGTTATCTTAATTAGATGGCCTTAAGCCATATTTATTGTAAGCAGTTCTCTTTTGAGACATTCGATGTAATAAGTGTGTGATTGCTACTCTGTTATAAATCCCTCAAGTACTGTGTGTGTCAGCATTACCGATCCAGGGATGACACTTGAACACAGAGATTCGATCCATTCGGGTCGGGTCGCTACAGTTGGCCTCCTGCCTGGGAGCCTCCGATCCTACTCCTGGTCATCTGGCTCGATCCAGTAGTAAGTACCCTCTGGACCCTCCTGGTAGTAAGCTCCGGTGGTGGCATCTGGCTCCTGGACTCCATCGTCTGATGTATCTTCAAGGGGGGGTATATGGGGAAAAGAGAAAGTAAAGCAACCGTGAAGGCCAGGGGGGAGCTGGGCCGGCCAGCTGGGCTATGGCCCAGTTGGGCCAGGGGGGGTTTTCCCTTTTTATTTTTTTTGTTTTGTCTTTCTTTTATCTTTTTCTTTATTCTCTTTTCTCAGTTTAGTAAATAGTTAGGCCACCAAATGATTTTTGTAAAACATAGGAATTGTTCCAATAAATACTAGGCATTACCTACCACTACCAAAAATTGGTTTCGAGTCAACTTGAGTTCACATAATTTTTATAATAATTAAAATGCATTAATCCTTGCTGTTTTAATTATGTTTGTGCCACCTAATTATTTTATTATTTGTTGGTTACAATTTTAGACTAGCCTCTGCAATATTTGTTATTTACTGAACATTTTAGTTTTTATGTTGGACAACTTTTATATTTCACTTTCATTTAAATTTGAATCTGAGTTAGGAGTTGAAATGCAATACGATGCTAATGATGATTATGCACTATTAATCATGCTGACATGTCATTATCAAAAATGATTACTGTTGCTAATCACCAGGGGTGTTACAATATCCATCCATGAATCTCCGAGAGACTAAGTGCCACTGGACATCTGCAACTTCACGTGACTCTGTATTGGCACAATCAGTACATGGACACAGGATGTAATACGCATCACCAATTCTCCTCTTTGTACTTTCAGCCAAATTCATGAACTCTGTCACGCCACTGATAAAATCTGCGGTTCTCCGATTCTTCATCCATTGAGATTGTTCCATCTGCACCACACGAATGGTAATTAAAAACAAAACAACAACATTAATACACGGATTAACTGCTGCCCAAAGATGCATGCATAAATCACAAGGTTTTATTTTCATAATTACTGAGGGCGCTCCATATTGTTATACAGACGTGCAATGACAAAAATTAATGGCCAGTCAATTTAGACGCAGAGTACTAGTACAACACTACCCTTCGGAATTGAATACCTTAATTAAGCCACTCACGAAAAGAATACCTTAATTAATTAGCCGCGCGGTGACCTCCACCCAGCAGGCAGAGAAGCGCGATGCGGCGGCACGCCGAGACAGCAGGGTTGAGGAGCAAAGCTTAGTGCGGCTGCCGCCTGAAGTTCAACCTCCACTATCCCGCCATCGACCGCGATGGTTGTGCTCGAATCACGCCGCCGCCGACGTCGATGGTTGAGCTCCTCCTATCTCCCGTCGCAGACCGAGGATTGACCTCCTATGACGCAGCCACCGCCCACCGACCAAGGATTGACCTCTTCTCCGGTAACCGCTGCCTAGGCCGCCGCCGCCATCTCTATATGCAGAGCGGATATTTTATTTTTTGACGGATATCCGCAGAGCGGCTGTTTACACGGTATCACTGTAACTCAATTATATGTACAGGGTAGTACATCACATACGGTTATGTAACGGCAACCATGTCTCACCTACGCTGTCTTCTCACACAGTTTGGTGCGGAAATCGTGTGTGAAGTTGTAATACCTAACACAAATGACATGTTTAAACAGTGTGCCGTATACAACATATAGTGCCATAAGTAGTTCCCAGCCGTTAGCTTTGAAGGAAATATGCCCTAGAGGCAATAATAAAGTTATTATTTATTTCCTTATTTCATGATAAATTTTTATTATTCATGCTAGAATTGTATTAACCGGAAACTTAGTACATGTGTGAATACATAGACAAACAGAGTGTCCCTAGTATGCCTCTACTAGACTAGCTCGTTAATCAAAGATGGTTAAGTTTCCTAGCCATGGACATGTGTTGTCATTTGATGAACGGGATCACATCATTAGGAGAATGATGTGATGGACAAGACCCATCCGTTAGCTTAGCATGATGATCGTTTAGTTTGTTGCTATTGCTTTCTTCATGACTTATACATGTTCCTATGACTATGAGATTATGCAACTCCCGAATACCGGAGGAACACTTAGTGTGCTATCAAACGTCACAACGTAACTGGGTGATTATAAAGATGCTCTACAGGTGTCTCCGATGGTGTTTGTTGAGTTGGCATAGATCGAGATTAGGATTTATCACTCCGATTGTCGGAGAGGTATCTCTGGGCCCTCTCGGTAATGCACATCATATGAAGCCTTGCAAGCAATGTGACTAATGAGTTAGTTACGGGATGATGCATTATGGAATGAGTAAAGAGACTTGCCAGTAACGAGATTGAACTAGGTATGATGATACCGACGATCGAATCTCGGGCAAGTAACATACCGATGACAAAGGGAACAACGTATGTTGTTATGCGGTTTGACCGATAAAGATCTTCGTAGAATATGTAGGAGCCAATATGAGTATCCAGGTTCTGCTATTGGTTATTGACCGGAAATGTGTCTCGTTCATGTCTACATATTTCTCGAACCCGTAGGGTCCGCACGCTTAACGTTCGATGACGATTTGTATTATGAGTTTATGTGATTTGATGACCGAAGGTTGTTCGGAGTCCAGATGAGATCACGGACATGACAGGGAGTCTCTAAATGATCGAGCCGTAAATATCGATATATTGGAAGGCTATATTCGGACATCGGAAAGGTTTCGAGTGATTCGGGTATTTTTCGGAGTACCGGAGAGTTACGGGAATTCGTATTGGGCCTTAATGGGCCATACGGGAAAGGAGAGAAAGGCCTCAAGGGTGGCCGCGCCCCCCCCCCCCCATGGACTGGTCCGAATTGGACTAGGAAGGGGGGGCGCCCCCTTCCTTCCTTCTCCTTCTCCCTTCCCCTTTTCCTACTCCATGTGGGAGGTGGAATCCTACTAGGACTAGGGAGTCCTAGTAAGACTCCACACTTTGGGCGCGCCCTATGAGGGCCGGACTCCTCCTCCCTCCCTCCTTTATATACAGGGGCAGGGGGGCACCCTAGAACACACAAGTTGATTGTTTAGCCGTGTGCGGTGCCCCCTCCACAGATTTCCACCTTGGTCATATTGTCGTAGTGCTTTAGCGAAGCCCTGCGCCGGTAACTTCATCATCACCGTCACCACGCCGTCGTGCTGACGAAACTCTCCCTCGGCCTCAGCTGGATCAAGAGTATGAGGGACGTCACCGAGCTGAACGTGTGCAGATCGCGGAGGTGCCGTGCGTTCGGTACTTGGATCGGTTGGATCGTGAAGACGTTCGACTACATCAACCGCGTTACTAAACGCTTCCGCTTTCGGTCTACGAGGGTACGTGGACACACTCTCCTCGCTTGCGTGATCGTAGGAATTTTTTTGAAATTCTACGTTCCCCAACAAGCTTATCCCCACAGTTTCCCCATTTCCCCCAAATCCCTAGATAGCCTCCAAATTCCCTCGCGTGGCGCTAACATTGGGGGAATGCGGACGAGTGGTGCTGATGGTTTCGGTGCGGCTGATCCTGCTCGTATCGCTGCCACGACAGCGGTCGCCGCCGAGCACTTGCCTATGGTCATCAGAAGGCAGGTGTACTACGGATCTGAATCGTCCTGTCAGGTTCCAATCTATCCCGATCTTTTTTAGCATGTCCAAAGTAGCTCCTTGCTGAATCCGTCCTGAATGACCCCTCCCCACCAGGAAAGCGATCTGCCGCCGGATCCGGAGCATGACTCCAGACTCCCGCAACACGAGTTCGACTCTGAGTTTTGCGCCATCGAGAAGTACCAAAAGCTGAGTTGTGTGCACGGGCACACTCCAGCTCGACGTGTATGCACAGAGGGATTCGACATTGGCAGGCGGTTTCTCAGTTGCCCCTTAGAGGTTAGTGCTAAGTTCGTCATTTTACTTAAGTTAATGTCACCACTCATCTGGAACACTATTTAACATTGGCAGGGATATGAGGCTTGTGCCTTTGTTAACTGGCTGGATGAAGAATGGCATGGCAGGGCTCAGAGTGTTATCACCAAGCTCGCAGAAGATAACATAAAGCTGAAGAAGAAATTGGCTGATCTGGAATGTACAATCAGTACGATGAAGCAAGAAAGAATCAATCACAGGCAACAGATGAAAGCAAGAGACAAGAAGGAACTAGCATGTGTAGTTGTGGTTGTCGCATTAGCCATGTTCTATGCGCTGTTTGCAATGATGATTAGGGGTTTTGTTTTGTAGGGTAACGCAGCAGAAAACAAAAAATTTCCGCCCTACGCACCAGCCCAGGACCACTATGGAGACTGCATACAAGGTTTGATCATTTTCGTTACCGACTCGTAGCGCAGCGGAAGTAGAGTCGATGACGATCGGCGGTGCAGATCCCCGCAGCTAGGATTTACAACCTCCCAACCGCGAGGATGTATACCCTCGTCTTCCCTTCGGACAGCCCTCCGGGAGGCGGTCGAACAGTCCCCCGGACGGTGTCGTGGACAGCCCTTCGGGAGGACCTTCGAAACTCGAACGGTCACTCGGACAGCCCTTCGGGAGGACTCACAGAACTCGGACCGTCACTTGGACAGCCCTTCAGGAGGCACTCACGAACAGCCCCTCGGGCACTAAGATCGAAACTACGACCTCTCTACAGAGTTGCACACATACGGTGTCATCTATCCGGCAGGGCTTCGCCGTCCAGAACTAGTTCCCACCGGAACCCAGACAGCCTTTCGGCTCTACGAAACTCTTTTCGTGGGAGGGAGAGAGAAGCCAGATCATTGCATGGCACTTGTATGTGAGAAGGGATGAGGTTTGGGCAGCCCCCTCACCTCCTATTTATAGGAAAACCCAAGGGGTAGTGTGCCTCCCAAATTACCAAAAACTCCCATGCAAAAGTCTTCACATGAGGGTAATATGGACAAAATGGGATGCCATGTGGAGCTCCAAAGAGCTCCACCCCCCTTGGCCGGCCACCCCCTTGGGGGTCCCCCATGAGGTGCTCTCATGGCCCCCAAAGTCCTTCTAGAAGCCTTTAGCAAAAGCCCTAAAAGGTGGCTTTCCAAAAATACCCCAAAAAGCACTTTCACTATTCACGACGACATTTTTCAGCGTCCGTTCGAACTGAAAATATTTATGTGGGCTTAGAACATTTCCAGTACCCACTAAAATAATTTTCAAGGTGTTCTGGAACAATTCCAGTTTAGTGATTTCATCTGCGAAAAGCATCTGAAGCGGTTCCGGCAGCCTCGGAACATTTCCGGTTTTTCTTCCAGAAAATTCTCAGAAGTTTCCAGAATGATTCTGGCATCCTCCAAGAATTATCAGGCATGTGCCGAAAACATTTTGACTTAATGGTATCCCCTGAAACAACTTTTCAGTTTCACCGGAACTCATCCGGTGACCTCTCTCTGCGGAACTTTTCCGCTGTCCGAAACTTTTCGGTGTCCGAAACTTTTTCGGTGATTTTCTCTCAGACTCCCTGTCTAGTATTCAGCAGATAGATGACCCTTAAGCGTGTGACCCTATAGGTTCGGTGAAGTATAGACATGACACGGAACCCCTTCCGATCAATGATCAACATCGGAGCCGTGGACACCCATATTGACCCCTATACCCACACGAATGAATATTCGAGTGAACCTCCAGTTGCCGTGTGCTATTCCTGTTGCTTCGCGATATGTTACAAATACCCGAGGTGAGACATGTAGGCATTCCCGTGGATCAACAACTTGTCCACTATGCTAGTTACCTCGTTACCGGTATTGTTCTCTTTTCTCGTTACCGTGTTCCGGCATCCCCGTGATCAAATCACATAGTGTCTGGCCAGACGATGATGGATACCGTAACATCGAGAGGGCCCAGAGATATCTCTCAATCGTCGGACGAGCAAATCCCAATCTTGAGCTTATCAAGTTACTTGACATACTTTCCCATGAACCCGTAAGCCGCTGTAATAGCCATCCATTTACGGATGACGTTTAACAAACCCCAAAGTTCATGAATCAAGCATGAAGAAACTCGATACTCTCATGGTCTGAGGAATCATGCAAACATTAACCATCTCTGTGTTATTAACCATAAACTTGTGACGAATGTATCTCATAGCATAACATCAATCGGGTCGATTCAACACAAATGTTCTTCTAACATTTGTGCCCTCAAAGTTGCTGGCATAGACATGCCTATGATTGGGAAAACATAATCATCATGCAACACCTGAGCTAGTCTTAGAGGCATGACTAGGAATACATTTTACCGTTTATTATTCCACACGTGCACATGGGTTTTCCCCAGAGCCTTTATGGATATACGGGCTCGGGAACCACAGCAGTTATAGCATGGAACATAAACCTAATTATGAACACGGAGATAAATAATAACATTTATTATTGCCTCTAGGGCATATCTCCTACAGACTCCCACTTGCACTAGAGTCAATAATCTAGTTAATGCTAATGCACTTTACACCTGTGGCACACCGGTGTAAATATGCTTCGCTTGTGGTATAGCCTGATGTCCAACGGATCTGACGACTTCAGCTCCGTGTGTATCTTTGCATATCCTCACATTTTCACACTTTCACAAAATTCATGTTTTGTGTGGACTTGGCTTTGTATGTATGTGAATCACAGGTCGAACCTGGATTCCTCAGACTGAGTTACGGAGCAACTACCTGCAGTAGTGTCCCATTGACAAAAGCCATCTTGGAACCATACTAAGTTCATGAATGAACTATATGATTCAACATCTTCTTTGTCGCTTTAAAAGCGGCAACATACTTCGCCCCTGTTATAGAATTCGCCATAGTAACTTGTTTGGAACAATTTCCAACTACCGTGCCACCATATTGTGTATTGCACAAAACCCTTAACTTAAATCGAAAATCGCTTGGAGCATGGATGAAGACTGTATCGATGTAACCTTTTACAACGAACTCTTCATGATCTCTGCTTGCGAGAAAACATGTCATCAGTGCTACTATAGTACTCAATGACCCTTTTTCACTGTTGTCCCATGATCAGTACTTTTGATCACTTTGGTATCTATACTCGCAACAACTTTGGGAGTATTGGACATATCTGGTTGTTTTTACATACCATGGAATACATGATTAATCCAAACACAAGAGTGTGTGGAATCTCCATCATGTATTTTGCTCATCAGTGTTTTGGGACACCGAGTCTTGCAAAAACTCTTTCCATGTGACTTCGGCAAGAATCACTCCTTGACGTTTTTAATGCTAAAAAGGTTTTAGCATCTTGTCAATATGTATCTTTTCTCAGCCCTATTAGGTAAATCTATCTCCATAGATCATCATGCCTAATATAAAGGCTATTTAGCCCAAGCACTTCATTGAAAAACTATTTTCAAATGAAGTCCTAATTCGTGTCAAGAATTTTAATTCCAATTAACAATGTGTCAAGCACACAAGGTTTTTAGAAATGTTATTATGCTCCCACTTACTTTCTTGAATTACAAGCATCTTCGTTACCCATTGATGAAGTCAAAACCCTTTTAACCATTTCATCAAAACACAAAGATTCCAACTCCATTTTGCTCTCTTCTGTCCATTGCTGGAACTCTGAAGTTTGCATACTTACTAGCATCCTCTGGATTGACAAAATACCTTGGACTGTAACACATGCAAGTCCTTGGTTTCATTTCCATCAGGTGGAAATCCTTTTGTCATCCATTGTTTTATATCTCATGATTGAAATATGTCTTAATTGCTAGTTCAACCCGAACCGACTTTAAGCATCGCTACGGTGAAGCAACCTCATCGTAGTCAACTCCTTGAACTTGTATATTGCAACAAGTCGAGCATTATGGATAAAACATTTTTATTCGTATCAGTTATAGTTCCATAAATATTCGTCAGACTCTAAGTCTTCCGAAAGGTGTATCAAGGTTTTAATCTTGAATCACTTATATGGAAACTATCTTGGATTGTATTGGCATTTAGCCAATTCCGGAGTCAGGGCCCATCAACGCTTCCTTGTGTATCGTAGGTATACTGTTGTCTAACAACAATATCTCGTTTGCGCACCTGAGAGGTTTGCACGAGCCTTGCCTACGTGGTTCAGCTGCAAGTTCGACCGAAGTCCATACATTTTATTGTAGAGACTTCCGTATCAGTCGCAGTAGGAAACTCTGGAATTACTTCCAAGGTCTCTTTCCTTTGATCTGATGACGAAGATACCGTTTATCTCGTCGAGTTGCACTATTCTCCCACTCACCTTTTTGAAAGAACCATTTTCTTCAAAAAGCATACCGTTCTTTGTGGCAAACCTATTTGCCTCGGTATAGTGAGGGAGGAATACCCAATTACTTGGGATAATCTACAAAGTAGCACTTGTCTGATTTGGAATAGGTTTGTAACCTTTTACACAAGCCCCATATTCCAAATGTTAAGAAAAGATATAACATGGTTGGGCGTACCATACCATGGCGTCATTTCAACAGACCTGATGGAGCTCTTTTCAGTGTAAAAGCCGCAGTCTCTAAAGCATCACTTTAAAAGGGATAATGGAAAATTTATTTATGTCATCTTTGATCTTACCATGTCATAAATGGTTCAATTACATCTTCACGGACTTTCCACTCACAGTGGTGTTCCGGGAGGTGTAAGTTATGAAACTCTTTTCACAACTCATCAGACATTCGCTAAACTTGTAACTCAAATATTTCTTTCTGCAATCGAATTGTAGAAACATAATTATCTTGTTACAATAACTTCTACTTCATATTTGAAAACCTTTCGAATGATTTCAAAAGATCCAGACTTACGTCTCATCAAGTAAATATCCACATATCTACTTGAGTCATTTCTGAAGATAGATAAATCCACTACTTGCAACAACCTTTATCGTACTACACACATCAAATGTATGATCACCAATAAGTTTGTTGTCCGTTCCTTATGGCCCGTGAACGGTATTTCAGTCACTTCTCTTTTCGGAGGAAAGTTGCAAGTGTCAGATGATTCAAAATCAAACGACTTCAAAATCCATCATAATGGAATTTATCCATGCGGGTTTCTCCAATGTGACCAAATGCAGTGCCACACTTGTGTGGTATTCTTTTAGTCTTGCGAAATTTAGCGTTAGTGTTATGGATGTATCATATTACCATCAATATTCATAACATACATCCCATCTAGGATGGAAGCATGGCCCTTCATGTTATTCATAATACTGAACAACAATTGTTGTTTTTTATGAACAACTCTTTTGCAACAAACATTGTGTAATGGGCTAGAGTGTATGAAACTCTAAAATGAATTATGAAAGTAAATCCAGAGGTAATATATTAATATCATTATTCATAACATACATCTCATTCTCAATGAAAGTATGGCCCTTATGTTATTCATAACTTCGAACATCAAAAATTCTCTTATGAACAACCTTCTTGCAAGATACCTTATGCAATGGGCTAGAGTTTGTGAAACTCTAAATGAATTATGAAAATAAATACAGATGGTAATACACCGATGGAAGGTATAGTAACATTTACTATGTTCCCTGTGTATACCAAAACCTCATTCCTGGCTAGTCTTTCAGGCCATAGTAGTTCTTACATCGAGTTGCAACAGAATGCAATCGAGCGGGTATATTTGTGATTAACTCACAATACCCAAGAATTAGTGATTAACAATTTAATCATAATTCCCAAGAACTATATCTTTGACCAGCCTTCTATACATCAAAAACTTGTATGACATTCATACTTGAGCTGGATATTCCAGTCTTCTCTCTTTTTGCCTTTATACTTCTAACAGTTTAACTTTTAGTATTTCTCCTACTCTCAGAAGAAGCACCCAACTTAAGAGTGGCGTTAGCCCTGGACTTCCTAGGCGTGAAAGTTTCACTAACACCCTTCGGACACTTCCATTCTCTTTAAGTTGTTGTTTTATTCACCTTTCATCATATGACAGGCGTTCTACTGGATCCCTCTCTTATCAGTCTAATGCATAGTAAACTCCTTTACTAATAGTTTGCAAACAAACATTGCTTTGGATATCTCATATCTTTTAGCCTTTGTCTGTCTCTGAAAATGATTTTCAGATTCCATGAATATCACATAACTATCCAAACTTTCGAAGTTCAGGTCTCATGGAAGCAAATGTATTGCACTTGACTGAAACGGAATTCTAGCTTTTGGATCGAAGGACGAGAGTCACATGATCCATAGCATAAGCGAGAGAATACCAAAGTATGCGATAGGACAAAGTCCTTCTCGGCACTCTTGAGGACAATCCTCACATTACGTTACCAACCGTAAAGTTTTAACCAAATATTTAACAGCTATTCAATTTTAATAGGGAAGGTGGAAATGCGAGCCATTATTCTACAACTATTATGCAAATCACACTTAGACAGAGTTCAAAATTAATTGCACTGAGAATTAAACAAGTTAATTCAACAGTGCGCTCCCACTCAAATCAATATCTCTCATAATTGATTGTGAATGATTCAAGATCCATTTTACAATTCAACGCCAAGGATGTGTCCATCTCAAGTGACGAGAATTGCAATCGGTAGGCCAACTTGCCAATCACATCTCTATGTGACTCTTGTTCATCTTTCGATGGGCGTGTTCCGAGCTCAGGACGCTCCTCCAGAACGTCAAGACAACCAAGTGATCTCGCTGCGAGGTCTCAACTCACCCGCCTCACACTTCCCTAATCGTTCGCACCCATGTGTCCATGTGATGCCCCGAAAAGTTAGGTGCCGTGACGGTGCTACACTTGGGAGAACACTAACTACTTGATATTTTGTGAGAGATCACCCTAATAAAAGCGACTACCGTGCAATCAAGAAGGGTGCATCATAAGGGATAAACATCTCAGGCAATTCATAATAGCATGATATGGTATAGCCCTTTCTGACGGAGAAGTCTTGTATTTCTTCGTCTTTGGCATTCGCGTCGGTGTTCACCTTCGCGAAGATTGCCACCACCTTGTCGATGCACCAGATAATATTGCTACCTCTATAGCTAATAAAATAATGCATTACAACAAGGTTGACACGCAGGTCATTTAAGGTGCAATCATATGGCTCCAGCCATCATGCCGAATCATGATACGCAGGTCATGTTAATTAATTTTCATCATATAGTCATCTCATACATAATCAAATTATTATGAGCACTGCTATACCACATCAAATGCACATGCAAACCCTCCTGCAAAACCAAGTTAGACGCCTCTAATCGGTTCATGCAAAAACTTGTTTTACGTGGCTTCTAAGGTTTCGAAACAAACCGAAGCTACCAACGTCCATCATCAAGTATGATAATTCAAGTCGCTAGATTAACTTTCCAGGGTGTATGAAAACCGAGATAATAAAATCTCGAGCCCCATACTAAACTTCGTCATACGCATGACCCCCGTGCAGATCATATCTGCATTGCCCTTTCGTCTGCGAAATTTCATCTTTCTTTTTAACTACGGTGGAATTCAATGAACTGTTAGCACTTCGTTGATAAATCAGGATCGCGGATTGCCAGAACATTGAAACTCCACCATGCTGTTATCAAGATCAGAAATATGCAAATTCCAGGGAAGCAACAAGAACATCGGGTAACAGATTTCATCTGCTACCCGCACAAATAATTTTCAGTAATAGAACTCATCTACTACCTAATTATATTGTGCAACACCCATACATCTCATGTATTCTAGATCGCAACCTGCATCTACGCATAGCACGGCTCATGATGCCACTGTAGGGTAACGCAGCAGAAAACAAAAAATTTCCACCCTACGCACCAGCCCAGGACCACTATGGAGACTGCATACAAGGTTTGATCATTTTCGTTACCGACTCGTAGCGCAGCGGAAGTAGAGTCGATGACGATCGGCGGTGCAGATCCCCGCAGCTAGGATTTACAACCTCCCAACCGCGAGGATGTATACCCTCGTCTTCCCTTCGGACAGCCCTCCGGGAGGCGGTCGAACAGTCCCCCGGACGGTGTCGCGGACAGCCCTTCGGGAGGACCTTCGAAACTCGAACGGCCACTCGGACAGCCCTTCGGGAGGACTCACAGAACTCGGACCGTCACTTGGACAGCCCTTCAGGAGGCACTCACGAACAGCCCCTCGGGCACTAAGATCGAAACTACGACCTCTCTACAGAGTTGCACACATACGGTGTCATCTATCCGGCAGGGCTTCGCCGTCCAGAACTAGTTCCCACCGGAACCCAGACAGCCTTTCGGCTCTACGAAACTCTTTTCGTGGGAGGGAGAGAGAAGCCAGATCATTGCATGGCACTTGTATGTGAGAAGGGATGAGGTTTGGGCAGCCCCCTCACCTCCTATTTATAGGAAAACCCAAGGGGTAGTGTGCCTCCCAAATTACCAAAAACTCCCATGCAAAAGTCTTCACATGAGGGTAATATGGACAAAATGGGATGCCATGTGGAGCTCCAAAGAGCTCCACCCCCCTTGGCCGGCCACCCCCTTGGGGGTCCCCCATGATGTGCTCTCATGGCCCCCAAAGTCCTTCTAGAAGCCTTTAGCAAAAGCCCTAAAAGGTGGCTTTCCAAAAATACCCCAAAAAGCACTTTCACTATTCACGACGACATTTTTCAGCGTCCGTTCGAACTGAAAATATTTATGTGGGCTTAGAACATTTCCAGTACCCACTAAAATAATTTTCAACGTGTTCTGGAACAATTCCAGTTTAGTGATTTCATCTGCGAAAAGCATCTGAAGCGGTTCCGGCAGCCTCGGAACATTTCCGGTTTTTCTTCCAGAAAATTCTCAGAAGTTTCCAGAATGATTCTGGCATCCTCCAAGAATTATCAGGCATGTGCCGAAAACATTTTGACTTAATGGTATCCCCTGAAACAACTTTTCAGTTTCACCGGAACTCATCCGGTGACCTCTCTCTGCGGAACTTTTCCGCTGTCCGAAACTTTTCGGTGTCCGAAACTTTTTCGGTGATTTTCTCTCAGACTCCCTGTCTAGTATTCAGCAGATAGATGACCCTTAAGCGTGTGACCCTATAGGTTCGGTGAAGTATAGACATGACACGGAACCCCTTCCGATCAATGATCAACATCGGAGCCGTGGACACCCATATTGACCCCTATACCCACACGAATGAATATTCGAGTGAACCTCCAGTTGCCGTGTGCTATTCCTGTTGCTTCGCGATATGGTACAAATACCCGAGGTGAGACATGTAGGCATTCCCGTGGATCAACAACTTGTCCACTATGCTAGTTACCTCGTTACCGGTATTGTTCTCTTTTCTCGTTACCGTGTTCCGGCATCCCCGTGATCAAATCACATAGTGTCTGGCCAGACGATGATGGATACCGTAACACCGAGAGGGCCCAGAGATATCTCTCAATCGTCGGAGGAGCAAATCCCAATCTTGAGCTTATCAAGTTACTTGACATACTTTCCCATGAACCCGTAAGCCGCCGTAATAGCCATCCATTTACGGATGACGTTTAACAAACCCCAAAGTTCATGAATCAAGCATGAAGAAACTCGATACTCTCATGGTCTGAGGAATCATGCAAACATTAACCATCTCTGTGTTATTAACCATAAACTTGTGACGAATGTATCTCATAGCATAACATCAATCGGGTCGATTCAACACAAATGTTCTTCTAACATTTGTGCCCTCAAAGTTGCTGGCATAGACATGCCTATGATTGGGAAAACATAATCATCATGCAACACCTGAGCTAGTCTTAGAGGCATGACTAGGAATACATTTTACCGTTTATTATTCCACACGTGCACATGGGTTTTCCCCAGAGCCTTTATGGATATACGGGCTCGGGAACCACAGCAGTTATAGCATGGAACATAAACCTAATTATGAACACGGAGATAAATAATAACATTTATTATTGCCTCTAGGGCATATCTCCTACATGTTTCACAGTATTGCTAAAGCACATCTAGATGTGCTCTAAGTAATGCACATCTAGGTCCTCTGCCATTGATGTTACGCGAAGATTCATGCAGATATTTTCCTTTGTCTTTCTTTCTTTTCCTTTCTAGTTTGATTATTACTGGCTTCATCAATAAGAAGAGCTCAATGTATTGCTTGCCAACTGTCCTACTTTGTTCGTACCGGTACCAGTGCATAATCCCAAAACACGTTCCTTGTTTTTGTCCTGAAAAAAGAAATCAGCCAATAAGAGTCCTGCGGCTAGTATGCATTCAATGACTTCAGACTACTTAGCATAACATGCATGCAATGGTCAATTCTCTGCACGCAACTCTATTTTGAAAAAAAAACTATGCACACAATGGTATAGATTACCAAATAATCATCAAGTTCTCTCGTTTTTCCCCCACCTAGGTCGCCGGTACGGAGGGAGTAGAAGTACTACGAAAAATGCTTGTTTCATACTCCCTCCGTTCCTTTATAAGGTGTATTTGTTTTTTGATAAAATTCCAGAATGTAAGGTGCATTTCTTCTAATTCGTTATAATTCCTTTGTTAACCCTCCAAAAAAAAGGAAATTATATCTTTCTCCTGATTGTCTATAACTTTACTTGTAGAAGAAGAAGAAGGAAAGTATCTCTCTGTCAATTGCATGTATCTCTTACTTTTCATGACTAATTTATTTACTTGCCACTAATAAACAAATTTGCTAAGGGTAATTTCATCCTAACTTGTCTATAATTATTTGCCTTGGTCACCATGCCGAAAATAATACACCGTCCAACGCGTGTGCGTAATTAATTATCATATTGAGAACTGCGCAACCCCGGGAATTTGGAGCGACTGGGTACAAATAATTGCGGTTGATTATATCAGCGGTTAGATAATACGTCAACCCCACTTCAATTGGCATTCCTCTTCTCTGCATACCCCGCTTAAGTGTCCACCATCTTCATCGTCCCCGGCAAGCCGCACTACACACTTGCATACGACCGCAGCCATGTCGAGCGACAACAAGGACGACCGTTCAGTCAACAGTCTGGCGCCCGATGATAGGTCAACACCGGAATCATCCCGCTCGTCTTCCATGAGTCTGGAGTCGAGCCCTAACCTCGATTATATCTGGATCATGGAAGGGACGCCGCCTCCGGAGTCGTCAGACGACGACCAGACGGACGAGGAGCCGTCGGAGGACGACAATGATGATGAGGAGGAATGGTCGAACAAGGAGGAGGAGGACGATGACAGCAACGACGATGACGATGGCGGCGGCTATGAAAAGCCAACGGTCAGCGGCAAGAAGCGTCCTCGCCAGGACGATGTCGTGGGGCCATCCAATAACAACAACAACAAGAAGAAGGACTAAATTAAGCAGACTGTATATATCTCTGTTTCCGTTCGCTCATATTAATTCGTTATCTCTGTTTATCCTGTCAATCTCATCGCAGGCGGTTAGTAATACGTATTCGACAGAGATCTTCTACATTATCGCCCACAGGTTGGTTTCTTGAACTGTGTGCCCCGACGAGCACACAATTCACAAAAAAAGACTGTATGGGCTGTATATAATGATCGCACACAATTCTGATTACCGACCTATTGGCTGGGTATCACACACATCTTGTTACGCCGAATCGTTTGTGTTCAACTCGATCATCGCAAACGGTTCATCCGAGCGAACTGTATGTCGTATATCGCACACACATTGATATGGCTGCCCGTTTTTGTTGTTCTGCCTCATCGCAAACAGTTCGGATGGATCAACCATGTGCCCTGGATCGCACACGCAACCAAAATCAGAACCATGTTTGATGGCTCTGCCATCGCAAATGTTTTGCATCTTTTTTTATTGTTTTTTTACATCACTGTTTGCGATTAATGCATCACACACAGTTTCGTCAAAGTGTCTCTGATCATAGTGTCGCCTTAGCAGCATCCTGCAGTAGTGCCCCCTAGGCTTGTG
Source organism: Thinopyrum elongatum (assembly GCA_011799875.1). NCBI lineage: Eukaryota > Viridiplantae > Streptophyta > Magnoliopsida > Poales > Poaceae > Thinopyrum > Thinopyrum elongatum. The sequence goes on from CM022297.1 coordinate 476,122,958, forward strand.
GGCCCCTCATAGACCTCCTAACCCTAATCCTGGCTCCATAAATACCCAAATATTCCCCGTATACCAGAGGGCACACCAAAAATACTTTTCCGCCACTGCAAGCTTCTGTTCTCGTGACATCCCATCTTAGGGCCTTTTAAGGCACTCTGCAGGAGGGGGATTTGATAACGGAGCGCCTCTACACCAACCTTGTTGCCCTTCCGATGATGTGTGAGTAGTTTACCACAGACTACGGGTCCATAGCTAGTAGCTAGATGGCTTCTTCTCTCTCTTTGATCTTCAATACAATGTTCTCCTCGATGTTCTTGGAGTTCTATTCGATGTAATCTTCTTTTGCGGTGCGTTTGTTGAGATCTGATGAATTGTGGATTTAGGGTCAGATTATCTATGAATATTATTTGAGTCTTCTCTGAACTCTTTTATGCATGATTAAGATAGCTTTGTATTTCTCTCCGATCTATCGATTTGGTTTGGCCAACTAGATTGGTTTTTCTTGCAACGGGAGATGTGCTTTGTTTTGGGTTCAATCTTGCAGTGTCCTCACCCAGTGACAGTAGGGGTAGCGAGGCACGTATTTGTATTTTTGCCATTAAGGATAAAAATATGGGGTTTTTACCATATTGATTGGATCTATCCCTCTTCATCATGTCATCTTGCTTAAGGCGTTACTCCGTTCTTGTTAACTTAATTCACTAGATGCATGCTAGATAGCGGTCGATGTGTGGAGTAATAGTAGTAGATGCAGGCAGGAGTCGGTCTACTTGTCACGGATGTGATGCTTCTATTCATGATCATTGCCTTAGATAGCATCATAACTTTGCACTTTTCTATCAATTGCTCAACAGTAATTTGTTCACCCACCGTATGTGTTCCTTTCAAGAGAGAAGCCTCTAGTGAAAACTATGGCCCCCGGGTCTATTTCTCATTTTATATTTTTAGATCTATAAATACCTTGATGCAATTTACTTATATTTACTTTATTTTGCCATTTATTTATCTTTTATATCTATCTCTATTAGATCTCACTCTTGCTAGTGACTGTGAAGGGATTGACAACCCCTTTTTCGCGCTGTGTGCAAGTGTTTGTTGGTTTGTGCAGGTGCATCTATTGGGGACTTGCTTGTACCTCCAACTGGATTGATACATTGGTTCTTAACTAAGGGAAATACTTATCTTTACTTTGCTGCATTACCCTTTCCTCTTCAAGGGAAAAATCAACGCAAGCTCAAGAAGTAGCAGGAAGAATTTCTGGCGCCGTGGCCGGGGAGGTTCTACATCAAGCCTACCAAGTACCTATCATAAACTCTCATCTCTTGCACTTACATTATTTGGCATTTGCCTCTCGTTTTCCTCTCCCCCACTTCTAAAATGTTTTCAGAAAAACAAAGAAATATTTGCCTTTTTATTCGCCCTTGTTTGTTTGCTTTTTGTTTGCTTGTGTGCTAGATCGCTTGCTTTAAACCTATTATCATGAGTGATTTCGGTATGGCAGAAGCATACGATGGTAGAAATCCTAAAATTGGATGTTCTGCTAATCTGGATGCTAAATTTTTTGTCTTGGGACAACGGAATGCTATAGGAAAAGAAACCATACAAGAGTTCTTTAATTGTGTTGGGACTCTGACTTGTGATGATGTTCCCATACTTAAAAGAACTAAAACTCATGTTGACGCTATTTCAGCTCTTGTTCTTAAACTTGAGAAAATATTTATTCGCACACACCCCATTGCAAAGATTGTTTTATGAGCTACCTGTGATAAAGGACCCTAAGGCTAAGAAAATAGCTACCCTTGTCCTTATGAATGGATTTGATCATATAGTACGGGAAGCTAGGGGGATCTTTGATTTTTATGACATGAACCGTGAGAAACCGGTAATAGATGCGATCCTCTACAATAGTGATTATGTTTTAATAACTTTGCTTGGCAATAATCAAATCTTTGATGAGAACCTTACAAAGGCAATTCCTGTTTTATATATGATCCAACAAGTTCTCAACGATATTAACCAACAATATTATTGGATTGTAGCCGGTAATCAAAGGGGATAAGCTAAGGGAGAACTTGATAATGCTAAAATTTCTATGGATGATGTGTTCCATGTTATATTTGAAAAACCTCCTGACAAAAATACTTTCACGGAAATTAAGAAGAAAAATGACAATACCTAGATCTATGCATTATGCCTAGCTAGGGCCATAAAACAATAGCGCTTGTTGGGAGGCAACCCAATTTTATTTTATGTTTTTTGCTCCTTTTTTCCAATAAATACACAATATTACCTCTGTAGTAATTGTGTTTTGGTGTTTTAATTGGTGTTTGACCCAAGCAAGACCTTTGGGATGCTTTGGTATATCGTTGATTTGGTTTTGCTGAAAAACGGAAACTTTTGTGTCCAATAACAGAATTGCTAAAATTCACTGGAGCATGGAAAAATTCTGAAGTTTTTACAAAATATTTATATATTAATTGCCTCTGTTCTTAATTTTTGAGAATTGTTGGAGTTACATAAGTATGACTAATATTCTGGTGTTTACAGATTGTTCTATTTTTGACAGATTCTGCTTTCGATGTGTTGTTTGCTTATTTTGATGAATCTATGGGTAGTAGTATCGGGGGGGTATGAACCATGGAGAAGTTAGAATACAGTAGATATAACACCAATATAAAATTGGAATGAGTTCACAACAGTACCTAAAAGTGGAGATTTGTTTTATCATACTAACGGATCTCACGAGTTTTTTGTTGTGAAGTTTTTAGGTTTTGGGTAAAGATTTGATGGACTATGGAATAAGGAGTGGCAAGAGCCTAAGCTTGGGGATGACCAAGGCACCCCAAGGTAATATTCAAGGACAACCAAGCATCTAAGCTTGGGGATGCCCCGGATGGCATCCCCTCTATTGTCTTCAATACATCGATAAATTCACCACATGATATGTGTTTTGCTTGGAGAGTCTTGTATTATTTGAGTCTTTGCTTTTTATTTTGCCACAATAATCCTTGCTATACACACCTTTCGAGAGGGACACGCATTAATCCTGAATTTATTAGAATACTCTATGTGCTTCACTTATATCTTTTGAGCTAGGCAGTTGCTCTAGTGCTTCACTTATATCTTTTTAAAGCACGGCGGTGGTTTTATTTTGTAGAAACAGATGAACTCTTATGCTTCACTTATATTATTTTGAGAGTCTTAAAAATAGTATGGCAATTTGTTTAGGTTATGAATTTGGTCCAAATATGATGGGTATCCAAGAGGGATATAATAAAAACTTTCATAAAGAGCATTGAATATATGAGAAGTTTGATTCCTTGCATTTGTTTTGAGATATAAAGATGGTGATATTAGAGTCATGCTAGAGAGTAATTGTGGATTAGTATAAATACTTGTGTTAAGGTTTGTGATTCCGGAAGCATGCACGTATGGTCTATCGTTATGTGATGAAGTTGGAGCATGATTTATTTTTGATTGTCTTCCTTATGAGTGGCGGTCGGGGACGAGCGATGGTCTTTTCCTACCAATCTAACCCCCTAGGAGCATGCGTATTAGTACTTTGCTTCGATGGCTAATAAATTTTTGCAATAAGTATGTGAGTTCTTTATGACTAATGTTGAGTCCATCGATTATACTCACTCTCACCCTTCCACCATTGCTAGCCTCTCTAGTACCGCACAACTTTCGCCGGTGCATTAAACCAACCATATAACCTTCCTCAAAACAGCCACCATACCTACCTATTATGGCATTTCCATAGCCATTCCTAGATATATTGCCATGCAACTTGCACCATTCCGTTTATTATGACACATACCATCATTGTCATATTTCTTTGCATGATCATGTAGTTGGCACAGTATTTGTGGCTTGGCCACCATTCATATTTTTTATACATGTCACGCTAGATCATTGCACACCCCGGTACACCACCGGAGGCATTCATATAGAGTCATATTTTGTTCTAGTATCGAGTTGTAATTCTTGAGTTGTAAGTAAATAAAAGTGTGATGGTCATCATTATTAGAGCATTGTCCCATGTGAGAAAAGGATGATGGAGACTATGATTCCCCCACAAGTTGGGATGAGACTCCGGACTTAAATAAAAAAGAAGAGGCCAAAGAGCCCAAAAATAAAAAAAAGAAAAAAGAAAAAAGAAAGAAAATGAGAGAAGGGACAATGTTACTATCCTTTGCCACACTTGTGCTTCAAAGTAGCACCATGTTCTTCATGATAGAGAGTCTCCTATTTTATCACTTTCATATGCTAGAGGGAATTTTTCATTATAGAACTTGGCTTTTATATTCCAATGACGGGCTTCCTCAAAATTGCCCTAGGTCTTCATGAGCAAGCAAGTTGGATGCACACCCACTTAGTTTTCTTTTGAGCTTTCATAGACTTATAGCTCTAGTGCATCTCTTGGATGGCAATCCCTACTCACTTGCCTCGATATCAATTGATGGGCATCTCCATAGCCCATTAGTTTGCCTAGTTGATGCTAGACTTTCTCCTTTTTGTCTTCTCCTCACAACCTCCACCATACTCTATTCCACCTATAGTGCTATATCCATGGCTCACGCTCATGTATTGCGTGAAAGTTGAAAAAGTTTTAGAACATTAAAAGTATGAAACAATTGCTTGGCTTGTCACCAAGGTTGTGCATGATAAATACTTTGTGTGATGAAGATAGAGCATGACAAGATTATATGATTTTGTATGGATAACTTTATTTAGCCATGATATTTTGAGAATACATGATTGCTTTAATAGTATGCTTGAAGTACTATTGTTTTTCTGTCAATGTTAAACTTTTGTTTTGAATCTTACGGATCTGAACATTCATGCCACAATAGGAAAAGTTACATTGATAAATATGTTAGGTAGCATTCAACAACAAAAAAATTGTTTTTATCATTTACTTACTCGAGGACGAGCAGGAATTAAGTTTGGGGATGCTTGATACGTCTCCAACGTATCTATAATTTTTTATTGTTCCATGCTATTATATTATCCATCTTGGATGTTTTATATGCATTAATATGCTATTTTATATCATTTTTTGGGACTAACCTATTAACCTAGTGCCCAGTGCCAGTTGCTATTTTTTCCTTGTTTTTGTCTTTTATAGAAAATCCATACCAAACGGAGTCCAAACAGAATGAAACTTTTTAAGGATTTTTCTTGGACCAGAAGACAACCATGGAGCTTCGGGAAGAGGCCAAAAGACCCACGAGGGAGCCACTAGGGGGGCGCCCCCTAATCCTGGCTCCATAAATACCCAAATATTCCCTGTATACCAGAGGGCACACCAAAAATAGTTTTCCGCTACCGCAAGCTTTTGTTCTCATGAGATCCCATCTTGGGGCCTTTTCCGGCACTCTGCCAGAAGGGGATTCGATCACGGAGGGCCTCTACACCAACCTTTCTGCCCTTTCGATGATGTGTGAGTAGTTTACCACAGACCTATGAGTCCATAGCTAGTAGCTAGATGGCTTCTTCTATCTCTTTGATCTTCAATACAATGTTCTCCTTGATGTTCTTGGAGTTCTATTTGATGTAATCTTCTTTTGCGGTGCATTTGTTGGGATCCAATGAATTGTGGATTTATGATCAGATTATCTATGAATATTATTTGAGTCTTCTCTAAACTCTTTTATGCATGATTAATATAGCTTTGTATTTCTCTTCGATCTATCGAGTTGGTTTGGCCAACTAGATTGGTTTTTCTTGCAATGGGAGAGGTGCTTTGTTTTGGGTTCAATCTTGCGGTGTCCTCACCCAGTGACAGTAGGGGTAGCGAGGCACATATTTGTATTGTTGCCATTAAGGATAAAAAGATGGTTTTTTTACCATATTGATTGGATCTATCCCTCTACATCATGTCATCTTGCTTAAGGCGTTACTCCGTTCTTGTTCACTTAATTCACTAGATGCATGCTGGATAGCGGTCGATGTGTGGAGTAATAGTAGTAGATGCAGGCAGGAGTCGGTCTACTTGTCATGGACGTGATGCCTATATTCATGAACATTGCCTTAGATATCGTCATAACTTTGCGCTTTTCTATCAATTGCTCAACAGTAATTTGTTCACCCACCGTATGTGTTCCTTTCAAGAGAGAAGCCTCTAGTGAAAACTATGGCCCCCGAGTCTATTTCTAATTATATATTTTCTGATCTATAAAACCAAAAACCCAAAAATACCTTGCGGCAATTTATTTATATTTACTTTATTTTGCCTTTTATTTATCTTTTATATCTATGTCTATTAGATCTCACTCTTGCTGGTGACCGTGAAGGGATTGACAACCCCTTTTTCGCATTGTGTGCAAGTGTTTGTTAGTTTGTGCAGGTGCATCTGTTGGGGACTTGCTTGTACCTCCTACTGGATTGATACCTTGGGTCTTAACTAAGGGAAATACTTATCTCTACTTTGCTGCATCACCCTTTTCTCTTCAAGGAAAAAATCAATGCAAGCTCAAGAAGTAGCACTTGCTCTAATTAGTCAACTAGAACCAACTAGAATGTGCACTAGATCAACAAGCATGCAAGTAGTTTTATTTTGGCACGAATTGGGATGCGTGCTTTTTTCGCGTGAGGAGAAGACAATTTATTCGTACATATCTTTTTTTCCTTTTTCCTTTTTGTGTGAGAAGGCATGTGATTATTCGTACGTATCATCTTTTCTCTGTCTTATAAAAACTGAGAAGGCACATGATATTTTTGAACTTGCAAGTGTGAGATGGTGGCATTTTTTTAAATCGCGATGGCTCCTTTTATATAGCATGAGGGCTCTTTTTTCGTACGTGATATATTTTCTTATATTAAAATAAGGCCGTGTCCTCTCTTCGTAGGTGTTGGTAAAATTCTTCAAGCAGTGGTGTATTTTTATAAGCCGGGATTCTAAAAGATCTTGACCATCAAATTTTGTACGTATCATTTTTCCTTTGTTAAGAAGATCGAACGTGATTATTGTTACTACCTTTTTTCCTTTTTCTTTTCAAAACAGCGGCATATTTTTTGCGAGTGGAGAAGGCAGATATTTTCAAAGGAAAACCTGGTCGTTTGTTACAATGGCCTTTTATATTATAAAATCACGATGGCTCTTGTAGTATGAGGACTCTTTTTTTGATATGATTCCCCATGATTCTTATTTTCTTGTAGCATGAGAACACTTTTTTTACGTGATTTCCTTTTTCTTGGAAAGCGTGATTCCCTTTTTTATATTATAAGGTTGTGTCTATCTTTTTTTTAGGGAAGGTTGTGTCTATTTTTCTATACGTGCAGGTTCTATTCTTTACGTATGTCATATCTTTATATAAGCCATGGACTTCTAATTGATCTTGACCATTAAAATTTTAATCTAATGGTTGAATTAAACTTGATGATGTGGATTAACGTAAACGCTCGAAAGGTGCCTCCAATTAGTAAATATAAGACTAGAGGAGGCTGCAAAACTTGTATATCCATAGGGTGGAAATCCTCTAGTATATATAGGTTAGAGGGAAGAGAGAAGGCAGCCATCAAGGGGGTAAGTCCCCCTTGGGGTGCCGGCCTAGGGAGAGGGAGTAGGACTCCCTCCCCTAGTCCAATTCGGCCCCCGACAAGGAGCGGGGGCGCCTTCCTACTTGGGCCCTTGTGGCCCAAGTTGCCTTCCACCTCTTGGCCTTTTAAGGCCCATTGATATTTAAACTAAATATAAAATGTACTAAACATTTTCATAGCTTTATATATATAATTTAACATCCCTGAAAAAATTCCTCCTATATATATTTAATCGGTAATACCCGGAATTACCCGATATTCACTGAAACCATTCCAGTGACCCCGAAACGCTTCCGGAACCTCTCGGAAATATTCTAGATATTAATGAAACAATTCAAAAAATATATTCTCATCACTCCCGTCCCACTAACACTCAGTAGATCGTGATTACTTTAAGCTTGTGACCCCGTAGGTTCGGTAAACCATAGACATGAACGAAACCCCTTCGTTCAATGACCGATAGCGGAACCGTGGACATCCATATCGGTCCCTATGATTACATGAATGGTATTCAAGTGAACCTTTGGTTATCATGTGATGTTCCCTTTGCTTCGTGATACTTTACAAAACCTGGTGTGCATCGGTATCCTCCTGAGTCATCACCATGCTCACTATACCGTTGCTCCCGTTACCGGTTTTGTTCTTCTTTTCTTGTTATCGTGTTCCTGCATCCACGTGACATTGTCACACGTGTCTGGCCATATGATGATGGATGCCGTCACACCAAGAGGGCCCTAAGAATATCTCTCCATCATCGGAGGAGCAAATCCCACTCTCGAGCTGTCCAGTCACTTGTCAAACTTTCCGGTGAGCCTGAAAGTTGTCGTTATGATCACCTTGTTACAGATGACGTTTGAGCAACCCCAAAGCTCACCGTCTGGTAGGAAGTGACCGAGACACCCTCATGGTCTGAGGATTTAAAACACATGCTAACACCCCATGTTATAACATATGATTTCAGACGATTTTGTCACATAGTATAACAGACAAGTATTGGGTCGATTCAATATGATCGTTCTTCTAACGTCATACCCCCAATGTTATTTTAGGACTATCAATACACTTAATGATATCCTAAGATCCGAAAAATGTGATCACCAACAACACTTGAGCCAGTCTTAGAGGTGAGACCGGGAGCCTATTGTTTTACCGTTTATCATTTCACACGTGCATATGAGTTTTCCACTAAATCGCATATTCCAGGATCATAGCAGTTATAGCATGAAATATAAAATCTTAATTATGAATAACTGAAATATAATAATACAATATTATTGCCTCTAAGGCATATTTCCAATAGTCTCCCACTTGCACTAGAGTCAATAATCTAGCTGCATGGTTTTACAAACACCTATGGGAAATCTGGTGTTGCTCATGCTTCGCTTGTGGTAGAGCCTTTGTCATTTGTTTTGAAATATTCAGAACTCAGTAATATTTGTGCCAGTCTTGTCCTTTTTCAGAATCTCAATCCATCTTGCTTTGAGTTATAACATTTTATTCAAAATTAAAATATCTTTAGACTCATTGCACTTAGAACCATATTTCGGATTCACCCATTCATATCAACATTCTTCTTGACTGGCCTTATTGATAATATAATGCTTATGGGTTTATTACAACTTTTGTAATATCCAATTATATCAAGACATTTCTTGATTATTGGATCTACCCATTCATATCAAGACTCTTCTTGATTGTCCATATTCATAATGTTTATGGATTTCTCACAACCTTTTGTAATATCCAATTATATCAAGACATTTCTTGATTATTAGATCTTACCCATTTATATCAAGACTCTTCTTGATTGGCCATACTCATAATATAATGTTAATGGGTTTCTTACAACTTTTGTAACATCCAATTATGTCAAGACATTTCTTGATTCAGACAACATTGAAACATCTAATGTTTTCAAAACACAAATTATCGTTATAGAATCAACAATATGGTTCATAAAATAATTTTATCATAGCCCTAATTATTCAATCATGAAGTTGATATTCATATATTCTCAATAATGAACTTTTAACTTCAAATACTCAAAATAATACATTTATTCTTTTCATATCCTTGATATCTGCTACTAACACTTAGTAAAACTCTTGGCCCTTTCATATATATTATACTATCAAGATGAATTTATTTCATCTACTCAGGCTTATTAATTGATTCTCATAAGAGTCTAGTTATATGACACTGAGAGAAACAATTTCTCTATTTTAAACATTTTAAACCTTTGTCAAAAAATATATAAACCTTTTAGCACAATCAGACATATTGATCTATCTTCATAGATTCTTTTATGCCCAATATTTTGCCTTGTTATTTGATGAAAACATGTTTTAGTACCATTTTATTTTGCGCTAAGAAGCTATATTATTTCCATTCCATAATATACTATAAACATATGATATTAGAAATACTATATAGCTCCCACTGAGTTATATGTGTACACAAAGTTCCTTTTATAAGATCAAAATCTCAATATCAGCTCTCTTGTTATAATCTTCAAAAACTCTTTTGAAGTTTGCACTTTTATCCGGTGTCCTGAGGATTTTAAAAAATTTCTGGTTGTATCATTCATACATCCTTTCCTTTTAGAAAACTTCGTTTTAATATTCGCTTTCTTCAAAACTCTTTGAAGTATCAACCAAGTTCCAAACTTTTTTATGATAATTACAATAAAGTTATAAACTTAATTGTATATTTATCCGGTGTGCATGGCTATGAGCCATTCCTTTGAGCTGGGCGCCGCCATTGCTTCCTTGTAGTACGCTAGTTCATCTTCTTTCAAAGATGAATATGTCATCGTAAAATTTTAAAAATTCACCAATATTCCTGATTTGTGTAAACCTGTTACAAGCTTTAGAGTGTCTACATCCAATGTAGTAACTTATGGTTTATTTTGTAGACAATCTATCAGAATAATTTCCGGTTTGTTAATTCTGCTTATTACCGTTAGGGATTAAATAATCCTTTCTAAGCTTTAATATCCTCTCACTTATTTCTTTGACAAGAAAACCTTTTCTTGAAAAAGTGTCCATTTGTGTCAAACATTTTTCCTTTTGAACATTTCAATGGAAGGAACCCAAATCATATTCTTTGAGATATCCTACAACTTTTACCTGGTTTATAATTTCCATAACTCTTATGGTTTCATTCACCAGATTAATATGCGGTGTTCTGTTTAGTGTATATCTTGTTGTTTCAATTTATTCCCCAAAGTATAAAAGCAGATTGGTAATAAATAATTCCATAATTATTCGAGTGTTTTTTCCTAAACTTATGACTCAGATAATTTTCTTCAATCTTGAAGAATCACTTTATATTTTGTCATAATGATCCTTATCTTCATTTCAAAATATTTAAACTTTTCAAATACATTCTGAAATCCCTTTGAACTATTCAAATATTTCAGATTTTATTTATAAGTAAATCATATTTACCTAATCTTTAATGAAGCATTATTATTCACCACGCCCTGGCTCGTTCATCGGACTTCATACATCACTATGTATTGTTTTATTTTATTTCTCAATCAAGAGAATACAATACTTCATCTATATGAAGATTATTTCCCGATATAGCCAAGAAGTGATATATTTAAGTGGATCTCATCAGTCTTCTCAAGATGTTTAGCATTAATGTTAAAATTTCAAATCAAGATTTATTGAATAAACCGTTAAAAATCTGAGGTAAATCCAAACATATTCTTATAAACACTTTAACAACTATTGTTTAAAACATTATAAGAACATCCGTTGCATAATCCAAAATATAATGTCTTATACAACTCTGGAATGCAATAACTATTAGTCGATCATAAGATGAATCTTGAAGATAAACTAAAGCCATGATTCCATTGTTCCTGAGTAGCGATCCCATCACCATCCTTGACTAGCATAGCGTCTTTATTTCTTCTAAACTTGTGAGCTTTCTGCAGTCCCTGCATCAAATTGCAAACGAGAGCAATTGATAAGTCTCAAATACTTGTGACTTACAGAAACAAGAGTAATAACATTAACTTTGTATAACTTTTATACCTTTACTGGAAGAACCACTCTTCTTATCTGCCAGATATTTCTTGCAGTTTTGCTTCCAGTGACCCTTCTATTTGCAGTAGAAACATTTAGTCTCCTTAGAGGCTCCACCCTTGTTCTTCTTATGAGAGACAGTATTACTGGCACCAGTAGATTTCTTCTTAGACTTGCCCTTCTTTTTGAAACTGGTAGTCTTGTTGACCATCAACACTTCTTTGTTCTTCTGCATTCCAGCTTCCGCAGTTTTGAGCATAGCAAACGACTGGTTTGCACTTTTCACCATCCCGTTCATGTTGTAATTCATGATAAAACCATCATAAGATGGGGGGAGTGAAGCAAGCACAATATATGTATCGAGCGTTGGTGGAATTACAAATTCTAGTGAAGCAAGTCTATCAACATAGCCAGCTAGCTTCACTATATGCTCACTCATTAAGGAACCCCCCTTCATCTTCCATTCTATCAGGGCCTTGGTTAATTCAAACCGTTCGGTCCTTGCCTGTTTCTTGTACATAACTTCTAGTGACCCAATTATAAATTGAGTGGTAGATCGTTCAATACGCTTCTGCAGTTCAGGATCCATGCAAGTTAACATGAGACACTCGACTGCCTCATAGTCATGACTACGAGCAGTATAAGCAGCAACTTCTTCTGGCGTTGCATCCTTTGAGGGAGCATCACCTAGGGGTTGATCCAGCACGTACTCCTTCTTAGCACTCCTGAGAACAAATATGAGGTTGTGGATCCAATCCGCATAGTTTCCACCATTTGCAGCCAACTTTTCTTTCTCAAGCATAGGGGCTAAGTTGAACATATTGCGAGCCATTTAATCTACAATGATAAACACAAAACATTTTAGACATAATTCATAATTAATTTTTGCACTAGTCATTAAAAAAATTAATGTTAAAGTGCACTCCCACTCAAATAAATATCTCTCATAATTAATAGTGAGTGATTCAAGATCCAAGTCTAGTTCTCAGCCATTGATGTGGACATCACTGATGACGAGAATTTTGACCGGTGGGCAAACTTTTGCCGATCATATCTCCATATGACTCTTGTTCATCTTTGAATGCTTTGTGCTCCGAGCTCAAAATGATTCTGCTAGAACTTCAAGACAACCGAGTGCTATCTGCATACGCATGGTCTGACCATCCCCGTCTTACACCTCACGTCATGTTTGTACTCATGTGGACATGACGTACTCTGGAACGCTGCGTGTTATAGATGGTTGGAACTCTAGGAAGAGCACCTTTTAACTTGATATTACCTGTGAGAGATCACCCTAATGATTGACTACTGCAATCAAAGGCTGCAAACAACAAAGGGATAAACATCTCAGGCAATTCATAAAAGCATGACAGGGTATAGCCCTGGGCGCTAGGAGTTCTCCATGATCGTCTTCAATCTTCAGTTGAAGTGACGTGACGGCCCATATTTCATTGTCGTGGCAACCTTTTCAAAAATGTTGTCATGGCGGCAATCTCAGAAAACGTTGCCGTGGCAACCGTTTCAGAAAACGTTGTTGTGGCACCAAAATCTGAAATTCTACCATGGCACAAAATTATATCTCCTCGTCCCGCTCCTTGGTACACCTTCTCCTCGTTGGGGACCTCCATGTACGTCTTGCCACCATCACTTGTAATCTATCTCTATGACATTTACATCAGGGTGGCAATCAAATGGTTCCAGCCATCATGTCGTGACGCGCAGGCCACTTAACATTACATCATATAACCATCTCATACATAAACTCATTATCATGACGAAGGCTATACCACATCATATGCAAACCCTGCAAAACCAAGTTAGACGTCCTCTAATCGGTTTGGCAAATTTTAATTACGTGGTATCTATGGTTTACGGATAAACCTAGCTACCTACATGCACACCATAAGGTGATAATCCTTGTTGCTAGATTAACTTTCGGGGAGTGTGAAAGAAGAGACTTAATTAAAAAACTCGTTCCCCCACACTAAACTTTGGCCAATACGCACGACCCCCTAGAAGATCATCCATCTTCATCGCCCTCTTGTGTACGCGACGGTTCACTATTCTTGACTATGGTGAAGCCCAAGGAACTGTTAGCAGATCGTCCACAGACAGAGCCGAGCGATTGTCAGAACCTTGTAGAAAGCGACACCATGCTGTCAATGAACTGAACCGAAGCAACACTCGAGGGAAGCATAGCAAGAACATCACCCTCACATCCACATGTGATCTAGATCGCAACCTGCATCTAGTCATAGAACCGCTCATGATGCCACTGTTGGGAAACATAGTAGAAAACAAAAAAAATTGCCCTACGATCACCCAGGAACAATATGAAGATGCATAACGGGTCATGATCAACGATCGTTACCGACTCCGGGAGTGCAGCGCAAGTAGACGAGTCGGTGTAGATCGTACTTGAAGTCCCTCAAATTTTGATGAAGATCCCTCGGACCGCCCATGAACGATCCCTCGAACGGAAGACCGAAAGCAAGGCCACTCTACTTGGTTGCAAGCGTACGGTCTTCACGATCCAGCAGAACTTCACCGTGGAGAGCTAATCATCGCCGTAGAATTAGCGGGAGGAGATTAGAACCACATGGGGCTTCTAATTATGAGGATTAGAGGTGGCTAGGGCTAGCTCTAATTAGTCAACTAGGACCAACTAGAACATGCACTAGATCAACTAGAGGAGGCTCCAAAACTTGTGTATCCATACACTACTGCAGGATGCTGCTAACGCGACACTACGATCAGAGACCCTTCGACGAAACTGTGTGCGATGCAATAATCGCAAACGGTGGTGTAAAAAAACCATCAAAAAAGATGCAAAACGTTTGCGATGACAGATGCATCAAACACGGTTCAGAATTTAGTTGCGTGTGGGATGAGGGGCATACGGTTCAGTTCAAGGAACTATTTGCGATTAGGCGGAACAAAAGAAATGGGCAGCCAGATGAAGGCATGTGCGATATACAGCATACGGTTCACTCGGATGAACTGTTTGTGATTAGGCAACACAAAAGAAATGGTCAGCCAGATCAAGGTGTCTGCGATATACGTCATACAGTTCACTCGGATGAACTGTTTGCGTTGAGCGAAGAGAACAGAAACGGTTCAACTTAACAAGATGTGTGTGATACGCGGCAAACAGGTCTGTAATCGAAAACGTGTGGGAAGACCGATAATAACACAGACGATTCCTGTTAACAGGCCTTGTGTGTTGTGAGCAAATGATTGCTGGTATACAATTGTGAGTGATTGATGAAAACATCACCGACGGGTTCCATTGTTTAGTCCGTGTGCGATATGATTTTCTTTGTCCGCACAACATCTACGCTCTATCTACAGAGCATCAACATATATACTTAAAAAGACAGCATTGCATAACCAAATTAAGCATACAATTACACAAGTGACTACACACATAACATTTCCACACACCAAAGTAAGCAATTACATGCATACTAAACTAGGAGAAACGAGGATCTAATCATCTACTTATTGTTGCGATAACGCTTGCCATTGCTCTACTTCCGGCTAGATCCCTGGCCGTTTTGGGGAAGGAGGCACTTCCTCATGTCAACGATTCGCCTGTACATGTCGTAGCTCGTGTACGCCTCCTTGGCCGCGTACACGACATGAGCTTTGTCGAGTTTCTCCATCCAGGTTGAGTGCCAGGCACGCTTGTCCTTGTTGCAGGAATCCTTCATGTCTCTGTAGTAGGGGTTGATGATGGCCTCAGCGAGGTGAACCAGTGAGTCCTTCTCATGCTCCTTGCTACCCCAGACCTTGTATTGGCCTTGGATGTCGACAAGATTCTGGCAGGCGATGCCCGAATTCTAGAGCGCCTTTACATCGTTGGTGATGTCCACCGTAGCGAACATGAAGTGGGGGCTGTTGACAAACCTGGCAAAACCCTCGCAAGGCCTTGTGGCCAGGCAGTAGTGGTAGACGAGGAAATGGTGGCACACGCACATCTGGGCGACGGCAACCTTGGGACGAGACCCGGCACGAGCGCGGGTGTACTCGAGGTCGAACCCGACCACCTTGTACTTCTCCTCGGCAAGCAACAGCTCCATGATGTTGATGGAGTGCTCCACCCAAACCGGGTCGTTGGTGTACACCACCGAGAGGTCCATGAACCTGCTGTGGGTGTCCACCATGGCATGCATGGTGAACTGCTGCTCGTCGTCGGCAGCCGCTCAGAGTGCCATTGGAGCCGCGTAGGATACCCTCTAAGAAATTTTTGTGGTGGGTGTGCTTCTTGCAATGGTGGGGCGCGATCGAAAGGTTGAAGAGACACAAGGGTTAAATGGCCGCTGTAATAAATGGGGGCCGGCCAGCCTGTAATTGTCATTTCTTGTCACGGCGTTCATAGCGGAGGATTCTAGTGCACGCTTGACAACACCGCACCGCACGCGTTTTGTTTGACCACGCGTGGGCTCAAAGAGGCGCCAAATGTATCGTTGGTGAGCCTGTTCCCGCGCTACCACGCAAGCTTCCCGCCCGGCTAGTTTGGCCATGCGTCAGCTAGAAGAGGGACAAATCGTGGGCGTTTATTGGCAAAAAGCTTTTTAAAAACAAAGTGTGTGGAATGACTTCGGTCATAAGTTTACCCGTGGGTGATGAGGTCAAAGTTACACAGAAGGGTGATGATGGACACTCGAGTGCGATAATTAATTTTGCGCTCTACAGGGCACACGGTTGAAGAAACCAAATGTGTGCAATAATGTCGAAGATTGCAGTCGAGTTAGCTATACAGATCATGTGCTTTGAGACCGACAAGGTAAACATATTCAAGAATGGTTAATAAAATCTAAGACCATTGCATATTAAGGTCAAAATAGTGCTACCAATATACAAGTCTCATACGATGCTATTTCAACGATTGTACCACAAAAGCTCGAAATATTACAAGGTTCAAATTCCAGAGTTATATGGCTCAAATTCAAAGATTACAAGGTTCAAACTGATATTAGAAATGAAATTCAGCTCATCAGCTGCAAACGCTCGCGCTGATCCGCTGAACATAGATATCAGAGAGGTTCAAACTAATATTACCACTTCTAAGTCTGGTTTCAAAACCTCATAATTTTTGCAAAGGGGTCAGCCACTGAGAAGTCATGTATGGGGTCGACACGATGACTTCCGATTACTCTGTCATCTGAAGTTCCAAAATGAAATTCAGCATTTTCGGAGCCTATTTCATTCTGCCGCAGGCGCCGGCGCTGATCAACAAACCATTCATTTTTGCAAAATAAATGTAGGGCAAACCTCATTACCTTCAGCACCCTTGCTCTGACAACAAAGAACCTGGCAAATATAATCTCCGGTAAGGTCCCTCGGTAGGAGTTCAAAGTAATTTCTGAGAGATGCAGATCTAAGCATTTGACGTGATTGTTATATTGTATCACATTATCCACCACTGGGCCTAATCTTATTTACAAAAGAAGAAAACGTGTTAGTGCCTACATGCAGTTTTGAACACTACTACAGGCCTATTTGGTTTGCAGGATTTGTAAAATGCACTAACATGCCATCTTCGATCTGACATGATTAACATGGGCATTTGATTACATTCTAGAAAAATGTAGCCTTCTTCACAAGAGGTTGGAGTGGATGAAAAGTTCCCTAAGAAAACTAGTATAGATGAATCCAAAGGAGAAATGCTTATGGATTGTCACCATATGGATCAAGCAACCAATATGGGGGGGGGACATGTATGTACTGAAATCCTCCAAAAGAATCCTTCAGAAATCATAGTACATTGTCATTGTAAACTTGGAAAAAGGTGTCACAAATTGAACTCCCTTATGGTTAACATTTAACAGGAACGGAACATTACCTCAATATTTAGCTTCTCCAGGCACGAAAAGCATCTCAGGAAACTGACAACTTGCTCCAGGTTGGGGCCGATAGATTCTAGTGCAAGGACCTTCACTGTGCGCAGTTTCGGGGTCAAGCTTGTCAGAATCATTTTCTGGATGACAGACGAACAAACATCTTCAAAATTAGAAATAATGTTAATTTGTAGAAGGAGAGGTAGAAGGCGGCTGTTGTACCTGAACGTGTGTGGATCCAATAACAAGTTCGGAGTATTTGTCAGATGAGTAGCCCACCACTGTCAATTTCGGCGCAGAAATGACATTGATTCTTGTTGGACCTTCTTGATCAACTACAAGTAATCTCTCAAGTGTAGGTGTGTCCTTAATGACCATACCGTGGTACACATCTTGTGATGTCTTCCTGCCGCACCAGCAACACACATAAATAGTCTGGAGAGTCATGGAGGTGATGTGGAAGCTATACTCAACCCATTGATCGCCTGAAGACGAAGGTACTCGAGTGCAGTATAGCCACGGAGCAGGCGCTCCATGTCACCGTTTGGGAGGCAGACGGCGACAAGCTAGACGTGCTTCAGTCGTGGTAGAATAAGAGCGGGCGCGTCATTAGGGGGGGGGAATGGCAGTTCCTAAACTTGGCGACGCGCAGCGTGGGCGCAAGGCGGAGCGCGGACGTTGGCAGCGAGTGCATATGCCCATCATCAAAAGTGAGCTCCTCGAGCTGATCTAGGGTGGGGGATCGGAACCAGTCATGAAGCTTGGCTCAGTCCTTGCCATTGGAACGAAACTTGCCCATTCTAAGGCCTCTGGTTGGGCCAAGGTGACTGCCGAGGATCTTGGAGAACGCATCCAAGCTTTTGCGATAGCCATGGCAGAGCTCGTAGGTGTCGATGAGGTCGAGAGGGGTGGAGTTCCATTGGGGGCGCCACCGCCGGGAAAGGACGGTTGTCCGCGCCCCATATTTGATTGGGAGGAGGGAGATGATGAATGTCAACATATCATCGGGGAGGTTACTGATGAAGTCTAGGCATGCTGGAGTCACTTGTGGTTCTTGCTCGCTCAGCCTCCGCTTGTTGGCAGCCCCGTTCTCCACCTCCGGAGTCTCCTTGTCAGCGGCGCTTTCTGATAGAAGTGGGAGTACAGGGAATATTTAGTTAAAATAGGGCAATAGAAAAGTGTATTGGTCACTAGAAGTTATTAGGTAGGAACATAGTAAGAAAATGGAATAACAATTGGTTGCTTAAATACTACACAAGTCATTTGATATTGCTGGGTAAGTCAACATGCAGATACTTGAAAAGAAAACTTACTTCGAACAATGTCTGGACGGATGATATCATCGGGGAAGTTAGCATATACCTCATGACCAGGCCCTTTTATGTGCAGTGCAATTATAGTGCCAGCTTTCAGTACATAAAACTTAGAAATTTCTTTCCAAAGGCCAGTGCCAAAATAGGAGTCACCACGTTCATCAAGTCTTACAGTAGCAACGATTGTAAATCCATGGTTTGTGTTCAGTATGACATCCCTGCAGTCTTGATTTATGTAAAGGTAAAGATTGTGCACTACAGATTCTGTTGTGTAGCAAGGGACGCACTGCAGAAAATGGTAGGATTGTTAAAGGAAATATGGTAACATGCAAATATGGGCCCAAATTGAAAGAACTATACAACAGTTGAAATCAAAGGACAAAAATCTAAAATTAAACAGATAGGGTAAACATGATGTCATGGAAATATGAGAGTAATCGAAGGAACAATACATCATTGATTTGCCGAATATAGAAAGAAGAGGGGAAAAATCCCCTTTGACGTATATGGTGCATGTGGCACCTTTTATCCAAATGTAGCAATATTTAGAATATGTTCAGGAAAGTAGGCCATGCCAACCGATTTAGGGTGAGATTGAACATACCGCGCGCATCCTCAAGTCATCTGGTACAGTGAGATGGAATGTCTGGTGGAGGCCGCAAAGTCCTGATGTGTCCGCACACTGTACACTCTATGAATGAAAGAAAACCCTCAAATTAGCTCGAATAAAAATGAATTCACGGCGATTTCGGCCGGGTGATTAAAGGAGGCAGATGAACTGGGATAAGAGATGAGATAATATCTCATTAAATTAGTTACCTTGTTGTCCATGAGAAAGAACCCTCAGTATGGCAGATTCCCCAACCGAGCGGAGCTGGGTCGACCATGAGCAGCGTCGAGAAAGTCGATGGCGATAGGCGGTGGCATGCAGAAGTGGTGAAATGTGGTGGGGTTTGCCGGCAGCCTGGCGGCGGTGGTAGGCGTCGAGCTAAGTGGTTACCGCCGCGATAGGCGGTGCCATGCATAGACGCGGAGGAGCTTGTGCAGGTGTGAATGGGGACCAGAGGGGGTGGCGGGCGGGGTGAGGGTTTTTGTGACGTGGGGATGGTGAGGGTTTTCTTTTTTCTTTTTTGAATTGGGTGGTGAGGGTTTTCTGCCCCACAAATAATTTTGGAGGCAACGGTTTGCTAGAGCCAACCGTGTGTGATTGACACAACAGGCAAAAGGAAAGTCATTGCACATAGTACCAATTTTGGGAACCGTGTGTGATTGACGTACTACCTCCGTCCTGGTTTATTGGTCCCCTTTGTAATTTGTACCAAATTTCGACCAAATATTTAACTAAGAAATGTTTATGCATGTAACCAAAAATTATATCATTGAACACTATGCTCAAATACCCATCCAACGATATAATTTTTGCTGACCTGCTCTAACATTTTGTCAGTTAAATCTTTGGTCAAAATTTAACACAAATTACAAAGGGGACCAATAATTCAGGACAGAGGTAGATTCCATCAACCGAACTGATTGCATCCATATCCCACGGTTAGACATAAGTAAACATAGATTAAACATACTCAGACATAGATAATAAGTGTACACGTACACAAGCATAGTTCAACCATAAGTACATAGTTCAACCGTCATTAAGCATACTCAAGCGTACATAGTTCGATCCCACATCTCATCTCACATGCCGGCACGATCCTGAAGCTTCTCCAGGTACTCGGTGTACGTGCCATGCGCCACCCTGCGAGAATACTTCTGCTTGAAGGAGCCAATGGCCCGTCCTCTTGCATGCGCCAGAACACTTTGATATGCGTCATGAAGCTTGTGGTTGCAAAATGGGCATCGATAGCTGCCATTCCAGGTCCTAATACGCCTGTTATGCATTCCCACATAAAGCTCCCTCAGGATTTGCCTCTTGTACCTCCTCTGGCCATCTTCATCCTCGCTGTCCACATCGTCAGACAGCACCTATACAAATAGTAAAACAAATTTGGCATCAAATCAATGTTTACATGCCGTGAAGTAGGATTAGGAATTTATGGCTATTTTTTTATACATATCCAGAGATTATGGTTCGATTTTTAAGCACAGTCATCTGTGTACAGACCAATCTTGAAGAAAATAATGGCACAAACATATATGTAGGTCATTCAAAATCAATTGTCAAGTCCTGGCTAGGAATTATTTGCACGAACACTAACCCTAGACGAATTACTAGCAGAAATCATTTGCACAGATGAAACAACTAATCACTTATCACTTGTAGCATTCAAACAATCAATACACTACACAGATCTAACGAAACTTACTCAGATTTCATGGATTGGGAGAACATAACCATAGGATTTCTATTCCAAAAAGGGGGAGGCAGGAGTAACCAGAGAAACCCTAGGATCTATTTGACACATAAATGGGTATAGATGACTAACCAGTTGTCCGTCGTCGTCGGAGTCGTCATCGGAGTCGTCGCCTGGGTCGTCGCCCGAGTCGTCACCAGAGTCGGTGTGGAACTCCGCCTCAGTCTGTGGAAGCTCGACGCCGTCGACGACATCAGGGTGCAGCAATAACTCGCAGGTAGTGACGGCAACCTCTGTCTCCGTCTCCACACCGTGCTCCGGTGCTTCAGCAGCCCCGGCGTCTCCACTCCCTCCGATGGGGCTCTTCGGCGGCATCCTCATACACTGACGGCTTTGAGGACTGAAAGCGGCATCGAGGATGCAAGCGGAGAGAGAGGATTGTGTGTGTGGCGAGGAAGGGGGGTGCGGCCGCTCGGGCGCACCATTAATATGGAGTAGTGGGAGAGAGGCGGGCGGCGGTCAAACCACTGGCTCGGCTCCCAGTGAGCCTGCGCACCGGACTGCTGGCATGGCTACCATCGTTTCACACAGCTACTCGCACGCCTCCCGATGACACTGCGCAGCGAGCACGCGTCCATCAATTCACACACCTGCACGCACGCCTCCCGGTCTGCCTGCACGCCGGACTGCTCGCATGCGTCCCGTCAACTCACGCCTGCTCGCACAGCACACGGGTCGCGTGGCGGCACGTATATTGTTTTTCTATTTGGATGATTAATGCTGCCACTTTATTGCTTAACCGAAGCATGGTACGTATCCATTGTTGGTCTAACGCTCACGGTTCGAATAAATAATTCATTTGGGATATTGGTTCCCAATTATTAAGAATCTCCCGTTTGTAATTAGATAAAGATTACATCAAAACTGGTCTCAAATTTGACAAAAAAGTACAATGCAACTTTGTATTGGTGTCCATATGACAACACGATAAGTTTCATAAACTTCAAATAAGTTTTGGATGTACTAGAATTTAAAAATCAAGATTCTCAATGTTTGAAATTTCTTGCACGGGGAGTAAACATGCAATCCATTTAGGTGCACTGTCACATGTGCATGTAGCTTAAATTTGATTTTTGCACATTATACCCGCAGAAAATCAATCAATTAATGTACTAAAATGTCTTAGTGATCTCTGTTTTTTTTCGAAATTAAAACGTCCCTCCTTTGGTAACATATGTTCACCGCGGGATAATTTAACATGCATCGTAGTTGCGGTGGATTCACGGTGTGTGTGTGGGTGTGTGCGTCTGGGGGTGGCGGGTGGCTCGCAGTACACTACGAGTTGTGAGCCACCGTGTGGGTTGGCCGTTTTGTTAGGCAGGTGCCACATCAGAGTCGTGAATTCGTTATTTAAAACATTACACAACCCTTTCATACATACATGTTTTGGCCACATGCAGTCGATGGTTGTCCTACACGACACTCGTTACTCGCGTGTGACGCTTTCTGTGGGCCCGCGAGGTCGTCGTCCATCACTTTGACGAACAGCCGGCAGTGAGGTTAATTTGACCAGCAAGGTAGAATCTTTTTTGTTTGTGTTATGGTGGTATATAGTATGCGTCGAAGAGGTGGGAGGGGACTAGCATATATACTATACGTACGCATCCGTGAACAAGTACACCTCACTCAGTGTCGGGACTTTTCGGTTTCCGAGGCACGTGCCACATCAAAGTTGTGAAATTGGCTATTCAAACATCACAGAACACCTCTTTGGGCCACATGCATGAAGGCGGTGGTTATCCTATCTAGGACACTCACGTGTGACGCTTCCATCTATGGGCCCACAAGGCCATCGTCGATGCATGCATCACTTTGACCTACATCGGGAGAGGTTAATTAATTTCACCATCGAGGAGGATTCTTTTTGGGTTGTATTACGGTAGGAGCATATAGTATGCGTCGAAGAGGGGGAAGTGGACCATCATATGTAGTATGCTTCATGAATTCCTCGCTCTGTGTGGGGGTTTATGGTTTTCGAGGCATGTGGCACATCAACGTTGTGCATTTTGGGTATTCAACATATGTTTGGCGCCCCACATGCAAAGCGATGGTGTTGTCCTCTCGCACCCACTTAAGCGGTTATCAGCGATATCGATGCTTTCCATCTGTGGGCCCGCTTGGTCCATCACTACTTTTTGCCTGACAACGAGAGAGGTTAATTTGACTTAGGAGGGGATTATTTTTTGGCTTGTAATACGGTATATATATAGGTCATGCTCTGGGATGACATGATACAGTTTGAGCACACACACATGCATGTGTACGCATGAATCCCTCCCATCGAGTCAAAGTGGCTACACGTCATGAACCGATGTCGCTCTGTGTGGGGACTGTACGATTTTCGACGCACGCGCCACATCAATGTTGTGAAATGGTATTCAAACATGCATGCACGCATCACCTCCATAAATATGCATGTAGTGGTTGTCTTCGAATGGTACACTCCCTCGCGTGGTTATCGGCGACAAGCCTATATATTCGTGGGCCCGCGTGGACATCCATGATCACCTTGACCAACAACAAGATAGGTTACCATGGTGGATTCTTCCTTTGGTTCATGTTATCGTAGTATAGGTCATGGTGAGATTCAGACCTAATTAAGTTTGAGCGCATATACTATGCATGCAAGCATGCATGAATCCCCGTCATCGGCTTGAAGTGTGGTGTAACATACATATGCATCATCAACCTAACCCTCACTCAGTGTGGGGATTTCTAGTTTGAAATCACGGTGCCACATCAAAGTTGTTCCATTGTGTATTCAAAAACACGCCTCTCTAAACATATGTTTGGGCCACACGCATGCAGTGGTTGTCTTCGGAAAACCCTAGCAGTAGCGCGGGTTTTAGGTATATCAATAGCGCGGGGTCCCGCGCTATTGATACGGCGCTACAGCTAACCTGTATCAGTAGTGCGTGTTGGCCCGCGCTACTGCTATACTTCGGTAGCAGTAGCGTGCTCTGCGGCAAGGCGCTACATCTAATAGCTGCAGCGCTTTGTGTTGAGCCAGTATAGCAGTAGCGTGCTTCGTGGCAACGCGCTGCTGCTCATAGCTGCAGTGCTTTGGGTTAAGCCACGCTGCTGCTAGTTTTATTAGTTTCTGATTTTTTTTTCTGCATATTTTTTTTGTATTTGAACAGGCTTTATACAATAATCTTTAGCACATACAACTGTCATCATCATACACATACAAATTTAATCATAGCATATACATACAAAAAGTCTCATCAAATCATGTCATCATCATAATCATCATCCAACACAAAGTGGTCTCTCGTCATCATCTCGAAAATAGCGATACAAGTCTCGAATACTTGCAACTACATCGTCATCCATCTAAACAATGATAAACACGAGAAGAGCTATCACTATGAGTGAGAGCGGAACTATGCAGTACATGAGGCGGCGGTTATGAGTCCTCTCTCGCGCTAGTGTGAACCTCAAGTAACTAGTTTCTGCTTCTTGTCTGCTTTTGAAGCCTTTATGGCTGGCGCCCGAGACCCCCTCCACTTGCACCTGACACTCAGGCCACTCGTTGTACACTCCCGGAATGCCGTTTCCCAGCAAATCCCGGCACTCGATATGCCTACTTTCAAGCACAAGTCATGCCAAAATTCACGGAAAATTTTGGCATGACCTTTGCTAAAAAGTGGACATATCGAGCGCCTGAAATTCACCAGAACGGAAATGAATCAACATTTCGGCAAAAAATAGGCCACTCGGATCATTTACCCTGCACATAATCATCAATTTCCAAATATGACATGTCCAAAACATCACATGTCCAAATATGACATGTCCAAATCACATGTCCACATATCACATGTCCACTTCAAATTTGCATATAAAAGGAAGAAAAATATAGAACTTGAAGAAAAATGCAAGAAGTCATTTTTCTTCACAATATTTGAAACTAAATTCAGCCTACCTAAATTTGAAACTAAAAAAATTTGCTTTAACTAGGGTTCATACTAATTCTGTTTTTTTAAATAGCAACAATTGCTTAAACTAAAAAATTCAAGAAACCTATATAATCAATTCTATTTTTTCTCTTAACTACACCTAAAACACCTTACCCTAAATTTCTGTCCTAATTTGAAACCTAGGGTTCATACTAACTAGGGTTAATCCTAACTAAGGTTCATACTAACTAGGGTTCAAATTGCACCTAGGGTTCATAATATATAACCAAATTAACCTACTAGTTTGATACCTAGCTAAATTCATAACTAAATAGATAACCTAATTAACCTACTACCCAAACTAAAACCTAAGTAAATTAACCAAAGAACCCTAGCTAGCAGAGAGAGGAGGAGCGGTGGGGGGCTTACAGAGGGTGCAGGGGCGAGGAGGCAGGCCCGACGACGGCCGAGGTTGGGAGGGGAGGAAGCTGAGGAGGGAGGCGTGGCGCGCCGGGGCCGGGGTCGGGGGCAAGGGCGAGGTCGCCAGGGTCGGGGGGTCGGGGCGAGCGCCGGGGTCGGGGGTGAGGGCAGGACTCCGGCGAGGTCGGGGGCGCGGCGCGGGCACGGGCTCCGGCGGCGACGAGGGGGGAGAAGACAGAGTGGGGATTTGGGGGAAGAAACAGAGGCGGGAAGCCTGCTAGGGCGGGTTAAGTCAACATAGCAGTAGCGCGTTACCTCAAAACGCGCTATAGCTAAGTTAGAGTAATGGGGGGAGAAGTAATGAGGAAGAAGCAAAGTGAGGGAGAGAGGAGGTGGGAGCTAGGGGAAAGTGAGGAAGAGAGGATGGGGGAGGGGGAGGGGGGAGGAAAAAGGTGGTATGGCTGCGACTTAGCAGTAGTGTTGGGCATAAAACACGCTACTGCTAATAAGATAGCAGCAGCGCGCTTCTGGCAAACACGCTACTGCTAAGCGGGGGCCGCCATGTGGCCAGGTTCAAAATTAGCAGTATCGACCTGCAAAAAAAGTGCGCTACTACTATTACTTTAGCAGTAGCGCGGTTAACGTGGGCGCGCTACTGCTAATCCTAGGGTGGTAGGAACAGTCGGTCAATTTTAGTAGCAGCGTGGTTCTACCGAGCCGCGCTACTGCTAAGTTGGTAGCAGTAGCGCCTGTTTGGGGCACGCGCTACTGCTAATTAGCAGTAGCGCCCCTTCTTGACCCGCGCTGCTGCTAAGATTCTATGTATAAGGTTTTCCCTAGTAGTGATACTTGCGTGATTATTGGTGAGCTAGCCCATCTCCGGGGTCGCAAGGACGGCCATCACTTTGACCAACAACAAGAGAGCGGTTGTACGACCAAGGTGGATTATTCTTGGTCCGTTTTACGATCCATCTTGGTGAGATGCCTCTTTGGCCCGCCGACTGAAAGTGTGTGTGTGTGGGGCGGGAGGCTGCTACTTCGCACTTTGCTAGGTGAACCTCGGTTTGGGGGGCATGCATTCATAGCTTAGGATTCCCTTCGTGCCGACACGAGGGGGGCATGCATTCAAAGCTTAGGTTTCCCTTCGTGCCGACACGAGGGGGGGCAAGCAATACCAGGCGCTTTGAGAGATTGGTGCCACATCAAAGTTGCATTTGGTATTTGAACATCAAACCACCCTTTTCATACATAAATTTGGTCCACATGCAAGCGTGTTCGTGTTCTGACCCCCTCCCGCGTCATTTTTCGCCAAATTTATGAACATTAGACAAGTCGAATGACGCAACAGATACGGTTCACTCAAACTAACCGTGTGCCACGCCAGTGCCCCTGTCACGCACACATCCGCACAGTACATTGGGCTCCACGAGGCCTCCCCTCTCAAAAATATCTACCCGCCTGCAGCTTTTTTCTGTTTGATAACACACAGTTATTGTGTTTTGACCGTGTGTGATGTTTCTTGTTCCCAATCTCGCCTGGATCCCTCGAAAATATCTGCCCGCCTCGACGGTTTTTCTGTTTCATAACACACGGTTGCTATCTCCGGACCGTGTGTGATGCACCATCATCAAAATTTTCAATAGCCCCGGCATTTCACTCCCGCATTTGACTCCCGCGTAGTAAAATTTTCAGTACCCGTGTCATTTCCTCAAACACACCCCCCCGCCCCCCCCCACACACATCAAAACCTCCTCGGGCGCGCGCACACACACACACCACACCTCCCACGCTCGAAACCCTAGCAACCCCCCCCCCCCCCCCCCCCCCCCCCCCCGCCGCCGCCGCAAGGCCTCCATTGTCAACATCTGCCGGTTTGCCCGTGCAGCTTACCCACCAATCTCCATACCCAGGCCGCCCAGAGTTTCTTAGATGACGCCTGCCAAACGCCCCCTTTCCCACAAATCCCCATCCCCATCCCCCACTCCAGAGTGTCGCAGCCTAAGCCCGGCTACGCTTCCCGTGGAGCTCGACGAGCGACTGGCCCAAAAGAGGTGTATCGCGGTCTCTTCGCCCGACGTCGCCGAGGAAGCTGACGACCATTACTGGCCGCAGGCACTCAATCAGCGGGCTAGAGTATGCGGGTATGTCGCGGATGCTGGCAATGACATCGAGGTCATCGACAGTGACGGCCTGAGGCGGGCTATGTCACAGGTTAAGTGGCCCACCCCCAACCCCTCGGGTTCAACCACCGTCGATCTCATCCATGGCCCCGCCGCTGATCTCCTCTGGCTCGCTGTCAAGAATTTGCCACCCTACATCACCATCGAGCCCCTTTTGTCATTTCTGAAGGACATGTTCTGCGACGTTTGCTTGGGATCCACAGCTTCCAAGTCAGACCTCATTGACGGCAACCACGAGGAGGGCACCCTCTCCGGCTCTTCCAAGGGGAAAGAGCCCATCTGCTCTTCCAAGGGGAAAGAGTCCGTCTGCGACATCAGGGAGGGCACCCTACAGCTGTGCTCTTCCAAGGGGAAGGAGCCCATCTGCGTCAACATGGAGCGCATCCAGGGTTCGTGCTCTTCCCATGAGAACGAGCCCATCTGTGACAAGTGAGGAAACCCATCGAGTCCCTTTTGTAGTGTAGTGAGAATATGTCCAGTTTTAATTGCAATATTTGGTTGTTTGTAGTATGCCTTGTTTATTTCAGTTGTTCGCAATGTGATGCTCTATATGTGCAATTATTTACTGTGCAGTACATTTCATCAATCCAGTTTTAAACATACCGATAGGAATGCATATATTTGCTTGCTGTTAGGCCAGTTATAGCTAGCATATGCCTCTTTTAAAGTTTTTTGATTGTTCAGTTGTTTGTAGTTAGCATATGTTCAGTTTCAAATGCTATCTTTGGTTGTTCGTAGTATGCCTTGTTTATTCCAGTTATTCACAATGTGATGTTCTATATGTGCAAGTATGAACTGTGCAGTTCAATTTCATCAGTACCAGTTTCAACAATACCACTATGAATGACTACATTTGGTTGCTGCATCTTGTAGTTAACATGCCTTTCCATTTTTATTTAACAATAACCAATGTACTTAGACCGGCACAATACCAGTTTGAATGACTATGTTTGCTTGTTGTTAAATGTTAGGCCTGTTGCAGTTAACACACCTTTCCACTTGTTTTGCTTTACTAGCGTGCTTAAACCTGCACACTGAAGCTATCTTTTGGAGATTATTTTGTCTGTCATGGATAATTTGGGTTGATGTTTAGCCTGTTGTGCTTAACATGCCTCTTGATGTACCTACACAGGACAATTTTGGGAACGACTGTTGTTTTCCATCGAGGTTAGTTTCATCCCATGGCTTATATATACTCACTGTTCAGGATATCGGTAGCTGGTACCATGTAGGCCGGGGGCTGATAAGGGACTAATCGGTGAATCAGACTTTTAACTGAATATATCTGTAACCCATTTATCGTTAGGTTAACTAGGGCCATATGTAATATATCTGAGGCTACATAGCAACATGCACTGTACTTAATGTCTAAATATGCAATCCTGAGCTACATAGCAACAAGGAAGAGTGTTACCTTAATGTTCTGATGATGTCTAGATATACGTAGAAGAGCAGCAGCAACAACAACAACACAGCCCTGTTTGGATACTCAACTTAGCTAGAGGTTAGAGTTAGTTTCTAGCTCATGACTAACCCTGAAGGCCTGAACTAACTCCATCCAAAGAGGTGTTTGGATGACAGGGTTAGATTGACAATAAATGCACTAGGAGAACTAGCTCCAATTAGCACCTCTTGGGTTGGATAGTTTTTTTGGGTGGGTTAGATGCAACTAGCTCAAACTAGCCCTCATGTTTGGATATACTTTAGGGCTATTTGAGCCCGAACTAGCTCAAACTAACTCTAACCCATGGATACAGCAGCAGTTAATCAGCCGATAATTTGTAAGAATGCAATAAACTCCTTACGGCCCATAATATAAGATGTTAATTCATCTAATATGTGAGTATATTGGATGTTATAAGATATTATAAAAGAGGGTTGTACTACATCATTGTGCAATTGCTGTTTAGCTTCTAATATTAACTTGGTGCTTTTAGGAACATATGTCATTGGTAAAGATCCGCGCTTCGACCCTTTCTGCGTATGGGGCAATGAGATATCGATGAACCAGCATCAAGTGAGGAAGCTGATAAAGATTGTTCATAAAATGGGTCAAAAGATGGCAATTAAACTATTTGTTTACACTTTTCCAAGACAACAGCGAACTGCAGGATGGTAAGTAAGAACTCTGCAGCCTTCTTTTTACTGCCCATAATGAGTTGTGTTAGATGACAATGTCTGAATCTTTTTCCTTTGCAGTGGTTGCCAAAGCAGTTTACTCAAGATTACCTCTCAAACAACATGATTGGTGGGCATGCAAAGGTTAAAGTATTTCTACCAGAACACGATGATTATCCAGATGTTTTCATGAAGACAGTGAAGGATGGGCGGTCGGCCATCACAAGGGGTTGGACTAGAGTCGTGCGTGCCTTCTGCATGGAGGAGGGCACAATATGGGCATTCCACTTCACCTTGTTCAGCAACCAGAATGTATTTCGCCTCTTTCTTTACCATCTTTAATAGTACAAGTATACAACTGTGGTTCATCATTCTTTATTTGGTTCTTATGTAATTCTTGAACATATGTACCTATGAATCGAATAATGCATTGGTTGTTTGAACCTGATGGATATGAATAAAGCTATAGCATACATTCAAATTCAAATCTGGTACAATTTGAAATAACAGCAATTAAATTACGGTGAAATTATGCTCTCCAGGTAGTTACAGCACACACGGTTGGTAAAACACAAACGTTTGTGATATACACCATAATCCGACACGGTTCACAGAGAGGAAACATGTGCAAGCATGCACATAGTTGCCGTTTGCAAAGCGTGTGCGATGTCAGACAATATCACAAATGGTGCGGGCAAACTAAACATTTGTGATAGTTGCCTTATCGTACATGATTCGCAACCATGAATTGTTTCTGATGAAATACGCATCGTAAATGTTGCACCACAGAATAGTGTGTGCGATAGTTGTCGTGTATGACGATGTTACGACGGTCCGACATTTCGTAATCCTGTCCGACACTCGTACGATGATACGTCTCCAACATATCTATAATTTATGAAGTATTCATGCTGCTATATTATCATTCTTGGATGTTTTACAATAATTTTATAGCAACTTTATACCATTTTTTGGGACTAACTTATTGACATAATGCCCAGTGCTAGTTGCTTTTTTTGCTTGTTTTTTACATCGCAGAAAATCAATACCAAACGGAGTCCAAACACCACAAAACTTTTTGTGGATTTTTTATGGACCAGAAGACATCCAATGGGCCAGAGCAGCACCTGGGGGGTGCCCCGAGGGGGGCACAACCCACCAGGGCGCGCCTGGGCCCCCAGGCGCGCCCCGGTGGGTTGTGCCCACCTCGGTGGCCTCCCGCACCCCCTCTTCGCCCTATAAATTCTCAAATATTCCAAAAACCCTCAGGGTAACCCTAGATCAGAAGTTCCGCCGCCGCAAGGCTCTGTAGCCACGCAAAACCAATCTAGACCCCGTTCTGGCACTCCGTCGGAGGGGGAAATCATCACCGGTGGCCATCTTCATCATCCCGGTGGCCACCACGGTGAGGAGGTAGTAGTCCATCCTCGGGGCTGAGGGTTTGTACCAGTAGCTATGTGTTTAATCTCTCTCTCTCATGTTCTTGAGATGCACAATTTTGATGTATCGCGGGCTTTATTAATATAGTCAGATCATATGGTGTTTTCCCCTCTCTATCTTGTTGTGAATTGAGTTTTCCCTTTGAGATTTTGTTTTATCGGATTGAATACTTTTATGGATTTGAGAACACTTTATGTATGTCTTGCTATGAATACCCGTGGTGACAATGGGGTATCATATTGATTCACTTGATATATGTTTTGGCACTCAACTCGCGGATTCCCGAGGTGACATTGGGGTAATCTATGCATAGGGGTTGATGCACATTCTTGTCTTTGTTTCTCCGGTAGAAATCTTGGGGCACTCTTTGAGGTTCTTTGTGTTGGATTGAGTATTATGAATCTGAATTTGCTTTGGTGTTATTTTAGTACGAACTCTTGATAGATCGATCGGAAAGAATAACTTAGTGTTATTTTAGTACGAACTCTTGATAGATCCATCGGAAAGAATAACTTGGTGTTATTTTAGTACGAACTCTTTGATAGATCAATCAGAAAGAATAGCTACAAACAATTTCTTCTTATGTTCTCCACTAGATAAAACTTTGGAGTGATTCTTCATCGCACGTTGAGGGATGGTTATATGATCCAATTAGATTAGCATTGTTGAGAGATTGCACTAGCGAAAGTACGGACCCTAGGCCTTGTTTTCAAGCATTGTAATACCGTTTGTGATCACTTTTGTCACTTGCTATCTTGCTGTTTTTATTTATTCAGATTATAAAAAATATATTTCTACCATCCATATTACACTTTTATCACCATCTCTTCGTCGAACTAGTGCACCTATAAAATTTGCCATTGTATTGGGTGTGTTGGGGACACAAGAGATTTCTTGTATTTTGTTGTAGGGTTGTTTGAGAGAGACCATCTTCATCCTACGCCTCCCACGGATTGATAAACCTTAGGTCATCCACTTGAGGGAAAATTGCTACTGTCCTACAAAACTCTGCGCTTGGAGGCTCAACATGAGTCTACAAGAATAAAGTTGCGTAGTAGACATCATACGATGATTAGCTAATCTTCTTAATTAGTTATCGCATACGGTTTGGGAAAAGCGAATTTGTGTGATTGTATGCTTATCATACACGTTCTATAATAGTGAACCGTTTGTGATGGGCCGCACATCATAAACGTAGCACCACAGAATACCGACTGCGATGGCAATGCGAGCACAAACGAGTAGGAGTACTATATATGCATCTTGGCTCCCTATCCCCGATGGTTTCTGGGTCGTGTGGGAAGGATCCCCCTATTGCCCACACTCACTTGGCGACGGTTCCAAATGCCGTCGCAGAAAGGGGTTAAAAACCATTTGTATAGCACCGAAGCGTACCAGTGATAGGGTGGAAATCCTCTAGTATATATAGGTTAGAGGGAATAGAGAGGGCAGCCACCAAGGGGGGAAATTCCCTCTTGGGCACCGGCCTAGGGTGAGGGAGTAGTACTCCCTCCCCTAATCCAATTCGCCCCCCCCCCAAGGAAAGGGGGGCGCCTTCCTACTTGGGCCCTTGTGGCCCAAGTTGCCTTCCACCTCTTGGCCTTTTAAGGCCCATTGATATTTAAATTAAATATAAAATGTTTTAAACATTTCCAGAGCATTATATATATAATTTAACATCCCCGAAAACATTTTCCTCATATATATATTTAATCGGTAATATCTGGTATTACCCGATATTCACCGAAACCCTTCCGGTGACCCGAAACGCTTCCGGAACCTCTCGGAACTATTCTGGATATTATAAACCAATTCCGCAAATATATTCTCATCATTCCCGTCCTACTAACACTCAAAAAATTGTCATTACTTTAATATTGTGACCCCGTCGGTTCAGTAAACCATAGAAATGAATGAAACCCCTTTGTTCAATGACAGATAGCGGAACCGTGGACATCCATATCGGTCCCTATGATTACACGAATGATATTCGAGTGAACCTTTGGTTATCATGCGATGTTCCCTTTGCTTCGTGATACTTAACAAAACCCGGTGTGCATCGGTATCCTCCTGAGTCATCACCATGCTCACTATACCGTTGCTCCTGTTACCCGTTTTGTTCTTCTTATCTCGTTTTCGTGTTCCGGCATCCTGTGACGTTGTTACCCGTGTCTGGCCAGACGATGATGGATGTCGTCACACCGAGAGGGCCCTAAGAGTATCTCTCCATCGTCAGAGGAGAAAATCCCACTCTCAAGATGTTTAGTCACTTGTCAAACTTTCCGGTGAGCCTGAAAGTTGTCGTTATGATCACCTTGTTACAGATGACGTTTGAGCAATCCCAAAGGTCTCCGTCTGGTAGGAAGTGACTGAGACACTCTCATGGTCTGAGGAACTAAAACACATGCTAACACCCCGTGTTATAACAAATGATTTCAGATGATATTGTCACATAGTATAACAGACAAGTATTGGGTTGATTCAATATGATTGTTCTTCTAACGTCGTACCCTCAATGTTATTTTAGGACTATCATCACACTTAACGATATCCTAAGATCCGGGAAACATGATCACCAACAACACTTGAGCCAGTCTTAGAGGCGACACCGGGAACCTATTGTTTTACCGTTTATCAATTCACACGTGCATATGAGTTTTCCACTGAATCGCATATTCCAGGATCATAGCAGTTATAGCATGAAATAAAAACTCTTAATTATGAATAACAGAAATATAATAATACAATATTATTGCCTCTAGGGCATATTTCCAACAAGTTTAGCTCACTGGCGCTCGAAGGTGATGCTGCTGGGCCGGCCCAACAAAACTTCAATCGATCGCAGCAGACACGAAGTTCGCTCGCTCACGGATAGCATGACCCCCCCCCCCCAAAAAAAGTGGCCCTCCTTAAGGATCAAACTCGCACCGTGACACCCACAGACAAGTATGGCTAATCACCAGAGCCACTAGGTGCTAGTGACCAATTGTAGGGCGAACTACTTAAGAACAACTATAGCCGCGCAATTTATTGCATCATTCTACCGTTAGCGCTTTGATTTTTGAACTATTTGAAAACATTTTGGAAAACATGTTTTTTGTTTAAATTGGATTTTTTTTAAAGTTCACAGATTTAAAAAAAAAGTATGCATATTCATAAAAAGTTCATGTATTCACAAAAGTTTGCGCATTCAAAAAGTTTGTCAAATTGAAGTACACTAATTTGGGAAAAAATCGCAAGTTTGGAAAAAGTTCATGGATTAGAAAAAGTTTGCAGATTTTTAAAAAGTTCAGGAAATTTTAAAAAGTTCACGGATTTGAAATAAGTTCATCGATTTTTTAATTTAAAAAATCAAGAATTCGGAAAAAGTTTTTCAATTTTGGGGAAAAGTTCACAAATTCCAAAAAACACTGAATTTTGGAAAGAAAGTTCATGGATTTGAAAAAAGTTCATTGATTTTGATAAAAAAACAAAGAGTTTGAAAAAAGTTAATTGATTTTGAAAAAAGTTCACGGTCTTTAAAAAACAAAAAAATTGAAAAAAGTTCACTAGATTTAGTAAAAAAGTTCATCGATTTTGAAAAAAAAACTCACAAATTTGAAAAGGTTCATTGATATTGGAAAACATTCATCAATTCTAAAAAAATGTTCACACATTTGGAAAAACTTCATCGATTTCGGAAAAAAGTTCAACAATTTCAAAAAAAGTTCACTATTTTGGAAAAAGTTCTTCGATTTTGGAAAAAGGTTCATCGATTTTGACATAACTCCATCAAATTTGGAAAAAAATCATGCATATTGAAAGAATTAAAAGAAAAGAGAAGGAATAAAGAATAAAGAAAAGAAAAATAAAATGATGAACTATACCCAAATAAAACTTTACAAATCCTTGTTCAGAGAAACCAGCAAAAAAATCCCGACCGAACCGAGCTGTTGTAACACCTTGGATTTTCAGTCCTGGATAATTCTTTTCCAGATTTGGCTTATGTCTTTTTCTTTTGGTGCTCTTGGATTTTATTTGCACTCTTGTGTTTAGTTGAGAATAAGTGTCTTGCCTAATTACTTGGGCTTAGGTTTTTTGCCTCCAAATGCCAAATTGTCAATTCCTTTTATTTAAACCCCAGAGACCACCATATTGCATTCGATCACCATTTTCCCTTGCACCGACAATCCCCAAAATATGTGTAGGACTCCTACAAATATCTTGACCATTTCCATCCATAAACACACACACACACACACACTCTAGTTAAGTTTTGACCAAAGCACCCATCCAAAGTTTCTGCCATATCTATTGATATGTTAAGCAAGTGCATTGTGCCATCATCCTATGAAGCTGAAATTTTGCATACATCATCATCCATCACATCATGCCTATCCACAAATTTTGATCATCAACCAACCACCCCAACTCTCTCCACAATTGTCCAAAGATTGCATCCACATACCCAGATTGTGAAGGAAGGAAATTTTGTGTGCATCCATTTAAGCTCAAATTTTTCATGGTGACCAACCATGACAAAACACCACTGCCACCCAATTTTCCCCAAAATCCATTACACCATTTGGCCACAACAACCTATCAAAGTTTCTGGCCACAATGTCACTTTCTACATGAAGTACCCTCTACACTCATCCATTTGTGTTGAATTTTTGCAAGTATACTCATCACCATACCAAACACCACCACACGAAAAATTAGTTGCATTCACCACACCAATTTCATTTTGCACAACACAAACACTTGCTGTCAGAATGTCTTTTTGGATGCTCCACTCAAATCTAATCCAAATTGAAGTCATCATCATCACCAACACTCCAATCATCGTGGGGATCATCATCTTCATCAACATCTTCACCAGCATACCAAGTGACACTACAGGGGTGGAGGAGTGGGGAGGTCAAGTTCGAGGCAGCGAGCGGAGCACCTCGAGGAGACATGGGGGAGGGAGGCGACGACGGAAAGAGGGAGGCCCGTGGTGCCGGGCGGCTGGAGGCTTCAGCGGGAGGATAAGTGACCTAAAATACTTAAACTAACGGAACCACTAAGAACTTTGTTTTTTAGAAGGAAGAAGCAATAACAACCATTACACACACACTATAGATATACTCATGTTAGTTTTGTATGTTGTAGTATTTACTACCTGTCAAACCGACAGTATGTAGTATATATAAGAATATTTGGGTAATATATATCCTACTTTCTAGATATCTCAAAGCAAGCTATACAAAAAAATTTGCATTTGAGCTACATACTACATGTACATACTCTCGGTTTTGACAGATAGTACATACAAAATACAAAACTCACATGAGTATATATATATATATATTGTGTGTGTGTCTATATATGATGGTTGTTGTTGCTTCTTCCTTGTAAAAAAACAAAGTTCTTAGTGGCTCCATTAGTTTAAGTATTTTTGGTCACTTATACACATTTTTAACAAAGTAGAGTATTCATATATGAGCATCTACAGCCGGGCAGCTCAAACGCCCTGGCGGACCGCCCCGTCATTGATCGGTCATGATTTTTTGACCCAGATCGGCTCCTTAAACGGGCCTCAAACGTCCGGGCTAACTGGCACCCCTCATATCCAGCCCAAATATGGGGCGGATATGGGGCTCCCAGGCACGCCCGCCACGTCGGACCCGACAGCCCGACACCACCGGAAATTGCACCAAATCCACCAAACCCTTCCTCCTCCTCCCACCGCCATCCAACCTTTCTCGCGCCCAAACCCTCGCCGTCCTCCACCCTTGCTCTCACTCCTCACCACCGGTCCCGATCCACTGTCGGAGATGTCGTCCAACCCGACCCAGATGGCCGCGATGGAGATGCGGTCCGCGTCATTCGTCGGCATCCCTTCGCCGGCTACGTTTTGCAAGGCGGAGAACGTTGCCCGGAAGTTGCGGCGACACGAATAGTGAGAGAGGGAGGCAGCAACGTTGTAGGGAGGTTCGAACATGGTGGAGCAGCTGTCTCTTCCACCACGCCCGGATCTTCGCACCCATTCCATCCGAGCGCCGACTCGGATTACGTCGTCCAACCCTGTTGGGACAGAGGAGGATTCGACGGCCGGCTGGGCCATTCTGGAGAGCTTTCCGCCCACGCAGATGCCGGCGGTCGACGTATGTGACTCGCCGCAGCTCGTTCGGGCACGGATGAGCACGGGCACCAGCAGTGCCCGGGCTACCCTCGACATGTTCGACGGAATGACCGAACAAGAGTCGGTTCATTTTCTTTATTCTTGTCCGATCAGATTTTTGCATAGACCACTAGTTTATTTCACACATGATGAATGCTTGCAAAACATAATCATGTAGGAGGCATTCTTGTCAAATATGATCAATGACAATGAAGATCTGACCGAAATGGAGTATGAATTGGAGGCCACCATCGCATTCAAAGTTGGGACAACATCCAATCCCAATCCGATCAAGAAGAAGAAGAAGACCAAGATGACGAAGGCAAGATGTTGGGGATATAATCCCGCGGTATAACCTGCCCTGAAAGGGCCGGGTCAAGTTATTGGTGACTCTTGAAGCTAGGCCTTAGATAGGCCAGGACGGTCAAGACACAGGACCAGAAGGGGGCTCACAAGATGGGTCGGTTTAGGGCCCGAAGCCAGAAGGCGGCAGGCGGCCTAGAGGTGTAAGCTGCCATATGATGTCTTATCATAGAAAGCAAGGCGACTTAGAGTTAGGCTCGATCACGGATTGTAACCCGACACGGACTCTTGTAAGCCGGAGGTCTCAACCTATATATAAAGGCGAGTCCCGGGCACAGAATAGGGCAAGTTACAATCATATAGAGGCGAGTCCCCGGCATAGAAGGGGGCTCACAAGATGGGTCGGTTTAGGGCCCGAAGCCAGAAGGCGGCAAGCGGCCTAGAGGTGTAAGCTGCCATATGATGTCTTATCATAGAAGGCAAGGTGACTTAGAGTTAGGCTCGATCATGGATTGTAACCCGACACGGACTCTTGTAAGCCGGAGGTCTCGACCTATATATAAAGGCGAGTCCCCGGCACAGAATAGGGCAAGTTACAATCAATCGATAGCTAGGTCAAGTGAATCCGCTCTCTTGTAATCGATACTCAAGCAATAAGCAGAAAAGCAGGAGTAGGCATTTACCTCCACCGTGAGGGGCCGAACCTAGGTAAACTCGTGTCCTTCGACCTGCTCAACCCCGACAAGCTAATCACCATTTGCGATGGCCTCACGTCTAAGTCCTCACACTAGGACATCTATCGTTACAAAACCACGACAGTTGGCGCCCACCATGGGGCCAGCGCACGGTGGTTTCGAGTTCTTGAAGGGCTCTTTCCCAGGGATCGAGGGATACGCGATTGGCAGGATGACCAAGAGTCGCCGTGGCAAGCTGTACATCGACGACTCTGGCTGGGGTGCCGAGGCCGACTCAATCGAGTACGGGTACCGGGTCCCCTTCGATGGAATCCACATCTTCCTCGGCAAGATCAGCGGATCTAAGCCTTAGCCGGACATCTGCACCGACCTCGTCGAGCCGGCTCAGCGCGTGCAACCCACCCGGATCCAAGCTGGTCGGAAACACGCTTTCGTGGGCTTCACACAAGGTGTGGAACTTGGAAAAAATTCCGCATCTGGAGGAGAGACTCTCGTCTAGTCAGGTGATGAGTCCTCGACCGAAGAGACGGAGTCCATCTACCAGCTTCAAAATGGCGGGCTTGGGGGCTGTTCCGATGGTGACAGTATTCCGGACCCCTACGAGCCGCCGTCCCGAGCCGCCATCTTCATGGCATGCACAGCGCCGGCTCTCAACAACACAATGGCCGGAGCAACAGCAGCGACTGGCCCCTCAGGGTCTGGCTCAGCCAGGCCTCCGGCTCAAGTCCTGTCTGAATTGATGGATGCTTTGACAACCATAATGGGGACTGAGGTCATGTCGGAGAACCAGGCGAAGCGCAACATAGAGATCGCGAAGCTTAGGGAGCAGATGACTAAGTCCCAAGAAGATATCAACGCTGAAAACACCCGGATGGCAACAGTGCAGGCTCAGATTAATGCTGAGTCAGAGCACCTGAAAGCAGAAGCTTGGCATTTAAGTGTGGATCAAAATGCCTCCAATGCAGTCCTTCGGAGGAGGCACCAGACCCGTTTGCCCTTAAATTATGAACCCATGAATTTGTTCAACACACCAGGGGCAGGACCGAGTATTCCTGGAGCACCGGTTATACCCCCAACTACAGAGGTGCTCGGGAATAGGGCGGCGGCTCAGCCTCATCAGCCAGAGCCAGCCCGGAGGGGCTAGACCTTGCCTCAGCGTTGCACAACACCGCCGGGTCACTTTTCCAACCCGGTGGATAACATGGTAGTAGTGGCTACCTGGCTCAACGCGCTCCCTATTACTGGTGAGTCACCCATTGTAGTGGAAGACGGAACACCATTGAGTTTCTTCAAACAGCGATTGCACAGCAGGAAAAGTACTCATACAGTCGTGATCGTGTGCATGCAACTCCCCTTCCAAGCTGTAGTTACAGTCGGCATGTTGATTCGCCCGCGGTCTTCAGCAGTGAGCGACGCAGTAACCCACCCCTCAATCCGAGGACGGATGCCCAAGCAATAGTGCATGAGGCATGAGCCCGCCATGAGGCAGAGGCAGCTAACCAGGGGGCTTATCAGCAGCCACCGGTGACCCCTTCAGCTTCTGTGGGAGTCGGATCAAATTCTAGGACTATTGGAGTACCGTGTCTAGTGTTGGCTTTGCGCAATGAGCGTATGCCCAAGGACCTTAAGGGCCCTCGGAAGGTGCCCAACTACACGGCAGATCTTGAGCCCGCAGCTTGGATTGAGAGCTATGAGTTAGCCATGGACATGTTGGAAGTCAGAGATGCGGTATGTGCCAAGTATTTTACTATGATGTTGGAGGGGCCGGCTCATACGTGGTTAAAGAACATGCCCTCAACTCTATCAATACCTGGGCGGAGTTGAAGGACAACTTCATCAAGAACTTTCAAGGCACTTGTAAGCAGCCAATGGCAATTGTTGATTTGGAGCATTGTGTGCAGCGAGAAGATGAGTCGGCCCATCATTGGGCATGCCGGGTTGCAACCATCATACACTTTTCAGACAGTATTGGGGCTGCTCAAGCTGTGCCGCTCTTGGAGAAAAACTGTCATTTCGACCCTCTTAAGCAGAAGCTAGGATGGCTTAAGCACAAATGTGCAGACATGGGCAAGCTTATGGATGTACTTACCAGGTATGGCGACTCTGATACTACCAAAGATCCGGGTTCTGATGATGATAAATCTGGTAAGGGCAAGAAAAACGGCGGTTGCAAGAGCCAGCAGCAACATGCCTCGGTTCAGCATGGTAATCAGAATAACCAAGGCAATGGGGGGCAGCGTAAGTACTTCGATGGCGGGTCAGACTTTGTGGCTAACACCAACGCCGGGTTTAAGAATCAATGTCGTAATGGTAATGGCAAACCGCCTTTTAGTGGAGGACAGCCTATCAATCTTCAGACAAGCTCAAGGACCCTTGTCCAAAACACAGTTATCCTAACAAGCCGTCTACTCATGCCTGGAAGGATTGTTATATCATGCAGAAGTTTAGGAACCAGAATCTTTAGCAGCATCATGGTAATAATAATGGGCCTCCTGGCAGGCCAGGCTCCGGTTTTTAGGGTTTTGGCTTCAGTGGTGGTGGCTCAAATTCTAGCTATCAGGGTCAAGGTAACCATGGTGGTCATAATCAACAGTCTGGTCAGGGTAATCAGCAACAAAATAATCAGTCAGGATATCAGAGTAATCCGAAGCAGCTTAATGGTGGCAGTATCACATCTTCACTACGAACACGTGCAAGCATGACCGGAAGGTCCATAAGCGAGCAGTCAACACGATTGAGCCGACAGTGTCTCAGTATTTAAGGTGGTCAGAATAGATGATAACATGGAGCTGGCAGTTGCTCAGTATTTAAGGTGTTCTAGCCCTGGTGGTAGCCCCTCAAGTGGGTGGTTATAAATTTACAAAGTTACTTATGGATGGTGGGAGCAGCATCAACATATTGTACTACGATACTTTTCGTCGGATGAGTCTGACCGATAGGGACCTCAAGCTGTCCTCCACAGTGTTTCATGGAGTGGTGCCAGGCAAGTCGGCTTACCCTGTTGGAAAGATATCACTGGAAGTGGCCTTCGGTGACGAGTACAATTATAGAGCAGAGACAGTGTGGTTTGAGGTGGTCAAGATCGAGAGTCCATATCATGTCCTGTTTGGACGGCCAGCTTATGCCAAGTTCATGGCTCACCCTTGTTATGTGTATTTCCAGCTCAAGATGCCAGGGCCAGCAGGGACAATCATAGTTCATGGGAATCACAAACTCGCCCTGGAGTGCGAGGAAGGAGATGCGGCGTATGCAGAGTCGGCCTGTGCTACGGAGGAGCTCAAGTATTATAAAGATAATGTTGACCCGGCTGATATGACCCCTCTGAAGAAGCCCACCATAGAGACAGACCCGCCACTTAAGTTTAAATCAGCAAAGGATACACAGCAAGTCGACTTTATCCCTGGTGATTCTTCTCAGCAGTTCACCATTGGGACAGGGATGGATCCAAAATAGGAAAGCGGGCTCATCGAGTTCATCCGTGAGAATCGGGACATCTTTGCATGGAAACCTTCTAACATGCCGGGTGTACCGAGAGAATTCGCTGAGCACCACCTTAATGTTGATCCTAAGATGAAACCTATTCGCCAGTTCATCCGTCGTTTTAATGAGGAGAGGCGTACGTCTATTGGAGAAGAAGTGGCCCGGCTCGTAGCTGCCGGGTTCATAATTGAGGTGTTCCACTCTCAGTGGTTGGCTAATCCTGTGCTAGTGCTCAAGAAAAATGGCACCTGGCATATGTGTGTGGATTACATAGATCTCAACAAGGCTTATCCAACTGATCCTTTTGCTCTCCCCCGCATTGACCAGATTGTGGATGCCACAGCGGGTTGTGAGAGTTTGTGTTTTTTGGATGCTTATTCTGGTTATCATCAGATCAAGATGGCAGTGGAAGATCAAGAAAAAACAACCTTCATCACCCCTTTGGGGCTTCCTGTTATGTATCTATGCCTTTTAGGCTCAAGAGTGCTCAGGCGACTTACTAGTGTTGTATTCAGAATTGCTTTCATAAGCAGATTGGACGTAACGTTCATGCTTATGTGCATGACATCATGGTTAAGTCAAGGAAGAAAGAAACCTTGCTTGATGATCTGAAGGAGACCTTTGACAATCTCCGGGTGTACAAGATGATGCTTAACCCGGCCAAGTGTGTTTTTGGCGTGCTAGCAGGCAAATTGCTAGGTTTTCTGGTCTTAGAACGGGGCATCGAAGCTAACCCGGAGAAGATTGAGGCTATTACCTCTCTTTCTAAGCCGACATGTATCAACGATGTTCAGTGCCTGGTGGGTCGTATTGCAGCCCTGAGCCATTTTATAAAACGCCTTGGAGAGAAGGCGATTCCCCCGTATCAGATGATGAAGAAGACTGATCACTTCGTCTAGAGGGATGCTGCTAATGAGGCGTTTGAGACGCTTAAGAAACAGTTGGCTGAGCCACCCATCTTGGCTGCCCCCATAGACAAAGAGCCTTTGCTCCTGTACGTGGTGGCTAATAATAAAGCCATCAGTGTGGTAGTTGTCGTGGAGCAAAAGGAGGTGGGTAAAGAGTATCCAGTCCAGCGGCCGGCTTATTATGTCAGTGAAGTCCTCATGGAGCCCAAGCAAAGATACCCACATTGGCAGAAGCTGGTGTTTGGAGTGTTCGTGGCCAGCTGCAAACTTATGCATTATTTCCTTGGACATCCAATCATAGTGGTCAGTTGTGCACCCTTAGGGGACATCATTCAAAACAGAGAAGCCACTGGTCGGGTTGCTAAGTGGGCAATTGAGCTTGGGCCACATCATCTGAAGTATGTGCCCAGAACAGCCATCAAGTCTCAAGCTTTGGTGGATTTTATAAATGATTGGACAGAGCTACAAACACCTGAGGAGAAGCCTGACAATACATATTGGATGATACGCTTTGATGGGTCCAGGCAATTGGAAGGATCGAGGGCTGGAGTTATTTTTGAATCTCCATGAGGTGATAAGTTTGGTTATGTTTTAAGGCTCATGTTCCCTTGTACTAACAATGCAGCTGAGTATGAAGATCCATGGGCTTCGTATGGCTAAGGAAATGAACCTAAGCCGAGTTATATGTCTGGGCGACTCATACTTGGTGGCACAGCAAGTTTCAGGAAAGTGGGATTCTAAAGACCCGCTCATGGCGGCTTATCGTCGAGCAGTGAATAATATTGCTGGTCACTTTAAAGTTATCAGGTGGATCATATAGACCGGCGGAAAAACAAGGCGGCTGATGCAGTGTCCCGGCTTGGGTCTCAGCATAAGCCGGTGCCCCTCAATGTGTTCCTTGATGTGTTGCACAATCCTTCGGTTAAGTTGCCTTTAGAGGAAGATCTTGCTATACCTGACCCGGAAGGACAATTGGTGGCGGCTCTTCATGCTATACCTGACTGGACGATGCCTTACCTGGCTTACCTGACTCGAGGTGAGTTACCTGAAGATGAAAATTTGGCGCGATAGATCACAAGGCGGTATAAGTCTATGACTATTGTCAATGGTGAGTTACACGGATGTAGCGTGACTGGTGTGTTACAACGCTGTGTTTCTCCTGAAGAAGGCCGTGAAATCCTACAAGAAATTCATGCAGGTGATTGTGGTCATCATGCCGGGTCATGATCTTTGGTGGCTAAGGCGTTTTGTCATAGTTTTTTCTGGTTGACGGCTCATGCTGATGCAGAGGACATTGCTAACAAGTGCGATGGGTTCTAGAAATTTGCAAGGCAGGCTCATGTGCCGACTCAAGAATTGTGGATGATCCCAATCACTTGACCTTTTGCGGTCTGGGGGCTTGATATGGTCCGGCCGTTCAAGAGGTCTAAAGATAAGAAGACCCACCTTTTGGTGGCAGTTGATAAGTTTACTAAGTGGATTGAAGCAGAGCCAGTTAGCAATTGTTAAGCAGCGACTGTAGTTTAGTTTGTCAAAAAGCTGATCTTCCGCTTTGGTTATCCTCATAGTATCATCACTGATAATGGGACAAATCTGTCTAATGGTGCTATGAAGGAGTTCTGTCAAAGAGAACACATCCGTCTTGATGCATCCTTGGTGGCTCATCCACAGGCCAATGATCAGCAGAGCGTGCTAACCAGGAGATATTACAAGGGATCAAGCCCCGGCTTATGGTTCCTCTGGAACGAACACCGGGCTGTTGGGTTAAAGAGCTTCCTGCAGTTCTTTGGAGTATCAGGACCACCCCCAACAGACCAACAGGCTACACACCCTTCTTCATGGTTTATGGCGCAGAGGCGGTTCTCCCAAGTGATATTCATCATGACTAGCCCTGGGTGGTGTCTTACATTGAAGCAGACAATGAGATGGCGCGTCAAAACACTCTGGACGCCTTGGATGAAGAACGTGATCTCGCAGCAGCTCAATCGGCGATATACCAACAAGACTTGTGTCGCTATCAGAGCCGCAGAGTTCGAAGCCAAACGTTCCAGGAGGGTGACTTAGTGCTCCATTTAATTCAAGATCAGACAGGCATGCATAAGCTATCACCTCCTTGGGAAGGACCCTTTGTGGTCAGCAAAAACCTCAAAAATGGGTCA
Organism: Thinopyrum elongatum; assembly: GCA_011799875.1. NCBI lineage: Eukaryota > Viridiplantae > Streptophyta > Magnoliopsida > Poales > Poaceae > Thinopyrum > Thinopyrum elongatum. The sequence goes on from CM022297.1 coordinate 476,167,806, forward strand.
TATTATCTCATCGACATACGTGAACACAATAAGTCACGTACCTCTGAGGAGGAGACCAACAGGCCTTGGAATATTGCTCATCTTCGGCCTTAGTACACCTGAGCCACTGGCTCCAATCATTGTACATACATATCAATGTATATATCTTTTATGATCAATGTAATAAAGCCAACATCCCCGAAACTCGGGGCCTCTGTCGTTTCATCTCATATATTGTGCATGAGTCTTTTATTAATTGATCAAAAGGTTACTTGGGGGCTTCCAACTCACCGAGTTTAGCTATCTTACCCTCTTGACCGGCAAATAAACGCCATTATATAGGTTAAACCTGCCTGTATGCTTGATGCTACTCCAACTGGTGACCCGCCGTACTCTTGAAAGTCAATCTTTATGACCCTGAACTTGTCAAGGTTAAAACAGTGACTTAAGTCATGAGAGAGCCGACTTACATAAAGCAAGGATAAACCTACCTGTTTTGTTTGTTACTTCTCCGAATATGTGACACGCCGTACTCTTAACAGTTAATCTTCATGACCCTGAACTAGTCAAGGTTAAAATGGCGGATTATGTCACGAGAGATCCGGCTTACAGGATAAACCAAGGCTATTATGCCAAGCTTCTTTGAAGAAAGACTTGAGCTTCAAAAGCCGGTCTTTTTATTAAGCCTGAAAGGCCGACGTGCAAATATTGTGATATACATGTTTGTATTATTTATTTTTTGTCTTTTCAGGAATTTTAATGCTCTTGGTCATATTTATGCACAAAACTCTAAATTCCCGAGTCAGAAGAGGCCTGGGTTAGCATTGATCAGTATTGAGTTTATTGAGGGCATGAGCCGCCAAGTTATCAACTCAAATATTTTTTGTGACTATGAGTCATTAGGTTACTAACCCGCCATTGTTTCTAAACAATCAAATATTGCGAATATAAGTCGCCATTATGAGTACTGTCGGGTTATTATTACAACTCCATACAGTATATGTGTTAAAACATTAGAAGGGCAACCTTATTCAAAGGATGGTGCAAAGAAAGGATACATATAAAATTAGATCAAGCATCCAAAGAGGATTGGTGTGATAGTGCTGGATCAAATAATTACAACATGCACGAAGGCACGACAAGGCAACTCAATGCTTTTAACTAAGCCTATTACATGGCTTCAGTTGAGCCCAAAAGTTTCAAGCAACGTTTTTTAGGAGTTATACTACTTCTTTGAACCGGCCTCTGTGCTGTCCGGGTTAGTGCCCTCCGGGTTAACACCTTGCTGCTGCCCTATCATAGAGGTCCCTGGATCATCCTAAGCCGGCTCTTCCTTGTTTCCGATCGAAGATTGTCCGAGGTCCAATTGACACCAGTTAAAGCCTCAAAGATTGCTTCATCATTGATGATAGAGGAAGGGTCGATACCAAGGGCAAAAATATGCTTACGCATTTGTGGAGTCAGGTCTACAACGTCAAAGTAAGGCGCCTTGATTCAAGTATTGTCTATGTCGTAAGCCGGCTGGTACTTCTTCAGATCCAGTTCTTCTGCAAGTTGACATGCCAATGGCCGCATTTCCTTGATGCATTTGGCAAAATCTGCTTCACTGAAGATAGACCCGTCATCGTTATAATCTGGAAACCCACCGGCCATTTCTTTAGGATCCAACTCTGATTGATAAGCCTTAGCCCGGCTTAGCGAGGTTATTGCTCCTGCACGGGCGGCTGACAGCTTAAGTTCTTCAATTTGTTTGGGCATTGTTGATAGTTGATCTAATACATCTTTGATCAGCTGTGGTGGTTTCTTGCCATTGGATGCAGCCATAAGAGTGTGAAGGTTTCCAGCATATAATTTTTCCGTCAAAGAATAGACGACTTTTAGCTTCACCAACACACTTTGCCCAAGGTTGGAACTCCTGGCACCTGTCATGCAGTCAAAACAAGAGTCGCCAAGCGAATTAGATTGATTTTTTTCAAGCCGCCAGGCGAGTTATTTCAATTGATTGAAAATATTACTTACCAAAGATAGCGGATGTCATTTGAGAGACATGTTGTTTTAAGCCGGCCAATTCTTGAGCCACCGGCTTAAGCTGATTTTCGGCGTCTTCCACACGTTTCAACAGAGCGGCCTTTTCAGTTTCAAAGGAGGATCTCTCAGCAGCAAAGTTAGTCTTGATTTTTTTCTAAATCTTCTAAAGAAGATTTTAAGCTTGCCTCAGCCTTGGTGCGTTCAGCCTGTTCAGACTCCATAGTTTTCTTTAAGGCGGCTATATTTGACTCGCCCAGGCTTAAATCTTCCTGCAAAAGTTAAAAAGAAGTTTATCATTCAAAGAGAACAATATAAGTCTGCTAGATTGGTTAAGTCGGCATTTGACAGAGATGTTATGGCAAATCTATTCAAGTCCCAAACACATTGCAAGCAATGTCCTTGGCACTTGGGGGCTAATGTATGTCACTCTTTTCAAATCTATATTGTAGAAGACCCGGTGATACGTCTCGAACGTATCTATAATTTTTGCTTGTTCCATGCAGTTATATTATCATTCTTGGATGTTTTACAATCATTTTATAGCAACTTTATATAATTTTTTAGACTAACCTATTGGCATAGTGCCCAGTGCCAGTTGCGGTTTTTTGCTTGTTTTTTACTTCGCAGAATATCAGTACCAAACGGAGTCCAAACGCAATGAAACTTTTTGGAGAATTTTTATGGACCAGAAGAAACAACATGGGCCAAAGAAGTACCAGAGGGGTGCCCCGAGGGGGGCACAACCCACCTAGGCCTGCCTGGGGGCCCAGGCACGCCCTGGTGGGTTGTGCCCACCTCGGTGGCCTCCCACACCGCCTCTTCGCCCTATAAATAACCAAATATTCCAGAAACCCTAGGGGAGTCAACGAAACACAATTCCAGCCGCCGCAAGTTCCAGAACCACGAGATCCAATCTAGACAACATCACGGAGGGGTTCATCATCCTAATTGGTGCCTCTCCGATGATGCGTGAGTAGTTCATTGTAGACCTACAGGTCCGTAGGCAGTAGCTTTATGGCTTCTTCTCTATTTTTGATTCTCAATACAATGGTCTCTTGGAGATTTATTTGATGTAACTCTTTTTGCGGTGTGTTTGTTAGGATCCGATGAACTTTGAGTTAATAACAGATCTATATCCATGAATATTATTTGAGTCTTCTTTGGTCTCTTATATGCATGATTACTTATAGCCTTGTATTTCTTCTTCGAATCTTTTGTTTAGTTAGTCCAACTAGACCGATTTTTCTTGTCATGGGAAGAGGTGCTTTGTGATGGGTTCGATTGTGCGATGTTCTTTCCCATTGACAGAAGGGGCAGCAAGACACGCATGTATCGTTGTTATTAAGGATAACAAGATGGGGGCTATTCCTACATGAATAGATCTCGTCTACATCATGTCATTGTTCTTATTGCATTACTCCATTTTCCATGACCTTAATACACTAGATGCATGCTGGATAGCAGTCGATGTGTAGAGTAATAGTAGTAGATGCATGCAGGAGTCGGTCTACTAATCTTGGATGTGATGCCTATATAATGATCATTGCCTTGGATATCGTCATAATTATTTGATCTTCTACAATTGCCCAACAGTAATTTGTTTACCCACCGTGTGCTATTTTCTTGAGAGAAGCCACTAGTGAAATCTACGGCCCCCGGGTCTATTCTTTATCTTATTTGCTTTGAGATCTATTTTTATTTGCTTTTATTTTCACATCTATTATACCAAAAACCCAAAAATACCTTCCTGCCCTTTTTTGTTATTTATTTTATTTCGTGTTTTATCGAGATCTATTTATCCAATCTACACAATTTTCATCCCGTCAACTTGACAATTTCTAGCACCGTTACCCATAGAGGGATTGACAACCCCTCCTAATCGTTGGGTTGCAAGTATTTGTTCTTTGTGTGCAGGTACCGTTTACATAGTGTTGCTTGGTTCTCCTACTGGATTGATACCTTGGTTTCATAACTGACGGAAATACCTATCGTAGCTGTGCTGCATCATCCCTTCCTCTTTGGGGAAATACCGACGTAGTTCAAGCGACATCACCCGACTCATCTCATGAAGCTAAGCCGGCCCTTGGGGGCTACAGGTAATTCTTCAAAGTGGTTGTATTGAAAGACCCGGCTCATCTCATGAAGATAAGCCGGCCCTTGGGGGCTACATGATGTTTTCTTTTCAAGAGTGTCTAAAGACCCGGCTCATCCCATGAAGATAAGCCGGCCCTTGGGGGTGATACGTCTCCAATGTACCTATAATTTTTTATTGTTCCATGCTGTTATATTATCAATCTTGGATGTTTTAAAATCATTTTATAGAAACTTTATATCATTTTTTGGGACTAACCTATTGACATAGTGCCCAGTGCCAGTTGCTGTTTTTTGCTTGTTTTTTACTTCGCAGAAAATCAATACCAAACGGAGTCCAAATGCAGCGAAACTTTTTGGTGATTTTTTCTGGACCAGAAGACACAAGTTGGGCCAAGGAAGTACCAGAGGAGTGCCCCGAGGGGGGCACAACCCACCTGGGCGCGCCTGGGGGCCCAGGCGCGCCCTTGTGGATTGTGCCCACCTCGGTGGCCTCCCGCACCGCCTCTTTGCTCTATAAATATTCCAATATTCCAGAAACCCTAGGAGAATCGACGAAAAACAATTCCAGCCGCCGCAAGTTCCAGAAACCACAGATCCAATCTAGACACCATCACGGAGGGGTTCATCATCCTCATTAGTAGACCTACGGGTCCGTAGTTAGTAGCTAGATGGCTTCCTCTCTCTCTTTTGATTCTCAATACAATGGTCTCTTGGAGATCTATTTGATGTAACTCTTTTTGCGGTGTGTTTGTTGGGATCCGATGAACTTTGAGTTTATGATCAGATATATGTTTTTATCCATGAAAGTTATTTGAGTCTTTTGATCTCTTATATGCATGATTACTTATAGCCTCGTATTTCTTCTTCGAATCTTTGGTTTAGTTAGGCCGACTAGATTGATTTTTCTTGCCATGGGAAGAGGTGCTTTGTGATGGTTTCGATCTTACGGTGCTCAATCTCAGTGACAGAAGGGGAAATGACATGTATGTATCATTGCTATTAAGGATAACAAGATGGGGTCTATTCCTACATGAATATATCTTGTCTACATCATGTCATCGTTCTTATTGCATTACTCCGTTTCTCCATGAACTTAATACACTATATGCATGCTGGACAGCGGTCGATGTGTGGAGTAATAGTAGTAGATGCAGGCAGGAGTTGGTCTACTAATCTTGGACGTGATGCCTATATAATGATCATTGCCTGGATATCGTCATAATTATTTGAAGTTCTATCAATTGCCCAACAGTAATTTGTTTACCCACCGTATGCTATTTTTCTCGAGAGAAGCCACTAGTGAAATCTACGGCCCCCGGGTCTCTTCTTTATCATATTTGCCTTCGAGATCTCTTTTTATTCGCTTTTATTTTTAGACCTATTCATCCAAAAACCCAAAAATATCTTGCTGCAATTTATTGTTATTTATTTTATCTCACGTTCCCACGAGATCTATTTATCCGATCTACTACAAATTTATCTTTCTCTTTACCCGAGAGGGATTGACAACCCCTCTTTTACATCGGGTTGCAAGTATTTGTTCTTTGTGTGCAGGTACCGTTTACGTAGTGTTGCGTGGTTCTCCTACTGGTTCGATAACCTTGGTCTCATCACTGAGGGAAATTCCTACCGTAGCTGTGCTGCATCATCCCTTCCTCTTTGGGGAAATACCGACGTAGTTCAAGCCGCATCAAAAGGAATTTCTGTCGCCGTTGCCGGGGAAACATCATCAACATCTACCAGGTTCCTAATCACAAATCTCATATCCTTGCAATTTACATTATTTGCCATTTGCCTCTCATTTTCATCTCCCCCACTTCACAAACATTTGCCGTTTTTATTCGCCCTCTTTTTCGTTTGCCTTTTCCTCTTCAGATCTGTTTTTGAGTGCAATCTTGTTGCGTAGTCATGATGACTCAAGAGAACACCAAGTTGTGTGATTTCTCCAATACCAACAACAATGATTTTATTAGCACTCCGATTGCTCCTCCCACCACTAGTGCGGAGTCTTGTGATATTAATGAGGCTTTGCTGAATCTTGTTATGAAAGATCAATTTTCCGGTACTCCTAGTGAGGATGCCGCGTCCCATCTTAACACATTCGTTGAATTATGCGATATGCAAAAGAAAAAAGATATGGACAATGATATTGTGAAGTTGAAATTATTCCCGTTTTCTTTGCGAGATCGTGCAAAAATTTGGTTTTCTTCTTTGCCTCGCAATAGTATCAATTCTTGGGATAAGTGCAAAGATGCTTTTATTACTAAATATTTTCCTCCCGCGAAAATTATTTCCTGTAGGACGCAAATCATGAATTTTAAGCAACTTGAGCATGAACATGTTGCACAATCTTGGGAAAGAATGAAATTGATGCTAAGAAATTGTCCTACTCATGGTTTAAATCTTTGGATGATCATACAAATTTTTTATGCGGCATTGAATTTTGTTTCTAGAAATCTTTTAGATTCTGCCGCGGGTGGTACTTTTATGGAGATTACTTTGGGTGAAGCTACTAAATTGCTTGATAATATTATGGCAAATTATTCACAATGGCATATCGAAAGAGCTCCTACTAGTAAAAAGGTTAATTCGGTAGAAGAAATAAATTCTTTGAGTGAAAAAATTGATGCTCTTGTGAAGATGGTTTCCAATAAAAATGCTCCTATTGATCTTAATGATGTGCCTCTGTCTACTTTGATTGAGCAAAATAGTGATGCTATAGACGTGAATTTTGTCTCACGAAACAATTTTAGTAACCATGCTTATAGAGGTAATTTTAATCCTAGACCTTTTCCGGGAAATTCCTCTAATAATTATGGTAATTCCTATGGTAATCCTTCTTATAATAATAATAGGAACACCTCTGATCTTGAGAATAATATTAAAGAATTTATCAATGCTCAAAAGAATTTTAATACTATGATAGAAGAAAAGTTGAGTAAAATTGATGATATGTCTAGAAGCATTGATAGAATTTCTCATGATATAGAAAATCTCAAGATGAAATTTTTTTTGCCGAAGGTTGAGGAATCAATTAAAGCTTTATATGTTTCTATGGATGAATGTAAGAAAAGAACCGCTATGCTTAGAGCTAAAAGAGAATTTTTAGAAAAAAATGTTTTCTAGTGATTGCTTTCATAAAAATGATGAAGATCTTAAAGTGATTGGTGTTTCTTCTGTTGATTCCTTGTTTAGTAAAATTAAGATTGATGATAAAGGGACTGAAGAAGAGTCAACTTTAGCTAGAAGGCGTCCCGATAATTTGGAGGGTGAAAATCTAGTTGAGAAAATTGATAAAAGTGGGTTTGGAGATGTCAAAACTGTAACTAGTGACGTGCCCACTCTTTTGGATTACAAAGACTTTAACTAGGATAATTGCTCTTTGATTTATTGTATTTCTTTGTTGCAATCCATGATAAATTCACCACATGCTTATGAACAAAATAAAGCTTTTACTAAACATATCGTTGATGCTATGATGAAAGCTTTGGAAGAAAAGTTGGAATTAGAGATTTCAATTCCTAGAAAATTACATGATGAATGGGAACCTACTATCAAAGTCAATATTAAAAATTATGAGTGTTTTGCTTTATGTGACTTGGGTGCTAGTGTTTCTACAATTCTGAAATCCTTACGTGATGTGCTTGGTCTTACCGATATCGACGAATGTTCTTTAAATTTGCACTTGGCGGATTCTACTATTAAAAAGCCTATGGGAAGAATTAATGATGTTGTTATCCTTGCAAATAGGAATTATGTGCCCATAGATTTTATTGTTCTTGATATTGATTGCAATCCGTCTTGTCCAATTATTCTTGGTAGACCGTTTTTACGCACTATAGGTGTCGTGATTGATATGAAAGAAGGGAACATCAAATTCCAATTTCCTTTGAGAAAGGGTATGGAACACTTACCTCGAGCAATAATTAAGCCACCATATGAATCAATTATGAGGGCATCTTACGGATCTAGAAATAAAGATGACAACACTTAGATCTTTGCATTATGCCTAGCTAGGGGCATAAAACGATAGCGGTTGTTGGGAGGCAACCCAATGAATAAAATTTATTTTTTTATTTTTCTTTCTGTTCTTGAGTGTTTGCACAATTATTATACTGTTATGATTGTGTTTTTTAAGTTTAAATTAGTGTTAGTGCCAAGCAAAGCCTTTGGGATCATGTTGGGTGATAGTTGATTTGATCTTGTTGGAAAACAGAAACTTTTGCATCCAGTAAAATAATTTTAGAAATTCACAGAAGTGATGAAAAATTCTGAATTTTTTACACAAGATTGATACACAAATTTCCTACGTTGTCCTCATGTTTCAGACTTTTTGGAGTTACAGAAGTATGAAAACAATTCGCAACTTTACAGACTGTTCTGTTTTTGACAGATTATATTTTCTTTGCATTGTGTGCTTATTTTGATGAATCTATGGTTTGTATTGGAGACCATAAGCCATGGTAAAGTTAGAATACAGTATATATAATGCAATAACAAAATTTGAATGGGTTTTCTACAGTACTTAAAGTAAAGATTAGTTTTCTTGTACTAACGGATCTCACGAAGGTTTTGTTGAGTTTTGTGTGATTGAAGTTTTCAAGTCTTGGGTGAGATCACGATGGATGAAGGAATAAGGAGTAAGAAGAGCCTAAGCTTGGGGATGCCCATGGCATCCCAAGCTATTATCTAAAAGATAAGCAAGCAACTAAGCTTGGGGATGCCCGAGTGGCATCCCCTCTTTCTTCTAACGATCATCGGTATTTTACTTGGAGCTATATTTTTATTCGTCACATATCATGAGTTTTGCTTGGAGCGTCTTGTATGATTTGAGTCTTTGCTTGTTTTACTTTTTATTTTTAGTCAAGTATCCTTGCTGGACACACCTATTTGAGAGAGCCAAAATTATGCTATGATTTGTTAGAATTGCTCTCTATGCTTAACTTAAATCTTTATGAGCTATGGAATTGCTCTAGTGCTTCAGTTATATCTTTTTGAGCACGGTGTGCTTTAATATTTTTGAAGAAATGCTCTTGTGCTTCACTTAGATTTATTTGAGAGTAGTAATTTTTAAGAAATTCTCTCATGCCTCACTTCAATTATTTTGGGAGAAGGAAATTTGTTATGCTCTTGTTCTTCACTTAGATTTGTTTGATCTATCAAAAGCAACACATTAAACTAGTCCCAAAGTGATAGATATTCAAGAGGGATATAATAAAAACTTTCATGAAGATCATTGGACAAAATAAACTTGATTCCTTGTAATAGTTTTGTGATATGATGATATAATATGTGAGTCATGTTGGTGAGTAATTATGCTTTAGTAAGAATATTGATGTTAAGGTTTGTGATTCCCTATGCAAGCACGAAAGTCAATAGTTATGCAATAAAATTATATCCTACTTGTGGTGCATTATTCGGTGTTAGTTATGCTTAATGCTCGCTTATGAGATTTTTATGTTTCTTGGTTGGATGCTTCTCAATCTTTTGCTAGCCTTCATTTGCACTAAGTATGATCGCGTGGGGAGCTAGCGCCTGGCCTCGCTGGGTTTTTTTTTTGAGACAAAGCCTCGCTGGGTGCTTTTTTTTGAGATCAAAGGAGCTGCTTCATAGATAAACAAACAAGAACGATCTTACAGAGCGAACCCCAGGAAAGAACAACAACGCACACAACTCTCTACTAGTCAACCTCCAAGCCATCGCTGGCAACCGCACAACAGCACGCCGCGATCTCAGGGACGAAGTCCACGCCGCAGAAGACGCCAAGCTCAAATGCCACCATGGGGATACAAAGAACCCCGCATTGCAAATTTGAAGCCGCATGAACCGCCCGACGCCAGGCAGGATCTGACCATTGAACAACCATCGGCGGCGGCAACCAGAGCCAACCCATGCCCGGAGAGCAGAACGGACGAAGCATGGGACCAGAGACGAAGAAGAAGACCAGCCAAAGCTTTCCAGAGGAACACCAACCTGCAACTCCAAAGGGGATCCGCCAACAGCAGCGCTGGATCGGTTCATCCCCAGCAACACAGGAAGACCCAACCTCCACACCGTCGAAGGGGAGCTCGCCGGTGTGTCGACGAAGAGGAAGGGGAGCAGAATACGCACAAGGCAAGGACAGCAACGCCGCTTCGCCACCCAGCCAGAAGAACCAGCCAAAATCGCCCAACAATCCATCTCTGCCATCAACGGATCCAGACGCCAAACCACAGACCGATCCATAGATCGGCGGGACACAAACATCACCCACATGCCAGCACCAGCAACACCGGCAAGGGAGAAGGAAGGTGGCGGATTTATTACTCCAGATCGGCGACGAACCCATCTCCGCAGCGCCGCCGCCCTGGCCTAAAACTACCCTATCTACACGCCGAGGAAGGAAGAACGGGAACCCCACCTCCTCCCGCCGCCGGAGCGGCCGGAGGAGGCAAGGATCCACGCCCTCGTCGGCGGGAGGCGGGGGAACTTGAGAACTCGCCCTGTCGCCGCTCTCTACTGTAGCGGGGAGAGGATAAGGATGTAGCTGCATGCCTTTCGTGCCTCGCTGGGTGCTTGGGCGTGCATTGCGTGCGCGGGTGGCTGGCTGGGCTGCGCCTGGCGCTGGCCTGGCCGGCGGAATTTTAAAAAAAATGTTTTTATGATTTTTTTTAAACAGCGACGAAAACCAATAAACTTAAGAAAAACAAAAATATTTGATATAGGCATATTATATACCAAAGAATTTAGAATAAAACTTCCTAAAACATGAACATATTTTTGTGGCAAAAAAAATAATTTTGAAAAAAAAAACATTTTTTGCAATAACTTAAAAATGAAATAGAATTTGAGTTTCAAATAAATTGTCAAACCTTGTCTCTGATTTTTTGGAGTGTCATATTCCTCCTCTCATATTTTTTTTATCAGAGAATTTTTGACAAGATTCGAACTTAAAATTTAAATAGCAATTCAAATAGAAAATTTTGGGATGTTATTCCCCTCTCATTTGATTTTTTTTTTAGTTTCAAATTCCACTCACTTTCAATCAAACAATCAAGCATACAATCATGAATATTTAATTAATATAACATTCCAAAATTTGGGATGTTACAAACCTACCACACTTAAAAGGAATCTCGTCCTCGAGATTCGAAGAGGCTAGCAAGAAAAGGTTAGGGTTTGGGGGTCTTCCAGCAAGTCCATTGATCGGAATGGTCTAGTGTGCTACCACACTTAAAAGCAGGGTTATGGTTCCGACCAACACTCATGTACTCCACCCCTTTGGGTTGACGGTGTCGGTCTTCTCATATTCTCCGGGATAACCCTTTCACGGGTGCCCTTCTGATAAGGGAATAACCCCTTTTCTCAAATCCTGTGTTCTTTCATCATGGTAAAGTTTTTCCGTGACTTGGTCTTCTTAGCTGACGGGTCTGTCGCCAATACTAAACAATTTCGATATTCTCATGGTGGTCAACAATTTCTGGTTTATGCAGGAAATTGGTCTGGGTTGAATCTTACCGTATCCTTACGATTGGCAACGGTTGCCTGTACAGGGTTCCATCATCCTACCATTCTAAGGTTTAAACAAGGTTTTGACATCGTCGTCTCTCTACTATTGTAAGTCACTCAGATTTACCATTCCAAATAGCAAGAGCGAATGACAAGAGTAAGTCGATATGGTGATCAATCCATTCCGCACCCGAATCATTACCTTGTATAAGGTTTAGTGAATCTCTATTTCTAACACTCGGGCATTCTCACAAGCATTGCAGAATTTCTCTTGTCCTTAAACTGGGTTCGGGTATATCCTTTGGTTCTGCAAGCCAAACAAAACATCTATTGTTTCTTCATGACTCTCGGTTTTTGCGTAACCTCCTACGAAACGTCTGTTGATCAAATCATAGCTTCTTCCAATATTTCTTCTTCCCAGGAGTTCTTGATCCTTATTAATTTCCTGGGCCTGTGAGTTATGGGCCCACTTCAATACTTGCACAGCTTTAACTCATCCTGGGAGTTACAATTGTTCCATATTCCAACATTACATCTCCTTTAAATCCAATAGTACTTTTTTCCTTCATACTCTTTAGGTAACCATCATATCAAGGGAAAATTCAAAGTTATTTTTTTCCAAACTCCATTTTGTGGAATATATTTTCCTTCTTTCCATAGATCTGGTGTTCTCACAGGGTACTACCAACCTTAAAGTGAAATGCACAATTTCATCCATAGACCATATTTCTCATATCCTCGAAAATGGTCAAGATCCTTGTTCATAGAGTAACAACTCATACAATTCAACATATGAAAACATGTCACCTTAACTTTATTGATTCATGAATTCCTTACAATCTCTGATACATCCATTACATAATTCAACTCATCAAACTTATGAAAATAAAATTGCTTCGTACTACACTTGTGACCAACATCAAAATTCCAACTACTCGGCTCTTGCTTTCATCTTGTCGGGACATTTAGTAGCATAATGTCCTGCTTCCTTGCAACAAAAATGAATAACTTCTGATAAGTCTTTGGGCTTCTTGGGGATGGTGTCTGCTCTTTGGGTTCTTGGCTTCTTCTCTGGTCATTTATCAGCATAATGACCTAAATCCTTGCACCTGTAACAAGTGATATGACTCAGGTCCTTCTCTGCAGAAATTGGGTTGTTCTGGGGATGCCTTCATTTTCTATTCCTGGGTATCTCCGTAATGATCAGAGCTTCTATTTCCGGATGGTCAAACTTCACTTCTACTGTCGGGAACTCTCCCAGATACTCTTCTCTTTCCTTTGTGCAATACCATGAAAAATGTCCTTCTTCTCCACATGAATAGCAGGCACGAGCGTAAAATCTATTTAGGCCTTCTCCATCAGGATCTTCAAGAACTTCCTCCATCACGGATTCTTCTAAACTTTCCCTGAGGGCTTCTTTCTGCTACTTGATAATTTCTTGTACCCTGGGGTTAAGGTGACACTGAGCTGGGTAGTGCGTAGTTCCTTCACACAGGAAACAAGTAACCTGCCCAGTCGGGCATACTTTGGCTGGGTGATTTTCCTCACAATGAGGGCATCCATCCTTATGTTCTTCATGGGTGTGTCCTATTTCTCCGCAAATCTTGTAGGCACAAGGTTTCTTCATCAGGCCATCACAGTGCTTCCGGATGAGACGTGATCTCAACAGAGTCTTCTTGAATTCCTCCCAAGTTCTTGCTCCATTGCATCCTTGTATGGCTTGATGCATTTTCCACCAGGTTGCAGCACATTCTGCAAAGTACCGAAGAGCATATTGAACCTCGTACTTGTAATCAAATGTTTCCCGAAGCGATCCTCCATGTTTTGAATCCACAGCTCTGCCTCCGGCTGAGTCATCGGTCCAGCGAATACCAGTCCTTCTTCAGTCATCATCTATTGGGTTCAAGGGTTTTGGGATGAGATACGAAAGAAGAATGGAGGGAACCACACAATGCAAACAATATAGTTTTGAAAACTGGTTTTATTTGTGGCTGTCAGAAAAACATCAAACAAATGACAGCTCATAAATCGTCGCATCTAACGTAAGTATATAACAAGGGTTTGGTCTTCTAAAGGTCAAATAATTCTTCAAATTATTCAAGTCTTTGGAGTCTTCAACTGTTGTAGCTTCAACTCTTCTAATGCATGGTGAAATCCTCTTTACTCTCAAGAAGTCATCAGTTGCTCAATATCTTGTCCTTCTTGGAGCGGCTTCTGTTGATCCTCCGTATGGTCAAAAGGGAAAGGGGTATATTCTAGCTATTTGAGATAAGAGGGACTATTTGATAAAAATCAGAAAAGATGAGAGGTAAAGGATGTTTTTGAGAATAAAGTTTTAGAGATTTCCTGTCCTAGGGGCTTTCCAGTTTCTAGGGTCACGTCCTACAATCAACATGTGCTTTGATACCATATCTGTAGCGACCTGACCTCAAACGGTCAAGCCTCTGTGTATCTGTGCCATCCCTGGATCAGTATGCTGTCACACACAGTACATCAACGTATATATCAAAGTGCAATCACATGTATAAATAACGTAAAACTTATATATACCTCATAAATCTCAGCGGAAACAGACAAACGGGTGTGGAGTCCCATCAACTCCATCGGCAGGTTGAGTGTAGACCGCAACCCAACAACAAAACTCACTCATCATAGAAATAATCCTGCAACATGATACGTTGCAGCCGTGTAGGTTAGTACATTGAATGTACCGGCAAGATCACTATAAGAAAAACAGATGATAAACTATACTATATGCAATATGGCTTTGTGGCTCTATATCTGAGTTTTGTTTGCGTAAAAGCTAGTTTTATTTTCCCTACATCAAAGGAATATCAGGAGTCTATACTACGGAGTTTTCTATCATGACATGGTTCCGCCAATCGATGTCTCATAGCCCAAAATCATCATAAGTTGCCCACAATTAAATTATCAGTCCGGTGTTGAGAGTTCCGAGATAGATCCAAGTCTAGATGCTCAAATTGTCTGTAACCGGGGACACGGCTAATCAATTAGGTTTTTAACCCTCTGCAGAGGTTTGTACACTTTACCCACAAGATTTGATCCCTCCCTTTTCGTCCTCGCACTTCAGATCGTTTGAGAACAGGACGATTGAAACATGGTCTTCCGAAGAGTTTCCCTGACCACTGTCCGATGCTCACCCAATCCTACCGTAGTTCTACATCTGCTAGCATCGTCCCAGCCAGAGTCAAAACTAAGGTCAACCAAGCCAGAGCCCATAATGACTTGCGATTGCACAGGTAAGCTTCCGGGCATGAAGTATTCTTCCGTCTCTTTGAGTCTGGGTGAAGCTTTCCGCAAGATGTCATGGCGCTTCTCCATGCATCCCGGGTCATCCACTGGTTGCTCCAGGGTGCCCATCAAATCCATCCTTCACCCAGTAGTGTGTATTGAATTCTTGTCTCGAGTCTTGAAGTCTTGAGGCCTTGAAGATGTAGTCCTTGCAGATGCCATCATGGAGTTCTCATCATTGACGTAAAGTCCTTCATCTTCACACCACTCCCGAGCACTCATACCAACCCCGTCTACCATAGTGTAGCATAAAAATAAATAACGTCACGGGCTTGATAACAGGAAGATGGGTTCCTACCTCATGCATTCTACTCAACTACAAGAAGTCAATAACACTACTGGAGGGATCATGAATGGTGACACTAAATGCAATAAAAACATGGGTATGAATAACACGATCAAAGTGAACTTGCCAGGTAAGTTGATGAAGATAATAACGCTCTCAAAAATAACTTGATATTATTCGTCACTCCGATGTAAATCTATATAATCAAACATAGTATTCACATAAGCAAAACACTCTAGCAATTAATTTTATCAATCATATTAACACTCAATGAAAATAAAAGCAACAAAGAAATCCATAAGAAAACCAAATAGAAATCCAAAGAAAAATTCAAGGAAAACTACAAGGAAAACTATATAGTTTTTACTACAACCAACACAAGAGTAGTTTTTGATCTAATTAGACTTAACAGCAAACAAAATACTCAAAAAACAAATTAACAGAAAAGAAATTGAGTTTTCATTAAAATAACAGAAAGAATTTCTCACAAACTTTTACTAGCAAAAAGAAACACATAAAAAGCTTTTGTAAAACTCTAACTATGACCTATACAAGTTTTCATACAAAACTAAAGAAAATAAAATTTTAAACTAAAATAAAATTTTCTTTTGTTGACTAACAGAAACAAAAACTAAATTTGTCAAAAGTGATAAATTTTTTTATAAAAAACATTTAAATACTAAGGGAAAAGAAATTAACACTAAACTAGGTAAAACAGTACTGTTTTGCCTAAAACCCTAATTTAAATTAAACAAAAACTAATTGGCAAAAGTCTACTGTTTAGAAAAAAGATCAAGTGATCACTAGCAAAAAGAATTAATCAAAAAGCTATTTTAAATAAAAATTATTAGAATCTAGTGTTTGTAAAAAATCTGTTTGAATTTAGAATTTAAAATTTTCAAAAATATTTTTTGTTCATGCATCTGGATTGATGGGATTTTTGTGAAACCGTCGGAAAAAGAATCATCAAAATCGGAGTTGTAGATCTAAAGATATAAAAAAAACAAAACTGAATGTAAAACAAAAAGAAAACAGAAACGAAAAAAGAACAGATGGTGCGCTAGCTACCAAGCGGGCTATACAGGGTTGTGCGATCCGAAGCTATATTGCGCTCGGCTGTAACTTAGAACTGCGCGTGTTTGATTAATAAAAGAAAAACAGACGAACCGGTTCGACATAAACCGGCTGAACCGTAAATAAACCATAAGCTAAACCAACCCAAATAAAAACCGACCTAAATAAAAAAAACTTTTTTTTTCTAACTGAAACGAACAGATGAACAGAACGCTGCTTACAGAGAAGAACGGGGGTGGAGCTCTGGCGCAGTGGGGCAGCGGCTCGGGCGGTCGCAGGCGGAGGCGAAGGTGTCGGGAGGATGTAGCGGAGAGCGGCTCATCCGGTGGTGGAGTCGGAGATGGTCGGCGACGACGAACGGCGACGAAACGGAGCGGTGAAGCTCGGTGCTCCGGCGAAGACAACGAGTTTGGTACAGCCTCTGTACATGGAGAGGCAAAGCAAGACCATGTCAAAACGGTTGTAGGTATCGAGAAAAGTCAACATACAAAAGGAGAAGGCTCAAGATGGCTCACCGGCGTGGGAAAAATGACGATGAACTGCAGCGTCTTCGGCCAGATTGGAACGATGAGTACGAGCTATAGGGGTGGACTTGGCGAGGGGTTTCGAAGGGAATCGGTCGAGAGGGGTCGTGGCTATTTATAGGACAACTTCCTTGGACGAGGGGAAGACTCGGGATAGGGTTTTCAAGAGGATCGGATGCGGTGGCGGCGTGTACGTGTACGTGTGCGTTCTCTCTTTTCTGTACGTACATGGGGAAGAAGAAAGAGCGGGCCCCAGGGGCCAGGAAAAAAAATGAGAACGAGAGAGAGATGGAATCGGGCGAACGAGGGGAGTCAGGCGTGGAGAGCGAGCGCCTGGCCTCGCTGGGTTTTTTTTTGAGAGACAAAGCCTCGCTGGGTGCTTGGGCGTGCTTTGCATGCGTGGGTGGCTAGCTGGGCTGCGCCTGGCGCTGGCCTGGCCGGCGGAATTTAAAAAAAATGTTTTTCTGTTTTTTTAAACAGCGAGGAAAACCAATAAACTGAAGAAAAACAAAAATATTTTATATAGGCATATTATATACTAAAATTTTTAGAATAAAATTTCCTAAAACATGAACATATTTTTGTGGCCAAAAAAATACTTTTGAAAAAAAACATTTTTTTGTAATAACTTCAAAATGAAATAGAATTTGAGATTCAAATAAATTGTCAAACCTTGTCTCTGATTTTTTGGAGTGTCATATTCCTCCTCTCATATTTTTTTATCAGAGAATTTTTGACAAGATTCGAACTTAAAATTTAAATAGCGATTCAAATAGAAAATTTTGGGAAAGTCCTTTTATTCCCCTCTCATTTGATTTTTTTTAGTTTCAAATTCCACTCACTTTCAATCATACAATCATGAATACTTAATTAATATAACATTCCAAAATTTGGGATGTTACAAACCTACCACACTTAAAAGGAATCTCGTACTCGAGATTCGAAGAGGCTAGCAAGAAAAGGTTAGGGTTTGGGGGTCTTCCAGCAAGTCCATTGATCGGAATGGTCTAGTGTGCTACCACACTTAAAAGCAGGGTTATGGTTCCGACCAACACTCATGTACTCCACCCCTTTGGGTTGACGGTGTCGGTCTTCTCATATTCTCCGGGATAACCCTTTCACGGGTGCCCTTTCGATAAGGGAATAACCCCTTTTCTCAAATCCTGAGTCCTTTCATCATGGTAAAGTTCTTCCGTGACTTGGTCTTCTTAGCTGACGGGTCCGTCGCCAATACTAAACAATTTTGGGAAAGTCCTTTTATTCCCCTCTCATTTGATTTTTTTAGTTTCAAATTCCACTCACTTTCAATCAAACAATCAAGCATACAATCATGATCACTTAATTAATATAACATTCCAAAATTTGGGATGTTACAACCAAGCACATCACATAGAGATTTCGGAATTGTGGAAACGCTAGCACCCAAATCACATAAAGCAAAGCACCCATAATTTTTAATCTTGACTATAATGGTAGGTTCCCACTCATCATATAATTTTCTAGGAATTGAAATCTCTAATTCCAACTTTTTTCTAAAGCTTTCATCATCGCTTGTACAATATGTTTAGTAAAATCTTTATTTTATTCATAGGCATTGGGTGAGTTTATCATGGATTGCAACAAAGAAATACAATCAATCAAAGAGCAACTATCATAATTAAAATCTTTGTAATCCAAAAGAGTGGGCACATCGCTAGTTAAAGTTTTAACCTCTCCAAACCCACTTTTATCAAAAATTTCAACAAGATTTTCACCTCCGAATTATGAGGACGCCCTCTAGCTAAAGTTGACCCTTCTTCAGTTCTCTTTTCATCAAGTTTAATATTACTAAACAAGGAATCAATAGAAGAAACACCAATCATCTTGAAGATCTTCATTATTACTATCTTCAAGAGAAACTGGCTAAGCTGCCATTTCATTTACTAGTGTAGCTTGTGCATCGGATATTTTTCCTAGTAAATTTTCAGCATGAGCATACTTGGATTGGAGATTAGAAACTTCTCTACTAACATGATCAAGTTGTTTTGTTATAGCATCTAGCATAGTAGAGTGTTCTTTAAGCTCTTCGGTAAAAAACTTATTATGCTCAAATTGTGTAGTCATATATTCCTTAGTACTTTTCTTAATCTCAAGCAAAATATTGGGGTAAGGAACATCATAATACTTTCTTTGAGACATTGTGACTACGCAAACAAAATTGCAAGCAAACAAGAGATCTAGCGAGAAAAAGTCAAACAAAAAAAAGGCAAATTTTTTTGTGAAGTGGGGGAGATGAAAATGAGAGACAAATGGCAAATAATGTAAATTGCAAGGAGATGAGATTTGTGATTAGGAACCAGATAGATGTTCCTGATGTCTCCCCGGCAACGGTGTCGGAAATTCTTCCTGATTGCCCGTATCTGCATTGGTATTTCCCCGAAGAGGAGAGGATGATGCAGCATAGCAACGGTAAGTATTTCCCTCAGTTATGAAACCAAGGTTATCAATCCAGTAGGAGAACCAATCAACACTATGTAAACGGTACCTGCACACAAATAACAAATACTTGCAACCCAACGCGTAAGAGGGGTTGTCAATCCCTCCTCGGTAAAAAGATAGATATAATTGTATGAGATTGGATAAATAGATCTAGAGAAAGGTATTTTTGGGTTTTTGGAATAATAGATCTGAAAACAATATATAAAAGATAGACCCAGGGGCCGTAGATTTCCCTAGTGGCTTCTCTCGAGAAAATAGCATACGGTGGGTAAACAAATTACTGTTGGGCAATTGATAGAAGAGCAAATAATTATGACAATATCCAAGGCAATGATCATGTATATAGGCATCACGTCCAAGATTAGTAGAGCGACTCCTGCCTGCATCTACTACTATTACTCCACACATCGACCGCTATCCAGCATGCATCTAGTGTATTAAGTTCATGAAGAAACGGAGTAATGAAATAAGAACGATGACATGATGTAGACAAGATCTATTCATGTAGGAATAAATCCCATATTTTTATCCTTAATAGCAACGATACACGCGTGCCTCGCTACACCTTCTATCACTGGGTGAGAACACCGCAAGATCGAACCCATGACAAAGCACCTCTTCCCATTACAAGAAAAATCAATCTAGTTGGCCAAACCAACCCAAAGTTTCGGAGAAGAAATAGAGGCTATAACAATCATGCATATAAGAGATCAAAGAAGACTCAAATAATATTCATAGATAGAACTGATCATAAACTTGCATTTCATCGGATCCCAACAAACACACCGCAAAAAGTCATTACATCAAATAGATCTCCAAGAACATCGAGGAGAACATTGTATTGAGAATCAAAAAGAGAGAAGAAGCCATCTAGCTACTGCCTACGGACAAGTAGGTCTTTGGTAAACTACTCACGCATCATCGGAGCAGCACCAATGAGGATGATGAACCCCTCTGTGATCGTGTTCCCCTCTGGCAAGGTGCCGGAATAGGGCTCTAGATTGGATCTCGTGGTTCTGGAACTTGAGGCGGCTGGAATTGTGTTTCATCGACTCCCCTAGGGTTTCTGGAATATTTGGGTATTTATGGAGTTGAGAGGCGGTGGAGGAGACCTCCGTGGGCCCCACCACCCATCAGGGCACGCTAGGTGCCTCTGGCGCACCCAGGTGGGTGGTGGGCCCCACGGGCCTTCCCTCGTGCACTTACTTGGCTCCCAAGTTGTCATCTGGGCATAAAAAAATCTCCAAATTTTTTTGCTGCATTTGGACTCCGTTTGATATGGATATTCTGTGAAGTAAAAAAGAAGCAAAAAACAGCAACTAGCACTAGGCACTATGTCAATAGGTTAGTCCCAAAAAATGATATAAAGTTGCTATAAAATGAATGTAAAACATCCAAGAATGATAATATAACAGCATGGGACAATAAAAAATTATAGATACGTTGGAGACATATCACTCCCAATTCAAGACAAGATTAGTTTCTTCACATCTCTGAAAACTCGATCAAGGTTGCTTAAGCAATAATCAAAAGAAGTTCCGTAAACGGAAAAATCATCAATGAAAACCTCAACAATCTTTTCACAAAAGTCAGAGAATAAAGCAATCATACATCTTTGAAAGGTAGCAGGTGCATTGCATAAACCAAAAGGCATACGTCTATAAGCAAAAGTACCAAAAGGGCATGTAAAAGTAGTTTTTTCTTGATCCTCTTGTGACACAGGTATTTGGGAAAAACCAGAGTATCCATCTAGGAAGCAGAAATATGTATGTTTTGATAGTCTTTCTAGCATTTGATCAATGAAAGGCAGAGGATAATGATCTTTCCTAGTAGCTTTGTTTAATTTTCTGAAGTCAATTACCATTCTATAACTTGTGATAATTCTTTGTGGAATAAGTTCATTTTTATCATTAGGAACAACAGTAATACCTCCCTTCTTAGGGACACAATGAACATGACTTATCCAACTACTATCAGCTATAGGATATATTATACCTGCGTCCAGAAGCTTTAATATTTCATTTCTTACCACTTCTTTCATCTTATGATTTAACCGTCATTGGTGATCAACAATTGGTTTAGCATCAGGTTCCATATTAATTTTATGCTGACACAGAGTGGGACTAATGCCTTTAAGGCCATCCAGAGTATATCCAATAGCGGCCCGGTGCTTCCTCAGAGTTTTCAATAATCTCTTCTCTTCATGCTCTTCGTCGAGCTCCCAATCTTGAGAGTTGCATTTAATTCTTTCCAAAAGATCCCATCTGAATTCAATAGTCTTCTTCATAAAAGAACCAGTACAAGAAGTATCGAGCATGGATTGATCATTACGAGAAATCCGAGCATAAAAATTCTGAATAATAATTTATCTTGAGAGCTCATGATTGGGGCATGAATATAACATTGACTTAAGCCTCCCCCAAGCTTGAGCGATACTTTCTCCTTCACAAGGCCAAAAATTATATATATATAATTCTGATCACGATGAACCAGATGCATAGGATAAAACTTCTGATGAAATTCCAATTTCAATCGGTTGTAATTCCAAGCTCCAATATCATCACATAGCCTATACCATGTCAATGCCTTTTCCTTCAAAGATAAAGGGAAGACCTTCTGCTACTTCTTGAGCTTGTGTTGGTTTTTCCCTTGAAGAGGAAAGGGTGATGCACCAAAGTAGAGATAAGTATTTCCCTCAGTTTGAGAACCAAGTGTCGTGGTATCACACGGCCACCTATGGGGCCATCGGCCCCTTGTGGTTCGGCAAGGGGGAAGAGCGCATTGCACAAAGAGCAGAAAGCATAAAGCAGCACGTCAATGATGACACGGGCATTTTTACCCAGGTTCGGGCCGCCGCGAGGCATAAAACAGTACTCCTACTTTGGTGGATTGATGGAAGGACCGTGGTGGGGACGCAGTGCTCTAGCCCCGCAAGGTCGCCTCAGGGCGAGAGCAGCTACGCGTGTACGAGCGTACAAGGGTCCGAATCCTTTCTAAGGTAGCCACGACCCTTCTTTTATAGGTCAAGGGGTCACAACAATGGCAAAACAGTCATTATGCACTGATTAGATAGCCACAATGCTATCATACCTAACTCTGTAGACAGGACAGGGTGCATTAAATGTGTCGCTTAGTGTCACATCGTGGCGTAGCCCGGCAAGCCTTGTCGTGCCATTCAGCCACCTTTTTGCCTGCCCGCGTGACACGTCGCCTGGACGGGTGTCATTTAGGGATGATCTTCCTCAGAAATGGCCTACCACGTACCAAGTAATAGCCACTTAGTCACTTGGGGGCTCGACACCGCACCGATGGGTGACTTGCATTGCTGTGGGGTGGAGCGGTGGAGCTTTGGCAGGGTAATCCACCCTTGGCGTCCCCGGCAAGCCGGCCGGGGGAGTCTTGAGGTTTGTCTTGGGGTAACCTCGACCCCGCCAGGCTCGCCTGCCCGGCAAGGGAGGTTTTTCCTTAGTGATATCTTGCTTATTTGGTTTGTCTTGGTCTTCTTGATTCGCCCTTTGATTTCTCAAAGAGCCATCTCTTCTGCTTGGCCTTGTCTTGAACATCGTAACCTTGCTCTTGAGCCTGTGTACAGTCCGGGCAACACACCTAGGGGTTTGTTGCACCGACAAGAGCCCCCGGGCCTGGCCTGAACGCGCTGTCGAGCGTCGTCGGGGTAGGCCCTGTCTAGTTCACAGGCGAGCGGGTTGTAGTAGCTCGTCCTTTGAGTTCTTCTTTGCTTCTCCATTAACCTGTGCTTGAGTCAGTTTCCGGTTTTCCCGTGCGTCGCACGAGACGTAGTGGAGAGGTTAGTAAGCCACGATCCGTGGGCTACCCACGCCTCATGTTCATGGGGCGGTAACTGCCATTCCGCTATCTTCCCAGCTTCTGCCCTTTCCGCCACGTGTGCAGCATGCATTGAGTGGGGTAGGTGACGGAGGCGCGTGGTGCAGGAGAGATAGCCATGGCAGGAGCTCGGCCTTCCTTGTTTGGTGTAAGGGGACGGCGATCGGATCCGGTCGTCGGTGGTAGCTTGGACGGGTCGGATCAGAAAGAAACCCCTCCGGGGCGGGGGCGAAGGATCAGTCCCCAGCCCCAGCTTGCCTATAAAAGAGGGGGCAAGGATGAAGCAGAGGTGTCCATCCATGCACCTCTCTTTCTTTATTTCTTGCCTTCTTCTTTGTTGTGTTGAGGGGGAGAGGCCGGGGCCGGGCCCCGGGCTCTAGCTTGGGGTTGATGATGCCGAACGCTCGTATTGACGCTGGGGGAGTGAGTCTGGTCTGGGGGTGCAGGAGATGCAACGGTTGGGGGTGTGGGCGCCAAAATGTCCATAGTGTGGGAGGCGTTATGCTCCTCCGAGACGGTGAGGCGCCTACCTCTCCCACACGAGCCGGCCACTTGGTGGAGAGTGCTTGCCCTGGCCACAATACGCCGAGGTTCGCCAACTTGATGACGAGGCTCCTGGGGCTTCCGGCTCCTACCTGGGGTGCATCGCTCGGGATCTTTGGTAATCCCACCACTGCTCCTTCCGGCGGAGTCGGGGCGATCGTTGAAGACGGCGGCACCTTCCTACCTTCCAAGGTGGGGAGCGATGCTCCTCTCACACCTCGGACGCCACCGTCGCCTGTTGTTTCTCCGGGGGAGGTGTCGGCCCGAGGGGCCGACGTCCTCCTGGAGTGGTGGTGATGAAGAAAGAACGAGGGAAGACGGAGAAGGCGGGTGGTAGGCCGTCAGGTCGGAGTATGATGGTACCGACGCATTCGTCTCGTACTGCTGGCCCGCTGCCTCATCTTTCCTCTCTTCCCCTCCCTCCCCAGCACCATCATCACCGGCCTCTTTAGGATGGTTGCTGGGGAGGGGGTCACTCTCTTGGTGCCTTCGCCTCCTCCAGCAGTCTTCCAGCTGAGCTCCGGCGGTTCTCCCCGCCGGTGCTTGTGCTGGGGCTTCTTGCTGGCCCTGGAGGTGGTGACCAGGGCACCGCCGAGCTGCTCCCTCTGCCCCTCTCCTTCGCAGCCTCACCACTCCCGATCTTGTCAGGCTGCGCCCGGCAAGCCCTGACGGGATCGGGCTGGGCTTCTGCTCAGGTACTCCTTTTGCCCTCTTCACCTCCTGCTGTAGTGCCTAGGAGGAGAGGGACAAGAAAGGGATTACGGGGCACTTATCTTTTTTTAGTCTAAAACATGTAGGCAATTGCCAAACTTTAGTCTAAATTATGTAATCTTCTTTATCCATGTTTGTGCCTGTAAGATCTGTACTTGCTTATCAGCTTATTAATGAAAAAGACAAGTCTTGCCGGGTACTTGTTCATGTATCATGTCCATGCAGAGGTGAGGTGCCTCTATACATTCAAGTAAACAAGTTCCCCCGGTAAACTATCCTACCGGTACCCTTAGTTCGCTGCCATGGGGCAAGGCCTGCCGGGCATAAAACTATAAAAGGGACCGGCCCCTCGTCGAACCCTCTCCATCAAAGGCAACTGCGACCACCTTGTCCGAAGCAACATTCGGGACAAAGGATGGGAGCACCTATGCTTCGAAGGTAGCGAGGTTTTCATATGCACAAGTTTTTACCTTACAGAACAGGTATGGATAAGAAGAAACTTATCTGTTTGGCTTGCCAGGGATTGCTGTGTAGGCTTGTCTTCATTTCTTCTCTTCGGGATCAAGTCCATGGCAAGAACTCTGCAACTTAATGCAGATGAAAACAGTGCTACATGCGACCTCATCTACATGATCATGCTATGCTCATGATATGCTTATGCATGCATGCAATCTTGTTGGGGGCCCCCCAGCGCTTTGTTTATTCATCTGTTGCTCATGGTCTGCGCCTGGCTTTGTACAAAGGGTTACATGCAACATCGGCAAGGCTTGTACAAAAGGGTGGCTGCCCGGCAGGGCCCGACAGCAGCGCCTTATGGGTAGAACTTACGGAGATGCTCAATGTTCCATGAGTTTTGCAACTGAACGCCATCTCCAGTCTCCAGACGGACTGCGCCGAGTCTAGTGACTCGTACTACCCGGTAAGGGCCTTCCCACTTCGGCGTCAACTTGTTTGCACCCTTGGCGGACTAAACACGCCTAAGGACAAGGTCGCCTTCCTCAAAGCTCTGGGCATGAACCCTGCGGCTGTGATAGCGACACAGGGCTTGCTGGTAGCGTGCAGCATGCGTAGCAGCCCGGAGATGGTTCTCCTCAAGTAGCACAGCGTTGTCACATCGGTGTTGTTCCTGCGCTACTTCATCATAGGCAAGCACTCGAGGTGATCCATATATGAGTTCCGTGGGGATAACTGCTTCTGCCCCATAGACTAGGGAGAAGGGAGTCTACCCGGTAGCTCGATTTGGTGTCATAAGGAGGGATCAAAGAACCACCGGCAGCTTGTCGATCCATCGCCTGCCGCACTTCTGCAGCCTATCAAATGTTCTTGTCTTGAGTCCTCGCAGCACTTCAGCGTTTGCCCTCTCAGCTTGTCTGTTGCTTCTGGGATGGGCAACAGAGGCAAATGAGACTTTGCTTCTGAGGACATGAACGTATTGCATGAAGGCGCGGCTTGTGAATTGGGTACCATTGTCAGTGATGATCCTGGTGGGCACTCCGAAACGGCACACCAATCCTTTCAAGAACTTGATAGCTGACTATGCTGTCACCTTCCTCACGGGCTCCACCTCTGGCCACTTTGTGAACTTGTCGATAGCGACGAACAAGAACTCAAAGCCCCCGGTAGCACGGGGGAACGGGCCCAAGATGTCGAGCCCCCAGACAGAGAAGGTCCATGATAAAGGGATCGTCTGGAGAGCTTGAGCAGGCTGATGGATATTCCTGGAGTGGAACTGGCAGGCTTCACATTTGGTGACTAGCTCAATTGCATCTTGGAGGGCCGTGGGCTAGTAAAAACCTTGCCGGAAGGCTTTTCCAACCAGGGCCCTCGATCCAATGTGGGAGCCGCATATACCCTTGTGTATCTCTGCCAACAGTTCCTTTCCTTCTTCCCGGCAAATGCACTTCAATTTCACTCCATTGGGCCTTCTTCTGTATAGCGTGTCATCAACGAACTGATACATACTGGCCCTCCGAGCTACTCTTTCAGCTTCTTCTTGCTCTTTGGGAAGTTCTCCTGTTTGGAGGAAATGGACTATGTGTCGCGCCCATGTTGGACCCTAAGGCTCGGCAACAAGGACTAGCGGCACCTCCTCATTCACGGGAGCGCATGCCTCGACCACAGTAACAGGTGGTTCAGCGGGAGGGTGCTGCTCACTGGGCGAAACGGGGTTGTTCCCGCCAACCTCTCTGCCGGGGACCTCAGAGGGCTCTGCCGGGAGAGGCCTACCGGAGTCCAGTTTCCCCTGGCCATTGTTACCGGGGATACGGAGGGTTGAGTCAGATGGATAACAAAAGTCCCTGGTTCCACAAGGAGTTTTTGCGCAGTGCACTTTGACAGATGATCAGCAATGCTGTTTTCCGCATGCGGTATGTGCTCTGTTTTCAATCCATCAAAGCGCTCCTCCAACTTTCTCACTTCCTTGACGTATGCCTCCATCAATGGGCTTTGATAATCCTTGTTCACTTGCCTCACCACAAGTTGCGAATCTCCACGAATGATCAACTTCTTGATTCCCAGTTCCGTTGCGATCCTGAGCCCGACAAGGAGTCCTTCATATTCTACTATATTGTTGGTAGCCTTCTCCCGGGGGAAATGCATTTGAACCATGTACTTGAGGTGCTCCCCAGAGGGAGCAACAAGAAGCACACCAGCTCCTGCACCTTGTAGGGAGAAGGCACCATCAAAGTACATGATCCATTCTTGGGGCGCTTCCTTGCCAGGGATAACTGTCTACAACACGTCTTCGTCAGGGGTAGGCGTCCATTCCGCAATAAACTCTGCCAGTGCTCTACTCTGAATGGTTGACATGCTCTCGAACTTCAAACCAAAGCTGGATAACTCCAAAGCCCATTCCACTATCCTGCCAGTGGCCTCAGGGTTCCTCAGTATGCGTTGCAAGGGGAAGCGGGTGATAACCGTGATCTCGTGGGCTTGGAAGTAGTGGCGCGGTTTCCTTGAGGCCATGATGAGGCCAAAAGTCAACTTTTGCACGCCAGAGTACCTTAACCTAGCCCCCTGCAACAGGGAGCTGATGAAGTACACTGGCCACTACACCACTTTCTTCCTCGCCGCAACCTTGGAGCTGTCTCCATTACCCCGCTCCTCCTTGTTCTGATCTTCCTCTGACCTTGCCAGGGCGAGTTCACTTCCTCCTCCAGAGGGGATGGCAGTTGCAGCTGCTTCTTCATTTACTTCCCGCTGCGCCACCAGTGCTGCACTAACCACTTGATTGGTTGCCGCTAAGTATAGCTGCAACGGTTCTTGTGGTTTTGGAGCAACTAAGGTGGGGACAGAGGAAAGATAGGTCTTCAGATCCTACAGCGCAGCATCTGCCTCTGGGGTCCACTCCATGGGCCCAGCCTTCTTCAAGATTTTGAAGAATGGCAGGGCGCGTTTGGCGGACTTGGAAATGAACCTGCATAGCGCGGCAACACATCCAGTCAAACGCCTCACGTCTTTAACTGTCTCGGGTGCTTGAATCTGCTCAATTGCCTTGATCTTGTCGGGGTTGGCCTCTATCCCCTGGTGGGACACAAAGAAGCCAAGTAGCTTGCCGGAAGGAACGCCAAACACACACTTCTCTGGGTTCAGCTTCAAGTTGATTTTGCGTAGATTTGCGAAGGTCTCTTCCAAGTGCTGAATGAGAGTTGATTTGTCATTGGTTTTGACCACTATATCATCCATGTAGGCTTCAATATTCCTGTGCAACTGGGACTCAAAGCCAATCTGTACTGCTCTCGTGAAAGTGGATCCAGGGCTTTTTAACCCAAAGGGCATACGTACAAAGCAGTACGTGCCGCATGGGGTTATAAACGCGGTCTTCTCTTCGTCTTCTTCGGACATGAAAATCTGGTGGTACCCGGAGTAGGCATCCAAGAAGGAAAGTAGGTCACATCCAGAGGTGGAATCCACAATCTGATCGATGCGCGGCAAGGGGAATGGGTCCTTCGAGCATGCTTTATTTAGATCTGTGAAATCTATGCAAAGCCTCCATTTCCCATTCGCCTTCGCACCACCACTGGATTCACCAACCAAGTTGGATGCAACATTCCTCTGACCAAACCAGCAACTTCGAGTTTCTTGATCTCCTCGGCAATAAACTGCTGCCGCTCCAAAGCTTGCTTTCGGACCTTCTGTTTGACGGGTCGGGCATGTGGGCAGACAGCAAGGTGGTGCTCGATTACCTCCCTAGGAACACCGGGGATGTCAGAAGGTTGCCAAGCAAACACATCGACATTCGCCTGTAGGAAGGCAATGAGCGCGCTTTCCTATTTGTCATCAAGGGTGGAGCTGATAGTAAATGTACCATCAGCGCCAACCAACCCTGCCGGGACCTTCTTCACAGCAGGCGCAGCAAACTTTGATCTCTTGCTATTGGAACTCTCCGGCAAATCATCAACAGGCGCAGTGCAGTCCGAAGAGGCGCGCTTCTCGGATTCTTTGCTGGCGTCCTTGCTAGCTTTCTTCCCTTTCTTGCTTTCCTTGGCGAGAGCGGTAGCTTTCGCAACCTCTGCAGCGACTGCCTGCCGGTACATCTTATCCATGCATATGACTGTGTCCTTCTTGTCTGATGGAATGGAAATGACGCCCATCGGTCCTGGCATCTTCAGAGTGTTGTAGGCATAGTGGGATGCCGCCATGAATTTTGCCAGGGTAGGGCGGCCAAGGATTCCATTGTATGGCAGGGGGAGGTCGACCACATCAAACACGATCTTCTCGGTCCGGTAGTTCAGCTCCCCCCCGAACGTTACTGGCAGTGTGATCTTCCCCTTAGGACGACTCCTACTGGGGTTGATGCCTTGGAAAGTATCGATAACCTTGAGCTCTTCATTTGCTATCTGGAGCTTGCTGATGACCTTGGGAGATATCAGATTCAACCCGGCCCCGCCGTCAACCAACATCTTTGTGACTTTGAGGTTGCGAATCGTTGGTGAAACCAACAATGGCAAACATCCTACCGCAGTGGTGCAGTCAGGGTGATCCTCTTCATCAAAGATGATGGGCGTGTGGGACCACTTGAGTGGCTTCCGAGAATCTGCCGCCTGCTCCACGACATTGACCTCACGTGCCCACTGTTTGAGCTGGCGGTGAGAGGAGTGCAAGGATGCACCTTCATCAATGCACAGGGCATCAGTGGCCTTCTGGAATTCCTGCTCGCTGGTTTCCTCTTCATCTCCTTCATCACTCCCATCATCGCATCCCTTCTTCCGGCAGCTTGAACAACGATGGTGTAGATGCTCAAGAACTCTGCCGGGTCCAATCTTCCATCGTACTTTTCTGGTATCTCTGGTTTAAACGTACGGGCAGATGGCCAATGGACTTGCCGCAGCTCACGAGTGAAGGTGGGGCACCCAACCTCGAAAGGCAGGTACCTGCCCCCACCGGGCATGGGTTTGTCGACGTCGGGGGCATTGCGCCTATCAGACTGGCGGCGGGTGTCGCGGTGTCGCTCGATGGTGACACGTGCGTCTTCCTCCGCCTGTCTTCCAGGACCCATCGCTGGTCTTGACGTGCCTGAGGATCAGACGAAGACATTGATACGTCATCAGGTTCTTGGTCACGTGGCCCTGGTTGCGGCCCCTACGCTGGCTGTCGTGGAGGGGACTGCACCGTCGGAACGGCTCCCTCGGTGCGGCCAGCAGCTTGGGTCGTTGCCACCGTTGCTGGAGGCCGTGGCGGGCCTGCCTGCTGTGATCCTCCCGCCTCAGCGAAACCAATGAAGCTCTGGATAGTGGCCCTCCACTCATCCATTTGATTGCCACTGGCGGATATCTCAACAAGACCTGGGCCCGTGCTATGGCCCACTACTAGAAAAAAGGCTGTTAGTGGCGCACCAGTTTTTGCTATTAATGGCGCACTATAGGTGCGCCACTAGTAACAAATAGTAATGGCACACATTTGGTGCGCCATTAGTATCCCAGATAATAGTGGCGCACCACATAGTGCGCCATTACTATGCCTAGAAGTGCGCCATTACTATCTGACTTAGTAATGGCGCACCACATAGAAGTGCGCCATTACTAACATTTTTTTTCAAAAAAAAAATCAGAAAATTTTTTTTCAATTTTTTTTTTCAATTTTTTCTTAATCTCGGGTCACCATGGCTTAATCTCAAGTCAAATCGCACTCCGTGGTCAAACTTCCCGGAAGGTCACCCATCCTCACACTACTCCAGCCCCAGCACGCTTAACTTCTTAGTTCTATCTAACCCCAGCACCAGCTCACTTAACAGGCACTTGTTGATATATCTATCATATCAATCCTATTAAACCTTGTTGATGTCTAGGACTTTGTTCATGTTATGAGTGTGATGAAATTTTGAAAAAATATTTCAAACTTCCCGGTCATATTACGTATCATATTTTGAACATTTTTTCCAAAAAAAAAATTTGAAACCAAATTTTTTTTCTGTTACTAGTGGCGCACCTAGCAAATGGTGCGCCATTACTAAGTTTGAAATTTTTTCCATTTCCCCCCCCCCCCTCTAGATCTTAAAAGCCCCGTATCTTTTATTCTGTTAGGTTTTTGGGGATTCTAAAAATCTTCAACGGGGTTCGTATGCAAAAGTTATGCCCATTTTACAAATTCTCGAGAGATTTTGCAAAAAAGTCGAAAATTCATGTTTGTAAATTTTGCTAACAACTAGACCACATATCACATGAGAATCTTGTTTTCTTTTATTTTTTTCACATTTCTATCATTTTCTTTTATTTATTTTTTGAAACTAAAAAGGCGGTCCACGGGGGGGGGGGGGCATTTGGTGAATTTTTTTGCCACCTCAGAAAGTTAGTAATGGCGCACCTTTACAAAGTGCGCCATTACTATGTCAACTTACTAATGGCGCACCTACTAAGAATGCACCATTGGTAACCAGGGTTACTAATGGTGCACCTGGTGTATTGTGCGCCATTACTAGTTTTGAAAAAAAAAATTGTTAGTAGTGGCGCACCGTGGGTGTGGTGCGCCATTACTAGTTAAAACTAGTAATGGCGCACTATCCCCAGGTGCGCCATTACTAGTTTTGAAAAAAAAAATGTTAGTAGTGGCGCACAGAGGGTGTGGTGCGCCATTACTAGTTAAAACTAGTAATGGCGCACTTTCCCCTGGTGCGCCATTACTAGTTTTGAAAAAATAAATAAATAAATTGTTAGTAGTGGCGCACCGTGGGTGTGGTGCGCCATTAGTAATATGGCCATTAATGGCGTACCTATATCTGGTGCGCCACTGCTATATAGCAGTGGCGCACCACATACATGGTGCGCCATTAATGTCCATATTAGCTATAGCCGTTTTTCTAGTAGTGGCCTTCCGAAGTGGTGCTTGGCATGGACGACGATGCGGATCGCGACGTCGCCCGACTTCTGATGGTGCCTACAATGGTGGCGCCATGTTCTCGCCGCCGCGAGCCAGTCGCCAAGGTGGCGTGACGACAAGGCGGATGTGCTTGGGGGTTGATGACCCCATTCGGCGCATCGTCTCGGCTAGCTTGTCCTGGGGGTGGCGCGGGCCTTGTAGCCGCACCCGCGGCGGGGGCAGCTAAGTGATTACGATCCGCATCAGGGTGAGCGCCACCGCTGCGGTTGTGTCCCTCGGTGAGGTGGGGAGGCGGAGACGGAGCGTTCTCCCCACCCGCACCTTGTGGAGCATGGCCGCCGGGTTGTTGTTGGTGTCGCCCTCCTACGGTGCCTCCTGCTCCTGCTTTGGCCGCAGGGGGAATGGTGATGGCGCCGCCTGCGCTAGTCATGTTCCCTGTGGCGTCGGCATCCCCATGTTCCCCCGCAGCCCCCATGGCATTAGTGGCCTCATGCAAGGGAGCCTTCGAGGTAGACGGGCGACCTGAAGCACCGGATTTCTTTTTGGGCGCCATGGATGATGAAGTCGTTGATGAAGAAAACGATGATGAAGACGGCGCGCTGCTTACACTCTCGAGTTCGCGCAAGCGCTGCCCCCTACCTGGCGAGCCAAAGATGTCATGGTATCACACGGCCACCTATGGGGCCATCGGCCCCTTGTGGTTCGGCAAGGGGGAAGAGCGCATTGCAGAAAGAGCGGAAAGCATAGAGCAGCACGACAACGATGAAACAGGCAGTTTTACCCAGGTTCGGGCCGCCGCGAGGTGTAAAACCCTACTCCTGCTTTGGTGGATTGATGGAAGGACCGTGGTGGAGACGCAACGCTCTAGCCTGGCAAGGTCGCCTCGGGGAGAGAGCAGCTACGTGCGTACGAGCGTACAAGAGTCTGAATCCTTTCTAAGGTAGCCACAACCCTCCTTTTATTGGTCAAGGGGTCACCACAATGGCAAAATAGTCATTATGCACTGATTAGATAGGCACAGTGCTATCATACCTAACTCTGCAGACATGACAGGGTGCATTAAATGCGCCGCTTAGTGTCACATCGTGGCATAGCCCGGCAAGCCTTGCCGTGCCATTCAGCCACCTTTTCGCCTGCCCGCGCGACACATCGCCTGGACGGGTGTCATTTAGGGATGATCTTCCTCAGAAATGGCCTGCCACTTACCAAGTAACAGCCACTTAGTCACTTGGGGGATCGACACCGCACCGATGGGTGACTTGCATTGCTGTGAGGTGGAGCGGTAGAGCTTTGGTGGGGTAATCCGCCCTTGGCGTCCCCGGCAAGCCTGTCGGAGGAGTCTTGAGGTTTGTCTTGGGGTAACCTCGACCCCGCCAGGCTCGCTTGCCTGGCAAGGGAGGTTTTTCCTTAGTGATATCTTGCTTATGTGGTTGGTCTTGGTCTTCTTAATTCGCCCTTTGATTACTCAAAGAGCCATCTCTTCTGCTTGGCCTTGTCTTGAACGTCGTAACCTTGCTCTTGAGCCTGTGTACAGTCCGGGCAACATGCCTGGGGTTTTTTTGCACCGACACCAATGTATCAATCCAGTAGGAGGAACACACAAGTCTCCAATGATAGCACCTACACAAACAAACAAATACTTGCACCCAACGCGATAAAGGGGTTGTCAATCCCTTCACAGTTACTTGCAAGGATGAGATCTGAACACTACTTTAATGATCTAAACACTCTTATATTAGTTTACAGAGGTAGTACTATTCTACTACCACGACCATCCATTCAACTGACAGCATCTAACAATACTAGTAAGCCCACACAAACTAATATCATGAGGCAGGAGAGAATAAAGGGAACCAAGACCTGATGATGATAGTGTCGACGATGATCTGATTGGGATAGCGTCACTGAGGTTGATGATCTACACACATTTTTCATCAAAAGTAACACATGCATGATTAAAAAAAACTAAGTATTGTTCTTAAAGCAGAAGAACATTAAGGAACCCCGAAACAAAACACTAAGCTAGGAGCAAGCATACTATAAAACTGAGGTGTCTCAATCTCAAGGGAATATTGAATTGCAAATTTCATTCTAGATTATCAATTTGTTATCATTCCTGACACGTTTTTCATACAGCTAGCTGGGTCGCCCTTGATTAAAGGGCAGGTGAGCCGAGGATAAGTAGCAGCAGGAAAATAATGATATATTCACAACTTCAGTTCAGTTAAATATCACCACATGTATCAGTATACATGCAGAAATAGTATCATCGAGCATAGCAAAACAACAGCTTGACCCATATAAGTCATAGCTCTGAAGAAAGAAAGAAAGAAAGAACAGGTTCAGCTAGCTATGTATTCATAGTTGAGAGCTAAGCAATTTGTTTGTTTATGCTATAACTGACAGACCTAGTTCAAGAAACAAGCAAAGTGAAACAGTATTGATTGATTCGATAGCAATACATGCTAAGCTACTTAGCTAGTAGGTGACCATCCAATCCATGATGCAGCAGTAGGTGCAAATATGATATGATGTGAAGAAGAAGCTAGCTGGAGTGGTGGGGGATGAACCCAAAACTACAAACCATAGTCGGACCTCACATCACCACTGTTTTATGGTTTTATAACCAACTAGAAACTATGCAGAGCAAAGCAGGCCGGACAGTAAAAGAATTATCAAGCAGAGCAAAACAGCAGCGTGACCATCAAGTCGTAGCCCTGAAGAAAGAACCAATAGGGTCAACTACTTATTTATTCAGAGTTGCGAGTTGAACAATCATCAGAAAACTAAAGATACTGCTCAGCCAACTAAATAACACATGATCCAGTCACACGGTATAATTCTGACTATAATATAACAAGAGAACTAAAGATATTACATACTTCGAACTCAACTAATAAGTGAGAATGATCCAATCCAAACTAATACTACTAATTAGCAGCAGCAAATCAAGTAGCTAGATGACCACCACCACAACAAATAAGCACCAGAACTTGATCATCGATGCAACAGTCGGCAAGGACTCAACCACGACGCAAAAAGCATCGAAATCCTAACTAACCCATGAAACAGAGCATGGTTGTAGCAGAGGAAAGGGAGGAGCTCACAGTGCTGGTTTGTGTAGCCGATGTCGAACAGCCTCCGTTCGTCGCTTGCGAGCACCATGCGCCTTGGTTGGCCATGAAGCCCTTGTCCTCCGCTGCACGGATGAAATACAAAGCATCAGTATAGCTACACTGGCATGTAGTACAGACATGGTATCACAGACATTCTCTAATTGACTAGCACCCAAATAATATACATGCACCAGTTGAGAAAACTCATGACTTGGATAGTGTATTAAAGAAAAATCAGTGTTCCATGCACACCAAATCATTCAAAAAACTAACTACAGTTCTGGTCAGCATATCAGCAATCGGTGCATCAACAAAATATGGAACAACATGCACTGCATGACAACTAGAGTATATGTATTGCACTCAACAGTGAACAGTTATCACAGAGAACAAGATACCATGAGATGAATGATGGCACTCAAATTCTAATCTCACATAGATAAAATTCATTGCCATAGTAACAGTACATCTTCACTTGGATAATCTAGGAAGTCAAGTTCATTCTCATAAGCAAGTGTTCTCAGGTTACCCTGAACATGGCTGCTTAACTTATACTTAAATGTGAGCAAACAGTACATATCAGAATCATGGATTTGATTTAAAGTGCCAGCTATGGATAAAATCATGCACACTCCAACATAACCTGAACAGCAGCAACTAGAGCAGGACGTTGTCGTACTGAAGAGCCCGATGACCTTCGGCAGAAATCAACAGGACCAACGGACGGATCCAGGGTTGTTGCCGCTCCTTCGTGTGGACGATGAGGAGGAATAGACCTTCATCAGTGAGCTGCAGCTGCGTGGGGAAGGGAATCAAGCACACATCAGCATCATGGTGGAATGGAAGATGGTGCTTGGATCAAATCAAATCAATCCAAGAGGATAGGGGAAGATGGACACCTTGAATGGAAGATGTGCACCTCCATGGATAGGAAGAAGCAGGTCGCCGCCGGTGGTGGTGAGCTCCATGGCGTGGGAGCAACGGACGGCGGGCTGGAGAGAGAGGAGGTTGTGCAGGTCAACCGCGAGCAGCGTCCATGATGCCGGCTACTGGTCACGGGAGCCGCGCCTGGAGAAGATGCTGACCTCGCCCTTGAGCTGTCACATCTACAAGGCAAGGCAGCAAACGGGGAGAATCAGAGGTGTAGGCGGGGGCGTGCTGCCGCATCACCGCTAGCGGGCGGTGAGGTTGGTCGAGGACGAGGGGAACGAGGGGAGAGTGAGGGCGGCGGCGGGTGGGTGGATCTGCATCGGGGGAGAAGGGAGAGGATCTGAGGTGGGGTGGGTGGCGACTGTGTGACAGGAGGGGAGAGGTGGGTGGCGGCGAGGGATCTGGATCAGGGAGCGCTAGGGTTCGCTCCGCGAGAGAGAGGGGCTTGCTGCGCGACATCGCTAGAGAGAGAGCGGAGGGGTGGATGGACGGACGGATGGATGTATGGATGGATGGATGTTTGCCATGTCATTGATCCATGCCACAATTGATTCCACCAATCAGAATTAAGCTGATGTAATTTTGTTTATTTTCCTTTTGTTTCTCTTATAGTATTTACCCTCTTATTCAGGTAAACATTTAACCTCTTATAGTTTGTTCAAGTAAACCAATATTTTGCATATGTGTGAATTTACGGATGACAAACAATGTTGATTTGGGGGTTTTCATTTTCTTTGTGCAAAAGAATCATCTTCCATTTTCCGAGTGTCCAAAATGAGTTTTTTTTTGTGAAGGACCTACCAAATCTTTGTTGCAAAATGGCACCACACCATTTTTATAAAATATTAGAACATATTTTATGTACAATTGACCAAACCATTGCGTGGCAAAAGCTGTTGATCCACTTCTCATCAAAAAGACAAATTTTCGCCAATTCGGTTGAAAGGGGGTCAAATTTGAACTACAGCTGCCTCGTAATTTGCTCATGATTTTTTCCAAAAATCATTTTTAGGTACAAAAGTATCTATTTAATTAGAGAAACATCTAAAGTTTTCCAAGATTCAACCACTAGCTAGGAACGGTCATGCCCACCGTTTTGACCGCATTTTGAAATGGGCATGCAAAATTCAAAAAAATAAAAAAATTGGAAAACCTTCGCATTGTGTCATTATATGTGACCAAGTTACCAGGAAAATAATAAACTTGGACTACGGCAATTATTTTTAAAAAGTGTTCTCAGAAATGAGCTATCATGTGTGAAGATTCATGGCTTTCAAGCCAAATAATCAATCTTATGGCCACATTCATGGCATAGTTTTTCAAATGATCTCATATTGTGCATAAGGGTGCATCTTAGAATGGCAAACAATGTTGCCTAAGGAAGTTTACATTTTATTTGGACGAAAATTTCATTTTCCATTTTCCGAGTGCCCAAAATGAGTTTTTTTTGTGAAGGACCTACCATATATTTGTTGCAAAATTGGACCAAATCAATTTTCTAAAATATTAGGCCATATTTAATGTACAATTGACCAAATGGTTGCGTGTCAAAAGTTTGATCCACCTCTCGTGAAAAAGACAAATTTCTGCCGATTGAGCGGGAAGTGGGTCAAGTTTGAACTACAACTGCCTTATAGTTTGCTCATGATTTTTTCCAAAAAACATTTTTAGGTACAAAAGTATCTATTTAATAAGAGAAACACCAAAAGATTTCCAGGATTCAGCCACTAGCTAGGAACGGCCATGCCCGCCGTTTTGACCGCATTTTGAAACGGGCGTGAAAAATTCAAAAAAAATCAAAAAATTAGAAAACCTTCACATTGTGTCATTGTATGTGACCAAGTTACCAGGAAAAATAAAAAACTTGGACTACGGCAATTTTTTTTAAATGTGTTCTCTGAAATGAGCTATCATGTGTGAAGATTCATGGCTTTCAAGCCAAATGATCAACCCTATGGCCACATTCATGGCATAGTTTTTTCAAATGATCTCATATTGTGCACAAGGGTGCATCTTAGAATGGCAAACAATGTTCCCAAAGGAAGTTTTCATTCTCTTTGGACGAAAAATTCATTTTCCATTTTCCAAGTTCCCAAAATGAGTTTTTTTGTGAAGGACCTACCATATATTTATTGCAAAATTGGACCAAAACAATTTTCTAAAATATTAGGCCATATTTAATGTACAATAGACCAAATGGTTGTGTGTCAAAATCTTTGAGCCACCTCTCATGAAAAAGACAAATTTCCGCCGATTTAGTAGCAAGCGGGTCAAGTTTGAACTAGAGCTGCCTCATAGTTTGCTCATGATTTTTTCCAAAAATCATTTTTAGTTACAAAAGTATCTATTTAATCAGAGAAACATCAAAAAATTTCCAAGAGTCGACCACTAGCTAGGAACGATCATGCCCGCTGTTTTGACCAGATTTTGAAATGGGCATGAAAAATTCAAAAAAAATTGGAAAACCTTCGCATTGTGTCATTATATGTGACCAAGTTACTAGGAAAAATAATAAACTTGGATTACGGCAATTCTTTTAAAAAAGTGTTCTCAGAAATGACCTATCATGTGTGAAGATTCATGGCTTTCAAGCCAAATGATCAATCTTATGGCCACATTCATGGCATAGTTTGTTCAAATGATCTCATATTGTGCATAAGGGTGCATATTGGAATGGCAAACAATGTTGCCTAAGGAAGTTTTCATTTTCTTTGGACGAAAAAATAATTTTCCATTTTTTGAATGCCCAAAATGAGTTTTTTTGTGAAGGACCTACCATATATTTGTTGCAAAGTTGCACCAAATCAATTTTATAAAATACTAGGACATATTTAATGTATAATTGACAAAATGGTTGGGTGTCGAAAGCTTTTATCCACCTCCCATGAAAAAGACAATTTTTCGTTGATTCAGTTGGAAGCGGGTCAAATTTGAACAGCAGCTGCCTTATAGTTTGCTCTTTATTTTTTCCAAAAATCATTTCTAGGTACATAAGTATCTATTTAATCAGAGATACATGGTGTGGTGGCGATACGTCATGGTTTGGACGGTGGCCGCGGGCCCCAACTCCAGAGCTCGTAAACTGGCATGCCCGCCGCGTGCTCACCGTGTTGCCACTCGTTCTGGGCGGCCTAGGCATGTCTGGTGGGTTGGGCACTCCCCTGGTAGGTGTTAGGAAGAAGAAGGAAATAGAAGAATCTCACGAGGAGGCTGAACTTAGCTCAAACATGAATTAACAACCAAGTGTTTGATTAGTGGTGGGGAAAATGCACATGGACAATGGGCCTGAGTTTTGGGCGAGGATGATCATCTACTAAGGAGACTGTCTTGGCAAATTTGGAGCTCAAATAGAGGAGCCTAGGTGTCACTTGCTTTGCAAAGTACCACATTGGACATAAATATGAATGTTGAAGCTGGGCTCAAATGAATGAATGGATTGAGCTGAAATTTCCAGGAGGAGGATAATTTGGGCATATGAAGGCACTGTAAAAATTTCATACCATTTGGATAAATAAAAATGGTACTTCCTTCACAGTTCTCTCCATTGAACAAAAAATTGGGAAAAATATTGAGGGAAATTGGCTAAATTAAATGAGCTAAAATCTGGTGGAGGGAGGTTCTATGGGAATGGTCATGTCCTAGTAAATTTTTAGCAATTATAAATTAATATAAAATATAGTTGCTTCACAAACTGAAAAATATTACCAGAAACAAAGACTGGATGGTGAGCTCACATGGATTGTTATATGGGGCTCAAATTTTGTGGAGAGCTATGATTTGGGCATATAGAAGATGTGGTAAAAATTCAACTTATTAGGATATGCCTAACTAGTACTTCCTTCACTACGGTTCTAGCTGAACAGAAACATTGGAAATTTGCCGAGCAAGATTTAATAGGCAAATGGAGCTGAATTTTGTCATGAGGCAATGATTGGGATAGTAAAGAGTGCCCAATTTTTTTGGGAATTTTGGGAATGACAGAAATATAGGCTGCTTCACAACCTAGGGCAAAAACTGACACATGGACATGACACATAGGCAAAACTAATGAGGTGGCGCCTAGTCATAGCAATGCACCACAGGTTACAAGGCTATCACCATCTATATTGGCCATGATCAGCTAGAAATAAGGCAGCGGACTAGTGCTGTCTGCTTTACGACCATTTCGTGTAAGGAAAATACGACCTTTCTAACCAAAATGGTCGTTATGGTTTAGGGTTTGGAGCCCCCCGAATAGCTTCTGACCAATTGGTCTCAAATAGTCGGGGATTTACGACCATTTCTTCCAGGGTCACTGACATAAGGTCACAAGTTGACATATTTCTTGTAGTGTGCCTAGCAAGGCAAGGCGATTTAGAACTAGGGTCGGTCACGTTGTATGACCCGACCTGGACTCTTGTAAGCCCAGGGCC
Organism: Thinopyrum elongatum; assembly: GCA_011799875.1. Classification (NCBI taxonomy): domain Eukaryota; kingdom Viridiplantae; phylum Streptophyta; class Magnoliopsida; order Poales; family Poaceae; genus Thinopyrum; species Thinopyrum elongatum. The sequence goes on from CM022297.1 coordinate 476,207,938, forward strand.
TCGACCTGTGTATATAAAGGCGAGTCCCTGCGGCGGGTTAACTTAAGTGACAATCAATTGAGAGCTATGTTAAGCGATTCTGCTCCCTTGTAATCGATACCCAAGCAATACAACTCAAAGCATGACGTAGGCTTTTACCTCGATTGTGAGGGGCCAAACCTGGGTAAACTCATGCCTTTCGTCCCACTCAACCCCTTCAAGCTAATCATTGTAGAGATGGCTCCACACCTAAGTCCTTTCGCTATGGCATCTGCCGTGTTAAACCCATGACAGTTGGCGCCCACCGTGGGGCCAACGCACGGTGGTTTCGAGTTCTTAAAGGGCTCTTTCCCAGGGATCGAGGGATACGTCATTGGCAGGATGACCAAGAGTCACCGCGGCAAGCTCTACATCGACGACGCTGGCTGGGGCCCCGAGGCCGACTCAATCGAGTATGGGTACTGGGTCCCCTTCCGCGGGATTCACGTCTTCATCGGCAAAATTGGCGGATCAGAGCCTGAGCCAGACATCTGCACCGGCTTGGCGTGCGCAACCCACCAGGGTTCAACCTGGCCGGAAGCGTGTTTTCATCGGATTCGCGCATGGCACGGATCTTGCGGAGGACTCTGTATCTGGAGGAGAGACTCTCATCTACTCAGGTGATGAGTCCTCGACCCGAGAGACGGAGTCAATTTACCAGCTTCAAGGCGGCGGGCTTGGGGTCTATTCCGATGGTGACAGTATTCCGGACCCCTATGAGCCACCGCTTATGGCTCCTATCTTCATGGCTGGCACAGGGCCGGCTCTCAATTCGTCAACAACTGCAGCTATGATGTATAGTTCGGTGGCTGCAGCAGCTTGGACTGGTGGTTCAGTCAGGCCGCCGGCTCAGGTGTGGTCATATCTCTTAGGCACTTTGACAACCTTGTTAGCAACAGAGGTTACTGCGGAGAATCAAACAGAGTATAATGCAGAGATTGCAAAGGTGCGAGATGAGGTAGCCAAGGCCCAGGAGGATCTTAACATAGAGAATGCTAGGATGGCAATGGAACGGGCCCAGATGGATGCCGAGTCACAGCGTCTAAGGGCGAAGGCTTTTCGCTTGAGTCTGGATCAGAATGCATCCAATGTTGTTCTTCAAAGCAGACACCAAACCCGCCTGCCTTTGCAGTATGAGGCGTGAAACCTTTTTAACACGCCCGGGGCAGGACCAAGTAATCAGCCAGGAACAACTCAGGCTGCAGAGGTGCCAGGGAGCGAGGTGGCAGCTCAGCCTCGGCTGTCGGACCCGCCCCGTAGGGATCAGACCCCGCCTCGGTGTTTTTCGACACCGTTTGGCCATTATTCTAACCCGGTGGATAACATGATAGCAGTGGCTACCCGGCTCAATGTGCTCCCTGTTATTGATGAGACGCCCTTCGCAGCTGAGGCGCAGAATGCGATTGAGCTCCTGCAAACAGCGGTTGCACAGCATGAGAAATATTCATACAGTCGTGACCGGGTGCACTCAACCCCCCTCCCAAGCCATAGTTACAGCTAGCACGTTGAGTCGTTGGTGGTTTCCAGCAGTGAACGACGTCGTCGACTGCCCCAGGATGACCCACCCCATGGGAACAACCCGACCGTTACACATGCTCAGGCGATTGTGGACGAGGCCAGAGCCCGTCGAGAGGCAGCGGCGGCAGCTCAACTAGGGGCTTATCAGCAGCCTCTAGTGACTCCTTCAGCCTCAGTAGGAGCTGGGAAAATTTCCAGGATGGTCGGAGTACCATTCTTAGTACCGGCTTTGCCTAATGAACGTCTGCCTAAGGATTTTAAGTGTCCTCGCAAGGTGCCCAATTATACAGCTGATCTCCCTCCTGAAGGCTGGATTGAGAGTTACAAGTTAGCCATGGAGATGTTGGATGTCAATGATGCGGCTTGTGCCAAATACTTTACTATGATGTTGGATGGGCCAGCTCGCACATGGTTAAAAGGTTTACCTCCTAATTCCATCAGCTCATGGGCGGAGTTGAAGGTGTGTTTCATCAAAAACTTCCAAGGGACGTGCAAGAAGCCTCTAACGATTCATGGCCTGGATCACTGCGTGCAGCGAGAGGATGAGTCGGCCCACCATTGGGTCCGGTGGGTCTTCGCCATTATTCACTCATCGGATAGCATTGCGGCGGGTCAGGCGGTTCTGATCTTGGAAAAGAACTGTCACTTTGTCCCCCTCAAGCAGAAGCTCGGGCAGCTTAAGCATTATTGTAATGACATGGGCGAGCTCATGGCGGCTCTCATTAAGTATGCAGACTCTGATAACACCAAAGACCCTGGATCTGATGATGAGAAATCCAACAAGGGCAAGAAGAATGGCAGTGATAAGCGTCAGCAGCAGAATGTGGCAGGGCATAATGGCAACAACCAGGGTAATGGTGATAAGCGCAGGCACCACGACGGCGGGTAAGATCTAGTAGCCAACACCAACACTGGTGTCGGTGCAACAAACCCTGGGTCTGTTGCCCAGACTATGCACAGGCACGGGGACGAGATTGAAGCACCAACCCAAGTCAGAATACAAGGGACTAAGAGGTTCAAAGGACTAACATACAGATCAGAGGGACCAAGATCAAGCCAAAGAAGCAAGGCACCATCAGGAGAAGGGCCTCCTTTGCCGGGCAGGCGAGCTCGGCAAGGGGCGAGGCCACCCCCGGAAGATGACGTCCAAGACGTCCCGGCAGGGCCTACCGGGGCACACGGAGGCAAAACCACCTCACCAACTACTCCACCACGACCCACGTCGTCAATCAGTGCGGTGTCAAACCGCAGAGTGACTAAGTGGCGGCCATTCACCACATGGTAGCCTCTCCCTATAGGAAACACCTGCAGATGACACCCGTCCTGTGACGTGTCAAGCGAGTAGGCGTGGAGCTGGTGAGATAGCCCGGCAAGCCTTGCCGGGCAACCAACAATGTGACGTTGAGCGGTGCATTTAATGCGCCCAGTCAGCCCGCAGAGTTAGGTATGATAGCACTGTTTGCTATCTTATCAGTGCATAATGATTGTTTTGCCATTGTGGTGACCCCTTAATCTATAAAAGGAGGCCCATGGCAACCATAGAGAGGGTTATAAGGTTGGGGAACTCAGACCCCCATACGCGTGTAGCCACTGCCGCCCTGAGGCAACCCTTGTCGGGCAAGTGTACTACGCTCCACCACCACCTTTCCACCATCAATCCACCAAAGCAGGAGTATGGTTTTACGCCTCACGGTGGCCCAAACCTGGGTAAAAATGCCTGTGTGATCTCTGCTATGCTGCCACGCGCTCGTCTACTCTTTGTGCAACGCGACCTGGTCCCATAGGTGGCCGCAGTTTCCCACGACATCTTTGGCGCGCCAGGTAGGGGGACCGCTTGCGCGAACCTGAAGGCGTGTGTAGCGCGTCACCTTCATCATCATCAGCATCATCGACGACGCCATCGACCATGGCGCCCAAGAAGAAACCCGGTTCTTCGGCTCATCCTTCCACCTCGAGGGCTCCGCCACCCGCGGCCTCTAACGCTGCGGGGGGTGCGGAGACGCTACTGGGGATCTGGTCGAAGCAGGCGGCGCCGTCACCACTTCCCCCGCGGCCGACGCAGGAGCAGGAGACATTGGAGGAGAGCAGCATCAGCAACATCCCGACGGACACGCTCCACAAGGTCCGAGTGAAGGAGTTACTCCATCTGCGCCCCTTCCGCCCGCTGACGGGCACAGCCGCAGCAATGGTGCTCGGGCCGGGGTGAATCGCCGCCCTTCGACCGCTCCCACCACGGGTGCGGTCGCAGCGCGTGCACCTCCCCCGGAACGGGTCGACCAAGCCGCTGCGCCCGACGGAGCCACTGGCCCTCGAGTGCCTTCGCCGCACCACCCTGCCATCCAGGTGGTCGCCCCACAGCAGCGGGGGCGCAGTGCTGCCGCCACTGGCACCGTCAGGAGCTGAGCGACGGTGCGATCGACTTCATCATCACCCGTGCCAAGTACAGACTCGGAGGCCATGGTGCGGGCTCAGCTGCTGCTGAGGTTTCTGCCAACGGCCGAGCAAATGGACGAATGGCGTGCCACCATCCAAAGTCTGCTTGGTTTCACCGAAGCTGGGGACTCACGGCGAGCTGGCCCGCCACGGCCGCCCCAAGCGACAGCAACAGCTCATGCTGCTGACCGTACAGAAGGGGCCATCCCCACGGTGCAGTCCCCGCCACGGCAGCCAGCGTGAGCGCAACAGAATCAAGACCCCGACGATGTCTCGATGGTCTTTTCTGGCCCTCGAGCACATCCAGGCCAACGATGAGCCCCGGAGGATAGGCGGAGAGGAGACACGCGCGCCGTTGTTGAGCAACGCCGCAACGACCTCCGCCGGACTGATGTGTGCGATGGCCCCGGCGTCGACGAGCCCCCGCTAGGTATTGGCGGGTGCCTACCTTTCGAGGTTGGCTGCCCAGCCTTTACCCGTGAGCTACGGCAAGTCCGTTGGCCGTCCGTTCGCACGTTCAAGCCAGAGATACCTGAGAAGTACGATGGGAGGCTAAACCCGACAGAGTTCCTGAGCATCTACACCATCGCTGTTCAGGCTGCCGGGGGAAGAGATGAGAAGGTGTTCGCCAACTACTTTCCTTTGGCCCTCAAGTCCAATGTAAGGTCTTGGCTGATGCACCTGCCGAAGAACTCCATTTCGTCATGGGCAGACCTGTGCCATGAGTTCATCGGTGCCTTCACCGGTGGCCACCAAGAGCCGGGCCGACCCAGCGACTTGCAGCTTCTCCAACAAAAGGAAGGAGAGACCCTCCGTAAGTATTTATAGAGATTTAGCAAAGTTCATAGAAATATCCCAAATATCCATCCGGCAGCCGTGATAGCCGCCTTCCAGTCAAATGTGCGCAATCACCGGATTCGTTCCAAGATGAACGTACGGTTGCCCAAGACTGTGAAGGAGCTTTACATGTTGGTGGATAAGTGCGCTCGGATGGAGGAGGGAAGAAAGTTGCCCGGAGAGGAAGATTGCACCAATATTGATTCAGAGGATGAGGATGAATCAACCAGTCAGAAGAAGAGCAAGAAGCGCAGTAAGAAGCGAAGGGATAAGGCAGTAATGACTGTTGAAGGATCGGGTATGCCTAGTACCGGCAAGAAGGCCAAAGCTGGGACCCCCGGCAAGAAAGCTGGCGTGTGCGCTGACTGCCGGGAAGCCGCTGCTGCCGAGAAAGCCGGGAAAGGTGATGGGCCGTATTGCAAGATTCATCGGACAAACGGCCATGACCTTCAAGAGTGTTATGAGGTTGAGCAACTTGTCAAAAGACAGAAAGCAGAGTATGATAAGCGTGACAAGGAAAAGGGTCAGAATGTTGCTGGCGGCAAGGGCCGAGGTGGTGAAGTAAATCGCCCCGGCAAACCCTTTCGGAACCAAGGAAAACCCGCCAGAGGTCGAGAGAAGGAAGTCTGTGGTGCTGAGAGCGATGGAGGGGATGAAGAGGAAACCAGTGTGCAAGAGTTTCAGAAGGCCACCGGCGCCCTGTGCATTGACGGGGGTGCATCTCTGCACACCTCTCACCGCCAACTCAAGTGGTGGGCGCGAGAAGTCAATGTCGTGGAGCCAGTGCCCGAAAGCCGCTCAAGTGGTCCCATACGCCCATCATCTTTGACGAGGAGGATCATCCTAGCCGTACCACTATGGTAGGGTGTTTGCCATTGCTGGTCTCCCAAACAATCCGCAACCTCAAGGTCACGAAGATGTTGGTGGATGGCGGGGCCGGGTTGAATCTGATTTCCCCAGCAGTTATCAGCAAGCTTCAGATAGCAGAGGAAGAGCTGGAGGTTACCGGCACATTTCAAGGAGTTAATCCCGGCAGGAGCCGTCCTAAGGGAAAGATCACGTTGCCGGTAACGTTTGGGGGAGAACTGAACTACCAGACTGAGAGGATTGTGTTTGATGTGGTTGATCTCCCCCTGCCATACAATGGGATTCTTGGACGCCCGGCCCTAGCTAAGTTCATGGCAGCATCTCACTATGCCTACAACACCTTGGAGATGCCTGGGCCACTGGGAGTCATCACCATCCCATCAGATGAGAAGGATGCAATCATTAGTGTGGACAAGATGTACCGGGATGCGGTCGCAGCAGAGGCAGCGGCAGCGGCGGCTCCCGCTAAGGAAAGCAAAGGAAAGAAGAGGGATTGCAGGGACTCCGGCAAAGAGTCCGGGAAGCGTGCCCCTACCGAGTGCACGTCACCAGTTGACGACGTGCCAGAGTGTTACGATGGCAAGAGATCCAAGGTCGCTGCACCCCAAGTGAAGTAGGTCCCGGCAGGGCTGGCTGGCGTTGATGGTACTTTCACTATCAGCGCCACCCTCGATGACAAATAGGAAAGCGCGCTCATTGCCTTCCTGCGGGCGAATATCGATGTGTTTGCCTGGAAACCATATGATATCCCCGGTGTTCCCAGGGAGGTAATCAAGCAACACCTTGCTGTCTGCCCACATGCCTGACCTGTCAAGCAGAAAGTCCGGAAGCCGGCCTTGGAGAGGCAGCAGTTCATTGCAGAAGAGATCAAGAGACTAGAGGCAGCTGGATTGGTCAGAGGAGTACTGCATCCCACGTGGTTGGCAAACCCAGTGGTAGTCCAGAAGGCTAACAGGAAGTGGAGGCTTTGCATAGATTTCACAGATCTCAACAAGGCTTGCCCGAAGGACCCGTTTCCCTTGCCGCGTATCGATCAGATTGTGGATTCCACTTCAGGTTGTGATTTGCTCTCCTTTCTGGATGCGTATTCTTGGTATCACCAGATCTTCATGTCCAAGGAAGATGAAGAGAAGACGTCGTTCATCACTCCATGTGGTACATACTATTTTGTCCTCATGCCATTCGGATTAAAGAGTGTCGGGTCCACTTTTGCAAGGGCAGTCCAGATTGGTTTTGAGCCATAGTTGCACAGAAACATAGAAGCTTATATGGATGATATTGTGGTCAAGACCAAGGATAGGGCCACCCTTATTCAAGATTTGGAGGCGATGTTTGCTAATCTGCGCAAAATCAATTTGAAGCTCAACCCGGAGAAGTGTGTATTTGGTGTTCCCTCCGGCAAGTTGCTTGGGTTCTTTGTATCCCATCACGGGATCGAAGCCAATCCCAACAAGATCAAGGCTATCGAGTAGATCCAAGCACCAAGGACAGTTAAGGATGTGAGGCGTCTGACAGGATGCGTTGCCGCGCTAAGCAGATTCATCTCCAAGTCTGCCGAGCATGCCCTGCCGTTCTTCAAAATTTTGAAGAAGGTAGGACCCATGAAGTGGACCCCGGAAGCAGATGCAGCTTCGCAAGAGTTGAAGGCCTACTTGTCCTCCGTGCCTACCTTGGTCACTCCCGAACCCCAGGAGCCGTTGCTGCTGTACCTAGCGGCAACCAACCAAGTAGTCAGTGCAACTTTGGTAGCGCAGCGAGAAGTGGATGAGGCAGAGAGTGAGCAGAGACCGGCAGAGTCAGAGAAGGATCAGGACAGCAATGAGCACGGCAACGAGAGCAACCCCAAGGATGCGGCAAGGAAGAAAGTGGTGTAGCGCCTAGTGTACTTCATCAGCTCCTTATTATAGGGGGCTAGATCAAGGTACTCTGGCGTGCAAAAGTTGGTTTTTGGTCTCATCATGGCCTCAAGGAAACTGTGCCACTACTTCCAAGCCCATGAGATCACGGTTGTCACTCGTTTCCCGTTGCAACGGATACTTCGAAACCCTAAGGCTACCGGCAGAATAGTGGAGTGGGCTTTGGAGTTATCCAGTTTTGGTTTGAAGTTTGAAAGCACGTCAACTATTCAGAGCAGGGCATTGGCAGAGTTTATTGCAGAATGGACGCCAACCCCTGATGAGGAAGTGACGGAGACAGCTATCCCCGGCAAGGAATCGCCCCAAGAATGGATTATGTATTTTGATGGTGCTTTGTCGCTACAAGGTGCAGGAGCTGGCATGCTTCTTGTTGCCCCCTCCGGGGAGCACTTGAGGTACGTCGTCCAAATGCATTTTGCCCGGGAAGAAGCAACCAACAACACGGCAGAATATGAAGGGCTCCTTGCCGGGCTCAGGATTGCAGCTGAATTGGGAATTAAGAAGCTGATCATTCAAGGAGATTCACAGCTTGTGGTGAGACAAGTTAACAAGGATTACCAAAGTCCATTGATGGAAGCATACGTCGAGGAAGTGAGGAGATTGGAGGAGCACTTTGACGGATTGCAAACAAAGCACGTACCCTGTGCGGAAAATAGCATAGCTGATCATCTGTCAAAGTGTGCTGCGCATAAGCTCCCTGTGGAACCAGGGACTTTTGTTCTCCATCTCACTCAGACCTCCGTATCCCCAGCAACAATGGCCCGGAAAAGGAGAAAGTTGGACTCCGGTAAGCCTCTCCCGGTAGAGCCGTCCGCTCCTGGCAGAGACCCTGCCGGAAACAACTCCTCGCAGTCTGCCGGACCACACCCTCCAGCCGGGCCCATGGACCCTGCGAATGAGGCATGTGCTCCCGCTGCAGAGGAGGTGCCGCTAGTCCTCGTTGCCGAGCCCCAGACTCCAACTTGGGCAAGGCACATTGTCCACTTCCTCCAAACCGGAGAGCTTCCCGGCAACCAAGACGAAGCTGAAAAAGTAGCCCGAAGGGCCAGTATGTATCAGTTTGTCGATGACAATCTGTACAGAAGGAGGCCCAACGGTGTGAAATTAAAGTGTGTCTGCCGGGAAGAAGGAAAGGAACTGCTGGCTGAGATACACAAAGGCATGTGCGGCTCCCACATTGGATCAAGGGCACTAGTTGCGAAAGCATTCCGGCAAGGATTCTATTGGCCCACAGCCCTACAAGATGCGGTTGAGCTAGTCACCAAATGTGAAGCCTGCCAGTTCCATTCCAAGAAAACCCACCTGCCTGCCCAAGCTCTTCAAACAATCCCTCTATCATGGCCATTTTCGGTCTGGGGGCTCGATATCCTCGGCCCCTTCCCCCGAGAAATCGGGGGCTTTGACTTCTTGTTCGTTGCTATCGACAAGTTTACAAAGTAGCCGGAAGTGACTGCCATGAGAAAGGTAACTGCTCAGTCAGCTATCATGTTTTTGAAAGAATTGGTGTGTCGTTTTGGAGTTCTGGCAAGGATCATTACCGACAACGGCACCCAGTTCACAAGCCGTGCTTTCATGCAATATGTTCATGCCCTCGGATGCAAGATCCCATTTGCCTCTGTGGCACACCCCCGGAGCAATGGGCAAGCTGAGAGGGCGAATGCTGAAGTGCTGCGTGGACTCAAGACAAGAACCTTTGATACGCTACAGAAGCACGGCATGCGGTGGATCGAGGAGCTGCCGGTAGTTCTCTGGTCCCTCAGAATGACACCAAACCGAGCTATCGGGAAGACTCCCTTCTCCCTGGTCTACGGGGCAGAAGCAGTTATCCCCACGGAACTCATTTACGGGTCGCCTCGAGTGCTTGCCTACGATGAAGTAGCGCAAGATCACCACCGGCGTGAAGACACTGTGCTACTCGAGGAGAACCATCTCCGGGCTGCTACGCGTGCTGCATGCTATCAGCAAGCCCTGCGTCGCTATCATAGCCACAGGGTTCATGCCCGGTGTTTTGAGGAAGGTGACCTTGTCCTTAGGCGCATTCAGTCCGCCAAGGGTACAAACAAGTTGTCACCAAAGTGGGAAGGCCCTTACCGGGTAGTACGAGTCACCAGACCTGGCGCAGTCCGTCTGGAGACCGGAGATGGCATTCAGTTGCAAAACTCATGGAATATTGAGCATCTCCGCAAGTTCTACCCATAAGGTGCGGCTGTCGGGCCCTGCCCGGCAGCCACCCTTTTGTACAGGCCTTGCCTCAGCTGCATTTAACCCCTTGTACAAAGCTAGGGTGATGAACCTGTGCAAGAGAAAATAAAGAAGCGATGTGGGGGGGCCCCGACCAAGATTGCATGCATGCATGAGCATTCCAAGATCACTGCATAAGCATTTCATGAGCATTTGCATATGCATATAGATAGGAACTCATCCTGCATTCATTCTCATCCGCATGAAGCTGCAGGTTCCTGCCATGAACTTGGCTTTGACAAGGAGTTGAGAAGATTGCCCGGCACTGCAATCCCCGACAAGCCAAACAGATAAGTTCTACCTCCTGTCCATTAGTGTTCTGTAAGTTATAACTTGTGCATAAGAAAACCCAACCACTCTTTTGAGACTTAGGTGCTCCCGTCCCTGACTCGAACGTTGCTTCGGACAGGATGGTCGTAGTGGCCTTTGGTAAAAAGAAGTTGGCGGGGGGCTGGCCCTTTCGCCTGTTGCCCGGTAGACACAGTTCTCCGGCAGAGAGAAAAGGTGCCGGCAGGATAGCCTGCCGGGGAAAACTCATTTATTTAAACTAAAGAGGCATCTCGCCTCTGCATGGACATACACATGCACGGGTTCCCGGCAAGGTTCATCTTTTTTCATTAATATGCTGATACAGGTACAAGCATTACAGAACACAAACATGGACTCGAGAGATTACATTATTTGAATTAAAATTTGGCAATTGCCTACAAGTTTAAGATTGAAAAAAGATAGGTGCTCCGTAAACTCCTCTCCCTGTCCCTCTTATCCCAGGTAGTGTGGTGGGAAGAGAAGAGGGTGGGCGATGCGCTGGCACAACGCCACCTCGATCCCCGTCAGGAGCTGTCGGACACAACCTGACAAGATCGGGAGTGGCGAGGCTGCGAAGGAGGTAGATGTGCGGAGTGCCCTGGCGGCCCCAGGATCACCGCTTCCAGGACCGAGAGGGGGGCTCCAGCACGGGCACCGATACATCAGCCCGGCGACTTCCCCGGGTAGACGGCGAGCAGCCAGGGGGCTTGAAGCGCACCGCTCCCCGCCTTGGCGGGCAGGAAGGCGTGCCTCTCATCAACATCAGCCCCAAGACCTCCGGGAGGGGCGGTGCTAGGATTACCAATGGTCTCCAGCCCCGCCTCCCGGCCAAGCCTCGAAGGAACCAAGAGGTTCGCCACAGCAAGGACCAGGCTCACTCCCCGAGCGTCGGCACCGGCATTTGGCAACACTAGCCCCAACCAAGAGCCCGGGGGCTGGCCCCAAGCTCTCCTCTTCAACATAACCAGCAGAGGTAGAAAGCGGAGGAGAAGAAGAATGCGAGGGTGGGTGACTCCGCCCTCCTCCACCCCTCCTTTTATAGGCGGATCGGGGAGGGGAGCCGGTCCCTCAACAGGCAGCCACCGTCCTCCTCCACCAACTCAAGACGACTGGGCCCTCGCCTTGACGCTCTCCCACACCTCGCGCCTTCGTTACCTACCCCGCGCGATGCATGCAACATATGTGGCTAAGGATAAGGGCGTGGTGGGAAGAGTGAATTGGCAGTTTCTCCCTCGTGCGTTAAAGTCATTCACGGGCCATCACTGGAGCAGCCCCACCACCATTGGCCTTACACGATGCACGGAGAAACCAAAAACTAGCCCGGAATCAAGGCTAATGAAGAAGCAAAGAAGACCTCAAGAGACCAGCCTCTTCAGCGACCCCGCCTGTGCACTTATTAGGCCCTACCCCGACGACGCTCGGTAGCGCGTTCGAGGCAGGCCTGGGGGCTTCTGTCGGTGCAACAAACCCTGGGTCTGTTGCCCAAACTATGCACAGGCACGGGGACGAGTTGAAGCACCAACCCAAGTCAGAATACAAGGGACTAAGAGGATGAAAGGACTAACATACAGATCAGAGGGACCAAGATCAAGCCAAAGAAGCAAGGCACCATCAGGAGAAGGGCCTCCTTTGCCGGGCAGGTGAGCTCGCCAAGGGGCGAGGCCACCCCCGGAAGACGACGTCCAAGACATCCCGACAGGGCCTGCCGGGGCACACAGAGGCAAAACCACCTCACCAACTACTCCACCACGACCCACATCGTCAATCAGTGCGGTGTCAAACCGCGGAGTGACTAAGTGGCGGCCATTCACCACATGGCAGCCTCTCCCTACAGGAAACACCTGGAGATGACACCCATCCTGCGATGTGTCAAGCGAGCAGGCGTGGAGCTGGCGAGATAGCCCGGCAAGCCTTGCCGGGCAACCAACGATGTGACATTGAGCAGTGCATTTAATGCGCCCTATCAGCCCGCAGATTTAGGTATGATAGCACTGTTTGCTATCTTATCAGTATATAAAGACTGTTTTGCCATTATGGTGACCCCTTAATCTATAAAAGGAGGCCCATGGCAACCCTAGAGAGGGTTAGAAGGTTGGGGAACTCAGACCCACATACGCGCGTAGCCACTGCCGCCCTGAGGCAACCATTGCTGGGCAAGTGTACTACGCTCCACCACCACCTTTCCACCATCAATCCACCAAAGCAGGAGTAGGGTTTTACGCCTCACGGCGGCCTGAACCTGGGTAAAAATGCATGTGTGATCTCTGCCATGCTGCCAAGTGCTCGCCTGCTCTTTGTGCAATGCGACGCCCCTTGCCGAACCAGCAAGGGGCCTCCTGGTCCCATAGGTGGCCGCGGTTTCCCGCGACAACTGGGTACAAGAACCAGCATCGCAACGGTAATGGTAAGCTGCCCTTCGGTGGTGCAAAGCCTTTTAATCTTGAGGCAGCGCTTAATGACCCGTGCCCGAAGCATAGTCTTCCCAACAAGCCGTCCACTCATGCCTGGAAGGATTGTTGGGTTATGCAAGAGTTCAGGAAGTACAGCCTCAGTTAGAATCATGGAAATAATAATGGGACACCAGACGGGTCAGGATCCGGTCCTCAGGGATCCGGCTTTGGTGGGGGCGGCTCAAATTCTGGCTATCAAGGTCATGGTAACCATGGTGGTCATAATCAACAATCTGGTCAGGGTAATGAGCAGCAAGGTAATCAGTCAGGATATCAGAGTAATCCAAAGCAGCTCAATGGTGGCCAATACCATGTTTTCACCACAAGTCTCCACAAACGAGATCAGAAGGTTCATAAGAGGGTGGTTCATGTGGTAGACCCGGCTGTTCCACAGTATTTGCGATGGTCTAAGCACATGATATCGTGGAGTAGGACGGATCACCCTCCGCGGGTTGATAACCCGGGTCAATTATCCCTTGTGGTGGCCCCTCAAGTTGGTGGCTATAAATTCAATAAGGTGCTTATGGACTGTGGTAGCAGTATCAACATTTTATATTATGACACTTTTCGCCGGATGAACTTAACTGGGAAGGATCTTAAGCCGTCTTCCACAGTCTTCCATGGTGTGGTGCCTGGTAAGTCGGCATATCCTATGGGAAAAACTGCTCTGGAAGTAGCCTTTGGTGTTGATTATAACTATAGGGCAGAGACGTTGTGGTTTGAGGTGGTGAAAATCAAGAGTCCGTATCATGCCTTGTTCGGACGGCCGGCTTATGCTAAGTTCATGGCTCACCCTTATTATGTTTATCTACAGCTCAAAATGCTAGGGCGAAAGGGGACAATTACTGTCCATGGTGATCGGAAAATCACTTTGGAATGCGAGGAAGGAGATGCAGCTTATGCAGAGTCAGCTTGTGACACCGAGGAGCTGAAATTCTACAAAGATAATGTTGACCCGGCTGATATGACCCCTCTGAAGAAGCCCACTACTGAGAAGGACCCTCTGTTGAAGTTTAAGTCGGCTGATGATACCAAACAAGTGGATTTTATTCCTGGAGACTCATCTCAGCAGTTCACAGTGGGGGCTAACATGGATCCCAAATAGGAAAGCGCGCCCATCGAGTTCATCCGAGAGAATCGGGACATCATTGCATGGAAACCTTCTGACATGCCAGGTGTACCGAGAGAATTTTCTGAGCACACTCTTAATGTGGATCCTAAGTTTAAGCCGGTCAAACAGTTCCTTCGTCGTTTCAATGAAGAGCGATGTAAGGCTATTGGAGAAGAGGTAGCTCGGCTCTTAGCGGCTGGGTTTATCGTAGAGGTTTTTCACCCGGAGTGGTTGGCTAACCCTGTGCTTGTACTCAAGAAGAATGGCACATGGCGTATGTGTGTTGACTACACAGATCTTAACAAGGCTTGTCGCACTTATCCATTGCTCCCCCCCCCCCCCCGTATTGACCAAATCATTGATGCAACGGCGGGTTGAGAGAGCTTATGCTTCCTGGATGCTTATTCTGGTTATCATCAGATCAAGATGGCAGTCAAAGACCAAGAGAAGACGGCTTTCATCACACCTTTTGGAGCTTTCTGCTATGTTTCTATGCCTTTTGGGCTCAAGAGTGCTCAGGCGACTTATCAGCATTGTGTTCAGAATTGTTTTCATAGTCAGATTAGGCGCAACATTCATGCTTATGTCGATGATATTGTGGTTAAGTCTAGGAAGAATGAGACTCTCCTGGATGATCTGAAAGAAACTTTTGACAATCTTCATGTCTACAAAATGATGCTTATCCTGGCCAAATGTGTATTTTGTGTGCCTACAGGTAAACTGTTGGGGTTTCTGGTCTCAGAGCGGGGCATTGAGGCTAACCCGGAGAAGATAAAGGCCATCACTTTGCTTTCTAAGCCGGCGTGTGTCAATGACGTCCAGCATTTGGCGGGTCGCATCGTGGCTTTAAGCCGGTTTATAAGTCGCCTAGGGGAGAAGGCAATTCCTTTATATCAGATGATGAAGAAGACATATCACTTTGTTGGAGTGATGCTGCCAATGAGGCATTTGAAGCGCTCAATAAACAATTAGCTGAGCCGCCCATCCTTGCTGCTCCCATTGAAAAAGAGCCTTTGCTCTTGTACGTGGTTGCTAATAACAAGGTAGTCAGCGTGGCAGTTGTTGTGGAGCGCAAGGAGGCGGGTAAGGAGTACCCAGTTCAGCGGCCAGCTTACTATGTTAGTGAGGTGTTGACTGAGTCCAAGCAACGATATCCACATTGGCAGAAACTGGTGTTTGCGGTGTTCATGGCGAGTCGCAAGCTAAAGCATTACTTTCTTGGACATCCTATTACTGTGGTCAGCTCTGCTCCTTTAGGGGATATTATTCAAAACAGAGAAGCCACGGGCCGGGTTGCTAAGTGGGCAATTGAACTTGGACCTCATAATTTGAAGTATGTGCCAAGAACAGCCATCAAGTCTCAAGCTTTGCTGGATTTCATTAATGATTGGACAGAGTTACAGACACCTGAGGAGAAGCCTGACAACACATATTGGACAATCCACTTTGATGGGTCCAGGCAGTTGGAAAGCTCAGGGCTGGAGTTATTTTGACTTCCTCACAAGGTGACAAATTCTGTTATGTTTTAAGATTAATGTTTCCTTGTACTAAAAATGTAGCTGAGTATGAAGCTTTGCTCCATGGCCTTCGTATGGCTAAAGAAATGAATTTAAGTTGGGTCAGGTGCCTGGGCGACTCAGACCTTGTGGCCCAGCAAGTCTCTGGCAAGTGGGACTCTAAAGACCCTCTCATGGCAGCTTATCGCCGGGTGGTTGATAATATTGCTGGTCACTTTAAGGGTTATCAGGTGGATCACCTTGATCGACGGAAAAATGAGGCGGCTGATGCACTATCCCGGCTTGGGTCTTAATGTAAGTCGGTGTCCCCTAATATATTCCTCGATGTGTTACACAATCCTTTGGTCAAGTTACCGTCTGAAGAAGACCTTGCTGTCCCTAACCTGGAGGCGCAATTGGTGGCGGCTCTTCACGCTATTCCTGACTGGACATTGCCTTATCTGGCTTATATGACTCGGGGCGAGTTACCCGAAGATGAAACTTTAGCACGATAGATCACCAGGAGGTCTAAGTCTATGACTATTATCAACAGTGAGTTACACCGATGCAGTGTGACAGGCGTGTTCCAATGCTGTGTTTCTCCTGAGCAGGGCCGTGAAATTTTATGAGAGATTCATGAAGGCGATTGTGGTCATCACGCCGGCTCAAAATCTTTGGTGGCTAAAGCTTTTCATCATGGGTTTTACTGGTTACGGCTGATGCTAATGTAGAGGATATTGTTAGCAAGTGTGATGGGTGTCAGAAATTTTCCAGACAAGCTCATGTGCCTGCTCAGGAATTGCGTATGATCCCAATAACTTGGCTGTTTGCGGTCTGGGGGCTTGATATGGTTGCACCGTTCAAGAGATATAAGGATAAGAAGACCCACCTTCTGGTGGCGGTTGACAAGTTTACCAAGTGGGTTGAGGCGGAGCCAGTTAGCAATTGTGACGCGGCGACTGCAGTTCAATTTGTTAAAAAACCGATCTTCCGTTTTGGTTATCCTCATAGTACCATCACTGATAATGACACTAATCTGTCTCACGGTGCTATGAAAGAGTTCTGTCAAAGAGAGCATATCCGTCTTGATGTTTCCTCAGTGGCTCATCCACAGTCTAATGGTCAAGAAAAATGGGCTAACCAAGAAATTTTGAGAGGCATCAAGCCCCGGCTTATGGTTCCTTTAGAGCGAACGCCGGGTTGTTGGGTTGAAGAGCTCCCTTCGGTCCTTTGGAGTATTAGAACCACCCCTAACAGATCAACAGGCTATACGCCTTTCTCCCAAGCGATATCCGTCATGACTCGCCCAGGCTGGCGGCTTATGTGGAAGCTGATAACGAGACGACACGTCAGAATGCACTTGATGCTTTGGATGAAGAGCGTGATCTTGCGGTGGCTCATTCAGCAATCTATCAGTAAGACCTACATCGCTATCACAGCCATAGGGTTCGAAGCCGGACTTTTCAAGAGGGCGACTTAGTACTCCATTTGATTCAAGATCAGACAGGGATGCATAAGCTTTCACCACCCTGGGAAGGATCTTTTGTGGTCAGCAAAAACCTCAATAACGGGTCCTACTACCTCATTGACATACGAGAGAGCAAAGATTCCCGCATGTCTGAGAAGGAGACCAACAGGCCATGGAACATTGCTTATCTTCAGCCTTACTACACTTGAGTCCTTGACTCTCATCATTGTATATACCTTCATCGATGTACATACCTTTTTTATGAGCAGTATAATAAAGCTGGCATCCCCAAATTTCGGGGCCTGTTTGTCATTTCATCTCAAATTTTCTGAGCAAGAGTCATTATTGATTAATCATCAGGTGATTTGGGGGCTTCCTGCTCAATGAGCATAGCGTTATAACCCTCTTGATCGGCTTTCATGCCATATTATAGTTCATTTGGGGGCTTCCTGCTCTATGAGCATAGCTTTATAACCCTCTTGATCGACTTTCATGCCATATTCTAGGTCATTTGGGGGCTTCCTGCTCAATGAGCATAGCTTTATAACCCTCTTGATCGGCTTTCATGCCATATTCTAGGTCATTTGGGGGCTTCCTGCTCTATGAGCATAGCTTTTATAACCTTCTTGATCGGCTTTTATGCCATAGGTCGCTTGGGGGCTTCCTGCTTTATGAGCATAGTTTTCATAACCCACTTGACCGACTTTCATGCAATGACTAGGTTAAACCTGCCTATTTGCAACTTGCTACTCCACCAGGTGACCCGCCATACTCTTGACAGTCAATCTTTTAAATAAGACCATGAACTCATCAAGGTTAAAACGGCGGTTTATGTCACGTGAGAGCCGGCTTACAGTGAGCTAGGATAAACTCACCTGTCTGCTGTAGTCTCTCCGCTATGTGGCCCGTTCGTACTCTTAACAGTCAATCTTTTCATTAAGACCCTGAACTAATTAAGGTTTAAATGACGGATTTATGTCATGTGAGAGCCGGCTTACGGGATGATAGGCTTTCATGCCAAGCTTCTTTGAAGCAAAAAAAATTGAGTTTTTTCAAAAACCAATCTGTTTTGGTCGTGCTTTACAAGCCGGCTTAACATATATTTGAGTCATACATATTCTATGTTTCTATTTTGCAGAAGTTTTTGCAGATGAAAATTTGTCGGGTCATATAAGATCCGGGTTATATTGCTCTACATTGGGCTTACTGAGGCTATAAGTCACCACAGTGATCTTTTCAAAGACTGGATATGACTATAAGTCGCCCTGGATTGTTTGGTTATTTAACTCGCCCTGGATGGTGATTCTAAGTTGCCAGTACAAGACACTGTTGGATCTTTTATAGATTATATATCAAGCTTTCAAGAAACTTTGGCAAAGTTGAAAGATTAAATATAAGACATGATCAAAAAGATTGCGTTGCTGAAGCATAGTTGGAAAAACATGCACGAAGGCATGGCAGAGCAGATAATTGTTTTTCAGCTACCTATTATAGGCTACAGCTGAGCCCAAAAGTTTTCGACCAAGTGTTTATGGAGTTACATCACTCCGTTGAGCCGGCATTAGTGCCGTCCGGTTTCTGTCCTGGCGGGTTATTGTCATCCTGGCACCTTGAGGTAGAGGCCTCCGGGTCATCCAGTGCCGGCTCTCCCTCGTCTGCCATCTGGGGAGTAGCCGATGTCCAGTCCATGCCGGTTAACGCCTCGAAGGTAGCTTCATCGTTAAGAATTAGAGAACGATCAAGGTCAGGGGCAAAAGCGTGCTTACACCTTAGAGGAGTTAAATACACGATTTCATGAGATGGCGCCTTGATACGGGTGTTGTTGCTGTCATAAGCCGCCTGATATTTGGACAGATCCACCTCTTGTGCAAGTTGACACGCTAGAGCCCGCATCTCCCTAGCATATTTGGCAAAGTCTTCTTCTTTGAAGACCGAGCCATCGTCATTGAACTCTGGACACCCGCTGGCCATTTCTGCCGGGTCTAGCTCTGATTGCCAAGCCTTAGCCCTGCTTAAAGCATTAAGGGCTCCTGTGCGGGCGGCTGATAGCTTTATTTTTTCAATCTGTGATGGCACAGTTGACAGATGTTCCAACACAGTCTTGATAGCAGTTGGATGTTTCTTAAAACTTGCTACGGCCACAAGGGTTCGAAGGCTTCCAGAATAAAGTGGCTCCATTAATGAGTATACAGCTTTAAGTTTCAACAGTATGTTTTGGCCAAGGTTGGCACTCCTGGCACCTGTCATACAATTGCAAAACAAGTCAGTTGAGTTAAGCAATCAAGTATTTTGAGTCGCCAGGCGGGTTACAACATTTGCATTGGTGTATAACTAGCTTCAATTGAGTACAAGTTTTAACTTACCAAAGATGGCGGCTGTCATTTGGGATATATGCTATTTTAAACCGGCAAGCTCGTCAGTGACCGGCTTAAGATGCTTCTCAGACTCTTCCGCTCTTTTCAGCAGTGCAGCTTTGTCAGTTTCCCAGGTGTTTCTTTCTGCATCAAAGTTTGCCTTGAGCTTTTCAATATCTTCCAAGGAAGATTTCAGTTTTGACTCAGCTTTGGTGGTCTCAGCCTGTTGAAACTCCACATTTTTCTTCAAGTCGCCAAGTTGTGACTCTTCCAGACTTAATGCTTCCTGCAAGAAGGATTTGAGGTCATATTCGCAGTTCAGTATGGGTCAGATTTACTAATACTATTGTTCAAGTCCCAAGCACATTGCAAGAAATATACTTGGCACTTGGGGGCTAATGTAGGTCATTTCAAATTATATTTTGACCTGGCTCAGCAATAAACCGGCCCTTGGGGGCTACATTCTTTTATGGTAAGTAATCACGAGACCCGCATTATCTTTTCAAGATAACCCGGCCCTTGGGGGCTACAAGCGGTTCTTTTGAGATGCATATTTTGAAGACCCGATTCATATTATTAATATGAGCCGGCCCTTGGGGGCTACGCGGGGTTCATTCAAAGTAGACATTTCGAAGACCCGGTTCATCTTGTCAAGATAAGCCGGCCCTTGGGGGATACACTTTGGAAGTTTTCATAAAGTCTCAAGCATAATCAACATTTTTCCTATACTTAAGACTTGGGGGCTACATGGACATATATATAATTCTAAGAGAGGTTAAATGCATTCATACCTCATACTTCTACCGCATCTGGTTGACTAAGCCGGCCTCCATATCCCGGCTCATATGAAGGCGGCTTAAATAGCCCGCATGCAGCTCAGTAGTGCTGAAGGTTGTATAGCTCTCCAGGTCCAGTTTAGCTTTACCCTTCTCCAATGAGTGTGTTTCTTCCTTAGCTAAGTGCTTAGTTAGCACTCTGGAGACTTCGGGTGCTTTAAAGGCTGACCCGGTAATAGTAACGTCTTCAACATCATCAGCAGCAGGGCTTTTGTCAGTTGTCTTGGCAGGAGAGGGTGGCTTAGGACTTGGCAGGTCATGGCTAGCGGCCGGGTTAACCTCAGTGTCCATAGGCTCAAAGGTTGCAGCGTCAGTCTGTGGAGGTGGGTCATCTTGCTGGTTCATAGGATCTTCAAGATTTTGGAGTGAGGCCTCAGGGGCCTCCGGCACCTGCTTCTCCGGCAGAGAAGCCTTGGGATCTTTGGAAGAACCGCCCACCTTTTGTTTCTTACCCGCCTTTGCTTTGCCCCTGTGACAAGAATACAAGAGTTTATGAGTATATAATCACAAACTTCTTATCAATAGATGAAAGTACTTACCCCTGGGCAACAACAAAGACAGGAAGCTATGTTCCAGTTGAGTCGCCAGATGATGGAGATGTTCCCTGATAGTTTGAATCAGAAGAATTAAGAGGTTGACGCATGAGACCAGCCTTTGGAAGGGATAGAGTTGGGTTGTGAGGCACCTCATTACGATGT
Source organism: Thinopyrum elongatum (assembly GCA_011799875.1). Lineage (NCBI taxonomy): Eukaryota > Viridiplantae > Streptophyta > Magnoliopsida > Poales > Poaceae > Thinopyrum > Thinopyrum elongatum. Next base: position 476,228,490 of record CM022297.1, read on the forward strand.
TTCTGGGGAGCCAGCGTGTTGGATAAGCCGGCCACAAGATCTTCAGAGCCGCCGCTCTGGGTCAGGCGCTTTGACTCATGCTGCTGCTTCTTCAAAAGAAAATTCGGGTCCAAATGAGCAACAGGATGACAAAATCTTACTTTCCGGATGACCTGCCGGGTTTTCTTTCTTGGCAAAGGTTCTGAGTCGAAGGAGACAGGAATTACCTCTGCTGCATCGGCGTGTCTCGTCTCCACTTCATCCTGAGAGGAATCAGCATCAATAAGTTGCATAAAGAAAAGACCAAGGGAGTCAAGTTCTACCTCCGACTCATCTAGCTCGAAAAGTTATTGTGTTGTTTGTTGTTTACGACGACCCGTGCCACGAGACTTCCCTGCCCTAGTCTTCTTAGTGGGTGGGTGTCGGGCCCCTTTCTGGAATAAATCACAGAAAAGCCCTAAGTCACACCAGCCCCAAGATCAACATAACTGGTGGACTTCCTTGATACAGATAACCAGTACAATATAATATTACACAAGGTTGAGTCTGAGAGCTCAACAACATTATTACAAACTCGCCAATATATGGCAATGGCGGAATATGATAGTGGTGTGGTGGTGATACAACACTGGTACAATAATATAAAGCCAAGCATCAGTGTGAGGCTCGACTATTTTATTTGTGTAGCAGAAGCTCGGCGGATGATACATGTGGTAGACTCCTATCTCACAGGTTGACTGACTGGGACTCCTCTAAGCATCGGGCTCGCTAGCAAAATCCTCCTCCACAAGCTCGTCCTCCTCCAAGTCTGGCCAAGTAAATAGCCAGGGACAAGCCAGTGAGTACGTTGGAATGTACTCGCAAACATTATGAACAAAAGATATAAGGAATGCATATGCTCAAGTAGGATCATGTTAACATGCTCATGCTGACTATAATCTTGGTCATGACATGACAATAATAAAATGATACAGAAGTAAATAATTCAAGTTAGTCATAATCAAACTCATTTAAAATAAAGCAAGTGAATGCCACGGGTAGTCTAGCTAGCCCAAGTGACATTCAGAAAAAAATAAGAGAAATGCCAATTGGGTGTCTAAAAGAGAGTCGGGCGACAGCCCAGAAACTCAAGCGACGCCACGAAAGGTCTTGAAAAGAAATGCCAGTCGGGTGTCAAAAGTGACACCACGGTCGAACTTGAAAAGAAATGCCTTTCGGGTATCCACAAGAGTAGTGGCGTGATAAACCGCCTGTAAACTCGAGGGACGCCACGTAGAGGTCTTAGAGAGAAATGCCAATCGGGTATCCACAAGAGTAGTGGCATGATAAACCGCCTGTTAACTCGAGGGACGCCATGAAGAGGTCTTGAAAAATAAAGTTGAGTGCCTGGGGTAGTCTAGCCAGCCCCTGAGACACTCAGGAAATATAAAATAAGAGAAACGGGTTAGTCCTCAATAATATGTATAACCATAAAAATATTCACAGCAATAGTATTCAAAATAACCATGACAGTGTTAGTGATGATAACAATATCCTACAAAATAGTTCATGCTCAATTTAATTATTTTCCTCCAGAGACCGACACCGGGTCCGACACTTGACCCACCCAGCTACGCCCTTTGACCAAGGACATGGCTATTCGAATAGGTTTAAACTCTGCAGAGGGTGTACTCTTTACCCACGTGCATGGGATTCCTTCAGTCAGCACCGTGGCACTGGCTAATCCCCACTACGGTCTTTGGGTTGAAAACACACCTGACCATCACACACCAGATTAACCGTCCGGATGCCAGGAATCACCCAAAGCATCATTTCAGAAAAACTCTAAGTCGGGGAGACAACAATCTCGAGTAGCATGGGATCACTATTAATACGCGCGAATTCCAAGGGGTGCCCCCCTCTCGTTTACAACCGGAAACACCCATGCCCCCTGACCCGATGACAGGATTTAGTCCAAGGCCCTGGAAACCCTCATCGTGGATCTCTGTACGGTGTGTACCTAGACAGGGGTTAACAACTTACTCAGCCGTACCTTCCTTGCGGAAGGACTCGTGGCAGCACGGTATCCACCTAGGTGTAACGGAACAAGACTCCATCTAGGCCGACTCAGGAGGTGTTAATTATCATCACCGGTATGTTCCACATACGTCACGTGACACCACCGTGTCAAAAATTTTCAAAACCAGGGGTGTTTCTGTAAACATCCAGTCCCTGTTAGTTTATAAAGAAAACGCTTCGGGCACGAATACGCTTTTCAGCGTGGAAGGCATAAAACAGGGAATACGCCTTCGATTAAAACAGAGAAAAAAAAGAAGAAGAGCGCGCGGGGTGGGGTCCACCCGTCAGATACAAAAGTTTGAATGCGCGCGCGAGGACAGAGGAGATGCGGCGATCGTCGACTGTGATCATCGGGGTTTTGGGAGGTGGCGATGATCGGAGTGTGCTCGGGGTAGACTACCGCGTCAGTGGCGGGCGGTGGAGGTCGCCGGAGAGCAGCGGAACGCCGGCGCGGTCTGCGGCGGCGGACGGTGGTTCGGTGGAGTTGGGAGCTCATCGGGAAAGGCTCAGGTGGTGAAATTGAGGTGCGGGATCGACGAGTGGATGAACAAGATGGCTACTGGTGGATTTTGAGCAGTGGTGGTGGAGTGGCGGCGATGAACTGATCACGGACAGAGGCGGCGGAGCGGTGACCAGAGAGGAGGATGGAGACCTCCTCGGGGTCAGGTAAGTAGCGAGGAGGTGATTAGGAGGTGGTGGAGGTGATGTGTGGAACGAGGGGAGCTCAGGGGCCTCTATTTATATGCTGCCGAGGCGGTCAGAAGCTTGCGGGCGACGCCGGAGTTACTCCGGCCGCCAGAGGTGGTTAGGGGCGATGGTCAAGGGCGGCGAGGGAGTAATGAGGGCGGTGGAGAACTCCGGAATGCTCGGCGTGGACGGGCTCGAGCTCGAGCTCCCTGTCCTCATCTACGGTGTGGCCACCGTACGGGTGCGACGGCGAGGTTCGTCTCCGGCGACTGCCATGCGGGCCCTGGGCGGCGCGGTCGGCGTGGTCAGCGCACGGAGAGACGGGGAGGAGCAACACGTGTAGGGTAATTAGGTGGGGGATGCTGCGGCGCAGTGATGGAGGTCGGTGGCCGAGGCGGCTCTGCTCGGTCCGCCGTGGATCAGCACGGTGACCGTTCCACCGGCTAGCCGCTAGCTCACCGGCGAGGAGAGGCTGCGGAGTGGGCCAGGAGAACGATGCATTGATGAGCTTGGCGTCGCCGTGGAGGAGAAGGAAGGGGAGGTATGCACGGTATCGATTTGCCACTGCCTCTGAAGATTCAGTTAACTAAATCTTATTCAGTGATGAACAGTGCCCGATCACTCATATGATCATATGGCAGTGAGTGCTAGGGATTTTATGATTTTTGAGGAATTTTTGTGGTGATGTGTTGATGCATATGAGAGGGCCTGGCAAGGTTTTGGAATTTTTGGAGCAATTAAAAATAGGTTTGTATCATTAATATTGAATCTGGTTCAAATTTGAACATGAGAGAATTTGAAAATTTTGAACTATGGAACCTAATATTTTTGGTGAAATGGGTTGTAGGTACTGTCTAGTTGATAGGATAATTTTTGTGGGTGCAGGAAAATTGTTGAAAATATAGTTCCTTTGTAAAACCAAGAAACTATGATTATTGAAAATTCCAACTTTGGAATTTATTTGGAATAGGAAAAATATTTTTGTGGGGCGGTAGAAAGTTGGATATTGTCCTATAATGTGTGAATGACTTGTGGAATAATTGAGGAGTGGTAGAAAAATTTTGGATGGATTTTAGATGGGTTAGAAGGATGTGAAAAGGCCTTTTTCTTTGATGATTTATTTATTTCCAAAAAAACTTTTCTGAATGAAAATTGTTTGAAAACCACCAAATTATTTATCCAAATAATTTTAAACCTTCCAAAACAAAATCATTAAAGAAAATTTGAAACCCAGTTAAAATTTGAAATGGTTTTCAAACGAAAGAAAAGAGATAGGATCCAAAAATGGTTTCAAAGAATTTATTTTTTAAAAGGAAATATTTTGAAAATCCAGAAGAATATTTTTGGTGTGTTACAACACCTACCCCCCTTAGGAAAAATCTCGTCCCCGAGATTTCAGCTGTCCCTCAAACAGGTACGGATTTTCAGTCCTCAGGTGATCCTCTCTTTCCCAAGTAGCTTCTTCCTCGATGTGATTACTCCACTGAACCTTGTAAAATTTTATCACATTTTGCCGGGTTCTCCGTTCAGACTCTTCCAAAAAAATTATAGGGTGTTCCCTATAGGTAAGATCTGGTTGGATATCCAGGTCTTGATGTTGGACTTGCTTTTTTGGATTACTAACACATCTCCTTAATTGTGACACGTGAAACACATCATGAACATCTGATAATTCTGCAGGTAGCTCTAGTTGATAAGCAACCTTGCCTCTCCTTGCGATTACTCTGAATGGTCCAATAAACCTCGGTGCTAATTTTCCTTTGACTTTAAATCTCTGTAGTCCTCTTGTGGGAGATAATCTGAGATACACATATTCATCGGGCTCAAAACTGATTTGGCGGTGCTTTTGATCATAGTAACTCTTTTGACGGCTCTGAGCCACTCTCAGTCTGTCCTGAATAAGCTTCACTTTTGTTTCTGCCTCCTTAAGAACTTCGGGACCGAAAATTTGACTGTCTCCGGTCTCGAAACCAATTGAGTGGGGTACGGCACCTTCGTCCGTACAGGGCTTCAAAAGGTGACATTTTCAAAATGGCTTGATAACTGTTGTTATATGAGAACTCCGCGTATGGTAAACTGTCTTCCTAGCTAACTCCGTAAGTGAGCACACATGCTCTCAGCATGTCCTCTAATATTTGATTTACCCGCTCAGTTTGTCCTCCAGTCTGCGGGTGGTATGGTGTGTTGAACGTCAGTTGAGTCCCTAGGGCTTGCTATAGGTGCTGCCAAAATCTAGAGACAAATTGGGTGCCTCTATCAGAGACTATGGTCTTGGGTACTCCATGTAAGCAAACAATCCAGGAGAGGTATAATCTGGCAAGCCTTTGTGTGGAGTATGTGGTTTTTACCGGAATGAAATGTGCCACCTTGGTTAAATAATCTGTTATAACCCAGATAGCATCATTTCCGTGTCGTGACCATGGCAATCCGACGATCAAGTCCATTCCTATTATGTCCCATTTCCATTCAGGTACTCTGAGTGGCTGCAATAGTCCTGCTGGCCTCTGGTGTTCTGCTTTTACACGCTGGCATGAATCACAACGTGCGACATATACGGCTATATCTCTTTTCATCCCGTGCCACCAATAATTTTCTTGTAGATCCTTGTACATCTTTGTTCCTCCTGGATGAATAGAATATGGAGTGGTATGGGCTTCTACCAAAATTTGTAGCTTTAAGTCTTCCTTATTAGGCACACATAGTCTTTTTCCGAACCATAAAATTCCCTTATTGTCTATGGTAAATTCAGACGCCTTGCCCAATTTTATTTTCCTCTTAATCCCCTCAATACTTGAGTGTCCTTTTTGGGCTTCTTTGATCTGATCCTCTAATGTTGGTTTTATCTCTAGTTGATTAATTGTTCCTTCTGTGACTAGGACCATATTGAGTTTGGCAAATTAATGGTTGAACTCATGCTGTGAGAATTGCACACTATTATTATTGGTGCAGGGATTTCGGCTGAGGGCGTCTGCCACAACGTTTGCTTTACATGGATGATAGTGAATTCCGATGTCATAATCCTTTATTAACTCAAGCCAGCGACGCTGTCTCAAGTTTAATTCTGGCTGGGTGAAAATATACTTAAGACTTTTGTGGTCTGTGTATATTTCACATCGTTTACCGAGAAGGAAGTGTCGCCATTCTTTGAGTGCATGTATTACTGCAGCTAGCTCCAAATCATGAGTAGGATAATTTTCCTCGTGTCGTCGTAGCTGTCTTGAGGCATAAGCCACGACTTTTCCTTCTTGCATCAATACACATCCAAGGCCTTTCCTGGACGCGTCACAGTATATCTCAAAAAAATTGTGCACATCGGGCACGACCAGAACGGGTGCCGTTGTTAACCTCTTCTTCAATTCTTGGAAACTTTTCTCACATGCTTCAGCCCATTCAAACTTCTTATCCTTCTTAAGTAATTAGGTCATGGGTTTAGCTATGGTGGAGAATCCTTCAATAAATCTCCGGTAGTAGCCAGCCAGACCAAGAAAACTCCTGACCTCAGTCAAGTTTGTGGGTTGCTTCAATTCTTGGACAACCTTTACTTTACTTGGGTCCACTACTATCCCATCCTGTGTTAGTACGTGTCCCAGAAAGCCAACTTCTCATAACCAAAATTCACATTTACTGAATTTGGCATAAAGTTGGTTTTTCCTTAATTCTTCCAAGACTATCCGAAGGTGTTGCTCATGTTCTTCTGGCGTCTTGGAATAAATAAGTATGTCATCAATAAATACAACCACAAACTTGTCCAAATATTTCATGAACACCTTGTTCATGAGATGCACAAAGTAGGCAGGAGCGTTGGTTAAGCCGAAAGGCATCACTGTAAACTCGTATAATCCATATCTGGTAGTAAAGGCAGTCTTGGGTATATCTGACGATCAGATTTTTAATTGATGGTAACCTGACCTCAAATCTATTTTTGATAAAACATTGGCTTCTGCTAGCTGTTCGAACAAGTCATTTATCCTGAGCAGCGGGTATTTATTTTTTATGGTGACCATATTGAGTGCCCTGTAATCAATACATAGCCTGAGGGTACCATCCTTCTTCTTAGCAAATAAAACTGGCGATCCCCATGGTGATGAGCTGGGTCGAACATAACCCTTTTCCATTAATTCCTTAATCTGTTTCTTTAACTCAGTTAATTCTGTCGCAGCCATTCGGTATGGCTTCTTATAAATGGGTGTCATTCCTGGTGCTAAATCAATAACAAATTCAATTCCATGGTCCGGGGGCATTCCTGGTAGCTCCTCAGGGAATACATCTGGGTATTCGCAGACTACAGGAACCTTACTTAATTCTGCTGCATCCACTTGATTTAATTTCCCTTGTGATGCGGAGATCCTCCTTGTGCCAAATTTTATTGTTTCCCCTTGGCAGCTTGTAAGAGTCACTGTGCGGTTGTAGCAGTCTATAAAACCTTTGTTTTTGGTTAACCAATCCATTCCCAGAATAATGTCCAGATCGACTGCTTCTAGTACAATAAGGTTGGCTGAAAATACCATTCCTTTGATCTCAATATTCACATCCTTGCAGTACCATTGTGTGCTTTGCTTCGATCCCGGCGACTGAATAACCATGGAATTTTGCAAAGGTGAAAAAGAAAATTGATTCTTCGAAGCGAATCTTTTCGAGATGCACGAATGGGAAGCTCCGGAATCAAATAAGACTGTAGCATTAATTGAGTTGACAGGAAACATACCAAACACAATATCCGATGCATTTTGTGCCTCCTCAAAGGTCACGTGGTTGACCTGTCCCTTCCTCTGGTTGTTATTGGGGTTGTAGTTGTTGTGTTTTGGAGCTGTGTTTGTACCACGGCCATTGTTGTTGGGCTTGGGAGTATTATTTCCTTGCTTTGGGCATTGCCTGGAGTAATGCCCTTCTCCTCCGCAGGCATAACAGGTGATGCCCGGATAGAATGTTGTATCTTTGGTCCTGTTGTTGAAAGCACTACGGTTCTGTTGTGGTGCTACCGCTGCTGGTCAGGGTAGCGGAGTTGCTGGTCGGTGTGTTGTAGGCTTCTGAAATTCATTCTTGGGCCTGTTGTTGCGAACCTGAGATGACTGCTTCATACAGCGCTTCTGTATTTCGTTCATGTTGCGGTGCTTGTTTTCCAGTATAATTGCCTTATCCACCAGTGTCTTGAAATCAGGAAAGGTGTGGACTACGAGTTGGCACTTTAAAGACAAAATAAGTCCGTCGAGGAATTTTTCCATTTTTTGTCCTCTATCATATATTCGTCGTTGGCGTACTGGGCCAGCTGGGTAAATTGATCCAGGTACTGGGCTACCGTGGTGCCTCGCTGCTTGAGATCCTCAAATTCCCTTTTCTTCAATTTCATGATACTGTTAGGAATGTGTGCTCCCCGGAAGTTTTCCTTGAATTGTTCCCATGTCATATTGGCTCCGTTGGAATGAGTGTGGCATAAGTTTTCCCACCATGATGCTGCTGTACCAGAAAAATAGTGCGGGGTATAAAGCACTTTTTCCCGGTCCGTACACTGGGCAATAACCAATTTTCTTTGAATATCACGTAGCCAGCCGTCTGTCTCCAATGGTTTGTCGGTGTGAGAAAACACAGTAGGATTGGTCTTCTAGAGCTCAGACAATTTTGACATGTTCTGATTTTGTCCTTGGTGATTTTCCATATTGATTAAATGCTGCATCATCTCTTGGTGCTGTTGCTGGCTTTGCTCGTACAGACGGCACACTTGTGAAAATCCTGAGTCACTGCCCTGTTGACTAGTCTGTCCTTGTGTAAAATTATTTCCCATTTGTCCATGGTTGTTCTCTGGCGGATTTGGCATGGAACGGGTCCAGGGGCGATGCATTTTCTTTCTGGGGGTATTTGTGTAACACCGATGAGAAAAGAAATTATAAAGGCAGCAAATAAAAAAAATTAAGAGACTGAAAATAAATCTCCCCCCAGGACGTAAATATAACAGGTTATATCATACACGCAGGATTTAATTATACAAGCATGACTTAATTATACAAGATGCTTGCAGAAACTGTATACTACACGACCACTTATTCAACTAGCGTACTACTTCGTCCTCTCAACGTGTTGTGGTCCAAGTCTGTTACTCGCCATCTTACAAAAAGAAGAAGAAGAAGAAACAGAAAATAAATATCTTACAACCACGTCATCATAAAAGACTACTGTGGTACTGACGCTCGATCTATCCTCAATGGGTGTCCGAGACACTGTAAGCTCCGCTGAGGGTGAGTCGCAGCTGTGGTCCTCGAGACTCAACCTCCTCCTCTTCTAGAATGGTCTCCAGTCGGGCAGAGGTCGATGCTACGACTACCTGAGGTGGCACCGTGCGCGTCGGCAGTGGAGCTCTGATCGGAACAGGAGCAGCCAAGCGACTAGCCTCATCACTCGGGGATGAGCGCTGAACCGCGGGCTGAGTAGGAGAATAGTGTGGTGGAGACGGAATACGAGGGGCACGTGGTGAAGGCGAACGGAACTCACTCCTGCAATGGATCCTCGCACGAGCCAAGTCCATCCGTGCAGCAAGATGGTCGTCCACCAGTGCGGTGAAGACCGACTCTAGTGCCATGATATACTGAACAAGGGGCTCGATCGCCTCATCCCTTTCTCCTGCGGTGCAGGAAAAAGCATAATGGTTGGTATAAGGAACATGGCACAGAAGGTAGTGATATAGACGGGCCTGCATGACAGGCAGGATGTCCCTGAGACGAGCAATAGCCTCACGGGCGGCCATATGGATAGCATGCCTCTCAGAGGGCATGACTCTCCCCATAAAACGGTAGTTGCGGAAAGACAAGGTACTTCCACCCCGAATATATACCGAAGCCTGGTACATAGTCAGAGTGTCTGTGATCCTGTCAGGAAAAACGGTGTACTCTGGATGGCTCGGAGATCTCATCGCATCCCTAGCGACGGCGGTAAGAAGAAGGGAAAATCCCGCAGGCTCGTTGGCGAAAATCTGGGATGGACAATTGCCGTCAGACATCTATAACAGTAGACAAAAATCTAGATAGTCATATCATGTGCATATGATGACCAAGGGAAATTGCTACAATGCATGAGATGCATGCTAAAAAGGTTAGTACTGACTCGAGTGCTAGCGATCGTGCCTAGGGCTTCCTACAGTCAGCCTGGCTCTGGTACCAAGGTCTATCGGGCCCCTTTCTAGAATAAATCACAGAAAAGCCCTAAGTCACACCAGCCCCAAGATCGACATAACTGGTGGACTTCCTTGATACAGATAACCAGTACAATATAATATTACACAAGGTTGACTCTGAGAGCTCAACAACATTATTACAAACTCGCCAATATATGGCAGTGGCGGAATATGACAGTGGTGTGGTGGTGATACAACACTGGTACAATAATATAAAGCCAAGCGTCAGTGTGAGGCTCGACTATTTTATTTGTGTAGCGGAAGCTCGGCGGCTGATACATGTGGTAGATTCCTATCTCACAGGTTGACTGACTGGGACTCCTCTAAGCGTCGGGCTCGCTAGCGCAATCCTCCTCCACAAGCTCGTCCTCCTCCAAGTCTGGCCAAGTAAATAGCCAGGGACAAGCCAGTGAGTACGTTGGAATGTACTTGCAAACATTATGAACAAAAGATATAAGGAATGCATATGCTCAAGTAGGATCAAGTTAACATGCTCATGCTGACTATAATCTTGGTCATGACATGACAATAATAAAATGATACAGAAAAAAATAATTCACGTTAGTCATAATCAAACTCATTTAAAATAAAAGCAAGTGAATTCCACGGGTAGTCTAGCCAGCCCAAGTGACATTCAGAAAAAAAATAAGAGAAATGCCAATCGGGTGTCTAAAAGAGAGTCGGGTGACAGCCCGAAAACTCAAGCGACGCCACGAAAGGTCTTGAAAAGAAATGCCAGTCGGGTGTCAAAAGTGACGCCACGGTCGGACTTGAAAAGAAATGCCTTTCGGGTATCCACAAGAGTAGTGGCGTGATAAACCGCCAGTGAACTCGAGGGACACCACGTAGAGGTCTTAGAGAGAAATGCCAATCGGGTATCCACAAGAGTAGTGGCGTGATAAACCGCCTGTTAACTCGAGGGACGCCACGAAGAGGTCTTGAAAAATAAAGTTGAGTGCCCGGGGTAGTCTAGCCAGCCCCTGAGACACTCAGGAAATATAAAATAAGAGAAACGGGTTAGTCCTCAATAATATGTATAACCATAAAAATATTCACAGCAATAGTATTCAAAATAACCATGACAGTGTTAGTGATGATAACAATATCCTGCAAAATATTTCATGCTCAATTTAATTATTTTCCTCCAGAGACCGACACCGGGTCCGACACTTGACCCACCCAGCTACGCCCTTTGACCGAGGACACGGCTATTCGAATAGGTTTAAACTCTGCAGATGGTGTACTCTTTACCCACGTGCATGGGATTCCTTCAGTCAGCACCGTGGCACTGGCTAATCCCCACTACGGTCTTTGGGTTGAAAACACACCTGACCAGCACACACCAGATTAACCGTTCGGATGCCAGGAATCACCCAAAGCATCGTTTCAGAAAAAATCTAAGTCGGGGAGACAACAATCTCGAGTAGCATGGGATCACTATTAATACACGCGGATTCCAAGGGGTGCCCCCCACTCGTTTACAACCGGAAACACCCATGCCCCCTGACCCAATGACAGGATTTAGTGCAAGGCCCTGGAAACCCTCATCGTGGCCCTCTGTACGGTGTGTACCTGGATAGGGGTTAACAACTTACTCAGCCGTACCTTCCTTGCGGAAGGACTCGTGGCAGCATGGTATCCACCTAGGTGTAACGGAACAAGACTCCATCTAGGCCGACTCAGGAGGTGTTAATTATCATCACCAGTATGTTCCACATACGTCACGTGACACCACCATGTCAAAAATAATGGCCCGTGCCCACCGGCACGTCCAAGGCAGGAGACACTCTCCTAAATATTTCATAGCTTTACCAAGTCAGTAAGTTTTCTTGCTTGAGTGAAGTGCAAGTTAAGCATAAGAAGTGATATGACCAAACATGCATGCACTTGAGATATATGTGGTGCAACTCCAACCGATGCAAGTATGCAAATGCAAAATGCAATCACCATATCCCAAGTTCAATAATGCTTGCCTTGTCCAAAGTAGTCAGGTGAAAACCCTTCAAAATTCTCGGCAAAGTTTCCCTCTTCTTTTTCTAAAAAACTCAATTTCAGCTCAAATTAAAAAAATTGGCAACAGTACAAAAAGTTGTCTTAAAACATTTTTAAATAAATACTAAAAAACTAGAGAGAAAAATAAGAATTTCAAAAAAAGATTCAACTCAAACAGAGTTGTGGTTTAAAAGTTATTAAATTTTCAAAACCAGGGGTGTTTCTATAAAAATCCAGTCCCTGTGCGTTTATAAAGAAAATGCTTCGGGCACGAATACGCTTTTCAGCGTGGAAGGCGTAAAACAGGGAATATGCCTTCGATTAAAACAGAGAAAAAAAGAAGAAGAGCGCGCGGGGTGGGGTCCACCCGTCAGGTTGAAAAGTTTGAACGCGCGCGCGAGGACAGAGGAGATGGGGCGATCGCCGGCGGTGATCGCCGGGGTTTTGGGAGGTGGCGATGATTGGAGTGTGCTTGGGGTAGACTACCGCGTCGGTGGGGGCCGGTGGAGGTCGCCGGAGAGCAGCGGAACGTCAGCGCGGTCTGCGGCGGCGGACGATGGTTCAGTGGAGTTGGGAGCTCGTCGGGAAAGGCTCAGGTGGTGAAATTGAGGTGCGGGATCAACGAGTGGATGAACAAGATGGCTACTGGTGGATTTTGAGCGGTGGTGGTGGAGTGGCGGCGATGAACTGATCACGGACAGAGGCAGATGAGCGGTGACCGGAGAGGAGGATGGAGACCTCCTCGGGGACAGGAAGTAGCGAGGGGGCGATTAGGAGGTGGTGGAGGCGATGTGTGGAACGAGGGGAGCTCGGGGGCCTCTATTTATAGGCTGTCGAGGCGGTCAGAAGCTTGCGGGCGACGCCGGAGTTACTCCGGCCGCCGGAGGTGGTTAGGGGCGGTGGTCAAGGGTGGCGAGGGAGTAATGAGGGTGGTGGAGAACTCCGGAAGGCTCGGCATGGACGGGCTTGAGCTCCCTGTCCTTATCTATGGTATGGCCACCGTACGGGTGCGGCGGCGAGGTTCGTCTCCGGCGACTGCCACGCGGGCCCTGGGCGGCGCGGTCGGCGTGGTCAGTGCACGGAGAGACGGGGAGGAGCAACGCGTGTAGGGTAATTAGGTGGAGGAGGCTGCGGGGCAGTGATGGAGGTCGGTGGCCGAGGCGGCTCCGCTCGGTCCGCCGTGGATCAGCACGGTGGCCGTTGCACCGGCTATCCGCCAGCTCACCGGCGAGGGGAGGCTGCGGAGTGGGCCAGGAGAACGATGCAGTGATGAGCTTGGCGTCGCCATGGAGGAGAAGGAAGGGGAGGTATGCACGGTATCGATTTGCCACTGCCTCTGAAGATTCAGTTAACTGAATCTTATTCAGTGATGAACAGTGCCCGATCACTCATATGATCATATGGCAGTGAGTGCTAGGGATTTTAGGATTTTTGAGGAATTTTTGTGGTGATGTGTTGATGCATATGAGAGGGCCTGGCAAGGTTTTGGAATTTTTGGAGCAATTAAAAATAGGTTTGTATCAGAAATATTGAATCTAGTTCAAATTTGAACAGGAGAGAATTTGAAAATTTTGAACTGTGGAACCTAATATTTTTGGTGAAATGGATTGTAGGTACTGTCTAGTTGATAGGATAATTTTTGTGGGTGCAGGAAAATTGTTGAAAATATAGTTCCTTTGTAAAACCAAGAAACTATGATTATTGAAAATTCCAACTTTGGAATTTATTTGGAATAGGAAAAATATTTTTGTGGTGTGGTAGAAAGTTGGATATTGTCCTAGAATGTGTGAATGACTTGTGGAATAATTGAGGAGTGGTAGAAAATTGTTGGATGAATTTTAGTTGGGTTAGAAGGATGTGAAAAGGCCTTTTTCTTTGAAAATTTAATTATTTCCAAAAAAACTTTTCTGAATGAAAATTGTTTGAAAACCACCAAATTATTTATCCAAATAATTTTAAACCTTCCAAAACAAAATCATTAAAGAAAATTTGAAACCCAGTTAAAATTTGAAAGGGTTTTCAAACGGAAGAAAAGAGATAGGATCCAAAAATGGTTTCAAAGAATTTATTTTTTTAAGGAAAGATTTTGAAAATCCAGAAGAATATTTTTGGGGTGTTACAGTGGGGCGGTTGTTAGCTTTTCGAGAGACTCTCCAAGCAGCGTGTTAAGTCTATCATTGATCTCTTTATCAGTCAGACGTGTTTGGTTGTAACGCTGTAGGTCCTTTGTATCACCGGTATATTGGCACATTAAGCTGTCGCGCCGGCTCAGCAGTAAAATCCTCCATGCGACCCAGCAGCAGACCAGATCAACTCCAGTAAAGCTGTTGGCAATCAAAGCTCAAATCTTTGAAAAAGTGGAGCCATGCTGGGCGCGCTCTGTAGCAGTCAATCGCCCTGGAAGCACGCCGCTGGTGGTGAGCCGGTAGGGGCGGTAACCCGGCAAGGGGTTTTCTCCAGCTGGGGAGGTGTCCCTGCAATAGAACCAAGTGTAGTTCCAGTCCTTGGGATTGCTGGGCAGTGCAGCTGAGGAAAAGGTTACATCTCTCCGCCTCTGGATGGAAACACCTCCAAGCTACTCAAGTGATTATATGATATTTCAGCAACAATGAGCTAGTTGTGGTTAAAAAACTACATATTATGATGAACCATTAAGGAATTATGAGCCGCCCCAGCCATGGGGTGGAGTAATTATCAGGCTATAAGAATATGGCGGGTTAAGTTATGAAAGTATGAGCCGGCAGCATGTTGGCGGGTTAATTGAAAGAAGCATCTTTGGAATTCTTGGCGGGTTACAAATTCATTATTAAGCCGCCCGAACATTGAAGGGCGGGTCAATTATCTACGGATCCAAGGTTGTTGAAATTTTGCTAAGTATGGGGCAAAGAAGTTTCGTAGATTGCAGCTATATTCACGGATCTACAGCAGTTTAAAAAAGGTGAATAATTACTAAACCTAGAGCGCAGCAGTGGAAGAACTGGCAAGCTGTGTATGGATTTTGAAAAAGAAGGGATCTATTCTGGATGAAAGATGAAAGCCAAACCGCTACCGCGCTATTCTCATGGAATTTTTGTATTGAAATATGGGTTCTATACGCAAGATGGATGAGCTTAGATAAATACCGATGAACTCTATGAACTCGGGTGCCCTAATGTGGGTCTGAGAAAGGAGAAGAATGATACCTGACGGTGTTGATGAAGAGCAGACGAGCACCGCGGATCTCTTGTCCCAACAGGTTGGTGCAGCAGCCTTGACGGAGTTGCTGGCGAAGTTCGGCTGGGGTGGCGGAGCTTCGGTCGTGGCGGTCGCAGTGAGGAAGAAGAAGAAGTGGAGGCGACAGGGGTAAAAAGTGAAAAGGGCAGCCCCCCGTGCCTATTTATAAGGGAAAATGGAAAGCTGAAACAACATGCCTGAAGATCGAGGAGGCATCATAATTATCACAACAGAAGAGGTGTCTCGATTCTCGGAATGATTGATTAATGCAAAGATTCGTTGTGATGTCAAGAAGCTTTTTCTGAATTTATTAAGCATGACATCATCTTTCCTTATGGCGGGTTATAAAGATTTGCTCAAGGTTCAAGTACTAAGAAGGATCGAAGAAGACTCGCCAACTAGAGACCGTGAAGATTGACATGAACAGGTTCAAATTAATCTGGGGCCTAATCTTGGGGATATAACCCGTTGGTGTAACCCGCCCAGAAGGGGCCGGGTTACGTTGTTGGTGACTTAGCAATAACGCCTAAGAAAGGCCCGAGAAGCTAAGACATGAAAGCCTGGGGGCGGCTTACGATGCGGGCCAACTGAAGGCCCAAGACTCAGAGATGGAGCGTGACCCGGAGGTGTGAGCCGCCCAGTGGCGACTTGCCTAGCAAGGCAAGGCGACTTAGAACCAGGTTCGGTCATGTTGTATGACCATCCCTGGACTCTTGTAAGCCCAGGGCCTTGACCTGTGTATATAAAGGCGAGTCCTGCGGCGGGTTAACTTAAGTGACAATCAATCGAGAGCTAGGTTAAGCAATTCCGCTCCCTTGTAATCGATACCCAAGCAATACAACTCAAAGCAGGACGTAGGCTTTTACCTCGATCATGAGGGGCCGAACCTGGGTAAACTCGTGTCTTTCGTCCCGCTCAACCCCTTCAAGCTAATCATCATAGCGATGGCTCCACACCTAAGTTCTTTCACTAGGGCATCTGCCATGTTAAACCCATGATAGGTGCCTTGGGCATCCCCAAGCTTAGGATCTTGCCACTCCTTATTCCGTAGTCCATCGAAACTTCACCCAAAACTTGAAAACTTTACAACACAAAACTCAACAAAAAACTCGTGAGATCCGCTAGTATGATAAAACAAATCTCCACTTTTAGGTACTGTTGTGGGTTCATTCCAATTTTATATTTGCATTATATATACTATATTATAACTTCTTCATGGTTCATACCCCCCGATACTACCCATAGATTCAGCAAAATAAGCAAACAACACATCAAAAACAGAATCTGTCAAAACAGCAGAGTCTGTAAAGACCCGAACTATAGTCATACTTTTGTAACTCCAAAAATTCTAAAAAATTAGGACAACAGAGGAAATTCATCTATCAATCTTGTGTAAAAAAATCAGAGTTTTTCCATGTTCCAGTGAATTTTAACAATTCTGCTACTGGACACAAAAGTTTCTGTTTTTCAGCAAAATCAAATCAACGATCTACCAAAGCATCCCAAAGGTCTTACTTGGCTCAAACACTAATTAAAACACTAAAACACAATTATTTCAGAAGTAATATTGCATCTTTATTCAAGAACAGAAGCAAAAACATAAAACATAAAATAAAATTGGGTTGCCTCCCAACAAGCGCTATTGTTTTACGCCCCTAGCTAGGCATATTGCATAGATCTAGGTATTGTCATCTTTGGTATTCAATTCATCAATTGCACATCCATACTTCCTAGAGATTATATTAGGGTTGTTGATGATCACACCCCTAGGTAGGAAATCAAGAAATTCGTCCGTACGAATTGGTTCCTTAATAATATTGATAAAGCTAGGGCAAATACTTATCATCTTAAGATCTTTGTTTCCTTTACTAGATGATCCACCCTTATTTTAGGAACATAAATAAAATTAGTAGTTTTATTAGGAGGAAATTTTGGAGTAGTCTTAACAGCGGCAAAGGCGGAACCCAAATTGGTAATAATATCCTCTAACTTATCGATTCTAGCGGAACCTTGTTCTACCCTCTCATCAATTATAGGTTCTTTCTCCTTTAGGGTTTTCAAAGTGATTCCTACCTTTGATCCAATTTGAGTAATATGATTATGAATCTTTTTATCCATATTTCAATATGCTCTATGGTAGAAATTTTATTCTTAATAATATCAAGCCTTTGCATCACATGTTCCAAAGTTAAAGTTGTTTCATTAATCATGATTGGTGGCGATCCCACCAAATTTACCATAGCATTAAAAGCATCCATAGGGTGACTACCCAAGAAATTACCCCCAGTAATAGTGTCTAGTACATATCTATACCAAGTAGTAACACCCACATAAAAATTTCGAAGAAGAACTGTAGTGGATTGCTTACGGGTAGATCTATTCTGAGCATCGCAAATTCTATACCAAGCATCTTTTAAATTTTCTCCCCCCCCCCTTTGTTTAAAATTAAGAACCTCACTTTCCGGGGTACCAAATATGATAGAAGGACCAACCATGATAGCAAAGCAAGCAATCTAACACACAAGCAAACAAAAGGCAAACAAAAAGACGAATGAAAAGAAGGCGAATAAAAAGGCAAATATTTTTGTGTTTTTCTGAAAACGTTTTAGAAGTGGGGGAGAGGAAAACGAGAGGCAAATGGCGAACAATGCAATGCAAGAGATGAGAGTTTATGATAAGTACTTGGTAGGCTTGATGTAGAACCACCCCCTCCCGGCAACGGCACCAGAAATTCTTCCTGCTACTTCTTGAGCTTGTGTTGGTTTTTCCCTTGAAGGGGAAAGGGTGATGCAACAAAGTAGAGATAAGTGTTTCCCTCAGTTTGATAACCAAGGTATCAATCCAGTAGGAGGAACACACAAGTCTCCAATGATAGCACCTACACAAACAAACAAATACCTGCACCCAACGCAATAAAGGGGTTGTCAATCCCTTCACGGTTACTTGCAAGGATGAGATCTGATAGAGATAGGTATAAAAGATAAATAAAAGTGCAAAACAAAGTAAGGTAAATAAATTGAAGAAAGGTATTTTTGGGTTTTTGATTTTATAGATCTGAAAATAATATGATAAAAGTAGACCCGGGGGCCATAGTTTTCACTAGAGGCTTCTCTCTTGAAAGAACGCATACAGTGGGTAAACAAATTACTGTTGAGCAATTGATAGAAAAGCGCAAAGTTATGACGATATCTAAGGCAATGATCATGAATATAGGCATCACGTCCGTGAAAAGTAGACCGACTCCTACCTACATCTACTACTATTACTCCACACATTGACCGCTATCCAGCATGCATCTAGTGTATTAAGTTAACAAGAACGGAGTAACACCTTAAGCAAGATGACATGATGTAGAGGGATAGATACAATCAATATGGTAAAAACCCCATCTTTTTATCCTTAATGGCAACAATACAAATACGTTCCTCGCTACCCCTTCTGTCACTGGGTGAGGACACCACAAGATTGAACCTAAAACAAAGCACCTCTCCCATTGCAAGATAGATCAATCTAGTTGGCCAAACCAAATCAGTAGATCGGAGAGAAATACAACGCTATCTTAATCATGCATAAAAGAGTTCAGATAAGACTCAAATAATATTCATAGATAATCTGATCATAAATCCACAATTCATCGGATCTCAACAAACGTGCCGCAAAAGAAGATTACATCGAATAGAACTCCAAGAACATCGAGGAGAACATTATATTGAAGATCAAAGAGAGATAAGAAGCCATCTAGCTGCTAGCTATGGACCCGTAGGTCTGTGGTAAACTACTCACACATCATCGGAAGGGCAGCAAGGTTAGTGTAGAGGCCCTCCGTGATCGAATCCCCCTCCGGTAGAGTACCGGAATAGGTCTCCAGATGGGATCTCACGAGGACAGAAACTTTCGGCAGCGGAAAAGTATTTTTGGTGTGCCCTCTGTTATACGGGGAATATTTGGGTGTTTATGGAGCTGAGATTAGGGTTGGAGGAGTCCTAGGGGGGCCCACAAGCTCATAGGGCGCCCCCCTAGGGCGCGCCTGGTGAGCTTGTGGCTCACCCGTGGCTCTTCTGGCCTTCTCCCGAAGCTTCGTGGGTGTCTTCTTATCCAAGAAAAATCGTCGAAAAGTTTCTTTCCATTTGGTATTGATTTTCTATAAAAGATAAAAACAAGGGAAAAACAACAACTAGCACTGGGCACTAGGTTAATAGGTTAGTCCCAAAAAATGATATAAAATAGCATAATAATACATATAAAACATCCAAGATGAATCATATAATAGCATGGAACAATAAAAATCTAGGAATGAAGTATGTCTACCAGAGGGGGTGAATGGGAGTTCTAAATTTTCTTTGGGAAACACAAAACTCTCAGAACCCAGCAGTGGAACGAATGAAAAACAAACTACAGCAAACTAAAACTGAGTACCGAAAGGAAACTAAGTTATGCATTGATACAAATCACATGAATGAAAATGCATGGAAGGTAAACATGGGTGACAAAGATAACTGAAGATGCTCGATGGCGACAAGGTATTTGTTCGACCAGTTCGTCCTTCTGCACAAGCACTACATCTGGTTGGAGGGGCTGTGACTTAACACAGAAGATAAACTCTCTTCACCCTATTCTCCTCGAAAATTGGTTCGTCAACCAATGCCGATCACTTGTGGTAGATACTTGAAGGCGATCTCCAAACCTTTACAGACTTCTTCTTCGAGAACCACAATCGCTCTTGGTCTCTGAAGAAATTGACACCTAACCGTCTAGAGAGTTTGCAGCTCTCAAGAGTAATAGGCGGAGCGTACTAGATTTAGATACCAGTGATGCTGAACCACTATCTAATTCTTCGGCTCTAGGGGTTTTTCTCTTGGTGGACTTTAAACTCAAATCGCTCAGAGAGGGTGTTGCTCAACAATCTCCTCAGAATCAAATGGAGCAACCACCGGACAAAGCCAGCGCGGGGTGGCTATTTATAGACGCAGCCTTCCCAGATGGGAAATGACCATTTTGGACACGAGGTCCAGCCAATGGAGAACCGACACGTTCACAACGGTCGGATTTGGAGCAACGATGACATTACTTGAGGAACAAGTAATGCTAACTCCTCGGTCTGAGAAAAATCTCTCGCAGCGAAGAAGATCACAGTCTCTTGCTGGTAAGTATTTGCTCGGAACTCAAAGAGATTTCTCTCACAACTTTCATAGGATTTGGGTTTAGCATCAGAGAATCAAAGTATCGAATGCTACACCCATCTTAATAGTACGGTGGTCCTATGACTCAATGAAAGAAGAAGAATAACGAAACAAATGCTACGTCTTCACTTCATCTTCAATCTCCTCGGACGCAGTCATCTCCCTCGGACAGACACAAAACCAATTGCTTCACTTCAGCAATTTTTAGGGGTCACTCTTGTTTAACATCATCTTCGGTGATAACCTTCGCTGCAACGCAGAGAGATTATCTTCGTCGTTTGCATCAAACTCCTTGATACCTCAGGGACCTGTTACTCTGTGTGCACTAGCAGACACATAAGTCCCATACTGTTTATGTCAACAAACTCCAAAACATAAGGGGCCTATCACTGCACCAGCAATCTCCCCCTTTTTGGAAGGTTGTTGACAAAGCAGATAATCATCGAAGTGAAGATAGATAAGTGAAATGTAGATCGAACAAGAGTGAATTTGCGTTACTTGGCTCGATGATGAAATATACTCCCCCTGGATGTATGCAGGGTCAGAAATATGATATTAAATTCTCTGCAATTCATTGAAGTATGCGGAGGATTTTTCAATCATTCGAGGTAATGATTCGCACTGATGATATATAATCCATCGAGAATGTAGTGCAATCATTCATAACTTCTGATAATGATTCCACCTGCAAAACAAATGCTTCGAGAGAAATAGTGCAGAGGGCGGGGTTATTAATATTACATCACAGATCAGGAGTTTTACATCAGAGCACAGATAGTCTTTAAGGCATATAGCACAAAAGTCCCATAAAACCAGACCAAATAAACACAGAGAGCAAATTTATTAGAGCAAATCTATCGAAAACTCGATGTAATTCTCCCCCCTTTTGTCAACTAGTGTGAAAAAGGTGACGAAGAACATGAGTGCAAAAGAGGTGAACTTGATTCACTCTGAGGCATCTCCAGAGGAACTGGCCGAAGAGGTTTCCGATTTGGAAGTGGCTGGAATATCTTCATCGTCAGCAGCAGCAGATGTTCCTTCAAGACTTGCTTGAGGATGAGAGGATGAGCGCACAGTGGGATCAGCTTGTTGATTCTTGTGATACAACACATTTCCTTCAGCTGGTTTCTTAGTTGGTGAGGTAGCTTCTGATTCGTCGAGCAACTTGCGCAGCTGAAACTGAAGTAAATCAGTTGTTGGCTCACAAGCTGGCAAAGGTGGAGTGACACGATCTTGAAAGTCTTCGGTGGAGAAACCTTGATCAATATACTCATAGAGTTCTTTAAGATCTGAGTTGCTAAGTTTTTTCTTGGAGAAGAACTTTCGAAGCAATTTCCATAGGTGCTTCTTATTTTCAACCGTGATCATGTGCACAACTTTCGTACAGTTGTTGATGGCATTCAGTTCGGCTGCCAGATGTTCTTTCTCTCGGCGATCCTCAGCCATATGCTGTAATAGCAGCTGTTGAGTACGCAAACTCACTTCAAGGTGTGAAGGAGGTTGGGTATTTGGTTGGTGATCACGCTGAGGTAGCCGTGGCCCATCGAATGTGTTCTGATAATCTGGACGGCTTGACACTGGTGCTTTGCCCGAAGGAAAATCTTCCATGACTCGCAACATATCACGTACCGAAGGAATGAAGCTTTTGTGACTGACTTTCGCCAAATATTCGGTGTGTATTGCATAATCAACCACTTCCTGAATCCAAGGCTGATGTCGCTTGAACTACGTCGGTATTCCCCCAAAGAGGAAGGGATGATGCAGCACAGCTAGGGTAGGTATTTCCCTCAGTTATGAAACCAAGGTATCAATCCAGTAGGAGAACCAAGCAACACTATGTAAACGGTACTTGCACACAAAGAACAAATACTTGCAACCCGACGCTTATGAGGGGTTGTCAATCCCTCTACGGGTAACGGCACCAGAAATTGTCAAGTTGACGGGATAAAAATTGTGTAGATTGGATAAATAGATCTCGATAAAATGCGAAATAAAATAAGTAACAAAAAAGTGCAGCAAGGTATTTTTAGGTTTTTGGAATAATAGATCTGAAAATAAAAGCGCATAAAAATAGATCTCAAAGCAAATATGATAAAGAATAGACCCGGGGGCCGTAGATTTCACTAGTGGCTTCTCTAAGAAAATAGCACACGGTGGGTAAACAAATTACTGTTGGGCAATTGATAGAAGATCAAATAATTATGACGATATCCAAGGCAATGATCAATATATAGGAATCACATCCAAGATTAGTAGACCGACTCCTGCCTGCATCTGCCACTATTACTCCACACATCGACCGCTAACCAGCATGCATCTAGTGTATTAAGTTCATGGAGAAACGGAATAATGCAATAAGAACAATGACATGATGTAGACGAGGTCTATTCATGTAGGAATAGCCCCCATCTTGTTATCCTTAATAGCAACGATACATGCGTGTCTTGCTTCCCCTTCTGTCACTGCGAAAGAACACCGCACAATCGAACCCATGACAAAGCACCTCTTCCCATGGCAAGAAAAATCGATCTAGTTGGCCTAACTAAACCAAAGATTCGAAGAAGAAATACAAGGCTATAAATAATCATGCATATAACATATCAAAAGAAGACTCAAATAATATTCATGGATATAGATCTGATCATAAACTCAAAGTTCATTAGATCCGAACAAACACACTGCAAAAAAGAGTTACATCAAATAGATCTCCAAGAGACCATTGTATTGAGAATCAAAAGAGAGAGAGGAAGCCATCTAGCTACTGCCTAGAAACCCGTAGGTCTACGATGAACTACTCACGCATCATCGGAGAGGCACCAATGAGGATGATGAACCCCTCTGTGATGGTGTCTAGATTGGATCTCGTGGTTCTGGAACTTGCGGTAGCTAGAATTGTTTTTCGTCGACTCCCCTAGGGTTTCTGGAATATTTGGGGATTTATAGGGTGAAGAGGCGGTGTGGGAGGCCACCGAGGTGGGCACAACCCCCCTTGGCACGCCTGGGCTCCTGGGTGCGCCATGGTGGGTTGTGCCCACCTCGGGCCTCCCCTCTGGTACTTCTTTGGCCCAACTTGTGTCTTCTGGTCCAAAAAATTTGCCAAAAAGTTTTGCTGCGTTTGGACTCCGTTTGGTACTGATATTCTATGAAGTAAAAAACAAGCAAAAAATAGCAACTGGCACTGGGCACTATTTCAATAGGTTAGTCCCAAAAATGATATAAAGTTGCTATAAAATGATTGTAAAACATCCAAGAATGATAATATAACAGCATGGAACAAGCAAAAATTATAGATACTGTCGGAATCGGGGCTCCGCGGACCCAACAAGGTTCGAACTCTAGGGCGTGTACGAAGATGTAGCCTAGCTGCAGCCTCAAGCTCATCACTCCATGGCTTGGCCTCGTTGAGTTCATGCGAGCAGGGAAACGAAGGACACGGCAGTTTACCCAGGTTCGGGCCACCTTGCGGTGTAAGACCCTACTCCTACTTTGTGGTGGATTGGCCTCGCGAGGAGGTTGAAGAAGAACTAGTACAGTGGGTGAGCGACTTCGCGAGGGCTCAGTGGGTGAGGATGTTTCTGCCTCGAGAAGACCAGAATCGGGTTCGGATCTCCTCTACACTGGAGACTAGCCTATATTTGTAGTGGCCTTGATCCTCTTCCCTCATAGATTAGGTGGGGCGGGATTCCACAATGGCCAATTTGAAAGGGGACAAGAGGTACATCTTATCCTAACGAAAGGTGGTCTTCGCCTGCAAAGCTTCTGGCCATGACAAGGTGGTGGGCTCGGTGATGACATCCGTCCTGCTGAGCTCGTGGTCTTGGTCTTGTTGCACCAGAATGGAAACCTTTGGGGGATCCCTTGGGAACCCGCGCTGGTCCTTGCCTCCTTAGCACCAAAGAAGAAATTGTCCTCCTTTGCGCCCACTGGCGCCCGCCTGGCCTTGGTCGTCATGGCTCATGTCACTGCGAGCCTCGCGAGGCGGGGTACCTGCATAGGAATCTTCGCTCCTCGGGAGGCAGGCTCGAGGAGCTGCTCCTCGGGAGGTCTTGGTGTCGTTCGCCTCGCAAGGCCGGGGGGCCCTCCTGAGGGTCTTGCTCGTAGAGTCTTGAAACTAGGTCGTACTGGGCCGTCGATGGGGCCACGCGCTGGGCTGTAGGCAGGCAAGTCTGGGTACCCCCAATCCCGAAACGCCGACAGTAGCCCCCGGGCCCAAGGCGCACTCGTACTGGCTTTGAAGTGAAGGCAAGAGCGAAGAGTGAAGCGACGCGTGCCCCAATTGCCTGCGGGCCAGGCTTGATGCGTGGTGCGCGATGGGACACCGATGCCTCCACTTCCCCATGTCGCCTCGGCAACCGCCTCGACTGACGAAAGTCTGGACGTGCATGCTGCGAGGCCATCATTACGCGAAGGTGGAGGGGTGCCGGTTGGCCCACGATCGCCTATACGAGGGCGAGGGGGAAGAGTCCCGTCCCATCTCTGTCTTCTCGCCCTTTCTCCTCCAATCTCCACTTCAGCTACCATCACGCTGAAGCAACCATGGCGCCAGTGAGGAGGTTCACCACCGAAGAGAAGGGCAAAGCCCCCAAAGAGGGGTCGGAGTCGCCGCCGCTCAAGAGGGGGCGCGGCCGCCCCCGCAAGTCCGCGGCTATGCCCGTAGCGTCATCCTGGGGGCGTGGGCGCCCTCCGCTGGCGGTTCGCGCAGGCTTCGGTAGCCGTGGGAAGAACCCCTCCCACGTAAGCGGCCACAGAGGGAGGCACGCAGTGGCCGCTAGACCACCTCACCCGCGAGCTCACTCAGCCGACCTGGCCCGAGGGTTCGTGGTGTGGATGGAGAGGCCTCTGGGCACCTGGATCCGGTTCCCGCACTCCTTCGCGGAGGAGCTGCTAGCGGGAGAACCCGTCGGGCTATGGCTGCAGCCTGACGGCTGCTGCAACCGGTCTTCATGGGCGGAGGTAGAGGCCACCCCTTCAGGCTACGTCTATCTGACCCACGGGTGGCAGGTGCTTGCCCGCGCCTGCGGCTTGACGGGGAGGCACACCCTCCACTTCAAGTACAATGGGGCGACGACGCTCTTCGTCAAGATCTTTGGAGCAGACGGTAGGCGCCTGGAATGCTGCCCTGAGGGCAACGACCGCGGCGGCGACCGCCACTCTGACGGTGACGACCTCGGTGGCGAACTTGCCCTTGGCGACGACCACGACACCTCCAGTGGCGGCGACGCCACCTCTGGGGGAAGCTCGGGCAATGATGACCATGACAACTGCCGCGTCGCCACGCCCCAATCAAGGAGGAGGAGGACTCCGACTAGGCGCCACGGCGCCGGAGCCACCGCCTCAGGAACCGCGGCCTTCGGGAGGCTGTTCCTTTTGCTTTTGCTTCATGCATCAGAAGTCATGAAAGGCCCCGCGGGGGTGTGTAAGAAACCGCGCCGAACTAGCCTTTTATCTTAATGTTTTATTGCGTTTCTAAGTTGTGCTGGCGTCCATCGTTTAAGCTCAAGCCCTTTCCTCCTCGCGATAGCTTAGTGCCCTGCGTTGCCGGGACCCAGTCCCCAGGTAAGCTTCTGCCATCGCTGGTATGCCAGGTCGCAATGCCGTGCGCAAGACCAAGAGGTGAACGACCCGAGGTCCGATAAGAGCTCCTGAGGCATGATGCCCGGGAGGTCCCCCTTGATGTGCAAGCAGCTTTCGGATGGGAAAGGATTTTTACCCAAACGAGATCACGGGAACAGAGGCGTGGTATCAATAGTAGGGCTCGCGCCTGGCGTGGAGAGGGTGACTTAGCTCTGGGTGCTCACGATCCACGAGGTGCTCCTGCGTCATAAGGCCGTGCTTTCCTGGGGCCTGGTCCTTCGCTTTCATCCTGAAACGCATCAAGGCAAACCCCGCTAGGGGTGCATGAAGGGAATTGATGTACTTTAGTGTTTCAAGTGGTGCCTGCACGGTTGGGCTCCTCCCCACTTCTCATGCCCTCATGCGTGGTTTGCCTCTCCTTTTCTTGCTTACCAAGGTGCTCTACGGTTTTGGGACCTGGCCCTCAGGCGAGCTCAGCCGCCGCTGGTATGTCAGGTCGCGATGCCTAGGACAAGGCCAGGGGTAAGGGCCCGAGAGCCAGTAGGGGCTCCTGAGGCGCGATGCTCAAGAGCCCCCCTTTTAACGTGCAAGCGGTCTACGTGAAGAAGGAGCAGTTCGCCCCGCGGAGGCTCCCGGGAAAGAGCTTTAACCAGCGACAAGCGGTGTGTGAAGCAGTTTACTTAGCCTTTTGAGGGCAGAACTGCCGCCCGACGAGGCGGGCCTTCCTGAAGCAGCAAGGCGTCATCAAGGCCACTCAAGCGCCTATCTCCTGAGGTTCCTGTGTGTTATCCAACTATGAAATACGGGAGGCGACGCGCGTTTGCCGATCTACACATGATCGTTCCGTGAGAAAGACGAAGGCACTAAGGACCTGGTGAGGTGACGTGCACGGGGCTGGCCCGCGACCCAGAGCTCGGTCCCTTAGGTTTTTCAGCACTGCAGGGACGGGCCCGAGCATAGGCGCCGTGCCGATAGCCCCCTCTCGTGGGACGTTCAAGGGTAGAACTGGCAACGCGCAAAGCCCGCAGAGGCGACTCCAGCAGCGATATGCACCGGCCACAGGGTTAACAGCTACAGAAGCTCATGAAAGCACAATTGATTCAAGGTACATGAACGAAATGTCATGACTGCAGGGGCGCACCCTTGCAGTCTGAGGATGATGTAGCACGGGAGGCGCCCTCAACGGAACAAACCAAAAAATCACCTGGCACCGGTGTCGTAGAAGCATCGAGGTAGCTGAAGAAGCGTGCCGTGGAGATTGCCCCTCATGAGTCGGGTGGCTCCGGAGGCCTTGGAGACCCGCGAGGCCCAGGGGGCTCATGAGGGTCCGAGGTGCCTTGAGACGCGACCGTCGAGCGCCTGGCCTCGTGAGATGCCATAGCACGCTGCGCGAGGCGCTGGTATGAGGCGCCCACGTTGAGAAGGCCAAACGACATGCGGACGTGGTTGCAGGGGTAACCCCCACTCCGGCTGACGCGTGACGGCCAGAAGAGGTCCTGCAAAGAGGCCCTGTTGAGGCCCGAGATGTTGACGCAGACGCGCAGCTTGCCACCCGCGTCGGGGGAGGCAGCTGCACTAGTGGGCCGTCTGGGGCGACGCTCGCCACGCATGGCTTGCGCCTCCTGAAGCTCCTCGATCACCTTGGTGATGAATTCTCGTGCCCCTGGCACCTCGTGTCGTGCTCCTTGCTCGTGGGGGCGCACATCAAAGCACGCCTCCAAGTGGTGCCCGAACACCTCCCTCGTCGCACTGGTCAGGTCAGAGGCTCTCCAGACGGAAGCCCCCGAGCCCATCCTGAGGGATGCGCCAGGCGCTCCTTCCTATGCGGGAGGAAGAGGCGCCCCAGCAGTGGGCGTGGAGCCTGAGGTGATGCCAGTGGGTTTCTTGGTCTCCGGACGGCTCTTGGGGAGAAGCTGCTTCTTCTTCGCGGGGGTGGCCTCGGGAGGCAGAACGTCACCTTCGTCATCAGAGTTCTCGGCCGCCACGGCACGGTAGGCATGCTCAAGAGAACAGACCGCATCCTTCTCGTTGCAGGTGACCATGATGACACCGCTACACCCTGGCATCTTGAGGACATTGTAGCCATGGTGGGTTGCCGCCATGAACTTGCCGAGAGCAGGGTACCCGAGGATGGCATTGTACGGGAGGCCGATGTGGGCGACGTCGAAGTCGATGAGCTCGGTGTGGTAGTTGTCGTGCTTGCCGAAGGTGACAGGGAGACGCACCTGCCCCAGGGAGACAGTGGAACCGTCGGTCACCCCAGAGAATGGCCTGGTGGGCAGGAGCTGGTCATAGGGCACCTGAAGCGTCTCGAAGGTCTCGACAGAGAGCACGTTGAGACCACCGCCGCCGTCGATAAGGGTCTTGGTGATAGAGACATCGCTGATGGTGGGCGTGCAGGGCATGGGGAGCGCACCGGCAGTGGCCGTGCACTTGAGGTGATCCTTGGAGTCGAAGGTGATGGCGAACCGCGACCACCTGAGGGGGCGCGCAGCCTCAAGCTTCGAGAGGGTTGCGTTCACCTCGCGGGAGAACTGCTTGAAGATGCGATTCGAGGCAGGTGCCTGGGCACCGCCAAGGATGCAGGCAATCGCGCAAGGTTCTTGGAAGCCCCCAGCTCCATCGTCCTGATGGTTGTCGTCGTTCCTTCTTGGTGGTGGTGGCAGCAGAGGGAGGCCGGTGTTGCCCTGAGGACGGGCCTCACGAGGCTGATCACGCGAGCGATCCTCGCGAGGCTGATCACGCCAGTCCTGACGAGGGTTGCGGTTGTCCCAGTGACCTCTACCGTGGCCTTCCCCATGGCCATAGCCACGGTCGTGGCGCTCAGGGCGGCGGCCCAGGCGCTCGTCCTAGAGCGCCCTGAGCTCCTGGCAATCGTTGGTGTTGTGAGTGTGAACATTGTGGAAGACACAGAAAGGGCAGTTATCCTTGGTTGGTTCGCCAAGGTCGCGGCCACGCTTCATCTCCGGCTCTGCTGCTAGCACGGTGGGGCCCTTGCGCTTCGCCTCCTTGGCCTCGGCCTTCTTCTCTTCGGGATCGACGTCAAGGAGCTTCAGGAGGGAGAGGCGGCCCTCTTCCGCCCTAGCGCACCTGTCCGCCAAGTTGAACATCTCCAGCGCCATGCACAAGTCATCATGGATGGCGAGCTCCTCGCTCATCTTGACGCCCTCGGTGAACACCAAGATGATGGCTTCATTCGAGGCTTTCGGGATCTTGAGGCGAACGTTGGTGAAGCGCTGAATGTATTTGCGGAGGGTCTCGCCCGGTTGCTGCATCACACTCCGTAGATCGTTGACGGTGAGAGCACAGTCGCGGATGCCCTGAAAGTTGGCGATGAAATGCTCGCGAAGCTCATCCCAAGAGGAGATCGACCCCTCGGGGACGTGCAAGAGACAGGAGCGCGCGCCGTCCTTGAGAGCCATGGGGAACCAGTTTGCCATGACCTTGTCATCGCCATTCGCCACCTCGATGCTCAGCGAGTAGAGCTGGAGGAACTCGGCAGGGTCAGGGGTGCCATCATAGCGCGGGGGCAGGTCTGGCTTGAACTTGCCTGGCCAAACGATGCGGCACAGCTCCGGCGTGAAGGCGCGGCAACCTGCCGCACTTACGGGCGCAACCCACGCGAGGGAGCACGATCCTGATGCCCATGCACTGCAGCCCCTAGAGCTGCCCGGTCTTGGTGCTGGCGTGGCGGTGTGGGGAGCGCATGCGTGTCGTACTATGGCTGCTCCACCACCCGGCAGTTGGCTTCGTCTCGCGCTGGCGCAGGCGCCCCGCGCGGCGGGTCGCGCGGACATGCGTCGCGCCTGGGCTCGGGATCGGCGTTGTGCAGAGGAGGAGGCAGAGGTGTGCTATGAGCCACGTTGCCCGCACAGGAGGGCGGGTGACGGAGCGAGCGGGATGGCGTCGGGGCCTCGCCGGCGGCGTTGATGAGCTCGGTGATGCGGCCCAGCCAGGCGTCATAGCCCTCGTAGGCGGGGCGATAACGCAGCAGCTCGCGCGCCATGAGCAATGCAACCTGCGCGTTTGCCGGCCCTCGACGAGCGTGGGAAGACGACGCCTTGACGGGGGTGAGGGAAGGAGTGGCGGTGCGGCCATCACGCTGCACGGAGGGTGGCAGCAAAGAGTCCTGCCGCTCATGAGCAGCAAGGTCGGTGGCAGCATTAGCTGCAGGAGAAGTGGTGTGGCGCGGAACACCGAGGCCCATGGGCGCCATCTGGGCAATGCGAGCAGCCTAGCGCTCGGCGCGAACTCGGTGGGCGACGGCCATCGAAGCGACGAAGCAGAGACGAAGCGAAGCGGAAGGGAGTTTCAACACGCCCCATACCTGGCGCGCCAAATGTCAGAATCAGGGCTCCGCGGACCCAACAAGGTTCAAACTCTGGGGTGTGTACGAAGATCTAGCCTAGTTGCAGCCTCAAGCTCATCACTCATGCCTTGGCCTTGTCAAGTTCGTGCAAGCGGGGAAAGGAAGGACATGGCAGTTTACCCAGGTTCGGGCCACCTTGTGGTGTAAGACCCTACACCTGCTTTGTGGTGGATTGGCCTTGCGAGGAGGTTGAGGATGAACTAGTATAGTGGGTGAGCGACCTCGCGAGGGCTCAGTGGGTGAGGATGGTTCTGCCTAGAGAAGACCAGAATCGGATCCGGATCTCCTCTACGGTGGAGACTAGCCTATATTTATAGTGGCCTGGGTCCTCTTCCCTCATAGCTTAGGCAGGAAGGGATTCCACAACGGCCAATTTGAAAGGGGACAAGAGGTACATCTTATCCTGACGAAAGGTGGTCTTCACGTGCAAAGCTTCTGGCCATGACATGGTGGTGGGCTCGGTGATGACATCCATCCTGCCGAGCTCGTGGTCTTGGTCTTGTTGCACCGGAATGGAAACCTTTGGGGGACCACTTGGGAACCCGCGTTGGTCCTTGCCTCCTTAGCACCAAAGAGGAAACTGTCCTCCTCCGCACCCGCTGGCACCCGCCTGGCCTTGGTCATCATGGCTCACGTCACTGTGAGCCTCGTGAGGCGGGGTATCTGGATAGGAATCTCCGCTCCTTGGGAGGCAGGCTCGAGGATCTGCCCCTCGGGAGGTCTTGGTGTCGTTCGCCTCGCGAGGCCGGGGGGCCCTCGCGAGGGTCTTGCTCGTAGAATCTTGAAACTGGGCCGTACTGGGCCGTCGACGGGGCCACGCGCTAGGCCGTAGGCATGCAAGTCTGGGTACCCCCGATCCCAGAATGCCGACAGATACGTTGGAGACGTATCAGCATCCCCAAGCTTAATTCCTACTCGTCCTCGAGTAGGTAAATGATAAAAATAGAATTTTTGATGTGGAATACTGCCTAACATGTTCATCACATATTCTTTTCTTTTTGTAGCATGGACATTTGGACTTTTATATGGTTCAAAGCAATAGTGTAGTTTTGACATGAAGATTTCAATACTCAAGCATATCAACAAGCAACCATGTCTTTGAAAATATCAACACTAAAGAAAGTTAGCCCTAGCCCATCATGCTCAATCATTGATCCATTCATGAAACACACTCGCATATTAGCTACATCCAATGCTCAAGTTTGATCATAGTGCCCCTTAGTTGGTGCTTTATAAGAGAAGATGGAGACTCAAATAAAAATAAAATTTCATAAAGTAAATAGATAGGCCCTTCGCAGAGGGAAGTAGGGATGTGTAGAGGTGCCAAAGCTCAAAGCTTAAATTGAGAGATAAAAAAATTGAGAGGCATACTTTTCCCATCAACGAAAATGATCGAGTAATTCCCAACACTTTCCATGCTAGATATATCATAGGCGGTTGCCAAACAGAAAATAAAGTTTATTCCTTTTTCCACCATTCTTTCACATTCCATGGCTAGCCGTATCCACGGGTACCGTCCATATCAACACTTTCCAAGGAATTTATTATTTGACAACATAAAGTAAATTTCTTTTTCATTTCAGGACTGGGCATCCCTATTACCGCCGCACTCTCGTGCAATGACAAGTGAATAAACACTCATCTTTAGAATAACACATCTAGCATGGAAAATATTGGCCACCCCCGGCCGCTTCATGAGCGGTACGGGCACACAAAAAGGAAATTTATTTTTAAAATTAGAGATGGCACATACAAATTTGCTCAGAACGGCATGGTAATACCGCATATAGGTAGGTATGGTGGACTCATAAGGCAAAACCGGGTTTAAAGATGTTGGATGCACAAGTAGTATTTCTACTTAGTACAAGTGGAGGCTAGCAAAAAGATTGAGAAGCAACCAACCAAGAAACGAAAAATCACATAAGCGAGCATTAAGCATAACTAACACCGAATAATGCACCACAAGTAGGATGTAATTTCATTGCACAACTATTGACTTTTATGCTTGCATAGGGAATCACAAACCTTAACACCAATATTCTTACTAATGCATAATTACTCACCAACAT